>OX346737.1:5721189-7140237 GCA_947063395.1 Hemistola chrysoprasaria | reverse complement strand
CTAACCTAACCTAACCTAACCTAACCTAACCTAACCTAACCTAACCTAACCTAACCTAACCTAACCTAACCTAACCTAACCTAACCTAACCTAACCTAACCTAACCTACTAACCTAACCTAACCTAACCTAACCTAACCTAACCTAACCTAACCTAACCTAACCTAACCTAACCTAACCTAACCTAACCTAACCTAACCTAACCTAACCTAACCTAACCTAACCTAACCTAACCTAACCTAACCTAACCTAACCTAACCTAACCTAACCTAACCTAACCTAACCTAACCTAACCTAACCTAACCTAACCTAACCTAACCTAACCTAACCTAACCTAACCTAACCTAACCTAACCTAACCTAACCTAACCTAACCTAACCTAACCTAACCTAACCTAACCTAACCTAACCTAACCTAACCTAACCTAACCTAACCTAACCTAACCTAACCTAACCTAACCTAACCTAACCTAACCTAACCTAACCTAACCTAACCTAACCTAACCTAACCTAACCTAACCTAACCTAACCTAACCTAACCTAACCTAACCTAACCTAACCTAACCTAACCTAACCTAACCTAACCTAACCTAACCTAACCTAACCTAACCTAACCTAACCTAACCTAACCTAACCTAACCTAACCTAACCTAACCTAACCTAACCTAACCTAACCTAACCTAACCTAACCTAACCTAACCTAACCTAACCTAACCTAACCTAACCTAACCTAACCTAACCTAACCTAACCTAACCTAACCTAACCTAACCTAACCTAACCTAACCTAACCTAACCTAACCTAACCTAACCTAACCTAACCTAACCTAACCTAACCTAACCTAACCTAACCTAACCTAACCTAACCTAACCTAACCTAACCTAACCTAACCTAACCTAACCTAACCTAACCTAACCTAACCTAACCTAACCTAACCTAACCTAACCTAACCTAACCTAACCTAACCTAACCTAACCTAACCTAACCTAACCTAACCTAACCTAACCTAACCTAACCTAACCTAACCTAACCTAACCTAACCTAACCTAACCTAACCTAACCTAACCTAACCTAACCTAACCTAACCTAACCTAACCTAACCTAACCTAACCTAACCTAACCTAACCTAACCTAACCTAACCTAACCTAACCTAACCTAACCTAACCTAACCTAACCTAACCTAACCTAACCTAACCTAACCTAACCTAACCTAACCTAACCTAACCTAACCTAACCTAACCTAACCTAACCTAACCTAACCTAACCTAACCTAACCTAACCTAACCTAACCTAACCTAACCTAACCTAACCTAACCTAACCTAACCTAACCTAACCTAACCTAACCTAACCTAACCTAACCTAACCTAACCTAACCTAACCTAACCTAACCTAACCTAACCTAACCTAACCTAACCTAACCTAACCTAACCTAACCTAACCTAACCTAACCTAACCTAACCTAACCTAACCTAACCTAACCTAACCTAACCTAACCTAACCTAACCTAACCTAACCTAACCTAACCTAACCTAACCTAACCTAACCTAACCTAACCTAACCTAACCTAACCTAACCTAACCTAACCTAACCTAACCTAACCCAGTCGCGAACCGCCTACCGGTCCAAACGCCACGTTTCTAAGCCGTTCCGCGCCTAAAAAATCCTTAAAAATAGCAAAAGTTTACCTAAAACAGTGAAAGTGACACCAAAATATTCGTGAAGTGAAGTGTAAACTTTTACCAATAAAAATTTTTCAAAAACAGTGAAAATCACAAGTTTTCTAACATTTTCTACATTTTTTCCTCAATTTTGAGGTTAAAAGTAAAGTTTTTTGACTTTAAGTGCAAACGCTGACGTAAATAATGCAGTACCCCACTGTTTTTATTTGAGAAACCCGAAGGCAATAAGAAGAGGCATCGGCAGAAGAAATTCCAGATTTTTGTCGTCGCACCCCTGGGAGATATCGGGAAAAAACCTAAAACCACGTTTTTTCTATCTCAGAAACCACGAGATGGGGAAAAATCGAACCCAACTTGGAAGATAAAGTACCCCCCCAGAAAGGCAAAACATCTTTTGGAAAAACCAAATATCATCCAGGAAGCCGAAAATAACGACTTGGCAGCTAGAAATCACGGACCAGAAACTTCAGGATACCCTAGCGGAAAAACTCAAGCGACGACGGGGTAACTTTAATTCACCATAAGAACCTATAATTCAGCCACTACCACTTGACATAAAAATTTTGGGAATCCATCTAGAAAAACGCTAGATACAAATTTTACAAGAAAATAGTTACCACAAACCAGGCGCCACAAGAGCCTTGTCACCCCTTGGAGTGGTAACCACCCCTGCAAATTGGCACCGCAACCAGTTGGAGGGACCTCAAAAAACCGTCATAAGAAGACCATCCTTCGAGAAACACACCCGTAGGGACGGCCACCCGAATTAGGAGCCATTTGCAGAAAATTGTCAGCCACCCCCAATTTTGAAGATCCCTGGAGGGAAGAAGACACAACAAACTACCACCCAAACAACGCCATTGGGAGAAGCCGTCCAACCTCTAATAGGGTAAAATATTTTATTTTAAGTTTTTATTTTAACTCAATTTTTTATAATATTTTAAGTGTTATCACACCCACAGACGCCATTACCGATTAAGTTTGTCAACCCTATAACTCGGGAACGGGGCGAGATATCGCAAAAATAACGAGATTTTGGTTCTGTTTGATCAGAAGCTCTCTTGGGGGCAATCTCCCTATAGGGTATTTCAAAAACCACCCCCGGGAACATTTTTTGGGAAACGGAAGAAAATTTCGTATTTCCCAACCCCTGGGAATAATAATTCGGGAACTGCCAGTAAATTCAGCTCGTGCACTATACGGCAGGATTTTTTCCCGTGCCGAAATATCGCTCTAACCCCCGAAACCAACCAAAAGAAGTTAGCCAAAAACTACCCCTAAATTCCAGACCCCAAAATAAATAGTTGCGTACGATTTTTCCCCTCGGATGCACATAGACCTTAAAATAGTGTTCAGGCCCAATAGTTTTAAATTTTTCCAAAACCAATAGCATTCCAAATACCAAATATACAAATTTTTTAAGATCAACATAATTAAATTACAATTACCACTTTTTAGCTTTGTTTAGATCAAACTGATAAAAATTTTTTAGAAAAATCCAATTATCTCGGAAACGGTGCGTCCTAGGCGAAAAATAACGAAATTTTCAACCCCCCCTCCGCCACCACCCCCCCCTCTGCGAACGGGGCAGACCGCCCCGAACCGACCCCCCAAATTTCAACCCCCTACCCCTAAAAATATTTCAATGACCAGCTAAGCTTGACCTCCCGCTAATATAGGTGGGATTTTTAAACATAAATAACTTTCGAACCACTGGTCGGATCGAAACGCGGTTTACGGCAACAGATAGCCTTAAGAAAGACCTATCAGAGACTGATTTTACATAGAGTCAAAAGTAGAGCAAAAATATTTTTACATAAAAATTTATATAGCATAAATTATACATAACAGAAAATGTTAAGGTCTTAATTAAGGTCTCCAATGACTATTGACTCTATGTAGAGACAAATATTTGTTTCTACAAAAAATTAGGTTAATTGTAATTATTTTAAATTAAGTGTAAAGTAGATATATATTATTATAAAAAGACTACTAGAGTTAACTCTACATTTAAAAATTTAATTGAATAATAAAAAATATATTGACCATACATACCTGTGTAGCAGTGGACGTTGTAGAACGTAGATTGACCAGCCCTTGTAGTTGTAGACCGCCGCCGCTGACACCGTCCTCCGACGACCGAAGCGACGCTCTGCACCTGCAACACACAAAAGTCAATAATCACACAAATAATAGTAGGAAAGAGACTTACCTTATCCTCCGGCGACCGCTGCCACACTCCTAATCTGAAAAGTAGAGAAAATTGTATTAAATTAAAATTGAGATTGGAGAGACAGTGACGAATTTAGATAGAGAAAGAACTCTAACAATTTATTTTATTTTGATTTTATCTTTGTGTTGACCCGGTATTATTTATTTTACCATTTTCCATCTTCTTTTTAAACTTCTCTTGTAATCTACTAGCGCCATATACACGTTAAGTAGAAACAAGCCCGCACATAAGATGTTTGGACACCGTACTCCTGACCCTAAGAAACATATTGACAAAATGTCGCCACGTGAGAAGGACGAGGAAAAGGAGATGACAGAAAGGGCTGGACCCTCGACAGATAATCTGACAACCGTCCGACGAAGTATCGGAGAGATTGAGGCCAGGACCACGACCCCCCCTCCGCCCCAACCTGTATTTAATAAGACCGTTACCTATCCGGCAGCCAAAACAAAAGCAAAGACAACACCTAAGACCACGATAACACCCTCGACCTCATCATCTCCAAAACAGACTCAGACTCAGAGCTATAAGAACAGAGTCACCGAAGCCAAAGCCTGCCTCATGAAAGCCAAACTACACCTAGGCAATAGCAGAAACCTGAAATCAGAAATAAAGGTCGAGGTAACAGAGGCGGTAGAGAGGCTCTATACTCTTGTAAAGGAAGCGGAGGAAAACAAACAGCGAGTACCCGTGGAAAAGAATATAGAAGGAAAAGAAAAACAAGAGAGCGAAAAACTGTCAAAAGCGGACACAGAACAGATGATGAGGGCGATGGAGGAACACGGAAAGCTACTGAGGAAAAACCAAGAGGAAATGGAGAAGTTGGGTGAGATCTTAAGAGAGCAAAAGGAGACTTGCCTCAATATATCAACAAATGCCCACACGAATGCAAAAGGAACATATGCCAGTGTAGTGGCAAGAACACCCTTACACTCCATTGTGGTCACATCAAAAGACGAGGAAGAAACAGGAGAACAAGTAATCGACAAAATTAAACAAGTGGTAAATGCAAAAGAAGAGGGAGTGAGAATTGATAAATTAAGAAAAGCAAAAGACAGAAAAATAATAATAGGATGCAATAGTAAGGAAGAAATAGACAAAGTAAAGGACAAAATAAGACAGAATGGAGCTCAACTTAACGTGGAAGACATTAAAAATAAAGATCCACTAATAACACTTTTTGGTGTCCTCCGCAGCAACACAGACGAGGACATAGTAAAGGCTATTCGCAACCAGAACAAACATCTTCTGAGGGAAGTGAGGGAGAATGACGATCGCATCGAAATTCGATTCAGGCGCAGAGCAAGAAATCCCCTCACCTCTCATGTGGTTGCTAGAGTATCTCCACCTATTTGGCAGATTCTAACCACGGCGGGGGCCGTGCACGTCGATATGCAGCGAGTCAGAGTCGCTGACCAGTCCCCCCTAGTACAGTGCTCGCGCTGTTTAGGGTATGGGCATGGCCGGCGATTCTGCCGCGATGTTGCCGACGTGTGCAGCCACTGCGGGGGCCAACATCTTAAAACAGATTGCGAAGAATGGCTAGCAGAAGTCTCTCCAACTTGCATCAACTGCACAAGAGCAAAAATGCACAAAGTGGATCACAACGCATTTAGTCAGGACTGCCCGGTACGCAGAAAGTGGGAATCTCTGGCTAGATCCACAATAGCCTATTGCTAAGGGTGCCCCAGGCTATAATTTTATGCAGGCAAACCTCCAAAGGAAGAGACTTGCCACACATGAGGTCTTCATAGAGGCACAAAAAAGGAAAGTTGCCGTCGCACTGCTCCAGGAGCCGTATGTTGGTGGGACTCGAAGTATGAAAAACTATCCAGGTGTAAGAATTTTCCAAAGCACACAGCAAGGAGGTGGGACTGTGAAAGCAGCAATAGCCGTCTTTGACCCAAGCCTAGAGGTCACACAATACCCGCAACTCACCACAAACAATATTGTTGTGGTGAGAATCCAAACTGTTGCCTGGAAAGTTACCCTGGTGTCTTACTACTTCGAGCCTGACCAACCTATAGAGCCATACCTCGAGCAGTTGTCGACAGTTAAAAGGAAACTGGGACCACGGAGATTTGTCATGGGAGGAGATGCCAATGCAAAAAGCAGTTGGTGGGGAAGTGCCACTCTGGACAGCAGAGGAGAGGACATGGCTTCAACTCTCGACGAGCTTGGACTCCAGGTACTCAACACTGGCAATACGCCAACATTTGACACAGTGAGAGGAGGAAAGCGGTACAGCAGTCATGTCGACGTTACAGCGTGCTCGACAGACCTGTTAAACATGGTGGAGGATTGGAGAGTCGAAGAAGGTCTCACGAGTTCGGACCACAACGGGATAGTGTTCAAAATTAAACTCAAAAAATCAAAAGGCACAATAATATTCAGGACCACCAGAATTTACAACACAAAAAAAGCTAATTGGGGACCATTTCATGAGAAATTGAACCAACTAAAAATAGAGCATAAATTAACAATAGAAGAAATAAGAAAAATTAACAGTCAGGAACAAATAGAAAAAGCCATACAAAATTTCACAACATCAATTACCACAGCATGCAATATAGCCATACCCATAAAGAAAAACTCAAAATCACTCACCATCCCGGGGTGGTCCAAAGAGCTCGAGGAGATGAAGAAGAAGGTCGCCACCATGAAGAACCGCATACGCTGGGCCGCGCCGATCCGGAGGAATAGGGTCATCAACGAGTACCTGGAACAGAGAACAAAGTATGAGGAGGCAGCAAAAGCGGCTGAAGTCGAGAGTTGGAAAGGGTTTTGCGGTAAACAAGACAAGGAAGGAATGTGGAACGGAATATATAGGGTTATTGGAAGAAGCACCAAAAGGGAAGAAGATCTACCATTGGAGGAGGGGGGACAGGTGTTGGATGCAAAAGGGTCTGTAAAGCTGTTGGCAGACACCTTCTACCCAGAAGACCTAGAAGCAGAAGACAACGCCGACCATAAACAGATCAGGAGGAAAGCGGAGAAAGTGAACGATGGGGAGCAAGATGACCTCTGCGACCCACCGTTTACACAAACCGAGCTCCAGACAGCCCTCGACTCTTTCAACCCTAAAAAAGCTCCAGGCGCAGACGGCCTGACTGCGGATATTTGCAACCAAGCTATTGGCAATGACCCGGAACTATTTCTGGAACTTGTAAACAAGTGCCTCATGTGCAACTACTTTCCACGACTGTGGAAAGAAGCTACAATCGTGATTCTTCGCAAACCAGGAAAGGTCAGGTACACCGTGCCCAAGTCCTACCGGCCGATTGGCCTATTGCCGGTGCTGGGCAAGGTGTATGAAAAAATGATAGTTGCCCGGATCAAGTTTCATGTAATACCTAAGATGAATCCCAGTCAGTTTGGATTCATGCCACAAAAGAGCACCGAGGACTCCCTCTATGCTCTAATGCAATACGTCCAACATAAAATCAAGCAGAAAAAACTTGTCACAATAATATCATTAGACATAGAGGGAGCCTTCGACAGTGCATGGTGGCCAGCCATAAGAGTCCAACTGGCAGAGAAGAAATGTCCATTGAACTTGAGACGGGTAGTGGACAGCTACCTGACCGACAGAAAAGTAAAGGTTCGATATTCAGGCGAAGAACACGATAAAAGCACTAATAAAGGATGCGTCCAAGGATCAATAGGAGGACCCCTTTTTTGGAATCTCCTACTGGACCCACTCCTACAAGAAATGCACCACCGGGGATACCAATGTCAGGCCTTCGCTGACGATATCGTCCTCATGTTTGACGGAGAAACCGCGCAAGAGATAGAGGCACAAGCTAACGCCGCACTCGAACATGTTCAGTCGTGGGGTGTCAAAAATAAACTCAAATTTGCACCACACAAAACAACCGCAATGGTTCTTACAAAAAAGCTAAAATTTGACACACCACGGTTGAGTATGGGCGGGGTCGACTTGACTGTATCTAATGAAATAAAAATACTGGGCCTGACTATTGACGAAAAACTGACATTTAACACCCACGTCGCCAACATATGCTGCAAGGCGCTCAACCTCTACAAGCAAATATCGAGAGCAGCTAAACTACAATGGGGCCTGCAGCCGGAAATAGTCAGGTCCATTTATACGGCGGTGGTGGAGCCAACGGTTTTGTATGCAGCAGGTGTTTGGTCATCAGCTTCAAACAAAATAAGTGTTCAAAGGCAGTTAAATACGGTGCAGCGCGGCTTCGCACAAAAAATTACAAAAGCCTACAAAACGGTCTCGCTAAACTCGGCGTTACTACTCGCCGGGCTGCTTCCCCTGGACATTAGAATCAGGGAAGCAGCCTTGCTCTATGAGACAAAAAAAGGTCACTCACGCGAAGTGGTAGGAGACCGGGAAATGGAGAGACAGTTAGCTTACGAAAAATCTGAACACCCAGCGAGTCACACCAGATTCATATACACCTGTGTGGAAAACGATGCAGCATTGGAAGAGCACAACAATAGCGCCCTAAAAATTTTCACGGACGGCAGTAAGATAGAAGGGAAAGTTGGCGCGGCATTGTCCGTATGGAACAATGGCGTGGAAATCAGTACCCGGAAACTTAAACTCGACCAATGCTGCACCGTTTATCAGGCAGAACTACTGGCTCTACACGAAGCAACTACTCAAGCCCTCAAAAGGAATGCGGATTTCTGTAACATTTACTGCGACTCCAGATCGGCACTGGACACCGTGGTAAATAACACCTCCCTCCACCCACTTGCTGTAAAAACCAGAAAAAACATAGAGTGCATAAGAGCAAGCGGTAAAGACATCCAACTCTATTGGATTAAAGCACATGTGGGCCTGGAGGGAAATGAGAGAGCGGACGAATTAGCGAAAGTAGCAGCGCTACACCTTAAGACGAAATCCGACTACGATATGTGTCCAGTGTCTTTCGTCAAAAGGAAAATCCGAACGGATTCCCTTGCAGAATGGAACCAACGTTACAAAACCGCAGAAACAGCTTCGATCACTAAGTGCTTTTTTCCAGACGCGATAGAGGCATACTCTATAGTCAAAAATATAAAGATTGACCCCATAACAACGCAATTGATGACAGGTCATGGTGGGTTCTCCTCGTACTTATACCGATTTAAGTGCAAGGAGAGCCCAGCATGCAATTGCGACCCTGAAGTAGAGGAAAGTGCTCTGCATGTAGTCACTGACTGTCCAATCTATGCAGTTCATAGATATAACATAGAGCAAAAATTAAATATAAATGTAAATAAAGCAAACATATGTGAACTAGTTAAGAATAAATACAATAGAGATAAGTTTTTAGATTTTTGTAGAGATATAATAAAAATAGTAATAAATAAAAATAAAAGCAGATAAGAGTTGCACAATTGTATATATTGATATATATACAAAAGGTGCACTAGTATTAATTTAATGTTGTTATAATAGTATTAAGATAAGAATTGTCTGCATAATCAAAACTTGATGTGTAAAACTTTATTGTGTTAAACCTTAAATAAATATAGAAAAGAAGAATAGGAACTAAAAGAAATTAGAGTTGGAATCCCACCAACAATGGTATAAACGAGATGAATGAAAGAAAGAAATAGTATGCGGAATGAGAGAACGAACATAAGCAGGCATGTGAGCGAGAACTGGTATGGAAGAGAAAATAGATAGACAAAGGCCTCCCCGACTCAACAGTGGAGGGTCAGAGTAGGAAAAAAAAAAAAAAAAAAAAAAAAAAAAAAAAAACCTAACCTAACCTAACCTAACCTAACCTAACCTAACCTAACCTAACCTAACCTAACCTAACCTAACCTAACCTAACCTAACCTAACCTAACCTAACCTAACCTAACCTAACCTAACCTAACCTAACCTAACCTAACCTAACCTAACCTAACCTAACCTAACCTAACCCAGTCGCGAACCGCCTACCGGTCCAAACGCCACGTTTCTAAGCCGTTCCGCGCCTAAAAAATCCTTAAAAATAGCAAAAGTTTACCTAAAACAGTGAAAGTGACACCAAAATATTCGTGAAGTGAAGTGTAAACTTTTACCAATAAAAATTTTTCAAAAACAGTGAAAATCACAAGTTTTCTAACATTTTCTACATTTTTTCCTCAATTTTGAGGTTAAAAGTAAAGTTTTTTGACTTTAAGTGCAAACGCTGACGTAAATAATGCAGTACCCCACTGTTTTTATTTGAGAAACCCGAAGGCAATAAGAAGAGGCATCGGCAGAAGAAATTCCAGATTTTTGTCGTCGCACCCCTGGGAGATATCGGGAAAAAACCTAAAACCACGTTTTTTCTATCTCAGAAACCACGAGAAGGGGAAAAATCGAACCCAACTTGGAAGATAAAGTACCCCCCCAGAAAGGCAAAACATCTTTTGGAAAAACCAAATATCATCCAGGAAGCCGAAAATAACGACTTGGCAGCTAGAAATCACGGACCAGAAACTTCAGGATACCCTAGCGGAAAAACTCAAGCGACGACGGGGTAACTTTAATTCACCATAAGAACCTATAATTCAGCCACTACCACTTGACATAAAAATTTTGGGAATCCATCTAGAAAAACGCTAGATACAAATTTTACAAGAAAATAGTTACCACAAACCAGGCGCCACAAGAGCCTTGTCACCCCTTGGAGTGGTAACCACCCCTGCAAATTGGCACCGCAACCAGTTGGAGGGACCTCAAAAAACCGTCATAAGAAGACCATCCTTCGAGAAACACACCCGTAGACGCCGGCCACCCGAATTAGGAGCCATTTGCAGAAAATTGTCAGCCACCCCCAATTTTGAAGATCCCTGGAGGGAAGAAGACACAACAAACTACCACCCAAACAACGCCATTGGGAGAAGCCGTCCAACCTCTAATAGGGTAAAATATTTTATTTTAAGTTTTTATTTTAACTCAATTTTTTATAATATTTTAAGTGTTATCACACCCACAGACGCCATTACCGATTAAGTTTGTCAACCCTATAACTCGGGAACGGGGCGAGATATCGCAAAAATAACGAGATTTTGGTTCTGTTTGATCAGAAGCTCTCTTGGGGGCAATCTCCCTATAGGGTATTTCAAAAACCACCCCCGGGAACATTTTTTGGGAAACGGAAGAAAATTTCGTATTTCCCAACCCCTGGGAATAATAATTCGGGAACTGCCAGTAAATTCAGCTCGTGCACTATACGGCAGGATTTTTTCCCGTGCCGAAATATCGCTCTAACCCCCGAAACCAACCAAAAGAAGTTAGCCAAAAACTACCCCTAAATTCCAGACCCCAAAATAAATAGTTGCGTACGATTTTTCCCCTCGGATGCACATAGACCTTAAAATAGTGTTCAGGCCCAATAGTTTTAAATTTTTCCAAAACCAATAGCATTCCAAATACCAAATATACAAATTTTTTAAGATCAACATAATTAAATTACAATTACCACTTTTTAGCTTTGTTTAGATCAAACTGATAAAAATTTTTTAGAAAAATCCAATTATCTCGGAAACGGTGCGTCCTAGGCGAAAAATAACGAAATTTTCAACCCCCCCTCCGCCACCACCCCCCCCTCTGCGAACGGGGCAGACCGCCCCGAACCGACCCCCCAAATTTCAACCCCCTACCCCTAAAAATATTTCAATGACCAGCTAAGCTTGACCTCCCGCTAATATAGGTGGGATTTTTAAACATAAATAACTTTCGAACCACTGGTCGGATCGAAACGCGGTTTACGGCAACAGATAGCCTTAAGAAAGACCTATCAGAGACTGATTTTACATAGAGTCAAAAGTAGAGCAAAAATATTTTTACATAAAAATTTATATAGCATAAATTATACATAACAGAAAATGTTAAGGTCTTAATTAAGGTCTCCAATGACTATTGACTCTATGTAGAGACAAATATTTGTTTCTACAAAAAATTAGGTTAATTGTAATTATTTTAAATTAAGTGTAAAGTAGATATATATTATTATAAAAAGACTACTAGAGTTAACTCTACATTTAAAAATTTAATTGAATAATAAAAAATATATTGACCATACATACCTGTGTAGCAGTGGACGTTGTAGAACGTAGATTGACCAGCCCTTGTAGTTGTAGACCGCCGCCGCTGACACCGTCCTCCGACGACCGAAGCGACGCTCTGCACCTGCAACACACAAAAGTCAATAATCACACAAATAATAGTAGGAAAGAGACTTACCTTATCCTCCGGCGACCGCTGCCACACTCCTAATCTGAAAAGTAGAGAAAATTGTATTAAATTAAAATTGAGATTGGAGAGACAGTGACGAATTTAGATAGAGAAAGAACTCTAACAATTTATTTTATTTTGATTTTATCTTTGTGTTGACCCGGTATTATTTATTTTACCATTTTCCATCTTCTTTTTAAACTTCTCTTGTAATCTACTAGCGCCATATACACGTTAAGTAGAAACAAGCCCGCACATAAGATGTTTGGACACCGTACTCCTGACCCTAAGAAACATATTGACAAAATGTCGCCACGTGAGAAGGACGAGGAAAAGGAGATGACAGAAAGGGCTGGACCCTCGACAGATAATCTGACAACCGTCCGACGAAGTATCGGAGAGATTGAGGCCAGGACCACGACCCCCCCTCCGCCCCAACCTGTATTTAATAAGACCGTTACCTATCCGGCAGCCAAAACAAAAGCAAAGACAACACCTAAGACCACGATAACACCCTCGACCTCATCATCTCCAAAACAGACTCAGACTCAGAGCTATAAGAACAGAGTCACCGAAGCCAAAGCCTGCCTCATGAAAGCCAAACTACACCTAGGCAATAGCAGAAACCTGAAATCAGAAATAAAGGTCGAGGTAACAGAGGCGGTAGAGAGGCTCTATACTCTTGTAAAGGAAGCGGAGGAAAACAAACAGCGAGTACCCGTGGAAAAGAATATAGAAGGAAAAGAAAAACAAGAGAGCGAAAAACTGTCAAAAGCGGACACAGAACAGATGATGAGGGCGATGGAGGAACACGGAAAGCTACTGAGGAAAAACCAAGAGGAAATGGAGAAGTTGGGTGAGATCTTAAGAGAGCAAAAGGAGACTTGCCTCAATATATCAACAAATGCCCACACGAATGCAAAAGGAACATATGCCAGTGTAGTGGCAAGAACACCCTTACACTCCATTGTGGTCACATCAAAAGACGAGGAAGAAACAGGAGAACAAGTAATCGACAAAATTAAACAAGTGGTAAATGCAAAAGAAGAGGGAGTGAGAATTGATAAATTAAGAAAAGCAAAAGACAGAAAAATAATAATAGGATGCAATAGTAAGGAAGAAATAGACAAAGTAAAGGACAAAATAAGACAGAATGGAGCTCAACTTAACGTGGAAGACATTAAAAATAAAGATCCACTAATAACACTTTTTGGTGTCCTCCGCAGCAACACAGACGAGGACATAGTAAAGGCTATTCGCAACCAGAACAAACATCTTCTGAGGGAAGTGAGGGAGAATGACGATCGCATCGAAATTCGATTCAGGCGCAGAGCAAGAAATCCCCTCACCTCTCATGTGGTTGCTAGAGTATCTCCACCTATTTGGCAGATTCTAACCACGGCGGGGGCCGTGCACGTCGATATGCAGCGAGTCAGAGTCGCTGACCAGTCCCCCCTAGTACAGTGCTCGCGCTGTTTAGGGTATGGGCATGGCCGGCGATTCTGCCGCGATGTTGCCGACGTGTGCAGCCACTGCGGGGGCCAACATCTTAAAACAGATTGCGAAGAATGGCTAGCAGAAGTCTCTCCAACTTGCATCAACTGCACAAGAGCAAAAATGCACAAAGTGGATCACAACGCATTTAGTCAGGACTGCCCGGTACGCAGAAAGTGGGAATCTCTGGCTAGATCCACAATAGCCTATTGCTAAGGGTGCCCCAGGCTATAATTTTATGCAGGCAAACCTCCAAAGGAAGAGACTTGCCACACATGAGGTCTTCATAGAGGCACAAAAAAGGAAAGTTGCCGTCGCACTGCTCCAGGAGCCGTATGTTGGTGGGACTCGAAGTATGAAAAACTATCCAGGTGTAAGAATTTTCCAAAGCACACAGCAAGGAGGTGGGACTGTGAAAGCAGCAATAGCCGTCTTTGACCCAAGCCTAGAGGTCACACAATACCCGCAACTCACCACAAACAATATTGTTGTGGTGAGAATCCAAACTGTTGCCTGGAAAGTTACCCTGGTGTCTTACTACTTCGAGCCTGACCAACCTATAGAGCCATACCTCGAGCAGTTGTCGACAGTTAAAAGGAAACTGGGACCACGGAGATTTGTCATGGGAGGAGATGCCAATGCAAAAAGCAGTTGGTGGGGAAGTGCCACTCTGGACAGCAGAGGAGAGGACATGGCTTCAACTCTCGACGAGCTTGGACTCCAGGTACTCAACACTGGCAATACGCCAACATTTGACACAGTGAGAGGAGGAAAGCGGTACAGCAGTCATGTCGACGTTACAGCGTGCTCGACAGACCTGTTAAACATGGTGGAGGATTGGAGAGTCGAAGAAGGTCTCACGAGTTCGGACCACAACGGGATAGTGTTCAAAATTAAACTCAAAAAATCAAAAGGCACAATAATATTCAGGACCACCAGAATTTACAACACAAAAAAAGCTAATTGGGGACCATTTCATGAGAAATTGAACCAACTAAAAATAGAGCATAAATTAACAATAGAAGAAATAAGAAAAATTAACAGTCAGGAACAAATAGAAAAAGCCATACAAAATTTCACAACATCAATTACCACAGCATGCAATATAGCCATACCCATAAAGAAAAACTCAAAATCACTCACCATCCCGGGGTGGTCCAAAGAGCTCGAGGAGATGAAGAAGAAGGTCGCCACCATGAAGAACCGCATACGCTGGGCCGCGCCGATCCGGAGGAATAGGGTCATCAACGAGTACCTGGAACAGAGAACAAAGTATGAGGAGGCAGCAAAAGCGGCTGAAGTCGAGAGTTGGAAAGGGTTTTGCGGTAAACAAGACAAGGAAGGAATGTGGAACGGAATATATAGGGTTATTGGAAGAAGCACCAAAAGGGAAGAAGATCTACCATTGGAGGAGGGGGGACAGGTGTTGGATGCAAAAGGGTCTGTAAAGCTGTTGGCAGACACCTTCTACCCAGAAGACCTAGAAGCAGAAGACAACGCCGACCATAAACAGATCAGGAGGAAAGCGGAGAAAGTGAACGATGGGGAGCAAGATGACCTCTGCGACCCACCGTTTACACAAACCGAGCTCCAGACAGCCCTCGACTCTTTCAACCCTAAAAAAGCTCCAGGCGCAGACGGCCTGACTGCGGATATTTGCAACCAAGCTATTGGCAATGACCCGGAACTATTTCTGGAACTTGTAAACAAGTGCCTCATGTGCAACTACTTTCCACGACTGTGGAAAGAAGCTACAATCGTGATTCTTCGCAAACCAGGAAAGGTCAGGTACACCGTGCCCAAGTCCTACCGGCCGATTGGCCTATTGCCGGTGCTGGGCAAGGTGTATGAAAAAATGATAGTTGCCCGGATCAAGTTTCATGTAATACCTAAGATGAATCCCAGTCAGTTTGGATTCATGCCACAAAAGAGCACCGAGGACTCCCTCTATGCTCTAATGCAATACGTCCAACATAAAATCAAGCAGAAAAAACTTGTCACAATAATATCATTAGACATAGAGGGAGCCTTCGACAGTGCATGGTGGCCAGCCATAAGAGTCCAACTGGCAGAGAAGAAATGTCCATTGAACTTGAGACGGGTAGTGGACAGCTACCTGACCGACAGAAAAGTAAAGGTTCGATATTCAGGCGAAGAACACGATAAAAGCACTAATAAAGGATGCGTCCAAGGATCAATAGGAGGACCCCTTTTTTGGAATCTCCTACTGGACCCACTCCTACAAGAAATGCACCACCGGGGATACCAATGTCAGGCCTTCGCTGACGATATCGTCCTCATGTTTGACGGAGAAACCGCGCAAGAGATAGAGGCACAGGCTAACGCCGCACTCGAACATGTTCAGTCGTGGGGTGTCAAAAATAAACTCAAATTTGCACCACACAAAACAACCGCAATGGTTCTTACAAAAAAGCTAAAATTTGACACACCACGGTTGAGTATGGGCGGGGTCGACTTGACTGTATCTAATGAAATAAAAATACTGGGCCTGACTATTGACGAAAAACTGACATTTAACACCCACGTCGCCAACATATGCTGCAAGGCGCTCAACCTCTACAAGCAAATATCGAGAGCAGCTAAACTACAATGGGGCCTGCAGCCGGAAATAGTCAGGTCCATTTATACGGCGGTGGTGGAGCCAACGGTTTTGTATGCAGCAGGTGTTTGGTCATCAGCTTCAAACAAAATAAGTGTTCAAAGGCAGTTAAATACGGTGCAGCGCGGCTTCGCACAAAAAATTACAAAAGCCTACAAAACGGTCTCGCTAAACTCGGCGTTACTACTCGCCGGGCTGCTTCCCCTGGACATTAGAATCAGGGAAGCAGCCTTGCTCTATGAGACAAAAAAAGGTCACTCACGCGAAGTGGTAGGAGACCGGGAAATGGAGAGACAGTTAGCTTACGAAAAATCTGAACACCCAGCGAGTCACACCAGATTCATATACACCTGTGTGGAAAACGATGCAGCATTGGAAGAGCACAACAATAGCGCCCTAAAAATTTTCACGGACGGCAGTAAGATAGAAGGGAAAGTTGGCGCGGCATTGTCCGTATGGAACAATGGCGTGGAAATCAGTACCCGGAAACTTAAACTCGACCAATGCTGCACCGTTTATCAGGCAGAACTACTGGCTCTACACGAAGCAACTACTCAAGCCCTCAAAAGGAATGCGGATTTCTGTAACATTTACTGCGACTCCAGATCGGCACTGGACACCGTGGTAAATAACACCTCCCTCCACCCACTTGCTGTAAAAACCAGAAAAAACATAGAGTGCATAAGAGCAAGCGGTAAAGACATCCAACTCTATTGGATTAAAGCACATGTGGGCCTGGAGGGAAATGAGAGAGCGGACGAATTAGCGAAAGTAGCAGCGCTACACCTTAAGACGAAATCCGACTACGATATGTGTCCAGTGTCTTTCGTCAAAAGGAAAATCCGAACGGATTCCCTTGCAGAATGGAACCAACGTTACAAAACCGCAGAAACAGCTTCGATCACTAAGTGCTTTTTTCCAGACGCGATAGAGGCATACTCTATAGTCAAAAATATAAAGATTGACCCCATAACAACGCAATTGATGACAGGTCATGGTGGGTTCTCCTCGTACTTATACCGATTTAAGTGCAAGGAGAGCCCAGCATGCAATTGCGACCCTGAAGTAGAGGAAAGTGCTCTGCATGTAGTCACTGACTGTCCAATCTATGCAGTTCATAGATATAACATAGAGCAAAAATTAAATATAAATGTAAATAAAGCAAACATATGTGAACTAGTTAAGAATAAATACAATAGAGATAAGTTTTTAGATTTTTGTAGAGATATAATAAAAATAGTAATAAATAAAAATAAAAGCAGATAAGAGTTGCACAATTGTATATATTGATATATATACAAAAGGTGCACTAGTATTAATTTAATGTTGTTATAATAGTATTAAGATAAGAATTGTCTGCATAATCAAAACTTGATGTGTAAAACTTTATTGTGTTAAACCTTAAATAAATATAGAAAAGAAGAATAGGAACTAAAAGAAATTAGAGTTGGAATCCCACCAACAATGGTATAAACGAGATGAATGAAAGAAAGAAATAGTATGCGGAATGAGAGAACGAACATAAGCAGGCATGTGAGCGAGAACTGGTATGGAAGAGAAAATAGATAGACAAAGGCCTCCCCGACTCAACAGTGGAGGGTCAGAGTAGGAAAAAAAAAAAAAAAAAAAAAAAAAAAAAAACCTAACCTAACCTAACCTAACCTAACCTAACCTAACCTAACCTAACCTAACCTAACCTAACCTAACCTAACCTAACCTAACCTAACCTAACCTAACCTAACCAAAACCTAACCTAACCAAAACCTAACCTAACCAAAACCTAACCTAACCAAAACCTAACCTAACCAAAACCTAACCTAACCAAAACCTAACCTAACCAAAACCTAACCTAACCAAAACCTAACCTAACCAAAACCTAACCTAACCAAAACCTAACCTAACCAAAACCTAACCTAACCAAAACCTAACCTAACCAAAACCTAACCTAACCAAAACCTAACCTAACCAAAACCTAACCTAACCAAAACCTAACCTAACCAAAACCTAACCTAACCAAAACCTAACCTAACCAAAACCTTTTTTTTTTTTTTTTTTTTTTTTTTTTTTTTTTTTTTTTTTTTTTTGTGACCCAGGGAAATCTGCATACAGATACCCGGCCATGCCGGGGGGCAGGGCCGGGTTATGTCAGGATGGGAAGTCCCTGAAGGGGATCTTCCCGACTGACTAAAACCCTGGGGGATATCCTGCGGGACGCCATGTGTCGGGGCTGCGGGTACGCCGAAGCACTCATCCGCAACCCGGACGGCGTTTGGTCCTCCCGGGAGGACCCCACCGCGGGGGGCGAAGAGGAGCCTTCGCCCCCACATCTTAAGGGGCGCGCGGGATTCCGCGCGCGCGCCACCTCTCGGGTCTAATATATTCGGCGGTGAATGCCCCCGCACTCACCGCCTAGACCCGTGTTATGGGGGATGGAGGAGGGCGTGGTAGATTCTCCTACGACGCCCTGGCCTCCGTGCGCGCATCGGGAGGTCGGTAGTGGCCTCCCGATCGCGCTCCGCGGTCTCCTTCTGCGAGATTACAACCTCGCAGAATTCGACCGCGGCCCTCCACGAACCCTCGCTCTCAACCATGGCTCGAACCATGGTTGCTAGCGAGAGTTCGGCCCCCATAACTGCGACGAGGGTACGACGCTCACTGACCCATAATGGGCACTCCTCCAGTGTGTGCTGCGCCGTATCCACGTCGCAACCACAGTGGTGGCAAGCAGGGGTCGGTTCCCTACCGGCTATGTGGTGCAGGTACTTGCCGAAGCATCCGTGCCCCGTAAGTACCTGCACAAGCCGGAAGGTAAGCGACCCGTGCTGTCTGTCCGTCCACTCCTGGAGTAGTGGACGGACTGCCTCCACTGTCCAGCTGCCTGCTCGAGGGTGGGCCAGACGCGTACTCCACCTCTCGAGCAATGCCTCTCTGGCGAGCTCCCTCCACCGCACAACCTCCCCAGGGGCCGGGTATTCCCCACGGAGGCGGAGTGCCACGCGCCACTCGTAACGAGCGGCGTAAAGCTCCGCCTCCAAATCCCAGGGAGGTGAGCCCGCCAACAGGCATGCCGCCTCAAAGGAGACGGTGCGGTAGCCCCGTATTACCCCGACGGCCATCACCCTCTGAGGTTTCCTCAGAAGGGCGATGGTACGTTCCGTCAGGGCATCTACCCATACGGGGGCCCCGTACAGGGCCATCGACCGCACCACCCCCAAATAAAGGCGGCGGCAACTGGCCTTGGGTCCGCCAAGGTTGGGCAGCAGCCGCTTGAGTGCAGCCGCCGCTCCCATCAGGCGGGGAGACAACCGGGAGAAGTGCTCCCGGAAGTTCCACCGCCCGTCGAGGACGAGTCCAAGATATTTCATCGAGGGCTCGACCCCGATGCGGACCTCCCCGATAGGGATGCTGGCACCCCTTGGTGGCGCCCTCCGAGGACCGTGAAAACACAGTGCCTCGGTTTTATTGAGCGCCACCCGGAGTCCCAATCTCCCTATCTTTTGCACCACCTCTCCCACCGCCACGGTGGCAAAACTGGCAGCCTCCTCAAATGTCCTCCCTGGGGCCATGACAAGCGTGTCGTCTGCGTAACATATTACGCTGGCCCCAGAGGGGAGATCTCCGCGCAGCACCCAGTCGTATCCGATGTTCCACAGGAGCGGTCCGAGGACCGATCCCTGTGGAACACCGCACGACATCTCTCTCCGCAGCATTCGCCCCTCCGCACCCGGATAGGTTATAAACCTATCGGAGAGATAGTCCCCGACAATCCGGCTCAGGTAGGAAGGCACTTCGTGGAATTTCAGCGCCTCCCTGATGCAAGCCCACGGCATGGTGTTGAATGCGTTGGCGATATCAAGAGACACCGCCAACATCACACCGCCGCGGGCAACCACCTCGTCCGAGTGGGCCTTGACGCGTTTGACCGCGTCAATTGTCGACCTACCCACTCGGAAGCCGAACTGTCGGTCGGACAGGTCCGGGCCTATCTCTCCAAGGTGCTTGGTGAGGCGGCAAGCCACCACTCGCTCAAACAGCTTGTCCGCCTCGTCGAGCAGTACGATGGGGCGAAATGCTGCGGGAGAGTCTACTGCGCGCCCCTCCTTCTTGAGGAGCACAAGGCTGCCCATTTTCCACCGTGAGGGAAACCGCCCCGACTCCAGGCAGGCATCCATGAGCCTGCGGAAGCGGTCTCCGAGGGCATCCAGCGCCAGGACCCAGGCGATGCCGGGAATGCCATCCGGCCCCGGTGCTTTGCGCTTGTTGCGCATCCGGAGCACGGCAACTCCCAGCTCAGCATCCGACACTGGCGGCACTGTAGTGCCGTCCTGGCGTGCCCTCCGCGGAGGCGCCATCTCCGGGGGCTGGTGCTCTCCCCCGGAGGGAAAGAGCGTGCCTACCACCTCCTCCAGCAGGCGGGGCTGAAGAGTTTCTGTGAGCGGGGGGGCCCACGGTCGGAGTTTCCCCCGGACCATCTTGTACGGCCGCCCCCACGGATTGCTGTTCAGAGACTCTAGTAGCTCCGCCCGAGCCCGCTCTTTGGAATTGTGAATCAGGAGCTGCAGAGCCTTTGTACGCTCCCTGTACTCGTCATACAGCTCCTGATTCACCTCCTCCCTCGCCTCTCCCACGCGTCTTCCCCCCCTGAAGCGTCGTGTGTACTGGCGTCTCGACTCAACGCAGTCGGAGCGCAGGACTGCGATCTCCTGAGACCACCAGTACACACAAGTTTTCACACGACGAGGCCTGGCTCGGGACATGCCAGCATCGCAAATTTGCGACAGGGCGTCCCGGAACCACTCCGTCTCGTCCTCCACATCCACGGGCCCCTCTGGGGGTGCCAGCCATGCCTTGACAATAGAGGCCTCCACCAGCGCCTCCTTGTCAAGGCTTCCCAGAGCCCACCTCGTAGGCGAAGACAGCGCCCTTGGGCGACGAGGACTGGAATTTTCCGAAGAGGTGGAGACGCCGAATCGGATATAAAGATGATCCGACAACGTCTCCACATCCTCCACAACTCTCCAGTCCTGAACACGACGTGCGACGGCGGGGGCCGCGAACGTGAGGTCCACGATTGAACCCCCCGTCCGGCGCACGCACGTATTCACCGACCCGCGGTTGAGTACCGACAGGCCGGCTATCGTCGCCCACTCCTCAAGAGCCTCGCCGCGCGCATCAGTCGCAGGGGATCCCCACGCCAAGGACTTGGCGTTGAAATCCCCAACGACGAGCGCCGGACGGGGCAGAGTCTGCCCAATGAGGGCCCCTACCCCGTCAAGAAATGACTCAAAGTCGGCGAGACTCCTGTTCGGCGAGAAGTACACTCCAATAAGGAGGTACTCTCGCCAAACCACTGCCACATAACCGCTCCCCTTCGCCACCAGCGAGAGAGGAGGGACGCCGGACGCTGTAGAGCTGATGATGGCCACCGAACCACCAACGTCTCCCACCCAGTTATCCCGGGTGGGGACGAAGTATGGTTCGGAGACCACCACAACTTCGATCAACCACTGTGCCATACTTTGCAGGAGTAAATCCTGCGCAGCGGCACAGTGGTTGATGTTCGCCTGTAGGAAACGGTGGGCCATATTAATCACCCACCGTATCCATAATCTCCTCAGCTCGCGGAGGAGCTCGCGCGGGGGTGGCTGGGATGTTAGCAGCCGCTCTCGCTCTCAACTTCGGCTTCGGTGGGTTGCATTGCTTGCTCCCCATCCGATGAGCCGACGATTTGCCCGCCGCCGCGCACAACGAACAGTTGGGTGCGGGGGCGGAGCACGTGGCCGCCTTGTGACCTATTCGACCGCAACGATAACACTCATCGCTGCGGTCGACATCAGTCGTGCACTGTACACGTACGTGGCCCGTGTAGTGGCACCTAAAACATCTCATTGGCCGGCGTTCAAGCACTTGTACTTGTGCTGAAACCCAGCCGACGAGAAGTCGCCCTCCCTCAGCCAGTTGTTTGGCGGCGACGACCGGGCAACGCACGAAGACCGTGCCCGTGCCGCGTAAACCCCGTCGCACTTTCCCTACTTGTACCGACTGCTCGGAGCAGCCAGTACGCTTTGCCACAGCTGTGGCAATGTCCCCGGGGACGACTGAATCGTCCAGGCCAGAAACCCGTAGCTCTGCGGTCTTCACGGGCCTGGAGATCTTTACCATCCCTGGATCCAGCACCTCCCTTAGCTTTGCAGCCAGGGAGTCCGCCTTGTCCCCGCTGGTGGCACCGGACACCTCTAGAATGCGGGCACCCGTGACGGCCTTCCTACTCCTAAGGCCGTCAGTGATGCCAAGGCTGGATATGTCCACCATCTCCCTTGCCTGGCCCAAAACTCTGGCGTAGGTGATACCCCTCTCCACGGCCTCCGGCTGAAGCGTGATCACTACAGCCGAAGAACGCGGAGGCCGTAGCTTCACCTGCGCCTTAGCATTTTTGCCGCCTCGTTTCGTCACCGTCGTCCAGCCTGAGTCCGTCCTGGAAGGCGGAATTGGCTGCGACGCAGCTTTGGGTGCCCCTCGTCGTGCCACCGAGGACCAAGATGCGGTCATTTTCTTCGGGGCTGGTGGGAGGGGCCGAGGCGCCGGCTTGGGGGGAACAGCAGGTGCTGCCTTACCCTTGCCTGTGCCCTTCCCCTTTCCCTTGGTCTGCTGTGCCCGAGGGGCAGCCACGGGTTGAGCCGATATTACCACCGGTCTCGGCGGGGGTTTCGAAGATGCGGACATTGCCGCATTCCTCTGCCTCGCCGCAAGCGGTGGCGCCAATCGTTCCTCCGGTAGGAGTCGGTGCTCCAGCTCCTTCAAGCGCGTGGATACCATGGTTCCGACCTGGACCATGATGCCCCGCGCGAAGTCCTCCTGTGGTATTGCAGGAGGCCCCATCGCCGATAACGCAGGAGAAGCTCTACGGGGAACCGGAGTTGGCGACAGGGGAGAGAGAGTCACTGGCTCTCGTCTATTCGCCATCTCCTCCCGGAGCACTTCAACTGCACTCCGCAGCTCACCTATCTCACTACGAAGGCGTGCGTTTTCAGCCTGTAAGGAGGCCATCTCTGAGGAGGAGTTCCTATACGCCAGCACCTCAACGATATCGTTAAAGATCCGGGTCGTCGTATTGAGGCTCTTCACGTAGCCCCCCTTCAGACTGCCGGATCTTGCTGCAACCTCCTTATTAATGGCTAAACATTTACGCGCCTGACCCAAGAGGACATCAGCAGGCTGATCACCTACTGTCCCCAGTGCCTTCATGGAGGTATCAAGCTCACGGGTCATTTCTTCCACCGTGTGCTGGATCCTTGCCCTGGAGTCCGCAACCTTCAGGAACTCCGCCCTCCGGTCTATGTAGACCTTGGCGGGCGGAGGCCCCATAGGCTCGGCCTCACTCGACGACACGGACAACGATAAGTCGTTCCGTGACCGTCGCCTATTTGTGGTCCCCAATAGAGGACCCTCGAGAGGGGCGGCAGGTTTGGCGGGCACGTCCGAGGACGGACCGGCCTGCCCCGATTGGGACATGGCATCGGAATCGGACTGAACGTCCGACATCCTCTCCGACCTCTTGCGCTCCCGCTCCTGCACCTTCCTCTCCCTATCACGCTCCTTTCTCATTTTCTCCCTTTCTTTCTTAGTCAGCTTCGCTGACACTTCCACCTCCTTTCGCCCAGCAGGCAGAGAGCCGGAGCCCTCAGTACAAGTGGTGCCCCCTCCCACATACGATGGGGGGCTGGACGCACCCGTAGGTACGCCGAGGGATTCCCCAACCGCGTTGCAGCTGGGACCCTCCTGGGTATTAATTTGGCCATTTGTACTTTTCATTTTGTTCGTTGCTGATCCACAGCTTGGGTGCGCTTGGGACAGTCTACCATCCTGCCTTCCACCCCACAGGCACGCACCAAAACCACTGGGAATTAGGGATTTTTATAGAGGTTTTCTTCTCGCGACCTCTCACCGGAGTGAGAAGCCCCCATCTCCGCTCAATGCGGGCTATGGGTTGGTCCGACGGCAGCCTAGACCGTTTGATCCGCCGCACCACGATGTTCCTCCTCGGTGCAGTCCCTAGCACCACGGAGGACACCCGCCCCTTCGGCCAAAGACTTCAGGGGCCCTTGCCAGCACACTCCGGAATCCCCTGCTACAGGGGAGCTGAAGCGCACCGACAATAACTAACATCACAAGGAACGCCTACCGTTCCCAACGCCGCTCTCAAGTCTTCTCTGCTGATCAGAGGAGTACTGAGTGCGGCCTCCAACCCCGTGCCTCGGAGTCCCCTGATACAGGGGAGCTGAGGCACACGCAAGGGCACTCCGCGAGGAGTGCACCTGCCCTGCGGAACTCATTGCTGAGCCCGCCATACTTCTCTGCTGGTAAGAAGAGGAGCATTCCACCACTTGCAGGATCCGCCGTCGAATAGTCATTCCCCCGCAGAGGAATGATTATCCGACGTTGCCCGGGGTGCACCGGCCCAACTACTATCCATCTCCCCGCATCGAGATGCGAAGGAGAAGCATAAAAGTCGGGCACACTTGGAGGTTCCTGCATTGCACCCCAACCTAACCAAAACCTAACCTAACCAAAACCTTTTTTTTTTTTTTTTTTTTTTTTTTTTCCCAGGAAAAATGCTTTACGCATCGTCACCCTGCGCCGGGGGGGCGGCAGGGCGGTATGTGGGACTCCCCCGCCAAGGTGTAACGGCGGGGTTTACCCACTAAAAAACCTGGGGGTTATCCAGCGGGACGCCATGTGTCCGGACCACGGGTACGCCGAAGCACTCGTCCGCAGCCCGGACGGCGTTCGGTCCTCCGTAGAGGACCCCACCGCGGGGGGCGAGGAGAAGTTCTCGCCCCCGACACAAAAGGGGCGCGCGGGATACCGCGCGCGCCACCTCGCGGGTCTAATCTATTCGGCAGTGGGTGCCCCCGCACTCACCGCCTAGACCCGTGTTATGGGGGATGGAGAAGGGCGTGGAAGAGCCTTCTTCGACGCCCTGGTCTCCGGGCGCGCATCGCGAGGTCGGTAGTGGCCTCGCGATCACGCTCCGCGGTCTCCTTCTGCGAGATGACAGTCTCGCAGAATTCGACCGCTGCCCTCCACGAGGTCTCGCTCTCAACCATGGTTCGAACCATGGTTGCTAGCGAGAGCTCGGCCCCCATAACTGTGACGAGGGTACGACGCTCACTGGCCCATGCTGGGCACTCCTCCAGTGTGTGCTGCGCCGTATCCACGTCACATCCACAGTGGTGGCAAGCGGGGGTCGGTTCCCTACCGGCTATGTGGTGCAGGTACTTGCCGAAGCATCCGTGCCCCGTAAGCACCTGCACAAGCCGGTAGGTAAGCGACCCGTGCTGCCTTTCCGTCCACTCCTGGAGTAGTGGACGGACTGCCACCACTGTCCAGCTGCCTGCTCGAGGGTGGGCCAGGCGCGTCCTCCACCTCTCGAGCAATGCCTCGTTGGCCGCCTCCTTCCACTGGTTCACCTCCCTAGGGGCAGGGAATTCCCCACGGAGACGGAGTGCAGTGCGCCACTCATACCGAGCGGCGCACAGCTCCGCCTCCAAGTCCCAGGGAGGGGAACCAGCCAACAGGCATGCCGCCTCATAGGAGACGGTGCGGTATCCCCGTATTACCCCGACGGCCATCACCCTCTGAGGTTTCCTCAGGTGGGCGATGGTTTGCTCCGTCAGGGCATCTACCCATACGGGGGCCCCATACAGGGCCATCGACCGCACCACCCCCATGTAGAGGCGGCGGCAGCTGGCCTTGGGTCCACCAAGGTTGGGCAGCAGCCGCTTGAGAGCGGCCGCAGCCCCCATCAGACGGGGAGACAACCGGGAGAAGTGTTCCCGGAAGTTCCACCGCCCGTCGAGGACGAGTCCAAGATATCGCATCGAGGACTCGACCCCGATGCGGACCCCTCCGATAGGGATGCTCGAACCCCCGGGTGGGGCTCTCCGAGGCCCGTGAAAACAAAGGGCCTCGGTTTTGTTGAGCGCGACCCGGAGTCCCAACCTCCCTATCCGTCCCACCACCTCCCCCACCGCCACGGTGGCAAGGCGGGCAGCCTCCTCGAATGTCCCCCCCGGGGCCATGACGAGCGTGTCGTCAGCGTAGCACGTCACGCTGGCCCCAGGGGGGAGATCCCCGCGCAGCACCCAGTCGTACCCGATGTTCCACAGGAGCGGTCCTAAGACCGAACCCTGTGGAACACCGCACGACATCTCCCTTCTCAGCGACCGTCCCTCCGTCCCCGGATAGGTTATATACCTATCCGAGAGGTAGGCCCCGACAATTCGGCATAGGTAGGGAGGCACATTGTGGTATTTAAGTGCCTCCCTGATGACGGCCCACGGCATTGTGTTGAACGCGTTGGCGATGTCTAGGGACACCGCCAACATAACACCGCCGCGGGCAACTACCTCATCCGAGTGGGCCTTGACGCTCTTGATAGCGTCAATCGTCGACCGGCCCACCCGGAAGCCGAATTGTCGCTCCGACAAATTCGGGCCCACCCTTGACAAATGTTTGACGAGGCGGCAAGCCACCACCCGTTCAAACAGCTTGTCCGCCTCGTCAAGCAAGACGATGGGACGGTACGCTGAGGGGGAGTCTGCTGCGCGTCCCTCCTTCATGAGGAGCACCAGGCTGCCCGTCTTCCACCTCGTGGGGAACCGCCCCGACTCCAGGCGGGCGTCCATGAGCCTCCTGAAGCGGTCCCCCAGGGCGTCTAACGCCAGGACCCATGCCACGCCGGGGATGCCGTCTGGTCCCGGTGCCTTGCGCTTCCCGCGCAGGCGGGACACGGCATACCCCAGCTCCACCTCCGACACCTGTGGCACCACCCCCTGGTCCTGGCTCGCCCTCTGCGGCGGCGCCATCTCCGGGGGCTCAAACTCCTCCCCGGAGGGAAAGAGCGTGGCCACCACCTCCTCCAGTAGGCGGGGCTCCAGAGTCTCTGTAAGTGGGGGGGCCCATGGTCGGAGTTTTCCCCTGACCATCTTATAGGGCCGCCCCCACGGATCCCGGTTCAGAGACTCTAGGAGTTCCGCCTTGGCCCGCTCTTTCGAGTCACCGATCAGCAGTTGCAGAGCCCGTGTACGCTCCCTGTACACGTCATACAACTGCTGATCGGCCTCCTCCCGCGCACGTCGCTCGCGCTCGCCCACCTGCTGACGCCTCCCCCTGAAACGACGTGTGTACTGGCGCCGGGCCTCCACGCAGCCGGAGCGTTTGGCTGCGATTTCCGGAGACCACCAGTACACACTCGTCTTTTGAGGATGAGACCTGGCCCGGGACATGCCTGCGTCGCAGATCTGCGACATGGCATCCCGGAACCACTCGGTCTCATCCTCCACATCCAGTGGCCCCTCCTGGGGCGTCAGCCACGCCTGAACTATTGAGGCCTCTATTAGGGCCTCCTCGTCCAGGCTCTTCAGGGCCCACCTCGGCGTCGACGGCGTCGTCCTCGGGCGACGAGGACTGGAATTTGTGGAGACACTGAAACGGATATATAAGTGATCCGACAGTGTCTCCACATCCTCCACCACCTTCCAGTCCTGAACACGGCGTGCGATAGCTGGGGCGGCAAATGAGAGGTCCACTATGGACCCCCCGTTCCGCCGCACGCACGTGTTCGCCGACCCGTGGTTGAGCACCACCAGGCCGGCCGCTGTCGCCCACTCCTCCAGAGCCTCGCCACGCGCATCAGTCCTGGGAGATCCCCACGCCACGGATTTGGCGTTGAAGTCCCCCATGACGAGCGCGGGACGGGGTAGAGTCTGCCCAATGAGGGCCCCTACCCCGTCTAAGAACGACTCAAAGTCGGCGAGGCTCCTGTTTGGCGAGAAGTACACACCTACGAGGAGGTACTCTCGCCAGAGGACCGCTACATATCCACTCCCCCTGGCTACGACCGAAGGGGGAGGAACGCCGGACGCCGTGGACATTACTATGGCCACCGAGCCACCACTGTCTCCTACCCAACGCTCCGTGGGAGGGACGAAATATGGCTCGGAGACCACCGCCACCTCGATGAACCACTGCGCCATGCTCTGCACGAGCAAATCCTGTGAGGCGGCGCAGTGGTTGACATTCGCCTGGAGGAGACGATGGGCCATATTATAGGCCGGCTATCTCCATCGCCTCCTCTACTCCCCCCTGGGTGGGAGCTCGGGCGGGGGCGGCCGGGATGTGAACGGCCGCTCTCGCACCCTTCTTGGACTTCGGTGGGGAGCAAGTTTTGCTCCCCATCTGGTGGTCCGCCCGCTTGCCTGCCGCGGCACACAGCGGACAGCCGGGCGCGGGGGCGTCGCAGGTGGCCGCCTTGTGGCCAGGACGGCCGCAGCGATAACAAATTTCGCTGCGATCCGTCTCGCCTGTGCATTGTGCACGGACATGTCCCGTGCACAGGCATCGGAAACACCTCATCGGCCGGTGTTCCAGCACCTGGATCTGTGCTGAGACCCAGCCGACGAGGAGTCGACCACTCTCCACCAATTTCTTGGCGGCCACCACTGGGCATCTCAAAAACGCCGTGCCCATGCCCCGGGAGTCTCGTCGGATCTCTCCGACTTTCACTGACTCCCCGGGGCAGCCAGTGCGCTTCACCACAGCGGCTGCTAAACCTAACCAAAACCTAACCTAACCATACCATGGCTCCTCATACCACTCCCCACCGCGAAAAGGTGGGGTTCGATCGTGGGAGCGTGTTCGATCCCTAGGGTCAGGCAAAGTGTTAAAAATTGGATTTTTCTCTGAAATATCTGAAAATTCTTAAATATCTCTATTTCCTTGACAAAATATATAGAATCTAGGCAGCTATTCTCAATAGCTAGATTCTGGAACTGTGCCTGGTAAATGACTTTAGGCTTGCCTCCTATTACATGGTATCAATAACATAATGTCAAAATGTGGGTTTACCTACTATGGGACTGAGTCCTGGGCGGTGTACCCAGGTCTTTTGCCTACCCTTTCGCGGAAACACGTTATTTTTTTAATTATATAATATTAACATATAATAGTACTTAAAAACTAGAAATTTAACTTTTGATTGTAACAATATAACTATGTGCAAACAGCTAATTTAAAAAAATTATAAAAAGAACACGCGTACTTTGTTGCGGAAAACGTGACCAATTAACAACTTTTTAATAAATAAATATCTTTAAACCTAACATATGCATATTATCTACTAGTGATTATGTAAAACCATCATTAATAAACTAACGCTATATCTCTATCAAGCCACTGACACGGGTCAGAATGACTTCGCCTAATCCGGAGAAAATAATTTAATATTCTTAAAAAATTGACTCAGTTTCGGATGAAAAATATCAATGATAATCTCTCGTTGTCCGTGCCATTCAGGTCAAAGGGTTATAAAAAAAATTATTATTTCTGTATATATTTAAAGCGAATAAATTTTGATTTTTACAGTTTCGAGCTCTGAATCTAATATTAAATGAAATTTCTGATAAGAGACTAGGGGAATTTTGTAAAGATATACAAGATCAAAATATAAACGCCGATTTTCTATCGATTGCATACCAAATTTGGTTAACCTCTCTTCGTAACTTAAGTAAAGTCTGCCAGGTCGTAAACAAAAGCATAATAATAGTCTTAAACACTTCCTCTGAATTCTCTCTATATTAGCAGTGTGTAATTTATAGTTTGGAGACCACACTGGACTGGCATATTCCAGCACGCTTCTGATAAGAGCGTTGAATAGATACAATAGGGTATGAGGATTCTCACATCCTTTTGTTGACCTCAGAACAAAACCTTTTAATTGATTGATGTAACGTACTATTATTTAACTAATGAATGAATATGAACTGTATTAAAATGGATATTACTTATTAAAAATGATGACGTAAGATTTAGTAAGTAGGTAGGAAATATTCCGCTTCAAAATTTGTAGCATTCCACGATGCCCCACCTGTGGGGCGGCTTGGTGGGGCAAAGTGGAATAATCCAGATTTACTAATAAAATAACTACTCATAATTCAGTTGATCAATTTCGCATGTCAGGCATACTGCTTCATCGTCATCTTTCGTGTATTGTAAACAGCTTTTTAGACAAATCTACCTACCTTTATATTGTTTTTGTACATACTCGTATGATTAGCAATAAATAAAACTTGAAACTTTAGACCCTGGAAATTGAATCCTTTTCCTGTTCACTGTACTGGCAACCCTGCGATCCAGTTACTGGCCACTGTCAAGTGTCATCACCAACTATCAAGTCCAGTTTACTTAAATATTGCGGTCGGCCGTTAGGAAAACCTACTTGATTTGATTGTCTTTCAATGTCAAGTATTACAAAGTCATAGAATTTAGTAAACTTCAATGTTTGGAAAGTATTTTTCTCCAAAATTTTTACGTGAAATTATTTGATTATTTGAATAATATATAAAAAAATATATAATTAACCATTAAATACATAAAGTTCTGAAATAGTGAAGCAAATGGACGACGCATTTCAAAAACTGAAGGATCAGAAAAACAACACTGTCGATGGACTAGTCAAGTGGATGAAAGATTGTAATAATTAATTATATTTTCAAATTATCATCATCATCTTAGCCGTAGGAAGTCCACTGCTGGACATAGGCTCCATGATAGGGGGGATTGCCAATACTCGGCACTCTTGGCAGGCAGGTTAGCGAGCGCAGTTTGACGCACGGTTTTTACGCAGAGAACGCTGCTGCCCGTCCTCAGGATCCGATGACCCTCAGCCGGCTGTTATAGCAACCGCGGGTAGAGGAGGAGGTACTATTCTATAGCCGGTGCCGCCACGGAGCGCACGCAGTACGCACGGCATTTAATATAATATTTATAATACCATATTAAATAGACTACACACTTGCATTGTAGTCTCGGTCAGATATTTTCAAAGGGCTCACTTTGAATAAGTCCACTATCAGCCTAGGCATCTCATTAGATGTCAGCATTTAATAGATGTCCTATTTTTATAGGTTAATTAAACGGTTATTTTAACCAGACGGCTGCGACATAATATTTTAAAACAAAGTCGTTTGCCGCGTGTACCTGCAACCTGTGTATATCCGCCAGCTCCTGCTAAACCACGCAACGGATTTTGATGCGGTTGTCACCAATATTCTAGGAGTGTTCTAAGGGATAGGTTCCAATCTGTGGTTGGAATGTATAATTTACTAAGGTTTTGTATAAATTGATAATGAATGTTGAAGAAGTCTAAGAAATTCAACCGGCCGGGAACTTCACCGGCGGACGCTATGCGTACCTATCTAAATGAATATAATTATATGAGAGCAACGTATCTGTCTATTTTAAAAGTGTTTTACTGCTACCCCTGCGAAGCTTTGGTCACATATGAGCCTTTTTACGTCAATGAAGATAAACAGTAATGAGTCTACCGTGCGTTCAGAAAGATACCTCTACAAGAAGAACGCACAAGAAACTTGCAGGGCTTCATTTTTTTCAACTGATAGTTGTATATTGTTTACACAATGGTTTTACAATATTTGGTTTGGTTACAATCGTTTGTCTGAAAGGTGGCCCGTGGACAGCCACCACGCGCAGAAGTGTGCAGAAGTGTCCAGTAAAGTATTATTACTTATTTATTCATATATTTTGTAATATATTGCACCGGTTTTCAGCAAAATTGATCGACGAATCAAAAGAGGCCGATGAAAAAGCAAGAAAACTCTTTGCAGATGTGAAAGACGCTAAGGATGTAGAACTGTCCAAGTACGTTTCTAATACTAAGCACAATAGATAATTAGATTGTAGTTAGGCTTTAGAGGTAGGCCTCTCTTGCAGGGGGCCGCCTGGGGCGGGGGGCGGTACCACACCTGAGCCAGTTAATCATCCAAAAAGCAATAATGTGCAAACATTACAGTGTTCCGGTTTGAAGGGCAACGTTACCCGCGAAATTACTGGGCATGACGAGTTTCAACAACTAATATCTCAGGGTGACAGGCGCAGTGCAGTGCCGCGCACAATTTTGAATTTTAAAACACTGTGTCTGATATGGGCAATCATCATGCTTACCATCAGCCACTGATTTGCTCGTGTGGTCGCTGACTATCATAAAAAAGGTATTTTGTTGTTTCTTACTTTTTTAAATAAAACCACAAGTTAAGGTTAGGATTGGGTTGTGTTATTCAGAGATAGCGGAATCCTGATTCGATCTCATCCTACTTCATCCCATAACACCCTGATCTCATCCTATTACACCCCTTTCTCATCTCATTGCAATCTTATCCCTTCTTACCCGTATTTCACCTTATTATAATATACGAACTCATCCGATTTCACCCGATCTCATCCCTTCTCCTCCATATTTCATCCCATAGCTCGACCCACCTCAAACCATATAAATAACAAAGTGTACCGTTCTAAAGGTTTAAATCGGCTTTAACGAAGTTAGCAGAAGATCAGAAGAAGAATGTGGATGACTTTCACACGAAACTAGCAGCTCAGGGAGCGAAAGTGCTGGAAGCTTTAATGGCCGGCGCTCAGGCCGGCGCCACCGCATTCAATGACGCTATGAAGAAAGAAACCAAATAATAATTAAATAAATAATCAATACCTACGCGAAATGTATTTTTTTATTTATTTATTTAGGAATCGAAAACAGTTACATACATTATGGATGTCAATGAAAAACAATACTCAAAATAGGTTTAGGTAATAAAGTCGCCAACAACAGTTCACAGACCACTACATTGATATATATAAATACAACTATGTTTATTATTACATCCTCACTGGATTACTACATTATACAATTGAAGGAAATAACCGCTAGGTGTAGTTTGCATATAAATACTCTAAAAATTAATCAGAATATTAATAAGTTAAACAATTTATTTAATGTTAATCAACACGGTTATAATTGGATCAAATTACGTTAACTAACATTATATTATTACAATATCACAAAAAATCAAAAAACACTAAAATACTATCAACAATGTACAACATATAAATTAAGGAATTGAATCAAACAGTCGCAGGCACGAGTACATCCCGCTTGCAACACTTCAAACACGCTAACCTAACCTCGCACTATTCATCCGCATACAATATCTAATCGAACAGGGAGAGTATCAAATTGATTTGTGAAGCGAGCTTATAAATAAATAAATAGATATATAAATATAAATTTCATACCAACACAGTCTGATTTCATACATACTCGGCTCAACTTCATACTGACTCGGTTCAAGTTTATGCTGTCTCAGACCGAACTTTTCATATTATATCAGCCTCATGTCATTCTAGCACACCCTATGATCTCTTCCTGTCTCAGACCTATCTTATCCTATTTCAACCCGATCTCCTCCTTTGTCAACTTGAGTTCATACTTACTCAGCCCGATCTCATACTAACTCATCCCCATTTCATCGTATCACACCCTCATCTCATCCTGTCTCAGACCTATCTTGTTTCGAGCCGATCTCATCCCGATTTCATATTATCTCAGCCCGATCTCATCCGATTTCTCATTTCAAAGGTTTAAATCAGTTGTAGCGAAGTTAGCGGAAGACCAGAAGAAGAATGTGGGTGAGTTCCATCAGATGCTGGCGGCTCAGGGAAATAAGATGGTCGAAGCTTTGATGGCCGGAGCTCAGGCCGGAGCTCAGGCCGGCGTCAGCGCACTCAAGGACGCTTTCAAGAGTTAAAACATTTTAATATATACGTATTGACACTATAGATATAAACATGTATTTGGATCACCTATCTTCTTTTATTACATGATTGTATAATAATATGTAGACTGACTCGGTGGCGTAGTGGTCGCAAGCTCGACTGCCGTACGTGCCGTAAGGTCTCGGGTTCGACCCCAGCGAGGGCAGTGCCTGGAGTGTGGAACTGTGCCCGGTAGATGGCGATAGGCTCGCCCCCATTACATGGGACTGATGCGACTCAATAACGTACTGTGTGGGTGTCCACACACCCCCACTCGGCCACCAGGACTCGGCCCAGGACTCGGCCCCATAGAAGGTACACACCTTCTATGGGGCCGAGTCCTGGGTACTCTTCTGTTTATGCCTTCGGAAGAAAGCGTGACTGTATGTTATGTTTAAAACATCACCGTTGGAAGTGTACTGATTGATATAGGTCCAGCATAAGCGGGATTTCGCCTGTACCTCTCTCAGCACGCTAGCTGTGTGGGTGGGCGGGTTGGCGGGTGGGATGGCGCAAGTGTGAAGGTTTCACACAGAGGATGCTACTGCCCGCGTCCTTCCAGGGTCTAAGCTATTAACATACCAAACAGCTCCATTGGTTCAAAAGTTTAGCGTGAAAACGTTGAACCGATTGTCATGAGACATAACTACTCGTATATGAACACTCTCCGACACGACAGCTTTCAAACAAATATACTGTTAATGCATATCTTGTTAGTATGCTGAGTAGGGTTCCATATCTACATCAACACGACGCTACCGCGTTCTAAGAACATACAGCGACATCTAGTTGCTGACATTATGTGAGAAATCACATATTTTCGTAGCACTAATAGCTCCTTAAGATGCCACAGAAACACACACAGACACGTTAGATAGGATTGTTCCACTATGCCCCACCAAGCCGCCCCACTGGTGGGGCATAGTGGAATGCTACAAATTATGTCGCGGAATATGCATATCCGGAAATAAGGACGGGGGTTGGTCAGGGTCAGGGTAAGGGTCAGGGTCAGGGTCAGGGCCAGGGTAAGGGTCAGGGTCAGGGATGAAAGTTTATCTTTTTATACCTTCATTGTAAGTAAGACAAAAATATATTTTTTAATCACTAATCATTTATTAATCTAGATCTAATATGTATTGACTAGATTTACAAAATTAATCTATTTCTTAAGATAAAAGTCCTTCCCCACAGAGTACCTACTTTACTGTAAAGTTCTTAATTATATGTTTTTTGAATTAGACAAAAATATGCAATTATTGCAAATACTGTGTGTACAAAGTTAATCAAAAGATAATATGGTATTATACTTTAACTGAACCACTTATTATATATAGGTAAAGAATAATGTTTTATGAACAATTAAAAACGTTTTTATTGTAAAATAAAACATTACAACAAACCCATGTATCCAAAGAATACATAAAGGTGTAGTAATAGTTGAGGAGGTGCGCCTATGAAACTTTGAAACTGGACAAATTGCAAAATTTGCGAATAACTATCGACTTTCCGAACAAAATCAAAATTCACCTTTTTGGTACACCTTGTATACAATTAGTCATTTTGTGCCAAAACATTGATTGCCCATTATTATGTTCTCGCAAAAAAAAAGGATGTTACAGTGTGAAAGGGCCTTAAGTATTAAGAGTAAAGTTAGGAAGTAATTTATATTATTAATACTGATTTACGATAATAATATACAAACCTATACAGTATACGTTGTGTTAAGAAGGGTGTAGTAATACTAAAGGGGTGCATCTACCCGGCGACATAAACAACTTTCAATATGTCGACTTCCTATAATAATAAATTAGCCGATCAGCTGATCCATATTAAATACGAATAGGAATGAGACATATTTTTGCAAATTTCGTTTTTCTTTTTTTGAGAGTTGTTTAGTTCGACGGATAAACACCTCTGTGTGTATAATATCTACCACATAACATAACATAACATAACATTACATCATTCGCTTCCCCCCACATACCGCCTAAAGGCTGTGTATTTGGGATCTATAAAACATAACATACAATCACACCTTTTTCCCGAAGGGGTAGGCAGAGATGTACGCAGGACTCAGTCCAATATTAGGTACACCCCACATATCGCCAGTATGTTATTGGTCTCATGTAATAGGGGGCGAGCCTATTGCCATCTACCGGGCACAGTTCCAGACTCCACGCTGTTATTGAGATAATTCCTAATGGAATAATCCAATAACACTCCTGATCTGGGGATCGAATCCCAATCAAAAAATGTTCCAAACCGCTGTTTCGTATTCCCCTGTTTCCTCCGAATATAATTAACATAATATAAGATATTATATTTATATCCAGATATTATGAAGATGAAGTGAACTATGTCCCTGTCATGTTTAAAAACTGTTGATTTGTTGATAGTATACGTTAAATGACGCGAGTACAACGGAACCGCTAGACTATCATATAAACTACACTATAATATATTATATTAACCCAAGACTGAGATTATTAAACGATCACCGGCAACAACATACGGTAAATTTATAGAATAAAATGATAGGGACATAGGTAGTTTTATTCATCCTCAAAAAATCAGAATAAAAATTTATAGAATGTGTTAATTATATTAGGAGGAAACAAACAGGGGAACACAAAACATCGATTTGATAAGTTAAGGAACTACCTACTTACAAGTTAGGAACATTATAATTATTATTACAGTACATAGTAAAAAGCTTATTTTGTATTAATTTTTTCTATTAAATCTTGTATAGCCAACGCTTTGGTCAGACGCCGTCTGAAGTCCTGAAATGATGAAACAATAATATAAGTATTTAAATAAGTCATTATAGAACCCTAAACGACAAAGGTTGTCGCGGCCATTATGATAATTGTTATCATAGGGCCAATAGAAATACATATATTGTGAGAATTACAAGTGTCTAGCTGTTACGGTTCATGAGATAGAGCCCTGTGAGAGACGGACGGAGGCTTAGTGTAGGGACACAGATTATACAATAGTTATATTATGTTGCTAAGTATGGATGGAAATCTATGGGGGAGGGCTATGTTCAACAGTGGACGTTCTATGGCCGAGACGATGATGATGAAACAGAGATCAAACAACTGATCAAAGTGTTACCCCTGTATCATTAGGCCCTTATTATATAAGCAGGACCTACTCGGGAGACAACTATTAACCCTTATACATAGTAAATGGAGTTCCTCTGTGTAGGGAACTCTAACAATGAGTAGACTTACAAGGTACAGCTCATGTCCGTGTCGCGGCACCCTCGCGGCGAACATGTCGCTGGACATCAAGCAGAGAGCCTTCCCATTCATTGGGAACCGCTCCGGCAGCCCGCCGCACTGTGCCACCCACTGGGACACTTCGGCTCGACTCCATGTGCGGGGATCTGGAATTATTGAAATGAAATGAAATGAAATGAAATGAAATGAAATGATTTATTTGCGTAAAACATGGTAGATAGAGCTTGTTAAAACTTCAATATATGTACAGCATGTTTTGCCAGTTTCTCTGGCGTACAAAATATAAGAAATACAATAATATTATGTCAAAATATGAAAATTGAGATTGGATTTATTATCATTATTGAATTATAAGAGGAATTGTATTTAAATTTAAGAATTGGAGTTAAAAATTAAGACGAATGTCAAAGTCAAATGTCAAAGTGATAATTAATAATTAAAAATAAAATAAAAAATATCTACATATGTCGTCTATAATCAAAATTGATTCAAATCCAATGTCAACAGCATTATTACACATTTTAATTACAATAGATACCCTATAAAAACACTCATGATTTTACATCGAAAAATTCATTCAAGTTATAAAAACAATTTTCCGATAGCCACTTATGCAATTTCGTTTTAAAATATTTATATGGGAGCTCTCTTATGTCCATAGGAATTTTATTAAACACTTTTACTGTCATATTAATACAGCTTTTTGCCGAAAGCGCAGTTCTGCAAATGGGCTTCTTAAGTTTTGAAGGATCTCTCCTCGACAATCTTAGATTCTCGTTCTCATCTATTTTCTCGAACAATTACTATTACAAACAAACTATTACAAACATTATTATTGGCCTTGTGCAATCACTAAGAAGGACTTCAATATGGATGTTGTATGCGAGTGTGCTCCCTCACCCGGCGGGAGGGGAGAGACCTACAGAGGACAGAGACACATTGATTCCACTTGCTGCGAGCACCGAGCCAAGCAACGAGCGTCAGCATCTAGGCTAAATGTGTCCATATAGTTTATGGAGTTCTATGAGGGAGGCCTATGTTCCGCAGTGGACGTCTTCCGGCTGATGTGCATGACGATGATGCGACTGCTCTAATAATAATATATATATTTTTGTAACGCAAAACAATGCTCGCCTCGGCTTCGCTTGACTCGGCATTATCTCTATTCTATTACTAATAATAATATTACCTAGTGGTAAGGTATCTTCCTGTAACACTCGTAAGTCTAGCGCGAGCGCGCCCCATGCAGTGCAGTGCGCGGGAGGGACGCGGTCGCAGCGCGCTTGACTCGGCATTATCTCAGGTGAAAATGTCTGCAAAAATACAGATTATATCAAAACCTATACAAAAATTACTACAAAATTAGGTTTTTATAAAGTCAATCAGCACATAGAAGACAAAGATGCCTGAAACTTGTCATAGCTACCCGCGGCACATCTTAAACAAACGAATGTAATCAAAACAAATATTAATTAGTGTCTGTAGTCTGTATATGGGACAGACAGGCTACTTGTTGTTGGATCGTGCAGCCTTCATACATGCATACTTCATGTCATGTCATAAGCTTACTGCTTATATTGAACCGAATGATAAACCAATTGGGGCGGGGATGGCTGTTCAGCAATTTTACTGCATAACCTCGGCGAAAGCAGTAATAGAAATCCTCTAAAGCCACGTTAAAACCTATTTAAAAAATTGTCATTCATCAATTTACTTAAAACCCTTTAGAAATAGTGAAAAAGGCGGAAATCCGCAGAGTATGGAACGATTACAATGGCGGCCATCTTCCGGAAACCAATCATTTACAACACTCCCGCCATTTTATCAACCGGAAACAGGATGTGGGCCACACGACTCATGGCGGATTATTACGTGTATTCATTGATGTTTTTCTATTGATCCTTTGATAGTTGAAAATGTGCAGATTTATTTGGACTAGCGTAACTTAGGAGAATAATATTGAATCAAATATTTGTTAATAAGTGATATCTAAATTTTATTTATTAACAATTAAAATTTAACAAAACGAGGCGAGGAACAATTATATACTTATTAAGTATTTATTTGTTTCTCGCCTCGTTCGCGTTGGCGTGGTGGACGCAAGCGCAACTGAGGCTCATGAGGTGAGGTCCCGTGGTCGATCCCCGGGTCAGGCGAAGTGTTATTGGATTTATCTCAATGGATAGGCTGGAGTCTGTACCCGGTAGAGAGCAATAGGCTCGCTCCCGACACATGGGACTATAATAACATACTGGCGATATGTGCGGGTGTGCCTACTATGGAACTAGGTCCCGGGTACACCTCTTCCTAGCCCTTTGGGAAAAGGCGTGATGGTATGTTATGTTGTATTATATAATATTTAATAGCGAATGTCATAAGGCAGGTGCATGGGGTCTATTATACAGCACGCGACTCGCATCTGTAGGCGACATCTGCGCCCCTATTATGCATGGTCAAGCGATAGAAGTAAAAGTAGCAGAAGCAGTGAAGTAGCAGTAGCAGTAATTGCAAAATGTCACTTTGAATTCGAATTACGCATGCTTTCTGCACTGCTGTTTTGTCGCTTTGGCACACTAGCGGCCTAATGGAATATTAGCAGTAAATGGAACTAATTATTGCGGTTTAATTTTTTTTATCTGTGGGAGGCTGCTATAGTCTGTTCTATTTTTACCTTTGATTTCATCAAATTATTTATCTTCTATGGGCACGGGCCACTAAATCAATGAGACAGAAGGACGGTTACTATATCACCAGATATTCGAGTAATATATTTTCAACTTGGAGTAAGCGCACTACATTTATTTTTAAGTGGGTGCTTAATTGTTATGATTGTTTTAGTTAAATATTATTTATAGTATAAACTTCATACAGAAGTCCGCAGTCTGTACTACATTAAAGTTCATATTACCTATTAACATCCAATCTATTCATATCAAAATACGGACACAATATTATATAATAATATCTTCGGTGCGGGAGAAATCTCCAATCCCCCAAAAGTGGTTAGGTCAAGTTGAATGGATAAAACAAAACATAACTTTAAAAATATACCTTTTCTTCTTTTTCCTTACCCTTTCCCCCTAAATTCGTGGCTTGAGTCACAGTAGCGGCACAAAAATAATATCTCTTCGGCAGATGGGCGGGAAGGGTAGGAGGTAATCTCCCTTCTCCACATACTAGCCAATTTTGTGCTATTCGATTCCAATTTCTATTTAAATATACATAAAAATCGAAGCCCTGGTAGAGCCGGCTTTCTGTTTGATTGTATTATGTGGCAGCGTTGATGGATTACCTAAATTCTAAATCTGACAACATTAATAATAATTATCCATTCATAATAATGTCCAGTCTTAATTAATTACTTATATCCTTGTTTAATATGATAATATCTCACTTGAACTATATTTCACCCATATTAGCTGCAAGAGAAGGTAAGTTACGAACGCATAGATTGCATATACCTACTCCAACTGTTGTTGTTGTTTACATATTATCGAAACTAATATTACTACTTGTTAACAGGCCAAACGTAAGGCTCCAGTAGCCAGATGGAACTATATACAGAAGGATGAGGCAGAAACCAGGGGCCGATGTCGTACTTATCACCGTCGTACTGTGGCGGAACGTAAACACCTACCTCTGAGAGGTTGTGGCATAGGCCTCGCGTTTGATTTGGCTGTAAACGTGCTAGAAATAGTGACTGTGACGCATACCTACTAACTAGCTCGAAAGAGAGCACCCTAGGGAACTAATCAAGTGTGCAAGTAACTCATTGAAACTGGCCCATAATAAAACACATATAAAGCTCCAAAATCTTTTATTTTCTCCTACTTAGGTGTGAGAAACAGATAAGTACGCGCGTGTAATAATAAATAAGTGTATTTTTAGTTAGTGTGATCATATTTTAACATATGTTAAAAAATATGCATATATAAGATGCGTGGTCGCGAGCGCTACTGTTGACCATGAGGTCCCGGGTTCGATCCCTAGGTCAGGAAAAATGTGTTATTATTAAGTATGAATTTTCTCAATGACAGTCTAAGTCTAGAGTCTGGAACTGTGCCCGGTAGATGATAATGGACTCTGGAATTACGCTAGTTATGTTATTGGCAATAGTAGTTAACTACATGTAAGTAGGATTATAAATCCTACTTCTTACTAATACTGCAAGCTATTCCTACCTTTCACTATAATACAGCTTAGACCCTGAAATAACACATAGTCTAGGGTACTTTCCAGCGCATAAAACACAGGTAGTATAAGTATATTATATTCTTACTTTCCTTTTTATTATTCTTTTAATGACAATAATTATGTTAAATAAATCTATAAATTCTATAATAAGTAAAAAATAATATGATTATTATCAAAGAAATTCAATTTATAATAGCAAAACAGAATAAACTATGAACAGCTCTATTGATAGTCAGTAATTAGTTCTGGACCCTCAATCCCTAAGTACAAATTATGGGTCTGACGAGTCTTCTTAACAGTCTCTTCTCTCATGTCTACTTGTCTCCATCTATTAAGTGGACATCTCTTGTAGCTGCAAAAGTATAAAATTTTACTAAATAAATAATACTTAAAACAGCCCGATAGCCTGTTGGCTCAGATGGTAGTTACTCTGCTTTCTGTTCCGCAGGATCCGGAGCAGGTTCGAACCCTGTCCAGGTCAAACATTTGTGTGCATGAACATGTCTGTTTGATCTGTGTCTGGGTGTTGTAAGCTTACATAAGTATGTATATAAGTCTTCTGGTTAGCATAGACCAGCTTCTAGCCTAGTTTGGGACCAGATGACCGTGTCTGGAAGTTGTCCCATATAATTATTATGTATAACATGGAGATAAAATAAGAATAATAAATACCTACACCAGTCACTGGGTGGAATTAAATATAAGCTGTGTCCAGTTGCATCGAACCTACACAAGCACAAGAAAGAATCGAGTGGCTGAAAATGAAAGAGATTCTTAGACCTCCTGTATGGATCTTTGAGGATGTTATTGATTGAAAGAGAAGTTGTTGTGTCGAGTGTTATATAATTGTTTAATATACTAAATGAGTCGCATGTAAATGATGAAGTGATTGATTGCGAACTGGTAAATTTAGGCCGCAGCAGTTTGATTTGCAACCGCAGCAAGACGCAGGTTTGGTTTGACCGTACACCTCGAGACATACTTATTTAACAGAAGGATATTTTATGATATTAGGTAGGTACATATCTAGGCTGAATAAAGATAATTTATTAGGTACCTGGTAAGTTAGTGTTTTATCACAATAAACGTTTGCATGTTATGAATTTAATCATTCAATAATAATTATTAATAGGCACCTACCTAGACACATTAAAACAATAAAAAATAAGGCCAAATTACCTTTCTGATGTGTCTTGAGATTCAAATACTTAATTTCTCGTTAATCCTCAACTTTCACAATGGGTAATATTATGGTTTTTGAAGCTGTAAACACACCAATAACCAAAATAAGGTGTTTGAGTTCGACTCAACGACTTGGACTCTTGTTTTATGGGTCTTGTAAATAAGTTTATGCAGGTAAAACATCACGATTTTGGTTAGAGTTTTTTTTGATTTGGATAACAATCTGAACAACAATCTGCAAATAGTAGTCGCCTTCTGTCAGTCCCATTTCGCGCTGCTACTTCTATCGCTCTGCTGTTGAAACGCTTCGGTAATTCCGAAAATTCAGCCTTAGCAGCAATTTCTGCCACAGACCACAAAGATTTCTTCACTAACGACCAATTTTTGGTTCCTTTCCCGACGGTCAGAGGGCGTCTTGAATCGAGCTAGCAATCAATTGCAAGTTTTTTTGGGTAATACGAAACATGCCGTTTGACAGCAGAAATTGAGCAATCTTAAACGCTTTCCACACTTCTGTTGCGTCCGTAATAAGCCCGCTGGTCTCTGTACTCGGGGCCTCCTATTATTGCTTCCTTTACACCTTTCGCGTTTTTTCATTGTTTTTTATAACAAAAGCTCAGATAAATGAACGTGGTCGGCGGCGATCTGACTACATAGAGCCCTACCTAAAAACAACAGCCTTCAAATTGCGCCAATTTTCAAATTGTACTGTACGTAAGACATTGCCAGGAGTGCCAGTGCGCGTGAAAAATTTGTTGGACAGGCTCGGTAGCTCGGTTACGCCTGTTTGTCGTAAAATGCGGCAACTTAAATTACGACGAAGCAAGGGATAGCAGGCGTAAATTATCATTTAACATGCATTTCAGAGGCCATGCATCCAGAATCTTGGCAGAAACAATAACGCCCTGAATGCGTTATTATATTGATCACTGAACACATATGGCGCTGCATGCTGCTTAGTGTAGCTAGCCCAAAGGATACAAGAGTAAAAATTGGCAATAAGATTTAAATAATGTAACTTTAAACTGATCATTACATAATATTGCAAATATTATGTAATGATCAAATATTATGTATTATGTAATGGGTAACTATATAATATGTCTCACTCAGAATATAGCTCGACAGAAAAGAGTAGAAACGGAACTAATTTAAAGTGTATGTGTTGATTAAATTGTTTTTACACTTGTGAAAGACAGTGGCGCCCCCATTATTTTATACTCTTTTCTCTACCTCAATCAACATTCAATATTGTCAATGTCACGTAAGAAAACAGATCAAACGACGGAAATTGAAAAAAACAACGCTTTTGAATTGTAATCCCAGAAACATGGTTATAGCTAACACACGACTTCCATAATTATATTATAACGATTAATATTAATCATCATCATCATCATCTCAGCCATAGGACGTCCACTGCTGAACATAGGCCTCCCCCTTAGATTTCCATCCAGTCCGGTTGTAAGCGGCCTGCATCCAGCGTGCTCCTGCCGTACTTATCAGATCGTCTGTCCACCTTGTGGGAGGACGTCCTACGCTGCGCTTACCAATCCGTGGTCTCCATTCAAGAACTTTACGGCCCCATCGGCCATCAGTTCTACGTGCTATGTGCCCTGCCCATTGCCACTTCAACTTGCTAATCCGCTGGGCTATGTCGGTAACTTTCGTTCGTCTACGGATCTCCTCATTTCTGACTCGATCTCGCAGAGAAATCCCGAGCATAGCCCTCTCCATAGCTCGTTGTGCTATTTTGAGCTTACTTATAAGGCCCACAGTCAGGGACCACGTTTCAGATCCGTAAGTCATCACTGGTAACACACACTGGTCGAAGACCTTCGACTTGAGGCACTGAGGTATTTTGGACGAGAAGACATAGCGCAGATTTCCGAACGCTGCCCAGCCTAGTTGGATTCGACGATTGACCTCTTTCTCGAAGCTGGATCTACCGAGTTGGACTACTTGTCCTAGGTAGACGTACGAGTCAACAGCTTTTAGAATCGCGTTTCCAACCGGTACTGGGGTCGGCGCAACATGGGCATTAGACATCACCTTCGTCTTGTCCATGTTCATTTTAAGGCCGACCCGTTGAGAAACTCGATTGAGGTCTTCGAGCATTATGCTGAGATCTTCCATCGATTCTGCCATGACTACAAAGTCGTCGGCAAACCGAAGGTGAGTGATGTATTCGCCATTAATATTGATGCCGTGTTTTTGCCATTCCAGAAGCTTGAAGGCGTCCTCCATTGCGGCAGTAAACAGTTTCGGAGATATAACGTCTCCCTGTCTTACGCCTCTATCCAACGGGATCGCCTTCGAACTTTGGTCCTGTACTCGAACCGACATAGTGGCGTTACTATACAAGCACTTCAACACTTCGATATACCGATAGTCAATATGGCATCGCTGGAGAGACTCGAGCACCGCCCATGTCTCGATCGAATCAAAGGCCTTTTCATAGTCCACAAACGCTAACACGCTAAACGCTGTTTTATAATGAACTACTAGATTTTTGTTATGATCAATGTTGGACGTGTGCGGATGTGAATGTGCTAGGTGCTGAATCTAATACGTACACTTTTATCAGCGAAGTGCATGGAAGTGCGAGATGGTTGGACCACTGTTTGGTGACTAGTGCGGCGCTGCCTTCTATAGATAATATATGGGTAGAGCACGATGTAGATTGGTCTGACCATTTCCCACTTTATATTAAGTGTACATTAGGTTCTTTAAATTGTAAAAAAGTATCACTTTCAATTCCGACCAATAAAATAGTGTGGGGAGAGCGCACTGACAGTCAAATAGATTATTATCATCGCATGTGTAACTTAAAGTTGAAAGATATTGACTTTCCGGCTGAGCTCTCCCATTGTTGTGACGGGATATGCTCAGACGAGGGGCACAGGAATATTCTTGACAACATGTATGTAGATATTATAAATGTTCTGATTGAGTCTGCATCATCTTCCTATGAACGTGGGAGAGCACGAAGGAGAGGTGGTTATATTGCAGGTTGGAACAAACACGTGGCACCTTATCACAGGGGGGCCAGGCTGAAGTTTTTAGCCTGGGTCGAAGCTGGTAAGCCTAGAAGGGGTAGGCTTTATTTAGATATGTGTGAGAGCCGAAAGTTATTTAAAACGCAATTAAAATGGTGCCAGGATAGACAAGACCAGATTAAAATGGACATTCTGGCTTCTCATCACTCCGCTGGAAATTTTAAGTCATTTTGGAAACAAACGAGCAAAATGAATGCTAAGGCTGGCCTCCCTGTGAGCGTTGATGGCGTAAATGACCTTGTTGACGTAGCTAATTTATTTAAAGACCATTTTAGAGTCCAACCGCAATCACAACTCACTGCGCATGGGGTTATCAATGTTGAGTCTGAGGCACACGAGCGGACGGTATATGTTAGTACCAAAGAAGTCAGAGAAGTTATTAAATCTATGGAGAGGGGGAAGTCTCCTGGCCATGACAGTCTCAGCATTGAGCATCTCAAGTGTGCTGGTGTACATTTGCCGCGAGTGCTCTCCATGTTTTATAATTTGTGTCTGTGTCATAGGTATCTTCCCAGTAAACTCACTGAGACGATAATTGTGCCTATTGTAAAGTGCAAAACGGGGGATGTCTCTGATAAGAGTAATTACCGACCCATTTCACTAGCAACAGTGCTAGCCAAGGTACTGGACAGCTTGCTTAATAAAATTCTTATGCGACACGTTAAATTGCAAGATGCACAGTTTGGTTTTAGAGCCGGACTGTCGACGGAGAGCGCGATCCTATGTCTTAAGCAAGCTGTCCGGTATTACACGGACAGAGGCACGTCGGTATATGCCTGCTTTCTAGATTTGTCCAGGGCATTTGATACAGTGTTGTATGATAAGCTTTGGGGCAAACTGGAAGCAGAGGGGGTACCGACGGAGGTCATAGACTTGTTACGATATTGGTATAGCACGCAAGTAAACATGGTGAAATGGGCCGGAGCCTTTTCGGAGGCTTATGGCATGGAGTGTGGCGTACGGCAGGGGGGGATAACCTCTCCTTTGCTATTCAATCTTTATGTTAACGAACTCATCAGCGAACTCAGCAGTACCCACACAGGATGCGTCATAGATAGAGTAAATGTGAATAACATCAGTTACGCCGATGATATGGTGCTACTGGGTCCGTCGGTGGGATCGATTCGTAAGCTCCTCCGTATTTGCGAGGCATATGCGGCGGAACATGGACTCGGGTATAACTCAAAGAAAAGTGAAGTGCTCATTTTCAAGAGTGGCAGAGTTGGGCTTGAACATGTTCCGCCGATTATGCTTAATGGCGTAGCTCTAAAACTGGTAACCACTTTCAAATATCTGGGGCATATTGTGACAGATGAGCTCAAAGATGATGCAGATATCGAAAGGGAACGAAGGGTGTTGGCGGTCCGTGGTAATATGTTGGCTCGCAGATTTGCCCGCTGTTCGAGAGAAGTAAAAAACACTCTCTTTAAGGCTTACTGTCAGTCCTTCTACTCGAGCAGTCTGTGGGTGCGGCATACAAAGCGGGCGGCCAATACTCTTCGTGTCCAGTACAACAACATCTTCAGGATGCTGATGGGACTGCCACGGTACTGCAGTGCGTCGGGAATGTTCGCGGAGGCTCGAACTGATGGCTACCATGCTATCCTCCGCAAGAAAGTTGCTTCCCTTCGCCAGCGCATATGTGGCAGTGGCAACAGTCTCCTGAAGATGATTGTTGATAGATTTGACTGTCCTATACAAGGCAGGTGGATGGGAATGCTCACTGGACGGATAGATTTTACCTAGTTTTTAATTTGTTTTAATTTTACTTGATTTTTGATTTTTATTTGATTTCCATTTTGATTTTGATTTGATTTAATTTAATTTAATTTAATGTATTTAATTTATTTTCAATTATTTATTATTTTATTTCGATTTTTAATTATTTAATATAATGTAAATTTATGGTTTATGACTGAAATAAAATTATTATTATTATTATTATAATGGCAAATTATACTCCTCGGTCTTCTGTATAATTTGACGAAGCGTGTGGATGTGGTCTATGGTGCTGTAGCCTTTTCGGAAACCTGCTTGTTCAGACGGCTGGAAGTCATCGAACCTGCGACTGAGACGATTCGTAATGACCCTCGAAAACAACTTATAAACATGGCTCAGAAGCGAGATGGGTCTGTAATTCTTCAACAAGGTGTTATCACCTTTTTTGAAGAATAGCACCACCACGCTTCTGTTCCATGCTTCTGGCGTCACACCTTCGAATATGACAGAATTAAAGAGCCTCTGGAGGACTTTAAGTACCGGTGTTCCACCCGCTCTCAGAAGCTCTGATGTAATTCCGTCATCACCCGGCGCCTTGTTGTTTTTGAGTTGTTTCAGGGCCATTCTAATCTCGTACAGGCTGATGTCCGGGATATCTTCGGTATAGTGTCGGGTCAGCTTGGCTCTTGGGTCTTTGGCCGCGCTGCTAACAGGCTTTGCGACCGAGGCGTATAGCTGTCCATAGAACCTCTCGATCTCCTCTAACACCTCCGCTTTTGTCGACGCTATACTGCCATCTTCTCTCTTCAGCTTTGTCAACCGGCTTTGCCCAATAGACATATCTCTTGCAAACACTTTGGAGCCTTTCTTCCGCTCTATCGTCTCTTTAATATTATTAGTATTAAAGATACGGATGTCATGCCGCAAGGATTTGGAAATTCGTCTATTGAGCTGCCTATAGGACTTAGCATCACTGGAAGACTGCAGTCGTAGCGAGCGTCGCTCAGCCATGAGGGTTAGGGTGTGGTCGGACAATTTCTGAGGTCTATTTGTACGGCGGGGCTTATAGAACTTAGAGCCCACCGTTTGGACAGTTTCTACGAGCCTGTTATTAATCTCGTCCACCGATGCATCGATATTCTCCAGGCAAGCGAAGCTTTTAGATAGTTCGAGTTGAAAGCTTTCGGGGTTTTGTATATGGGCGCGAGTAGGTCGGAGCGTGGACTTCATCAGGCGTGACCTTTCAAGTTTGACGTCAATATTCAATGTGCCTCTTACAAGTCTGTGATCACTCCCGGTTTTCACCATGTGGATCACGGAAACATCATTGAATATATGTCTCTTGTTGGTCAAGATGAAGTCTATCTCGTTTCTCGTGGAACCATCGGGGCTCAACCAGGTCCATTTCCTATGAGGCGGCTTCTGAAAGAAAGAGTTCATCATAAAGAGTCCCTCCTTCTCCAGGAAATCGGCCAGCCTCTGTCCCCTAGGGTTCCGTTGCCCATATCCATATTGCCCCACTCTCAGCTCGCCATCGCTTTTCTTGCCTAACTTTGCATTAAAGTCCCCCATAATAACAGTGAAGTGGGTCTCGGACATATGTATGGCCCTACTGACGTCCTCATACATAGTCTCCACTTCATCATCTGGGTGTGACGAGGTAGGTGCATATACCTGAATGACCTTCAGCGAATATCGTTTGGATACTCTGAGTATTAGGTATATGACCCTGCTCGAGACACTTTCGATGGTAATAATGTTGTTAGTGAGGGACTTGTGGACGAGAAAGCCGACACCACCTTGGGACTGTTGGTCGCCCTCCCGGTAGTAGAGTAGGTTACCTGATCTTAGGGTTATCGTGTCCTCGCCCTCTCTACGGACTTCAGACAACCCCACGATATCCCAACGTAACCTACCTAATTCCTCTTCCAGCTCAATGATCTTCTCGTCGGTCCTCAAAGTGCGTATGTTGTGTGTTACCAGGGCCAGTCGTCGTTGTTGGGGTGGGTAGCCGGAAAACTTCCGGGGATTCTTAGCACCCCCTGCTCCGCCGTTACCGTGACCGCTACCGGAGTCAGGAATAACGAAGCTGCCGGGTACTGGGGGCCTGGTCTGTTTGGTTCTTATCACAGAGGAGATGAAAGAGATTGATCTGTGGTTCTTATCATCATGTGTGGGGGTTTTGCCAATACTCGCCACGCTTGGCAGGCGGGTTGGCGAGAGCAGTTTGGTGGTTCTTACACAGAGGACATCGCTACTTGTCCTCTGGATTTGGATACCTATTAGCCGGTTCTTACGGCAACCCAGGTTGAACGGGTGAGGTACTATTCTGATGCCGGTACCCCGCGGCAATTAATATTAATACCGCTATGTATTTAACTTATCGTAAAAAGCAATAGATATTTCATAACGATTTCTCTAAAATAATAGTAGCTATGAAAATGGGATAAATAGGGATGACATGAGTGCCAATGAACTCTCCGTAGAGGATGCACAAGACCGAGCGAAGTGGAGGATAAATAGCCGGAAAGCAGACCCTGGCTATAGCCAGGATAATTGCTAGGAAGAAGAAGAAGAAGAAGAAACCCCCTTTTCTTTTTTCAGTAGGTACAGTAACACCAGTAAGTTGAGCACACGTTAGTTAGTAAGTTGGCAGCCAAATGAAAGACCCTATAATACAAGATGTCACAAAAAGGTATAGTAATTACTAAATCAGGAAGATACATCGAACCGTCAAACTGAACAACTTGCAATATAAAGTCTCTCTGTTTTCCACGTTTTACCGCTGAATCAGTATTGATAAAAATAGATGGGACTTCAATAAACGGCGCCACCAGATTTTAATCGATCTCCGGCACACATGCTACTCTAGCATTAAATTAGTCCTAGCGTTGTGCTGAATTATAAATGATACCTATACAATAAACAATGTAGAGTGTAGTTGAAAGGAAGACAGAAAATTAAACGAGAAAAGAATTTGTACAAGTTTGTAAAAGTAAATTAATAGTTCATTATTCATAAACATTTTCTTTGTTCCAAAAAAAAAACCCTTTTTTTACAATAATATAATAATGACATTAGAATGTGTCGACCGTGTGTGAGGGTCTCACATACTGTGGGTCTCCTCTTGTCTCCTTGTCTCCTCTTAATGATAATTGTATTATGTGGGAAGCAGTCGGTATGTCGCTCGGGCTCCATATGCAAGAAAAATCTCATTATAGTTCGATTAAATCTGACAGGTTTTATTGTTTTTAATTAAGATGTCATCAATATCGGAACCAGTATTTATTTTTATTTCATCCATTACGTGTGACATCGCAACGTGCTGCGCGACGACCAATGACGGCGAGCGACTGAACTCAAAACCAGTACGGTGCGCCGTGCAGATAACCGAACCTGTCCGGTACCGTACCAAGTTTGATATGCAAGCTCCCGTACCACCGTACCGACATACGGTACCGAGTAATACTAATAATAATGTTCGCCGTACAGTGTGCCACACGATCGAATATTACTTGGCTCGCTATCAAACCAGGTAGCGAACCAAGTTCGAAGTACAGCCGTACCATGTCGGATCGTCTACTTGCTGTTTAATTTGCATAATTATTTTTTATTCATGTTATTAGCAAACAAAAAATTATGTACAGTGAAGTAAATCATAATACACATATGAAAATATGTACAATGAATCTTTATTATGATTTAACATAAAATACTTGACAGTGGCAAATACACGAACGTATGGTCCATTTTCTCCTTCGTGAATAAAAAAAAATAAAGTAAGATTCTTTGTGTTCTGTGGAAGGATTTTCGGTTTATCCTGTGGTTTATCTTACTTGTGTTTATTTCGTAATAGTAAAATTATTTGTTTAGCTTTAGATTTATATAATGCGAAAACGAAAACAATTTGCACATAATGCTCGTAATGAAAGTTGGAGAGAATTTTCTTGTCTACAAATGTAATGTGTTCTTTCAACTCAACGTTAAATCAAAACGGTGAGAGTTTATGTAAGTTACATCGGAATAATATTCTTGTTTTTAATTAATTTCAGTTGTTATGGGGTATTTTACAAGAAAGCAAAAATTTTCCCATTGATCAGTATATTTTTCTAAACATATCAGTATTAATTTCAAACGGTACGCAATTAATTCTATTTGAATATTCACTTTTCTTACCCTACATAGCCTAATCAAGGAGTTTCTTTCCATACCCAATTATCTGTAGATGGTTTCTGAGATGGACCCCGATGGGTGCTATTCATTACATTTGAATTTAAAGCTCAAGGGGGCCCCTGCATGTTGAACTAAAAATGGTCTTCGTGTACGCCTATCAAAAGGCCTGGCTTAGCCCGTGTTTTTGAGCGACGTAATTTAATTACACAGACCTAGCCATAAACTTAACAATCAATCGTTTTAAATAAGGATGCGCGCACTCATTCATTACCTTTGCTGCAGATAAAAAACCGACAATGTGTTCCTTTTTCAAAGCTACCGGAAGTGTCGATTTCGATTATGGTACGTCCGTCCGTTTGGCGGGAAGACGGCGCGCGCGTTTCCTGCCAAACGAGTCACTTTTATCGTTCAAATTTTATATGTATTTAGTATTTTATAAACATACAAATGTTTGGATTAATTTATCTTTTGATCTCAATTAAATGTGAATTTCTTAAAGTTTAGACTTTTTAATGAGAATATAAAATAAATAATGTATCGAGCCCAAAGCATAGATATTAGATAATCATGAACATCGTTGAGACGCAGAACATTTGTTTAGTGGAGGCATACAATTAACCTAATGATAACGTATAAAAGTAGTTAAGAAAATAATGACGTAGGTACTTGTGTACATTTCTTCCCGCCATTGTCTGACACCGGAAGTGGTAGAGAGCGCGGGAAACGTACACAAACGGCGGGAAATGGCGCACAATTATATTAGACTTATTGCCGTCTACGATCTAAATGAATGTGGCCGAGCAAGGAACTAAATGTACACTGACATGATAAGCAGCTGGCAGATCGCTCTGAGATAAAGACACTAACGACCTCGTTCGTTACAACCAGCCCAAAAGCTAATAATAATAATGACTACTGTTGACTGCTTCGGAGAAATTTTCTCAATGACTGGAGACTAGAACTGGGTCCGGTCGATGACAATAGGTTCGCCCCCTATCACATGGAACTTAAAAAACATCGTATCTTGCAAATTGTAGGTTTATGTATTTACTATGGAACTGAGTCCTGGGTACACCTTTGCCTTTGCCTTCGCGTGATTTATGTTATATGCATGTTATAACTAATGTCAATTAATACAATCAGTTTTGAGTTTAAAACTTCTTTCCGTTTTGTGTTAAAAGGATAATATCATATAATAAGTAATTTAATTCCTAAAATAATTGACTGAACCAGTGGCTCAGCCAAAGTTATCTCATTATTATTATTCAGAAAACAGAATAGAATGCTAAATGAAATCGTAAACAAAAGAATAATGTGTAAACTGGCACACTCACTCCACAGGAAGCGAGCAGCGAGAGCGCGGGAACCGAGACAAAACAAAGACAACATTAATATCTTCTTACTAGACGTTCTGTTTCACACAGATTAACATAACTTTGTCAAAATTAAAACTTCTGATGGTGTATTCCCATATTTTTTTAAAGTACTTTATATCTATGTTCATATCTATGTTATGGAGAAAAAGATTATTTTTTGGCAGAGATTTATTGAGAGTAGTCCAATCAGTGTCTCGACCTATTAGATGAGTAGGTTACCTAAAATTATCAATAGAAAAGGAGTTAAGTATTGGTTTTCGGGCCACGTCGACTTTACTTCGACGTTTTTCTTCGTCGACTTTGATTTTCATATGTGCATAAATAAATAAATTAAATATACTAAGTAAAAAAAATTTAACTTGTTACTTATTTTAAAAAAGCTAAAGACTTACCATTTAACAAATAAAATACAGGAAAATCAATCCTCTTCTTTAAAGTTCCGAAATATCACTTCACATAACACAACACTAATTTTATATAAATATATAATCTTTCAATTTTATAAAACCATTTTACAATTTCAAACTATTTAATATTCGTTTTCGCAGTGCTCAGCTCAAAACTGACGCGTTCCCTCTAGCGCAGTCATAAACCGAATGACGTACCTACTACCTACGCGTTCATTGAATAATATTTACTACACTATTTTATGAATGCACGCTCTTTAATTTATTTGAAAAAGTCGTATATCACTGATATCTTGACAGAAAATTAAACTCTATTTTGTTGTGATAATGTCTAAATTAATTCAACAGAAAATTATTTTGTACGTTTCAAAACCTAGCAGCGTATTCGCAAGCGCCAAGCGGATGCGGGTGATTTTCTCTCGCTTACTCGGTCGTACTTTTTATGAAGGAAGAAAAGGATGGAAAATGCTTCTTAAAAATCGATGAATGTCTCGCATCCTGTCAGCATGTGGTCTACGTCCGAGACAAATCGTTTCCTCACAGATAAACGTCGAAATAACATCATAAGTTCAAGTTTAATAGCTTGATAAATAATCCTTATTTTTGTAGTGCTAAAGCTCAAATTCGCATTACATATTTTTTTGCGACGCAAAGCCGGGTGAAGTAATAATTAGTAGGAGACGCGTTTCCGCAGCAATTTCGGTTTCCCGCCAAATGTATTTTCAGTAATGGACGGCGCAATTTTGAAATTGGAACGATTTTTTGTCTCCTAATCGCATCCAACAAATAATAACGATTATGGGATTTTACGTGCTTTATTTTTAATTTTTTTTTATTGTAGTCTAAGAATAAACTGACCACTGCATTTTTTTTTGTCATAATATTGCTGGCAGTAAACACATTTATCTTTTTTTAAATCTCCGTGGCTTAAGGCGCTGACCGACATCCTGCGTCCTTTTCGTAAACAAAAGCGAGGATACGTTTTCAGTTTTTATGATCATTGTTTGGGAAGTAGTAAAACTTTTTTTACGACCTCCTTGCTGTTATACAGGAGGGTTTCATTTTATTCAGATAATATAATATTAATATATAAATATGTACCTACGCAGACTTTATTAAATTTTTAATGTTCATTTAGTGGTGCATACGCGGGAACACATTAAAATTTATATTTAATTCCCGAGCCATATGAATATTGTATCCTTGTGTATCCCCTTTGGGAGTCCTTAACAATAAATAAATATCGAATCTCACATTATTACTTGCACTTTTTCAAACTTGGTCCCGGATGTTACCTTTAATGGAACACAAGAAGAACCCAAAGGATAAAACTAAAGAGGAAATATTTAAAAAGAAAAGAAACGAAGTTATAGAAAATATACAGGACACAAAAAGTATATACTAGGTATAAAAAATTATTTAATGCTACCAAGAAAAAACCAGCTAAAATGTGGACTCTGATCAATAGCCTATCAAGTAATAAAACAAAGGAAACTACAGTCCCAATTAAATTGCAAACAGAAACAGGTTATGTAACTGACACAAAAGATATATGTGAGACGTTCAACAGTTTCTTCTCTAATATTGGTTCAACTTTAGCGGAGAAAATTCCAATAATAAATAATACATTATGTCTTGCCAATAGTAGCTGTGCAAGCGTAACTGGAATTATTCCAGTTTTAAATAAACTAACACCATCATCTGTAGACGAAATATCCAAGATAATTGATAATCTCGATAGCAATACTGGTTCGGGAATAGATGGTGTCACAACAAAATCAATTAAATGTATAAAAAACCTAATTATCAATGAATTAACTAAGTGTATTAATAATTATTGTCTTGAGCAAGGAATTTTTCCTGATACACTTAAAATCGCTAACCCCTATTATATATATTATAGTAACCCCTATTAATAAAACAGGTTCTAAGTCTGACCCAGGAAATTACCGTCCAATCTCAGTGCTGCCAGTTTTATCTAAGGTGTTAGAACGAGTATTGTACAACCGACTCGAAACTTTCCTAAATTCAATACATTTTCTATATGACAAGCAGTATGGTTTCAGGCCTAAATCTAACACATTGTCAGCAACAACAGATCTAGTAACTAAAGTTAAAACTAATATTGACAAAAAGCACATAGTACTGGGTATATTTATAGACCTAAAGAAAGCTTTCGATACGGTGAGTCACGACATCCTCCTTAATAAACTAGGCAACATTGGTATCACTGAGACTGCATACGGAATTTTAAAATCATACCTAACAAACCGTAAACAAATAGTCAAAATAGGCCAAACAGAGTACTCCTAAAAACATCACATACGGTGTACCCCAAGGGTCAATATTGGGTCCCCTCTTATTTCTCGTTTACATTAACAGTACTAGTAGTTCGCCTCGAACTGAGACCTCGCAAACCTCAATTTCCTGTAACTTCTAGACCTCTTATGGTCTAGAAGGGTAAAGTCTATGGTCTTTAGGTATAATTGAGGTATATGAGGTAATTAGTTTTTAAGATTAGCTCTGAAATTCTGATTAGGGATGTGAAAAAATAATCGATTATTAAAAAAAATATCGATCATTATTCCTAAAAAATCGAATTTATTTGAACGATTATTACGTTAAAAAAACGATTTTTTATTATATGTGTAATATGTTTTCGATTGACTGCCTCGGTGGCGTAGTGGGCGCATGCTCGACTGCCAATCAAGAGGTCCCGGGTTCGATTCCCGGGTCAGGCAAAGTGTTAAATATTGGATTTTTCCATTAGGAATTATCTCATTATCTGCCTGGAGTCTGGAACTGTGCCCGGTAGCTGGCAATAGGCTCGCCCCCTATTACATGGGACCAATAACATACTGGCGAAATGTGGGTGTATCTACTATGGGACTGAGTCCAGGGTACACCTCTGCCGTCCCCTTCGGGAAAAAGGCGTGAATGTGTGAATGTATGTATGTCCCATGTAATAGGGGGCAGGCCTATTGCCATCTACCGGGCACATTTCCAGACTCCAGGCAGTTATTGAGATAATTCCTATGGAAAAATCCAATATTTAACACTTTGCCTGACCTGGGGATCGAACCCGGGACCTCTTGATTGGCAGTCGAGCAAGCAGTAATATGCAAATATTACTGTGTTCCGGTCTGAAGGGCAATGTTACCAGCGCAATTATTGGGCATGACGAGTTGCAACAACTAATATATCAGGGTGAAAGGCGCAGTGCAGTGCCGCGCAGACTTTTGAATTTTAAAACACTGGGTGGCACTGTGTTTGATATGGGCCATCATGATGCTTACCATCAGGCACCAGATTTGCTCGTCTTTATTACTCATTAACATAAGAAAAAAAATTCAAAAAAAGTTCAAAGAGGGTATTTATTGATTGACGCTCTCCACGCTCCACGCGTCCATCGTGGCTCTCCACGGTAGCTCAAGCACAGGGTAGAGTGCCCCAGTGCCCACTAAGCGGAATAGTGCGGAGGGTGCGTGGATCGAATCCCACCCGTGGATGAAATTTTTCATTTTTAAGCTTTGCTTGGGCAAAGTTCGTACATTAGCTAGGTATAATTATTATTGACATTGGCTGATTTCTTTTGTTAGGATTTTTTTTAAATCAATTTATTAAAAATAAATCTAATTTTTTAAAAAAGTCGATTATTATTCCATTAAAAACGATTTTTCATTAATCGATTTTGAATCGATCGAATAAAAATCGATTATTAATTAATCTTTTTTTTTTATGATAATGAATGGCAAGACGAGCAAATGATGGTAAGCATCACGATTGCCCATATCAGACACAGTGCCACCCAGTGTTTCAAAATTCAAAACTCTGCGCGGCACTGCACTGCGCCTGTCACCCTGAGATATTAGTTGTTGAATCTCATCATGCCCAGTAATTTGGCTGGTAACATTGCCAGCCATTCCGGAACACAGTAATGTTTGCACATTACTGCTTGGCGGATGAATAACTGACAAAGGTGTGGTACTTCCCCAGGCGGCACCCTGCTAAAGAGGCCTTCCACTACAAAAATCCATTTTTTTTACTGTTTAGTCACATCCCTAAGCAAATGTTGTTCTAAATTTAGCTCATGTTCGAACTTAAAAATTCTTTTTTTTTATACTACCTGTCTGCAAAGTTTCATGAAAATCGGATCATCGGCTTTCGAGTAATCGCAAGACAAACATACATACACACATACATACAAACAAACTTTGGCTAATATTTTTATGCAAGTCCTAAACTATGTGTCTAAATTTGAAAAAAAAAAATCGGACCATCGGTTTCGAAATTATCGTCAGACCTTTCATAAATACCTCGTGACTCTTATATATCCGGAACCCCTCGGCCGATTTTGTTCATTATCTAAAGTAAAATACCTGTATAATAGCAGGGTCATGTTGGAAGTTTTTATAGAAATCTTGGCGACCTGAATCTGACAATATAGGTTGTCCACGTAACCCATATGAATTGACTCGAAAGTATTAAAGTATACATTCAAATAAATATTATTATTCAGGTTCGTAATATTTAATCACCTATTTAATAGTTATAATAAAAAGCAGGTAAAGATTTAATAAATGTTTGTAAGCAGACAAATCGTTTACCTAATGTTTTAGGTGTCATACGAGTACTCACATAGATAACACATCATTTAAACTATTTTTAAGTCGTTTCCTCAATAATACGATAAGATGAATAAGTCCATCATCAGTTCCTCACTTGAAACACCTAAATATTAGAGACATTGAGGCTGGACTCTGGCTATTCATTCATTATCTCGAAGCGCATTTTTTAACATACAAAGATTCAAATTCAAATATTTGTAATGCAATAAAATGTTATGCACGATCAAAACTCACCATCCTGTATAAAATTATATTATTATCAATTATGTAACCGAAAAAAGATGTCAGCACAATTCACTTCCGCCGGAAGGACGGACAAAACTGTGTTTATGTCACAAAGGCGACAGAATGTCTATTGACCATTGACTAGGAATGGGTACTTCCGGTTATCTATTGAAAAATACGGTTTAGTAAAATGTAATTTGGGATGGGTAAATTTAGAAATTAAAAACAAGCACCTCCTCCCATTCCTCCTGCTCCATCAACAGATCCTGGTCACCACTGAAGTGCAGTACCTAGAACATCGTTGCTAGTCAACATCTACCTGTAAATTATTGACAATTTTTTTTTTCAAAATGCAAATCATGTGCCCGATGGTAAGCATCGTAATTGCCCATATCAGACACAGTGGCACTGTGTCTGATATGGGCAATTACGTGTTTAATAATTCAAAATTGTGCGCGGTATTACACTGCGCCTGTCACCCTGAGATATTAGTTGTTGAATGTATTCCAATGAGTTCAAACACGATATATTTTGATTACTGACCTATCAGAAGTCAAGGTAACCAAGCCTTTGTAATATTGTTGATGTAACAGGATACCAAAATACCAATATACCAATTCGAATCGATTAAACCACTGGTTGTGGCTCATATCTCTTCGGCCGCTTTGAAAGACTTGAGAATCTTCAAACGAATTATTTATACACATTGAGCACCCCATAATATTTGGGGCTCGTGCTGCTCATAGTGCCCACACTGGAATTACGGATGAACCGATTTTTAGGTGACGTAGCTGAAAACACTTTCGATCGGGTCAGCTTTAGCTTAAAATCCTGTGTCTAAAAACACACAGAACACACACACAGAAAAACCCTATAGAGTATAGAACATTCCAGACAATGCGCTCTACGCGCGTACGTGACATTTGCCAAAGGATCCCGAAAAATAAATAAAACCGGAACTCCTTTTATTTATTTTTTGGGCTTGCCCGTAGTCCACCCACGGAAGCGGACCGCCCGCGCCGGACGTTGTGACTGAACTTATTAAATAAATAAAATGTTATTATTGTTAAGTCACGTGCAGTTTTATCCTTAACTCAGGTAAAAGGTTTTTTCATTCATTCAAAAACTTGGACCATAATTAAGTAGACATTGAACTAAACAACTATTAGGTAACTTATTATATCGCATCTTCATCGTCTTTTCATTCACAGAATATTATGTAAAAGCTCATATCTTCAAAGTAACTAGCTGTGCCCCGCGGCTTCACCCTCGGGTTCTGTTCCTGTGGGAATATTGTGATGAAAAGTACATATCAAAAACCCGATCTATGCGGTAGTGTTTGCGTGGATGTAAAAACCCGATCTATGCGGTAGTGTTTGCGTGGATGTAAAAACCCGATCTATGCGGTAGTGTTTGCGTGGATGTAAAATCCAATGATTTTGGATCCAATAGGTACGCAGTTACAATCATTTTAATTTTAATTCCTAATTATATTAAAATTGTCCCACCGTAATTTCATTAAATTTTTTGTAATCTAAATGGAATCTCAATAAACGGGTCCTATTTCACGGGTATTTCATCAGAACAGACAAATAATTACTGTTCGTAGTCCCCGACCCCAAAAAAAAGCGGAAGCGGCCATTGACAAAAAAAAACTTAAGAAAGATGCCAACAAGTTCAAAATAGCTGTAGCATTTACAAATGTTGCGTAAAGCCGGAATGGGACAAACAGATTATTTTTGGTACAAAATGTGAGATTTCTCACATCCGTTAGCTGTCAAACTTTTGACAGGTTCATGCAAAAAGTTCAGGAGCTGTAAACAATTTTGAAAATTTTATGTAGTTGCTGTGTTCTGTACTTTTTGACGTGAAAGAGTATTCAACATCTCATCATTTCATCCGGATGGATGAATGGATGGATGGAATCCGGTTTATGAGGATTCATAAACTTTTGCATCTAAGTATAATATTTAGTAGGATTTTTCCAATGGGTTTTTTTCAATGACAGCCATTAGTCTGCGAAGAGTGGTGGTATAGGTAATTATATGGGAATGGGTACAGCACTGCTTCACCCTTCGGGGAAAAGGCGTGATGTGGTGTTAAACCTCCAATATTTTGGCTTACCTACATACTTACTTATTTAAAAAATGGGGATTGTTTTACAAAAAGTAAAAAAATCCCCAACGAGGAGCTTTTTCGGTGGGGATTTTTTGACAAGCCATTTCATATCAATCGGTTGAGTAATGAGCAGTACACCTGTGGGTAACCACACTAAATATTGTAGAACTGGCAACATAAATCCCCAGAAGTTCTGCGGCACAGTGACCAAGGGACATTATTGTCCTAGGTGGTTAGAATGGGACAGACAATACTATTTATTTTTCCTTTTATTATGCGAAGCCTAGGTTTGCAACCCCTGATATCCTTAATTTTTTTTTTGTAACTCGCGGCGCAGCAAGCTGCCGCCGTGTGCCAGTCCCGGTGCACGTGGCGGAGATCATCTCTGCTGCTCTCCGACGTTTTTTTTTACTAGTTTCTCCATTGCAGTGAATGTTCCTGTCACGGGGGCGCTGTTAATATAATTATTATTATTATTATACCTACATACTTACTATACATATACTATACATTTTGTGTGTTAAATTTTATATAAGCAATTCAAGGTCATTGGCAAAACAAAAACATTTATCTTTTTCTTTTAAACATTTATTTTTTGTAGTGGTAGGCTTCTATTGCAGGGGGCCGCCTGGGGAAGTACCACACCTTTGCCAGTTATTCATCCGCCAAGCAGTAATGTGCAAACATTACTGTGTTCCAGTCTGAAGGGCAATGTTACCAACGAAAGTATTGGGCATGATGAGATTCAACAACTCATCTCAGGGTGACAGGCGCAGTGCAGTGCCGCGCAGAATTTTGAATTTAGAAATACTGGGTGGCACCGTGTCTGATATGGGCAATCTTCATGCTTACCATCAGGCCCTGATTTGCTCGTCTTGTTACTCACTATCATAAAAAAAATTATATATAGAATAATTACTTTGCCTTATTGCCTCAACGAATCAGCGTTATGCAGTGACACTGCATAACTTATTGTATGATTCGTTTCTCATTAGATCCAATGTTTGCACATGCCATGACCTAGGTATGACGCATAAAAGTCAAACTATAAAATAACAACTAAATCTAAGAAGTACGTACTGTTTGACGTTTCATAGTTTCAATAACTTAGGCGTATCTAACACAATTTCAATTAAGTTTTCTGTAAAACCATGGAATGATGAATGTTATTATGAGATGTAGATATAATTCCGTTAATCACTAAATTTATTCCTTGAAATAGCTCAAATAAGACGTGTCAAACGGTACTTCTTAGATTTGATGGACTGTGGTCGACCTCCCCCGTACATATATTTGATGGACTGTGGTTGACCTCCCCCGTACATATATTTGATGGACTGTGGTCGACCTCCCCCGTACATATATTTTATTGTCGTATTTGTTTTTATAATTACTCACAATGACTTCCCTACAAATATGCATGAAAGTGGTGTCTATATAATATTATTATGTTACTTGTCTATGTGAGTCTAGTCCGTATAACTTGTTAGTGTACTGTGGTATAACGTGCACAAATGCCGTTTCGCTAATTAACTGTTGAAAAAGATACTAGTTTCACACAATTTCTGTTTTTTTCTGCACGTTTTTGTGAATCATAATCTGACATCTCGTCATAGTGACAAACTAATGTTTTTTGACATGAATAAGTTTATCAAAAACTTTCAACTGACTCCGGACAATATTTTGTATTGTTCGAAGAAATGTATGTCGATGATTGCTACATTGGTAGCTTATAATATTAATTCAGTTATATGTAATATAACGGTGTTTAAAAATGACTCCACAGTGATTAGTATATGTACTAATAATAACAACACTATGGAAAATGAAAATGATTTAAACTAAATTTTAAGACAACAGAGAGTGGTACTAGTACATTATCTTTATTCTATCAAAATATAAACCGCTTCTCTGGCAAAATTAACGATATTGAATTACTTGTAGATAAATATAATTATGATATTTTATGTTTCTGTGAAACTTGGTTAAAAAATGAAAAAATGTCATTTAATGTAACTAATTTTCAGGTGGCTAGTAAGTTCAACAGAACATCTGCTGAAGGAGGTGGCTCGATTATACTTTTAAAAAAATCGATTAAATATAAAGAGCGAACTGACATTGTCAGCTGTTCTGTGGAACGAACTTGCGAGGTGGCTTGTGTAGAAGTGAACGGGCACATAATCTTATGTGTATATAGGCCGCCGAACTCGAATCTCACTTCTTTTATGTCCTCTATGGAATTAATTTTAAACAAAATTTGTAAAAGTAATAAACAAGTACTTGTATGCGGTGACTTTAACATTGATATTTTGTCAGATTCTCCAGATAAAATTAAATTGACTAGTTTATTTAAGTCATTCGGTTTGAGTTACCTATTCTGTGAGCCCACTAGAGTTACAGTCACCTCATTAACCTGTATTGATAATATCTATACTGATTGCGAAAGTAGGAAGTTGTCAATAACGAGTGGCGTTAGGTCTGACCACAAGGGTCTCTCACTAGAATTTTTATGTCAAAAATCTAAAGAACAACTAACAATTGAACATAGGCCTCTAACAACATTTAAACTAGAAAAGCTTAGAAATAGTATAGAATCAAAACTGGTAAATGTCGCTGTCTCTGAGGAAGACCCTAATTTCAATTATGAAACTATATTTTCCGTAATAAGTAAGGAGTTCAATGAGATATGTCCCAAAAAGAAATTACACATAAATAGGAAATTAGAATTTAGTGATTGGGCTACCAAGGGAATCAGGAAAAGTAGGGATAATATGTATGAGTTGTATAGTGATAAAGCCCATTCTAATTCAGAATCATTTCATGAGTATGTTAGAAGTTATTCAAAAATGTTTAAAGCGGTTTGCATCCAAGCAAAAGCCATACATATTAGAGACAAAATCCGCAGATCAAGCAATAAAATTAAGGCAGTTTGGAAAACAATAAATGTAGAGACAGGTAAAGATAAACGAAGAGATACTGAATATAAATTATTAATACATAATGAATACATTACAAATGTTGAGGAGGTCGCTAATATTTTTGTTGATTTCTTCTCTAACATAGCCCCTAATGCGACCAAGTCACTTGATTCATCCCCAGACTTGGCGGATGCTTTTCTTAAAGAAAACTTCCAACGCACCATAGCTAAATTTTCGTTTGAACACATCTCATTAACTGATATCAAAAAGACGTACAAGAGTTTAAATGTTAAAGCTACTGAGGATCTCTGGGGTCTATCTGTAAAAATGTTAGATTCTATAATAAACACAATTGCTCCTTACTTAGCAGACTTGTTCAACCTATGCATAGATAAAGGCACGTTTCCGGAACTAATGAAAATAAGTAAAATCACTCCCATCTTTAAATCGGGAATTAAGACAGATCCCTCCAACTATAGGCCAATCTCTGTTTTGCCAGTATTAAGTAAAATCTTTGAGAAATTGATGCTGAACCAACTGCTGTCACATTTCAATAAAAATAGCATATTACATTTTAACCAGTATGGTTTCACCAAATGTAGATCAACAACCGATGCGGGCTGTCATCTCATGACTCTTGTCTTGGAGGCTTGGGAGCGTTCACAGGATGCCATTGGAGTGTTTTGTGATCTCTCCAAAGCTTTCGACTGTGTAGAACACTGCACGTTACTGCGCAAGTTAGAAGTATATGGAATTCATGGGAATGCCCTGAATTTAGTGGAATCATACTTATCTAGTAGGCAGCAGAAGGTAAGCGTCAATGGTATCACATCTGCTAGTTCTCCTGTCAAAATGGGGGTCCCACAGGGATCAATTTTGGGTCCTTTCCTGTTTCTGGCATATATTAACGATTTGCCTTATATGGTCCAAGGTCTGGCAGATATAGTTCTATTTGCCGATGATACGTCATTGATTTTTAAAGTTGATAGGAAGGATACCTCACTCACACATGTTAATAATACTTTAGCAAGTATATCCAGATGGTTCACAGCAAACAATCTGTTATTGAATGCGAAAAAGACTAAATGTTTGAAATTTTCTTTGCCTAACGTCAGAAGTATAGAACCGAACATAGTTCTTGACGGTGAAAGACTCAATATCGACAATGCAACTTTGTTCCTTGGCATACATATAGACTCTAAACTGCAATGGAGCACTCATATCACCGAGCTCTCAGGGAAACTAAGCTCTGCAGCTTACGCGGTTTACAAAATTAGGCAACTAACGGACATAGCCACGGCGAGATTAGTCTACTTTGCATATTTCCACAGCTTAATGTCATATGGGATTTTGTTGTGGGGGTCAGCTGCAGATATAGAAACCATCTTTATACTACAAAAACGTGCGATTCGTGCCATCTATGAGATGCGTCCACGCGAATCCCTTAGGGAATTATTTAAAGAAATAAACATACTGACCCTACCATCCTTATACATCTATGAGAACATCATGTATGTGCGTAAAAATTTGCATAAATTCAAATTAAATAGTGACCTCCATAATTTTAATACTAGGAATAAAGACAAAATAGCTATACCTAGCTTTAGATTATCTAAAACAAATAAAAAATCATTCTTAGGAAATAGTGTACGTTTCTATAATAAAATCCCAAAAGAGATAACGGGGCTCTCAGAGGGTAAATTCAAAACCTATATAAAATCTACTTTACTAAAGAATGCTTATTATAATGTAAATCAGTACATAGAGGACAAAGATGCTTGGGAACTTCCGCATAGCCACCACGCGGCACCTTCTAAACAAACGAGTGTAACCAAACTAAATATTGTAAAACAATCAGTTGAAAAAATTAAGCCCTACAAGTTTCTTGTGCGTTCTTCTTGTAAAGGTATCTTTCCGAACGCACGGTAGATTCGTTACTGTTTATTTTCATTGACGTACAAAAGTGTCAGATTGTGACCTATTTGAATAAATCTTTTTGACTTTGACTTTGACTTTGACTTTGAAAGCACCCTATTATGCTCAGATTTTTGACAGCTCTATTTTCGTATTTCCTGTGTATGTAAGTACATTAATTTGGCTTTTTTTTGCTAAATCCGTCCCAATTTGGCTTGGTATATTTGTTAGGTATTTAATTTTTCGGAAACGCATTCTAATTATTAAGAATAGGGCGGAGGATCAAATAATTAATACGAAACATTGGTATAGGCACAGATCAGGATGAAAGTGGTCTCTCTTTCATCTCTTTCATCTCCTCTGTGGGTATAGGTATGTACTCGAAGTTATGTTTTTATTTATTAAGTACCTATTATTTCGCTCCTCTTTCTCAAAAAGTTCGTCATTTATAGCGTAGGAACTAGAGCGGGGCTCATTTTGAAGTATATAATTAATAATATGTTTGGTGTCGCACGTAGGCATAGCAAAAATGTTTTGATTAAATTAATAGGAAATCGGAATGCTATTAATAAAAACAACATTGAGTAGGTACTTGTACATGACGGATGTACCTGACAGAGGTTTTCTATATTGTACTGAATTATTTTATTTTTTCGCAAGCGTAGTAAGAAGAGAGCGTCACACGCGCCGCTAAAACCCTTTACTTGTATTTACTCAAATATGCAGGTGGATAGTAGATACTCAATAAGGGGTAATATAAGGTTAGATGTTAAATAAATATTATTATCACCCACCTAACGGAAGTCCCGTGGGCCTCCACACACGCATCCTCTTTGGTCAGAGACCGGAAGTGTTAGTGGTAACATCGCGTTTCCGGTTGGCAGTTGGCAGCAATGGGAATAAATTATATTATACTTTGAACGAGTTTTGGCGGGAGGAAGTCTTCAGGACAAATCCGCCTATTTTATTAATTATGTAATGGGATAACGGTCGGTAGGTATCCCTATCGGCCATTATGGTGAACATAAACAACTACTGTATCTCTATTGTAAATAATAATTCATGTATTAACACTACAGTATGTCACTAGAATGTATCAAGACGCTGTCCTAAGACGATATTTAGGTATTTGAGGGGGTGAAGCAGAAGAAGAGGCGGACGATCACCTCTCCGCCGCGGGACGCCCGCGCGCCTCCTGTGTGTCGTGCGACCGTATTCTGATCGCCACCGCGCGTACGTCCTTATTTTGGCGCCATACGTATTCTAGTTTTCCGGATGATTGATTCTGTATATAATCCGATACTTTGTTTATGTTTTCTAATACCAGTAATAAATACTTTGGTTATTATTATAATATTATTTATCGTATGATAATAAATCAGCTAATATTACAACAATAATAATAAATATATTATTTAGCAAGAATGGATTAGGGATAGATTTAGATTTTTAGAAATAGAGTTGTTTAAAAATTTTTTCTAGAAATAATTACTGCGTGCTTTTCAGCGCGAAAAATTATTCCAACTGCACAATACTGTTTACTATTGATTCCTCGAATTCCTCTGATACCATCGGATTTACCGTTCTAATTTAAACGCCTACAATTTCTGGTAAAGATATCTTTTGCAATGACCATTAATAAATCGCAGGGTCAAACTTTCAACGTTGCAGGCTTAGAATTGAGCGTTGAGTGTTTTTCACAATTTGGACGCGCGAGTTGTCTGAAACCTAGGTCAAGCGTTTTCTACTTAAAAACGTGATTAAGTTTTATAACATTCAACCATTACAACAAGATTAGAGGTAACGTCTGTTGTACTTTCCAAAGTTTGATTAGTCGCTATTTTAGCGGTCGTGTCAGAATCAGTCCATATTATATGTGAAGTTCTGTAAGTAACAAAATTAACTACTGAGCTTATCTAGTTAGCTCTTACAAAAAATCCGTTTTATGTGTTAAAAATAAGTACATTATTATAAAAGAAAACAGCGTAACTGATTTAACACTCGGTACTAAGTAAGCTTATTCTTGCTTGCGTAATTCAGTTCAAAAAAGCAATCCCAACTTTTTTCAAACAAGCCCATATTCGACTATATCAGCACTTTTCATGAGACAGTTCCAATAGTAATCATTTAGCTCCATCATCAATCCCTTGTTATCATATGGAATGAATAGTACTAATAAAAACTTAACTTTCAAGCCCTAAATCAACCATCATTTGCAATCACGGAGTTCTAGTCGATACACCATGGCTCTAGCATCAGCTCAATGGTACCATAATAGCATTGTTATTGGACTAATATGAGTATGCAAAATTTCAGCCAAATCGGTTGAGGCTAATTGCTTTAAAAGTCAGTGGCAAGATTTGTACAGGACATACATAATACATACACATACAGCATACACTACAAGTTAAATAAAAGCTTGTAAAAAATTATTTCGCTCATATTATATTGATCTTATAAAATCGTAAAGCAATCAAATCTTTGAAACGATTTTGTAATTTCGGAAGTAGGACGAGTAGGACCCTCATAAACCGTATGCCCTATGCATGCCCTATACATAAAAAAAAACATTTTATGGTTTGATAAATGTATAATTTAAAAATAAATAACTGTCGGAAATAAATAAAAATTATAAAACACTATTTTTATATTGAGAGATAAATGTTGCCTATAGGTAAGTTATATTTTACCTATATTATAGCAATTGATAAGTGATACTTACATAGGATAACTAGAATTCGGGACATTTTTTGCGTGTATTAGGGTTGGAGTAGCAACAACTGTTCGGAATTGTATTTGACGTCCCAAGTATTTCAGAGATTTCGTGCTCAGAACAATTTTAGTCTGAAATGATAATAGGTTTTTTTATGTTAAAACCTACCTAGATATTATACAAATAAGATAGACATCAATATACCTACCTAGGTATATTATTATTCCCTAGAACATCAGCTATCTGCCAATGAAAGTCCTGTTTAATGGGACTTTCATTCATGTCTAGACAGACAGACAAAAATATACTTTTTCATTTATTAATAAATTAAAATAAAGTTTGTATGGGTATGTATATTTTATGGGTATTTGTTATAATAATCGTAAGATACTTTCATGTGCATTAAATAAAATCCTGTTAATTTTTATATTACAAACAAACAACACAGTACAGTACAATGTACAAATAATCTGTCAGAATTCGAAAAAGAAATTCTGAATACAATTCTTACGAAAATCACTTTTCACTCTAACTGTACCTTATTTTTATTGTTTTCATAAAATTTTAGGAATCCGCATTTATAAAAAGAAAAAGGGAGATGAGGTACTGGCTTCTCGTTAAATGGCAAGTTCAAATTAGGTCCCACTAGGTCCACGTTCGTCAATAAAGTAAGGTCATACGAGCGAATAATATTGTTGTCTCGGTCGCACTTTGGTCTAAGGTACGTCTTTATATCTTTGTTGTTCATTATAATATGTCACTGTGCAAACTTCACTCTGAGCAAATTGCATGCCAGTTGTTGAGTAAGCTTTGGGAGAACGTACCCTATCTCCCCTTTTCTTAAATCAATGGGAATCCGTGCATAGCGGGATCTTTACGTAGGTATTTTTCGAGCAATGCGAATAGGAAGTAGTACGAATCGTGCCTAACCCGCATTAGAGTCCCGGGGTTACGTCTGCGTATAGGTAGTACCTACGTTTTAGTACGTCCTTTTCATAAAGCTAGGGTGAATGACTATAACTGAGGAATAATAAAAAATAAAATAAAATTCATTTATTGCAGGTTGCATAGATAGACCCATAAAACATTTCACACAAGTACCGCGAGTGCCCCCACACGAGCAGCTTGCTGCGAAGCGCACCGCGCACCCTCTATAGTTGGGATAGCTCATTCGCCAATCCGCCAACACGACAATTCGCCTACTCGCCAATACGCCTCTTAGCCAACACGCCAATACGCCAATTTCCCAACACATACATATGCCAACTGACTGATCCGCAACTCGCCAATACGCCAACTTGCCGATTTATTGATCCGCCAACTCGCCCATGTTGTAATAGAACAATAGAGTAGATGTTAGAGTGCGATGCATGCGTCCGTTGCGTCTAACGCTCCGTACTTTTATAGTGTGCAAGCGAGACAGTAAATTATTATTATCACAATATTAATATTAAACTGCATCCCAAAAGAAATATATTAAATTTTACAAATAAAATTAAAACTTAATTAAAAATCACTAAAATAAGTAATATCTTCTAGGTATAGTCCGCGCGCGAGCTATGTGACATCGTCCTTGTGCTATTTTAGTACTTATTATTATCAAATCGCTTTGTTATCTCACTCGTAAAAAGTACTCTCCATTGGTTCGAATCGTTTTCTTTTACAATAAAGAACATAATTACATAATATTATTTCAAGAAATCGATTATTATAAGCTAAGGTATCACAAATTTTGCAGCATGAACGATGAAAGCAATGCTAACTGGAATCCGGCTCTTTACTGAGTGCTATTATTTATCTGTACTCAGTACATCTTTACTATAATATCCTATTATCCTATCCTATTATTATTACTATTATAAAGGCGAAAGTTTGTAAGTATGGATGTATGTATGGATGTTTGTTACTCTTTCACGCCAAAACTACTGAACCGATTGGGCTGAAATTTGGTACGTAAGTAGCTTAGACCCTGGAATAACACATAGGGTACTTTTTATCCCGATATTCCCACGGGAACGAAGACTACGCGGGTGAAACCGCGGGTCACAGCTAGTATCTCTATATTACACTTTCTTCTCTTCCCGGTATGTCCCACTTCCACCCTATCCCATCTCACTATTCCTATTCCCACGGTTCCCATTATATCGGAATTGCCACTTTCTAGCTTGAGAATTGATGGGATGAGTCCCATCCCACTATACCAGTTTCCATTCCTCTTACTATTTTTTCGCTTTTCGCAAACTCAGCGGATATGCGAATGGGTTCGCAAACTTTTATGGAAACCCGTTTGCATTTCATAGATAGATAAACACTTTATTGGTACACCACAAACAAGAAGATCTAAAAACTAATAACTAGTGTGACAATGGGCGGTCTTATCGCTAAGATATATAAAGTACTCTGTGAGCACAACTGGTTGCACGAATGTGTAGGAGACTACGCGAAGGTTCGAGGTTCGCGCCCTTTGATGTGCGTCAAAAAACCGACACAACTTGGAAAACCACGAATGCAGCGAAAACTTTGCATAGTTATTTGCGAATGTCGTCCCACACTTGTGGGTTCGTGTATTCGTACGCATGTGAGTGCCCGGCATGACGGCCCTCACATGCGTGCAAACATTCGTACAATGTAAGAATATTTTTACGCATGTGAGTGACCGGGGTTACATACAAGTCCCACTGTGCGGCCGCACTAATAGGAATAGGTAACATACACTCACACACACTCACAACCCTCTTTTTTCCCGAAGGGGTAGGCAGAGGTGTACCCAGGACTCAGTCCCATAGTAGGTATACCCACATTTGCTTAAAAACCTAACACTTTGCCTGACCTGGGGATCGAACCCGGGAGCTCCTGATCGGTCGTCGAGCTTCCGCCCACTACGCCACCGAGGCAGTCAACAAGCTACTAATATACAATATATACAATACATAATAGGTATTGAAATAAAAAGGTCTGGAGGTAAATCAATAAATAATAGGTTTCATGTTTGTAGTGTAATATTAAAGAGTTAATCTATCTATAGATATATAGATAGATATTATAACTCAAGCGGTATTTACTTTACAACTTCCATCATCTGTTTTTGTCGGAGGGAACAATGTCTCGTCGTTCTTTTCCATTTTTTGGCTTTATTTCCCATTTATAATTAATTGCGTAAATTTATTGATGTGAGGCGCGCAAAAGTGACACAGGTCCGTCCGGCAGCACAGGCTAGCGATCACTGTCGCACTGCACGTAAAGAAAAGAGAAGCGAGATAACGCCGCGTCGGCGCGAAGGCGCTCTCGCGAATAATAATTAAATAAATTAATATATGTCATAAATCGAAAAAAAAAATCAGTTACACACTAGCATCTAATGAAATACGTCCCACAAATTAATTTTATCAATATATATTGACAAATACTGAAAGATAACCCTGATTTAATTAATTTTTAGAGGTATGTTCACAATTTTTTTCTATAATGAAAATTTTATTAAATCATGTTTTGGGACCAATCAATATTTTATATATATGATCAACTTTAACATATATTTTTTTTACTGCCATAAACGTAATAGTGCCGCACAAACTATTTTTTTAAAGAAAGCTTATTTGGCTTAATAGAGGGCCGGCAACCGTGGAGTACTATACCTACTATTGATCTTCTTTGTGGTCCCCTTACTGCTGAGGATCGTGACCACATGTGATTTTCTTCCATCGTGTTCTATGAAGTTCTATCCTGTCGATCATGAGGTCCCGGGTTTGATCCCCAGGTCAGTCAGTGTATTCTATATTTTTATTGTATTATTTGATTTTGTTGTTTATTGTTGTATTGTTAAATATTGTATTTTTCCATTAGGAATTATATCAATAACTCTCTGGAGTCTGGAACTGTGCCCGTCAGATGGCAATAGGCTCGCCCCCTATTACCTGGGAAAAAGGCGTGATTGTACGTTATTTTTGGTCCTTGGTGACATGGAGCGCGTAGTGTAGCACAGAATACTATTACTAACGCACGGCCCCTCGTAGGCAGCGGCAGGTGTAACATTAAAGAATACGGAGTTGTGTCTTACTCCTGTATTCATTAGGACATTATTATAGGCAGGACACACTTGACCTATTTTAGTGCCCGACTGGCTCAGTTGTGGCGGAGGCGTAAGGAAAAGTCACTATTGTGTAAAAATAAAACAATATAATACAATAAAATGCGCAAAAACTCAATAAAAACTAATAATAAAACAAAACACCGGCCGTTAGTCGCGGTAGCGGGCGGGGCGACTGCGCGGGCGCGGGCGGCGAGGTATCACGCCCGCGTTAGTTCACACACGCTTGTACTAGGTGGCGTGCGTTGTCGCCACTCAGGTAATGTTTCCTATCGTCCAAAGGCGGGAATGTTTAAATACGCCTACTCAGGCGAGTGCTCAGAATGAGTGCGGTTATGACGTCGCGCTATACTATCTATACCATAGGTATATTAGTGACCCATAATAAACCGTATATAGATGTAGAATAATGTAATTTACCTTATAGCATGAAGGTAACTGAATAATTAATATGTCGGTACTTGGAGAATAAATAAATGATGGCTGAACTAGTGTTTATCATTAAACGTCTCGTTACATAAAATATACTTTAACATGGCGCAGCCGGAAAATAAGTGAAAAAGTTTTAAAATATAGGCAAGTTAGAAGATAATTGAAGATAATATCGAAAGAGAAGTGTACGTGGAAGAAAATATACCAAGATAATGGATTCCTTACTTCGGCCACCGTCGCCGTTCCTGTTTGAAAATAATTTGGCTAATGTAACGTCGGGAAATCTAAGCAAAGAATGGGACAAGTGGAAGAAATCCTTCAGAATATATTATAAAGCCTGTGAATTATCGAAAAAAGAAAAGAAAGTTCAGCTTAACATTTTATTACACGTCATTGGAGAAAAGTGCCGGGAAGTACATGACCAGTTTGAGGAAGAATTTAAATCAGTAGAAGAGTTATTAAAACAATATGATGAAGTATTTCTCCCGAGAAAGAATTTAACTATAGAAAGGCACAAGTTTTTTACAAGAGATCAACAGGATTTAGAATCGATTGAGCAATATGTGTATGAATTGAACAAAATGGCGGCTAAATGCGAGTTTAAAGATTTGTGCAATGACTTAGTTCGCGATTGTTTAATTTGTGGATTGAAAGATGGCGTTTTACGTGAAAGACTACTAAGGGAAGTGGATTTAACATTAACAAAAGCCATAGATATATGCAGGCTTGCCGAAATGTCACGCGCGCAAGCTATTCATATTAAGGCCGAAAAATCCGAGCAATATGTAAATGAAATACATTTTAGTAAAGATGACGCCCCACAGCAGAATCAAGCCCAAGTGCATTTGGTGAATCCTGGCCGCAGAGGACAATATTCTTCAACACGTCCAAGGTCGATGGGCAATCAAGCAACACAGGCGCGCGGCAGAACGTTCAGCGGAGGAAATAATAGGAATTCCAGAACTAATTCGGTGCAGACTACGAGCAGCAACAACATGAAATGCCAGAGATGCGGATCTTATCATAGGAGATACGAGTGTCCAGCATTCGGTCGTCAGTGTAACAAATGTAGGCGGATGAACCATTTTGCAAGAGTGTGCAGAGTGTTTGAGGTCCAGGAGGGGTACACCCATCAGGATCAGGTGAATAAGTATCATAATTTACCAAATCGTAGTAGAAATGAAGAGTGGTTTCAAGAGTTACAAGTAAATAATAATTTTGTGAAATTTCAACTGGATACTGGAGCGGATGTTAATATAATTCCTAAAAAATATTTACATAAAATAGGTTTATCTGAGTCCGATTTAGTAACGACATCTATTACATTGCAAGGTTATTCAGGCTGCAAAATAGAGGTTATAGGTAAATGTTATCTTAAGGTAATACATAAAAATAATACATACTTTTTAAAATTCATTATTGTCGCTACTGATTCTGTACCTATCTTAAGTAAACATGCATGTGCAGAGCTACAATTAATTAAACGAGTATTATCAGTGAGTGAAGAACATAATAATGACATTTTAGAAGAATTTAAAGACGTATTTGAAGGCATAGGATGTTTGCCCGGGGAATACAAAATACAATTAAAAGAGAATGTTCAGCCAGTAATACACCCTCCTAGGAAAATACCAGTAGCACTTAAGGAACAAGTTAGGCAGAAACTGGGAGAAATGCAGAAACAGGGCATTATAGCTAAAGTAGAAGGTCCGACAGATTGGGTCAATAGTATGACTGTGGTACAGAAACCGGGTGGTGACATACGTATATGTCTAGACCCACGCGATTTGAATAAAGCTATAAGACGCGAACATTTTAAACTTCCCACGTTTGAGGAAGTAACCACTCAGTTATCAGGTGCAAAGGTGTTCAGTACATTAGATGCAAAGCATTCATTTTGGCAGGTCAAGTTACAAGATACTGATTTATGCACTTTTAACACTGCATTTGGCAGATTTAAATTTCAACGAATGCCGTTTGGTATATGTTCTGCTTCAGAAATATTTCATAAAAAATTATACGAACATTTTGATGACTTAGAAGGAGTAATACAATTTATAGATGATATATTAGTTTATGGTCCCAATAGGCAGTCATGACGAGAGATTACGTTCTGTTTTACAGAGATGTAGGGATATTAATATTAAATTAAATAGACAGAAGTGTAAAATAGGTTTGTCTGAAATTAAATACTTAGGTCATAAGATATCGCAAAAAGGTATATCCCCAGATGATTCCCATATAAAAGCTATAAAAAACATGCCAGTTCCTCAGGATGTGAAAGACGTCGAAAGGTTTTTAGGGATGGTGACGTATGTTGGTAATTTTATTCCTAATTTATCAGAAAAAACATCAATTTTAAGAGAATTATTAAAGAAGGACACAGAATGGCACTGGGATGATAGGCATCAAATATCACTCGATAGTATAAAAAAATGTCTTACAAGCCCTCCGGTTTTACAATATTACACGTTAGAAAAACCTGTCACTATTTCGGTAGACGCGAGTAAAAACGGGCTTGGTGCTTGTCTCATGCAAGACGGCCTCCCTGTGTCATACGCTTCGCGGGCATTAACTAAGACGGAACAATCTTATGCACAGATTGAGAAGGAATTATACGCCTGTGTATTTGCATGCGAGCGCTTCTATAGTTATATATATGGTAGGTCAGATGTGATAATCGAAACGGATCATAAACCTCTAGTAGGTAAGCATTATCAACAAACCGTTAGCAAACGCGCCTCCCCGCTTACAAAGAATGTTACTACGTTTGCAGCCGTATTCCTTTAAGCTAGTGTATAAACCAGGTAAGTATTTATTTATAGCGGACACTTTATCTCGTGCAGTCGCACCGGACGCAGGCGAAGCGCCTATGCAGCCACGAGATTACTTACACTACCAAGCGCAGGTGTGTGCGTTATCGGCGAGTAATCAGCTGATTGACTCACACTTTATACAAATACAGAAATATACTAAAGATGACGAGGAAATGCAACAGTTAATTAAAATGATAAAAACAGGGTGGCCTTTAGATAAAAAAGATTTAGATAACATTATATTAACACCATATTTTGATTTTAGGGATGAACTGACTGTTGACTTCGGAATAGTATGGAAAGGATCGAGAATAGTAATCCCAAAGTGCTTACGTCAAGAAATGATGAAAAGAATTCATGTAGGTCATTTGGGCATAGAAAAATGTAAATTACGGGCACGCGAAATAATTTTTTGGCCGAATATAAACTCTCAGTTAGATGATTATTTGTCCAATTGTCAGGTTTGTCTGTCTCACAAGAAACAGAACACAAAAGAACCGTTAATGAGCCACGAGATACCAAATGTACCTTGGCAAAAAGTAGGTGTAGATGTATTTCATTTCAACGAAGATTCTTACATTTTGATTGTGGATTATTATAGTAAATACATAGAAATAAAAAAATTAGGTTCTTTACGATCCGAGGAAGTAATTTCAAAAATTAAACGAATTTTTGTAAGACATGGCATTCCACAAACGGTGATGACGGATAATGGTCCAGAGTTTTCATCTAATAACTTTTGCAATTTCTCAAAGGAATGGAAATTCCAACATATAACTTCTTCACCAAGATATCCTCAGTCAAACGGACAGGTAGAACGCGCAATACATATAATATAAATAAATATAATATAAATATCAAAAACATCATGAAAAAGGTAAATGAAGATAAAAGTGATTTTAATTTAGCCTATTTGGAATACCTAAATACACCTATAAGTACTGAATTACCCTCTCCGGCCGAGTTACTATATAGCAGGAAATTACGCAGCATATTACCTAGGTCGAATACATTTTATAAACCAAAACTACATAAATATGTACATGAAAAATTAGTTCAAAGACAATTGCATCAAAAACAACATTACGATAAAGGGTCACGAAATTTAAAACAGTTGACTTTAGGACAAAAAGTAAAAGTGAGAATAGATAAGAGATGGGAATCGGGCACTATTGAATCTATTGTAGGTATACGCTCATATTTAATTAGAATGATAACAGGTAACTTATTAAGACGTAATAGGAAACATATCATAATCGACTCAAATAAACGTATAGACTCCGAGCCTTGTTACACGTCAAATTATGACGATATCAATTTGAATGCAACTTATGCAACCAGCGTGAATCGCGCTATGTCACCCAGTGGCTCCAGTATCCAGACGCCTCAGATTTCGAACACTTCTAATTACCGCACTCGTTCTGGCAGGGAAGTGATACCTCCTGATCGGTGGACCATTCCACATAGCCTCCGCGTGCGGGCAGCGCCGCATAGGACTCGCACAGGAACGCAGTTATCCTAATCTATTAAATAGCATATATTATTGTAATTTTTATATAGCATACTTAATATATATATTATTTATAATAAACTTTGTAATAATAAAAAAAAAAAAAAAAAGAGATAGATAGTAAAGTAAGTATGCATAAGTATTAATTATATTATAGATACTATACAGTAAATCATAATTGTGCATGTTAGTTAGCAAATGTACTAGTTACGGATTGTTAATTTAAAATTTTAATATTTACACAATTTATTTCATACAAAATATTATTTAATAATTCAAACTATGCATGTATCATCATAATCGATAAATTAGAACTTTGCTAATTTATTTAAGACTTATTTTGATAAGGGGATTGTAGAATAATGTAATTTACCTTATAGCATGAAGGTAACTGAATAATTAATATGTCGGTACTTGGAGAATAAATAAATGATGGCTGAACTAGTGTTTATCATTAAACGTCTCGTTACATAAAATATACTTTAACAATAGACTGCCACCAACCGCCTTCCTTATCACGTCCGACCATCTGGCTGGTGATCTGCCGATGGCGCGCTTGCCTTCTATGCGTGCCAACATTGCGAGCTTCTCTCATTCGCGTCTGGAAGACCGCATGATGTGTCCAAAGCTCATGAGCACGTACCTGGCATATTATGACAGATAGTCTCTCTGGATCTTTCATCATCAGCTTGTGTTAGTCCACTGCTGCCTCTCCTAATTAGCTCTACTGAGTACTGAGTCCTGGTCCACAGCTCTACTCGTCCAGTTGCTGGGCGTCCTACGCTACGTTTCCCTACTCGCGGTCTGCACTCCAGAACTTCTCTCAGAAAACCTCGTTACGAATCTTATCTTGCAGATAAACTCCGATACGATTTTGGATCTTTAGCTCCATTAAAATACCACTAGATAGGTAACTACTATAACGTAGTACCTACTTCTGTGGGTAGTATTATAAACCCGTCAAGTCAGAACAACATAAATGAAACAAATATAAACAGTATGGAATCGGAATTTATTTATATTTATATTTACATTCTTAAAATAACCTTTGATATCATGTCTATAACTTACTTATGGCAAAACCTACCCTATTCCTTACAAGTTTACGTTCCGAATATAATATCTTTAAAATAGATAATTTTTTTAAACGACTTCAAAAAGAGTAATTATTATTGTAGTCATCATTTGTAATAGCAACTTCGGAGACTCAGGGCCGTAGTCAGAGTCAGATAGATATAGGGCAGGGGCAGGTGTGGGCACAGAGAAGGGGAAGTAGAAATGATGCATGAGCTCTCTTGGTGTATTCAATCAATAACTGTACCTACCCAACAGTAGCGTAGATCTTTACACATTTTTCCAGCGTTAGAGATAAATAATAAAGAGAAACCATAGACATTTCAGAAACAAAATAGAATTTAGAAAATGAAGGTGGTTTTTTTATATTTTTACAAAGAAGGCGCAAGCAGTTGGCTGCGAGCGCGGTGTAAAATCATAGAATTTCGACAAAGAAGGCTGGGAGAGCGGTGAAGAAATTTAGTATTTGGTAGGCCATTGGGTATTAAGATAAGGCATTGCCTTCTGTGGCCATCCCTGGCTTCGGCCCTGCTGGGGACTAACTACTCTAGAATCGCGAAATAAATCGGATATTTCATAGAAATGGTTCATTGACCGAAAACAAAATGTATGTATGATTTCGCGGTTTTAAAACAGTCATCCATAGTAGCAGTTGTTACATGGGGATGCTTCCCTTTCCGTTAACCACTTCGCCCACTATACCGGTAGGTCATAGGGCCGCGAGCGGCTAAAAATATGTATGTAAATTTGTGTAGAAATGTTTAAGACTTTGCCCACTTGACCGATTTGTGACCGTCGCGTGCCTGCGCGGCGCACGGCGGCGAACTAACTCGCCGCCAACAATCTATGAGAAAGGTGTTGATACGTTACAGGGATGTGGGCAAGGTTCACCGTTCTAAGTTTTGATCTGATGATGACATAATCCTATTTTATCGAAAATCCTCATCTTTCAAGTCGTTCTTTGGAAAAAAGGTTTTTTAAATACAATTATCACTTAGTTTTGGAAATCAGACTTAAAAAAAAATTGAAAACGTATAAAAACACAAAAACTCTTGGTCTGCAAATGAATACATATTATATCGAATTACTGAAACGTTCATTATACAGAGTGAGTATAAGTCGCTCTTAATACAGGGTTATTGGTGTATCAGTTGGCACTTTAGCATCCTCCTAAGGATAGCGGACTTCTAGAATATTTAATATATAATGAGTTTAAGAAATTAGAGAAATAGAATAGATTAGAGGAAAAAGATTTTAAAATTCGTTTCGTTCGGCTCGTATAAGTGTGCGCTTACCTTTAACAGGATGCTAACTAAGCGCGTAACACCGTAATTAAAGCAACTTTAACACTTTTATCTGTCTGTATCAGTTAACGAACGGGGAGGGAAGTTCTTTTCCCCATCGTTAACATGAAGCCACGGTCTTATACACAGGTCTAGTAACAACAGTAATGTGGTGGGGGTAAGTCGGCTCAGCACACCTATCGCTCTCGCGCGTAACCCTCGCCTCGACGTCAACCTCACCACGTGACCAAAGCGGATCAGTAACCTCCGAGAGTCGACTTCGCTACGGCGGGCGGCGCCGGGTCCAACGATCGGGCCGCCGGAGTGGACGAGAGACGTTAGCTTAGGAACGGAGAAGCGCGGGAGCTGCAAGTTGACCGCACCGGATGCGGCTCGTGAGCTCGTCCCGAGGCGAGGCGTTACGATTACAATTAGTGTGCGATGCAGCGGGGAGTCTCATACAGAGAATACTGAACGGCTCGAGTCGATACGGTGACGTCCCTTCCCCAGTTGATGATGGTGTATGTTGTACAACGAAGACATAGGACCAGTCGCTTGTCTCTCCTCCGGCAGCACTCGTCGATGGCAACAAGTTATGACATGATAGTACTTATCTCTCAACACTGAGATGAGACTCGCGAGACCTGTCTGTGAGACCGTTTTAGAACTATTATTATTGTCATTCAGCCAAAAACTTTCATTAACAGTTCGATACTCTCACAGAATAGGGAATATAAAGTTAGAAGGGCGGTCAAGGCAAATTTGAGAAATCCATTGTAGCCAGTTGCACACATGCACCTGACACGTCTTATTTTAACTACATAGAAAGTGATGTTATCATTCGTCACACATATCACTAGTCCAAAATGTCATTATCGCATTTTTGAGCAGATTAAAATTAACCTTATTTACGTGAAATAAGGTTGAATTCCCTATGCATCTTCTTTAGCGAGTGCAACTCCACCAAAAAACTGCACAATTATCGTGCAATTTTAGTTCGGTTCAGAAATATTTTTAAATCGTTCAACTTAATTAACTAAATCGATTTAAATCGTAAATTCATATTCCATTACTAAACGCCTAGTAATCATAAACAATTTGAATAAACTCAACTCAAACTGTCTAATCGCTTTGATTGCCTAGAGAACACTGATGCTTCTGTGGACGACATTCATAACTCATAGAAACTGTCCAAACGGTGGGCTTCAAGTTCTATAAACCCCGCCGTACAGACCTCAAAAATTACCCGACCACACTCTAAACCTCATGGCTGAACGACGCTTGCTACGATTGCAATCTTCACTTGATGCTAAGTCACATAGGCATAGCTCAATAGATGAATTTCCAAATCCTTTCGGCACGATATCTGTATGTTTAGCAGTGGACGTCCTATGGCTGAGATGATGACTGCATGAAAAGTGGTAAGTATAAATTAATTAAGGCAATAACGTGTATTATATAGTCAAAAAACAAGTTATTAATTTAATAGAAATAAATAATTGTTTTGTAATCTGATCAGTATAACCATGCAACTATCGATTCCAAGTACAATGTAAATAACAATCGATAATCGGATAAATTTAATAACGATTATACATTACCACATCACTAAAGTGACCTTTGACAATAAATCATAGTGATGAGGTAATATATTGTGTGCAGTTTTGTCGATAACACATTTGTTGTGGTACCTAATATGTTATTATGACTTTGGCAGAGGTAGACGCGGGTTTTGTCAGGGACAAATCAGGGAGGTGAAACGAGGTTTGAATGTTGTAGCGTAGTCTTGTTTTAAGTGATAAAGCTGCCAATATTTATGAACCTAGTCTATAGTACTAATAATTGAATATCTTGGTGTTTTAATAATGGATTGTACAATACAATACAATATAAATACGAACAAGCAAAAAACATTATATCACAAGATATCTCGTCTTCCTGTCGCATCAATCCATCTCTGCCTAGTAGGAGGGTCGCCAGGAAAACTGCAATAAATTTAATGTCTATGACTCGGATCGGTACACATAATGTATGAAAAATAAAGACTATGGAAAATAGCAGATAAGTAAAAAAATATAAATATACTTACCAATGTATAAAAATAAAGGCTATAGAAAATAGTAAAAAAGTAATAAATATCGATGTCGATAAAAATTTGGTAACCACTATTATCTAGTCATCGTCTTTGTAATGAAAATTTAATACAATTCTAAAATTAATAACAATTTACACGTACATAGACTTGCCGGTGATAAGAAATTCCTCCTTTATTTAAATTAAAGTCATTGCTAGCTAGGCGACACGTAATTATAGCGCAGGACGGCATACTCAATAATTTAAACAAAGCGACCTACGCCTTCGAGATCAGATGAGCAACTGTGAAGCAAAATTCGGCGCGTTGACGTTAATAAGAGTGTTCACTCATATGCTTGGCTTAAGTGCCACGCCCACTTAGCCTTTCTAACTTTATATTCCCTATTCAGTGGATACTCTAGTGAAAGTTTTTGCAATTCGATAGTTGTCGATAGTCATGAAAATATTACGAACATGGAAATTAAATTTAAATATTATATTTATATATTGCACATTTTTGCTTAACCATAGGTATTATGTATATCTTAACCATAGGTATTATGTATATCTTAACCATACGTATTATGTATATCTTAACCATACGTATTATGTATATCTTAACCATACGTATTATGTATATCTTAACCATACGTATTATGTATATCGCCCGCGATTTAATGGTGTTTTCTTACTTATAAATATTTTAAAATACCTATATTCATAATTATTATGTATTGTTCTTAGATTTTATAGATCAACGGGCGCTCCGACTGGACACTTTATACTTGTCAATCCGGCAACTAATTCTACTCAAACCAAAAATCTTTTAGGCACGCTAGCATTCTGTTACTATACAAATTGAAAGTTGCCGCATTTTCGAAGCTGTTGTTTTTAGTAGTGTATCTGATCGGAGAGCGCGCGGAGAATAGTCAATAATCGAACGTAATTTAGTTATATTACATTTTTACAATTCAAATAATATTTATCAGTTTTAAAGTCACAATATATAATTAATAATTACTTATTAATAATATTAAGGTGTAACTCCGTAGTATACGTTTTGTAATACGTTCGATTACATAAAAACCAGCAGCCACCGAATTACACGTTAAATAATTATATTAAAATAATTAATGTACCTCTAATATTATATTTTATATACTTGTAGTTACAATAACAAACGATAATTGAACTTTATGTTTATGATATAATATATATTACAATATTTTGAATAAATATATACTAAATATACAAATATAATTTGCAAGTTTTCGGATTTACAGGATAATTCAACATTTTATATTATTTGATAATAAAATTACATACAATCGCGCCTTTTTCCCGAGGGGGTAGGCAGAGGTGTACGCAGGACTCAGTCCCACAGTAGATACACCCACATTTCGCCAGTATGTTATTGGTCCCATGTAATAGGGGGCGAGCCAATTGCCATCTACCGGGCACAGTTCCAGACTCCAGGCGGTTATTGAGATAATTCCTAATGGGAAAATCCAATATACTTTGCCTGCCCTGAGTATCAAACCCGGGACTTCACGGCCCACTACGCCACGAGGCAGTCTTTATAAAAACATTTTTTTTAATACAAAAAGTAAGCATTAGTTAAACGCGTGTCTTACGCAAAAATAGATGATCTATATAAGTACAACTACAACTTTCTATATATTCCATATTAGTTATGAGGTCCCTCCCGGGTTCGATCCCCAAGACAGGCAATTTTTTTTTATTTGAATTTTTCCATTAAGAATTATGTCAGTGACAGCCTGGAGTGTGGAACTGTGCCCGGTGGATGGCGATAGGCTCGCCCCCTATCACATGGGACCTATATAAAACATACTGGCCAAGTATAGGTTATGTCGTGATGCTGTTACAATATTAATTTATTACCAAATATTATATTAATAGTAGATTAGTAGCCAAGGGCTGTAAGGCATCAATTGCAGCCCGAGATATTTAGGCGCACGAGCGCAGCGAGGGCGCCTATACTTCGAGGGTGCAATTGATGCTTACACCCGAGCTAACTACTCTGCTTTACATCTCGATTGTGAGGTAAGTAGAAAAACACCGGCATTACAAGAATAAAACATTTTAAAGTAAAAGTTTTCTATTCCCGCCTTTTTTCATCTCTTTTTTAAATTATTTTTTTCAAGAACGAAATTGAGCTTCGTAGTTCGATATTTAAAATTGATGACTATTATACTCATACGAAGACAAGGAATAGCGAAGCGACCTCTTTTGTCATTGGCCTGAATGCATGATGTCTATTGCCAGTATGATGGTTAGATGTACGCAAACTTTTTGAAAGAGTGAAGTTTTTTTTTAATTACTTACCGCCCTAGGGCTTTTCTAGCTACATTATTACCCTAGAGCGCTAATTGGTCACTTACAAGCCCCATTTGGGGGTAATAAGGACCTACTTACCGAATATGAGAGATGTAAAACTATATTACAATAAGGTACTATGTACATTAATATTATTACCAATATCCTTATATATTAATAATTTTCTTAATTATATCTACTTACGTAGTGATCCTGACTTATTATATACATTTCAAAAAGTTTCGTCGAAATTGAGTTATACCCATTTTTGGTGTCAACATTTTATTAAAAACAATTCAATTTCTATACTTACTAAAAAGTGTAGTGATACTAGCCGCTGCCGATGTCACGAATATAAATTAAAAAAAAAAACTATAAAAAAATAACGACACTATGACCCTGTATTAACATACTCCAAACGTCTAATATTTCGCAGATATTCAATTTTAATAAAGCTTTATGAGAGTCGAGGCCATAAAGGTCATTGACCTTTATAGAGGTCACTGACCTCTGTGACTTTGCAATGAATTCATAACACATTACAATTATAGAGGTCCAAAATTTAGCAGAACATTTTGTATTTGTAATAAAGGTCAAACTACGAGATGTCATAGAGGTAACCTTTATGAAGGTCATTGACCTGTTTGACCTAGCAGATTCGTGACGGTACGCGCCTGTAAGTATTACTACATCTTTTCATAACATTTTGTATATTTTTACACTAAATGTACCTACTTTTACATAACATAATAAATTCACAATTAAAATAACGCAGTTTTGTTCAAGGAATGATATATTTCTAAAAAATAAGAAATATATGTATAAATGCAAAAGAAAAAAACAACCGTGTCTACTTTAATTACAGATGACATCTGTCACTTTTATAATGACAGATATCATTTTTTACCAAGAACCAAGAATTTATCACCTTTAATAAATTCTTCCAATTGACAATATTTCATAACCTCATTAATTCAGTTCAGTTCAAACAGTCAAACCGTCAGTCAAAATAATCAAGCCGTCAGTGTACACTGACAACCCACTAGTTCAATACTCAGTAATTCGAACCGTCAAGCCATCAGTTCAAACCGTCAAGCCATCAGTTCAAACCGTCAAGCTGGTGATCAGTTGCTGACACAACTTCCCGTACTCCTGTTGATCGCCCGAGATCCGTCTCATCTTCAACCCTTTCTTCTCCATCGCTTTATTCTCAATAACTATTAATTCTATTTGAATTCCTCCAGAATATTCTAGATTCAGAAAGCCCGTCAAAGACTCGGTTTCACTGCTCTTTCGGTCTATCGTTTCCACGAATATATTCTGCGGCGGCACTCGGGAGTTGATCGCTTCTTTCAATAATTCCACTATTCTATGCGAGTCCATCTTCGAACAGACCGTCGAGAGGGTCACTTCGTAATATTCTTGGACGCACGAAACCTTCTGCGGACTCAATAGTATGGGGATCTTCTCCTCCGGCCTACAGATCTCCGATAACCTCAGGTCCATGGTGGAACGCCGAATCTTATCTATTTCCCGATCGTTCTTCGACATGTATACGTCTTCGCAGTACTCCTTGACCTCGCCCAGAATCCCCTGACCGGAGAACGAAGTCCTGGGCGTTTCGCCCCTGTCCGAAAAGCTACCCCTGCCCGGGTCGCTCCGCTCGGAGAGGGAGGAACGTCCGTAATCCCCTCTCTCCGAGAAACTACCCCGATCGGAGAACGAGAACGACTCCCGATGCTCCGAAAAACTGCCCCGATTTTCACTGAACCCCGAACTGATCGAAACTAAATTCGAGTAAACGCTCTGTATATTCCGCTCGCAATTCGGCGACACATTCGCCGAGTCGTTGGACAGAGAGTCGTCACTGAAACCCAAACTCCTATCGCTGCCTCTCCTTCCGTAATCCGCGGTCTCCTCCTCGGGAGACTGGACCTCCATCCGTTCCCTCTCCTCCGTCTTCTCCTCGACCTCCCGACTCACCTTCCTGCCTATACCCTTAGTTATCGACGGCCTGTGGTCCAGATCGCTGGGTTCGGAGATGACGAACTGCGGTATGGCATATTTGGCGTTCTCCAACGAGTCCATGCTGTCCTCCGAAGACGAGGCGACGAGCGTGATCTCCGAGCCCAAGCAGTCGGTGAGGCAGATCTGCGGATGGTTGTAGTTGTAGGCCGGCCGGAGCTCCTCCGGGCCGCTGCCGAGCTCCTCCTGGATCATGTCCAGGGGCGAGCCGGGGGTGGATATGGGAGAGTTGTTGAGCGAGCGGTGCGTCACGATGTGTATCTGGGGGTGCACGGGCGGCAGGAGGTCTACGTTGTTCCGGAGGTCTAGGGGGGTGGCGGACGCTTGCGGCGTGCCGCGGGTTATGGACCCTGCAAATATTGTACTACATTATACTACATGTGCCCGGCGGTCTCGCCCGCGTGCACATCCTTCCCGTGGGAATATTGAAAAGAGCCTATGTTTTATTCCAGGATCTAAACTGTACATACCGAATTTCAGCCCAATCGGTTCCTGCGGTAGTTTTGGCGTGAAAGAGAAGCAAACATCTATCCATCCTAATAAACTTTTGCATTTATAGTCCTGGGGGTAGTCGCTTTGCACTAAAAAGGGTGAAGCAAACTGCGTCTTCAGATGCCGCCCTAGCTGCGTCCCGCGGGTCCACGCGGACGTGTCGTCCGTTCTCAGCTATGGCTCAATATCATGGGGGAACTCCGTACATTCAGGACTAAGCTTTTAAGGTTGCAAGCCATCGTTCAAGAAGTGTGATACACTTCCACTCCCGCGCATCGTGCATCAAACATATACGAGTATGTATATTCGTTCGAACCCATCCAAATTATTTTATAAACCAAAGTGACATCATACAAAGGCCTGATCTTTCAGCGCACTCGTCGTAGATGTATTTATAAAAGAAAAGTATTCAATACGTGGATTACAATTTATAATAAATTTCCCGAGGAAATAGGTTTTAAAAGAAAATAAGTCGATTAGGGAGACGTCACCCTACAATATCTGTGTTCGATTATAATAGAATATTAAACAAATAATAAAAAGAAACAATACCCTAACCCTAAGAGGTTAAAATTGCAACTTTAGCCCCGCCCTGGTGCGCTACAACGAGCGAGGTTTCGACCGCAGTGACAGTGGCGCCCAACGTGGGGCCTCGGGGGCGAGGACGGTGACGTACCCGTGTGCAGGTAGCTGAGGCCCTCCGTGATCTGGTGCAGCGGGGAGGGGGGCGCGGGGGGCGCGGCCGGGGCGGGGGCGGGGGCGGGGGCGGGGGCGGGGCGCCCCCCCTCCGGGGAGCCCTTCACGCCCGTCTCCTGCAGACAATCGTCTATCATTACCTACAGAAACTCGCCAGTCTCAATCACTTCATCGTGGGATTCTGCGTGCTATGGAGCCACATATTGCAGTCGAGGGCGGCGGACGACAGACACCACCTATATCAATAGTTTTATCGTTCTATGGGGAGGCCGCCGGTCGGCGGTGGACGTCTCCCGGCTGATGATGTGCACGATGGTGAATCGCTTCATGTTCTTAAAACCAAATAAACAGCCATTATTTGTGTAAATATATAGATAAGTGTTGATAATATGTATTTAATAGATATTATGTTATATTATATTATTACAATGATAAGGTGTTGAGCACTTTGTGTTTAATGTTTTGATATATATTATATACTTTATGTGGGGCGGCTTCGTAGGGTAGAGTGAAACGATTAACTTATAGTATAATATTATATATATTTTACGATAGCGAGTGACAAGATGAGCAAAACAGATGCCTGCTGGTGAGCATCATGATTACCCATATCAGACATAGTGCCTGTCACCCTGAGATATAAGTTGTACACTCATCATGACAAGTAATTTCGCTGGTAACATCACTTTCAGACCAGAACAAAGTTGTGATACCTGCCCAGGCAGCCCCCTGCAAGAGACCTAGACACATATATGTCGCCGTGAAATGACAACTAGCGACCCGCCCCGGCTTCGCACGGGTTGCAGAAGTAGGTATAGTGAACATTTCAACAGAAGTAAATGCGTGACACATTGTATTTTTATAGATATAACCCTAATGGTTTACGCAGCGCACGCAAATTAATGACTATTATTTCTGTTACAATGACCAAACCTTAACACATGTATACATTTTCCGCGGGCTATTTTGAAGATATATAAATACTACAAACCCCTAGTACATTACTTTTTTCTACCTCCAATACTTTTTACAGCGCATACATATAATGTCAGTTTTGATTATTGTGACTAAACCAAAAAAGATGGATATAATCTATGTATACTGTTTTGTAGATATCGGTAAGTACTACAAACCCCTAGTACATTACTTTATTCTACCATCAATAGATTTTACAGCGCACGCAAATTAATGAATATATTTGGTAATTATCTGACACCTTGGTTCACATTATTGCAGTTTTCTTACGGATCCCTAATATTTTTCAAAATCTCATATAGCCTATGTCACTCACACTGAATTAAGCTTTCCATAAGTGAAAGATTTTTTTTTATCGGTCCAGTAGTTTCGGGAGCCCATTCGTTACAAACAAAAAATCAAAGATTCTCTCTTTATAATATTAGTAATCAATACGAGTATAGTGACATTATATGTCCCGTTCGCGGGTGAAATTTTTCCTCGCATATTCATTTTGTATTTGAAGCGAATAGACCGATAGTCTAACCAGAGATACGAGGGTCAGTTGAGATAGTTAGTGCAACTCAGGTTAAGTAATTAAAGACTTCGTCATCAACCATAATTCTGTATTACTTGCCTACAATAAATAATAATATTATTCGTAGATTACTACAGATCTGTTCACTCACGAAGGCGCGCCCCTCCAGGGTAAATTTTCGGTGTTTTTCGGTTTGCATTAATAAGGTCTGAAATAAAAAATTCAATTTACATTAAAACACTAAACTAACTATTGTTAATACAATAATAAAAGTACTAAACACTAAAACTAACTATTGAAAAGAACTTTTTACATTCAAAAGGTGTGGAGGGGCGCGCCTTCGTGAGTTAACAGATCTGTACGCTTATGTTATAGGAAAAATAAAGAGCGAAAATAAATAAGAGCTATTTTCACCGAACTTTCTAACGGTCCCATGGTGTAATGGTTAGCACTCTGGACTCTGAATCCAGCGATCCGAGTTCAAATCTCGGTGGGACCTGGACGTTTTGCTCAACAAAAATATTATTTTTTTCTTCAAACAGGATTTTCAACGTTTAATATTTCTTACATTTTGTATTTTCGTCAGTTTTGTAATTTTGTGTACATTGCTAGGTATATATTTTCTACTTAAATTACCATTTTATTTTTATCACGGATAAATGAAGGAAAATAGAAATTTTTCATTTTATCATCATCATAACCTCAGCCGCAGGACGTCCACTGCTGCACATAAGGTCTCCCCCGTAGATTTCCATCATCATTATAGATAATATATCGCGACCTTTAACTTTCGTGAAATTCATTTTTAGCATCTTTTACGACAAAAGGTACGTTTCTAAATTGCAAACGGGCATACTTCAGAATTATTAGAGGGAACACTATAAATACATATTTGCAATTTGAAACGTATCTTCTGTAGGATCACCGGCCCCGGGACACTCCGCAATAAAGATATAAAATGACAAGTAGTCGGGGCTCAGTCCGGACGGGTAATTTTCTACGAGCTAGACAGAGAGAACAGATAAAGAGATACGCGATAGAAAGAGAGCCAGCTTATCGGTCGATATAAAGATGATCAGTGAGGCGCCGTGCGAGCTGAATTGCACTTTATAGCGTCGGAGCTTAGAGGAGCTTATTGGAATTATTAGATTAGATCAGATAACACTTTTATCGATCCGCAATACAGAAAATTAACAAAATCAAACTTAAAAAAAAACTAAAACGTGAGTAACAGATTAGTATTCTGTGGTAACAGTAGTTAACGGTGTTATCGCTCGGAGCGAAGCGATCTACGCACGAAGCGGTTTGCTTCATCCTTCATCATGCGGACGGCTCAGGAGTGGAACTCTCTGCCGAGGTCGGTATTTCTGGAACCCTATAACCTGGACATCTTTAAGGCCAAAGTGAACAGGCACCTTCTAGGCAAACGTGTACCATCTTAGGCCTCACCTTCGCCTTGCATCCAGCGAGATTGAGGTCAAACGTAAGCCTATTGTATATTAAAAAAAAAAAAAAAATCTACACGAGTGTTATCCTTCTGTCTCTTCAGTATTCCGTGTTAGTATTCTGTGGTATAACTAGATATATGAGTCTATAATCAGTTTCCGATAAGTAACCAGTAACCGATAAGTATTTCGGTTCAGTCACAATAATCGAAGCAGTCATTATTTTTATGCGGTATGAAAACTATCGGTGGTAGCAATAATGTACTGGGGGTTTGTAGTACTTATTTTCAAAATAGCCCGCGGATAATTTATACATGTGTCAAGGTTCGGTCGCCGTAACAGAAATAGTCATCAATTTGCGTGCGCTGCGTAAACCGTTAGAGTTACATCTATAAACATACAATGTGTCACGAATTTACTCCTGTTGAAACGTTCACTATACCTACTTCTGCTAACCGTGCAAAGCCGGGGCGGGCTCACTAGTGATAAATAATATTATGTGACAACGTTCTACACACGGTCATCCGGTCCCAAACTAGGCTAGAAGCCTGTGCCTGTACTACGGTAACCGGAGGACCGATATACAAACTTATATATAAGCTTATAACACACAGACACGGATCAAACGGACACGTTCGTGCACACAAGTGTCTGATCGAACCCGAAGCTTGTGACACAGAAAGCAGAGTCACTACTATCTGCTGGGCCATTGGCGTTCTTCATAATCACCAGTCGCTATCAGGCTTAAGTCTCTGTATTCTGTGGTTTGAGTTAGTCACAAAGACGTTTTACTTTCTAACAAGACTTCACTGTCATATTTGGAGGAGAGAAAAGGAAAAGGATAGACACTGCGAGTGGCTCTCACTCGGGACCGACACTGTGCACAGTCTTAACAGTAAGTTTATCATAATGTCTTCGGTTATTAACCGGACTTTGACATTCGTAGTTAATGTCAAATCAAGATAATAGCCACTAAAGTGATAGTCACCGAGAACGCCGATAGCCCCAGTGAGCCGACAAGGCCGTCGGTCAGTTAATATAGACCAGTACAACGAGTGTCAGTGGTTAGTGATGAAGAGATCCCTCCCAGAGAGAGGAGTACCTGCGTGCGTCGCGCGGTGGCGAGCAGGTCGGCGGCCACAGTGTCCGGCAACAGTTGCCGCGACGTGGCCGGCGAGTGCACCGGCGACCCTGGTGGTGTACGTTGTATCATTACTGACTCTCTTGCCATGCGGCCGACATTAACCACGTGACGCTCCAAAGCTTCGGCAAAAATCACGAAATATCACCGAGGGGGAGGGGGGTGTAGGGAGATATCACGTGTATACATTTATGACTCGCGAGACGTTTACCGGTTGTCGGTGTCGAAGAGTGTCGTCGGTCCGCGGGCCGAGGACGACACTTCGACCGACGATGTGCGGCGACCTTTCCGGCTGGACATTTTTATCGTGCTCCTTAATTTTCTAGAATATTTTATACAAAGATAATATGTATTTTAAAAATTTCAAGATTCTTTGTAGATAGGTACTAAATTTACACGAGATTTTGGTCAGTCTTAAATCTCACCACCTATCACCGAGGATAGGGGGGGGGGGGGAGGAATATAAAAATGCTAAAAAAAACCATCACGTGATTAATGGACGACCCTCGCGGTGTGCATATGCCGCAAGGATTAATATGTAATCCAAATAAGACGGTAGATGGTGAACAACAGCGCTGCAGCGATGCTGAGCTCGAGCGAGCTCGCGACCGCTGTCTCGATATATGTACCGGCTGATGTAATAACGTGCTCGTCATTATATTAAGGTTGGAATAAAAGCATTCATACACTCCCATCAAATATGACTCTACAGATCGCTGCATCCACGTCACTCGCGCAATATCGACGACCTTCGTCGTGAAACTGTGGAATTATGAATTTCACCACGAGATGTACGATTCTTAATCATTTACATACATGAGTGCCTCGGTGGCGTAGAGGGCGCATGCGCGACTGCCAATCGATAGGTCCCGGGTTCGATCCCCAGGTCAGGCATAATGTTAAATATTGGATTTTTCCATTAGGAATTATCTCAATAGCTGCCTGGACTCTGGAACTGTGCCCGTTATGTGGCAATAGGCTCGCCCCCTATTACATGGGACCAATAACATACTGGCGAAATGTGGGTGTATCTACTATTAATGGGACCAAGTCCTGCGTACACCTCTGCCTACCCCTTCGGGAAAAAGGCGTGAATGTATGTTATGTTATGTTACATACAATCACACCTTTTTCCCGACAGGATAGAGTAAAGATATAAAAGACTCCATATCATAATACCCACATTTCGCCAGTATATTATTTATCCCTTGTGACACGAAGCTGGTCTATCGCCATCTACCGGGCACAGTCCCAGTCTCCAGGCTGTCATTGTCATTCACCCGCGTAGTCTTCGTTCCCGTGGGAATATCGGAAAGTGTTATTATGCGGTATGGATGTTTATGACTCTTTCACGCAAAAACTACTGAATGGATCAGGTTGAAATTAGGTTTATAGATAGTTTACACTCTGGAATAATGTGAATCCTACAAACATTTTCAATCTCAAATGTCAGTACAATGTAAAAAGTTTCGTTTGTAACAGGTAAACAAAACGCTAGCGTGTTCTAACTCGACTCCAACGCCATCTAGCGCTCTGTTTTTTCGTGATTTTTATATTTTCCCGCTAAAATTACTGAACCGATTCAGCTAAAAAAAACATGTTTATCGAGATATTTCCACGGAAACTAAGACAACGCAGGCGATACCGCGGGGCCCGGCTAGTGTGTATATATATATACCTGGCATTGATACAGAAGTGATCCTGGTGTCGGGGCTGGGGGGCGAGGCCCCGGGGCCCGCGGGGCCTGCGGGGCCCGCCAGGCTGCGCCGCTCCAAGCCTCGCTACATTAACATCAAGAGACGTTTGTCGGTTGGTATTCTTTATACATTCTCAGCGGGAAACATTCGACATGTAGGGTCTACTAAATGGCCGTCATTCTGCGAATGAAGGAGGTCAGGAGATGTGCCCACACAGAACACATCACATACAATCCCGCCTTGTTGTGGAAGGGGTAGGCGGAGGTACCATACTATGGGACTGAGTCCTGTAATAGGTGCCGTGTTAACGAATCCCATTCGACCATTACATACAGGACAGAGATACCTGGAAACTACTGCATAGCACCACGCGGCACCGACACTAACAAACGAGTGTAACCAAACACAATGTTGTAAAACTATCTGTTGGTAACATTAAACCTTACAAGTTTCTTGTGCGTTCTTCTTGTAGAGGTACATTTTCTAAGGCGCGGTAGATTCATTACAAGTTATTCATATTATTTATTGACGTTTAAAAATACCTTTTTATGACTTATTTAAATAAATTTTGTTTGTTTGATTCTTGTACCCCTATTACAAGAGGCTATTACCATCTGCCGAACACAGTTCCAATCTCCAGCCTGTCATTGAGATAATAATGGAAAATACTACTTTATAAAGGAAGGAACTTCATAACACCTTCTAATAATAAATAATATCTAATAATAATGACCTGTAACTGTTGATATTCGAGGCGAGCGGAGGCGATGTCGTGCGTTTGTCTCGGCGGCGAACATTCGGCTCGCCGCACCGGCGAATATCGCTCCGCATGCTCGCGACCTGTTACACCATCACTGTTATAATATATACTGTACCGTGTACACAACACGGGGGTGGCACTCGTGTCTATCGTCTAATGTATAGGTATACCGATCATTTTGTAACCACTAATATTTTCATATTACGGCATTTATTTAATAATTTTATTAAAACAACCCTTTTTTAATGTGCCATGACAGAGTTCAATGAACAAAGTATCTAAACTACGTATCCTAGAGTTCGGTCGCTTTATATCGGCCAGACTGAACATAGGCTCTGCGAACTTTATATCGGCCAGACTGAACATAGGCTCTGCGAACTTTATATCGGCCAGACTGAACATAGGCTCTGCGAACTTTATATCGGCCAGAATGAACATAGGCTCTGCGAACTATATATCGGCCAGACTGAACATAGGCTCTGCGAACTTTATATCGGCCAGACTGAACATAGGCTCTGCGAACTTTATATCGGCCAGACTGAACATAGGCTCTGCGAACTTTATATCGGCCAGACTGAACATAGGCTCTGCGAACTTTATATCGGCCAGACTGAACATAGGCTCTGCGAACTTTATATCGGCCAGACTGAACATAGGCTCTGCGAACTTTATATCGGCCAGACTGAACATAGGCTCTGCGAACTATATATCGGCCAGACTGAACATAGGCTCTGCGAACTTTATATCGGCCAGACTGAACATAGGCTCTGCGAACTTTATATCGGCCAGACTGAACATAGGCTCTGCGAACTTTATATCGGCCAGACTGAACATAGGCTCTGCGAACTTTAGCGCTGGTCAACTGGTGAACAAAACTGTCATTGCCATATTAACAAATATACTAACAAATGTATATTGTAAATGTAATGTTTAGTTAGTTATATTCATTATATTATAATATATTATATTCATTATATTATACTGAATATATATTAATATATATTCAGTTAGCTGGGGCCGGAGGGTGCAGGAGAAGCCAAAAACTCTTCTATGCACTAAGTTTATATTTTAATTCACATAGCGATTATGTGCTGTCTAAATTAATTCTAAGTTAAATGGTCCTATGCTAGGGCCGAAGTGATGGGTCTTCAGGGAGAAGCTTCGGGGCTGAGGGACACTGGGTCAACATAGCGGCGTCGGCGCTTTGTGACGTCACGTCCTTGCTGAGAGGGACCCCAGTATGACGTCATCGGAGATGGTCTTGTCGCACGATATGACAACTTCATTCAATCATAATAATAACAGTTTTGTTCATCAGTATACTTGCGCTAAAGTTCGCAGAGCCTATGTTCAGACTGGTCGAGATATATCGACTGTACTGTGACCTTCCCGAGTGTTGCATGTCACGAGTTAAAAACTGCAATTTTTTACACAGTAAATGATCGACCTACAATGATTGACGTCATAAGTGTCGTTCGTCATACAGTATCACTCGTGATTGACGACACTGACTGACGGGTGACCTTTCGTGTAGTATAAGACACCTAAGCCTTATACGAGTGTTGGCGTGTAGTGTGCCTTTTAGAGGATAAGTAGAAATTGTCTAATTTAATTAAAAAATTATTTAGTTAAAAAAAACACTAGTACACACACATGTACAAATACTACTCACACGCACACAAACATGCAAACAAAAACTACTTTAGCAATAAATAACGAAATTTACAACCGACATAAAGTTTTCTTACTTACTTTTATAATAATACCAATAATATTAGCATCCGTTTTGTGCGATCTTGGAGACCTGAACATTACATCAGTTTTAATATAAAATAGTCAGTTTCATTTGAAACCCAATACAAGTGAAGGATCGCAGCAAGTGCAGAGAGCCACCGCCACAAACAGACGAATGTAACCAAAACAAATATTGTTAAACTATCAGTTGAAAATAATAAATCCCCACAAGTTTGCTGTGCGTTCTTCTTGTAGAAGTATCGCACCGAACGCGCGGTAGACTCATTACTGTTTATCTTCATTGTCAGATTGTGACCTAATTGACTTAAATTTAAAACATTTTTTTTCTCATCGTACCCGCCACCGAAATCATAATAAAGTAAACATTTACCCATTTCTTGAACGGTAGCCAAAGTCTGTAATTTGACACGTTGCGGTCCAGAGTATTTCCTCTGTCTCGTACTACTCGTAGTGTACTGGTTCCCAGTATAATTCTGACTGGTCGCTCCGAAGTTGGGCGTAGACGAACCGATATTGGAGGCAGACGCTCCGAAGTTCGTCCCCGTTGTGAAACTTGTGCTGTTCGTCCCGAAATTAGGCGTGGACGAGCCGAAATGTGATGTGGTCGCGCCGAAATTTGACGGAGTCTGGCCATAGTTCGACGTCGGTGGCCCAAAGTTTGACGTGTTCTGCTCAAAGTTTGGTGTATTTGGCCCAAAATTAGTATTAAAATTCATATTTTGTTGAACAGGAGTGCCGGCGGTGATGGACCCGCTGGGCAGTTGACTTCCTTGTATATTCAAATTTTGGAAGTTATTTATAGGTGTGGCAAAATTATTGTTGCCACCGAAATTATTGTTGCCACTGATATTGTGATTTTGTCCAAGATGCTGTGTGTTCCCTCCTTGATAAGTGTTTGTGTTGGCAGTAAAACTTTGCCCAAAATTCCCATAATTTTCAAAACTATTCATTGGAGTACCAGAGCATATTGACCCCTGATTAGTTGATCCTATTTGGGGTCCCGTTTGCGAAAACTGTGAAGACGGCGTGTAAGGGGTCACGACTGGGTTTTTAGGGGTCCCTGACATTATGGACCCCATCATAGACCCTTGGGGTATAGTTTCTAATCTGGTTTTTTGGTTACTTTGGCTTTGGTTGTAATTCTTCATAGACTGATTTTGATTGAAATTTGCGGTGCCTGCTGAGACAGACCCCTGGTTTTGACTAAAGTTAGGGTTCCCGGCGATTAGGGACCCTTGATTCTGGTTGAAAGAGGTCCCAGTTGACATCAATCCCTGATTTTGGTTGTAAGCTGTACTCGACGTGTTTTGATTTTGATTATAATTGGGGGTCCCTGCCGTGATGGAACCTTGATTCTGGTTGAAGTTAGGGGTTCCAGCGGTTATCGACCCCTGATTCTGATTGAAATTATGCGTCCCTGCCGTGATAGATCCCTGGTTTTGACTAAAGTTAGGGGTCCCTGCCGTAATAGACCCTAGATTTTGACTTAAGTTAGGGGTTCCGGCGGTTATCGACCCCTGATTCTGATTATAATTAGGGGTCCCAGCTGTTATCGACCCCTGATTCTGATTATAATTAGGGGTTCCAGCTGTTATCGAACCATGATTCTGATTATAATTAGGGGTCCCAGCTGTTATCGAACCATGATTCTGATTATAATTAGGGGTTCCAGCTATTATCGAACCATGATTCTGATTATAATTAGGGGTCCCTGCGGTTATTGAACCATGATTCTGATTATAATTAGGGGTCCCTGCGGTTATCGACCCCTGATTTTGACTAAAGTTAGATGTCCCTTGGGGACTTTGGGGGCTATTGTAAGTGTTCTGTATAGAAGGTGGTAGATAATCTCTCTTCATCCTGGCTTCGACTTCCATCACCAGTTCTGGACTAATTACTAAAAACGCAAATAAAAACAAACTAAAATTAGCGAAACAGTGCGTCATGCCACTAAAATTGGGGAAACATCTAAAAAGTGGAGGTAGATTGAAAAATACACGTACCTATTGAAATAATAAAGATTCTTAAATTATTATCATGATTTTTTTTATAATTTATCTAAGAAAACCTAAAAACGATTTTTAAAAAATGTCATACACCAACCTTATTTAGTATTATTTTGTGTACAATTTAATTCTACCTCCACTTTTATAACAAAACATAATATAATCCAACGGGCAGATCGTACAATAAACGAGGACATGCCACCATTTCAGTTCTATAACAAAGTATCTCAGAGTCCTCGAGTGGTGACGCGGACATTTATTTATACATACAAATGTTTTTACAAAAGGTGTAGTAATAGTTAAGGAGTAGCATCTACCCGTCAAACTGAACAACTTTCAAAAGACAATTGCATAATTCGAGAATAATTTTTAGGCCTCCCATACATGTTATTAAGGATGAAGGATGGATACACCCCCGTCAGTATTACTACACCTTTTTGAAGGACGTTGTAGAAAATAACAGCAAGCAAATCAAGCCAAATACTATATAATATAAAAAAGACATAAAATTCGAAATATTCATAAAAATATATGAAACATGAAGCAAAAGCCATTCAAGCCATTCAAACTGCAACATCTATAGGTATGATAAGTAGCTGTCGCTCGCGGCTGCACCCGTTGAAAACTACCCTAGGGTTATAGCTTTCTACGTATTCAATGAAGGTCCAATTTTGGCTTTCAAAGAGCAAAAAGAATTTTCTTTTAACTTTTATAACAAAACAGCAATCTAAAAAAGGTACGAATTTTCATTTAAGGGCGTTCGGCTTCCATACAAATTACACAAATATGAAGATATATTGAATAATTTTCCCCCTCAATAGTTTGTGTTAGGTTCTGGATCTGGCCTTTATTTACGTATATTTGGTTAAAGGTAACCTAACGGTTTTTATATATTCATGATTTTATTTTTGTATTTGTAGGTTATGACACAAACTTATTTATAACTCTTTGATGAGGCGATTATTAGGATTACTTTTGGTTTATGATTTTCTCATACAAAAAATTAAATTAAATGACGAGGGGATTTCTTTACTTTTTCGTAAAAAAATCCCCATCCGCCGAAAAAATTTACAAAGTGGTGATTTTTTACAAAAAGTAAAAAAAATCTCCACCTAGGGGAATTTTTGGTGGGAATTTTTTGACAATGCCAATGTTTTATAAGTAAATAAGGATAAAACACCGTAAGATTTTCTTTAATCAAATAATTTTGCCGCAAATAAAGGTCAGATCCAGAACCAACTACAAATGTTTGAGTGGAAAATTATTCAATATTTCTTTATATTTGTGAAATTTGTATCGAAGTCGAACTACCTCAATATCTTTATAGCCAGCCATAGTACAATTATGGTGATTTGTGTGAAGGGTTAACATTTCAAATTGTATTAAGCGACTCACCCGGCGGCCGCTCAGTGACGGTCAGTAACCCTGTGCGTCTGACGCGAAGTGATGATGACGATGATGTTGTTGACTGAAAATATTTATTTATTTACTGTTAATCATCACGATCACAACCAATTATGTTAATTTACATGTCAAAGTTTAAAATACACCAGAAGAAAAATATCATAAATTCTGAAGAAACATAAATTGTGAAGGCACAGTGTAGAGTTCCATACCTAGATCCAAAGAACATATAGCGCCATCTATTAGTTCCTTGCGCAAAGTATGGAAATATGCAGTAAAATGGCCATAACTTTTGATTGCGTTAACTTACAAGTTTTATTTTTTTACAGCTACAAGGTACCGCAGATGTGAGTAGTTGATATCAATTTCAACTTGATACCTCCAAACGTTCCCGTTAGAAAGTGTCGTGACAGACAGACAACAAAGTGATCCTATAAGGGTTCCTTTGGTACAAATTTATAATTAGTAACAAATTGAAACAGACAGACAGTCGTATATCACGCATTATATTATAGTATATTTTCTGTCACCTCAGTATAAAGCGTGTCAAACAAAGGTGTAGTAATACTTAACGGGGTGTATTTATCTACCCGTCAACCTCAACTACTTCCAAAGGAATGAAATACGAAATTAGAAATTTTTATTTTATTTTCCAGAGGAAATGGATCAACTAATCGACAAATTTCTGTTGTGAACTTCGCAATTCTTTTTTGTAAGTTGTTAATTGATATGGGTGCATCTGCAGTCTGCAACTCCTTTAAGTATCACTACATCTTTTTCTGACACGTTGTAGATTCGTCACAAATCTGTAATACCATCTCTAATAATTATACAATATCTATCTAGCGATTGCGCCGCTGTAGCGGCCGGCGAAGCGCCAAAAAAGGCCGTCACTGAGAAAAATCTTGATAAACAAAATGAAATCAAATAATCATTTATTTGGTTCAAATTTAATAAAATTAGATAAGGTATAATAGAATGGCTATATTGTAACAGTAATAATATAAGTATAGAGGAAGACAGGTACCACGGAGGCAGTGTTGGCGGGCACGGAGTTGGAGACGTCCTCCGGCGTGGCCATCGTGTGCCGCTTGCTGCTGCCGCGGGTCAGCATGTACCTGCACCACGCACCACGCTATAGGATGGCTCACGGACATATCGTGAGGTCGCGGGGGGGGGGGGAGGCGGATATATAGAGGCGCCCCTTTACGAGGGGGTACAAAACAGTGAAATTTCTAATTCAGATTAAAACATATTCATTTAAATAGTGATTTAATAGTCAAGTAATAGTAATTTAAATTACATAACCGTTAAATTTTTGTTTTATTCTAACATCGTTAATGTTAACCCGTTATAATTGTATCGTCCGTTGTCTAGCGGTTATATATGCCCAGCTTCAAATCTGGAGTCCCTGGATCGAATCTAACCATGTGGACTTGTCGCCTCGGCGCTACTGTGTGTCGTATGTCACGTTAAACTGTTTTTCCTAAAGTTTCCTATAAGATATGTAGAGGGCAGTCGTCAGCTCACATTGGAGCCGCGTAGGAATCTTGGCGACCTGAAACTGTGACAATATGGGTTGTCCACATAACCCATATGAATTGACTCGAGCAGTGTAATTGGGGTAACCCGTTCTGTTTGACTATACATAAATCTATATCTATACTATTATATAAAGAGAGAAAGTGATTCACTGACTGACTGACTGACTGACTCATCAACCCAGAGCCAAAACTACTGGAACGATGATTATGAAATTTAGACAATAGATTATTTTTACAGTCTAGACAAGTAATAAGAAAGGATTTTTCCAAATTTTACCCCTAAGTGTATTAAATAGGGGTTGTAAGTTTGTATGGAGTAGACTTCATTTTTCAGCCGATTAATTTCAAATTTTGTAGAAACATTCTAAAATGAAAATAATTAAACACGTGTTTCAGCGTTTTCAAAAATTTCAGCCATTTTGTGGAAAAATACAGTTTTAAAGTTTGTTATGAATATTTTCAGTTCCAACAATGCTTGCTAGATGGCGCTACAGAAAAATTTCAATATTTTCTTGCAAGACATAACTACATAACATTTTTAGGTAATTTAGTTTCAACATTGCAAAGCCATCTATTAAGATGGCGTTCTGTAAATAATTAAAACGCGCTTATGACTTCGCTTCTCTTTATCATAACTCTTTAACTGAGTTGCAACAACATCGAATTATGAATGCTCTTCTTACTGTTTTCACTGTTTCCGTAATCCTTATATGTCTCCAGATTATTCAATCTATTACCAATATCATAAAGTATAAAGTGAGAAACTTTGTTTTTTATTTTCAACGGATAGACTCCGAAACTACTGGACCAATTTAAAAAATCTTTTACTTATGGAGAGCTTAATTCAGTGTGAGTGACATAAAACATACATAAACATACATCACAATTATCGAACAGTCATTATATGCATGCGGTGTGAAAAGTATTGATGGTAGATTAAAATAATGTACTAGGGGTTTGTAGTATTTACCAATATCTACAAAATAGTGAACGGACATTATATTCATCTATTTTGGTTTAGTCACAATTATCGAAGCAGTCATTAACTTTCATGCGCTGGGAAATAATCTATTGGTGGTAGAATAAAGTAATGTACTAGGGGTTTGTAGTATTTACCAATATCTACAAAATAGTGAACGGACATTATATTCATCTATTTTGGTTTAGTCACAATTATCGAACAATCATTATATGCATGCGATGAAAACTATTCATGGTAAAATAAAGTAATGTTCTAGGGCTAGGGGTTTGTAGTAATTATCACTATCTACAAAAAATAGTCCACGGACATTATATCCGTCTGTTTTGGTTTAGTCACAATAATCAAAGAAGTCATTATTTTTATGCGGTATGAAAATTAATGGTGGTAGAAATAATGTACTAGGGGTTTGTAGTACTTATATATTATCAAAATAGGCCTCGGAAAATGTTTCCATCTGTTAAGGTTTGGTCACTGTAACAGAAATAGTCATTAATTTGCGTGCGCTGCGTAAACCATTAGAGTTATACCTATAAAAATACAATGTATCACAAATTTACTCCTGTTAAAACGTTCACTATACCTACTTCTGCTACCCGTGCGAAGCCGGGGCGGGCCACTAGTAATTATATAAAAATACAACTTTTATGAAATAATGGCTGTGACCAGAGAAAAATTTAATTTCGACAGAAAATAGAGGTTAACTTTGTAAATTTTTTTTATTCAAAGAAATTTCTTTATGTTTTCCAACAATGTTAGCTCTCGAAAATACAACGTCACTGTTGGGTTTATTTTATTATTTTTATTTAAACTTGATTTGGTGACGTAAAGATGCGATTTGTAATTTCTAAACTATCCGCGTCTTCATTGTCCATTTCCTTTTCAATTTCACCGCGCTCGCAGCAATCTGCTCGCGCTTTCATTAACACCTTATTTTTTAAAGTTAATATTTATTTCATTATATACTTTGCCTTTATTTCTTACAGGTTAAATTTTTTTTTGAGGGCGCCGTGGAATCCTCGCCCAGGGCACCGGTACCACTAAAACCGGCACTGAGCTAAGTGACGCAGCACACTGCCATTGCACTTTTACTCTCGACTGAGAGATGGAAGGGGTGATATAAGTTTGACGTGTCTATGTGTGACATCCACGTGAGTGGAAGTTGTCCCATATTATTATTATTATTTATCCACGTAGCTCCTAAGGGCAACATCAGGTTCAGATAGACCAGTAGTCTCATGTATCATGTTTGGTCTCATTGGCATCGTCCCAACGAATATGTTACATATAGATGTGACCAGGGGCCTGATGATGGAGAGGGATTTATATTTCTGTACACTTATATGTTAATCCTAATATTATAAATGCGAAAGTTTGCGAGGATGGATAGATGGATTGATGGATGGATGTTTGATACTCTTTCACGTCAAAACTATTGAACCGATTGGGCTAAAATTTAGTATGTATGTAGCTTAGACCCTGGAATAACACATGCGGTACATTTTGTCCCGATATTCCCGCGGGAACGAAGCCTGCGCGGATGAAGCCGCGGGACACAGCTAGTACCTATTGTATAAATGTATTGTAAAGAACATTACCTGCATAGATTAGAGTTATATTCTCCGGTCTGTTCGTCTGTTTGTTCTGACTCCTCCGCTCTCGTCGGGGTCCCACTGTCCGATACCTTAATATAATATGAACATATTATTTTAAATAAATATATTATTTTTCATTTTAATAATGTACATGATGCGTATACCAACTTCTAAAGTACGAAATTGGATTTTCGTACATGTTGGCCATGAAGTCCCTTTTAATAAATACATATGTATGGTATAAAAATAAAATAATTTTTTTACATTTAAGTAAAGAAATCCCCACTTTTTAAATTATCTGTCGGATGGGAATTTATTTACAGATAAGTTAAAAATTCCCCACTGAGGGGATTGTCGGTGGGGATTTTAAGACTGCCATGTATATATATAATATGGTACGTGTATATATGGTATGTATGTATGTGTGGCGGCGGCGCGGAGTGGCAGCAGGCGCGCTCCTTCCCTCGCGGAACATGCGCGCCGCCGTCCGACGTATGTATGTATGTATGGTGTGTATGTATGTATGGCAGGGTAGACTCACATGATGCGGCGGCGCGGAGTGGCAGCAGGCGCGCTCCTTCCCTCGCGGAACATGCGCGCCGCCGTCCGACGTATGTATGTATGTATGGTGTGTATGTATGTATGGCAGGGTAGACTCACATGATGCGGCGGCGCGGAGTGGCAGCAGGCGCGCTCCTTCCCTCGCGGAACATGCGCGCCGCCGTCCGACGTATGTATGTATGTATGGTGTGTATGTATGTATGGCAGGGTAGACTCACATGATGCGGCGGCGCGGAGTGGCAGCAGGCGCGCTCCTTCCCTCGCGGAACATGCGCGCCGCCGTCCGACGTATGTATGTATGTATGTATGTATGGTGTGTATGTATGTATGGCAGGGTAGACTCACATGATGCGGCGGCGCGGAGTGGCAGCAGGCGCGCTCCTTCCCTCGCGGAACATGCGCGCCGCCGTCCGACGTATGTATGTATGTATGGTGTGTATGTATGTATGGCAGGGTAGACTCACATGATGCGGCGGCGCGGAGTGGCAGCAGGCGCGCTCCTTCCCTCGCGGAACATGCGCGCCGCCGTCCGACGTATGTATGTATGTATGGTGTGTATGTATGTATGGCAGGGTAGACTCACATGATGCGGCGGCGCGGAGTGGCAGCAGGCGCGCTCCTTCCCTCGCGGAACATGCGCGCCGCCGTCCGACGTATGTATGTATGTATGGTGTGTATGTATGTATGGCAGGGTAGACTCACATGATGCGGCGGCGCGGAGTGGCAGCAGGCGCGCTCCTTCCCTCGCGGAACATGCGCGCCGCCGTCCGACGTATGTATGTATGTATGGTGTGTATGTATGTATGGCAGGGTAGACTCACATGATGCGGCGGCGCGGAGTGGCAGCAGGCGCGCTCCTTCCCTCGCGGAACATGCGCGCCGCCGTCCGACGTATGTATGTATGTATGGTGTGTATGTATGTATGGCAGGGTAGACTCACATGATGCGGCGGCGCGGAGTGGCAGCAGGCGCGCTCCTTCCCTCGCGGAACATGCGCGCCGCCGTCCGACGTATGTATGTATGTATGGTGTGTATGTATGTATGGCAGGGTAGACTCACATGATGCGGCGGCGCGGAGTGGCAGCAGGCGCGCTCCTTCCCTCGCGGAACATGCGCGCCGCCGTCCGACGTATGTATGTATGTATGGTGTGTATGTATGTATGGCAGGGTAGACTCACATGATGCGGCGGCGCGGAGTGGCAGCAGGCGCGCTCCTTCCCTCGCGGAACATGCGCGCCGCCGTCCGACGTATGTATGTATGTATGGTGTGTATGTATGTATGGCAGGGTAGACTCACATGATGCGGCGGCGCGGAGTGGCAGCAGGCGCGCTCCTTCCCTCGCGGAACATGCGCGCCGCCGTCCGACGTATGTATGTATGTATGGTGTGTATGTATGTATGGCAGGGTAGACTCACATGATGCGGCGGCGCGGAGTGGCAGCAGGCGCGCTCCTTCCCTCGCGGAACATGCGCGCCGCCGTCCGACGTATGTATGTATGTATGGTGTGTATGTATGTATGGCAGGGTAGACTCACATGATGCGGCGGCGCGGAGTGGCAGCAGGCGCGCTCCTTCCCTCGCGGAACATGCGCGCCGCCGTCCGACGCGCGCCGACCAAATGTTGATGCTGCAACAAAACGTTACATTACACTTTTCACACTTCACCTGGTATGATCGTGTGTGGAACTTGTCCAATAAAACATAACTGGCGTAATGAGAGTGTACCTACTATGGGTCTGGGACGTGGGTACACCTCCACTTACCCCTATAGGAAAAGGCGTGATGTTATGTTATGTTTTACCATACATCAAATTGAAATTGTTACACAGAAGTACCAGGCAACCATAAACATTAAAGAAGAGGTGAAGGAAACCAACTCACTCTGACTTCGGTAGAGGTCGATCCTTTACGGAAGAGTATCTGAAGTACCAGGCAAACATGAACATCGAGGAGATAGTATCCACTCACCCTGACTTCGGTAGAGGTCGATCCTTTACGGAAGAGTATCTATCTGAAGTACCAGGCGAACATAAACATCGAGGAGATAGTATCCACTCACCCTGACTTCAGTAGAGGTCGATCCTTTACGGAAGAGTATCTATCTGAAGTACCAGGCGAACATAAACATCGAGGAGATAGTATCCACTCACCCTGACTTCAGTAGAGGTCGATCCTTTACGGAAGAGTATCTATCTGAAGTACCAGGCGAACATAAACATCGAGGAGATAGTATCCACTCACCCTGACTCCTCATCGCATGGGGAGGTTTGAGCAGGTGCTGGTCCTTAACGGAGAAGTATCTTGGCGGCTGGTGTTGGACGGCTGGCAGCTTGGCGGCTAGGTTGGTGTGCGGGAGGAGGGACACGTTGTGCGTGCCGGACTGTTGGACGACATGTTATTTTATTACCGGTTACTTAGAAGCGATTGTCGTCTCGTCTTGCAACTAGTTATAAACTAAGACTCTTATGTCTGTTTTCGTAATATTTTTGTTACCATCTTTCTCAGTTATGATGGTTCGTTTTGTTTATTAGCTCAAACTTTAAATACAATCCCACCAAAAACATTCTGTAAAGAACTAGCCAAGTCTCGATGGAGCTGCTTGTTTATCTCTAAAAAGTAATGAAATCTAGACAAAGTCTTGCCAAGTCTAAGGTTCCTTACTGCGATTTCTTTATTATTATAGTTAATGTTGTGTGACTTGGCCGTTGAACATTCTTTATACGTTAGTGGGTACAAGTCAATTTTGTTTATACGTAATGTTATATCTGTTGTTATTACCTATGTTTGTTAAGCGAGATAATAGCCCATACTGGTATTGGTAATTGGACGCTAGTGTCTCATTTTAGGCTGTTGTTAATAATAATTGTGCAACACATGCATTCAGCATTGATTGACAATGCTGACTTCTGCTCTCTTCTTTTTGGAGCGTCAAATCAACCACCGATCTATCATAAAATAGACATACAGACGGACTTGATAAGAAGTATCCCTTCAACGGCCAAGTCACACAACATTAACTATAATAATAAAGAAATCGCAGTAAGGAACCTTAGACTTGGCAAGACTTTGTCTAGATTTCATTACTTTTTAGAGATAAACAAGCAGCTCCATCGAGACTTGGCTAGTTCTTTACAGAATGTTTTTGGTGGGATTTCAATTCTTTTTGTAGAAACGTGGGCATATTGACTTATTTTATTAATCGTCATTTTTTACGATATTATCTTACGAAATCAAACACAAATAAACTCAACGTTAGTATATGGACAACAAACCAGAAATACCGATAATATTTAGACTAAAACAATAATAAAACCCATATGTTTAAGACTTCTTTTGTCTTAATAAAAAAAGAACCTCAAAGAAAATATTATACTCAGCCTACTCAATCTATACAAACTATAAAAAAAAACGTTAACTCTTAATTATTAGACAAGTGTCAATATAATTAACTATCAATGAACTTTGTACCAAAGGTATTATTACCTACCTTTAGCAGGGGGCCGCCTGGGGAAGTACCACACCTTTGCCAGTTATTCATCCGCCAAGCAGTAATGTGCAAACATTACTGCGTTCCGGTATGAAGGGCAATGTTACCAGCGAAATTACTGGGCATGATGAGATTCAACAACTCATATCTCAGGGTGACAGGCGCAGTGTAGTGCCGCGCAGAATTTTGAATTTTAAAACACTGGGTGGCACTGTGTCTGATATGGGCAATCATGATGCTTACCATCAGGCACCTGATTAGCTCGTTTTGTCACTCACTATCATAAAAAAAAAAAATAAAAAAAAAATATCTGTTTTGTACCCTATTTCAATTGATAATAGAAATTGAAGTCGTAAAAGATATAAAAAATTAATAATAAAGTAAAATCTTTATACCAAGTACCAAGAGAGCAGCAAACTAAAGGAGCCGTCTTGTATTGTAGCACTACAACATTATCAATTATCGCACCACACTAAAATTATCACATTGTTCCTCCTTCACGGAAATACTACTAAATGGATCGAATCGAAACGAGTTGTCGGTTTCTGGGCCACGTCGACCTTACATTATGATTTTGATTTTATTTTTTTAGGCCTAACAATTAGACTTTCAAATATGCATAAACTATTTTTTTAGTATTCATTATGATGAATTAAGCAAATGTTTTACTAAAATTAGAACGTGGGTCGCCATTAAAAATTTTTTGAACTTAACATAACTGAACACACGGCAATAATAAGAGGAATTATACTATGTTTGGTAATATTATAGCGAATAACATTCTCTATCCGGCAATATAGGATAGACAGTGTAACGTTTTCTGGGCCCAGCTTCCTCGGATTACGAGCCCCTTTCCGTTGGTAATGTAGATAGCTTATAGTACAATATCCGGATATTCCCACAGGAACGATGTGTAGACAGGCGGTGGTAGTAGTAGGAGCAGTAGTAGAGGGATACAACTCACATAGGGCGGCGCGATGTCGGCGGCGGGGCGGTCCGAGTGTCGGCAGGCCCCCGGGCCCACCGTGTGTCGCCGGGCCGCGGGGGGGGACGCCGGCGCGGGGGGGGGCGGCGTCGGGGGCGCGGGGGGGGAGCCCGACCCGAACTGGAACAATCCATTACTCATTATAATGTAGCCTGACGCTTTGGGCGCCAATTGTAGCGTGGCCCGCCGGTTTGGGCGCCAATTGTATCGTGGCCCGCCGGTTTGGGCGCCAATTGTATCGTGGCCCGCCGGTTTGGGCGCCAATTGTAGCTTGGCCTGCCGGTTTGGGCGCCAATTGTATCGTGGTCCGCCGGTTTAAGCTTCAATCCATCGCCGTCGCTTGAGAGCTTATCTATACATAATCGATACGTGGACGTCGCACACTATGCGATTTCCCCGTTCTTTTCTGCCGCACGTACAAACTGTGGAATGATCTCCCTGCTGCGGTCTTCCTGTTGAGCTACAACATGGGACTCTTCAAAAGCAGAGTGAATAGTGTTGACAACATACTGGCAACATAGTGAAATAATTACTGTATTGAAAAAAAAAATTGTCGACGTACCTTTTCCAAATGATCGCCTGTATAGGTGATATATTCGACGCACACGGTCGGTATTGAAACTAAACTCTGTTGTGACGTCTCGTCCTCCGCTTCCATTTGTTCTAGGGTTTGTTCATTCTGTAAACAATCAACAAAACTTCGATATATACACCACTAACATAAAAAAAAGCTGAGTAATTTAGAATTAAAATGTTTGGTTTACTCCCAGACATTTGAATTGGCGCCCTGTGGCGCCTCGCTTTGATTTGACGCCTATTTCAATACGTTCTAAAATGAACTTATTCCTTTTGAAGAATATATTAATCATTATAAAATGAATATGATAATTAAATGATAATAATGATAAGTACCTTACAACTAGTGAGATCTAACGGTTGTCCGGTTGTTGAATCTAACGAATCTGAAACAAAATAAGGTTTTTGGAGTTCCGTACCTCAGAAGGAAAAGAGGAATCCTTAATGGATTCAGGAATACGTTATCCGTCTTGTCTGTCTGTCACGATATTGTTAAATTATTCCCTCGAGATATAGACTGTTCTAGACTGAGCAACTAGTGATGCCACGCGGTGGTTCATTTGACACGAAATGGAATATTCAAACGATTCAAAACTTTATATAATTATACTGTAATGATTTGAAAAACATTCTAAGATTCTATGAAACATTCTAGGATTTTCCAGATATTTTTTTTTAATTTTCCCTTAAATTGTACTTCCCAAAACATCCTAACATGTTCAAAAACGCTTTAAACTATTGTAGAACTTCTATCCACGACATTTTAAAATACTACTACATAGAACTTTCCAGAGTTTAAAAAACTTTCCGAGACATTTTTTTGTAGTGGTAGGCCTCTTTAGCAGGGGCCCGCCCGGGGAAGTATCACACCTTTGCCAGTTATTCATCCGCCGAGCAGTAATGTGCAAACATTACTGCCTGCTGTTCCGGTCTGAAGGGCAACAACTCATATCTCAGGGTGATAGGCGCAGTGCAGTGCCGCGCAGAATTTTGAATTTAAAACATTGAGTGTGTCTGATATAGGCAATCATGATGCTTACCAGCACCTGATTAGCTCGTCTTGTCATTCACTATCATAAAAAAAGAACATTTTGAAGCTACCTATATAAATCCCAAAAGAGATAACTGGGCTCTCAGAGGGTAAATTCAAAACCTATATAAAGTCTACTTTACTAAAGAATGCTTATTATAAAGTCAACCAGTACATAGAGGACAAAGATGCCTGGGAACTTCCGCATAGCCACCTCGCGGCACCTTCTAAACAAACTAGTGTAACCAAACCAAATATTGTAAAACAATCAGTTGAAAAAATTAAGCCCTACAAGTTCCTTGTGCGTTCTTCTTGTAGAGGTATCTTTCCGAACGCACGGTAGACTCGTTACTGTTATTTTCATTGACGTACAAAAGTGTCAGATTGTGACCTATTCGAATAAATCTTTTTGACTCTGACTTTATGTACCGCGTTCTAGATATTTTATGTAAGAAACGGTACTTAATCGTGCTAAAAATATGTTTTATTCACTTCGACGTTTCGACGGAGTCGCATCAATCGTAGTCACGAGAAGACAATAAAATAAAATAATGTTTTATGTTTAGTTTCCATAGTATAAGTTTCCATGCGGCAGTCGGAGTCAGTTACCCATGTGGTGCGAGTTGCGAGTGCAGTTCCTGGCGCCGGCTCGCTGCTGGATCTTGTCGACGAGGAGGTGGTATATGGCGGATATGTGGTCGAACCTCTCTTCTTCTACCGCCTGATGGGGATTATACCATATATTATAAATAATACATCGTCATCTCAGCCGTCGGACGTCCACCGCCGGACATAGGCCTCCCTCCATCTGGACCAGTCGTTAGTTAGCATATCGCTATGTTATCTGTCCACCGTGTAGGTGGACGTCACATAATATTATACCACAGAATACAGAGCTGAAGTTACAGAAGGGACACTTCTCAAACTCATGTATATAAATATTATGAACTCTGGCTGCGAAGCAATAAAGTGCAATTCAGCTCGAACAACGCTCATTAGTCTACAGCTGTATTTGCAATACACCTATACATTGCATCTCTTTCTATCTCGTCTCTTTCTTTCAACTCATGTTTGTTACTCTTTCACGCAAAAACTACCGAATGGATTGGACTGCCTCGGTGGCGTAGAGGGCGCATGCTCGACTGCCAATCAAGAGGTCCCGGGTTCGATCCCCAGGTCAGGCAGTGTTAAATTTGGATTTTTCCATTAGGAATTATCTCAATAATTACCCGGAGTCTGGAACCGTGCCCGGTAGATGGCAATAGGCTCGCCCCCTGTTACATGGGACCAATAACATACTGGCGAAATGTGGGTGTATCTACTATGGGACCGAGTCCTGGGTACACCTCTGCCTACCCCTTCGGGAAAAAGGCGTGAGTGTATGTTATATTATGTTATGGATTGGGTTGAAATTCGGTGTGTAGGTAGCTGAGACCGTGGAATAAGAGATAGGGTAGAGTGTATATTCCGTTGGTAAGGACGTGTGAGCATGTGTGCGTGTGTGTAGGGCACCTGTTGTATAGTGTCGGCGGTGAGGCCGGGCAGGGTGAGCATGTGTGCGTGTGTGTAGGGCACCTGTTGTATAGTGTCGGCGGTGAGGCCGGGCAGGGTGAGCATGTGTGCGTGTGTGTAGGGCACCTGTTGTATAGTGTCGGCGGTGAGGCCGGGCAGGGTGAGCATGTGTGCGTGTGTGTAGGGCACCTGTTGTATAGTGTCGGCGGTGAGGCCGGGCAGGGTGAGCATGTGTGCGTGTGTGTAGGGCACCTGTTGTATAGTGTCGGCGGTGAGGCCGGGCAGGGTGAGCATGTGTGCGTGTGTGTAGGGCACCTGTTGTATAGTGTCGGCGGTGAGGCCGGGCAGGGTGAGCATGTGTGCGTGTGTGTAGGGCACCTGTTGTATAGTGTCGGCGGTGAGGCCGGGCAGGGTGAGCATGTGTGCGTGTGTGTAGGGCACCTGTTGTATAGTGTCGGCGGTGAGGCCGGGCAGGGTGAGCATGTGTGCGTGTGTGTAGGGCACCTGTTGTATAGTGTCGGCGGTGAGGCCGGGCAGGGTGAGCATGTGTGCGTGTGTGTAGGGCACCTGTTGTATAGTGTCGGCGGTGAGGCCGGGCAGGGTGAGCATGTGTGCGTGTGTGTAGGGCACCTGTTGTATAGTGTCGGCGGTGAGGCCGGGCAGGGTGAGCATGTGTGCGTGTGTGTAGGGCACCTGTTGTATAGTGTCGGCGGTGAGGCCGGGCAGGGTGAGCATGTGTGCGTGTGTGTAGGGCACCTGTTGTATAGTGTCGGCGGTGAGGCCGGGCAGGGTGAGCATGTGTGCGTGTGTGTAGGGCACCTGTTGTATAGTGTCGGCGGTGAGGCCGGGCAGGGTGAGCATGTGTGCGTGTGTGTAGGGCACCTGTTGTATAGTGTCGGCGGTGAGGCCGGGCAGGGTGAGCATGTGTGCGTGTGTGTAGGGCACCTGTTGTATAGTGTCGGCGGTGAGGCCGGGCAGGGTGAGCATGTGTGCGTGTGTGTAGGGCACCTGTTGTATAGTGTCGGCGGTGAGGCCGGGCAGGGTGAGCATGTGTGCGTGTGTGTAGGGCACCTGTTGTATAGTGTCGGCGGTGAGGCCGGGCAGGGTGAGCATGTGTGCGTGTGTGTAGGGCACCTGTTGTATAGTGTCGGCGGTGAGGCCGGGCAGGGTGAGCATGTGTGCGTGTGTGTAGGGCACCTGTTGTATAGTGTCGGCGGTGAGGCCGGGCAGGGTGAGCATGTGTGCGTGTGTGTAGGGCACCTGTTGTATAGTGTCGGCGGTGAGGCCGGGCAGGGTGAGCATGTGTGCGTGTGTGTAGGGCACCTGTTGTATAGTGTCGGCGGTGAGGCCGGGCAGGGTGAGCATGTGTGCGTGTGTGTAGGGCACCTGTTGTATAGTGTCGGCGGTGAGGCCGGGCAGGGTGAGCATGTGTGCGTGTGTGTAGGGCACCTGTTGTATAGTGTCGGCGGTGAGGCCGGGCAGGGTGAGCATGTGTGCGTGTGTGTAGGGCACCTGTTGTATAGTGTCGGCGGTGAGGCCGGGCAGGGTGAGCATGTGTGCGTGTGTGTAGGGCACCTGTTGTATAGTGTCGGCGGTGAGGCCGGGCAGGGTGAGCATGTGTGCGTGTGTGTAGGGCACCTGTTGTATAGTGTCGGCGGTGAGGCCGGGCAGGGTGAGCATGTGTGCGTGTGTGTAGGGCACCTGTTGTATAGTGTCGGCGGTGAGGCCGGGCAGGGTGAGCATGTGTGCGTGTGTGTAGGGCACCTGTTGTATAGTGTCGGCGGTGAGGCCGGGCAGGGTGAGCATGTGTGCGTGTGTGTAGGGCACCTGTTGTATAGTGTCGGCGGTGAGGCCGGGCAGGGTGAGCATGTGTGCGTGTGTGTAGGGCACCTGTTGTATAGTGTCGGCGGTGAGGCCGGGCAGGGTGAGCATGTGTGCGTGTGTGTAGGGCACCTGTTGTATAGTGTCGGCGGTGAGGCCGGGCAGGGTGAGCATGTGTGCGTGTGTGTAGGGCACCTGTTGTATAGTGTCGGCGGTGAGGCCGGGCAGGGTGAGCATGTGTGCGTGTGTGTAGGGCACCTGTTGTATAGTGTCGGCGGTGAGGCCGGGCAGGGTGAGCATGTGTGCGTGTGTGTAGGGCACCTGTTGTATAGTGTCGGCGGTGAGGCCGGGCAGGGTGAGCATGTGTGCGAGCGCCTGCGCGTGTGTGCGCGCGTCGGGCGCACACACACACGCCGCGTGGCACGCACACACGCACGCGCCGCGGGAGATGTCCACGCCCGCCTCTGGAATATATATACACACATACACTACACTCTACACTAACAACACTAGCTCATCTAAGGCCGGTCGGGGAGTTAACCGGAAAGAAGACCTCTTAGCAGTTTGACACAATCCTATGGAAAATTAACTGAATCGATGTTTTGTATTGTCCTGTTTCCTCCGAATACAGTAAACCTATTTGATATATTTATATCCTGATATTTTAAAGTTGAAGTAAAGTATGTCGCTATCATTTTATTTTTGTTTATAAACTCTACAATTTTTTGTGGTGAACGTCCGATCACGCGAGTGAAACTGCGATTTTTGGAAGTTCACTATGAAAAAATCAAAGGTTTATCAAAAAAAATTATATAACGGGGAAATAGGTTACTTCACTATAAATATTATATTTAGGTGGATTTGTTATATTCGGAGGAAACCGGGGAATACGACACATCGATTTGGTAAATTTTTCATAAGATTGTATCAAATTTTAAGAAGGCCGTGTAAGCTCTTAAAATGGCTATTTTGCTTTCAGTTGAACTGTTAAACCAATCGTTTGACAGTTCATCGAGCACGAATTTTGTCACATGAAATGGCCGATCAGGGACTTATTATAATTAGTATGTGCCTTACTCCAAGGAGTTGAAAGTTAATTAAAATCTTGTAAAATACGTAACTAGAGATAATAAAAAAAATATTAATTATTAACCTTACGCATTGGACCAAAGGATTAGAACTGAGCTTAGAGAACAAACAACATAAGAATCTTAACTTAGAGAAGAGAAGCTATCTGTAAAGAGATGTGTAATACAAAAGTAACCCTTATAGTAACATACCACAAGGTTCATATTGCTGCAGCCACCGATGTCTCGCGACCACTTGCAGAGAAAGTCTTTTCTCCGGCTCCACTACGAGCATGTGACGTATTAAATTCTCACAATCTGTAAAAAAATACATATTTTATGCATACAGTATTACAAAATGGTGTAGTGATACTGATTGGTGTATACAGCCCAATCACATAACATAACATACATTCACGCCTTTTCCCGAAGGGGTAGGCAGATGTGTACCCAGGACTCAGTCCCATAGTAGATACACCCACATTTCGCCAGTATATTATTGGTCCCATGTAATAGGGGGCGAGCCTATTGCCATCTAGCGAGCACAGTTCCAGACTCCAGGCAGTTATTGAGATAATTCCTAATGGAAAAATTCAATATTTAACACTTTGCCTGACCTGGGGATCGAACCCGGGACCTCTCGATTGGCAGTCGAGCATGCGCCCTCTACGCCACCGCCACCTGGCGCTTTTTTGTGAGTTTGTTTGTTTCGTTTTCCCGCTAAATCTACTAAACCGATCGAGCCCAAATTAGATATTTAACTCTGTCTCTATGTACAGTCCCTCGCTGAAGCTCTCAGTAGTCAGTATCTCACCCTGCGACATGAAGTAGGGTATCCGGAACTTGCCGGCCACCACCACGCTCCGCAGCTCGTGCAGGGTGCCGCCGTCGAAGGGCAGTGCGCCGCACACCAACACGTACAGGACCACTCCCAGCGACTGCAACACGCTCCGTACTGACCGCTCCGTGCTTATCGAACGTTCTTAACGACCTATTACGAACTTGCAATCGCGTACCAGCGGCGCTCAAATTTGCTGTCAAACGTCATTATTGGTATGCCGTTTGACGGCAGATATTGAGGCGACGGGTAAACAGGTGACCTTGGAAATGTATCGAGCCGGGCGCGGGCGTGCATCGCCCGACGCTATACTAGTACTATTTATTATTCTGTGGCTATACTCGCGACCGACGATTAGTGCCTGATTATAATTGCGAGCGACGAGCATCCGCGTAAGACTACTTTTTTGTTGTTCCAAATAGTATTTATGTTTATAACTTTATTATTCTGCTACTGGTAGTAACAAATAAAAAAGACACTTCTATGAAAAATATATTGCAGTGCAGTGCGTGACGCGCTCAGCGACGGTCGCGTAGCGCTACATTGCACTGACCCGAATTATTTATTCGCGAATTGCGCGGCTCAGCCGCTGCACACTGTGAACGCTATGAGTTCCGAGAAACTCATAGCCAACGAACTGCTGGCGTTTATCCAGCATGCAATCGACACGATGGACGAGGTCAGCATCTTGCAGATCTGCAAGTCGAACTTCAAAGAAGAAGAGATTAGCAGTGGCAAGGTGTTGCTGTACGAGACCCTCGGCCAAGCGGACCGGATGCCGACCCGCAGAAGAGACGAGAAAGGAGAGCGAAGTCTACAGGACATTATTAACCTGTTGAAGGCGACCGACCCGGACGACGTGCCCGCATTCGTGGCGAAGGAGCTGCACAAGCTTCCACCCGTTACATTTGACCACGTCGACGTTACCAGGCTGCTAAAGGACATCACTACCCTGAAGGCGAGCCTGGATGAAGTTAAGTTTAGGTTGGAGATCTCTGAAACTACCATCGGAGAGCTACGTACAGAATTATTATCAATAAAACGTAATAATTCAGTAAGTAGGTCACCAGAGTTTTCCAACATAAATACACGTCGCGGGGCACAAAATGCTTCCGTAGGCATTATTGCGTCGCCGCCAGCTGTTGCCGTGCGCGATGCACCTCGCCCCGCCGTCCCCGCTCGCTCCCCGCTCGAGACGTCAGCGAAGACGACCACGTCGCCCCGGGCCTACGCGGCCGCAGCTGCTGCCCCCGCTGCCCTCGCCCCGCCCGCGCACCCGCAGCGGTCCTCTACCAACATGGAAAAGCAGCAGCAACGCAAATCAACGTGCAAGCTAGCCTGTGCACAGGCCGCACATGTCAGCCCGCTCCCGCCAGGTCCCGTCCAGCCGATGAACAAAGTCGATGAGGGCGGCTTCACCCTAGTGGAGAAGAGGAAGCGTCGACTTCGACCAGTACGCAACCAACGCGGCACCGCTCCCGCTGCGACTACTATTCGAGTCGCAGAGCCCATAATGGCGATCTATCTCTCCCGGTTTGAGAAGAGCACATCCGGTGAGGAGGTAGTACGCTACATCACGGAGAAGAGCCAAGGACGAGTCCCAGGACAGGAACTCTCCCAGATCTCACTGTCGAGGTTGGAGTCAACGAGGACGCAGAACTTCAAGTCCTACGTACTCCGGCTTCCGGTGAAATATAAGGAGATGTTCCTGGCACCCGAATTTTGGCCTGCAGGAATCGTGTTCCGGCGCTTTAGGGAGGCGAGACAGAAAATTATCCCTACCTAGGTGTTTTAGTTTATGTTTTTATGTATGTTAGTCTGTAAGGTATTTATTAATATGGGCCTCTGGTGCGTATAATTTATTGTTATACGTACTATTGCCTGAAATAAATGAAATAAATGAAAAAAAAAAAAAAAAAAAAAAAACCCAAGAAAACGGTTTGACCTTGAATTTTTCACACAAGTGTTGTCGCGAAAAAAGTAAGAAATATTCTTCCGCGTAGGCTCCTTCCTCGAAAATACGATCGGGAACTAATCGTCGCGAGTATAGCCACATAATAATAAATATTAGGTACCGATATAACGTCAGGCTTGGGAATTTATCAATCCCTAAGGTCAACTATTGTATATACCCTGTTCGTAATAAGCACGTCGGCTACCACAATTATAGCTCGAGTCAATTCATATGGGCTATGTGGACAACGACTGCAAACTCAAACTCAAACAGATTTATTCAAATAGGTCATAAACTGACACTTTTGCACGTCAATGAAAATAAACAATACAGAGTCTTCCGTGCGTTCGGAAAAATACCTCTACAAGAAGAACGCACAAGAAACTTGTAGGGCTTAATTTTTTCAACAGATATTTTCACAATATTTGGTTTGCTTACATTCCTTTTCTTTGAAGGTGCCGCGAAGCGGCTATGCAGAAGTTTCCAGGCATCTTTGTCCTCTATGTACTGGTTGACTTTATAATAAGCCTTCTTTAGTAAAGTAGATTTTATATAGGTTTTGAATTTACCCTCTGAGAGCCCAGTTATCTCTTTTGGGATTTTATTATAGAAACGTACACAATTTCCTTAGAATGTCTATTTATTTGTTTTAGATAACCAATACAAAACTAAAGCTAGGTGCAGCTATTTTGTCTTTATTCCTAGTATTAAAATTATGAAGGTCACTATTTAATTTTAATTTATGTAAATTTAATTGCAGAGGACATATCTTATAGGAAACTGTAGAGACACACAGTTCACATTCGAAACACGGTATCGACCAGGTGAAAAGGTGAGGTCCACATGGTGAGATTCGATCTAGGGAGTCCGGATTTAGAGCCGGGCATATTCCCGCCGGACCACGGACGATACGTGTCGGTGTGCGGACGAGGGTCGGCTAGTCGTTATCGAATCGTTAGACTTCAAATATGGCATAGTTCGGAGTGGGCCGGTTGTTATCACATATAATATGGCTAACATGTAACTGTTATCGATAGCATTATGGACTATTTTGGAGATTATAAAGTGAAATATTTCTATATTTACAGGCCGAAGAATGCACAGACTCAGTTTTAAGATACTTAACAACTTTTGTAAAATGGCAAATAAATTGTTGATTTGATTTAATTTGATAAGACCCGCGTATCGTACGTCACATACAACCGTATTAGGTCCGTATAGTTTCCTATAAGATATGAACCTATAGGGGGCAGTCGTCGGGTCCTGTCGGAGCCGCGTACTATGACAATACGGGTCGTGCACGAAACCCATAAAATGAATCACCTATATTATTACAAGTTAGGAGCATGTAAAAGTTATAACACTATTCAATCCTACATCTCCGAGCTATCTCAAATGACGGGTTCAATTTCTTCATGCAGGTCATGGTCGCTCTTTTTATTATTATTATTATTCGTTTATTTCGACCAACAAGGATCATAGGTACACAATATTAATTACTAAATTAAATTACAATACAAATTAACAAATACAAAATACAAAATAAAATGAATCGACATAATAATTGATTGAAATTGGAAATAAATAGTCATAAATTATAAATTGAATTAAATAATAATAAATAATAAGAAAATGTCATTATATAAATTAAAATCAATTATACCTCTGTCAATTCATTAAAATATGTCATATGTGAGAATTATGGTCTTTATCTATCTTTAAGGTATCTTTAAGGTCTTCTGAAACTTTGCTGCTGAGAATACCTTCACGACAAATCTTTTAGTGTCCAAGCTGCCCGATCGTGGAACAACTTACCCTTGGAAATACGTCAGTCTCGATCACTGTATGCATTCAAAACTAAAGTCAACAAGTATCACTTGTCACTTTGTCTTTATTAGTCTCATGTACTATTATGTATGGTTACCCGTTCATTATATTTATATATATTGTATGTTTATAATATGTGTATGGACGTACGTATAAAGTATGTATTTATAATGTGTTTTATTATATATTAATTTATTATTTTCTTATTATTTTTTTTTTTTAAACAACAATGAGTACACTGCCGACCGGAAATATTTATAATTTCTGTCTTCTCCGTTCGGTCGTCCGGAAGAGATCTCTTCGAGCGATGAGACCGCCACTCGTACTAGCCCAAGAGTGAGTGTACCTAGTTCATTAACATGATATAATGTTCGGTGACTGACCCATATGTCGGCCTTGGGTCCGTCGTACTCCCGGCCCTCGAAGAGCTCGGGCGCGGCGTAGGGCGGGGAGCCGCACCACGTGGCCAGCGCCTGCGAGGGACGGTACTCGTTGCTGAACCCGAAGTCCGCCAGCTGGAACGGAACGGTATAATGTGCACACATTTTTTTTTTTTTTTTTTTTATAAAATAGGCTTACGTTTGACCTCAATCTCGCTTGATGGAAGGCGAAGGTGAGGCCTAAGATGGTACACGTTCGCCTAGAAGGTGTCTGTTCACTTTGGCCTTAAAGATGTCCAGGTTATAGGGTTCCAGAAATACCGACCTCGGCAGAGAGTTCCACTCCTGAGCCGTCCGCATGATGAAGGATGAAGCAAACCGCTTCGTGCGTAATGGAGAGTCTACAACATAAAGGTGAAACTGCTCGCCGCGCCTAGTCCTTCGGTGATGGAAAGGGGAAGGGGGTATCAGGTATTTGTATCAATACCGACATTGCAAAAATATACATTTAAAATTATTTCCTAGATAGGTACTACCACCGACCGCTACTTCAATAAGTCTGGTTAGTCCCTAATAGGGGGCGAGCATATTGCAATCTTTTTTATAATCAAAACTAGGATTTTCTTTGTTGCCTTGTGCATAAACTGTACAGAATATTGTTGGCACATAATAACACTAGCTGTGCCCCGCGGTGTCACCCGCGTAGTCTTCGTTCCCGCGGGAATATCGGAAAAAGTAGCCTATGTGTTATTCCAGGGTCTAAACTACCCACGTACGAAATTTCAACCCGATCGGTCCAATAGTTTTGACGTGAAAGAGTAATTACAAATATCCATCCATCCCCACATTTATAATATAAGTATGATTTCGTGAGTATCGACCGTTCCGTTCTTGTGGAACATACAATATAATTAATTATAATAAGATAATATTACATACTTACCACTATAAAACAGAAAAAATTTCAATCAATTTTCCATAATCATCATACAATCTTTTATCTAGCGGGCACAGTTCCAGAATCCACTGTTATTGAGATAACTCCTGATGGAAAAATCCAATATGACTGCCCTCGCTGGGGATCGAACCCGGGACCTCATGATCGACAGTCGAGCCTGCGCCCACTACACCACCGAGGCAGTCTAGCAATAAAGTGCACTTCAGGCCGAACAGCACCTAACTATTTATCGTTATATTAAACTTTTTCTAGTGGTAGGGGCCTCTCTTGTAGGAGGCCGCCTGGGGAAATACCACATCTTTGCCAGTTATTCATCCGCCAAGCAGTAATGTGCAAACATTACTGTGTTCCTGTATGAAGGGCAATGTTACCAGCGAAATTACTGGACATGATGAGATTCAACAACTTATATCTCAGGGTGACAGGCGCAGTGCCGCGCAGAATGTTGAATTTTAAAATACTGGGTGGCACTGTGTCTGATATGGGCAATCATGATGCTTACCATCAGGCATCTGATGAGCTCGTCTCGTCACTCACTATCATAAAAAAAAAAAAAAAAAAACTACAAGTTGCCTCTCTTTCTATCGCGTATCTCTCTGTCTAGCCCATAGAAACGCTACACCGGTATTACCTTAATGTTCATGTGATGGTCCAAGAGCAAGTTCTCAGCCTTGAGATCTCTATGCACGACTCCGTTGGCGTGACAGTAGCCCACGGCGGAGACCATCTGAGAGAACGCGCGCGCCGCCTCCGACTCCGGCATGCGCCCGCGAGACACTAGGTGGTCTGGAACACAGACGTACTATACCTAGGCCTCACCTACAATATCTCGGAGCCCAAAGATGCGATACAAACAACTTCATGTATGCTGCAAAACACAAGTAACTCGAAACAGGGACACTCGTTAAACTCATGTATATAAATAGCGACTCCGGATGCAACGAAATAGAGTCCAATTCTGGTTGAACAACGCTAATAGCCTACACTACATTTTACATCTCTTTCTATTGCGTAACTCTGTAGCTTTTCTCTCTTTCTCGGCCATTGTAATTGTACCGTGTTGTCGCAAGCCCCGGCTACTTGTAGCTTCATATATTATAGTATGAGTGTCCCAGGACTGACAGAGGGAACCTAGGACTGCAGAGGGAACCTAGGACTGACAGAAGGAATCTTAGCCAATACATGGAGGACAAAGACGACTGGACACTTCTACACGCGGCACCGTCACAAGCCAACAAATGTAACCAACCCAAATATTGTTACTCGCACTTGAGAATAAACCTACAAGATTCTTGTGCGTTCTTCTTGTAGAGGTTTCTCCGAACGCTCCGACCAGATACCGCACTACTGAATAGCAACTGCTACGAAAATGCGGCAACTTACAAATCGCAGTGTGCGTAGGTAACACAATGCTAGTGCGCGTGAAAATTTGTCTTCCAGTCTCGGGTACGCGGACTGGGTATTATTTGTTGCCGCATTGCACAAGTACGCCGGCGGTATCTGGTCGAAGCGCGTGGAGGCCTGTCAATAATCTAAGTTAAATACTTAGATTACGTGATCTAACTTACCAAATATTTCGCCATTTGGAGCATATTCTGTGACTAAATATATGGTGTGGTCGCTTTCCATTACCTGAAATATTCATTAAAAGCCTTTTTAAAAAAACAGCTCTTTCATATTTCATATTATTCTCAAAGAAGGGAGAAGAAGTTAATTTCGACAATAAATGCTGAAAGGACTCATGTAGATTTTGGTGAGAGCTAAAACTGCATCATTAGATTTTTGATAAAATTATTGCCAGCGCCGGGAATCGAATACCTAAGTTGAAAAAAAAAAACTTTATTATATTACACCATCTGAAAGTTTCTGCGGGGAATTATTTTGTATGCAGCATCTAGTTTTTATCAAAATCGGTCACGAGACTCCTTTCAACAAATTTCGAAATTCACACTAGTTTTGGATGACCCTGATTTTAATGTTAGATATAACATAACATCAGGTCTTGATTCCCTGTTTAGGCAGAGATGTACCCAGTCCCTTAGTGGGTACAACCAAACTCTGCCAGTTATGTTTTGAGTCTAATTTAATAGGAGGCGAGCCTACTGCGTAATGGTTACTATTCTTTGCTAATGCCATCTACCGGGCACAATTCCCTAATAGAAAAATCCATCTTTTACTGCCCGACCTGGAAACCGAACCCAGCCCGCCCTCCACTCTATCATCCGTCATCTCTGCACTTAGTCCTTCACGTATAATATCTTCATTCACGCAGTTCCAGGTCTTTCTGGACGCTCTCTCCTCACACAACCGCTTACATTCAAACTTATAGTCCTTTTGCAAATATGGATAGTACATATAGATACATACATATAGTCACGGCCCTTGGTGCCTTAGGCAGATCATTTCTCTCCACTTGCTACGATCCTGACATACGACTGTCCCATCTTCCACTTTCATCACATTCTTCATACATGCTCGTCGGCTGAGGATGCTTTTGACTTGGCCTTTCTCTAAGGAACAACATCATCTTGTTCATGAAAGGTACGCCCGCGGTCGACCCCACCGACTCGACCGGCTTGACACTTGCCATAAAAACTTGCTTCCATATATTAATATAAACCCACATCATAAATATAATATAGGTAACTCACCTGATATAACCTAACTATATGTGGATGCCTCAATCTCTTCATTATTGCTATTTCCCTAAATGTTTTCTTCAAATTGTCTTCATCGAGCCGGGATTTGTCTATTATTTTTATTGCAACCTGAAACATCAAAAGAACATTGTTTTATTTGTAATAAGTGAAAAATCTAACAATAAATAATCTAGACGTGGTGACGGCAGGTGGTAAACATCCATAACAGAGTGGTGCTCTAGATTGGGACGAACTCCAAGGTCGTCCTGTGGCGCGATGGACTGACGACAATCAATAGTGGATCGATGTATTGATTGCTGAACATACTCCTCCTCATAGATTTCCATCCCGTCTGGTTGTAAGCGGCCCGCCTCCAGCGTGTTCCTGCTGTCCTTATCAGATCGTCTGTCCACCTTGTGTCTGTCCACCATCAGGTCTACGTGCTATGTGCCGCCCATTGCCACTTCAACTTGCTAATCCTGCCCTATGTCAGTAACTTTCGTTCGTCTACCGGTCTCCTCATTTCTGACTCGATCTCGCAAAGAAATTCCGAGGAATCCTTACTCCCTTAGATTATTGATAAACCTCCGCGCGTACCGACCAGATACCGGCGCACTACCTAAAAAGAACAAGCTCCTAAAATGCGAACCTTTCAAATTGTAGTGCGCCGACACAAAGCTAGCGCGCGTGAAAAACTGTTTGCGAGGAGTGCTAATGTGCGTCAAAAGTTTAGTTGCACAGGCTCGAGTACGCCGACATCGGCGCAGTATTAGTTGCCTGATTTGCCTGGTATGGCAGAGGCATATTCAAAGAAAGAAAAATCATTTATTCGCCGCACACAACAAAATATTAGCCAAAATAAGTTTAACTTATACTAACATCGCGTTTGCTGCGAAACAGTACCAACTCAGCATAATGCAGGTTTTATTTTATTGCAGAACGGTTTATTCCACTTTGTTGACCTGGTGGTGGGTGAGTTCAGTGAGTTCAGTGAGACCACCTGCGCTGATCTTCCGTTGGTACCTTTCCCAGTGTCGTCACGGACTTTTCTTACTTATTTTACTTATTCCGGCTGTTCACTGTTCATACAAATTCGCCGATCAGCTTACCCATTTTGTATGAGAAGTCGAACATTTTGATGGCGAATTTCGCAATTCTTTCTTTTAAAAAATGTTACTTAAAACGATGGTACGTTCTTAAGTAAATACTAGATAATTTTATTGATATCCTTAGTACAAATAAATTCACAGGTGGCCATTTTCATAAACCTCAGTAAGTAGGTAGGTGTCCGTAGTAACCCAACTGTCTCAAACATGCTAAAGGTCTCCAAGTCCAAGTTGACTTTACTGGGCTTCACTTCAACCGACTTACTGACTCCCTACAAATGTGAACTTGGTCTCCGGTCTTGTAACGTTTTTGTTCGATGGCCCCTATGTTTTGCGTTGGTTGGCTTAAGGCGGGTGCACTTCCACCTTCCTGCTACGAAATGGAATATTTTCCTTCAATTGTTTATGGTCGGCTCTGGATCTGGCCTTTATTTGCGCGAAAACATATTTTTTAAAGAAAACCGTCCTGATGTTTTTTTTTTACTATTTAAAATAACATAAACAAACAAAAAACTACTTTTTTACAATTTTCAAATACGAAGAAACTGTAGTTTTCTTTACCAAAATATGTTTTCGCGCAAATAAAGGCCAGAGCCAACTACAGACAAGTGAGTGGTAAATTATAAATTAAATTAAATGTTTTATTCTCAGACGTTACATCCATAGTCCACATAATTATACTTACTAAATAAAATTATATAAATAAAATTAAAATAAGAATTAAAATAACATTACATGAAATGACGTCAAATTCAAATTCAATTATTGCCTATTTCATCATATCTGTGTATTTATATTTTGTATGGGTGACGTTTAACCTCAACAGACAAAATTTCATCAAAATCGGGAGAGCAGTTTCAAAATTACACGATTTCAACTGAATTGTCTTGTTTACCTAGTGACTTTTAGGGTTCCGTACCCAAAGGGTGCCGAGAGAACCCTTACTAAGCTTCCGCTGTCCGTCCGTCTGGTCCCAGGCCTCTACCCTTACTAAGCTTCCGCTGTCCGTCCGTCTGGTCCCAGGCCTCTACCCTTACTAAGCTTCCGCTGTCCGTCCGTCTGGTCCCAGGCCTCTACCCTTACTAAGCTTCCGCTGTCCGTCCGTCTGGTCCCAGGCCTCTACCCTTACTAAGCTTCCGCTGTCCGTCCGTCTGGTCCCCAGGCCTCTACCCTTACTAAGCTTCCGCTGTCCGTCCGTCTGGTCCCAGGCCTCTACCCTTACTAAGCTTCCGCTGTCCGTCCGTCTGGTCCCAGGCCTCTACCCTTACTAAGCTTCCGCTGTCCGTCCGTCTGGTCCCAGGCCTCTACCCTTACTAAGCTTCCGCTGTCCGTCCGTCTGGTCCCAGGCCTCTACCCTTACTAAGCTTCCGCTGTCCGTCCGTCTGGTCCCAGGCCTCTATCTCATTAACCGTAATAGCGAGACACTTGTAATTTTCCTATTGCCGCTACAAATAATAAGAAAAAAGTTTATAATTTAAGGTGAATTCTATTCTATATGTACAAGCAACGTGTTTTTGAATGTTTAATATGACTATTACTACTATCGAAATAATAATACTAATAAGAATAATAGTAATAGAATAATAGTCACGTCAAGGTGCGAGCTGAAAATCAGGCGACACTGCACGACGCGACTATGAACTTCACACATTTATGATTTTATTCTTTTATTATTAATATTCTTAGTTTATCTGTTCTTTTTTATTTTTTATTTATTAGTGTTTAAGTTTTATGTCTTTTGTACAGTGTTGTCCTAATAAATGTACTTCATTCATTCATTCATAATAAGAATTGTATTGTGTTCGTTTCATGTAGATAGCCACAATCCCGATTAACTTGATTTAGTATTTTTTTCTGCTTATACACCCCTTTTTTTACCATTTTACGTTGTGATAAATAAAATAACACTTTGAATTACTTCTGCAGACACTTTTTTATTTAAATACTTGATTATATTCACCACTAGTACTTTTAATTATTCTTTATCCTTAACGTATCACTACGACACTTTTAAAGAAAATTAATACACATGGTAGGTAGGAACCCTTCATATGCGAGTCCCATTCGTATTTGACCAGTTTTTCCGAACATGGATAACAAATGGACACTTCCTGGCCTAGAACCTACTGCAAGTAGGTACCTACTATTTATTCCAAAGGTGTGTAACACCATGAGAAATGCCACCATCTATTTGGTCGAATATCGCAACACATTTGACAAAAAGATTGAATATATTCACAGAATCCTAGAATAAATTAAAATGGATTCAATGCGTACCGCGTGATGCACCAAGGTCTTTAACAAAGGAAAAACCTAAATTGTTCATTTTACTATGCGTACATTCTTTATTGTTACTTTATAAAAGAAAATAAAATCCCATCAAAAATATACAATTATGTAAAAAATGCAAGTCTCGATCGCCTTCACAACACCGTCAAAGATATTGAGATCTCAAGATAAATATTATGCCAAGTTTGGTATAAAATTTTTGACTCGTACAGACGTATTAGGTAGAGCAACGAGCTATGGAGAGGGCGATGCTCGGGATTTCTTTCTCTGCGAGATCGAGTCAAATATGAGGAGTTACCGACACAGCGGATTAGCAAGTTGAAGTGGCAATGGGCAGGGCAGGCCTCACAACTTCGTATACTTTTTTTCCTTTCATATGCTAAATAAATCTAAATACAAAACTAGGTTTGTAGGCCTGCTACAAGTATCCGAGCTGAAATATGATGATCAGTGATGTAATTTTTTTAATTTTGCTAGCTATGATATGTTATCTTAGTCACAGCAAATTCAGGCTTCAGGTTTATCCACAACGAAGTTACAGAGGGTCGAAACTGCTGAGGAAATATGCTGCGGCTGTGCTCGACTTGGCTGAAGCACTCCTGTGCAGATCAGGCAAACAGAGCAGATGTAGTACCTACCTACATAATACATTTCCAATTTCATTCGGATTTTAGTTCTCTGTGTCCTATCTGGTCCCGTCGTAGGTATATTTACATTAATTATTTTAGTTTAATATAATGTCCGAGTCATTGTCCAACCTTGCCTTTAACCTTGTCGGTGCAAAAACAGCATTTCTTCAACCACTTTTTATGACGAACCCAGTTTTTAAGTAAAAGTGTTATCTACTGCGTTATTTGTTTTTTTGCGATGGCAGAGTTCATGAAAAAGTTGGTCGCATTTTCACTTTTTCGCCATTTCGGGGTATCCCGGTACAGGTTGTTATACTTACCCGTTAGGAATTTATACAAAGATTTCGGGGTATCCCGGTACAGGTTGTTATACTTACCCGTTAGGAATATAAACAAACATTAATCATAACATCACGCCTTTTTTTCCCGAAAGGGTAGGCAGAGCTGTATCCAGGGCCCAATCCCATGGTAAATAAAAAAAATAAATATTATATATCAGCCGAAGACGTCCACTGCTGAACATAGGCCTCCCGCATAGAACACCACTCATGGCGGTGGATCATGGCGGTGGATCTGCGACCTTGCCCGACTCGTCGGTCCACCGCGTGAAGGGTCGGCCTACGCTTCGTCTCCCGGTCCATGGTCTCCACTCGAAAAGCTTTCTTCCCCGAAGTTATCAGATCTGCGAGCGATGTGGCCTGCCATAATCCTCATACCTGCCTGTCCATAAGGAACTGAGAAAATTCCTAATGGAAAAATCCAAAAATTCAATTCCTAATGGACAAATCCGATAGCACTGCCTGACCAAGATGCCGCTGTCAATTATTTCAAATGTGACAACTAAAAGTCTGTCCACTACACAATTTTGTGTTACGCACACTACCTACAATTCAAAAGTAGCCGCATTTTGGAAGCTGTTGTAGTTAGATAGTGCGGTAGGTATCTGGCCACTGGTCGGAGATAGCGCGGAGTCGCGGAGACTTAGCAACTTGGACGAATGAACCTTCTTACCAATAATCAAACTCTACTAATATATAATTATCCCTAATCCCTAAATATTATAGATGCGAAAGTAACTCTGTCTGTCTGTCTGTTACGCTTTCCCGCTTAAACCTCTCAACCGATTTTGATGAAATTTGGCACAGACAATCTTTAGACCCTGAGAAAGGACATAGGCTACCTAAAAGTACGCAGACGAAGTCGCGGGTACCAGCTAGTAATATATAATTATACCAGCTGGGCCTCGCGGTTTCACCCGCGTAGTCTTCGTTCCCGTGGGAATATCGGGGAAAAAAGTACCCTATGTGTTATTCCAGGGTCTAAGCTACCTACATATAAAATTTCAACCCAATCCTTTCAGTAGTTTTGGCGTGAAAGTGTAACAAACATCCATCCATCCATCCTTACAAAATTTCGCATTTATATTATTAGTAGGATGCGAAAATTTGTCGGGATGGATGGATCTTCGTTACTCTTTAACGCCAAAACTACTTAACCGATTGGGCTGAAATTTAATATGTAGATAGGTAGTTTAGACTCTTTAGACCATGATATAACACACTAGAAACTTACTTTTTTCTAGATACTCCCACGGTAACGAAGACTACGCGTGTGAAACCGCGTGGCACAGCCAGTCCGTAATACCTATCTACGTGAGAGACAACATAGGCCCCTAGATACAAACTAGTTCAAGGTAAGTGGAGTGAAACCTTCACCTGAGGCTGGGGCCTGGGGAGAGCCTTCACTATCAAGGATACACACAAGGATTATAACTTTTATAACAGATGGTTGCTTTGAAATATATATAACAGCTTGAAACAACGCAAGCTTACTGGAAAATATATCTAGATATATACATTTTTTTTTTATGATAGAGAGTGACAAGACGAGCAAATCAAGTGCCTGATGGTAAGCATTATGATTGCCCATATCAGACACAGTGCCACCCTAAATTCAAAATTCTGCGTGGCACTGCACTGCGCCTGTCACCCTGAGATATTAATTGTTGAATCTCGTCATGCACAGTAATTTCGCCGGTAACATTGCCCTTCAGACCGGAACACAGTAATGTTTGCACATTACTGCTTGGCGGATGAATAACTGGCAAAGGTGTGGTACTTCCCCAGGCGGCCCCCTGCTAAAGAGGCTTACCACTACAATGTGTTGCAAAAAGGTGTAGCAACAGTTAAAGGGGGTGCATCTACGCATCTCACTGAACAACTTTCAAAAGAAAAAATTGCCAAGTTCGCAAAATAAAATGGAACTCTCCATACAAAAGAGATCAGGTCAGGTGATCGACAAATTTCTATAAAAAGTAGTTTTTTTTTTCGCTAAGTCTTCGTTCCCGTGGGAATATCGGGATCATCATGTACAGGTCGCGTCACGGCTTAATAGCGCTCGACAAAAGTGGAGGGGTGCTTTGCGCAAGTGTACAGTCGCGCATATAATTATTAAGCGATTTTTTTTGTGACTACCTAATTTGTCGAGTTAGTAGTATAAAAGTGAGAAAAAAGGTGCAATAAGCAGTTCGTGCATACGCAAATTAAATAAATTGAACTTATGTATTAAATTTTTAATCAAAAGGACACGTCAAATTATGTGGTAGTTTATTCCGAGAAAGTAATAGACTCAAAATTACACGTCTTTTCATGAGATGGAAAATTAAAATTAAGTAATACAATTTCGGAGTCTTCAACCTCATCTAGACTGTCTTCATTATCCGAGCTGTCATCGCTCACACACCGATACGAAATATGCGCACGACTGTACGCAGGACACTTGAGACGCGTGAACGGCGTGAGACGGGGTGAAGACTAGGACGATGTGGTTAATTCGTTCAAGGGTGAAGACGACCTAGCGACCAATGTAGCGCCTCTCCCGTCGCACCTCATTCCTGTTACCAAACAGATCTAAAAAACTAAAAATCGATTTCTGCGCATTCAAGGTCAGCGCTATAAAACCGTGATGCGACCTATGCCTATGTACGTAAAAATTTTGATAAAAATTAAATAAATGATTTACATAATTTGAATACTAGGAATATAAATGAGATGTACCCTAGCTTTAGATTATCTAAAACAAATATAAAAAAGTCTTTCTTAAGTTTACGTTTTTATAATAAAATCACAAAAGAGAGCCTCTGAGAGCCCAGTTAGGGCTCTCAGAGGGTTAATTCAAAACCTATATAAAAAGGAAGGCTTAATCCAATACATAGAGGATAAAGATGCTTGGGAACCTCTGCATAGTCACCACCGACCATCCAGCACCTTACAAGCAAACAAATGTAACTAAACGAAGTTAGCGGCGTGTCGAAATAACGAACTGTCGAAATTCAGAGGTACACTCAAACCAAATATATTGTAAAACCATCAGTTGAAATTATTAAACCCTACAAGTTTCTTGTGCGTTCTTCTTGTAGAGGTATATATCCGAACGCGCGGTAGACTCATTAGGTAGTTATTGATATTATATTTATTGACATTTAAAAAATAACTTTTTACGACTTATTTAAATAAGTTGACTGACTGAAATATTCTTTAAGTTTTTGAGTTAGAGGCATAACGAATTTCATCCCAATCGGTTCAGTAGTTTGGCGTGAAAGAGTAACAAACATCCATCCATCCATCCTGACAAACTTTCGCATTTATAATATTAGTCGTATGAATATTAAATAGAAGTTGCATAGCGGTAAGTGTCAAAGGGTCTCCAGGTCAAAGGTTAGACCTAAAGGGCAAACAAAATGTTATTATACCTATATATACCTACCTAACATGATACTATAAGGACATCTATACAAATAAATTACATTGAAGTTTGTGTTTGTAATAATATTATAATATTAAAGGTTTTTACTAAATTCAAATGAAAGTATATTAATTATTATAATACTAGCTGTGCCCCGCGGCTTCACCCGCGTAGTCATCGTTCTCGTGGGAATTTCGGGAAACATAGTACCCTATGTGTTATTCCAGGGTATAAGCTACTGTCAAAGAATAACAACAACTAGGTACTACCATCATACCAAATTTCAGCCCAATCCATTCAGTGGTTTTTGCATGAATCAGTAACAAACATCCATCCATCCATCCATTCATCCATCCATCCCGCCATTCTCACAAACTTTCACCTTTATAATATTAGTAGGACAGAATGATTTCCTATTAAAACTAGTCACGCGAGTACAATTTATATGAAACATTGGAAGATTATATAATAAAATTATAAGGATAAAGATTAATAGGTGTAATAAGGCACTGTTTACTTCATCGTCAACATGATTAATATTATCTGGATATCTGAAGGGATTAGTTCATTATTTCTGGAGGGAAAATGGAAATACAGAACATCCATTTATTAAGTTTTTCATAGGATTGTGTCAAATTGCTATAATGATGTTACTTCTGAGTGGATACATATGATAAGCTTCGTTGTTTTATTTGTTTTTATGACAGAACATAACATGAGACCTTTTTTCTTACTGAAAGGAGTAGGCAAAGACCGTCTCACCTGGAGGGGGAGGCTATTCGGCCTATCTTGCGGAGCTGGGTGCGGCGACGTCACGGGTCGTTGACGTTCAGATTGGTGCAGATACTTACCGGACGCGGTTGTTTCGGTAAGTATCTGCATCAAATCGCTAGACGGGAGGCGACCCCTGTCTGCCACGAGTGTGGGGCACCGGAAGATACGGTGCTCCACACTCTGGAAGAGTGTGTCGCCTGGGAGCCGCAACGACGGGCGCTGGCGGTGGCGATGGGTGGCAGTTTCTCGCTGCAGCGCATGATAGAAGCCATGCTCGGCAGAGAGAGAGTGTGGCAGGCGGCGGTCTCAAGGCGAGGATGTAATATCGCAGAAGGAGGCGGCGGAGCGGGTCAGAGAGAACGACGCGGAATCTGACCCGCTTCGTCGCAGGCGAGCGGGGGCAAGAAGGAGGCGTTTTGCCCGCCTCCTTCATCCTCCGTAGTGGGGCTTCGGTGTAGAGTCGGGGGGCTCTACACCGGAGCTTATAGCTCCACAAGACTGAGGGATGGCCAAGTGAGCGTGGTCATCCTTTTCAAGGGCCGGGGCCTAGGGGCCAACCGCCGAGGCGGGATAGTGAATGCTAGCGCGACCCTATCCCGCCTCACATGGCGAGGGACTGCTCATCGTGTGGTTTTAGTCGGTATGGGCGCTTCTCGTCGAGCCCGACATAACTCGCCCACCTCCCCCTGGCGGGCGAGTACGCGTAAATGCATTTCCACACGTTAAAAAAAAAAGGCAAAGACCGTCATGGGATTAAAAAAATATAATAACAGTTTTTGTCCGACTTGTGGATGAACCTGGGACCTCATGATCCGCAGTTGGACTTGCGCACCACTTCACCACTAGCCACATTTAAATTGACGCCAAAGCAATAAATTGAAAATTAAGAAAATAAACATTGCAGTATCCATTGATGTGTTGCCAATAATATTATTGACGGCCGGTGTTGCCAGAATCAATATTTTATTGAATACTCACATTAATAATATTATTGTTTTTATTTGTGCTTTAGGATTTATAATCATTTGTGAATGGGGATATGTAATCATTATCATCTCAGCCATAGCACGTCCACTGCTGGTCTAGTCACATCTAGTCTGGTTGGCTTACGCTACACTTACCTCTCCGTGGTCTCCATTCAAGAACCTTACAGGCCCTCTGGTTGTTTTACTTTGTTTGAATGATTTATCGATCTGAATGTAATAAACTGTAATTAGAACTACTCGTAGTCCTCGGTGGGACAGTGGTAGCAGGCTCTACTGCCGATCATGAGGTCTCGGGTTCCATTCCCAGATCAGGCAATGTGTTATTTTATTAGGATTTTTCTATTAGGAATTGTCTTAATGACAGCCTGGAGTGACCGGTACATGGCGATTGGCTCGCCCCCTATGACATGGGATCAATAACACATCGGCGACATGTGGGTGTGCCTGATATGGGACTGAATCCTGGATACTACTCCTTCAGGAAAATGGCATGACTGTATGTTATGTTAGGTCGAATTTAATATAGCTCAACACTCAGAAATAACATTTAAAAATCTGTCAGCAATGTTTACTAAGTTTCTTCGGAGGAATGAAGATCATGCAGTCTCCTTGACATCAATCGGAGCTCATTATATTGAATTTTGTTCTGACCACGGTCAGACCTGGGACACTCGGCATTATAGCTGGGAGCTACAGAGATATGTGATATAGAAAGCAGGGCAACTAGTAGGTGAATATAACTGTAAGGTATTATTAACATTGTGCAAGCTGAATTGAACTTTATTGCGTCACACCCAGTCAATATTTGTGTACATGAATCTGAGGAGTGAGTCTTCTGTAACTTTGGCTCTATATTCTTGGTACATGTTCCTTCCACATGTAGAAGGCAAGCGCTCCTTGGACAAATCATCAGCCACATAACGAACAGTAATATCCCTAAGCCATTATAACACCAGTGTTTTTTTTTTTTTGTTATTATGTTAGGTACACATATACGAGGGGAGGTCAAAAAGTTCGCGGAATGAAAGGGAAGGGGGGTGAATTTAAACATGAAATTATTATTCCTTTTCAATATATTCTCCATTAACCCTAATACACTTTTCAGACCTTTCAAATAATTTGTTTATACCTTCGAAAAAAAATGATTTGTTAAGGCCTTCAAAATAAGCAGATATTGCCGACTTCACTTCATCGTCATCCGTAAATTTCTTTCCACGAAGCTCTTTTTTCATGTTTGGGAACAAATAACAATCACAAGGGGCCAAATCTGGACAATAGGGAGGGTGGTTTAAAGTTTCGAAGCCGCACTTGTGTAAGGCAGCCATCGCAACATGACTCTTGTGAACGGGTGCGTTGTCGTGCAAAAGGAGCACACCTCGAGACCATTTTCCCCTTCTCTTTTCTTTAATTGCTACTTTTAATTTTTCCAGTAGTGTAGCGTAGTACTTCCCCGTGATATTGACACCTTTATCTTTATAATCGATCAATAAAATCCCCTTGGAATCCCAAAAAACTGTAGCCATAATCTTTCCAGCCGATTGTGACACCTTAAACTTCTTGGACGGTGCTGCGCCTTTTTTGTGCCACTGCATTGACTCCTGCTTCGACTCAGGTTCATAGTGATGAACCCAAGTTTCATCTCCAGTCACAATTCGGTTCAGAAATTCATCCCTGTTTTCACTACACAGCTCCAAAAACTCGCGCGAACACTCGACGCGCTGCTGTTTTTGAAGCGCTGTGAGCATTCTCGGTACCCATCTTGCACTGACCTTAGACATGCCAAGATGGTCATGGAGAATATTCAAAATGGTCGTAGATGATACTCCAGTCATCTCTGCGATTTGTTTCTTCTTTAGGCGTGCATCTTCTAGAACAAGTTTTTCAACTTTTTCAACAATGTCTGAGGATGTTGCTTCAATTGTCCGACCTGAGCGCTGATCGTCTTCAATTGAGTCTCTGCCTTGCTTGAAAAGACTAAGCCACTTGTAAATTACTGTTTTTCCAGGGCAGGAGTCCCCGTAAACTGATGACATTTCTTCCATAATGTTCTGAGGCGTTTTTCCTTGCTTAGTGAGAAACTTAATCATGGCACGATACTAAATTTTCTCCATAGTTGATATTTTCTACCCGATTGACTTGTTTATCCAGCGATATCTCAAAGGTTTATGAACCGATTGGGCTGAAACTTAGTATTTATAATTGTATTGAGTCAACAAGTAGCGACAGGTAAAAATAACTACCCCCTTCCCTCTCTAAACCCTCCATTCCGCGAACTTTTTGACCTCCCCTCGTAATATGGGCCTCTGGTACACATATAATATGGGCCTCTGGTACACATATAATACGGGCCTCTGGTACACATATAATATGGGCCTCTGGTTACACATATAATATGGGCCTCTGGTACACATATAATATGGGCCTCTGGTACACATATAATTCATTAAACCTACTATTGCCTGATATAAATGAATTTTTATTTATTTCTAACATCAATTGCTCCTCTGAAGGATAAGGCAGAGCTGTACCCGGGTGCCTGTCTCATATTGGGTATTTGGGTATATACAAATATAATCATGTTTCATGTCCCATGTAATAGGTAGCAGGCCTATTGTCATCAACCCGGCAATCTAGAGTCCAGGCCGTTACGGTGATAATTACTATATAATAGAAAAATCCAATCCATGTTTTTTTTGAGATCATTCCAATGTGATTCTAACAAGATAGTAATAGACACATTTATTTAAACAAATAAATGATCTATCCAATGACAAGGCTCAAGACTGCCTAGGTAGGTACTTTAGTAATTGACTTGGCAATACAACTTGGTTACATTATTTGATAATAAATGTTGACAAAAATCAATAATTTTGATGGTCATACTTACAAAAAGTACATAACAAAAACTGTTTTAAGAAGAAGTTTCCACTGACTTTTACAGTAAAATTCTGGAATGCTTTGCGAAAACTTAGAAAAAATCAAGATTTCAAATATAATGCTGCAAAATTAAAAAGTGACATATCTCGTAAACACGGCGAGATAGATAGAGTGCTTTAATTTCGACGTATTGTTATTTTTTTTTATAAAAACTAGTTATTTCTCGGTCCGTACATCAGATAGTAGACGAAAGGAGTTCTTTAATGCAAAATGCAAACTATGGCAAACCTGAGCGCAGCGGAGACCAAAACTATTAAAGGAATGGAAAAATTCCATAACACGCAGCACAATCACTAAACACCGAGCAACTTGTTCACACTTTATAAAGGCTAAATACACGAATAAAACACTAATAATCACTGAAATACGCGATCAAACATAGTTATGTACGCACCTTGCTCTTAGTTACCAAGTGTGTGGCGAGCTTCACGACGGCGAAGTTACCCGTCCCAATCGTCTTTTCCAGCTCATAGTTACCGACACACACTAGCTGATCAATCGGGAAATGTTTGCTTTTGTGCATCGGCTTCACCGTGCTGGCCATTTTCGTGAAAAACGCGTTAAAATCGGCCCAGAGTCAATCATCCATCGGGCGAGCAGAAACTACTGGGTTAGTTCCGCCGAGTTCCGCGGCGGCGCCTTCGTCATTCACGTCATTCGCCTAGGGACGATCAACCACCGCCTCCGATCTCCCATTAATAAAAACTATTTTACTAACGAGCCACTTGCATTTCCACATTAATTTCACCGTTAAAATTTTGTCATTAATTGCGGTGAGTGTAAGATGACAGTTCGTACGTCGCGTTAAGTTTGACAGGCGCTGTTATCACTGACTTTTCTTATCAATGCGAAAGGACGTATTGAACATCACTCTCACATGAAAAAAGAACTCGATTCACAACCTTTACGCGAGTTGTTCCGTCTCGCTCGCGTCGATTCATTTTTGAAAGGATGAAGGGAGAGGGGTATAGTTATGTTCGTCAGGCGGGTGACCGCGTGACGTCAGACATCCACGCTGACGTCACACGCGGCAATTTCAAATTGCTAGACGGTATGGGGCGTACGTCAGATGATAATATCGATTTTTTTCACATCACTATGTGCTCACTACGTGCACGTGCAGCTAGAATATATTTTTAGGGTTCCATACCCAAAGGGTGCCAAAGGAACCCTATTACTAAGCCTCCGATGTCCGTCCGTCCGTCCGTCTGTCCGTCTGTCACAGGGCTCTATGTCATAAACCGTAATAGCTAGAAAATTGTAATTTTCACAAAATATGTACTCCTTTTGCCGCTACAACAACAAATAATAAAAATAAGTGAATAATTAAAGATGCTCTCCATACAAGCAACGTGGTTTTTCTTGAAGAATTCCGAGAATTTTTGCTAACATGATATATAACGTAATAATGGCAATTATGTACTAGATATTTGATTTTTTTACAGAATTTGTATTATTATAATCACTAGGTATACTAAAATACAATAAAATTAATTATAAAAGGGAGTGTCTATACAAGTAAAGATATTTTGCAACGTTTTTTGCAGTATAAATAATGGAATTAGGTATATACATATTTTTTCGTTAATTGACTTTTTTTTAAGTGACAAGACGAGCAAATCAGGTGCCTGATGGTAAGCCAATCAAAACACGGTAGCAACCAGTTGAAAAATGCACATTAAATGTGATATTCAGATTGTTCCACCCTGCCCCACCAAGCCGCCCCACTGGTGGAGCAAAGTGGAGTGCTACGACTCCGGATTTGAAGCCAAGCGTAATATTTCCGCTAGAAGGCACCCTAAGCAATGAAAGTTTACAGGCTGCCGCTCGATGGCGTTTCACTTACATGTGGAGGTACATGGAGTCGTATGAAAATTCTAACAAGCAGTAATGTGATAACCCTGGTGGGGCAAATTCCACTCGGCTTTTTGCGCGCCCCACCGAGTAAACTTAGTGGGGCATATTCCGCTACAAAATTTATAGCATTCCACTATGCCCCACCAGTGGGGCGGCTTGGTGGGGCAGGGTGGAACGGCGACGAAAGGCCAGATGACTAAAAGAGAAACAATAGAGTCCGAACAGTAGTACAAGGAACGTGTTTTCGCTCGAAGTTAATTACAGGAAGTAGCAATATAATAGCTATAACAATAAATAATAATAAAAAAAATGAGTGACATCTATACAGGTATATGAATAGATACGGTGGAGAGTGGTGAGGAGCCCTTCACATGCGAGTTCCACTACGCATTTTATTTGACAAATTTATTTATTTCTACGTAGATCAAAGATCAATAACAAATACCTACCTCGTCAAAGATCAATAACAAATACCTACCTCGTCAAAGATCAATAACAAATACCTACCTCATCAAAGATCAGTAACAATTACCTACCTCGTCAAAGACCAATAACAAACACGTACCCCTTGCCCCTTAAAATTATTATTAAAAAAAGTCACTCCTCAAAATATTATTTGCCATTTTATTAGGTACGAGTATAGTACTCAGTCATTGATATTAGGTACGAGTATAGTACCCAGTCATTGATATTAGGTACGAGTATAGTACCCAGTCATTGATATTAGGTACGAGTATAGTACCCAGTCATTGATATTAGTATAGTACCCAGTCATTGATATTAGGTACGAGTATAGTACCCAGTCATTGATATTAGTATAGTACCCAGTCATTGATATTAGTATAGTACCCAGTCATTGATATTAGTATAGTACCCAGTCATTGATATTAGTATAGTACCCAGTCATTGATATTAGTATAGTACCCAGTCATTGATATTAGTATAGTACCCAGTCATTGATATTAGGTACGAGTATAGTACCCAGTCATTGATATTAGTATAGTACCCAGTCATTGATATTAGGTACGAGTATAGTACCCAGTCATTGATATTAGTATAGTACCCAGTCATTGATATTAGTATAGTACCCAGTCATTGATATTAGTATAGTACCCAGTCATTGATATTAGGTACGAGTATAGTACCCAGTCATTTATATTAGGTACGAGTATAGTACCCAGTCATTGATATTAGGTACGAGTATAGTACCCAGTCATTGATATTAGTATAGTACCCAGTCATTGATATTAGTATAGTACCCAGTCATTGATATTAGGTACGAGTATAGTACCCAGTCATTGATATTAGTATAGTACCCAGTCATTGATATTAGGTACGAGTATAGTACCCAGTCATTGATATTAGTATAGTACCCAGTCATTGATATTAGTATAGTACCCAGTCATTGATATTAGGTACGAGTATAGTACCCAGTCATTGATATTAGTATAGTACCCAGTCATTGATATTAGTATAGTACCCAGTCATTGATATTAGGTACGAGTATAGTACCCAGTCATTGATATTAGTATAGTACCCAGTCATTGATATTAGGTACGAGTATAGTACCCAGTCATTGATATTAGTATAGTACCCAGTCATTGATATTAGGTACGAGTATAGTACCCAGTCATTGATATTAGTATAGTACCCAGTCATTGATATTAGGTACGAGTATAGTACCCAGTCATTGATATTAGTATAGTACCCAGTCATTGATATTAGGTACGAGTATAGTACCCAGTCATTGATATTAGTATAGTACCCAGTCATTGATATTAGGTACGAGTATAGTACCCAGTCATTTATATTAGTATAGTACCCAGTCATTGATATTAGGTACGAGTATAGTACCCAGTCATTGATATTAGTATAGTACCCAGTCATTGATATTAGGTACGAGTATAGTACCCAGTCATTGATATTAGTATAGTACCCAGTCATTGATATTAGGTACGAGTATAGTACCCAGTCATTTATATTAGTATAGTACCCAGTCATTGATATTAGGTACGAGTATAGTACCCAGTCATTGATATTAGTATAGTAGCCAGTCATTGATATTAGGTACGAGTATAGTACCCAGTCATTGATATTAGTATAGTACCCAGTCATTGATATTAGTATAGTACCCAGTCATTGATATTAGGTACGAGTATAGTACCCAGTCATTGATATTAGTATAGTACCCAGTCATTGATATTAGTATAGTACCCAGTCATTGATATTAGGTACGAGTATAGTACCCAGTCATTGATATTAGTATAGTACCCAGTCATTGATATTAGGTACGAGTATAGTACCCAGTCATTGATATTAGTATAGTACCCAGTCATTGATATTAGTATAGTACCCAGTCATTGATATTAGTATAGTACCCAGTCATTGATATTAGGTACGAGTATAGTACCCAGTCATTGATATTAGTATAGTACCCAGTCATTGATATTAGGTACGAGTATAGTACCCAGTCATTGATATTAGTATAGTACCCAGTCATTGATATTAGTATAGTACCCAGTCATTGATATTAGGTACGAGTATAGTACCCAGTCATTGATATTAGTATAGTACCCAGTCATTGATATTAGGTACGAGTATAGTACCCAGTCATTGATATTAGTATAGTACCCAGTCATTGATATTAGGTACGAGTATAGTACCCAGTCATTGATATTAGTATAGTACCCAGTCATTGATATTAGGTACGAGTATAGTACCCAGTCATTGATATTAGTATAGTACCCAGTCATTGATATTAGGTACGAGTATAGTACCCAGTCATTTATATTAGGTACGAGTATAGTACCCAGTCATTGATATTAGGTACGAGTATAGTACCCAGTCATTGATATTAGTATAGTACCCAGTCATTGATATTAGTATAGTACCCAGTCATTGATATTAGTATAGTACCCAGTCATTGATATTAGGTACGAGTATAGTACCCAGTCATTGATATTAGTATAGTACCCAGTCATTGATATTAGGTACGAGTATAGTACCCAGTCATTGATATTAGGTACGAGTATAGTACCCAGTCATTGATATTAGTATAGTACCCAGTCATTGATATTAGTATAGTACCCAGTCATTGATATTAGTATAGTACCCAGTCATTGATATTAGTATAGTACCCAGTCATTGATATTAGGTACGAGTATAGTACCCAGTCATTGATATTAGTATAGTACCCAGTCATTGATATTAGGTACGAGTATAGTACCCAGTCATTGATATTAGGTACGAGTATAGTACCCAGTCATTGATATTAGGTACGAGTATAGTACCCAGTCATTGATATTAGTATAGTACCCAGTCATTGATATTAGGTACGAGTATAGTACCCAGTCATTGATATTAGTATAGTACCCAGTCATTGATATTAGGTACGAGTATAGTACCCAGTCATTGATATTAGTATAGTACCCAGTCATTGATATTAGGTACGAGTATAGTACCCAGTCATTGATATTAGGTACGAGTATAGTACCCAGTCATTTATATTAGGTACGAGTATAGTACCCAGTCATTGATATTAGGTACGAGTATAGTACCCAGTCATTGATATTAGTATAGTACCCAGTCATTGATATTAGTATAGTACCCAGTCATTGATATTAGGTACGAGTATAGTACCCAGTCATTGATATTAGTATAGTACCCAGTCATTGATATTAGGTACGAGTATAGTACCCAGTCATTGATATTAGTATAGTACCCAGTCATTGATATTAGGTACGAGTATAGTACCCAGTCATTGATATTAGTATAGTACCCAGTCATTGATATTAGGTACGAGTATAGTACCCAGTCATTTATATTAGGTACGAGTATAGTACCCAGTCATTGATATTAGTATAGTACCCAGTCATTGATATTAGGTACGAGTATAGTACCCAGTCATTGATATTAGTATAGTACCCAGTCATTGATATTAGGTACGAGTATAGTACCCAGTCATTGATATTAGTATAGTACCCAGTCATTGATATTAGGTACGAGTATAGTACCCAGTCATTGATATTAGTATAGTACCCAGTCATTGATATTAGTATAGTACCCAGTCATTGATATTAGGTACGAGTATAGTACCCAGTCATTGATATTAGTATAGTACCCAGTCATTGATATTAGGTACGAGTATAGTACCCAGTCATTGATATTAGTATAGTACCCAGTCATTGATATTAGTATAGTACCCAGTCATTGATATTAGTATAGTACCCAGTCATTGATATTAGTATAGTACCCAGTCATTGATATTAGTATAGTACCCAGTCATTGATATTAGTATAGTACCCAGTCATTGATATTAGTATAGTACCCAGTCATTGATATTAGTATAGTACCCAGTCATTGATATTAGGTACGAGTATAGTACCCAGTCATTGATATTAGTATAGTACCCAGTCATTGATATTAGGTACGAGTATAGTACCCAGTCATTGATATTAGTATAGTACCCAGTCATTGATATTAGTATAGTACCCAATCATTGATATTAGTATAGTACCCAGTCATTGATATTAGTATAGTACCCAGTCATTGATATTAGTATAGTACCCAGTCATTGATATTAGTATAGTACCCAATCATTGATATTAGTATAGTACCCAGTCATTGATATTAGTATAGTACCCAGTCATTGATATTCCCGATTTGAATTCATTAACCTACTCATAATAATAATATTCTTAATTTATAAGGATTATATATTAGTGGTAGGCCTCTCTTGCAGGGGGCCGCCTGGGGAAGTACCACACCTTTGCCAGTTATTCATCCGCCAAGCAGTAATGTGCTTACTGTGTTCCGGTATGAAGGGCAATGTTACCAGCGAAATTACTGGGCATGATGAGATTCAACAACTCATATCTCAGGGTGACAGGCGCAGTGCAGTGCCGCGCAGAATGTTGAATTTTAAAACACTAGGTGGCATTGTGTCTGATATGGGCAATCATGATGCTTACCATCAGACACTGATTGGCTCGTTTTGTCACTCACTATCATAAAAAAAATATTATTTATAAGGATGATACCAATAATTAATTATTAGTATTGTGTCTTAGTATAAGTGCAAGTTGTAATTTCGTTACGTAGTAGGTACCTAATAGTTACTATTCTCTGGTTTCGTATTGATACTTTAACATTTTTACCGAAAAAACTATCTCAAGGGCGTTTCAAATCATTCGATTCCTATACCTACCTACTTAGATTATTTATTATGAATCGAAATCAAATTCATTGAGAACCGTCTTTGTCACAGAACACATATACAAGGTCTTTGTTCTGGTACGTTAAGCCGGGTTTACTGCTAAATGTTATTAACAAAACGTTGTTAGTTAAAGGCGGGTCCACAGCGGCATGTGTTTTTGTTAGCTTACACTTTTAACAATATCATGGTACTAACATGAAAAGTGGGCGTGGCTTTGGTGTTATATAACAGAATATTGTTATATAACACGCTAACACGTTATCTGTCGCAGATGGAAAACATCACCCACTTTCGCCTGCGGTGGTACGTAGTTCATTTTGTGCTAGCGCTCGTGCCGTTTAAATCTCTGCTGGATATTTGTAAATCATAATCTCCTTTTGTAGCATACAATATTTTGCGATTTTCTATTATTCAGAGACAATGAAGCGTTACGTGAGTCGGAATCTATGGATTTTAAACAAGAACACATTTGTCCTTGAACGAAGCTTATTTTAGAAAATGATAATTGCTAACAAAAACATTTTCGGTGTCAAGTCGCTGTGGACGGGCTGTTATATAACACGATTAGCTAGAGTAACTTTTTGTTACTTACATAGAGCTGTAGACCCGGCTTTATATAATATTATTCTGTTATATATCACCAAAGCTACGGCCGGTTTCCATGTTAGTAACATGTTAACATATTGTGTTAGCGAACACAAAAACATGCCGCAGCGGACCCGGCTAACATTTTAACTTTGAGAACAGTGACATCTGTCAAAAATACCACGATCTATTAAATAGAAACATGATAGACGACATATCATGATTCAAGGCAAATATGATAGATGGCGTTGTTCTACAGATATTATAGATATATTATATATAGAATTTAGGAATTATTTTAGACAATTCAAAGTCATTGACTATCTTTTACCATTTTACCTAGTTTCGTAAGTGTTACCAAATGGTGCAGTAATACTTAAGAGTGGGGTTCACGCTCTTCGACCTAAACAACTTGCAAATAAAAAGAATTGTGCATGCCTATTAGTTAGGGAGCCCACGACACTGGACACCCCGTTCGATAACTCCCAGATGAAATAGGTATAAATATTTCGTTACATCTTAATGGAGGAACACGAAATGGCTATGCTGCAATGCGAAAAACGTGGCAGAGTTATAAATACCTAGGTATTTAAAAAGAAAATAATAAAAAATCCGATATCTAGTATGAATAAGACTCCCAAATTTCGTTTGTCTCGCGGAACAAGTGCAGTGCTGCAAGTCCCCATGATTGGCCTTGTCAACTTGTCACTAGCAGCAGCGCGATAAGCGACGCCTCTAGTATGAGGACTATGAGGAGGTATCTAGTATGATCGACCTCCTCAAAAAAACCAAAGCTAAGCTAATATGAAAAGTCATCAATTTGTGTAAGAAAAACCATTGCTGCATTTTCCAAACAGTGGAGAAAGTGGTTGCCGCAGCGATTGAATGTGACATTCCGCGTAAGTACCTGGATTCGGCGTTTCAATTCGGTTTTGTTTGCTATCATCCGGTTCCTTTCGATTTGTTCTGATTGAATACGCGTGCCACGGTCACGTACGAATATGGTAATGTTTTTTTCAAAAATTTGGGAATTTATTTTGAAAAAAATGTTGCAACGGGCGTGTCACAGTGTCCCGTTTGAAATTAACTTTTCAGGAACGAAATAAAACACGTCATAATTAAATAATTTAAATATATATTTCTATAATAGAAATCTGTTACGTATTTATACATCAATAGTTATTGAGGACGCCCCCGCCCCCCGCCCCCCGCCCGGACTGTTACATTATACATATGTATATATATATATCATTATCTATAATAATACAATGCTAAGACATTACCATAATTTATTCGAATGCCTCGTGGTCTGCGCGTATTTTAATATTTATTATTTATTAACAATTCATAATTTATTTCTTTGGTTATAATTAAGATTAATTTGTAATAAAAAACGAAATAAAATGCTAAAAACTCTCAACAATTGAATAAATCTATTAATAACATTATTAAAAAAAATGAAAACAATATCGTCCGTCGCACACGGACAAGGCCACGTGAACGATGAAAGAGGCAAAGGCCTTTCGTGTGCGGCGAACCTATAAACAGTAAAATCTTTAAATCTAGACCAATATCAACAAATTGTCAAAATGTCTATAAATTTTTTGACACAATTGTACTGAACCAATTTTGTAAACCGAGAGGGTTCACAACAATATTGACAACAATTATTATTGTCAGTCTCGATTTAGAGAATTACTCAAATAATCGCGTCTAATAAACGAACTTACTGTATATAGTCAATAATTAATATAAGTAATAAGAATAGTGCTTGTTTTCGAATATTTTTTTTTTACTTTTAACCAACTAAAAAAAGAGACGGTTAATTCGACTCCAGTGTAACAAAGGAGCACAGCGCTATTCATAATACCTTCGCAAATAAATTACTTTTGAAATTTAACGCCAAAAAATTTAATGAATTTTTATAAAAAAAAATTATGTATGGTATTTTTACAAAAATTTCAAAAGCGGCCTAAACAATGAACATTATGACAATATTAAACACTATATTAATACAAAAAAATTGAATTCGCATGAAAATACTGAACAATAATTTTTAAATTTAACTAAAATAGGTAATTTTTAATACAAGTGTTCGCAAAGCTTAATTTTATATGTAACTTTGAACATTTATTTTATTTTCTACCTAATCATATCTTGGATATTCATTTCAAAAGCAAAGAGAAAAACGATCATTGACCCTATGAGATAGCCGCATCAAGCGCTCTCGCTCTAGCCTGTATTCACGCCTGTAACGGTTCAATGACCGTTTTTCTCTTGACATTTGAATGACAGTACAGACAACTGTACTGTGTCTGTGTGTATCAATCAATTAAAAATTAAAAATCAATTAAATATAAAATAATTTTTTTTTAGTAAATTATTAGAAATAGAAATTTAATTTTAACTACTTATATAGTTCTTTTAAGTTTAACCGTTCGCTTCATAACATTAACCAAACATATTTGAGTCCCCATAACACTAGGCGCTCGGCGAGAAATGGAACTAAATTACATTATAATTGTTTACATGTCACGTTTTCATAGAAAGTAGTGCCAAAATCGACACCAAACGCAAAGTCATTAGGGAGAACCTCTTAATACTTACACAAAATGTTACAAAAGGGTGTAGTAATATTTAAAACGGTCGAACTAAAACATTTGTATGAAATTATTTCAAAATTATCCTCTGCACTATTAATTTACTAGTTATTCAGATACAGACACTACAAGTATTACTACACCATTTAATATAACACGTCGCATAATTTTTACATTCCAATGAGTAAATTCCGTAATGTATTGACATTCGGCACTATTTGTCACTAATTAACGTGTTTAAATAATGTTATGTACATTCTAGTCTTTGATACACAGAGACTGCGAAACTATCATTGGTTTTATATAACGTGATACAAAGATGTAGCAATACTTGGGGTTGCATCTACCCGTCAACGTATAAAACTAGCAAAAGAAAGAATAACTGCGAAACGCTCAACATAAAATTCGACTTCCCGTACAAAATGGATGAGCTGATCGGATTTGTATGCAAAGTAAATATAATGTTTGCTAGTGTAAATACACCCCCCTTAAGTATTACTACACATTTTGACGTGACAACGTCTTATAATTCGATAGAGCCGGCTGCACGCACGAAAAAATATGACTCATGCGGCGTTACCTCGCTCTGAGGCGTTCCATGTAAGGCTTGAAGTGCAAGCGAGAGCGCGGAACGAGCGACAAAGAAGCACAATCGGCCTTTGCGTTCGGCAGCGTTCGACATCCGTCTCTCTCCTACTCGAGTGAGCGCGTTGTCACGTTCAACTATCGTCAGTAAACCGACTTTACAGACATTTTTTTTTTGTAACATGTATAATATGAACAATAATTGAAGCAGTTAACGCAGGCCACGGCGGCGCTCGTAGCTGACGAGCTCTAGATCTCGGTGGCCATATGACGAGTGAGTTCAGCTGGCCTCATGGGCACATTTGCGCGAAGGAACACGATATTCCAATTTATCATTCACGCGTATTTTAATAATTTGATTGTATTTTAACTGCGATTATTTAAGTAATTAGATTAATACCACAGAACAGATAATAATACAACGTATAGAATTGACACTGTCATCCGCCCATCAATCTCCATCGGGTCTTCTCACCCCGCGAGCGAGATTGAGCTCTTGACGAATCTCCGTGAGCTCCGAACGCACTCTCTTGCGCGTGTACAAAACTCCATGTGTGCAGTGTCTGTGTGTATCGCGGCTTTTGTATGGGAATTGAGTCGAGTGACCGGGGTGTACTAATACCCACACCCACGTTTGTTACACCTACGACGTACCTACGACGTACCTACGACGTACCTACGACGTACCTACGACGTACCTACGACGTACCTACGACGTACCTAAGACGTACCTACGACGTACCTACGACGAGCCTTCCCCATCGGGAACAAGGCTGCACTGTTTGTATGTCACTAAAGTTGGTGTGGGTAACAAATAGGCATTAATATATGTTTGACAAAAAACATATATTAGCAATACCAAATAGGTAATGCTAATATATGTTTTTTGTCATAGTATTATTTACGCGTAGAGGGGTCTGTTTGTATACATATTTGTTTTATTTTATAAGCACCATTCGACTATAATTTCGGTGTCGTTTGCGAATCTGCGAAAGCGTCGATGTACCACAGACTTTATCACAAATTCATTAGTTTTGTCTAAGTCGGAGTGAACGTGTTTTTTGTACCACCTTTTAGTGCAAGTAAACTAAAATATTACTATTATTTAGTAATATCATTTACTTAGTAATTTAATTTACTACGAAAATGCAAAATCGAGTGATTTTCACGTTATTGAAAGTAATCCGGTCAATTTATATAAAATCACATTTTTTTAAATAGATCTTCGTAAAGTTGCCAGTAACAAATAAAATGCATAATTAATAAAATTAATTAAAAAAATCAATCATACATCAATTACTTATTTTACTATCTAAATGAAATGAAAATGTTTTTGTTAATAAATAAATGGGAAATGAGGGTACTTATAAAAACTTAACATTAAAAAAAGTCGTTCAAAGGCCGTTTCTTCGAATTCAACTTTTGTCTGCAAAAAATAATTTAAAAGATAAAATTATGTATATATTTATTATTATTAAACATATACTAATACTGGATGGGATATTCTCAACTTAAATTAAAATAAATAATTATGATTAAATATTAGTAAATTATGACAAAAAAATTGCAATCAGGTTTTAAGAGTTTTGAAGCAAATATTATTATTTAGTGAAAGAATAATAAATATACAAAGAGATATTATAGTATTAGTGGAACTTGACATTGTACTATATTATACCAGGTGTTGGAGAAAGGTGTAAGGAATGGCCAAAATTCTTTTGCAATCTGTGCAGTTTGACGGACAGATGTACACTCTAAAGTATTACAATACCATTTTGTAACACGTGCAGTAGTTTGGTCATGAAATTGAAGATTTCCATCGCTAACATAATAATAAATAATTTATTAATAAACATCTGTAGTATCAACAAACGAACAACGAATTATCTATTTTATTTTAATATTATTTTTAAATTTAATTATTACTATTTATTAAGCTTTACACTCTTTATTATGTACAGTGTGAGGACGAATTTCAACTTATTTACTAATTATTATTATTTATATTAATTATATTAATAATTCTTTGACTGAGATTAGTGATCGAGTCGAATACAGGACGATTTTAAATTAACAAGAAAATAATTAATATCAATATTTTATTATATTTATATAACTAAAACGTTTCTATTTTCTTCAAACTGATATTTAATTGGTTACAAAAAGCTGTAGTTATACATATAGTATTTTTAAAGGGGAAAAAAGGAAAAAGAATTTATTTTTTCTACCAGTGTCTAGTTTAACTTGATTATAATGATCAACCACCCTTAGTATAACTTTACTTTTTTGTAACACTCAGTTATTTTGAAACGATTTATTTTACTTGCTTGTTGAGATCAAATGCTACTAATATTATAAAATGCGAAAGTTTGTGAGGTTGGATGGATTGTTTGTTACACTTTCACGCCAAAACTACTGCACCGATTAGGTTGAATATCGCTATGTAGAAAGTTTAGACCTCGGAATATCACAAAGGGTACTTTGTATCCCGATATTCCCCCGGGAACGAAGACTACGCGGGTGGGACCGCGGGGCACAGCTGGTATAATTGAAATCTCAGACATTTCCTGTAGACAGATTGATCTGACATTTGGTGCAGAACTTTAGTTCTTATGACAGTCAAATAAAACCGTTTTTTTTTTTATATAACAACCTATTATTATTATTATTTTGAATATTTTTTTGTATAAATTATTTTGTATCGTTCTGTATTCGTCCCATTCTCATTCACATGCCGATCCATATTAATAACGCTATTATTAATAATTATATCACTGCAAGCGCCATCTATGGTTAATATTATTAAGGACTGAGTAGAACCAATCTATCTTTATCATTAACTAAACAAGAACATTAACACAACCCGAGTCAAAAAATTCCAAAATTGATGTTATTTCCTCCGTTTCCTCCGAATATAATTAAACCATTTTATAGATTTATATTTGGATGTTTTTATGGTGAAGTAAACTATGTTCGTGTCATTTTAATTTCTCTTATAAATTGTTGGTATTTTCCTTATAAATTAAAATCCCAGTCGTGCTCGCGTCATTGGACGTTCACTATGAAAAAAAAATTAATAGTTTATAAATGAAAATAAAATGATAGGGACATGGTTTACTTCATCTTTAATATTTCAGTATATAAATATATCAAATAAAACTATATTCGGAAGAAACAGAGGAATATAAAACATCGTTTTGGTAAAATTTTCATAGGATTGTGTCAAATTTCTAGAAGACCATGTAGAGCCGGTACAACTCGAGCCTTAATGTTACAGTGAACGATTAACACAATAAATTAATAATATACAACGTGTTCATGAAAGGTGTAGTTATACTTAAGGTACATTTACTTTGCAAAATAATTGCGAAATAAGAAAAAAAACTACTATCCATACAAAATTTACAAAATTAATCAGCAGATCGATTAATTTGTATGGAAAGTCAAATTGTTGCAAAAAAGACAGTAAGATAACATCACGCCTTTTCTGCGAAGGGTTAGACAGGTGTGTACCCATTCCCACAGTAGGTACCCCCACACTCAAGGCAATGTGACGTGTAGATGCGCCACTTTAAGTATTACCACACCTTTTTGAAAGTCGACACTTGCGATCTGTAATTAACTATATTTTGTTGTGTTAAGTCTCCTTTATATATTAATGAACATGTTTGCTACTCGTCGAGTAGTACTTATTATAATTTTGAGGGTATGTTTGAAATATAGGTAGGATGGTTTCGTCTTCGGTAATAATAAAAAATATTTTTTGTACGATTTGTAGTTTTTTTTGTATGAATTTAATTTCAAAATAAGTCTTAATTTTTAAACTATCGCCATTCAAACATTGGACTAGAAACATATATTAACTGGCATTATTTAGAGGATGGCAAGGACGGCCGAACGGTAAAAGCGTATAAAAGCGTGCGTTTTCCAGCGCTCGGGTTCACTTTGCCTTCAGCTGTCGTCGAGTGAACATCATCTGATATCTATTCATAATTCTTTTGTTGTTGAATCTCTGCCCGAATTATTGTCGAATTAATTTTCGATTTAGTTTGTTTTTACTATATTAGTAATTTTTCATAATGGTTATTTTTTTATTTAATTTATTGAGTTTGCTGAATATATATACAATGTGAATTGCTGAATATATGTGACAGCCTCGTTGGCTCAGATGGTAGTAACTCTGCCTTCTGTGCCGCAGGCCCCGGGTTCGATCCCCGGCCAGGTCAAACATTTGTGTGCATGAACATGTCTGTTTGATCTGTGTCTGGGTGTTATAAGCTTATATAAGTATGTATATCAGTCATCTGGTTACCATAGTTTGGGACCAGATGACCGTGTGTGGAAGTTGTCCCATATTATTATTATAATGTGTCACATAAAGATGTAGTGATACTTGAAGCAATAAATCAAATTTAACATCATTCAAAACAAATTCGTCTTCTCATACATAATGAACCAGCCGATTGGGAAATTTGTATGGGAATTCATTTTTTTTGCGAATTCCAATTTTTAGAAGCAAAAACACACATGTGACAACAAACATACCCTCAATACATTACAATATACACATAATATAGTTATAATACAATAATTCTCACCGTGTATTCATAATATATGAGTATATAGCGACACTATGCGTTCCTCGCCAGCTCGTAGAACAACACGTAGGCCTCCGGAGAGACCACGTCTCGAGGCTTTATCGGAGTTACCCTGGAACATAACAACACGACATTATTACAAGGGGTTACAGTTCGTTTGGATGGGTGAATGAATGATCTCTTTATTGGTAAAACAAGGACAAAACTTAGAACTGTTTGCTGTTTGTTTGTTAACTGGATGGATGTTTGTTACTCTTTCACGCCAAAACTACTGAACCGATTCGGCTGAAATTCGGTATGTAGTTTAGACTTTCCAATAATACATAGAGTAATTTTTATCGTGATATTCCCACGGGAACGAAGCGCGCCACAGCCAGTGACAACAACGTACCTGGAGTCGTTGTACTCGTGCCACTCGCCGTTGTAGGGGTGCTTGCAGTACGCAGTGTAGTGCCCCGAGTACGTCGTTCCTACGGCACACATGTGTTCGTATACATTATATACTTACATAACATAACATAAACATAACATACGTTCACGCCTTTTTCCCGAAGGGGTAGGCAGAGATGTACCCAGGACTCAGTCCCATAGTAGATACACCCACATTTCGCCAGTATGTTATTGGTCCCATGTAATAGGGGGCGAGCCTATTGCCATCTACCGGGCACAGTTCCAGACTCCAGGCAGTTATTGAGATAATTCCTAATGGAAAAATCCAATATTTAACACTGCCTGACCTGGGGATCGAACCCAGGACCTCTTGATTGGCAGTCGAGCATGCGCCTTCTACGTCACCGAGGCAGTATATACTTACAGATATCTGCAATATGGTTTTAATAAACAATTTAAATACAAAATGCAAAATAGGTATTTGGCTTTTACCCGGAGGGGGTCCATGCAATCATTATAAACTCATAAAATGATTATTTTATTTTATTGTAATAATATGAACGCATTAGCTCTTATACATATTATCAACTTAATTTCCTAATAATTATAACAATACAATCATTTAATAATATTAATATTAATAATATTAATATTATTAATTATTAATAATTCATAGTGATAAGAAATATAAATAAATGTAATTAATAATATAAATGAAATGTGCATGATCATTTAATTTATGTAAATGAAATGAATAATTATATTAAAATGTATGGAATATTGTGTGGAATAAAAATAAAGCTTTAATAATAATAATTTGCATTTAAATAGAAGTATTTCAAATAAATTGCATCTCTGTATGTTTATAAGTTTGGAATGTTCTCGTAGATCTTGCCGCATGCGGACGTGTGTCGTTTTGTCCTGCGAATTACGCATCTACATTTCTGCTATTGGCTGATTGTGAATTTTTCGATTCCTACTTACTCGCGCGCATCTTGGACGTGAGGCTCCGCCTTTGGGGCGGTCTCCGAGTGAGATAGATAGCATCCACACATCAGGGATCTTAAACTTGAATAATTGACATCGAATATTGGTGAAAAAAGTGTTGACTACGGGGGGACCCGAACCTACGGTGTCATCGTTCGGTGAGTGTCGAGTCCGCGTGCCCCACCACTCGGCCATCGCTACACTCGCAGTGCCGTCCGAAATTAGTCACCTGTTGAGCTAGGTGTACGTGCTACGAGGCGCCTACGAAAACAGCGAGTTCCTGCTACACGTCGCTTTGCTAAAATCATTACTCGGAGCTAAATATTTCGCTTTGAGCAACGGGCTACGTAGGCGAGTTCACTACTGCTACTTTGCTATAAAACTTTTCTGCTCCCTAGTTATTGCTTCCGTCGCTCTAATTTTAAACTTTAAAATGTCGCTCAAGCGCACACCACCTCAAAGGACAGATGAATTTCAAACACGATCGGACCCAAATATACCGTCTCAGCTTCAGGAAGGCGGTGTTCACTCAAATATAATGAGAAACAAGCGACCCCGCTCCCCAGTACATTCATGCGAAAATGTGAAAGACGAAATAAATGATTTAAAATCAATATTTCTATCGTTTCAAACTGAACAATCATCAATAATGAAGACATTGATATCAAATATTAATGAAATAAAAACGTCTAGAAGGGAGCATTCCACTATGCTTAACCACCTTCAATCTGATATAAGGGATGTGAAGGAACAAAATGAAAAGATCCAGAAAACTAATGAAAACCTTGGAAAACTAATGGGCACTATGAATCAAAATTTTGAAGCTATGAAAGCCAAAATTGATGGCTTAGAAAAAGAACAAGGTGAATGCTCCAAGAAGATTAAGGACCTCCAAGTAAAATTATCCGATGAAGTTCGAACGTCTCGTCCATCGTCTATAGAATTGAAAAATGTACCACAGGCCAAACACGAGACCGTAGAGGACTTAAAGACATTAGTCCATAAGCTAGGAGAGGCATTGAGTCTGAATATAGCTCCAGAAGAAATACGTGACGTCTATCGTCACTCAGGCAAACCAGGATCAGCGCGACCGATTATCGTCGAGTTTCTGTCAGTCACTCAAAAGAAAAGAGTACTGACGATGGCCAAGGAGTTTAATAAGCAACGCAGCGGAGAAGAAAAACTTAATACGAGCCACCTCGGCTTCATCGGCAAGCCCACTCAGGTTTATATCGTAGAGTATCTACCTGGATCCATCAGAAAATTATTTTTCCAGGCCAAAGAGTTCTCAAGGAATAATGGTTACAAATTCTGCTGGTCATCAAATGGTAGGATTTTTCTACAGAAAAGTGAGCAATCAAAAGCCATCCTCATACATAATGATCAGTGTTTAAGTGATCTAGATAGCCAGAAATGACTATATTGCATGAAAATAGAAGATAAATATTATATAATATTCTATTACACATGGCTCTCTGCTATCTATGTAACTGTATTTATTAATAAATATGCATGTCAATTTTATTTTTGTGATATTTTATCATTGATATCACTCGTAACTGGTACACGATACTTCTCTGAGACACAAACCATACACACCATCACTCATACACACCCGACACGATACGATATCGCCCGAGCAAGGAGGGATAAACCGACTGCAAAACCTATACAAAATACCCCTTCATTCTTCAACTATCCCGCTATGCCGTTACGTGCTAGGGATAGAATGAACATTGAAAACAATGACTGACATAGACTCAATAAGTACAGACATTGACACAGTCGGTTTATCGTCTTCTTTTATGTGCGCTCCTGAACACTGTCAAAAATACATAAATGTGAACAGAAAATCTATTAAAATTCTACACCTAAATATACGTAGCCTAAATTGCAATTTCTCTGGATTAGTAACTCTACTTTCTGTCCTAACTTTTGAATGTGACGTTATTGTACTTAGTGAATGCTGGCTCCGTAGCCTGGTGAACATTCCAACTATAACGGGATTCTCCTCAGCTTGCACTAATCGAACATCAAATCAGAATGATGGCGTGGTCATTTATTGGAAACATCACTTGCAATGCGATATCTCTGAACCTGAATTTAAAGATGGTAACTGTCTCGTATGTCGTTTTGGTGTATCTATAGCCATAATAGCAATATATAGACCTCCCTCATTTATACAAATAGACAATTTCCTAAACAGCTTGGACAGTATTATGATGTCACTATCATTGTTTAGAAATATTTGCATTGTTGGAGATATTAATATTGACATAAAGGCTGGCAGCACTGATAGAAGATTAAATGATTACTTAAACTTGTGTGCGTCTCATGGAATGCTACCAACTCATTTGTTACCGACTAGATTAGACAATTGTCTCGATCATATTATCCTCAAAAGTAACCATGAGTCAACCACAATTGTTTTAGAGACGTTCATCACAGACCACTGTCCAGTCCTTTTGTGCCTCTATAATAGTTATGGAGTTAGACCACCTTGCACCCGCTCCAAAATAGATTTTAATGCGATAGAAAGGGAAATATTAATCGCTGATTACTCTTTGGTGTGGCTTGCTCCCCTCGCAAATTTAGCAATAGACCTACTAATCTCCCAGCTTAGGGAAATTGTAAATAAACACACGGAGATTGTAACGATCACTAGGAAAAAGAAAGTCCTTAAACCTTGGATCACGCAAGGTCTCCTGCGATGTATTCGTAATCGGGACAAAATGCACAAAAGATCGAAAATACAACCTAACAGTGCTACTTTAAATATAACCTATAAGCGCTACCGGAATTATCTAAATAATCTTTTAAAAAAATTAAAAAAGGACTACGAGCAAAATGAATTCACAAAGGCAAAAAATAATGCTAAACAAACGTGGAAGATTGTAAAAGACATTACATATATTTCTCGCCTAACAACACCTCCTAATGAATTACTGTCACTCGATTCCGATCCTATTGAAGCTACAAGTATTGTTAATCAATACTTCTCTAATATTGGTCAGGAACTCTCTAGCAGAATTAATACTAACCCTTTGAACCCACGATATAATGTTACTTTCCTAACTAAAGCCCCTTTACACTCATTTGCGTTACTTAAAACTGACGATGCGGAAATAGAAAATATAATAGTGGGGCTACGAAGTGACTGTGCTGTGGGGTGGGACGGTATCTCAGCAAGCCTCCTCAAGAATTGCCGTCCTGTCATCGTTCCAATTATAACCCACATCTTTAACCTCGCCCTTGACACAGGATGCTTTCCCAAAGCCCTTAAAAAAGCTCTGGTTCACCCAATTTACAAAGCTGGACGCCGAGACAGTGTCAATAACTATAGGCCTATTTCGGTATTGCCATCTATGTCTAAAATCTTGGAAAGAGTACTCAATAAGCGCTTAATTAGTTATCTAGAAACCAACCACATAATAGCTGACAATCAATTCGGATTTCGAAGGGGTAAATGTACAGAAGACGCCGTCTGCGGCTTACTAAACTCAGTAACGAAGTTTCTAGATGATAAGAAGTATTGCCTAGCTATTTTCCTGGATCTCACCAAAGCGTTTGACACTGTCTCGGTTCCGATACTTATCTCAAAATTGGATGCAATAGGAGTGAGAGGTTCCCCTCTTGAAATTTTTAGGGACTATCTACAGAACCGGAAACAAATGGTTAAGATAGGGCCTTATATTAGCCATGAGGAGAAGGTAGGTCACGGAGTCCCTCAAGGTAGTATATTGGGACCTACTCTCTTCCAAATTTACATCAACGATTTGTGCAAATTAAACATGAAGAATTGTGAAATCTTCTGCTACGCAGATGATACAGTTCTCTTGATTAATGGAAACAACTGGGCAGAAACAAAAGTATTTGCTGAAGAGGCCATGAGGACTGTCACCTCTTGGCTTGCGATGAATCTCTTAACCCTTAACGTAGATAAGACCAAGTTCTTGACATTCAGCATTACTTCATCAACACAGCCACCCCTAATATCATTTAACTTAAAAGCTCATACTTGTCCTTATTCAACTGAGATGTGCGACTGCCCAAATCTTGTTAGAACGAGTTGTTTCAAATATCTGGGTGTTCAGATTGACCAACTTCTCAGCTGGCAGGCCCACATTGACTCGCTAGTATCCAGAACAAGAAAGCTTATATTTATATTCAAGACATTAAGAGCGTCAGCTAATTTTTCCACTTTGAAACTCGTATATTCTGCCTTATGCGAGTCGATACTAAGATATTGCATTCCTGCGTGGGGCGGAGCTGCTAAGACAAAAATGCTCTATCTCGAAAGAGCGCAAAGAGCTGTACTTAAGGTGATGACAAAAAAGCCCTACCGCTATCCTACAACAACCCTGTACGCGGACTGTAGGGTTCTCTCTGTGCGACGAATTTTTGTCTTGCAGAGCATCATGCGAAGGCACTCTTCCATATCTTTCAATCCTGACCATCAAACATCAAAACGAAGATCAGATTTGGTCTGCATTGTTGAAAATCATAGAACCAAATTTTACAGCCGTTTTTACCCCGTTAAATCTGCTCAACTTTATAATAGAGTAAACCGAATATTAGATATATATCCTCTTAATAAATATGAACTAAAGCAGAAAGTTTTAGACTGGCTCTTACCACTGAGTTACAAGGAGACAGAAGATCTTATGATCATTAAAATTTGATTTAACACTGTTCACATAATATTATCAAAATAGGGCATCCATACAAGACAAAGACAACCTTACACACAGATACACACCCCCAAACACACACCATAAATACACATTCCATATACATACCTCAGAGAAATGTAATCATAATGTTTTTAAGTCTAGCTTCGTACTATCTGACAGATCTTATTATTATAGAAATCATATATAACGTAAGAGTACATAGCAGTTAGCAGTAATGTATTTTAATATTTTGGATACTTATTATGTAAAATATAAGAAATTATCTGTCGGCACGCGGCAGATACTCATATAATTAGTATAGTAAGATAATGCTCAAAACCATGTTTATTGGTGCCCTATATACAGGCCCTTTTGGACTTCATCAAAGGCACCAATTATGTAACAATATACTGGTATGCTAGAAGAAGGTATAAATTTAGGATGCACTACAACTGCATTTTCCATGGTATATTTATAAATAAACTGTGAACAGAGGCGCATGTTTGGAACGTGTCTCTCTTGGGGGGACTCTCGTAACCTGAGATACAAGGTTGTCCTTAGTTCAGGGAACGAGGGCTCTTCCCGTGCTGGACGCGTTTTTGGGGTGCGATACTGCACATACTAAATTGTACTTTATTACCTATTTTAGTATACCTTTTGTAAATCTAGTTCTGTTAATAAACGTTTTATTTTTTTTTTTTTTTTTTTTTAAGTATTTATGGCAAATGTAAGGATTTGTGGATTTAGTCTGTGGCTTTGTCGCTGTCAACGAGAATATTGACAGTGACAAGGATACTGGTTTGATATTAGAAGTACTGAGATGTGATATACTCTGTGGAATAGACAGATAAGCAGAAATATGGCGGCAAAGTAGTGATGATGGAATATGGAGTGAATTATGAGAAAAGTATAGTAAAAGGAGGTGTACGAGGATTATTATAAGATTTAATAATTGTTACTCGTCACAATATACTTATACAATGTATGAGGAGCGTAGCTTACCTACGACAAATTCGACACAACATAACATACATTCACGCCTTTTTCCCGAAGGGGTAGGCAGAGGTGTACCCAGGACTCAGTCCCATAGTAGATACACCCACATTTCGCCAGTATGTTATTGGTCTCATGTAATAGGGGACGAGCCTATTGCCATCTATCGGGCAGTTCCAGATTCCAGGCAGTTATTGATATAATTCCTAATGGAAAAATCCAATATTTAACACTTTGCCTGACCTAGGGATCGAACCCGGGACCTCTTGATTCGACACAATCCTATGGAAAATTTATCAATTCGATGTTTTGTATTCCATTCTTTCCTCCGAATACAGTAAACCTATTTGAAACATTCATATCCTGATATTTTGTAGTGGTAGGCCTCTCTTGCAGGGGCCCGCCTGCGGAAGTACCACACCTTTGCCAGTTATTCATCCGCCAAGCAGTAATGTGCGAACATTACTGGGTTCCGGTCTGAAGGATAATGTTACCGGCGAAATTACTGGACATGAGTTTCAACAACTAATATCTCGGGGTGACAGGCGCAGTGCAGTGCCGCGCACAATTTAGAATATTAAAACACTGGGTGGCACTGTGTCTGATATGGGCAATCATGATGCTTACCATCAGGCACCTGATTTGCTCGTCTTATCGATGAAGTATGTTCCTTTCATTTAATTTTTGTTTATAAACTCTTAATTTTTTAGTAGTGAACGTCCAATCACGCGAGTACAACTGAGATTATACGAAGTTAATTATGGGACAACTTCCACACAAAAACCGAAAAAACGAGTTTATAAAAGAAAGTTTAGTATAAAAATATCAGGATATTAATTTATAGAATTTGTGAATAATATTCGGAGGAGACACGGGGAATACAAAACATCGATTTGATACATTTTACCATAGGACTGTGTCAAATTCGTAGAAGGCCGCGTACGCTCTTATCAATTAATTTATTAGTAACTAACATTGGTTATAAATAGCCATGCAAATGATTTCCAAACGTGTATGAATGTATGAACATATGTGTGAGTGTGTGTGTGTGTGTGTATGTACCGGAGTGGTTGCTGACGGCGTACAGGTTGTAGAGGGAGATGGCGCCGCGCGCGGACGCATAGGGCGACATGTCGAGCCCTGTGAGCGGGAACTCCACCAACACGTTCAACTTGCCGCGGAACCGCTCCGTCGGCGAGAACCTGTTATCATTTACATACATACATACATACATACATACATACAGTCACGCCTAGTTCCCGTCGGGGTAGGCAGAGACTATTTCATTCCACTTGCTACGATCCTGACGTACGACTTTCGCTTCCTCCACTTTCATCACATTCTTCATGCATGCTCGTCGGTTGTTGGTACATTCGACCTGGCCTTTCCTTAAGATTATTATTTATAATATCATCCATATGGACCTGAAGCCGCCTCGACCGTTGTCTATATCTATTATGGCGGTCTATAGAGATTATAATTCACTGCTAAAGCGCGCTGAATCTAGAAATTTCCAGATTTTCCGAGGAGTGATGTGTTGAATCTCTTCTGGGCGAATTATTTCTCGTCCCAGATGGATACTTCTATTGAACACGAGTGGTCCGCATTCGCAGAGGACGTGCATAGCCGTTTCCTCTTCTTCATGGCGGAATCTGCACTCGGCTTCCTGGGCTAGCCCCATGTTCATCATATATATGTAGGCCTAATATGCAGGGGCCCGCCTGGGGAAGTACCACACCTTTGCCAGTTATTCATCCGCCAAACAGTAATGTGCAAACATTGCTGTGTTCCGGTATGAAGGGCAATAACCAGCGAAATTACTGGGCATGACGAGCTTCAATAACTAATATCTCGGGGTGACAAGCGCAGTGCAGTGCCGCGCAGAATTTAGAATTTTAAAACACTGGGTGGCACTGTGTCTGATATGGGCAATCATGATGCTTACCATCAGATTTGCTCGTCTTGTCACTCACTATCATAAAAAAAAAATGTTTATTTAGTTTGCAGTGGTCTGTGAGAGTTCTGGTCACTGCATAGGTTTTATATCTACTGAGCTGAAGGACTTATAATAAATGTGTTTGTCCCTTTACATACTTCCACATACAGGTGAACTTCTGGTCATTACTATTGACCTAAGTATTTGGTTTCCGCAGAGAAGGGTACACAATTACTAAACGGACACTCCACAGTATCATTAAATAAATAGCGACTCTAGCTCCGACGCAATAAAGTGCAATTCAGATCGCACGGCGTCTAACTAATTATAGTTATATTGACATACAAGCTGCCTCTCTTTCTATCGCGTATCTCTCTATCTGTTCTCTCTGTCTAGCTCGAAGAAACGGACGCCCCGGGTACTTGTAACTCCACACCTTTGTTGTTATCAAAATAGTATTTATAATAATTCGGTCAACAAAGATACATACTGTTACGTTACAAAAAATATGGTGATTGTAGTGTCGAGGTGTACCCAGGACTCTGACCCATAGTAGGCACACCAACACATCACCGGTATGTTATTGATCCCATGTGATATGGAGCGAGCCTATCGCCATCTACCGGGCACAGTTCCACTCCAGGCAGTCGCTGAGATAATTTCTAATGGAAATACATAATAACACTTTGCCTAAGCTGAGGATCGAATCCGGGATCATCATGATCGGCAGTCGAGCTTATGTGATATTCGATGTGTGACAAAAATGTGTAGTAGTACTAAAAGGGGTGTTTCTATGCGTCAAACTAAACAGCTTTCTAAACAAAGTACTGCAAATTTAGGAATCATATCTTTTAAAAGTTGTTCACTTTATCGGAGAATCTTTTCCTTGCACGTGATGTATTGAATGACCACGTCCATACAGCTTACCTCTTGAGATGTAGAACTAGTACCTGCGGGAACTTCTGCACAGTGAACCATTTGAGGCACTTACGACGGACCCCGCACTTGGAACATGTCTGCAAATTATTCATTTCATATATTTATTTAATAAATAGAACATACATAAACATACATTCACGCCTTTTTCCCGAAGGGGTAGGCAGAGGTGTACCCAGGACTCAGTCCCATAGTAGATACACCCACATTTCGCCAGTATGTTATTGGTCCCATGTAATAGGGGGCGAGCCTATTGCCATCTACCGGGCACAGTTCCAGACTCCAGGCAGTCATTGAGATAATTCCTAATGGAAAAATTCAATATTTAACACTATGCCTGACCTGGGGATCGAACCCGGGGCCTCTTGATTGGCAGTCGAGCATGCGCCCTCTACGCCACCGAGGCAGTCAATAAATAGAAAGCTTAGTTTTAATTTATGTATCATGACCTAAGTATAGCCTTAATCCGTAACTATAGTACGTACGTATAGAGTCAGTTGTAGGTCGACATGTTGCAACTAATGCGCGAACGAATTCAATACTAGCATCAATATGAACTAGCGCGCCGACCCGACTTCGTACGGACACCAGCAAACCATAGTTCATTATTATTAATTGTTTATTTCGACCAACAAGGATCATAGATCGGTACACAATATTAATTACTAAATTACAATACGAATTAACAAACAATAAATACAAAATAAAATGAATCGACATAATAATTCAATATAATAGTTAAATAGAACGTTTCAAAAGCAATAATTCATCATAGTGCAGCCGGAGGACGTCCACCTATAGATATGGACACATGTAGCCTACATGCGGCCGCTTGTCGCTTGTGTTGTTGCTTGTGTTGTTGCCAACACTCTGTTGCCAACACTTGGCGCCGGAGAGGCTGCAGCGTGTTGCTCACTCTCCGTGATACATCGTCGTCATACTACTAGCTGTGCCGCGCGGTTCTACCCGCATATTCATCCTATGTGTTATTCTTAGGTCTAAACTATCTACGTATAGAATTTCAGCCCGATCGGTTCGACACTTTTGGCATGAAAGAGCAACAGACATCCATCCATCCATCCTTCACAAACTTTCGCATTTATAATATTAATATTTATACAATTTCAATTAATATTTTTGACCTTTTTGGCCTTAATTTTGGAATCTGATATGTTTTTATGATATGAACCGTATAATGTACAATAAGGTAGAATACAGACCGGCTTCTCGTCCCCGTCCATCTCCTCTTCCTTGGTGAAGTGTTGCAGACATTGTTGTATCTTGAGGTTGCCGGTGCGGCTCGGGATCGGCAGACTGCAAGTCCAAACGAACAACACACTCATATACGTGTCTCTAATATTAGTCTGTGTCATTATTACTGTGTTTGTCTATCGTTTTTATCACAATAGATAATTTGAAATTGTTGCAATTTCAATGGGAACGACCTCGTAATCCGAGGAAGCTGGCCCCAGTAAACCTTACATTGTCTATCCTATATCGCCGAGTAGAGAATGTTATTCGCTATAATATTCACAAACATAGTAGACATCTTATTATCGACGTTTGATTTATAATTTGATTTGAATCAAATGAGGTTAAATATTAAGATTTTGTTTTAATGGCGACGCGCATTCTAATATCAGTGGAACATTTGCTTTATTCATAATTAACAGCGATATTAAAAAAATTTAATTATGCACATTAGAAATTTTTATTATTAGACCTAACATACATTCACGTCTTTTTCCCGAAGGTGTAGGCAGAGGTGTACCCAGGACTCAGTCCCATAGTAGATACACCCACATTTCGCCAGTATGTTGTTGGTCCCATGTAATAGGGGGCGAGCCTATTGCCATATACCGGGCACAGTTCCAGACTCCAGGCAGCTATTGAGATAATTCCTAATAGAAAAATCCAATATTTAGCACTATGCCTGACCTGGGGATCGAACCCGGGACCTCTTGATTGGCAGTCGAGCATGCGCCCACTACGCCACCGAGGCAGTCCTAGTTATTAGGCCTATCTAATAAAATCAAAATTATAATGTGAGGTCGACGCGGCCCAGAAACTGACAATTCGCTCGTATTATAAATGTTACATTTACACCTTTAGATGGATTGATCTGACGTTTGATATACTCCTACTCTTTAAGTTCAAATGATCACCTTAGAAAAAAGGGCGGAATGAGTCTTTTAAAATAAGAAGTGAAGCGCCACAGTAAGCCAGCAATACAAACATGACGGCGCGCACACATTCCCCACCCATGAACCTAGCAAGTGCTCACTGATCGAGCTATCAGTACAAAGATCCCTTCCGTCCACTCAAGATAGACCTCCCCAAACGAGCGAGCGAGCTGGCTTACTGTGATGGTGGTGTGATGGTTCATTTGTTGTTTTAGGTGGACTCCGTCCGCATTTTTTATAAATTCTTGAGTTATATTGATGACTAATAACTATATTAGTTATCGCCGCGGAGTTACCGGATTTACAATCCCCCTCTCTCTCCCCGCGGTTGCCGTAAGAGCCGGCTAAGGATCAACAGACTCTGAGGACGGGCAGCGGCGTCCTCTACAACAAACCATCGAACTTCGCTCGCCAACCCGCCCGCCAAGCGTGTCGAGTATCGGCAAAACCCCACTTTATGGGGGAGGCCTATGTTCAGTAGTGGATTACCAGCGGCCGAGATGATGAATAACTGATATAATATGTTGTAAATTATAATAATGAGAAAATAAAATTATCCACGAGCGGAATTTGAATTTTGACCTTCCGCACTTATCCTGAAATTGTCTTCCTATAATCATATCGCGTTTCGAGCGAACAGACCGCTCGGTCTATAACAATATCCGTATAGAATGTAAGGATGCAGCGGCAGTACCTGAGATCCCAGAAGGGGTCGAAGGTGACGCTGTCGTGGTTGCAGTGTGTGCAGCGCAGGGTGGACTTCAGCTGCCCGATGAAGATGTCTCCCACCAGCGACTCCTCCACGCGGAGGTAGCGGGACCACGCCTCCTGGGCCTTGGCCGAGTCACTGCACACGACGACACATATACTGTTCCTGCTGGACCTGGCGGTACCAGGGGAACGACCGCACGGACCGGGGACCGGGGACTCGATGGAGAGGAAAGGGAGAATGCAGATGGAACGATTGCTTTTGAAAGTTCATTTCGGAAGTATGAATGGAGTGACCTCGATGGACAAAGTAAGAAATAGTGTGATAAGGGATCGCTATAGCGTGTTAGAAGATGTAGTGACAGAGATGGAGAAAGAATTGCCGAGGTGGTTCGGACAAATGGAGAGGATGGACGAAAGGAGAGTGACAGAGGAGATTTATGAGGATAGTGTGAATGGTCGAGTCGGTAGGGGTCGACCGCGGGCGTACCTTTCATGAACGAGTTGATGTTATCTTAAGAAAAGGCCAGGTCTAAAGTACCGACAACCGACGAGCATGCACGAAGAATGTGATGAAAGTGGATAAAGCGAAAGTTGTATGTCAAAGTGGGAACAAGGCGTGACTGTATGTAAGTATAATTTGCAAGTACAGGCCCCATCCGGGGATACGAATGTACGAATACGAATAAAAGCACGAAAGAAATTGTGGAAGCGTTGAAAAGTACGAAAACGAGTAAGACTGCAGGGTATAATAGAGTTTATACCGAGATACTTCAAGCTGGACAGCGTGTGGTAGCTAGTCAGCTGTACCGACTTTTCAACCTTTGCTGGAGGAGCTATAGAGTACGAGGAAACTGCTGCAAGGCCGTTATCGTATTGCTGTACAAAGGAAGAACAGCAAAACTGTAAAAACTACCGAGGCATTAGCTTATTAAGCATCATTGGCAAACTATAATATATGCAAAGATTTGGGATATGCAAGCGGGATTCAGAAGGATGGGATGCATGGATCGGATCTTTTCCTTACGAAGCATAGCCAAAAAATTATTGGCCCATAGCCAAAAGGTCTATTGCGCATTCACAGCCTTGGAAAAGGCCTACTACAGAGCAAAAACAAATCCACTTTCCGTACAAATTTGCCTATCAGCTGATACATTTTGTATAAGAAGTCGAAATTTATTTTGGGGAATTTTGCAATTCTTATTTTTGCAAGTTCATTTTCCTCACCTTCACCTTCTTAAGCATTACTACACCTTTATGTGACACGTTGTACATTGACAATAATATTACCTGAGATTGTCATCAATTTCAGTGAGTATCGGCTTCGGTTTGACCGTCACTTTGTTCACGTCCTCGTGCAGACCTTCCAGCAAGTAGCGGAGAAACTCCTGCAATATTATTATCACTATAAATATTGATCACACGGACAAAAATGGTCTGTCTTGACTTGATACGTGTACGCCTATCAAGAGACCGGTGTTTTCGAGCGACATAATTAATAATTATAATTTGAATTTTATTCTCTTAACTGGTAACACTAATTACGACTGCTCCTACATGTCTTATAGGAAATTATAAAGACTTACAGTTTAACGTCATTTGATTTTAGCGACTTTGCAAATACAAGGCGATCTTGCTTGTACAAAGTGGTTTTGCATGTACAAGACAACTTTGAATATACAAGGCGACAATGCATATACAAAACGACTTTTCACTTACAAGTCGACTTTGCATATAAAAGACGACTTTGCTTATAAAAGACGACTTTGCATATTATATGCATATGCATTTACACTAACCTGAGCGTCTTGCTGGCTGTACCCCATGAACCTCGGTGCAAACCTCTGCACCTGCGTCTTCAAGGCTTGCGTGTTCACAACTGAATCTCGCTCGCCGTATCGCCACAGCTCTTTTATTACGCTCGCGAACGCTGCAATATACATCTTCTTTTTTATCTATTAATTAAAAAAGGTTGAGCCCTGAGATGCTGGTTGCATTGCCAAGTGTAATAGCAATGCTTATACGTTGGGTCAGATATACGACAGCATTTTGTTCACGCGTCGCGTCGAGCAAGCGCTCAGATCTCCAGACATGTGATGTTATAATGAACTCACCATTAATGAGCGCGCCCTTCATACAAGATAGCGTAGTATTGATATCGGGAACATGTTTGTCAGCTTGCAAGTATTCTAACAACGGCCGAGTGTTGGATAGACATTGTATGACACTGTTCATGAAGCAGGTGTTGCCAATGTTTCGGAGACCGTTGAGACCTGCAACATATTGCTAACGTTTACAAACATAGTATACATCCAAATTTCACCCGTTTGTTTTTGGTCCCATAAAAGCCGAGCCTATTGCCTTCTGCCGGGCACAGTACTAAACTCCAGGCTGTTATAGAGATAATTCCTAATGGAAAAATCCAATAACACTTTGCCTGACTAGGGGATTGAACCCGATAACTCATGATCAGCAATCAAGCCTGAGCCCAATACGCCACTAAGGAGGTCACACTATATTGAACTATTATAATTCACAGACTAATTATATTGAAGATATTGGATAATTCATAGGCGAGTCTATAAGTGCCTTTGCATATTGTAATAATTTATTGTAAACTGCTGACGAACTTAATTTTTTATATCCACATATTATGATGATGTGTTGATATCCACATAAAAAAATAAGCCTTGGAGCATATACGCCCAGACGATAAGCACAACTGAATACATTTCTTGATCCCTCTGGTACAAGCTACAACATCATAAACTCCAATGGTTCTATGAGAAAAGTAGAGCCTTTATAACCATGCAATAACACACTTTTCCCTTTCCACAGAAAAATAAAATCAAAAGAGTGGTTTCTGTTTTAAACTTTTCAATTAGCTATTATAATTTGTACTCTGAACGAGTTTACTAGAGTAAGTTTATACATTTTATGTTATATTATTAGGAAATAAGGTAAAAATAGCGTTATAATATAAGCAACATAACTAAACTATCGCATTGGTATCTTGCTGTAATGATAGTCTAAGTTTTGGATAATAAATAATACGGTGATGGTAAGTAGTAGTTTTGTCACGTCGCGTCGCTTCATTAAGCGTGAGAAAGAGACAACTGTGAGAAAGACACTAAGGATTCGCGACGAAAACGTCGTAAGAACCACGAAGTTTGTCTCTTAGATTTGATTGAAATCCGTTGATAAATAACGCTACAGCAAATTCCTTCCCTTTTTCCCACCAATCAAAAATCGCGATCGACAAAACAAATTAAGTAAATCAAGGAACTTGTGTGCCAGTTTTCCTTAAAATCGTTTGAAAAATGCAACCTGTAGGCGAGAACTGACAGACTGACAGAAGGACAAAAGCATTATTGGTCAATCTCGAAACTGAGACGAATTGTCATAGTTGTTTAACGAAACAGAGGCTCCGCTATTATTTTCTCATTTTTGCCTTTTTTGTAACCAGATATTACAAAAAGGTGCAGTAATACTTAGCGGGGTGCATCTACCCGTCAATTGAACTTTGAAGAAAGAAAAAAAATTAAGATTTGTTCATTTTGGTTGTCCAATTGTGTTCTCTTTTCCTACTAGTTCTACAGCCAAAAACGTGTAATACTTAGTTAAATAAGTAAAATTTAACTTAAGGTGCATCTCTGCCCGTCCAAATGAAAAATTTTCATAATAAATAATTGAGAATATTATATACATTTTGCATACAATATGGATCATCCTATCGGTCAATTTGTATGAGAAGACGATACTTTATTTTCGATTTTCGCAATTCTTTCTTTTGCAATGTATTTGGGTCGCCGAGTCGATGGACCCACTTAAGGTGGTTGGGCCGACATCATTTCCCATTTATCAGAATTATATGGAATTCTTAAGGAAATATACTTTAAATATCTATTTGCATTTTTAAAACGTTTTTTTTGTAGTATAACTGGATAAACGCCACCATAGAATTAGTTAAAACTTCGAATAAAACTAATGAAAATATTGTATAATATCTTCTATCATCGTCATTGGTTCCTCAAAGTTTGTTTAGGAAATGATGTCGACCCAACCACCTTACGTATCATTGCACCTTTTTATTACTAGTTGTATATACCAGTTGTATTACTAGTTGACTAGTTGTATATAGTATTCAAGGTCAACTTGCTATTAAAAGTGTCAGTACCTACTCACCGCATGCACACATCAACTCACCGCTCGCTTGGGTGGTCTTATCGCTGCGTTCCGGACGACCCTCGGGTATGTCCCGCTCCCTCTCGGCGCTGCGTCGAGCGCTGATTGCGCTGCTTTTACCACCGGCCAATTCCTAATTAATATAACTTTTTAATGACATACATACGAGTAGTTTGTATGAAGTAGCTTGAATTATACTCAAAACCAAATAAAGCGCCTTGAATTTTTAGTTGACTTCTATAAGGTAACTAATTAATTAGCATCCTCTTAAGAGGCCGGCGACCGACAATCTCCCCACACAAACGTAATACCTAAATCATTTGCAATCGGAACACGTTTTCAAAATACAATGATGTTATTCGGAATGAGACACTAGTTATCTAGGTTCCTAATTATATTTTAGTTCAAAATTTGGGTTTTGTTTGAATGTTTGAAAATACCTTTTACTTTGTAGTGGTAGGCCTCTCTTGCAGGGGCCCGTCTGGGGAAGTACCACACCTTCGCCAGTTATTCCTCCGCCAAGCAGTAATGTGCAAACATTACTGTGTTGCGTTCTAAAGGGCAATGTTACCAGCGAAATTACTGGCCATGACGAGATTCAACAACTCATATCTCAGGGTGACAGGCGCAGTGCAGTGCCGCGCAGAATTTTTAATTTTAACACACTGGGTGGCACTGTGTCTGATATGTGCAATCATGATGCTTACCATCAGGCATCTGATTTGCTCGTCTTGTTACTCACTATCATAAAAAAAAACCTGTATTTTGGATTTTCATTATATTTTAGTCCAAAGTACTTATATATTTCGTATGAAAAAAAAATTGGAATCTAGATAACTAATGTCTCATTCTTAATAACATCATTGTATGTTGAAAATATTCTTTGGCTGTAAATTATTTAGGTATTAAGATTTTATTGGGAATTCCGTGGGTCGCCGGCCTCTTAAATTATACTCATAATCTGCGACTATGGAGTCAATATATCAGCTATTGCAAAAATTTTTTTAAATAAGTCAAGGATTATCAAATTAAATAACTGACTTCTTGTTGATTTCAGAGATGCGCTCCATGGGTGCAGTTTTTTTAATTTATGAGTATAATGAAATTTTAATGATCTGAATTCTTGTAACACGGGTTTGAGAAAAAATATAAATAATCAAATCAAACGAATTGACCAATTGCTAATGTGATCTTTATGTACCCAAAATCTTCATTTAACCTCTTTATACTTATTACAAGAAGTAGTAATACTTAAAGAGGTGCTCTACCCGTCGATCTAAACAATTTGTTCAGTATTACTACACCTTTTTGAACACGTTGTATAAAGAATAGTGTCATAAAAAATTCCAGGTGGACTTTATTTGGTTTCAAGAAGCATACATATTAGTAGCATTCCTATAATATAAAATAATAAAACATTAATATTAATAATATATTAAAAGTGATATAAAAACCGTGCAAACCATACTATAAATATAGCAAAATAATTACTAATGTACTTACCCATTTCACTATTCATAGATTTATTGAAAGTTAAGATACATAAAAAATATACTTACTTAAATCTTTATGTACAGCAAAGCATTTCAAAATATAAAACTATTTGCATTAAATAAAGCATGCTTAAGTTAAACTTAAAAATATGTAAGAAATACTTGAAATTGGGAGAGAAAATTTGACACCAATATAAAAATAATATAATCACAATTAATTCTGTCTTTTTTTTTGCTACAATTCTAATTTATTTATTTATAATTTAGCACAACTCTAGGGGACTAAGTTCATGCTATAATAGCATTTTCTTCCAATATCCTGCATTTGGAGAAAATTTAACAGAAATTGGGTTGTCTAATAATTTCTAGGATTTTTTTCTTTTTGTGATCAAACCATGCCAAACTGAAGTCGTCGACACACGAGCAACTTTCTTATATCCGACCACGATATTATTGAAAGTGTGCGAGCTTAATTTTTTTTCTCGAACTATAAAATATGGAGAGGATGAATGAGAGGTTGCCGAAACAGATTTATAATGCGACTTTATGAACTTTACATAAAGTTGATGATGTCAGTGAAAGGCCACGTTAAGATGTCAGTGAAAGGCCACGTTAAAAGTACTCCGTCGAGCATGTATAAAGAATGTGATCAAAGTGGAAGATCAGGATCGTAGCAAGTGGAGAGAAATAAACTCGGCCTACCCCAACGGGCGTTACTAAATGTATTTTTCCAATGTGCAAAATTAATATAGAACTCGTAGAAAATTCATTAATATCGTGGTCAGTCTGTACCATTCGTGCGAGCGTCACCGCGGCGAGTTGGACCGCGTAACGCGAGTACACTCGTCCATCAACCACGACCCGGCGACTTGTTGCCGCCACGATTTGTCGCCTAGTGTGCACGCGCTCTAATATTGCAACGATAGTTTTAAAAAACATCGAGATTAATGTGTCTTTTTCAATCAAAATAATATAATAAAACGGTAGGTAAATGATAATATTATAATGTCAATAGAAATAGTAGCATAATAATTCGAACGCTTCGAAGAATCATTTGATTTTTTGACAAAACTTTTTGTTTAAAATTGCCAAAAAATATCAGTATCGATTTAGAGAATAGACTAAACAGCAAATAGACTTTTCTGTATGCACTCCCTTTCCACGCACATCATCTTTCACATAAGTTCATTAATTTTAAGAGTTATCGACGACACGTAGATTAATCTTAATCTTGTCCTTATGGAGGTTAGATAAGTCTTAACGTCTCAGTTAGATAAACTCGGATATACAAGGAAGAAGAGCGAAGCTTAGTTTGACAGGGCTACTAATATTGTGGAGAAGATGGATGAAGATTTACAAAGGAGATTTTTATGGCGAATTTGAATGGTAAGTCGGTAGGGAGTCCTAGGCGTACTTTTTATGAACAAATAAATGTTATATGAAGGAATATAGGCCTGGAAACTTCTGCATAGCCACCACGTGGCACCATCCAAACAAACGAATGTAACCAGACCAAATAATGTATAACAAGTTTCTTGTACGTTCTTCCTGTAGAGGTATCATTCCGAACGCGCGGTAGTTTTGCACGGCCAAATTGACTATATATATTTATGAGTTTGAATGGCCATGTCAGAGACATAAGGCTATCATCACAAGCCTCTCTCTTGTATACCCGAGTTTACTCATAAAATGGCAGTTACCTACCTGAGAAATAATCCGATCACGACAAGGACATGATTCACGTATTCACGCTTAACCTACCGTCGTGTTCGGAAACTGTTGCCTACTTTTACGTATTAGCTACCCATCAAATACAACAAGTACCGTTTGACGGTTTGCCTTATTTAAATGAAGGATTTGAATTTAAATTAAGCGATTAAGAATTCTACATCTTTTGATAAAATTCATAATTTTATGGTTTTACGGCAGCGGTTGTTGAAATGTGCGAGTTACGCCTATGCAAAGTTATTTCGGCTTGAAAATTGCTTTAAAGATGAAACTTCAAACGATACTTCTCAGACTTGAGCGGGTGGATTTACTGAAACCAATTATGATTTCCGGTAACTACCTAAAACACCTACTTGATAACAATATGTTAAAGTAGTATAGTACCTGTCTGTACGCATGCGCGGTGTACAGTCGAGAGTCGAGCCGCGGCTCGCGCCGCCGACATCCGCATCTCATGCTGCAGCACGCATGCCACCGCAACCACCACCAACGTTAGCATATACGGCGAGAGGATTATTGATAGCTCCGTGGTGGGGGTGATCTTTGACGATTGGGGCTTTTGGCTCCTTACGGAAGTTATAATTTGAAGATGATGGCACTAGGGTATCTTGGATCCTTGGGTCTTTTGGTTTTAGAGGTGGTTAGGTATAGTCTTGCTTCTTGGCGCTTTTGGTGGCTAGTTGGAAGTTCTTGGAGATAATGATTTTAAGGTTGGTAAGGTTTGGAGATGTTGGAGCTGCCTTTTTGGGACTTTTGATGACAATTTTCACAACGACAAAGTTCTTGGAGGTCACAAGTTACTAGGGTACCTATCCTGGATCTTTGGGGTTTTGGTTGATTGGTTTTAAGGGTGGTAGGGTATGGTTCAGTTAATGAATTTAGATGCTTCGATAAAATCTTGGGGCTATATTAAGTCGCTTGGAGTAGTAGAATTGACTCGGTTTTAAGGTCCGCGATTTTAACGTGGCAAGATTTTTAAAGTCTAAAATTGTGAAGCTGAATATTGTTTGGTTGTGGGTATTTGATTTTGAGGTATTTTATATTGAGATTGCCTCTTAAATTCAGGATGGCTAGACGGGTTTAGGTTATCCTTAAGAATTTACGCTCTGGTGCGCTTGAAATGAATTCATGGACTATTTTTGAGATAAGAATCAGTTGAACAAATTATTAATTGTATTTAGTCCCTAGGAAAATCAGTGCAATGACTGATTAAATTAAATGTAAATAGCTATTGACAAATTGAGGTGTTGTAGGAAATGATTTCAACCACTTGATAATATATATATATATATATATATATATATATATATATATATATATCTTTGTCTAACACTAAGGAATGTACTTAGGATTTAAGGAATCGAAACTAATTCATTGGACTAGCTATGGAATGTCATAGGAACCATAAAAATCTAGATCTGGTCCAAGCAAGGTTTTTTTAGGGTATTTGATAAATTTTAAGCAAAGATCTTAAACTCAACGTATGCTATAACAGTAAAACTGTCAAGAAAACGTAACTGTCAGGTGTCAAGATAATAGGACTTTCGGGAGGCTTTTGCCAGCACAGGGACGGTATAGGATTAAAGAACAAGGGTCGAATTACTTATCATAAAAGATTAAGCTATTTAAACAAAATCTGTTTATAAGATCAGGGGAAATGATTAGGTGTAAGGTAAAGGTGTAAATTAATAATTTGGATTTCACAGGAGTTTTGGCATAGCCCAAGGCTTTTGAAGTTTGGTTTACAGGATTGGTCAATAGGATTTTGATGGGACTGCCTTGGTCGGTTTCTGCCACCAAGATTTCCGCAGTCAATCTTTTGCCACAGTAACTATCGCCATCAATTCTGTGCAAGATTCGTTCCGTGAATTCTGCGTAATTACAGCGCCTTCAAGTTCAAATCTTGAAATTTCCACTTATATCAATGATTACACTAAAGACACCACGAATTCGTCCCAAAGTTCGATTCACATGTCTCTTCAAGTTTTTCAATCACAGTCGGGCATAAAAATAGTTCGACCGAAATAGTCTGCACTATCACAAGGGCGAGCTCCAATATAACAAGGTCACTTTCGATTCTGATACAATTTTAGAAAAAAAAAAAACTGGTTGCAGAGAGCTGTCAAAAATGACATTTCAATCGTTAAGTAAACTTTTTAAACCGAGATAGAAATTGTCAACAAAAATATGTAAAAACTTGATGCTGCCCTGCAGCTGTGGTATACCGGGATCTAGGCTATCAACATACCAAATCTCAGCTTGATCGGTTTAGTAGTTTTGGCGTGAAGATGTCTCAAAACACAGACGCACACCTATGCTTTGTATACTTTTTAAGTTGTCATACTTTCTCTGTAGACAATTTCAATCTCGATATGAGTTAGGTGATTCCCGCGCGGCATGGCGGGAACATCATAACTTTTTTCTAAATGCAGTAGGCAACGCGCGAGCTAGCCGTGAACTGAAGAGACGGCCTGAAAATCCAAGCATCTTTGCCAAGTTTCGCAATTGTTAGACGCAATCTTGAATAGTTAAGGTTCGTCACCAACTAACTAGCAGATACCTGTGGTTTTACACACAGTAAAGTAACTACTTATATATTGTAGTGTAGCTTTCTATCGATAGTTACGCATATCAACATTTTAACTATACATTACGAAAAGACCTGGTCTTGGAGATTGACCTGGCCTTTCTTTAGAACAGCAAATTGTTCATGAAAGGCCTCGGTCGACCCCTACCGACTTGACCATTCACACTCTCCTTTCATCCATCCTCTCCATCTAAGCATTCCTTTCTCTATCTTTGTCACTACATCTTATAACACGCCACAGTGTGCCCTTATCGCACTATTCCTCATTTTGTCAAATAAGATCAGTCTAGTCATACTTTTTAAGGATTTTCATTTCCATACATATTGTAACACTCTTTATAATAAACTAGCGTCCCGCCCCGTCGTCACATGGATAGCAACAGAACAGAGCTAACTAGATCGTTTCAAGAGCATTTCATTACATTCCTGTAATAGATTGTTGTTTTCATGTAACTCTTTTAGTTAACGCAACACGTAAATAACGCTCCAGCAGTCAACATGATTGTTTCTGACATTTTAAGTTGTGAGATGTTGAGTACAGTAAATACACAGAAAGCTACATTGTTTTATATTATTTCAAGAATACTAACCAATACAATATGCAATAACAATAGGGCAATAAGCTTCGCTCGCAATAATAACACATGACATCAAATGTTTTGTTTGGGACACTATAATCACTTCACCAATTTTCTATAGCCTACAATATGGATATTATAGCACTATAAGGAATGGCTCGTTTCAGGGTCTAAAGCTACCTACTATCTACATTTTGTAGTGGTAGGCCTCTTTTGCAGGGGGCCGCCTGGGGAAGTACCACACCTTTGCCAGTTATTCATCCGCCAAGCAGTAATGTGCAAACATTACTGTGTTCCGGTATGAAGGGCAATGTTACCAGCGAAATTACTGGGCATGATGAGATTTAACAACTCATATCTCAGGGTGACAGGCGCAGTGCAGTGCCGCGCAGAATTTTGAATTTTAAAACACTGGGTGGCACTGTTTCTGATATGGGCAATCAAGATGCTTACCATCAGGCACCTGATTAGCTCGTCTTGTCACTCAGTATCATAAAAAAATAACCAAATTTCAATCCATCCAGTAGTTTTAGTGTGAAAGAGTAACAAACATCCACAAATCCATCCATACAAACTTTCACGTTTATAATATCTGTGTAATAATCACGCAAACGATTGCAGTAAATCTTATGTGAGCGGTTGCAAGTAAAATAGATATTGATAACGTCTATGGGCAAATACGCACCATATATGAGCGTGTATAATATGACTGTGTCGACCGAGCAAAGTGTATGTATGTTTGTATATTGGTCTCATGATAACTTGATCAACACATAGCACTAATGTCGTAGTTTCACGAGACAACATTCGTACAAGGCTCCCTTCCTCCTGCCCTTGCCTCGCACTCGCACTAGGTATCTCCTCCCGCCTCCCCTCTATCATCCGCCATCTCTGCGCTCACTCCGCGCTCAGGTATATATCTTTATTATAAGACAGATAGTTCATCCATATCTTTTTTGGACGACCTTTCTTAGATGACAATATAAAAACTTGGCAAGGATCATTGGATTTTATAGGTTTATTCAAGTCTTCAACCGAAAGCCCAAGATTTATGTAGTTCTCCAAAAGGATCATTCCCGCTGGTCCCCAATGGGGTAACTGGGATTTTTGTCCTCAGTGTCAATGTCCTCAGTGGTGACAAGTTGTCCGACTTGTCACCACTGAGGACATGTGGGACAAGTTATTAAAAAATCCCAATTGTCACCGGTGAGACCGAAGGACGATTCTCAGTTGTCGGTTTATCGGTGGTGGATTTCCTAAATATTTTCTCGTTGAGCGGAACTTGTTTGCCCAGCTGTTGTTAATCGTAAACCAGCTGTTGTTAATCGTAAATCAGCTCCGGTGATACTGGGACAACTTAAAAAAAAATCCCAGTGCCCAGTGGAGACACAGGAGAGAAGACGAGCGCGAATGATCCCTCCAAATTGATGATTAGGGCTTAGACATAGCTTGGTCTCCGCGCACGCTCGGACGAGATGCCGCCGTCATACTTGTGCTGTACAACAAATAATATCTGATGCACACTAGCACTCCTTGCAAACTGTTTTTCACGTATACAAGCATTGTGTTACACACGCTACAATTTGAACCCTACCGCATTTTCCAAGCAGTTGATTTTAGGTAGTGTGGTATCTAGTCTGGAGACTCGGCAATAATCTAAGGATAAATGGTATATGTTCTCCAAACCAGGCATTGGAAAAGTTTTTCAGAGCGAAACCCGCGTCCAACCATATCTTAATAAACTTCTCATAAAACCAGTTTCTTTTCTCTTACCAATAATCACTAGAAAATTAAAGCAACACAAATATATTTAACAAACGAAAACACATCAAAACTTTTGCACCGAAAAATTCACAAAAATCACTGACATGACGATTTGACATGTTTTTGACAGTGTAACATCCTCTGTGAACAAACCTCGCGTGAAAAGAGTTTTCAGTACGAATTGACCCACTATTTAGGTTAATAATTAATCAGGCACTTCACGACTATATCCAGACGTGAAAGAGAATTATGGAGAACTAACGTAATTCCGGAATCCCTTTCTTATTTCTTGTCTACATCATAATGGAAACCTCATGTGTTAAATTTCAGCTCTCTAGGTCCAAGGGTTGGATCTGGTCGTTGATGACTCAGTCATACAGAGATTTTAAAGACATAGAATAAAAAAAAATTTTTGGTGTCTTATTTCAGGTATAAGCTGCCAAAATTTCAGCCCAATCGGCTCAGTAGTTTAGTCGTGAAGGGGTAACAAACACACGCAAAAAAATAAATAACATAAGTGGAACCTTTTAACCTTGCTTTTTTAAGATCGATGCCTATTAAAAAAAATCTTGAATAGACTATTGAAATATATGAAGGCCACACTCATTAAAAACTTTTTCACGGTCAAATTAATATTAAATAATGTATAGAATACGATTTTATAACCACAAAAACTTATAAAATCGTTTATTATTATCGAAAAAATAATTTACGCGTTAATTCGTCTCAATTTAAAAAGTTACACGTCAACTATCAAAAATCGCACACCTGTCAAAAAACCGCGCGCTTTTCCAATCCAAAATGGCCGCGGTCCGTGGTCAACTTTTTACACACTTACACGTGGAATAGAAAAACGTGGTTACTCCGCCGGCAGAGGTTTCCCGTATATTATTCCTGGGTTACATTTAGCTGTTTATTTATAGTTATCAGAATCCGCGCGCGCCGAGCATTGTCACTACTGTAATTATTGCCGAAAGTACGCCAGAGGCGTGTCTGGCATTTGGTATTTATTGGAACCTTTTTCGCAAATTGACCATTGATATAATTTAACATAATATTAAGTATTATATTAAACGAATTCCATAAATTGCAATAATTGTAAACAATTAATACATTGACAATAAATGCTATAATTATCATCATGGTAACCATAGTTCACAGTACATAGTTCATACATACATAGTTAGTACATAGTACATAGTTCTAGTGACCTGTGGTCTTCCTGTTCCATCATCAGACCAGTTCTTCATGGGTGGAGCGAGTCAAGAGGAAGGTTTGTGTATTCTTCATTAAGGTTTTGAATAAATTGGCTGAATATGACGATAAGTGTTGAAGAGGTCGGGAACAGTCATGTCAACTACATAATGCTCCCTTTATTGTCATGCGCTGCGTAGGTAAATCGATATGGCAACAATGTAATCACGGAATTTTTCTCCTTGAAACGATCTAAGTATTTAACCATAAATTGCTGCTACTCATGTGCAAGCGTTCTTATAGTCGTTCTGAAGACCCACGATTTTCAGTAAAATTCATAATAATAACTGTCATATCTATATTCATTTTAGAAGAATCTAGACCACTCACACCGTCATACACGTCACACGTACGTTCAACTCACGCACACAAATAAACGACCTGGATTCGCGTGTCGACGAACTTTGCTTTTATATGCCATTATGGTTTTTCTTTAGCACTATAGTTTATGGCTGATAGCCAATACGAGTTGCAGATAATGTTTCTGTCACGGGCCGCTGTTATAGAATGTAGCACTAAACTAATGTGCGGCTATGGACGTATGGGAAAAAGGACCAAATTTTCTCTCCCAAAATTCTTAACAGTATTATGTACAAAACATATAAAAATAAAACTTGCATAAAACCATTGAAATGAAAATGAAAAGTGCAATGAAAATAGTCAATTTAAAATAAAATTGCTAGATTATTTCGATAAAAACATAACATCACAATTCTGTAAAAATGCATTGTAAACTAACAAAAACGTATTTAGAAACGTCGCACACAAGGCGTAAAACTGACCGTACACGCTATACCCAAAATTGAACCTAAAGATCGCCTTTAATGAATGTTAGTTATGAGAACAATATCTCCAATCCGTGTGTGTGTGGGACAGGCAGGCCAGTTGTTATCGGATCATGCAGCCTTCAAACATGGCATTGTATTGAAATGAGGAACGATATTGATGTGGCCGGTGCGTCTTGGTTGTCTGCAACTCAGGATAACGATTGGCGTACTTTTGTTTAGGCCTAGTGTAGGAGAAAATAGTTCAAATCGAAATAATCTAACAAAACTACTATAGTGAGTTAGCGGAGCAGGATGAATTTCGTATATAGACCTTTTACTACATCACATGCCTTGTTTGCAGCAAGGGTCAACCAAGGTGTGCCCATTCTCAAAGTACAAAGGTCAATGTACGTTTTTCTTCCTATTCAACAAACGCACTAATCAACTCACCCCTCGCTCCTCAAATTCCTTAATATCCAAGATCCTTCTTCTAGAACTTGGTGTTTCCGGGCTTGAGTTTTCTGTTGGTTCACTTATTGTACTTTCTGTGCTTGTTTCCATCGATTTCAATTCATCTTCTCTATCTTCCGCTTTCTCCGTGCGTTTTTTGAGAAAATTCTCGTGTTCAAATGTCTTATTTTCAAATCCTGTCCCGCTTGGGGATTCAATACTGTCGCTTAGTACTGATTTTTCCTCTGCGTCAATGTATTTAAGGGACTTTTTTCTGTCTTTGCTTTCGTCGTTTTTAGGTGTTGAAGTACCTGAGGCTATAGGCTGCGAAATGGGTATGTAAGACGCAAAATTAGACGTATGCTTTGGTGCTTTAACTTGCTTTTCGATCTCATTTTTCAATGCTTCTTTCCTATCTGGACTATTCCTTATGGGACTATTTCTCAAAACGCTATTCGAATTATTTCTGAATTTTCTTTCATCGTTTTCGACTTGAATCACTGTTGACTTCTCTAGAATCTTCCCTATTGGATTGTTTGGGTCTAACTGACTTTTAATACTGGCCAGACGGTCGGAAGGCAGTTTGGACGTTAAAGATGTACTCATTAAAGATTTTTCTACAGGTTTAGCTAACGAAACAAGTTCAGAAATAGTCTTACTTATGGATAAGTCAGAGTTTGAGCTGGATCTAGAATTAGTTTCCCATTTAAGGCCGTTTTTTTCGCATGGCAAGTGTACAGGCACAGGTTTATCGTTAGAGATTCTAGTATACCCTGTGTCGCACTCTTTTAACTGACTAAGGTACTGTTCTACGGAAGGTTTAGTGTATCTAGAATCATTTGTTGGTAGTTTGGTCACTGTCATTTTGGGATCGAATCTTTTTCTCATCTCGGAGACTGAAGGCACTTCATTGCCGTTTGAGTCCTTATTGCCATTTACCATAGAGGTCCGTTTCCCGTAACTCGGGGAGGTTTCCTTGTAACGTCGCGCCTCGGGTCTCTACAAACGGGTTTTTTCATGTTTTTCTATATATCTAAATGGCGTGTGAGTGTGTGTGTTAGTTTTACATCATGCTTGTGGGGTTTGAGTCATTTTTAAGCACATAACTTGTTATAAGGTACCTAGAAATGTCGAAAGTCTGTAATGATATACAAAACTATTGTCGCCACCTTTTCTGTCACTACAACATACGCATATTATATTCATACGCAGAGCCAAACAACGCCACACAAAGAATACTGCACCGTGATTGGTTCTTACGCATACACAAATAACTACAGGTGACATACGAGTCACCTGTTGGGGCGACGCGCGGTATGTAATTTCTAGTACCTTATTACGAGGGTTTTTAAGTGTACCTGTTTAGGGCACTGTGAAAATACTTTTTTGCTCAAAAATGAACCAAAACCAATGATGTAGCGTCACAGCTGGCATCTATAACTACATGGCACATTATTTTAAAAAAAACGCCTCAAAAATATGATGTGAAACTAAAGCATACGCGACAGAAATACATCTATCTCGTTCAGATACTGTATGTGAGACAAGGACAGAAAAAGAGCCTTCGCACACAAACGTTTAAAGTAAAAAAAACAATAGATTGAGCCTAATATTGTAAATAAAGTCTGTACAACAAAAATGTTATCAATAAAGCTGCGACAAATGTGAGTCTCGATATTCAGAATTGACAATAATTTATGTGTACTCTCAATAATGCGATTATTACGTCAAAAAAGCTATGTAGGAACTCAAAACCTCAACTCAATTTGTTTCGAAACATTTTTTGACAAAATATCTTTATTTGTAATGTCAGGACAGTGAAACACCTTATAACTGTTTATAATATTCAAATCATATAGAAAATAGGTCAACGCCTCGTGTACGAAGGCCATTAGATGGCATTAGTGAGTGAAAACACACACCAACACACACACGCACACTTGCGTGTCTGCGAAATATATGATACACCAGTTCATTTGGTATTTAACACATATTATTATGTATATTATATTAAAAATTATACAAAACGAAACCGACTTCAAAATATTATGTTTTAATTCTTATGGAGTGGTCATACTTGATCCTTGATCCGGTCAAAAAGAACTCTGTCTTTGTAATAAAAGCAAATAAAGCTTCTTTAAATCTAACTTTTGTTACAAGGACATACCTAATAAACAACACGTTACAAAATGGTGTGGTAACATTTAAAAGGGTGTATCTAACCTATCCACAAAAGAAAATTCGGACTTTCCATACTTTATCGATCAGGGCCGTGGAGTTACCGGCTTTAGAATAGTACTCCACCCTCTCTACCCGTGGTTGCCGTAAGAGCCGGCTAAGGGTTAACAGATCCAGAGGAGGCAGCAGCGTCCTCTGCAACAAACCATCGAACTGCACTCGACAACCCGCACAACAAGCGTGTCGAGTATTGGCAAAACCCCCCTTTATGGGGGAGGCCTATGTTCAGTAGTGGATTACCAACGGCTGAGATGATGATCATCGATCAGCTGATCTATTTTATTTCTCAATTGTTTCTTTTGCAAGTTTTTAAGTTTGATAGGTCTAGATGAATCCCCTTAAATATTACTACAACTTTTTGCAATCTTCGTTAAGTCGGGTACGTCGTTAGACGTTTTGACCGTTTCAAGCCATTTCCTAATAAGTGTGGTTATTCCCTTATCCTGATATTTCATCGTCAGGTGAAAACTGACCAATTGAAAATAGACCACCTTTGAAGCCAAATTTAAAAAAAAAATGTATCTAAAAAGTATCCAGGTCATTCAAATCATTATTCTTGTTTGCATGTAATATAAATAGATGAAAAGAGTAATTTTCTTTTTGAAGTCGGTTCAAAGACAATCACAATGTTGATGATGTCGTCCCTTTCACTCTTACGCGAGGGACAAAGACAAATTGAAATATTAAGTAACGATAAAGTAAAATAGACTCTATACCAATGAATTTAAGATTAAAATTAGCATAATGACATTATTCCGCGAGTTCTATGCGGATTATAAAACCTAAATTATTATGAAAAAAAAAACTGTTGCAACGAATCTTAACTCAACAGCAAATTTTTAATTTTTAATAACTAATATAAGTTTGAACTGGAAGGAGATAGATAATGTTACATTCCTCTCCCTGTATGGTTGTCTGGAAGAGATCGCTCTATGCAATAAGGCCGCCAATTGTTACTCCTTACTTTTTGTTGTTGTTATTTTCTGTATTTTTGTAACAATAAAGAGTTCTATCTATCTATGTTACAAACGAATCTTACAGTTACGAGTCAGCCTTCTTAATTAAAATTTAATTCGCTGCAACGTTTTTTAATAACATAAAAACCTTTTTTTTTATAAAAAAAAAACACCACAAACACAATAAAATCAGTTTAAAAACTAATTATTATTAGAAAACCTGATCTCAACGTGATATTAATAATTATTGTGGTAAAAAATATTGCCTAACTAATAACGACTTAAAAAAAATAATAAAAAAATATAAAGGCAATACATACACGTCACATATTTCATTATTAGAAATATATATTAACAATATCGGTTTTAGGAATAATTAATAAACAACGTGTTACAAAAGGTGTAGTAATACTTGAGGGGATGCATCTACGAACAACTTTCATGAAAAAGAAATGCGAAATTAGCAAAAAAAATCGGCAAATTTGTATGAAAAGTAGTTTTTGAGCTATTGCATAGCTTCTATCGCGGGCCTTGAGCGTGGAGACCGAATCCAGAAATTCCGTAACGAAAATAACCTAACACCCCCCACTCCGACCGGCACAGCGGTGACACTTTTTAGTTTTGCCATCTATCGATAAATAGCAGAACTTTTAATGACTTTTTTGAAATATCACGCTTGTCTCTTTAGTTCAGCGACTCGCCTCTAGGTGGCATTGGTTGTATCGGCGAATTTATTAGCTTATCGGTCACCACGCTCAAAAAGTGTAACTTGTATTAATATCAAAGAAAAAAAAAAGGAAAAAAAAAAGCCGCATAAATAAAATAAATAAATAATTATAATTGCATAAGTTGATAAAAAATGCTATGCAATAGCTTTACCGCGGCAGTCCCCGAGTGCCACACGTCTTTTTTATATTTTCTATCTTGGACAAGTTGTTAACGTTCCCGGGTGGATGGATGCATCCTCTAAAGTCTAAAATATTAAAACACCTTTGTGAAACTAATTTCAATGTTCTATCGATTTTATAAAAAATTAATAAACCAGTTCAATTAACAACTGTTTATCAATTTGAGGCGTCCATTAATTACACTACAAATAGACGATCGGACATGGTAGGTGCGGCCGTACCACTGTACTACTTAACCTGTGACACCGTACCGTGTTCACGTCACACGTTCGAACCTCTTTGATGCGACCGTACTACCATACCAAGTAATAATAATGTTCGCCGGACAGTGCGCCAGACGATCGAACATGGTATGGTGGATAACCGTATTATAAGTGATACAGAGTGACAAACTTCAAATCGTCAATCATCACATTAGACGATAGGTCAACCATCAATCATAGCCGTGACTAGCTAAACTGACAGGGAAACCTATCGTGTATGGACGCCTATGATAACTACTTGTTACACAAAACTTCTCTTAACCTTTAACGTGGTTGAGTTCAGATTGGATATCTAAATATTTTTAGAAATAATCACAGAATAAATCAAAACATCATGCTTAAATGATAGAAAATGTAATTGTATGGATTCATTAAATCGACAAAAAACGAACGTGATCAAATGGTCAGAGCACCTCCACGCGGAACGGCGGCAGGTTGTGGGTTCAAGTCCCGCAGTATAATCATATCGTGATATAATACAGGGTCACAAGTAATCAGTTAGAAAGTCATTGTATCTCAACTGTTCCATACTTTATTGTTTGAGGTCAACGAACCTTCTATGAAACAGCTGTTTTTTCGGGATTTCTTAGTTGATTATATATTTGTACCCTTTCTAAATGAATGAGTGCAATGACTCTTTAATGTGTATGGTCCGACATCATGTTCCATACAAACTTTAAGGAACCAATGACGAGAAGATATATAATTTGTTCATCCCTTCTCTTTGAAAAGTTTCTCTTTGTTCCTCTATAAGTGGAAGAAAAATAGCTCTTTTCTCTTTTAGAGTATACTATAGTCATATATGACTCGAGAGCAAATTATTTTTCCCTCGGGCGATGGATGTACTTTGAATCCCTCGCTGCGCTCAGGATTCTACATTAGAATCCCTCTCTACGCTCGGGATTCTACTTCGCTCGTGGTTCAAAGTAGCGCCTTCGCCGTAAAAATACTATTTCGCTCCATTGTCATACAATCTACTATTTCATTGGTGTTTTGTTTTAAGTAACATACAATACATACAATCACGGCTTTTTCCCTAAAGGGTAACCGGTAGAGGTGTACTAAGGACTCAGTCCCATAGTACCCACATTTTGCCAGTATGTTATTGGTCCCACGTTTCCCACAATTCCAGACTCCAGGCTGTCACTGAGATAATTTCTAATGGAAAAAAAACAAAAAACACTGCCTGACCTGGGGATCGAACCCGGCCCTCATGATCGGAAGTCGAGTTCGCGCCCACTACGCCGCCGAGGTAATTTGTTGTTACTTAAAATAAAACATTGGTGAAGGAAATAATAAATCTTTTCTTTCAACGTCATTGGTTCCTCACAGTTTGTATGGGACATGATGTCGGACCAACCACCTTAAGATGATTCTAACTGATTTCATGTTATTATTGTATAGAAATATATTATTTTAGTTTTCTGTCGATATAATATATAATGACAGTTTAATAATATGAATTGTGTATGTGTACCTATTTCTATAGGTGTGTGGATGTTTGTTACCACTAAATGTCAAAACTACTAAAACGATTGGATTGGATTGCATATAAATTGCAGGGCGTGGTGAGCATTTCCCGGTGGAGAATCATAAGTGTGAAAGAGACAGTAGATGCATTCCGTTTCAGACGAAAGAGAGAAAAATCGGGATAAGAATTATGTCCCTGTTTCATGGATGACTAACGTATTTTTCAGAGAATGAAACTGCGAGGCGCAGATTATACGTTAACGGCTAAGGAGTGGAACTCTCTGCCGAGGTCGGTTTTTCCGAATAGCTATAATCTGGACATCTTTAAGGCCAAAGTGAACAGACACCTTCTAGGCAAACGTGTACTATCTTAGGCCTCATCTTCGCCTTCCATCAAGCGAGATTGAGGTCAAACGTAAGCCTATTGTATATTAAAAAAAACAGTGTCGCTAGTGTACAATTAGGTAACAAAGTTCTTCAAAATCGCGGCTGACTGGCCGTAGTTCCAATTTTGACCACCATAGCAGGTAAGTTGGTGACTCTATTACAAAAAAGTATCATTACACGCAAAATGTTGTCTCCATAGCGACCTACCATGATAATCAATAGTTATTATTTATAGTACAGGCCGAATCTTTATATCATCGACTAAACAACATGTTACAAAAACTGTGTAGTAATTAATACTTCAGAGCGAACATGGCCTTCTAGGAATTTAAAACAATCCTATGAAAAATATACAAAATCGATGTTTTGTATTTCCCTGTTTCCTCCGAACGTAATAAACCCATTCTATAAATTTATATCCTGATATTTTTATAGTGAAGTAACCTATGTTCCTGTCGATTTAATTTTTCTTATAAACCCTTGGCTTTTTCATAGTGAACTTCCCAAAAATCCCAGTTTTACTCGCGTGATTGGACGTTCACTACAGAAAAATTTAGCGTATATAAACAAAAATAAAATGATAGGGACATACCTACTTTACTTCAGCTTTAAAATATCAGGATATAAATATATCAAATAGGTTTACTGTATTCGGAGGAAACAGGGGAATACAAAACATCGATTTAGTAAATGATCCATAGGATTGTGTCAAACTGCTAAGAGGTCCTGTATCCTGTGAGGGAGTGCATCTACCCGTCAACCTCAACTAATTGCAAATGAAAGAATTGTGAACAAAAACAATTCGCCTCCCAAAAAAATTTGCCGATCAGCTGAACCGACCAAATGTTTATTACGGTTCTCTCTCCCTGCACGGTTGTCTGGAAGAGATCGCTCTTAGCGATAAGACCGCCCATTGTTACACTATTTATTACAAACTGTTATTCGTTTTAAGATTTTCTTGTTAGTGGTGTACCAATAAAGTGTTTATCTATCTATCTGAACTGATCCATTTAGTATGGTAAGTCGAACATGTTCTTTGCGAATTAATTGTTACTTTTGAAACTTGTTCACTTTTAAGGGTAGATGCACCCCTTTAGGTATTACTACATCTTTTTGTTACACGTTGTACAAGATACAGACTTTACAGAAGTCAGAAGGGTTACAGGTAATCCTCAAAAAAGAGCTATTACACTAATTAGAACAACTGCAACTACGAGTATGTGCTTATTCGCAGTCGCAGTCGACAGTCGAAAAATGTATCTTTCTCATAATGTCTCTTTCGCAATGTCTCTCAAATAAATTGTCGCGACAGGGACGTAGTGGACGACCACTTTAAAAGCGCAAAAAAAAAAATAACAACCCCGTATCATGTATGTATGTTTGTGTGTGTGTTTGTGGTGTTGTATTTGTGTAGTGTGCCTATGTTTTTTTTTAGTAATAGACATTATTTTTAAATTCAATATTTTTTTATGGTACAAAACATTAAGTTTAAGTTGAAACTTGAAACAGCTTAATTTATCATTAACTAGAGGTTAACCGACCGTCATATCTCTAGTAAGACCAGTACTACATTTGTCATCATTTAATCTATTAAAATGACATATTATTACACATATGTGAAGAAACAGAGAAAATGTTTCCACTCAATTGTTTGTTGTCGGCTCTGGATCTGGCTTTTATATGTAAAACATATATGGTTAAAGAAAACCTTACAGTTTCTTCGTATATTTTTCATATACGAAACCTAAAAACAATTTTTATAAAAATTGTTTTTAGGTTGTAAAAACAATTTTTATAAAAATTGTTTTTAGATTATGTTAATGTTTTTTTTAATACTAAAAAATCAATACGGTTTTCTTTAACAAAAATATGTTTTCGCGGCCAGATCCAGAGCCGACAACAAACAAGTGAGTGGTAAATTATTCCCTATTTCTTCATATCTATGTATTTTCATTTTGTATGAGTGACGTTTAACTTTAAGTTAATGATAAAGTTAGTTGGTGAGCCTTAATATACTCGATCTAACAATAATTATTGACTTATTAACCTATTCTATCAATAAATACTAAAACAGTGATTCAAAATAACCAAACTAAAATTTCAAAAACCAATAGTGACTAAAATATTTTTCCAAATAAATACGTATTTTCTAGTGATGTGTCCAAATACTTATTATTGCTTTAAATCTATCATACATTTCGCAGACATACGAATAAAAAACAATTTGTTACAAAAAGGTGTAGTTATACTTGAAGCCATGTATGTATGTATTACGTTTTTTTTTTTGCTATAATTAATATTAAAAATACAAATTCATATTTTTGTGACTCTGTTTTTAATCTAGAGTTATAGATTAAGTGGATTTTTAGGTTCTAATGGTCGTAACGGTCATTGAACTTTATAATTTGTCGTTATTGTTTTAAGCTATTTGAAACCTAAAAAGGTTTGTAGTTTTTTTCTGTGTGACTTTCTATGGGATTTAAAAGGTTTCTATGGTCGCTCGTCTATATATACAGGCACCAAAGAAATTTCCTAAATATAGCAAAATAGAACATAATTTTTCAGCAAATTTGTTTGTTGTTTGTTTATGATCTGGCCTTTATTTGCGAAAAAACACATTTGCTTAAAGAAAACCTCACATATTTATGAAAAAATATGTTAATATTATATTAATAATAATATGTGACAACTTCCACACACGGTCATCTGGTCCCAAACTAGGCTAGCAGCCTGTACTATGGTAACCAGATGACTGATATACATACTTATATAAGCTTATAACACCCAGGCACAGATCAAACAGACATGTTCATGAACACAAATGTTTGACCTGGCCGGGGATGGAACCCGGGCCCTGCGGCACAGAAAGCAGAGTAACTACCATCTGAGCCAACGAGGCTGTCAATAGTAATGTTTTTTTATATGTCAAAATATCATACGGTTTTCTTAACAAAATATGTTTTCGCGGAAATAAATCGCAGATTAACAGTCAACCACAAAAAATTGAGCGGAAAATTATTCTCTCCTTTTCTCTGATGCTGCATCAGGTCCAGATGGACCTGTAGTCTACTATATAGTGTTTGTGCTCGTTGGAATCCTTACAGGAATATAGTTACAGATAGATGTAATCTGGGCCTGATGATGGAGCCGGTAAAAGTTTTTTATTTTCTTAATGTACAATTGAGTCGATTCAGATTCAGATTCTTAATTAACCGTAATAATAACAATTTCTGTTACAATGGCATGTCAGATAGGTATAAATTACATGTAATACTTATACAAAATACAATACAAATTTATAAATCACAATATTATGTCATAATCAAATTAATAAAATAAAAAAATATTGTATTGATTTTAAAAATAATAATAATAATATGTCAGGCCAAGAGAAATTAGTCAAAAATAATTATAAGGCAAAGCCCACATGCAAGAATGACGATTCGCTGAGACGCATTTCCATAAATTCAGTTATTGTGTAAAATTAATAATAATCGTTAGAATAATAATCGGTTGTCTGGATGAAATCGCTTATTAGCGATAAGACCGCCGCTTGTACATTTAAGTTTAGTTTTGTGTCCTGTAATGTTATTTCATTGTGTGTTGTGTACAATTAAATTTTATCTACCTATCTATCTAGAGCCACAAAAGTATAAATCCAGGTTGTCTGAAAGAAATCGCTTAATGCGACAAGACCGCCGGCCGTCTCATTTTGGTATGCAACAAAGATTATTTAAACTAAATCCGTGATACATACAAGTATGACTTCAAGTACAACTTCACCTTAACCCACGTACCTCTACAATAGTCGCGGCGGAGTTCCTCGGTTTCCTCAATGTCTTCTCCCCCATGGGTGGTCTTCCTATATCGTTGGATATAGACTTGGAGCGGGAAATCTCCCCGTAATTGTTGGCTTGCTGTTGAACCCTCTGCGTCAAAGGGATGTAGTTATGAGGTGAGTATTTCTCGTAGAACTCCGCCGGGGACATAGACAAGGTGGCCGTTGTGCCGTAGGTGCGCTTCGGTCGCGGTTCCACTTTGCTACTTTCGCTTCTGCCAAGAAAAGTATTATTCAAATTTAGTCTTTTAAAAAACAACTCCAGGTGACAACCTCCAAAATTAATTAAAAGTCATAATTTTAATTCCACCTCTCCTCTAGGTGAATAAAACTGTAGATTATTAGTGTTGTGCAAGCTGAATTGCACTTTATTGCGTAGCAACCAGAGTCGCTATTTATATAAAGGTAGATTAACATGAATTAGAGGAATGTCCCTTCTGTGCCTTAAGCTCCGTATTCTGTGCTACGGCTTAGATGATGTCGATGAGTTGATGAATCTTGAATGTTTATTACCTAGTAGTAGAGACATCCCTGGTCCTGGACTCGCTTCGTTCTGACCTGTACCGGGAAGAGACCCCGCTATCAGAGTCGGTGATTGAGGGCGCTCGTGATGCTCGAGAATATTCCACTAAGGAGGTCTTCCTTTCTCTCTTGCCATCGTTCTCTGTGTACCTTTACATGGGAATAACATTACATAACATCAGGAGTCAGTGCCATAGTAGGTATGTACATCCAAGGCTGCAGTATGAGCGATAAGGCCGTCAGTTTTTACTTCTTTCAAGTTTTAAGTTTTTCTTCTTTGTTATTTTCTGTTATATTGTGGCAATAAAGAGTTTTCATTCATTCATTCGTTCATTCATTCATTCAGTCTAGGGCTGAAACGAATTTTACTGACTTTTTTACTATTATTCCAAATTTTTAATCATTAGTCGCCTTAACCAGGAATAAAAACACCCAGACTAAGGCTGGGTTTTGGCCCAGCTCTGAAAAATTGTATGGTTATAACAATAAAGGTGCAAGGCGCTAGCTGCGAGCGCGACGAAAAATTATATTATGATTATAACAATTAATGCAGCGAAATTTGTTTAGTATGAGCTCCTAGGCATTCAAACCCCTCGCGGCCAGTGTACACCAACACATCAGCGTGGAGTCTAGATTTGTGCCCGGTTGCAATAGGCTCACCACCTATTACATGAGACTTAACTGGCGAATAGTGCTTGTACCTGCTATGGGATTGGGTCTTGGGTGCACTTCTGACTAACCCTTCGGGAAAAAGGCGAGTGTGAGGGAATCAAACGGCCAATATTACTTATACCATTCATAATTATTATTATTGTCTAGTGAGGCACAGGGATATATTCCTGGCTTTTCCGACGCTATCGGGGAGCGATACCGAAAATTATTGTATATTTTTTATTATAATAAGTATTTAAGTCTATAAAGTATATAATATATATGTTTATATAGGCCTCTGTTACTTTAGATTTTAGTTTTCTGTGTTATTGCGTAAAATAAATGATTAATAATATTACTAGTTGTGCCCCGCGGTTTCACCCGCGTAGTCTTCGTTCCCGTGAGAATATCAGGATAAAAAGTACCCTATTTGTTATTCCAGGGTCTAATCTACCTGCATACCAAATTTCAGCTCAATCGGTTCAGTAACTTTGGTGTGAAAGAGTAACAAACATCCAACCAACCAACCAACGGTACGTGCTGAAAAACAGCGCTGTGCACGGTTAGCCGAGCGCAGCACATGCTGAGCACAAGACGATTACCACAACCACTGTCTCAATATGTGTACTAGCAGATTGTAATGTCGTGTTTGTTATTGAGGTTGGGTAATAAACGCATTTTTCTTTCTTTCTTTCAACCATACTCACAAACTTTGACATATATAATATTTTTAAGATTACCTTGATCTGTACTCAGTGGTTCGGTCCCCATATGAATTCCTTAAGGTAGATGTAACGTAGGTACCATTAGACCTATAACATGGCTTGTCTAGGTTATTAGACGCTAGGGACGACCTATAACAAATATTATTCAATGTACTGTCTTTTCTAATAATCTGTTGAAACAAACAATATATTTTTAGCTGTAGTGGTAGGCCTCTTTAGCAGGGTCCCGCTAAGCAGTAATGTGCGAACATTACTGTGTTCCGGTCTGAAGGGCATTGTTACCAGCGAAATTACTGGGTATGAAGAGATTCAACAACTAATATCTCCGGGTGACAGGCGCATTGCAGTGCCGCGCAGAATTTAGAATTTTAAAACACTGGGTGGCACTGTGTCTGATATGGGCAATCATGATGCTTACCATCAGACACCTGATTAGCTCGTCTTGTTACTCACTATCATAAAACAAATATTTAAAAAACCCTCTCCTCTTCTTCCATCATCAGGCCCCTGGTCCCATCTATCTGTAACATATTCATTGAGAGGATTCCAACGAGTCCAAACACAATACATTAGACTACAGGTCCATCTGGACCTGATGCTGCATCAGGTCAAGGTTGCCCAGTCGTTGCAATATTGTGGAAGTAACAGCTCCTCAGCAGCGACTGCCTCGGTGGCGTAGAGGGCGTATGCTTGACTGCCAATCAAGAGGTCCCGGGTTCGATCCCCAGGTCAGACAGTGTTAAATATTGGATTTTTCCATTAGGAATTATCTCAATAACTGCCTGGAGTCTGGAACTGTGCCCGGTAGATGGCAATAGGCTCGCCCCCTATTCCATGGGACCAATAACATACTGGCGAAATGTGGGTGTATCTACTATGGGACTGAGTCCTGGGTACACCTCTGCCTACCCCTTTGGGAAAAAGGCGTGAATGTATGTTGAACAGGATACAGGTCGCGTCACGGTTTAATAGCGCCCGACAAAAATGGAGGGGGGCTTTGCGCAGGTGTATTGGGCTTAAAAGTCCAAACAGATCTCAAAATCGATTTCTGCGCATTCAAGGTGAGCGCTATTAAACCGTGACGCGACTTGTACCAACTATTGAATCGATCAGACCACTGAAAGTTGCTCATATCCCTTCAGCCTCTAGAAAAAAGCTTTATACCTTGATAATATTCAAACTGCTGAACCGATTTTCGTGAGACATCATAGCTAAGGACACTCTTGATAAGATAAGATTTCAAACCTCAAAAACAGCATCAATATCGGTCCACCCGCTTGAGAGCTACGTCAGTCAGACAGACAGTAGATACGGACACGTGAAACTTATAACATCCCCTCATTTTCGGTAGGAGGTTAAAAATGAAGCCCTACAAGTTTCTCGTGCATTCTTTTTGTAGAGGTAACTTTCCGAACGCACTGTACATTCATTAAATAGCTTCATTGACTAGAAAGAGAGGAAAGCTATAGATATACGCGATAGAAGGAGAGGCAATTTGTAGGTGTATAACTGTAGGTTAACAGCGTGTGCAAGCTGAATTGCACTTTATTTCGTCGCAACTAGAGTCGCTATTTATACACATGAATTTGAGGAATGTCCCTTCTGTAACATTAGCCTGTATTGTACCTAAATGTGGTCGACATGGAAGCAGTGCTTGTGAAACGTGTAGGAGACGCCACCGGCATGGTGGTAGTGTTATAACGTCGGCTAGTAGGTTTGATGCTTGTGGCGGGACGGACGCCTCCTTTGCATTGTCAATGATGACCTGGAACAATAGCTTATTATTTATAAGGGATTTTGATTTGTCGTATAGGGCAATATAAAAAAATCTGGCTTTAAATAAGGCTAGTATATATACTAGTTATTGTGCGGCGCGGTTTCACCCGCGTGGTCATCGTTCCCGTGGGAATATAAGGGAAAAAAATTACCCCATGTGTTATTCCAGAGTCTAAACTATCTACATACCAAATTTCAGCCTAACCAGTTCAGTAGTTTTGGCGTGAAAGAGTAACAAACATCCATCCATCCATCCATACATCCATACTCACAAACTTTCGCATTTATAATATTAGCAGGATAGTAGGATGGTATTATTGCCGTAGGGTTATCGATTATAGAATAGAACCCCACCCTCTCTACCCATGGTTGCTGTAAGAGTTGGCTAAGGGTTAATAAATCCAGAGGACCTGCGCTCAACCCGCCTGCCAAGCATGGGAAAACCCTCCCTTAAGGTGGTGGCTTATGTGCAGTAGTAGCCTTTCTACAGCCGTGATGATGTTTTTTTAATTCATTCATATATTTTGGAAATCATATGTGAAATGCCTAAATATAATAAAATTTCAAAAGAGATGTGGGCTCCTATCCCACGTTTATTGATATATTTATTTTATCTTATGTATATATAATATTTATTTATATATACACACTCATACATGACACAATATTTACATTATTAATTTACAACTTATAATCTATATTATTATTTATAATTTTATTTTATTTTTATTTCTTCAAGGTTCAAGCTGCCATAGAGAAAACTCCTAATGGATAAATAAATTTAATATAATACATGTTCGATTAAACGCTCTCTGTGCACCACTGACTCAATAGAATTTCATTTATAGGTCGGACCACTTGTCACCTATTCTCGCATAAAGTAGGCCCATAGAGATAACAGGGCTCTCAGAGGATAAGTTCAGAACCTTTATAAAATATACTTTATTTCGAAAGGCTTATTATAAAGATAACCAGTACAAAGACAATACAAAGGTGCCTGGAAACTTCTGCATAGTCATCATGCGGCACCTTTACAAGCAAACAAATGTAACCAAACCATGTATTGCAAAACGTGCAGTTGAAAAAATGAAGCCCTACAAGTTTCTTGTGCCTTCTTCTTGTACTTAAGAGATATATTTCCGAATGAACGGAGTGTGCATAGTTTTTAGTTTCATTTCAGATAGTATATAATCAAGTAACTAGACCGCTTAGTCAATATATACATATATAAAATATCAAAAATATTTATACAATAAACAAAATATAACAAAGGTCACTTTGCATGTCTTTGAAGATTTTGTAAACAATTTAATGAATCTACAGTGCATTCGGAAAGATACCTCTCTACAAGAACGCACAAGTAACTTATAGGGCTTCATTTTTTCAACTGATAGATTAAGTAGTTACTAAATTATTATACTGTTGCTTCATGCACTTGCACATTCTTCATACAGTCAGCCTTTGTAGGTATCTGACCTCACATTTGACCTCACCAGACAAATGCCAAAGTTGACCTCTACTACTTACATACATACATTCATACAGTCACGCCTTGTTCCCGGTGGGGTAGGCAGAGACTATTTCCTTCCACTTGCTATGATCCTGACATACAACTTTTGGTTCGTTAATTTTTCTCGACTACTTGACTTTCTATTATAATACTACTAATATTGTCAGTGTATATAATGTATGTTTGTTCCCTCTTCACACAAAAACTACTTAACAGATTGGGTTGAAATTTGGTATGTAGGAAGCTTAGACCCTGGAATGACACATAGGATACTTTTTATCTCGATATTCCCACGGGAATGATGACTATGCAGGTAAAACTGTGGGGCAAAGCTAATATTAGTAATTATAGTTTTTATTCCTATGTTATAGAAAACAATTATCGTTGATATAACAAACCCAAACATACCTACATTATTTAGGAAAAACCATGTGTTTTAACCCCCAATCAAAAAAGTTAGACCAAGTTTGGGTCAATCAAAAGGGTTGTATGTGTGACCAGTCTGTGAATCTATCTGTGGCATCATTGCTCCTAAATGGGTAGACCAATTTTTTGATACAATTTTTTGTTTGACAACAGACCTGATCGAGTGTTCTTAGCTAGGTTTCACCAAAATCAGCTTGTATTGTGTTTGAGCTCATTGGAATTGTCTCAATGAATACCTATGTTACAAATAGATGGAGACCAGCGTCTGATGATGGAGTAGCAAGAAGGGGGTTTTATAGTTTCATAATTTACACTTGTTTTAAGCTGTACCACAAATAAAAAGGCTTCTCTAGTATAGTAGTTGTTTGCTTTGTGCAGTAGAATTATGTATTTGGTGCTCAAATAAAGTAGTTTTTATCACAATGGAATAAGGTTGTAAACATTCGGATTAAAAGCCTCAATTGGATTATTAGACGTTGGTAGCACTGACGTATGCACCCTAACCTTGACTTGCCTAGAGAATAAATAAATATTATTTTCTAGTCGTCATTTGCCAATAAACAATAATTTTATTATAATATGTGTAATAAATAGTAGGCGGGCATTTTTATGATTTTGCTATTTAAAGTCATATTTGCAAAGGCATGTAAATTCAAGGTCATCAAATTGATGGAATTATAACTTCCATGCACAGTTTCCAAGGAATTTCGCTGAGTTACAGGAGGTTGCAACATTTTAAAAAAATACTCAACACACATGTAAATACGAATTTTGAAATCTGACACCAATATTAACTTAATTGATTACTTCAAGGCTGCGGTTTGGCCCGCGTTTTTATCACGCAAAAGGCGTAATAATTAACACTTTCACACGACTCACCACTCTCGCACTCGCTAAATCACCAAATATATTATTATAGGTATCCCAAAATACATTGGAGTTATATTTTTAGCCAAAGTTTTGCATGACACATTCAAATTCTGTACCACTATTTAGGCACGCATTTTTCTATATAATATCACGTGCTTGTTTTCAAACTCAGGTTATCGATTGGAATTAGAATTAGTAATGGAAAACACTAGATACTCACAAAATTCTAAGCCTAAAACTGGTAACCAAGTAACAAATATTCACCAATAAAAGAATGGTTTTTCACTCTTTGGCGCGTTTCGGAAAAATGCTATGATTTGTATCACTCGCGTCGATCAATTATCTCGGCACTCTCGAGTATTATTTGCTTGAAAATTGAGTAAGAATGCAGGAAAAATATTTATTTCGTTAGAGCTCATGTAATTTTAGAAGGCTCCATGACTCCATTATTATGACGTCACTCAAATGTTGGCAGACCTATTTTTGTGCCACTTCCTACTCAGACGATTAAAGGTCTTATTACATAAACATATAACAGCGATTTTAACTCTTATTCCTTGCTCATTAAGTCCAGTATTTATATTTCTGGAAAACCATAAAACTGCAAATGCCTTTTGACGCAGTACTGCCATAATAAAAATACGAATTCACGTAGTTTGACATTTGGTTTTCAAATCACTCAACACAGCTGATTTAATATCTTTTTTCGTATCAATAACAAAATAAAAAGTTTTTATTGTAAACTTTCACTGTAATTTTTTATTTTACATCTCATTGTTTAAAAAGTGTCGAAATGAAATATTTAACGAAAGTTGCTACGTTTTTTGCTAGATGGCACTAAAACCAACTTTTGATTGAGTTTTACATAGACTTGGATATTTTATTAAAGTCTAACTAGATGTCACTACTGACGAATAAATTTTAATGAAATGTAGAGTTTTGCAGCAGAGACATAAAGTAGAGAAAGGAAATTTGGGTAAACTAAGATTTGTAAAGAATTATTTTTTAGGACAATATCTAGATTATTTTTAATATATTACGAATGAAACTAATTAAGCAAATCCCCCTCCAAATTTGGCAAAGAGAATGTAACTTAAGTCTACCTATGTGTTTTTATGTTGGTAGGTACACTTAATACTTGCATTAATATTTTTCATTTATTCCTTTTTAAATACCTTTTTTATGTACTGAATACTAAGATAGCTAGAGTGTTCTCACTATACCTACAGGTTCATTTTGGAAAACTTTTTACCTACTTTGTATCTCTTTTGTAGGTTTTTTTAAATCGATTTTCTACAACGCTTTACCAGAAGAAAACATGACTTACTTATAATATGACCCTAGTAGTCCTACGTCCTTATTATAGACCTTATAGATGATATATAGTGCACTGAAACTGAATATGGGTGCGCCAAGAAAGGTAAATAAAAGTACATAGTCCATCAAATATAAGAAGTAACATTTGACAGACTGACCATTTTTATTTTGCCTTGTTTGGAGATTGTTCTTGTGACAAAATTCATAATTCCATGGTGCGAAGGTTCAAACTCAAAACTCAAACTCGAAAAGATTTATTCAATCAGGTCACAATCTGCCACTTTTGCACGTCAATGATGATAAACGATAATGAGTCTACTGTGCGTTCGGAAAGATACCTCTACAAGAAGAACGCACAAGAAACTTGTAGGGGTTAATTTTTCAACAGATACTTTTACAATATTTGGTTCGGTTACATTCGTTTGTCCCGCGTGTTGGTTATGCAGAAGTTTCCATGCATCTTTGTCCTCTATGTACTGATTGACTTTATAACACACCTCTTAGATTTGATGGATATTTTAGTCCAGGCCCGATAGCACAGTGAAAACGAAATCCCAGGGGGTTAGACCGAGACAAAAGATGTGAATTGTTTGGGCGCGAAAGAAAGAAAATCCGGAGAAAACTAGTTATCCCCGTGCCAAGCTAGGCGGGCAGGCGATGCAGCCACAGAAATGATGCAGCATACTTGAAGAGATCACTTGACACTTCAGCCATGAGACCTTTAGTGCTAGACAAGTCATATTATAAGCCTATACCTTTTTTTTTAAGAAGGGAGATGAGGTACTGGCTTCTCGATAGTGGAAAGCTCAAATATGTCCTATTAGGTTCACGTACGTCAGTAAAGTTAATTGTTTTCTCATTCGCATTTCGGTCTTAGGTACATCTTTCTATCTTTGTTGTTTCAAATTTCACATGCCAGTTGTTAAGAGAGCGCTGAGAGAACGTACCCTATCTCCCCTTTCCTGGGTATAGCTTATAAATAAATATAGTGATACATAGTTATATAAATGATATCATATCACGTAATTTGTAATTTAAATGATAATCAAATACGCTCTAAGAACTTAATTTACGGAAATATGGACAAAAATGATTTTTGTGTAAATAGTATTTAAATAATAATTTAAATAGTCTCTGCCTATCCCAACGGGAACAAGTCGTGACTGTATGTATGTATGTATGATTTTTGTTCAGCCGTCAGGTATCAAGCTATATTTTACAAGGTTATAATATTTTTAATGTATTGCACTCACAGAGGAGATGAAAATTGCACTCCACCCAATATTTGTAACATTTTGTCCTGTTTTAGGATAACTGGAAGAAAATGTTACTCTAACATTATGTTAATTCTAGCGTTGTGCTGAATATATAAATTAGAGTTTCTGGAACAAGAATCTTAAGTTTTTAGTTCCGATTTTAGTGTCAAAACAACATGCACAGTGCACCGCCCTCCCGCCCGCAAAATTGCATGTGAAGTGTGTGTGGTAGTGTTTTTGACATTAAAAATCGGAACTAAAAACTAAAGATTCTTGTTCCAGAAGTCTACAATGGAGTTCCGAAAAGTAACGCCAGATTCAATCAATTAAGTTGCTTTAATCAATTTTCATAGCTGTACAAGACCATGAAAGGCATGTGGGTTGCGATTGAGAGAGACGAACGAGAAAGATTAATGGTGAAAACAAGTGAAGGCCTATGGCCAGTGTTCACTATACACAAGGTAAAAATCGTTATGTCAATATAGGCTTGCATGTATGAACTTGCAAGAATTATTACCTCAATGCACTACAGGAATGTATTTGCCATTGATAAACATTTTTATAAATCAAAACATAACGCCTTTTCCTGAAAGGGGAAGGCAGACGTGTACCTAGGATCTAGTCCCATCGTAGGTACACCTATACTTCGCCATGTATGTTTTTAAGTTCTAAGTAATAGGGGGCGAGCCTTTTATCATCTACCGGGCACAGTTCCACATTCCAGACTGTCATTGAGAAAATTCCTCGTAAAAATCCAGGTTTCCAGAATGACAGTGCTCGAGTCAATTCATATGGGTTATGTGGACTGGACAACCCATATTGTCACAGTTTCATGTCGGCTAGATTCCTACGCAGCCTCCGACATGAGCTAACAACTGCCCCCTACATATCTTATAGGAAACTATAGTGACCTACAGTTTAACGTGACATACGAAACACGATGAAGGAAAGAAGATTCAGGTTGTTTTACTCTTCGATAAAAGTGATTGAAAGTCTGAATGGGCGTGGCTCACACAATCACCGATCACGCCACTATTACGTCACTTTTTTTAAGGTCAACGCAGACAGAAAGCGGACGCGGGACGGGCGCGTTTCAGATCTATATAATTTATATAATAAACTGGTCAAATGCGAATGGGACTCGTAAATGAAAGGTTCCTATCCACAATGTATCTATTACCAACCTAATTATAGGTGTCACCTCTCCTCACCTAACAAATAACATTCTTATTACTTTATCTTACTTATTCTAATTAATTAGTTTAATTAAAAACTTAACATTATTCCAGTAAAGGTCTTATTGAACGTTTAATAAAACACTTATTTTAAAAGCTAAATACTTACAGAGGGACGGACAGTGAAGGCTTATTAATAGGGTTTCGGAAAATTTGTATTTGGAAATTTTTTCAGTGGTATCACCTATTATCTCTTTAAATTAAATACCTAATTCCTGACCGACTGACTGACACAGCTGACACACTCACTCATTAACACTCAGCCCTAACCCTTGGGCCTTGAGAGCTGAAATTGTACACAAAGTTTCCCTTTATTATGTAGATATAATATGTAGATAACATAACAACACGCTTCTAAAGGGCCCATCACCTAGGACCTTGGACCCAGTCCCGTAGTAGGTACACCCACGCTTACCTGTTTTTCATCATCATCTCAGTCGTAGGAAGTCAACAGCTGGCCATAGCCCTCTCCTGTAATTGTATTCAGCCCAATCGGTTCAGTAGTTTTACCGTAAAAGAGTAACAAACATGCATCCATCCTCACAAACTTTCGCATTTATATTATATGTAGGATGTTTTTAGGTCCCATGTAATAGGGGGCGAGCCTATATTGTCATCTACCGGGCACAATTCCAGAATCCAGGCTGGTATTAAAAAAAATATTGAAATAGGCTGGCCCCTGTGACATGGGACCAACAACCGGCGAAATGTGGGTGTACCAATTATAGGACTGGGTACATAACCTCTGCCTACCCCTTCGGGAAAAAGGCGTGATTGTATGTTGTGTGCATGTTACTTAATCCAAAATTATCTAAAATAAGTATTGCGGCTATAAAAATAAATTGGCTTGTGTTGGTATGCATATTTTTTTTCAGCGGAACATATTAATTACTATAAAAGACGATAGAGTACTATTATTTTCACTCCTTTAGCTCAAAAATAAAAGTCCGTCATTGTTTTGTACCAGAGGGGGGCAAAAATAACCTTTCAACCTCTAGGGGATAAAGTTAATTTCATCAACGAGATTATATGTTTTTGCTGTCGCATACAATATTAGGTAGCCAAAATTTTCCATGAAATTAATAAAATTTCATTTTCTCTTAATCGTAGTGAAAAGTGTCGTGTACACGTGGCGCTAAAACACATTATAACTCGGTATCTACTGACTCCCTCGCTGAAGCTCGCCAGTAAAACAACCGAGCCATACAATCTACTCCCGCATGGAATTTAATTTTAATTTTTTAAGCGGAACCAATCTTATTTTACTAAAATAAAAAATAGTTCATATTACTTATTATTTTAATATTTTTTTTATTTTTTAATATGGGACAACTTCCACACACGGTAATCTGGTCCCAAACTAGGCTAGAAGCCTGTACTATGGTAACCAAATGACTGATATACATACTTATATAAGCATATAACACCCAGACACAGATCAAACAGATATGTTCATGCACACAAATGTTTGACCTGGCCGGGGATCGAACCCGGGCCATGTGGCACAGAAAGCAGAGTTACTACCATCTGTGCCAACGAGGGTGTCAAATAACATAAACTATCTGTCTGTGAATGTCTCGTTAAAATTGGTCCAGCCGTTTGAATTCGATGATGAATTTGACAGAAAAGTGTTTTATTTCTTATACATGCGGAACCCTACACCTTTTTATTAAATAAAATAGCCTAACAGAATAGAAGTAAAGAGTACTTTATTGCGACTATGATTAAAATGGTACAGATTCTTATATTCAAGTAAGGTCTATGTAAAAATCATTGGTCGACAATGGGTGGACTCAGCGCTTTAACAATATGTCTGACAAGAAATTTAAAATTGCATTTTTGGCATTATAGTATAGTTTAAATTTGCCTTATGAATTTAGTTAAAACCTGTAGTTTTTATATTATAGGAATTACAAGCAGAGTGTGTTTAGTTTGGGTAAATAGTTTGGATTACAATCCAGTTCAGATCATAGTGTCATAGAGATCTTTGTGGATCCTTACAATATTATAACTTTTTGATTGTAATCTGTATTATGTGTTAAATAAATTAAAAAAAAATACATTTTTTTTTTTAGGTCGTATATTAAGCAGGTAGTATATATTTCATATATTTCAATACAGGCACTCTACTCTTATAATATTATAGATTTGGTTAAGTGAAAATGTAGCCTAAATTAGAATCATCTATTTTCTTTATAACATCTATCTCTATCTGTTTTTATAATAAGTATCTAAATAAACTGGTCAAATGCGATCGGGACTCGCATATGAAGGGTTCCTACCTATCATGTACCTATTACCTACCTATTTATAGATGTCACCTTTCCTCACCTACCAAATAAAATCCTTATTACTATTATTCTAATTAATACCAACAAGAATTTATTTGTATTGCAGTACAAGTCTTATATGACCATTTATTGAACACCTCGCTTGTATGGAGAACACCTTCAATTATAAACTATAATATAATATAAATAAATATAAATATAAATATGAGACAACTTCCACACTCGGTCATCTGGTCCCAAACTAGGCTAGAACCCTGTACTATGGTAACCAGATGACTGATATACATACTTATATAAAATTATAACACACAGGGACAGATCAAACAGACATGTTCATGTCCCGGGTTCGATCCCCGGCCAGGTCAAACGACCTGGCCGGGGAGCGAACCCGGGGCCTGCGTTTTTTATTATGTATTTAAATATGTCTTAAAAAGACATTTTTAAACGTCAATAAATAATATCAGTAATATGAAACTAGTATGAAACTAATGAATATAATGAATCTGATATGAAACATACCTCTACAAAAAGAACGCACATGAAACTTGTATATTATATGGTTAATTTTTTCAATTGCGAGTCTAACAATATTTATTCGGTTTGGTTACATTTGTTGGCTTGTAAGGTGCCGGGTGGTGGGTATGCAAGCTTTCCAGGCATCTTTGTCCTCTATGTACTGGTCAATACTAATAATAAGCCTTTCCTAGCAAATTCGGTTTTATACAGGTTTTGAATTTACCCTCTGAGAGCCCAGTTATATCTTATGAGATTTTATTATAGAAACGTTCACAGATCCCTAAGGAAGACTTTTTATTTGTTTTAGATAATCTAAAGCTACGTACAACTAATTTATCTTTATTCCTAATATTAAAATTGTGTAAATCGCTATTTAATTTGCTTTATCAACATTTTTACGTATATACATGATGTTCTCATAAATGTATAAGGCGGGCAAGGTCAATATTTTTATTTCTTTAAAGATTCAAAGATTCAAAAGATTCAAAGTTTTTATTTCAATAAACATGTGTAAGTACATTATTTAAATGTGTTGTTAAGTTATAAATTAGTGTAAACATGCTCATGCCTATTGGCGTTTGAAAATTTATAATAATTATTAAAAATTTGATGTCAAAATATAATAATAGGATTAAAAACAAAAAATTAAAAAATGCATGCAAAACAAAGTGTATGTCAAAAATATATACTAAAATACAACTTTATGTCAAAATAATTATCAAAAAGAAATGAAAATGTCAATTAAATAAGTAATAAGTCAAAATTTATCATTTAGAAATTCATTAGTTGTATAATAGGCTTTATTTGTCAATATTGTTTTCAATTTCTTTTTAAATAATAATACGGATGTCAATTCTTGTATGTTCTTTGGTATTTTATTGTATATCTTTGGGGCCATACATAATAAAGAATTATGTTAAAGATTCGCGTGACCTAAAACCTAATGTTCGTTATAAAAAGTTATGTTACGTTAATAAATGCTATGACGACTGTAATAAATAATCAATTCATTAATAAATTGTTTTAAGATAAAAACTATACCTACTTCAAGTATTCGGTACAAATACTTTTTGTAATTAAAGTTTCCAAATAGTCACTAAAGAAGATATTGACAGATTTCGTTATTACGTGCAATTACTATCGGATGGGATGTCATCGTTAAATACATACCTCCACGGCACATACCAGCGTTCTGGTGTCGAATTCAAAGGCGATATAAAAATCAATAATTAGTACTAAAACTAGTGCAATAACTTTAATATTTTTTTGGTACTAACTGTAGATGTGTGTGTGATCGTACATCATAGGAGTTCTCAAAATAGGTCATCTTGCCTATTATTCTAAATAAAAAAAAAATTGGTACCTATTCTAAAACATTCCAATTTTATTCGAAACCTTACCGAGTTACTATTTTTATAATAATTAATTAACAAGAGGTACATTATGATACAAGTGTGCTAAACTGAACATTACGCACGAGATGGTATTGTTAGCGCGAGCCAAAGGCGAGCGTGAATAAGAAATACCGAGTAGCGGAATGTTTATAGCACACGTCTTCCATACGACGTTTTTTAACACCCTTAGATTAAGATTATATGATAAGATCGGTAAGATCTTGTAACTTCTCTTCTTTGATAGATGTTAACATTTTTAATAAATAATAAGTAAATAAAAAAAAGAAGATTAGTAACTTGGGTACGCTGCCATCTGACTGTCTTTAGAGCACTTGGATGTTCTATAGGATGACATGTCGGCCTGTAAATTTTGGAAGTGTTCAACGGCATAGTGTATTTAGTTAAGGTAGATAGTAAGTAGAGGTAGCTCTGTTGTTTAGTCTTTTTTCAATAAAGGCACTCTGCCCCATTAAACAAAAAATTAAATACCACGCAATGAAATTCTTAGCACAAAATGTTTCAATACACAAATTAAGGTGAAGTTGTTAATAAAAATATTCAACTAGATGAAAATATGATAAAAATTATTAGTTAATTGATTAGTAGAGTTAATATTCTTATATAATTCATTAAAAAAATATTTATTGTTTTTTGGCATATAAACTCTTTGATTTAAAAAAAGCGTAAAGTAAAAAGCACTAGTGCGTAATTAATATACAGTATAATGAACCTTTGAGAATACTTTTTTTTGTAGTGGTAGGCCTCTTTTGCAGGGGACCGCCTGGGGAAGTACCACACCTTTGCCAGTTATTCATCAGCCAAGCAGAAATGTGGAAACATTACTGTGTTCCGGTATGAAGGGCAATTTTACCAGCGAAATTACTGGGCTTGATGAGATTCAACAACTCATACCTCAGTATGACAGGCACAGTGCAGTGCCGCGTAGAATTTTGAATTATAAAACACTGGGTGGCTCTGTGTCTGATATGGGCAATCATGATGCTTACCATCAGGCACCTGATTAGTTCGTCTTGTCCACTCATTATCATAAAAAAAAAACTTTGAGATAACGGTCACGTTACAAGTAAGGGTGTTGAAAAAAATATTTTTGTAAAATATTATTTTAAGGTACCAATCCACTATATAAAACGATTTATAAGGGTTTCCCTTTATTAGGTTTTTTTTTAAATATAAAAAACATGTTACAAAGTACTCGTTTTAAGTGATAAAGTTATTTTTTGACCAATTTTATTAATATCTAAGAATGTTTTTTTTTTCACTATTTTATTGTGATTTAAATAAAAATACTAAAGTATTTCTTTAAAAACTAATAAAAATACCTATCTGAATACAAAGTCTTAAATCAAGATGTCATATTTATTATAATAAAAAAATTATACTTGAACTTTTAAATACCTTTTTATGTTATTATTATTAAATTCATTTAGTCAGTCAATTTTTTTTTTATAGACCATATTTTATTAGTATCATGTTTCTTACATCTAGTGTTAGTATACATCAATATTTTATTTATAATATTTAGTAACTCATAATTCATAAGGGCGATATATGCTAATATAAATAAATAATCAAAATTGTGATGTCATCAGTTGAAATAAAATTAAAAACAGTGTTAAAATAAAATTTAAATTGTAATGAAATTGAAAATAAAATAAATCAAATAAATAATTAAATAAAATAAATTGAAAGTAAAAGAAAATAATGTAATCTATATATCTATGTGCCAAGTGTACCTACTATGGGACTGGGTCCTGGGTACACCTTCTTACCTTCGGTAAAAAGGAGTTAGATATATCATGTAATGTTTTTTGCCATAATATAAATCAAACATTTTCTTTTACATATGTACTATTTATAAGATTTATTTAACTCAACATCTTAGTCCAAAATAACATTATCATAATAAAAGAAATACCTATACATTAATTAAAAATCTAAATAATAAAAATATACATAACATCGACCTTTTTCTTTTAATTATCTATTGAATACCATAAATAAAATAGTTTACCTAGTACTTAAAAATGTAATATAATAAAAGAGATTAATATAATAGAAAAGACATTTGATTTAAAAAACACAGCAATAATTAAAAAAAAAACATTTATATTATTTCCAATTGAATTTTAAACACTAATACCTACCTAAGCCATTTTTCCATCAGATGATTTTTAATATCTACTTATTCTATATTAAAAAATATTACTTATATAACAAAAAAATTTATACATATGCTTAGTATTTTTTTCAAATGACCAGGTTGGTCATTTGCGACACTTTAATATATTTTTCTCATAATACAAAAATACAATATTATTATAAAAAAATATATTCCCAAGTAGCCCTTACACCAAGTTCCTGGGCCTTTTTTACCAAATTGAATCATTCTTTCTCATGCTATATATTATAGGTATATGGCAGTGTAGCCATCAGCTAGTATATTCGAATGGTAGGGTACGGCCAGTGTTCATACGGCTTGAAGCGGAGCTGCTTTTAGCGGGCCGCAAGGTCGGAATGGGCCGCCATTTTAAAATAGTAACTCGTGCGCGCGCCTGTCTACTCGCTACCATAGTACACCCTCAGTTTAAAACAAACCCTTAACACTTTCCCTCCAAAACGAAAAAAATACTGGCAGTTTGTAGTATCGAAAACATTTTCAAACAAAAAAAAAATTAAAATTTAAGTACATTTCGCAAAAAGGTCGTTGAGTCCTATCCCTTATCGAAATATTATCCTATTTATCAGTTGTGAGGTTTATCATAGATTGTGTGGTAAGAGAGAGGCGCGCGCGCGGACGCGGCGAACGTAGGCCTAAATTCACGGACCGGGCGTTGACACGCGAAATTTTTGCAATTTTGCAGACGTTTTGTTTCCAATAAGATTCTTATAGGCCTATTTAGAAAACTGTTGTAAAGTGTTCCTTGGACATTCTTCTGTTGGTATAATATGGATTTTTTATTTATATTGACCCTGGATTGTGTTTTTTTTGCCAATTTCGAACAGTGCCTGTGCGCAGACGACCCGTGGAATGGTTGTGTGATCATTTTGGACCACCACGTGGATTTTTTCCCGTATTTTTTTATGGAAACGTGAGTATTTTAATTAATCTTTACTAATTTGACACATTTTTGGAAAAATTCTATGATTTACTGTATTTTTTAACGATTTTTCGGCGTCAAATATGACCACGTGACGCGGTCCCCAAAAATGCTCTATATTCCCACGAAATTTCAGTCAAGCTTCTAAAACCTATTCAAATTAAGTAATTCGATCAATATTCTTTCATTATTAAGCAGATTTATCTCAAAATATTTTAGACAAGTACCCTAGATCTTACTTTGAAAATTCCTCTTCCAGTGGTAACCCTAACACATCTATGAAGCTTATTTATTAACAAAGTATATGACTATTACTTTCTAATTTTCATTATATTTCATAAAATGTAATATATTTTATACAATATCAGTTTTTTTTTTCTAAAAAATATATAAAAAAAAGCAATAAAACCTTCCTAAATGACCCCATAAAATAACGGGCTTCCTAGAACACTCTTATGAGCTCTACATTATTATATTTAGAGATATCTTTTTACTCATACATTGAAAATTATTAATAATATAAGTATTACCTATTTATTATTTTATTTTATTAATTGCATCCATTAATACAAAAAAACTACCAGAGCATATAAAAAAACTGTTTTAAGGGAATTTATCAAGAAATTTATAAAGCATGCCTTTTAATGAAAATAAATATAAACACAATATATATGCATATACCTACTTATACAGGTATAATAATATATTATATTATATATTTTTTTATTAAAAAATTGATACACAATAAAAAAACTATCAAAACAATTAAGATCCATAAAACATATTTTCTAACTTAAAAATATTTTTTCTTAAAAAAAATCATCCAAACTGCCCTTCCTCTTATAACACTTTTGCATAGTAACATCCCTGAATTCCTAATTGCACCTGTCATGTGGCTGTTTGTAATCTCTTTACGCCAAAACTATCTATAGGTGAAAATTTATATAAAAGTTTATCTCTGTAAACATCAAAGTCCTGACTGACACACTCATTCTTCAACGCCCAGCCTCAACCACTGGCCCTAGAGAGTTGAAATTTTGCACATAGGTTTCCAGTAAAACCGTGGTACAGAAGTAGTACTTATTATAATATTCAAAGTCGTGACACAATCAGTCAGGCCAGGCCAGGCTCATCAAAAAACAGTCAGGCCAGGCCCAGGCGGGACCTGGAGATGACATTTTACACATAGAATAATAATAAATTAATTATGCTTATCCTACTTACTAACTAATATTATAAATTCGAAAGTTTGTGAGAATGGATGAATGGATGTTTGCTACTCTTTCACGCCAAAACTACTGGACCGATTGGACTGAAATTCGATATGTAGATAGTTTGTACCCTGAAATAACACATACCTTTATCCCAATATTCCCACGGGAATGATGCCTGCGCGGGTGACACCGCGGGGCACAGGAATGATGCCTGCGCGGGTGACACCGCGGGGCACAGGAATGATGCCTGCGCGGGTGACACCGCGGGGCACAGGAATGATGCCTGCGCGGGTGACACCGCGGGGCACAGGAACGATGCCTGCGCGGGTGACACCGCGGGGCACAGGAACGAAGCCTGCGCGGGTGACACCGCGGGGCACAGGAATGATGCCTGCGCGGGTGACACCGCGGGGCACAGGAATGATGCCTGCGCGGGTGACACCGCGGGGCACAGGAATGAAGCCTGCGCGGGTGACACCGCGGGGCACAGGAATGATGCCTGCGCGGGTGACACCGCGGGGCACAGGAATGATGCCTGCGCGGGTGACACCGCGGGGCACAGGAATGATGCCTGCGCGGGTGACACCGCGGGGCACAGGAATGATGCCTGCGCGGGTGACACCGCGGGGCACAGGAATGATGCCTGCGCGGGTGACACCGCGGGGCACACCTAGTAATAAATAATATCCACGAAATATTAGTAAAAATAAAATTAATGTAAATCAGGCAAGTTACTTGTTCATTAATTCGCCTAATTGATAACAGTGCTTTAAATATTATTACATTTACAAAAATGGTTAAAACTTTCACCAATTTTAATTACCCACCCTCATTAGCAAAAATGATAATTTTTACTCTTTTGCTCGCAGATTATAATATAATTTTTTTCTTGGTAGGTTAGTACCTTTTTTATTTTAATATTATATTTATTTTAATATTATATAGAGTAAACTATGTCCTTAGCATTTAATTTTATTGATAAACTCTTAATTTTTTTTTCTAATGAACTCCTGAACTTCTTATATACTCGTATATATTCTGTTTGGAAGCACCTATATATTAATATATATATATATATCAAAGGATATAGTAATCCATGTCCCTATAATTTAATTTTGAAATAAACTCTCAAAAATTTTAAGGTTGATTTTGCGATTTTATATTATAATCTACTTCATCTTAAAAATATCAGGATAATATAATGGGTATACTTATATATATATGTATATCGGAGGATACGAGGTATATATCGATTTTCGATTTTGTATTTTTTTCAATAGTAAGTATAGTGTCTGTCAAAACATACACTGATATTTTGAGACTGGCTAGTTACATGGCAAATCGTTTGCTAAAAAGACAATTTTTTTGGCTAAATGATCTTTTTAATTAGGTACTTAATGGCCTGGATTAGACATTCATCTTTCAAGAAGTTTTGATTCTCTTAATTATAGAAGAAAACTATTTGGGAACTAGTGACCACATGGTGTTATGTAGGTACTTATCATATTTCTAAATATCTACAATAAAATATTGTTCTATACATACTCATACTTACTAGGTGGCATTTTTTTCGTTTGACATTTATGAAACTAGCTCAATTAGTTCGGGAATGACTTTATTTTTCCTCGTCTACATAATATTGAACATCACATATCTATATGCAACTTTAATTACTGACTAGCTGTGCTCCGTGGTTTCACCGGCGTAGTCTTCGTTCCCGTGGGAATATAAAGTACCCTATGTATTATTCCAGGGTCTAAACTATCTACATATCGTATTTCAGCCCAATCGGTTAAGTAGTTTTGGCGTGAAAGAGTAACAAACATCCGTCCATTCTCACAAACTTTCACCGTTAAGTAAGAATAAATTTAATAACATTATGGATTTATTTGTGGTGTAAAGAAACTTATAATTACACAAAATTAATTTAAAATATACGTTACAATACCTACCACTTAAGAATTATTTAAAATATAGGTAATTATATTATAAAAATTAATTAAAATGTTTCATACTAACAACATTCCTACTATTTTAATAACAGTACTGGATATATTAATATTAAACCTCAATACATATAACATAACATACATTCACGCCTTTTTCCCGAAGGGGTAGGGCAGAGGTGTACCCAGGACTCAGTCCCATAGTAGATACACCCATATATCATATACTAAATACATAATATTAGGTTCTCTGTATGTCTATAGGTACTTAATTACATGAATTTAAATAATGAATTAATCAGTGACAAACAACATCTACATCATCAGCTGTGGGAAGTCCACTGCTGGACATAGGGCTCCCCCATAGGACTTAAACCATAACAGTGTGGGTGTACCTACTATGGGATTGGGTCCTGGGTACACATCTGTCTACCTCTGCGAGAAAAGGGACGATGATAAGTTTACACAAATTAACTACAAATTAACATGATACAGGATTCTTAGCAGTTTGACACAATCCTATGGAAAATTTACTAAATCGATGTTTTGTATTCCCCTGTTTCCTCCGAATACAGTAAACCTATTTGATATATATATTTATATCCTGATATTTTAAAGCTGAAGTAAAGTATGTCCCTATCATTTTATTTTTGTTTATAAACGCTAAATTTTTCTGTAGTGAACGTCCAATCACGCGAGTAAAACTAGGAATTTTGGAAGTTCACTATGAAAAAACCAAGAGTTTATAAAAAAAAATTAAAATGGCAGACACATAGGTTACTTCACTATATATATTTTATAGATTGGATTAGATAGATAGATAGATAAACACTTTATTGGTACACCGCAACAAGAAGTTCTTAAATCTTTTAATTATATTCAGAGGAAATAAGGGAATACAAAACATGGATTTGGTAAATTTTTCATAAGATTGTGTCATATTCCTAGAAGGCCAAAACTAAAAAAAAAAAAAACTCAATGCCATGTACGCTTTTAAGAGTATTTATAAAAAAAATTATCTATCGTGTCCCACTGCTGGGCATTTGTCTCCTGTGCCAGTGTTACCCAGTTCTCATCTAATACAATGAGGTGGTCACTCCACCTCTGACCTCTTTGGACGTCTACCTCTACTTTTTTTTTGTCCATCTCTTGGTGTGGGTGACTCACTCACCCTTGCCCATCTCATGGTCTTAAGACTATAGCCGAAAAACCAGATTGCTCTATCCAGCTGCACTGGACAAGGGTCATAACTGGTCAAATTGTATAGAAATTAAGTTTTTTTTTTTTTTTTTTAAATGACCTATGCTGTTGGCCTCAGATGGCCTCTACAGCTTTACCGGGCAGTGGTGAGTGCAGGAGGCGCTCGACTACGCGGCACTGTACTGCGCTTGTCACCCTGAGATATTAGTTGTTGAATCTCGTCATGGCCAGTAATTTCGCTGGTAACATTGCCCTTCAGACCGGCACACAGTAATGTTGCACATTACTGCTTGGCGGATGAATAACTGGTAAAGGTGTTGTTTCTATGGACTTTGGCCTGAATTAAATATATATATATATATATATATATTTTATTTATAACCCTTGCCCACCTCTCCGGGTCCAAACGGCTCACGTAAATTTAATATTAAAAATAAGAAAAATATTTAATGAAAAAATATATACTGTTTGTATTTAGTCAACACCTTCTCAAACTCAAACAGATTTATTCAAATAGGTCATAATCTGACACTTTTGCACTAGATACCACACCAATAAAATTATCAATACGAAAGTTTTTTATGGTGTTTTTTGTTACTTTTTAATAATAATAATAATATGGGACAACGTTCCACACACGGTCACGTGGTCCCAAACTAGGCTAGAAGCCTGTACTATGGTAACCAGATGACTGATATACATACTTAAATACGATTATAACACCCAGACACAGATCAAACAGACATGTTCATGCACACAAATGTTTGACCTGGCCGGGGATCGAACCCGGGGCCTGCGGCACAGAAAGCAGAGTTACTACCGTCTGCACCAACGAGGCTCTAACTATGTACTCTGTATGATGTTTGTACTCGTTGAATAGATTGGGTAGAAAAGAAAGGCTTCTGTCCTCTTTCTGTGAGTCTTCGGCCACGAATGAACAGCCTTGTGACGTATATATATATAACACTTATATAAATAAATAAAATAACACTTTTTTACAGTGGTAAAATATCACATAAGTAGTAGCTGAAAAAAAAATTAAAATAAAATAATAAACGAAATTATCAGAGTTATACTATTCAAAAATGTCCCGCCATTCCAACATACCTACTTCACTTCAACCAAAAAGTTTTTATTCGATTGTTAATTTTTAATTGAGTACTATTATGATCAACCTTTTTTCATCAAACTCCATAGGTGTTATTGAGAAATAAAATCTGTCATGGTGGCTCATATTATCGTAGTCAAAGACGGATATTACTAAAAATACTTTATTAAACAGTTTTTTAACTTTTAGCTGGCTAAAAAAATATTAAATGAAAAATAGTTTGTAGAAAAGATGGGTTCCCAACGAGTTACACTAAACGAGTCACAGTGTGACACGTTGGGAAAAAAAAATCCCATCGAGTAACACTTGTTGCACAGTGTGACTGGATGGGACGGATGTAGAAAAGACAAATTTTTTGGTATAATTATATTGTCTTTCTGCCAGCTTGCTGCTCATTTGTGGCCAGTAGTGGACATTGTACTTTGGTATATAAGGAGCTTAGACCCTGGAATAAACAGGGTACTTTTTTCCTGATATTTCAACGGGAACGATGTCGACGCGGGTGAAACCGTTGGGCACAGCTAGTATTCTATATAGTAACCTATGTACTATACCCCATAGAACATACTATCCATTTCAATGGGGCATCAAAATAGTAAAATACATAACCATTTTATAATAGATATTTAATTACCATATTTAATCCTAGAAAATTAATAATAATATCAAATTTTAACCCAATGGCAACACTATTATAACTCACCCTTATAATATTATGATAATTTGGACCTGTACTGGGAACAAGTTCGATTGAGATAATGTGGGAATAACCTTCGGTAGGTTAAGGGAGACGCAAGGTCAAGACCTGTTAATGTGCATAAAATTACGTATCAATTTATAGCTTGGCAGCTCGGCATGCGAGGGGTTGAGAACAGGATGAGTAGTGTCTTACCTTACCATTAAAATACAAAAAGGCTTGTTTCACAAAAATTTCAATTTTTACAATTACAAGTGCATGCGACTTGTGATTTTGTTGTAATACAATAGGCATGTTGACACTATAACAGAATAAAAAAATAAATGGTTTTAGTGAAAAATATATATCGAAAGGATTCTAAAAAACGACCCAGTATTATTGTAAACATTGAGATTAATAATATTTTTATTAAAATAAAAGTAAAAAAAATTGCAATCGGCCATCTTAACTGAAACGCTAATCAGAGCGTATGACGTCACGCCTAAGTAAACTGTTACTGAGAGTATAAACACTTGAAGTAAATATTCACCATATCGCATTAACTTTTGTTGTGTTGTGATCAGTCACTTGATTTTTTATATTATATTCGTGGTAATCCAGGAATCATCGAAGATGGAACAAGGTTTTATTAAGGCAAAAATAAAATATTTACTTAGGCGTGACGTCAGGACCCGACGCCATGACACATACGAGCGTTTTCGCGCTCATTTTAAATTAGAAAGTTAAAAATGCATTAATTTGCGGTAAAATGTAATTTTATTTTGAAAAAATGTTTTTTTCGGTAATATTAGACGTGTACCTATATTAAGAAACGGGATTTCAAAATCTGTCACCATGCCTATTGTGTGACTGCCTCGGTGGCGTAGAGGGCGCATGCTCGACTGCCAATCAAGAGGTTCCGGGTTCGATCCCAGGTCAGGCAAAGTGTTAAATATTGGATTTTCCATTAGGAATTATCTCAATAACTGCCTGGAGTCTGGAACTGTGCCCGGTAGATGGCAATAGGCTCGCCCCCTATTACATGGGACCAATAACATACTGGCGAAATGTGGGTGTATCTACTATGGGACTGAGTCCTGGGTACACCTCTGCCTACTCCTTCGGGAAAAAAGCGTGAATGTATGTTTTATGTTGTTTTACAATAGTGTTCAATACAAAACTACATTTTATATAATAACTTTATAATTTACGAGTATACAGGGTGAATCACCAGTCATACTTATGGACATAATAATTTATAACCACGTATAATATGTACATAGTGTAAACTATAATATATACAAAAGCAAAGAAACCTTTATTCAAATTTGTACCAAAACTTGGAAAATTATACGCGTAACTACTCTGACCACAGATTACTAAATATAGGATAGACAGTGTAAGGTATTCTGGGTTCAACTTTTTTGGATACGAGCCCGTTTCCTTTGACTGCCTCAGTGGCGTAATGAGTGCAAGCTGGACTGCCGATAATGAGGTTCCGGATTTGATATCCAGGTCAGGCAGTGTTAAATATTGGATTATTTCGTTAGGAATTATCTCAATAACTACCTGGAGTCTGAAACTGTGCCGGGTAGATGGCAATAGGCTCGCCCCCTATTACATGGGACCAATAACATACTGGCGAAATGTGGGTGTATCTACTATGGGACTGAGTCCTGGGTACACCTCTGCCTATCCCTTCGGGAAAAAGGCGAGAATGTATGTTATGTTACAAAAAAGGTGTAGTAATACTTAAGGGGTTGCATCCCCGTCACCCTAAACAATTTGCAAAAGAAAGAATAGCCAAATTCATAGAAAAAATTACTCTCCATACAATTTTGCCGATCAGCTAATCCAATTTGTATGGGTTTTCGAAAATAATAATAATAATATGGGACAACTTCCACACACGGTCATCTGGTCCCAAACTAGGCTAGAAGCCTGTACTATGGTAACCAGATGACTGATATACATACTTATATAAGCTTATAACACCCAGACACAGATCAAACAGACATGTTCATGCACACAAATGTTTGACCTGGCCGGGGATCGAACCCGGGCCCTGCGGCACAGAAAGCAGAGTTACTACTATCTGAGCCATCGAGGCTAAAGCTTTCTTGTGAATTTTCCAACTCATTCTTTTGAAAGTTGTTCAGTTTGACGGGTAGATGGCACCCTCTTAAGTATTACCTTTTTAAACACAGACTTATCCTAGTTAGTACTTTAGGTCCAATTTAGTGTGACGTCACGCGATGACGTCACTGCCAGACAACCTAGTTTTTTGTCAAGTGCTAGTAGAAGCGAGTAGGATCCGTATTCTCGTCTGTTTAATGAACCTAACAGAATTACTATTATTATGGACCTTTAGATTTGTACAAACTTGACATGAAACATCATCACCAGCCGTAGGACGTCCACTGCCTTCCTCATAGATATCCATTCAGTCCGGTTCTAAAATTGCATCCGGCGTGTTCCTGCTGTGTTCATTAGATCCTCTGTCCACCTTATGGGTGGACGTCCTACGCTGCGCTTGCCTGCCCATGGTCTCCATTTGAGAACCTTACAGCCTATCTATATAAATATGATTGATATAAGTCAATGACCTCAGTAATTAAAAACAATTATTTATTGCCCTTTTCGCATGAATTAAAATAATTATTGTTTTGAGGTGAATATACTTTTAAAAACCTGAGGTGAATAATAAATATGCCAATTATTATTGTAATTATATTATTATTATTATAATGCATTATTTATTATTAATGAGTGATTATAATCTTAGTTGTTATTTTAATAATATGGGACAACTTCCACACACGGTCATCTGGTCCCAAACTAGGCTAGAAGCCTGTACTATGGTAACCGGATGACTGATATACATACTTATATAAGCTTATAACACCCAGACACGGATCAAACAGACATGTTCATGCACACAAATGTTTGACCTGACCGGGGATCGAACCCGGGGCCTGCGGCACAGAAAGCAGAGTTACTACCATCTGAGCTAACGAGGCTGGATTGAACCTGAAGGTTTGAGATTATTTTTAAAATAAACATACTAACACGCTCTTTCCAAAGGGGTAGGCAGAGGTGTCTCGGGACTCAGTCCTATAATATAAAGAAAAGGGGAGATAGGGTACGTTCTCCCAGCGCTTACTCAACAACTGGCACGTGTAATTTGCTCAGTGTGCAGTTTGTACAGTGACATATAATGAACAACAAAGATAGAAACACGTTCCGCAGAAGTATAAGACGACGATAAGTATAAGCGATCGAGACAACAATATTATTCGCTCGTACGACCTTACTTTACTGACGTACATGAACCTAATGGGACCTAATTTGAGCTTGCCATTTTCGAGAAGCCAGTACCTCGTCTCCCCTTTTCCTTAAATCAATGTACATAAAAAAAAGACATACATTCACGCCTTTTTCCCGAAGGGGTAGCCAGAGGTGTACCCAGGACTCAGTCCCATAGTAGATATACCCACATTTCGCCAGTATGTTATTGGTCCCATGTAATAGTGGGATAGTCCCATATCAATGTAGTACGGATCTCATTATTAATCATAAGTATTTTTTATTTTTATTTCAAAATGAATGAAGGTTTGAAATTATTTTTGAATAAGTAAGATGTATGTAGCTATAATATATAGCTACATACATCCTGATAATATATAATAGAAGTATATTTTAATATAAGCACGTTCCTATTACAATTATTACAAAGGCGAAAGTTTTTCGGTGTGCGGATGAATATGTAAAATTTCACGCCGAAACTACTGAACCAAGTACTAAACTGATTGGTCTGAAATTTGGTACGTATATATTTTACTTTCACTGTTTAAAGTTGCTGGGCACAGCTACAAAACTAAAGGAGTTGTTGGTTTCTGGGCCAAGTCGACTTTACGTTATAATTTTGATTTTATTTGATAGGCCTTATAATAACATTTTCAAATGTACACAAATAATGTTTTTTTTAGCATCGCCATTAATTTTAATAAATTAAGCAAACAAAACCCACTAGGATTTTCATTTCGTGGAATCCGCCCCACCAAGTCAATTTAGTGGGTCATATTCCGCTACAAAATTTGTAGCATTCCACTATGCCCTACCAGTGGGGCGGTTTGGGAACAATCCAAATAATATAATAATATTGGAACGCGAGTCGCCATTAAAAATACTTAGTAGGTTTATCTAGCCTCACTTTATTCAAATCAAATTATGAATTAATCGTCAATAATAAGATGTCTACTATGTTTGTGAATATTATTTTGCTAATAACATTATCTACCCGGCAATATAGGATAGACAGTGTTAGGTTTTCTCGGCCCAGCTTCCTTAGATTCAAAGTCCGTTTCCTTTAGAATGAATGTTCACATAATATTAACCTTGACACGGCAGACGTCTTGGCGTCCATTCATATTAATATTCGACTCAGGACAAATCGCGGGACATAACTAGTTGCATTTACATACGAGTATAAAAGGAATTGTGTGATACATTAGCTTAGGACAGACAGACCATAATCTTTAATATATTATTTTTAACATGGAAAAAGGGAAGGGGTGTTAATTTATAACTTTGTAGTGTCGGTGTGAGGCTTCGTAGTTGCGAATGGACCGTATTTGATGCAGTTTTTATGTTTCAGCTCTTTTCTAGAGGCTGAAAGAATAGGAGCAACTTCCAGTGGTCTAAACGATCCATTCAGTATACTGTCACTTCATCAATATTCCACCAACTTGGTAACATTGACCTGATGCAGCATCAGGTTCAGATGGAGCAGTAGGCAAATATGTCCGTGTTAGCGCTCATTGGAATCGTCTTGAATATGTTACACATAGATATATATCACATATCACATAGTCACAGCGATGGGGTTTTTTTATTGCATAATTCATTAAGTAAGTACACTTGTTATTATTTTCAAATGGACAACAGACGCTATACAGTCTAAAAGTATTCAGTTACACCTAAATTAGAATTTTATCATACTAAATGAAAATCACTGGCAAATGTGATACCACTGTGGTGACTAATTATAATGATAATTTGACAATGACAATAACCGTCTGGCCCCAAACCAATACAGATAATATATGACTACTATGACTGTAATACTGTCACAGAGGCCCATAATATCTGTTCTGTAAACAGCGTCGCTAGTGCATTTATAATAACATACTCGTTTTTGACTTGTCAACTGCGGGGCTCCCCCGATCTTTACACGTTTTATCTATGATAATATCGGTGACTTAAGTGCCTACCTGAATCATCGAGCGTTATCTGACATAATCGAGGCCTGTATAGACCCACAATCTTATCCGATCAGTTAACAGCGTCTCTAGTGTAGAATTCGGTAAAGACTGTTCTCAATATGGTGGTTGACAGACGGTAGTTCCAATTTTGTTCACCTGAACAGATAAGTTGGTGGCGCTGTAGTTAACTGCTGATAATATCATAGATAATATTATCAATCGAGGGCGCCAAAACGTCTAACGCGAATTGGAACAACCTTCGAAATAACTTCAATATTGGGTCGATAGATAATAATTTTATTATAATATTTTCCTGACTATAATATAGTGGGTATCCCTTTCTAATCCCGTGGGAGCCGTGAGACCAGACAGAGGGACATGTTCTGCGAGTGGGCAGCAGCGCTCTCCGGCACTATGCTAACATAAGACTACATAAAATCTTGTTTCTTGCCAAATTTCATGAACGGAACTACCCTAGAGGTTTTCAATCCGTTGTGCAAAAGTATCGAAACGTACGGTAAAACGGCCCTATCTTTTGATTGCGATATAACTTTCAATTTGATATGTCAACGCGTTCCCAAGAAAATAGGTCTTGATATATAGACAGACAGACAGACAGTCGGACAGATGAACAGCAAAGTGATCCTATACCTAAGGGTCCTACATTTTCCTTTTAAGGTACGGAACTCTAAAAATTTCAATTTCCTGTATCACATCGAATCTTATTTTCGCGAGGTTTACAACTCACAGAGCCACTCGTATTAATAATAAGTATTTATTATTATTAATTTGATAATAATATTATTGTGGTTTAGAGCACTTAGATTATAATATATAGGCTGATTTTCAAAGTGTTCTATGGCATTGTATTTTTTGAGGTTAGATAGTGAGTACGTAGCTCTATTGTATAGTCATATATGTCTCCCTGATTGACATGCAACGCAGAGCCCAAACCACTGATCCTAGAGACTTGAAACTTGGATTGTAGGTTCTTTACGTTGTCTGGACGTGCGCTAAGAACGGATTTATAAAAATTCACATTCTAAGGGGTCCAAAAAGGGGGCGTCAAGGCTTTGGTATAAAACTTTCATATTTCATAATTGTGAGCGGGCAAAGACTATAATATTATTATGATTGACGTCAAAATTGACTGCCTCGGTGGCGTAGAGGGCCCATGCTCGACTGCCAATCAAGAGGTCCCGGGTTCGATCCCCAGGTCAGGCATAGTGTTAAATATTGAATTATTCCATTAGGAAATTATCTCAATAACTGCCTGGAGTCTGGAACTGTGCCCGGTAGATGGCAATAGGCTCGCCCCCTATTACATGGGACCTATAACAAACTGGCGAAATGTGGGTGTACCTACTATGGGACTGAGTCCTGGGTACACCTCTGCCTACCCCTTCGGGAAAAAGGCGTGAATGTATGTTATGTTATGTTATGTTGACGTCAAAAGATATACAATAATATTATATAACTTAGTCGATATGCAAATCTATTATCATAAATGTGTCCCAATTATTGTACATAATATCATCAGAATATCTATCGATAGAGATATTATATAAAATTAGATATATTATATCAAGGTAAGAGGCCTGTGAAAGGAGGGTTATATCTCTCCTTTGAACAATGTCTGAAAAAAGGTGTAGTAATTCTTATGGAGGGGCATCCATCAAATACTACCATATTAATAATATAAACTCAAAAATTGGGGAGGATGGAAGGATAGATGAATAGATAAATGTTTGTTACTCATTCACGCCGAAACTACTGAACTGATTGGGCTGAAATTCACTATGTAGATAGTTTAGACCCTGGAATAACACATAGGGTAATTTTTATCCCGATATTCCCTCGGGAACGATTTCTACTCGGGAGAAACCGCGGGACAAATCTAGTAATAAATACACTAGGATTCCTTGTATCGCAGTCATACAATAACACAACACATTCATTCAAGGCCAGAGAATAAACATTTGAACTCACCGTACAACTACTTGCTCCGGCTGGGATTCGAACCCAGCACTCGTCGCTTCGCAGCCGGTTACTACCAACTTAGCCATGAAACCGCGAAACTGAACTTTCAAAAGAAAGAATTGCAAAATTAGCAAAAAACTATTTCCCATACAGGTTTGTTAAAAGATATTTTATTGAAAATATTTTTTAAATATTTGTTTTTCGTTTTCAGTAAATGAATCGACTTTGAACTTTAATTTAATTCTGGGATTTTAATTTTATGTGTAATGAATTTAAGTAGGTATAGTTGAAATCGAAAGTAATTTTCAAAAGCAATATTTACACTAAAATTTGAGTCAGTAAAATGTTTTTTACTCAAAAATTTTAAATTAAACTGGTAAAAAGTGATCCATACATTACATAGCCGACTTTCACAGCAATGCATCGTAATTTTTTCATACCCGTAGGACTTCAAAACAATTAAAAAATATGTGATATTCTAAACCTCTCACAGCAAAAATTTACAAAACAGTCTGCGGATTGAGTTCGATTAATCAAAATTAAATTAGAAAAATAAAAAAGCAACTCCTTCATTACATCATAATTGAAATGATCTTCATGTTATGCATTAAAACTTCTAAAAATACAGTAATTTAACTGTTAGATCACGTCTGTAAAATCACATAATCAGAAAAATATCGCGGACGTATTTTTTGACACACCAGAGGTCCCGTATACGGCCTCTTAAAGCGTCTTTAAGATAGATAACACAAGGAGAAAGATAAACAAAAAAGCCCTACGAAACTAATTCAAATGTTAATAACGCGCTCAATGATTGGCTGTCCCTTCTCCAAGGGACTAGATAACCGAAGGGACACGGTTTTTTACTATTTTAATGAAAGACCAATGGCAGCCATGCGTTTATTTATCTATGGTTTATCTATTTTACTGTCTAAGGTGTTTGTGTATGCGTGCGAGGTCGCTGTAATCTATGCGTTAGGGAATATTAACAAGTGCTTATGGTCGTGTGAATGTAGTACCATATTTGGCCGCTTTAATGTATGATTGTAGACACATGTGAATGTTTATCTCGGCGTTATCTACTACTCTATGGATTATTTCCTGTTAAAATAGTTAAATGTTTGTTAGGTTGAAATGTTTAACTTGTAAATTCAATGATAGATTGTACATAATTATGGGTCCCGTTACAGTGTGACGCGCTCTGATGTCCTATTAGGTAAATTTAATTTCCTCAGCAACATTCGGGGTCAGCCTATTGTTGTTAAGAATAACATAACACACAGTACTTTTCCCGACGGGGTAAGCCGAGGTGTACCCAAGACTCAGTCCCATAGTAAGTACACCCACATTTCGACAGTATGTCCCATGTAATAGGGGGCGAAACTATTGCCATCTACCCGGCACAGTTCTAGACTGCAACTAACAGAAAAATCCAATATGTAACACTACCTGACCGGGGATTGAACCCGGGACCTCATGATCGGCTATATTGTAACATTTATATTTTATTATTGTAACATTTGATATTTGCACTCCACCCAATTTCTGTAACATTTTCTCTAGTTTTGGGATAACTGGTAGAAAATGCTACACTAGCATTAAGTTAGTCCTAGCGTTGTGCTGAATTATAAATAAATAAATAAATAAAATCGGCAGTCGAGCTGGCGCCCACTACGCCAGCGAGGCAGTCTATTATTGTTTAAGAATATTGCAGAGAAAATTACATACATACATACCTACATAGAGTCACGCATGAGGTATGCAGAAACTATTTCCCACCACTTGCTACGATCCTGACACGGTAGCCCTCATATTATCGCCCTTCGTACTAATATTATAAATGCGAAAGTTTGTGATTTTTTTGTTTGTACACACAGGTAAAACCGTGCGGCACATCTAGTTAATGCTAGTTACATATTGTTTTTTTCTATGATATATAATGACAAGACGAGTAAATCAGGTGCCTGATGGTAAGCATCATGATTGCCCATATCAGACACAGTGCCAACCAGTGTTTTAAAATTAAAAATTCTGCGCGGCACTGCACTGCGCCTGTCACCCTGAGATATTAGTTGTTGAATCTCATCATGCCCAGTAATTTCGGTGGTAACATTGCCCTTCATACCTACCGGAACACAGTAATGTTTGCACATTACTGCTTGGCGGATGAATAACTGGCAAAGGTGTGGTACTTCCCCAGGCGGGCCCCTGCAAAAGAGGCCTACCACTACAAACGCTTTATAGCGATACTAAAAATATTATTCATGCACATTTGAAAATCTTATTTTATAAATATAAATACATACATACAGTGCAGCCTTGTTCCCGTTTGGTAGTGAGTAGTGACTATTTCTCTCTACTTGCTACGATCCTGACATACGACTTTCGCTTCTTCTACTTTCATCACATGCTCTTCGGTTGTTGGTACATACGACTTGACCTTTATTATCAGGTATATTTATTATTTTATATATTTGTTAATTTCTATTGAAAACTGCAAGGGCTTTTATACATATTCATACATATTATTATATTATATAGATACTCCCAAAATCCATACTGAGTTGCAACGGTGGTGGGTGTGACAGAGAGAGGTATATGGTTGTTGTAAGTGTGAAGGAGACGGAAGACTACCGTCTGGACTTGTAAGCCGTCTGGCGGGGTTTGGGGCTTGGTGCTACTTCAAGCGGGAATCTTGGGGGAAGCGGGGAAAACAGCTCTATCAGACTCTATTTGCAATACCTTTGTCCATAATTTATATTGTACGTAAAGCCGGTACTTGGTACCAAAGACTTTTCACCCTATCCCTATCCCTAAATCATACCACAAAACTTTACAAAAATATATATTCAATTACTAAAAATGTCAAATCATATGTAGTATTTTGTGCTTATGTTAATTATTTAATGTCGTTCAGAGCGCACGCGGCCTTCTAGGAATTTGACACAACCCTATGAAAAAAAATACCAAATTGACGTTTTGTATTCGCGTGTTTCCTGCGATTAGAATAAACCCATTCTATAAATTTATATCCTGATATTTTTAGTGAAGTAACCTATGTCCCTGTCTTTTAATTTTCTTATAATACCTTGGTTTTTTTATAGTGAACTTTTAAAAATCCCAGTTTTACTCGCGTGATTGGACGTTTGTAACAAAAAAATAAACAATATAATAATAATATAATATCACACCTATAGCCAAATCAAGTAGTTTCCATCCATTCACAATAGTCTTTGTACCTAGCGGAGGCTGTCTTTAAGCTCATCTTAAAAAAAAAAAACTGTAGATTGTTTCAGAGATAGACCCCGATAGGTGCTATACATTACCTTTAGATTAAAAGCTCAAATGGGGCCTCTGCACGTTGGACTTAAAAAAAAAAATGGTCTCCGTGCACGCCTTTCAAAAGACCGGGTATATCCCGTGTTTTCGAGCGACATAATAATAATAATAATAATATAATATAATAATATATTATTTATAACAAAATAAAATGATAGGGACATACTTTAGTATGTGTAAAGTGTGTATAATAGATATAATTATATCAAATAGGTTTACTGTACTCAGAAAACAGGGGAATACAAAAAATCGATTTAGTAAATTTTGCCATAGGATTGTGTCAAACTGCTAAGAGGTCCTGTATCCTGTTAATAAATTTTGGAAACGGACTGTGATATAGTGAACTTCCAAAAATCTCAATTTTACTCGCATGATCAGACGTTTTTATTTACAAAAAAATGTAGAGTTTATAAACATGAGTTTATCAATAAAATGATACATACTTTAGGTACATACTTTACTTTATCTTTAAAATATCAGGATATAAATATATCAAATAGGTTTACTGTATTCGGAGGAAACAGGGCAATACAAAACATCGACAGCCTCGATGGCTCAGATAGTAGTAACTCTGCTTTGTGTGCCGCAGGCCCCGGGTTCGATCCCCGGTCAGGTCAAACATTTGTGTGCATGAACATGTCTGTTTGATCTGTGTCTGGATGTTATAAGCTTATATAAGTATGTATATCAGTCATCAGGGTACCATAGTACAGGCTTCTAGCCTAGTTTGGGACCAGAGGACCGTGTGTGGAAGTTGTCCCATATTATATTATATTATTATTATTATCGATTTATTATATTTTCCATAGGATTGTGTCAAACTGCTAAGAGGTCCTCTTTCCTGTTAAGGCCTGCCTGCGTAGCACGGAGATAAAAAGATTTCCCCGTCTCTTTCGCGCCTGCACAATACACTTCCGCTGTCTTATTCCAACCCCCAGAAATTAAAGAATAAGAAAATAATATTGTTTACAAAATCGCTGTAACAAGCGCTCGCTGAAACTTAGAGCAAACCTCACCGCGCCGTCGGGGTCGACAACCTCCCAGGTACTTCCGTATGCTACCTCAATACCAGACTACAGACTACCTCTAGCTACCCTATACTTACTGCGGTTTGATACCCACTACTAAAACTACTGCACACAAACCCAAATACACTTTATAATTATATTACCAAATACCTTTGCCAGTAATGTATTTAAGTTTCATGCTTTAGGGGCGAGCCTATTGCCATGTACCGGGCTCAAACCAAGACTCCAGGTTCCTTTTGGGAAAATTACTAATACCTCATACTTTTTGGGCAACCTTGGAATCGAATTCAGGACCTTATTCTCAGCAGCTTACAACCACTAGACCAATCTTCCATTTCGTTGCAATACTTATTGTTGAAGTGACAGATAACCTTTCAAATCAACCAGACCACTATAACATAACATAACATACATTCACGACTATTTCCCGAAGAGGTAGGCAGAGGTGTACTCAGGACTCAGTGCCATAGTAGATACACCCACATTTCGCCAGTATTTTATTGGTCCCATGCAGGGCCGTCTTAAGTCTATTCTGCGCCGGGGTGCGGGACTCAGCCTGTGCCCTCGTTTTGTTTACACTGCAGCGTGGCACGCGGCCGACGACACACTGCAGTATGAAAGACTCGCTTTGGATTAGAGATTTTGCTGCGCGCGTGTTGTATTAAATAAAATTGTTATTTGTGTAGTGTAGTAATGCGGTATGACAAGCGCCGAAAGCGTAATAAAAGTAAAGAAAATATTATTGTTGATGACTATTTTTTTTTGCTTGCGCATACATATTTGTCGTAAGTAACAAGTATATAAAACTGTGCAATAGCGTTAAGTTCAATGAAATATCCAAAAATTCTGCGAACGACAAGCGCCCCCGGTCGCTCCGCGCCCGGGTGCACCGCACCCCTTGCACCCCCTGGTAAAGACGGCCCTGGTCCCATGTAATAGGGGGCGAGCCTATTGCTATCTACCGGGCACAGTTCCAGTCTCCAGGCAGTTGTTGAGATAAATCCTAATGGAAAAATCCAATATTTAACACTGCCTGACAGGTCAGGCTCCACCCCAGGCGATCCCCAGGGGGATCGAACCCGGGACCTCTTGATTGGCAGTCGAGCATGCGTCCTCTACGCCACCGAGGCAGTCGAGACCACTATAATTTGCTCATAATCCTTTTAGCCGCTATAGAAAGGGCTCTTCAAACGGCTGAACTGATTTTCATTAGACACAGCTCTCTCGAGCACGTCCACGACAGGATAAATTCGAAATCAATTCAAACTCAAAATAAAACATTTATATCGCAGTGAGTCACAAAGACATTTTTAAACGTCAAATAGAGCTTAGCTATATCTATTTAATAACTAATTAATGTACCGCGCGTTCGGATATACACCTCTATAAGAAGAACGCACAATAAACATGTAGGGTTTAATGTTTTCAACTGCGGACAAAGACACGTAACCACACTTTCACAGACACTTTGTTATGAAGTATCAACACTATAGTTATTATTGGATAATCTAAGATTTTCATCAAAAGTAGCTGTCAATTCTTTCCAAAACTAATTCTGCCCATCGGTGTAGCGTAAAGTCACAACAATACATACTAACTTTTCAATAATACCTATTACCTTTAGGTTTAAAATATTTGTGGTACAAAACGTTAATTCAAATCCACTTTTACTCATACATTTCAGTTAGTACTTTTACCACAAAAAAATCCCAAGCGACCGACCTTGATGAAAGAAAGCGGCCCCAGTACAGATCCCTGAGGTACTTCAACAAAAAAACCAAACAAAAATCATGCCATGCCCTCTCTTATCAATAATTCTGCAGCCGGTTTGCAGTTTCAAGACAAAGTATCACTTCAAGCCGAAATACACTTTATAGTGTGAGACATAAAGGTTATTACTGTCTCGGTCAAGTCAAAGGCCTTGGTTAGATCGAAGCCTCGGTTGCCAAGTGCTCGCGGAGCCGTATTTATAGTTTCTCTTTTAATTGATGAATTAGCTGATGCTTTACTACGTTCAACAAATTGTACCTAATATATAATATTGGACTTTAACTTTGTCAATTTTAATTTGGTTTTATATAATATAATGTTTGTTAGAATTTTGTATCCATGTATAATATTTTTCAATAAAGGCACTGCTTCATAAAAAATATATATTTATTTACATATTTAGATCATCCACATCATGTACATCAGTTATTATTGTTTGGCTACATTATATATCTTAATTCTAAATGTCATAATATTTATGGATGATGACAGCGTGCATAAAACAAAACGATTGAACATAAATAATTACTAGTTATAAAAAACATCAGAAATAATAAGGTAATTATCAAAATTTAAAATTTAGAACAATACAGATAATTAAATTAGAATTAAAAAAATTATAATAACTAGTCAATAGGTAATTAGGTATTACAATAATTTTGAAACTCGACGTCTAAATTCATGCACGTTGTTAGAGAATATGTCAATGTCAGTATTGTTTGAAATATTATTGAATAATATGAAGAATTATATTATATATAGGAGTTGTTGGTTTTAGGGCCACGTCGAACTTACATTATAATTTAGATTTTATGTGATAGGCCTAATATAGAATGTGCATAAATAATATTATTAGTATCGCCATTAATTTTAATGAAATAAGCAAATGTTCTACTAAAATTAGTACATACGCGCGTCGATATTGAAAATTTCTTAGTACTTAAATAACACTTTATTCAAATCAATTTATAAAATTAATCGTCGATAATAAGATGGCTAATATGTTTAGAAATATTATATTGCAAATAATATTCTCTACCCGGCAACATAGGATAGACAGAGCAAGGTTTTCTGAGGCCAGCTTGCTCGGATTCCAAATCAGTTTCCTTTATAATTTTTCAGTAAAGGCTTCTGCTGTACACTGTTATAAGTTGGACGTCTCTTATGTGCCTGTTTATGGCATCGCAGCTCCTAAACGAATGGACTGATTTTGATGCAGTCTTTTTGCTTGACACTCTCAAGCTGTTTCGTGAAAATCGATTCAGCCGTTTTCTTGCAAGTGGTAACCCCAAGACTGTCGAGGCGTTCTTAGGCATGACAAGGCTATGCTATACCTTGACAGTCTGAAGACTACCGAGCCGTGCCGATAGTGTGCGCCGGGCCTTATTATTAGCCGGTTCTTAAGGCAAACGCGACTTCATTCCTGTGGGATTTTCGGAAATTCCTTTCTTATTCCTTGTTAACATCAAAATAAGAAACTATATGTGCACAATTTCATGAGTGAGTGTGTGAGTCTGTCAATCAGAGTCTGTCAATTAGGACTTATTATAGGATATTCTTATAATACAATTATTATAGAGATCTATATAGAGATTATTATATTTTTTTTTTTTTATGATAGTAAGTAACAAGACGAGCAAATCAGGCGCCTGATGGTAAGCATCATGATTGCCCATATCAGACACAGTGCCACCCAGTGTTTTACAATTCAAAATACTGCGCGGCACTGCACTGCGCCTGTCACCCTGAGATATTAGTTGTTGAATCTCATCATGCCCAGTAATTTCGCTGGTATATAGAAAGATCATAGATTGTTATTTAGAGGCGTGGAGTTACCGGCTTTAGAATAGTGCTCCACCACTTTAGAATAGTCCTCTCTCCCCGTGGTTGCCGTAAGAGCCGGCTAAGGGTTAACAGATCCAGAGGACGGGCAGTAGCGTCCTCTGCAACAAACCATCGAACTGCGCTCGACAACCCGCACAACAAGCGTGTCGAGTATCGGCAAAACCTCCCTTTATGAGGGAGGCCTATGTTCAGTAGTGGATTACTAACGGCTGAGATGATTATGACAAATCGTATTATAAATAGAGATTATCAACTATACTGTGTCGTTGGCGTAGTGGTTACAAGCGCGATGCATGAGCATGTATCCCGGGTTCGATTCAAACAAAGAGTTTTATTGGATTTTATCATCAGGATTTTTTGAAGAACAGCCTGTATTACATGAGATCAAAAAAAACAAACTGGAGAAGCGTAGGTGTACCTACTATGAGACTGGGCTTGGGTACACCTCTGCCTACCCCCTCGGGAAAGGGCGTGATGTTATGTTATGTAATAGATAATTGACTAGCACACTTATTCAAGAACAAATGATGGTCCAAACGCATAGGATCCGTACAGTTGGAAACAATTTCAGTTTTGTGACAAACGCGAAAGAAATTCCTTACTTAGCACAGTACCTTATATAAGTATTGTTCTTTAATACGGGTATAAGTAGTTTATCAATAATTTATCTCACGGTTTAAAACCCCTTAGTAGCTACAATTGGGTCATAGCTAATTTTCAAGGAACACACCCTCAGACACTCGTATTATTACAACCCCCCACCAATTTCCCACCCCTACCCCTGAAAGGTCACGAAATGAGCGCATCTAGGGTTTGAAACATAGAGTAGAATAATAAGAGTGGAAAGAGGAGCTGAAATTGAAGTCCTAATTTTGTCTAACAAAGGTAGGGTTACTGAATTACTGATAATCAGTAAGCATTCTCTGGGACATTGTTCTCGGGATTCCTTCGTTTGGCATAAATATTTTAGGCATTTTTTTTTATGATAGCGAGTTACAAAATGAGCAAATCAGGTGTCTGATGGTAAGCATCATGATTGCCCATATCAGACACAGTGCCACCCAGTGTTTCAACATTCAGAATTCTGCGCGGCACTGCACTGCGCCTGTCACCCTGAGATATGTCATGGCCAGTTATTTCGCTGGTAACATTGCCCTTCAGACCGCAACACCGTAATGTTTGCACATTACTGCTTGGCGGATGAATAACTGGCAAAGGTGTGGTACTTCCCCAGGCGGGCCCCTGCTAAAGAGGCCTACCGCTACTAACATAAAATTGTATGGCGTTTTCGCATAACTTTTATTAGCATAATAATACTTTGGCATAATAATACTGTAGTAGGGTGGGGGGGCCTTTTGCCATCTACCGGGCACATTTCCAGGGTTCATGAAATTTCATATTTTACTATTATCTTCCAAACCGAATTATGTAGTAATGTTAAATCTAATAAAAATCTGACTGCCTCGGTGGCGTAGTGGGCGCAAGCTCGACTGCCGATAGGTCCCGAGCTCGATCCCCAGGACAGTCATTATTATATGCACTTTTCCATTATGACAGCCAGGCTGTCATTGATTCATAATACATATGGAACTGTGCCCCTATTACATGGGCCCAATAACATACTTTCGAAGTGTGGGTGTATATACCTACTATGGGCCTGAGTCCTGGGTGTACCCAGGAGAACGAAAAATACACCTTTCGGGAAAAGGCGTGATCGTATGTTTATTGTTTATGTGATAAGTATAATAAAGAATAATAATTTTAGGCACTTTAAAAGGACGTACTTAGTTTAAAGTTCAAACTGCCATTCTACATTAACTAGTCTATGGTTGCAGTAAGCCGTAGCTCGGGAGACGCACACTGATGCACCTAGTATTTATGTAGTTACACTATATTCTACTGCACACATGCATCCCTATTGTTGAGAATTGGAACTGAGTAAATGACTGTAAATTAATCAAATTACAGTCCACCAAATCTATATAGTACCGTTTGGCAGTTCCTAAATAGCCTTGTTCGAATGGTTTGAATATCAAAATTTCTGGGTGACGTCGACCTTACATTATTGTTTTGATTTTATGTCATAGGCCTTATAATAAGACTCTCAAATGTACATAAATAAAAAAAAATTTAGTATCGCCATTAATTATTATGTTTTAAACAAATGTTCTGCTCAAAAATTAAATATTATATCATAAGTCATGATTTAATTTAATTTCATGTTTTTATCGGTGCCTCGGTGGCGTAGAGGGCGCATGCTCGACTACCAATCAAGAGGTCCCGGGTTCGATCCCCAGGTCAGGCAGTGTTAAATATTGGATTTTTCCATTAGGAATTATCTCAATAGCTGCCTGGAGTCTGGAACTGCGCCCGATAGATCGCAATAGGCTCGCCCCCTATTACATGGGACCAATAACATACTGGCGAAATGTGGGTGTATCTACCATGGGACTGAGTCCTGAGTACACCTCTGCCTACCCCTTCGGGAAAAAGGCGTGAATGTATGATGATGTTTTTATTTTATTTTTTAATATCATTGAATAATTTAATCTAAGATTTAATATTATAATCTATAAATTGTGTAATTGTGTTGCACCTTTGGTCTTCTTGACTGAATTAAACGATTTGTATTTATTTTTTATTACTGCATTTCTTTGTAACAAGTTGTAGAGTCACAGACTTAAAATTTCCAAACAAAGCCTATGCTTTGTTCGTAGGTCATTCAGGAATATATACCTACTTAGTCTTTTTTTTTTTTTTTTTTTTTTTTTTTGTCCACACTATGGTGGAACTACAGAACCTGCTGCTATTGTTTATGCAGCACCCTTATAATCTTATATTAATTTTATTATAAACACCGTAGCTTAGCTTAAAATATTACATGAGTAAGATGTAAGTAATTAAGTATATGTATATATTAATATTATTATACCTACTTAGTCATAGTCATTACGTCATTATGAATCAGAAATCATGACCTAGTCACAGATCACCTCATTGGGCGTGTTCAAAAAGGAATTTCTTCGTTATGTCGTTTCTAATGGAATAATCCAATATTTAACACATTGCCTGACCTGGGGATCGAACCCGGGAACTCCTTGCGTCCACTACGCCACCAAGCCATCAAACTACGCAACGGATTTTAATACGGTTTTCATCAATGGAAAGAGTGATTTAAGAGGAAGGTTTATATTATGTATATACCCAGAGGGAAACGAGGGGTATCGCTAGTTTGATATAAAGAATACTAACTGCGCGAAACAAGACGGTGCGTGTCGGGTGCCGGGTGGCTCAGGTGAGCCAAGACCTTAAAGGTGCTTACAGATATTTGGAATATAAATAGAATAATACTGTATTATACGTACAAATAAAAAGACACAATGCAAATTACTATATACATATACTTAATAATTATTAATATATACATATACTTAATTACTTACATCTTACTCATGTAATATTTTAAGCTAAGCTACGGTGTTTATAATAAAATTAATATAAGATTATAAGGGTGCTGCATAAACAATAGCAGCAGGTTCTGTAGGTCCACCATAGTGTGGAAAAAAAAAAAAAAAAAATGCAAATTACTCGGTACACCCCGTTATGGTACGGTTTTATAGTACTAAGCAATTTCTTACAGACAACCTGTGGATGGAAAAGGACAGTTAAAATGTTAAACGACGACGATGCGCAATAGGTATACATATATAATTTATATAAAAGGTTATTTTATACAATAAATAATAATACCTTTTTAATACAAAGTAAGTAAATTTTAACAACGCGTAGGGTTCAGCCAATTAACAAAAGAAGTAACAAAGTATTCATGAAATAAATTATAATAATAGTATATTGTTGTTTTAACCTTGTTTTAATTCATAAACAAAAAGGTTTTTGTTTTGTCTTTGATACTAGCTGCCGCACACGCTTTTGTCTCTATTAGAAATAAAAACACAAGAGTTTCAGACACCTTTCTGGCTCTACCTTTGATAAAATAACTTTTAACGTACACATTATGAAACATCATTGTTTTAAATTATGTATGAGTATTTTTGAGATATGTTTTACCATTATTTGTGATTTTTATTATTGAAATAATGAAGCCCTAAGTAGGTACTTACCTACTAACCATCTTCTGGTGCGTTCTTCTTGTAGAGGCGTATTTCCAATCGCGCTGTAGATACTTAACTGTACCGTTTAATAATGTCTTCTTGACCCATACTTACGTAAAGTTTTTTTTTAATTATAAACATATTTTCTCGTACTTACTTATTAAATGCAAAAGGTATTCAATTATTAGGTTAAAACTCTTTTAAAAATTACACTCAATTTAATGTATATTAATTTGAAAAACAAAATGGCGTAATGTTAACTCAATGTGTGTTTATTACCTTGTCACGCTAAAACTACTGCACCGATTGGGCCTATACTTAGACCCTGAAATAATATTTTGTCATTTCAGTTTCCGTTTTCCTTCCAATGGTAAAATTAGCTTTAAAATTATTTCAAATCGAATAACCCCGTTGGAAACTTTCAAAATCAAGTTTAAAACTCGAATTATATATAAAATCGTGTTGCTAAGCCGAAGGCAATGTACTCACCTCCTACTTTCGCGAGTCGTGTATGTATTGATGCACTTTATGTATGTGAGTGTGGAATGTAAGTGTGTGCGCTCCCTCCAGCCCTCAGTCCGAGCCGTTGCACTTACCCGAGTGCATGTCGCGACAATACCAACCAAAAATCACACAAAAAACACCAAAAATCATCCAGTGCTCATGCGAATAACAAATAAATACAAAAGTTACACGAATAAATAGGATTTCAGTTGATATTTTGCGTCTTTGTTGTCGGCCATGTTGGATCACGTAAGTACTTTCCAATTTTGGTTTTTTTCATTATCATTTTAGCCTTTTTTTTGTGTTAATTATTAAGGTGTTTTTGTGGAAATTTGTAACTTTATTAACAAATAAATCGATTAATATAATTATATACCTACCGCAATAACCTCCAAGTAAAACCTTTGTGTCGCACACAAATTATATTATGACACATAACCTGTAAATATGACATTACTAAATGATTGCGTTAGTGAATGGAATAGAATATAGTAAAATCTGACCGTTTTTCGAAAAATTACTTCAAAAAATTACGTCACAGGTCGCCATTTTGAAAATGGGCGTCCCCCACGCCCTCGGCCGCCATTTAGGTAAGTACGTCACATTCGAATTTCGCACGTTCCAAAATTACGACATTTAAATTTAAAACAATAATAATAATATCTTTTGCGTAAAAAGTACCTAGGTAATACATAAAATTTATAATTTGTATTTTGTCCATTATTATTGAGAACAAAGGGTTTATGAAAATTTAAAGGTTATGTCTTTATTATAAGTATTGATTAATACCTAAGAATGGGTAGGTGGGTACTTTCCGTTGACCTAGAATCATGAAGTTAAAGAAATCAGCTAGGCCTTAATAGTAGTTACAAGTAGGTTTATCAGAAAAAATACGAAAATTGTAAAGTAGTTAGATAGATAGATAGATCATACTATATTGTATACCACACTTATAGAACCAACACAAAGGATACAGAGAAACTATACTTAAATGTACAAGCGGCGGTCTTATCGCTAATAAGCGATTTCTTCCAGACAACCGATGGATGTAGACCGATGGATGGATGTAGTTAGGTACTTATTATATCCTAAAAATGCAATAGAAAAGCTTATTTGCCGTTGGTAAACTGACCACAACCTACTTCAATATAATAAATGTAAGATAAGTAACATGGTTAAGTTGGTCCCTCAAGGTATGGAACCCTTCATAACACATAGGTACAATCACGCCTTTTTCCCGGAGGGGTAAGCAGAGGTGAACCCAGGACTCAGTCTCATAGGTACACCCACATTTCGCCAGAAGGTATGTTATTAGTTCCATGTAATATAGGGCGAGCCTATTGCCATCAGACTCCAGATAAAAATCCAAATAACACTGTGCCTGACCTGGAGATCGAACCCGGTACTTCATGATTATTTTTACCAGGGTCGCTTAAGGGTGAATTAAAAATAATGAAATAGATTTAAAAAAAAAGTTCACATAATATTTAATAATATAATTTATAATTAAAATAATTTGGTTCTGATTTTACATGACAATTCATGTGAATTTTATAATTAATATTATTGGCTATGATAAGTATATTGTATTACTCCGGTGGAAGCCGTGAAACCCTATAAACCCATGAATATATATATATTTTATTATTTTGTAGTGGTAGGCTTCTTTTGCAGGGGGCCGCCCGAGGAAGTACCACACCTTTGCCAGTTATTCATCCGCCAAGCAGTAATGTGCTAACATTACTGTGTTCCGGTCTGAAGAGCAATGTTACCAGCGTAATTACTGGGCATGACGAGTTTCAACAACTCATATATCAGCGTGACAAGCGCAGTGCAGAGCCGCGCAGAATTTTGAATTTTTAAACACTGTGTGGCACTGTGTCTGTTATGGGCAATCATGATGCTTACCATCAGGCACTTGATTTGCTCGTCATCACTCACTATCATAAAAAAAAGTCATAATCATAATCATTTATTTGCAAAAATGTATGTACAAGAGGTCTTAATAAATATTATGGTCCATTATACATTCTACTTCCTTGAGGTGTGCAAATTCATTTGAAATGGAAATTAATAATATAAAAATTGACAAAAAATAAAAAAATGTCCAACTAATATTATTATCTACAACGACTAACTAATGATTCGTACATTAAATTTTAAAATATACAAAATTACAATAATGTTATGTAAGTACATGTCAAGCAGTCAAAAATGAAAATGTCTAAATCATATTAATATTCCTACCAATATATAAAAAATGTCAATATAAGAATAACAATAATAATAATGATGTCAAAATGCAATATTATGATTTATCATTCAAATAATCCTTGACACTGTAGTAACATTTTTCCAGCAACCACCTTTTCAATTTACTTTTAAAAATATTTAAGGGCAGATCGATATCTTTAAACTCATTTGGCAGTTTATTGAAAATCGCAATGGCTTGATAATATGCATTGCGTTTTACTATGGCCAGACGACATGGACGCGCATAGAGTCTATTTTTGTGCCTTGTAAGCTTCGCAAGTACGTCAGAATGTTTTTTAAAATAATACGGATATTGCCTAACAAATATACACAGGTCACTTACATACATAGAAGCTAAAGGCAAAATACGAAACGTTTTAAATAAGGGTCTGCAACTATCCGTACTCCACCACATATGGCTCTTACTAAAAGAATATATAGGTATACCTATATATATATTGCAAGAGAGTGGGCAGCAGCGCTCTCCGGCACCAAGTATTCCAGCTGCCGTGATCACCAAGCCGCACAACAAGTGCTGATCTAGGCCAAATGTCTCCATAACAATAGATTATAGCGTTCTATGGAGAAGGCCTATGTAAGGTATATTGTCGGTAATTAACGAATAACACATGAGTGCAGATATTTCTTCTACATATCTCCTACTTTTATAATATACTTAAGTATATAAAGACCGCCTCCCAATCGCGTAAGATAGATAGATAGATAACACTTTTATAGATATCACAATAGAGAAAATTTACAAAATGAAACTGTCTGGTCTGTCTGTTAGCGTTAAACTAACTCTTGTTAATAAACTAAGTAGTAAATCCATTCAAGGAGTTTCCAAAGCTTCTAATTACCGATTTAAAAAAGAGATGTTAGTTTTAGGGCCTCGTCGACCTAACATTATAATAGGCCTACAAATACGATCATCAAATGTGCGCAAATAATATTTTAGCATAGCTATTAATTATTTCCTCCGAATATTATTGTCCCATTCTATGCATTGATATCCTGATATTTTAATAGTGAAGTAAACATGTCTTTGTCATTTTAGTTTCTCTTATAAACTCTCGGTTTTCTTGTAGTGAACTTCTTAAAATCCCAGTTTTACTCGCTTGATTGGACGTTTCACTACTAAAAAATTAAGAGTTTATAAACAAAAATAAAATGATGGAGACATAGTTTATTTCATCTTCAATATCTGGATATAAATATATCAAACTGATTTTCTATGTTCGAGGAAACACGAGAAAACAAAACATCGATTTGATAAATTTTCCATAGGATTGTGTCAAACTGCTAACAGATCCCCTTTCCTGTTAACCATATTCTTTACGATACGGTGGCGAGTCGACCGCGCGGTCGAGTTATTACGGTCGAGCTCCCCAACTCGATATTTTGGACTGCGTCGGTGGCGTAGTGGGAATAGGCTCGAAAGCCGATGTTGAGGTCCCAGGTTATGTAAAGTGTTATTGGGTTTTTCCATTACGAATTATCTCTATGAAAGCCAGCAGTCTGGATCTTTGCCCGGTAGATGGCAACAGGCTCGCCCCCCTATTACATGGGACCAATAACATACTGGCGAAATGTGGTTGTACCTATGGCACTGAGTCCTGGGTACACCTCTGCTTACCCCTTCGGGAAAATGGCGTGATATACAATTGTATATCAAGGCCTTTTTACGCTTACAATAATATATTTTTTAAATATATGAATCACTTGTGTGATGACCAGTCTGCAATAGAGGTCATCGTACAGTGATAGCTGCTATCTATTGTTATTTGTTGTAATTAGCTTCGTTAGCTGATAACGTGCCACTGGCCTTTGTTTGCCCACTGCTGGGTGTCTGGGCTACATTGTGTACGGGACATTCCCACTTATAGGTCGCCACTCGTGACGACAGAGATTTTTCATTTGTCCCAGTTGTCGCCGGTGAACGTCGCTAGTGGTGACTATTAGGACGAATTCTAAAAAAACAGTTGTCACCAGTATGGGTTTTGGAGACTGGGGACCAGTGGGAAAGACCCGTTTTTACAGGATTAGGAAACTAGATTAAACTAAATCCTTCTTCCTACTAATATTATAATAAATGTAAAAGTTTGTGAGGATGGATGGGTGTTTATTACTCTTTCACGCCAATACTACTGAACCGATTGGGCTGAAATTTGGAATGTAGGTAGCTTAGAACATAACATAACATACATTCACGCCTTTTTCCCGAAGGGGTAGGCAGAGGTGTACCCAGGACTCAGTCCCATAGTAGATACACCCACATTTCGCCAGTATGTTATTGGTCCCATGTAATAGGGGGCGAGCCTATTGCCATCTACCGGGCACAGTTCCAGACTCCAGGCAGTTATTGAGATAATTCCTAATGGAAAAATCCAATATTTAACACTTAGGTAGGTAGCTTAGACCCTGGAAAAACCCATGGGGTACCTTATTTCCCGATATTGTATCCGCGTAGACATAATTCCCCACGGGAATTACGAGTATGTCTACGCGGATATTTTATAGACTAAACGGTCTAAATAGCTTGAAATACACCCTAAAATGCGAAATGCATCACCTATAAATAAACACACACGCCCCAATAGGCGTTAGGTAGATGACTAGTACTTCCACGTGGGTAAATTTTTTTGATTTTATGTGCCCTGTTCAATGAGTCCCGCGACGCCGCTCTGCACGACGGTGACTCTCCTAGCAGTGAGCTATGTCGTCGAGTCTTGTTATGCATGTCCAGGATACAGGACCCCTTAGCAGTTTGACACAATCCTATGGAAAATTTACTAAATCGTATTCCCCTGTTTCCTCCGAATACAGTAAACCTATTTGAAATATTTATATCCTAATATTTTAAAGATGAAGTAAAGTATGTCGCTATCATTTTATTTTTGTTTATAAACTCTACAGTTTTTTGTACGAGTAAACCTGCGGTTTTTGGAAGTTCACTATGAAAAAACCAAGGCTTAATAAGAAAAATTAAAATGACAGGGACATAGATCACTTCACTATAAAAATATCAGGATATCAATTTATAGAATGTGTTAATTATATTCGAAGGAAACAGGGGAATACAAAACATCGATTTGTTAAATTTTTCATAGGAATGTGTCAAATTCCTAGAAGGCCGTGTACGCTCTTATCAGCCTTTTAGGAATTTGTAAATTATTAACCATGCATGTAAATTGGGATTTTCACCAAATGTACAAGTGTGTCAAAAAAATCAAAAGCCATAAAAAATTCCGTCCATATTCATATTATTGTACATTATACTAGATAAAATAAACTTTGCTTAGGTTAGTTTTAGACTCTACCCAGACGTATAGTAGCTTATAGGGTATTCAACCCACAATATGACTGAAAATTATAATATTATTAGCTGAATAGGTATATAGAACTATCCTACTATCCTATTTTTTCCAATGAATGTTTGCTACTCTTTTACGCCAAAACTACTGAACCGATTGGGCTCAAATTCGGCATGTAAATAGTCTAAACCCTGGAATAACACATTGTGTACTTTATATCCCGATATTTCCACGAGAGCGAAGACTATGCGAGTGAAACCGTGAGGCACAGCTAGTCTATTAGATAATATATTCTGCTAAACACTGTAAGTAAAATTTTTTTTTAATTTTTTTTACATTTCGTACGAATTGCTATTCAACGTGGCAATGCCGCCAGCATCTTGGGTACGCTGTCATCTGACAGTGGTTTAGAGCACTTGGATTGTCTATAGGCTGACATGTCGGCCTGTGGATTATAGAAGTGTTCTATGGTATAGTGTATTTAATTAGGGCAGATAGTAAGTAGGTAGCTCTATTGTTTAGTCTTTTTTCAATAAAGGCACTCTAAAAAAAAAAAAAACTGTAAGTTAAATAAGTTTAAATAATGCTTTCTCTTCTATAGGATACAATCTACGAGGAATTTGACACAATTCTCTGGAAAAAAAAACCAAATCGATGTTTTTATTTTCCTATTTCATTCAAAAGTAACTCAATTATTCGACAATAATCTCCTGATATTTTTAAAGAGAAGTAGACTATGTCACTATTAAATTTTCACTAATAAATTTATTTTTTAGTGGACGTTATTACAATCCCGGTTTAACACGCGTGATTAGACGTTCAGTAAAAAAAAGTTTACTTAAAAATAAATTAAATAATAGTAACACTAACTAACTATTGACTTCATAGTAAAAATATTACTATGAAGTCAATAAGTGTTCCTCGAACATTCTTTGCATATCTGCTGTCTCGTTCGAACTTCCTGGGACTTCGTTTCCCCTGGTCACTGAGTCACTGTGCTAGCAAGGCAGGATATAAATATATCAAATAAGTTAATCATTATAATTATATTCGGAGGAAACAAGGGAATACAAAATATCGTCCTGGTTTTTGTCAAATTCCTCGTTGGTAGGAAAAAACGTTAAAAATTGCTTCATTGGTAAGTTATATTGTTGAAAATACACAAGAAAAAAATATTATTTAAACTACTTTAAAATAACATTATACTTATTATATTAAATAAGTATTTTGTCGCATTAATTATACTCTCTACTTTTTAACAATTACAGCTATTATTATCCTCCAGTTAACTGAAAAAACATGTCCGCCATTGCCTAGCACAACAATACTCCTAAAGCTCCAAGGTTATTCCCTATTTGAACGCGACGTTGCCGCTCTTCCAAAGGGCCGGGCGTGCGCAGACGCACCTCATTGGCCCAGACGCATCTTGCATCATAGACCACATTGGTCTATTCAAATATCGAACCCGATTTTAAACCGCGGAGGTTGGTTTACTCGTTTATTTATGACCATTGGAAATAGTTACTTTTTTAATAGGTTTAGCTACAGCTACCTGGCTTCGACCTGTTTAGTTACCTTGGACCTTTTTTTAATTTGAAAGCTTGGGATTGGTTGATTTTGAATATTTTAGGGATATATGTAGGAGTTCTAGTTTACTATTGGATTATTTTATGTAGATATAATATATATATTTTTATAATAATTAATAGATTGGGTCACAGGTAAGTAAATAATATAATAATAATTGATTGAATTTGGCGTTACTTTTCGGAACTCCATCGCAAAATTGCATGCAAAGAGGAAATGTTAAATATAAATAATAAAAATTTTAAAAAATAAAAAATATAAATGCTAATAATAAATTTAGCATTTCCTCTTTGCATTCAATCTTGCGGGCGGGAGGGCGGTGCACTGTGCATGTTGTTTTTGACACTAAAAAATCGGAACTGAAAACTAAATATTCTTGTTCTAGGAGTTTTAATATAATAATGTTATTTCCTTATTATGTTATAGTTCGACACAAAAGAGTTGAAAATAATGGGGGCGCCACTGTCTTTTACAAGAGTAAAAACAATTTTATCAACACATGCACTTTAAATTAGTTCCATTTCTACTCTTTTGTGTCGAACTATAGACACCAATTTTATATTTGATAATAATAAATATTTAAAGCGAATAGCGAAGTAGTCGGGTGACGTTTAAACAATGCGATTTTATAAAAAAAATTGGCAGATATATTTTGTGTCATGTTAACCTTTTGATCTATTTCTGAATAAAAATTTCAATATATTAATTTTAATAACTTATGTGTGAAAGAAATCCTGAGAACCCTATTTTTCGTTTGGCGAGAAATTTAATAGAAACCCAGTTATAAAGGGTTTTAGCGCCGTTTGTTACACACTCGATTTCACTACGAGTGAGAGAAAATAAAATTATTAATTTCGTATCGAAATATGATGGTTAATATTATATACGTGCGACATCAAAAAATACAAAAACAGACAAAATTAAAAAGAAATTTAAGTATCCTCTAGAAGATGAAAAAATATTTTATGCTTTATGCCACTATGTTATTGGTCTATTGCCATCTACCGGGCACAGTTCTAGACTCCAAGCAGTTATTGAAATAAGTTATTCCTAATTGAAAAATCCAATATTTAAAAACATTGTCTGACCTGGGGATCGAACCCGGGACCTCATGATCGGCAGTCCAGCTTGCGCACACTACGCCACAGAGGCAGTCAAACTGCACGTAAATTTTAATAAAAGTTTCGAATAGCCATGTTTGGAACTAGAAGACTACGCCGTAGACTTCGTAGACACTTCTACGACTATAGAATAATACAATACATTTTTCTATGCAACGGAAAACCAGAACAATAAAAAATAATATAATAATAATAATATGGGACAACTTTCACACACGGTCACCTGGTCCTATAGTAAGCAGATGACTGATATAAATACTTATAAAAGCTAATATCACCCAGACATAGATCAACAGATATGGTCATGTGCACAAATGTTTAAACTGGACGAACTGGTCGAACCCGGGACCTGCGGCACAGAAGGAAGGGGCAATACCGGCTCAGCCAACCGGCTAGTCAAAATATTTTGGGATCCTGGGATCTACTTACAGTCCATCAAAATCTGAAAAGTACTATTTGACAGTACTTATTTTGTCTTGTTTGAAAGATTTTAATTAAAGTTTAATGATAAGATCGCTCTAAACGAAAATGCCACCAATTGTTTTCTAGTTTTAATATTTTTGTTATTTTCTGTAGTGTCATATCAATAAAGAAGTTATCTATTCTATTAAGAATTCGATATGAATAGTTTATGGGGGAGGCCTTGTTCAGCAGTGGACGTCTTCCGGCTGATGATGATGATTGTTAAGAATAGCACGCATCTTCTGATAAATAATTCCCATGTTTATTCGGCGAAGGTTATTGAAATTGTACGAGTTACGTCTGTACATTATTGAAATATGCATCATGCATCATCATGAAAAGTCAATCGATACAAGTTAGATTTGAAGGACTATAGCTACCCATGGACATTGTGTGGGGTGGGGGGAGGGGAGGGGGGGTGTAAAGATAAGTAAATGGCACAGTATCGTAATATATTACTAAGGACTTATTGATCGACTGTCGTCTATATGAGGACAAAGGAAGGTTTCTTGAATTAGTAATGTGAAGTGATGCTAGCAATTATATTATTATTACTAGTGTAAATGCAGCGGCTTCGCTCGCTCACAACTTGTTTCTATAAGTTTTAAAACATAACTTTGATACTCTTCTTGGACCCCTTACAGCATACTAGCATACAAACGAGGCTCGTGCAAACCACTGTACACAACATCTAGGTGGAATTGGTCTAGTTACTTTTTGCCTGCAACCGACCCGTCACCACACGTATTGACTCGTCATTCCTGTGGATCCTGCCGGTTAGGTCGAGAGAGTGGTGTAAGTCTAGGGACTAGGGCACGCCTGCACCATCTTATTAGCGTCCCAGGCGATGCAGCGTCCGTGGAGAGGACACTTCACCCACTTCAGCGCAGCTAAGTGGAATCGGCCTTACTAGTCATGTACGAGTCATGTCTCGTACGTAAGTGCCGATCCTCGAACATGGACGCTGCTTGAATCATCTTCTATAGATGTCAAAGGCCAGTGATGAATAATTTTGTAACCACCTTTAGGGGTTGTAGTGGTAGGCCTCTTTTGCAGGGGCCCGTCTGGGGAAGTACCACACCCTTGCCAGTTATTCATCCGCCAAGCAGTAATGTGCAAACATTACTGTGTTCCGGTCTGAAGGGCAATGTTACCAGTGAAATTGACATGACGAGTTTTAACAACTAATATCTCAGGGTGACAGGCGCAGTGCAGTGCCGCGCAGAACACTGGGTGTCACTGTGCCTGATATGGGCAATCATGATGCTTACCATCAGGCACCTGATTTGCTCGTCTTGACACTCACTATCATAAAAAAAAAGGTGTCTCTATCTGTCTGTTACCTCTTCACGCTTAAACCGCTGAACCGATTTAGATGAAATTTGGTATGTGGATAGGTTAGACCCTGGAATAACACATATGGTACTTTTTATTCCGATATTCCCACGGGAACGAAGACTACGCGGATGAAACCGTGGGGCACAACTAGTCAGCTATAAATGGCACCAATACAATATAATAATCAAGTATGGTAGTAATTTGACACAGTAACACACTCGCAGGACCGTGACCTACCACAAAGATAGGTATCTATGCCAAGTCATCTCGATACAACACATAAGTGTGGGTGTACCCATAGTAATGAGATTGGTATGCCTCTGTCTACCTCTTCGGGATAAAGGAGTGATGTTATGTTAATTTTTACAAAAAAATATTATAGGGTATCGTACCTCAAAATAAAAAAAGGAACCCTTTTTGGATCACTTTGGTGTCCGTCTATCTGTCTGTCCGTCTGTGTGTCTGTCCATCTGTCAAGACCCTTTTTCTCAAGAATGCGTTGAGGTATCAAGTAGAAACAACTTAGGTCCACTGTTGTTTGCTACTGTAAAAAAAATTATATTGATATAATTGTGAAAAAATTTAATTGCTTAACGCGATAACGCGACCTGTTATTTGTTTTGTAACATTGTTTCTTATTTTATTTTGGTAAGCAATAAAGTGTTATTCTATTCTATTCTATTCTTATATCACTAGTAGAGGTAAAAATCCCAAAACTAAAATTTTACAATAAAAATGTTTTTGTTTTGTTTGTGTTTTGTTTTTGTAGTGGTAGGCCTCTTTTGCAGGGGCCCACCTGGGGATGTACCACACCTTTGCCAGTTATTCATCCGCCATCCATGACGAGATTCAACAACTAATATATCAGGGTGACAGGCGCAGTGCAGTGCCGCGCAGAATTTTGAATTTTAAAACACTGGGTGGCACTGTGTCTGATATGGGCAATCATGATGCTTACCATCAGGCACTTGATTTGCTCGTCTTGTCACTCACTATCATAAAAAAAAAGTGATAACTGATAATTATGTTTGGGGTATCTAAGTACGGAACCCTGCACTAAGCATACTACCAAGATATGCCCTAACTATTAATTATAGTAAGGCACACTGCCGCTTTGAAAAAAAAAAAAATCATATAAAATAGGAAAAACGAGAACCTTTGCTCACTAAAACGGTGTATTTCCAATTTCCATCAAAAATTTTAAAACATCAAAGCATGCGAGCTGTCAACGTCGCATAAAAAATACAAAATAGATGTTTGTGGGGGAGATCTGTCGTCTCTTTCTATTATATATTATTTGTCTCGCTCTAATTTGTCTATTTCTTTTTAATGTTAGATGTAAAACGATACATGGGCTTTAATGCGGTGGGGTGAAGGAAGGGTGAATTTTAATTGATGACAGTATTTTTTTGGGTGTTTAATTTTAAAATTCAACTTTTTTCTTTTTAATTATACAGTAGACTGTTTTTTTTTGTGGGTGTATAGTATTTTTGAAGTGTATAGTTAAAATTGTAGTGTATAGTTAAAAACCTGTTTTAATAAAATTAGATATAATGTAGATATGTGTGCAAACCGTATTAATAATTAAAAATGTTTGTTTCAGGTAGATGGACTATAAAAAATATACCCATAAATGGTGTGTATCTTTCATTATTTTTATTTATGATTATTATAAAAATTGATATCCTTATATTAATAATGTCGTGTCATAAATAATTTCTTTTTATCTGAGTTTAAATCTAACATTGCAGTATTTTCTTCCTAGTTTTTTGTTTCTTTCACTAGGAAACAGAATATATGTGCTGTCTCTTTCACACTTATCATTATCCACTGGGAAACGACGGCTATGATACACTTGTTCGTTAATACTAATTTTTTATTAATGTAAACGAGTAATAAACAGCTAGGGTATATATGAGGAAAAATATTATTATTATTATTATTCAGCCTGTACTGTCCCACTGCAGGGCAAAGGCCTCCCTTCTATTGTTCCATTCCTTTTTCTGGGCAGCTATTTGGGGCCAATCCTTCAGGTAGGTGTCCAGCTCGTCTCTCCATCGCATTCTGGGCCTGGCGCTACGTCGATTTCAGTCTGGTAGAGTCTGGTGGAGGTCCCAGGTTCGATCCCCAGGTCAGGCAAAAATTGTTATTGGATTTTTCCATAAGGTATTTTCTCAATGACTGCCTGAAGTCTTGAACTGTGCCAAGGGGATGGTGATAGGCTCGCCCCTGTTACTTCGGACTGTAAAAAAAGAACTAGTGAAGTGTAGGTCTGGGTCCTAGGTACACCTCTACTTACCTCTGCGGGAAAAAGGCCTGATGTTATGTGAATAAGGGAAAATAAAACCAGTCTGAATAAATGTTCAAAGCTTTAATATAATATTCAATATAACTTTTTTTTAATAAGGGCAGAGTGCCTTTATTGAAAAAATACTAAACAATAGAGCTACCTACTTACTATCTGCCCTAACTAAATACACTATACCATAGAACACTTCTATAATCCACAGGCCGACATGTCAGCCTATAGACAATCCAAGTGCTCTAAACCACTGTCAGATGGCAGCGTACCCAAGATGCTGGCGGCATTGCCACGTTGAATAGCAATGCTTAGGTATACGTTGAGCCATAAACGCCAGCATTTTGATCACGCGTCGCCTCGACCAAGCGCTCGGATAGATTTTCTGAAAATGCGGTGAGCTCCCGGCCCCCACGGTCCCAGAGTCGACTCCAAACGGTTCAAATATAAGATATGCATCAATCCATTACATTTTAACAATTTTGCAGTTGGCATAATTTTTTTATTATTAAGCATGCATGTTTTGGTCAAGCGTAAAATTATTATATATCATTTAATAGTATACATATATTTAGTATATAATATTTAATAGTGGTCTGTTGCATATACATATTATATCACGCTATATATAAATGAATGAAAATTAATTATAGATAAGTAATAAACTTATATAAACGTTATAATAAAAAAGTAGTTCATAGGTATAGGTTCATATAATTTACATAAAAATTGAAGTCCTGACGATTGACTGACTGACTGACACACTCATTAATAAACTCCCTTGGTCCGAAAAAGCTGAAAGGAGTTGTTGGTTTTTGGGCCACGTCGACTTTACATTAATAACTTTGATTTTATTTGATAGGCCTAATAATAGGATTTTCAAATTTGCATAAATAATATTGGTGGTATTGCCATTAATTAGGTATAATAAAATAAACAAACGTTCTACTAAAATAAGAACGCACGGTGCCATTCAAAGATAATTAGTACTTAACCTCACTTTATTCAATCTAATTATAAATTAAATGGTAGGCCCAGAAAACCTTGCACTGTCTTTTCTATATTGCTAGGTACACTAAGTTATTTGCAACAATATTCCCAAACATACCTAGTAGCCCTCTTATCATCGCTGTTTAATTCATAATTTGATTTGAATAAAATTAGGTTAATACTAAGAATTTTATTGGCGACAAACATTCTAATTTTAGTATGTAGAACATTTGATTATTTCATTATAATTAATGGCGATACTACTAATATTATTTATGCACATTTGAAATTCTTATTATTAGGCCTATCAAATAAAATCAAAATAATAATGTAAAGTCGATGAGGCCCAAAAACCAACAACTCCTTTGCGCTAGCTGCACAGATAAAATTATGGTTTAGGTACTAAGTACTAGTGGTCGAGAGTGGTCAGGGTAATCCCATATAATAAAATATAAATCAAGGCGACTCAACCACTCAATGCTAGAATAGCATATCCAAAATATTACAGGAATTGAGAATAGGTCATCATCATCATGATCATCTCTTAACTAAAAAAAATGCATTTGATTTTCATCACAAAAATTGTATACCTACTTATTGATTTTTTGCGAGGGACATTACTGATAACATAATATTTATTATTTACTACAAACTACCCTTATTTTTTTAAACACAGATTATTATAGATAGATAATCATATATTATAGTTATATTATAACATATATTATAGATTATATTCTAAAATCTATGTAAATTTGCCTATAGAACTAGGTTTACATAAAAAATGGTCCGAAGGGATATATATATATTTTGTTAGATTATTATATATTATTATTAGAAAACATACTTATATATATAATATGTCCCTATATCAATTTTTTCTTTGAATGATATGTTATAGGATATTAACGTTGTAGAATAACGACATATCTATATATAGGTATAATGCCATTGTACTAGGTAAGTACTTTACAATATATAAGTAATAAGTACCTGTATGGCTCTAAAAAATTCTTTATAATTAAAAAAGGCTTTTTTCTAAAATCTCATACATATAGTAAGTAAATAAATAATTGGACCATCTATATATTAGTGATATAATATAAATATTAGGTCACAATATAGGAGACTTATCTGATCGGTAGAGAGCTAGTGCCGTCGGTAAAATCTAGGCGTATCTTGATAGCCTAGATAATGTCTAGGTCATACGAACTCTGTTGCTAGGCAATCATATCTTCTTGATTAAAACTATATAGTTATACCATGTTATGCATTTTTTTATATTATAGTATGCTCATTATTTTTATATTACTTATAAGTATTTATTAAAATTATATATTTATATTTAATATTATTTAAAATAAACTTTATATATGCCTACTTTATGAAATATTTTCTTTTAAATATTATAAGTTATATATAGTGAAGTAGTGTATATGAAATTAAAGTTTTTCAAGTAATTCTTTTTTTAATTCGATAAATCGATTCGATAATTTTTTTAATTCGGTGCAATAGTATTTTTTCCATATAACATATTACATGAACATATTTTTTAAATCGTGTTAAAATAATGTTTTTAATGGAATATGTACCTAATATACACTATAATAATGTTGTGTTTTTGTATTTAACTGGTTTTTTTAAATTAAATAGGTAAGTATACCTATCTGTAAATAGCGGAATAACATCGATATAAGTACTACATTGTCTATTTCATACATTTTCCATTCGCCGTGAAATATAAAAAATAAAGGAATTGCACGAAAATAGGAATAAATCTACCTGATATTGTAGTATTTTATTAAAGTAATTAAAATTAAAACATTACTTTGAAATATAACAAAAAAATTATTCTCAAAAATCACCTAGTCCAAGTTTGACGTCCTACAAAGGTCATTAAAATAAAAAAATATTCCCGAAATATAACAAAATATAAAAGAGGAGATATTAAAATACTGGAAATGAAACATTTTGTAATGTAATTTTCAAAAAATTACCCAAAAAACTAAATATACTAAAATAGTGGCACGCATCACGCGGCTACGCGAGATTTAAATGACGTAAAAAGTTATTTTCCCTAAAGTTTCTAACAAAGGAGGTAACATTCCATAAACTTTAAAGTGTTGCCCTTCTGCCCCTGAGGCACTTTCAAGAAAATCACATCAGATTCCAAGAAAAAAATTCCTTCCAAAAATAACCTAAAAAAGGCCCCGCATTCTTCTCTCTACAACTCATTTATTACAATAAAAGATACAAAAACTTGCCAACAGATGGCGAGAACTCTCTTCCTGACCCCAAATTCGTGTAATTTCGTTCGATTTTCAAATTAAATCAGTGGAAAAGAGGCTGATTTAAAAAAAGTCTGAGGTCGACCGGCGTCCGCGCACGGGACCGTTATGCGTCGAGGACGGAGCTGCCGGGATGTATCGCCGTCTCGCTCGCACGCGTGCCGCCTACCTTACTCCCACTGCACTGGTAGTTTTATTTTTGATACTTTGTTTTATTTAGGAAATGGTTTCGTTTCCGTCGGAAGAGCGGTTTTTGATGACGTCATAACGTTGCTACTGATGTGGTTAAACTGTGGACATTGGGTTAAATTCAATGAGAAACCGATCATGTTACCTTTTCATACTTTATACTGTTCAGTTTGTGATAAATTCCGCCAGAGGCGCTACTAGCAGAAAATTGATATCTTTTCGTTAAAATAATTCTTATTTATGTAATAATTTTAGAAATGTTGATAGTTTTAGGTTGTCCTAAATATTGGAAATTTTAAAGATTGAATTGTAGGATGAATATTCTTCCGATTTTTATCATATCTAAACTACTGAACCGAAAGGTATGATTGACTGTATGTTCAAACTAAGGCAAAGATGCCATATCTATATATACTGGTCATTCCATTGACACATCGACATTCCTTTAACACCTTCAGTATTGAACTTGGGTATAAAAATAGAATAAAATGATTAATACAGACTTTCATGAATTTAATTGACACTTCAATCATCAAAATTTGACCTGCAACCTAGTAGTTTAAAGTTTTTTTGTACTTATGTATATTAATCGCTTCTCTTCAAACCAAAACTTATGAATTGATTAAGCATGACACAACTGATTGAGCTGTAATTTAGTACGTAAGTAGATAGTTTAATTCCTGGTATAAATTTAATCAGGTGAATACCACAGAGCACTGCAAATATTTACATAATTAATTAAGGTACACACAGTAAAATCATAACCTTACTTATAGGCTTAACCGAAGCCGGAGAAAAAAGTAACCTTGAACATAAGACGATTTAATTCCAGTCTACCTTCGAATTCCGAGTAATTATAGCAACAAGTATTTTATATTATCATACTAGTTTAAAGCCGGCGGCATAGCCCGTGTTCTGTAGAATGCAGTAGTTAACAGATAATTAGAATTTTTTAATTAACACATCAGATAATTATGAGTTTTTTGTTGTAAACCTAGTGGTTTTAGTCTTGTTTTATAGTTTACTAGCATCTATCTTCGTCTTTACGTGAGCAGCTGTAAAGCTATAATATATCTAACTTTTTAGGGAGGAATAATTCTGTAATACACTTTGTCTATAATATTAAGTGGTTAAGGTGCGCACGCCGATTAATCTCCCTGTCGGCATGATTGTTTCCAACTCCAACCTCTTACAAATTACCACCATTAGTAAAAACCGTATAATTTTTTCAAGTTTTTTGTTACTTAACAGACGCGTGCTAGTTTTTAATGACATAATATTATACAGTGTTGTATTTTAATATTTCGTACATTTTTTATTAGTAGGTATTACTAGGTATACCACTAGTACAAAGGTAAGATCCTGGAATAAACCTAAATTAATTATTATAATATTACACTTGACGACTAGTCTTGAACAAAACTTCATGGTGACAGAGTATTGAATTAAAACTCTATTTAAGTAAAAAATGTTTTTTTTTTTCAAGTAATCTTTAAGCCTAACAGATTAAAACATTTTTCACCAAAATCTGGCGCACTGTACGGATTGCGTAGCTTAGGTGTGGTTTTTTCTTTGCATGCTTGTGTATCTATAGACTATGATAAATATGTACTATAATAATGACGAGTAAACTCTGGAGCGAAGCTAGTCTAAGATAATCATCACTCTAAAACAATAAGCGTTAAAATGAAACATAAATTCTCAACTGTTTTTGCAGGCAACCCTACCCGAGACCTCTAATTGAGCGGCTATAAATAGCGATCTATAAATAGACGCAGTGTTACCATGCGCAAGCGCCCGCGACTATGCATTCATGCATCGTTGGTATGCAAGCTAGATCAATGTGAATGGGTTTCATTATTGTAGCAAAACTTTTATAGGTTATTATTATTAATAGACGTTGTTGTTTTTGAATGTATTTTATTATATTAGCAAGAAATTTCAGCTGAAATGTTATTTGGTCAACACATTATGAAAGGTCTACACCTAAGCCGCCGATCCGCCGACATAACCCAGCGGATTTTTCTATCGACATGGATTTCCATGCACGAGTGCATGACGCCACCATGGTTCTTATGAGATTTTGCCGCCAACACAAGTCACCGAGCTCGGGCGAATAGTTAATTGAAAAAATATTATTTTTTGACCTACTTGATTATAATTACTTGGATTGGCTAAATAATGTTTTGTTTGAAAAATCCTAATATCCATTTAAATCAAACTAACATTCATTTTCAATTACGACAATTACATTCACTTCAATAGCACATTTATGTCGGCTCATTGCATTGAATTCAATTATTGCACGAGTATGAATAAGTGCCACAATAAGTGGTAGTAAGTAATGAGTAAGTAACAACTTACTGCACCAAAAAATTGCTTGAAGTCTTATTATTGATAGGTACATTATATTCATATTACGTTCAACTCGGTGGCGTAGTGAGCGCATGCTCGACTGCCAATCAAGAGGTCCCGGGTTCGATCCTCAGGTCAGTAAAAGTGTTAATTATTGGATTTTTTAATTAGGAATTATCTCAATAACTGGAGTCTGGAACTGTGCCCGGTAGATGGCAAAAGGCTCGACCCTATTACATGGGACCAATATCATACTGGCGAAATGTGGGTGTTTCTACTATGGGGCTGAGTCTTGGGTATACCTCTGTCTACCCCTTCGGGAAAAAAGGCGTGAATGTATTTTATGTAAATAGTACTTGAACAATAATTCAATTCAATGCAATGAGCCGACTTAATTGTGTTATTGAAGTCATGAATGAGATTATTGTAATTAAACTCAAAGCCGTCTTGTCCTTGTTGGACATGTTTTCGAAACGAATTCAAAAGGAAAATTCATTCATCTCAAAGTTTCAGTGTTAAAGAATTTATTAAAAATCCATTATATAATTCCACACAGGGTCATCTGGTCTATAGGCATACAACATCCACACAGATTAAACAGACATGCTCATGCACCCAAATGTTTGACCTGCCCTGACCTGAAAAAGTCTTTTTAAAAAAGTATTTTAGGTTATTTTAGAAAATGGTCAAACTTAAGTAGCAATTAATTAAAAAATTTATCTGTTTTTTTTTTTTACAAAACTCCTACGGAGGTTTTGCATGTACCTATATAAATTCCAGACGGGCGTAAACCAATGGGGTAAGGTAACTACTCTTCATAATAAAAATCTGTTCAGTTAATAATCACCTACATTTCACCAACAAAAAAAAATTAACGTATCAAAACAGCTCGAGTCGTGGGACATCGATCGAAATTTAACTGTGGAACAAAAAGTGGACCGATGTTCCTCTCTCGCTCGCGCTTGTACGCAGACGGTACGTTCGAGAGAGAGGGAAGACACGTCGCCCGCGCCCACGACATAGGCCGTGCATTGAACTCTGCTCTTGAAACTACACTCACAACTATATATCTATCTCTTTCTCACCTCTAACGCCTTCAAAATGAGATGTTTTCAAGATACACAACTTTTTGTCCTTGTCTCATCGATGTGACACGCGGTTCGGGCTTTTCGTTCGAAATTTAAAATAATTGGGAAATTTTTCTAATATGTGAGTGTTTTCGGCCAGTGAAGTAAAGTAGGCCTAAATGGCTGAAGAATTAGGTGAGTGGCTTTTGGTCGTAAATCTATCGTTATGTCTAACACTATGCCTTACTCTCTTTTCAACATTACATTATTTTAAAACTGCATAGTAACAGAGCTCTATATGTATATTTATAAGAAGTTTTATCCTGTCTTGACAGACTGACAATAACCTAGGCACCAACATTTTGATCTAGAGAGTTAGGGGACTTAATCTCTACGAAACTTGACTCTCATGAAAAATTTACCAAATCGATATTTTGTATTCCCCTGTTTCCACTGAAAATAATTAACCCATTCGATATATTTATATCCTGATTATTTGAAGATGAAGTAAACTATGTTCCTGTCATTTTATTTTCTTTTCTATACCTCTCATTTTTTTCTAGTTCGTTCACTAGACACAAACGTTCACTAGAAATAACTGTAGAGTTTTTATAAAAAAATAATATAATAGAGACATAGTTGACTTCATTTTCAACATATCACGACATAAATTTATTGAATAGGATAATTATATTCAGAGGAATCAGGGGAATTCAAAACGTCGAATTGGTAATTTTGTCTTAGGATTGTGTCAAATTTCTCGTAGCCAGGATGTCACCTTTTTTTTCTTTTCTTCTTATATAGATCCACACAAATGTATTGCCAGTGTCAAGTTTTGTATTTATAGCCTGCTTACACGGGACATTCAAGGACTTACACGTTGGTGTATTTGCCAGTGTCAAATAATATACATTTTCAAGTTAATATGGTCAATTTATCAGAGCAAGCCCAGTCAAGTCACAGCTCTAGTAAAGTGGTGGTCTTGAAGAAACTGCCGGAATTTTGGTGGGAACACGAAAAATCACATTTCAACTCTCGTATCACTCGCCAAGAGACTTGTGCATCTTCGAAAACAGTCAACACGTAATATTCCACCATAATTACACGTTAAACACTCGAAAATGCACCGATAATTGATAAAGATACGGGAGCCAAACTGTACTCTTCGGTTTCCCGCCAAAACTCGGGATGTCTCCTTATGGACGATAGTCATATGACTATGTAGGGGTGGATTAAGACGGTTAAAAAATTGGGGTCCAAAATGGTAATGAAATGCTATCATAAAACATGTAACAAATAAGTAACATAACATAACATAACATACATTCACGCCTTTTTCCCGAAGGGGTAGGCAGAGGTGTACCCAGGACTCAGTCCCATAGTAGATACACCCACATTTAAGCCCTACAAGTTTCTTGTGCGTTCTTCTTGTAGAGGTATCTTTCCGAACGCACGGTAGACTCAGTACTGTATCTTCATTGACGTACAAAAGTGTCAGATTATGACCTATTTGAATAAATCTGTTTGAGTTTGTTTGAGTTTGATTTCGCCAGTATGTTATTGGTCCCATGTAATAGGGGGCGAGCCTATTGCCATATACCGGGCACAGTTCCAGACTCCAGGCAGCTATTGAGATAATTCCTAATGGAAAAATCCAATATTTAGCACTATGCCTGACCTGGGGATCGAACCCGGGACCTCTTGATTGGCAGTCGAGCATCCGCCCACTACGCCACCGAGGCAGTCAAAACAAATAAGTATTTTATTGCATTATTGTCAACAGCACTCAAGGTGTACCCAATATCAAACCAATCTGGCAACAGGAAAAGAGTACCTAAAAGGTTAGATTGGAAATAGTTCCTGATTTGTATCAGAACGCTCGTCGCCGCTTGTCTCCCACTCCTCAACTCCACTACAAGCAAGAGACCAATACGCGCACGCATTACGCACACAAATTAACCATACACACATCGATCGCGAGTTTGCTATTGATTATCATCTAGCGCAAACACTGCGTTTGACATGCACTCACACACGCGCAAAAGCGCATCTAGACACGCGGCAGCGTGTCAAGCCAAGTTAAGGAACTGGCTAGCCAGCGCCGAGTGCCACTTTTGACTCTTCTATAACTCAAAATCTCTTTAATGTTAACACATAAAACTACGTGTGTTTAATTATATCCATAAGGACATCTAGTAGCCCAAATTTCATGAAGCTAGCTCAAACGATTATAAAGATATTATGAAGGTCAAAAAGTCGTAAAATTTAGCACTGACTGACATATAGTACCTAAATCTAACCTACTTCCAGATGACCTAGAAGGATGAAATTTGGAATCCAGCTCGGTAATTGTGTTCAAGTGTAGGAAAAAATCTAAAAATTAAAAAATAGGAGGGGTCCCCATACAACATTTTTTTTTAATGTAGCGTTGGAACCGTTACAACGTTACAAGCAAATATTTGAAATTATCACAATATAAAATATATGCTATATAACAGATATATAAAAATAAAGTTAAGTCCAAAAATAAGTGGTGTCCTGGCCAAGTCAAATCTAACCTACTTTAAATCTCAATTATTTTTTAAATAACAGCAATTGTTATAGGCAATAAAGCAAAGAAATAGAGTTTTATACTTGTTCATAATGTTATTTTGTTTCTATAAATACATATTTGGATTTTGCATAGAACTTGGCACTCATTTAGATCTCCAATCTTTTTGCGGCGAAGCCCACAGCCAAACATTAAAAGTATTGAACTTGGCTCTCCTTTTTTACATGTATGTTTTTGGTGGGATACATGTTACGGTCACCTAAAGGTCGATTATCGATATCGATAAAATTACTGTATCATTATTACTTTAACTTTTTGCTATATTTATTTATTTGTTATGAACTAAACTTGGCTTCATAGCCAATTATACTAATTAATTAATTAACTACTATACAATGTCCTTACAATGTAATGTTGTTACTACATAATTTCTGTGTCTGGGTGTATAAGTAAGCTTATATAAGGAGGTATGTATATAAGTCATCTGGTTACCATAGTACATGCTTCTAGCCTAGTTTGGAACCAGATGACCTTGCGTGGAAGGTGTCCCATATTATTATTATTTTGTGACTTATTATATTTTATTAATTCTATGTTTTTTTTTGGTTTGTGAGTTACCGCGAAAAACGTTGTTCATGCATAGAAAGACATGGGTTAAACCTATAGTAAGTAAACAAATGACACAAGTTAAAAATACAAGCGTACCTATTTATTAAATTATCATTTCCCTTAACCCACACTAGGTGGGGACGCGGGGAAAGAACACGGGGCACAGCTAGTAGGATATAAATCATACACTACGTACTTACTGAAAAAGTCATAACGATGTATTTGAGCGGCGTAGCTCCTGGTTTTAAGTATGTTTTTCCTGACTCTTTTGTTATGTCATAATCATGTTCATGACTGCCTCGGTGGCGTAGAGGGCGCATGCTCGACTGCCAATCAAGAGGTCCCGGGTTCGATCCCCAGGTCAGGCAAAGTGTTAAATATTGGATTTTTCCATTAGGAATTATCTCAATAATTGCCTGGAGTCTGGAACTGTGCCCGGTAAATGGCAATAGGCTCGCCCCCTATTACATGGGACCAATAACATACTGGCGAAATGTGGGTGTATCTACTATGGGACTGTGTCCTGGGTACACCTCTGCCTACCCCTTCGGGAAAAAGGCGTGAATGTATGTTATGTTATAATCATGTTCTGCAAAATGTTGAAAATTTTGCAAAAAGAATTCATTGTGCTACATTTAGTAGTAATCCATTTATTTCTACCGGTTGCCTCAATCCACAATTTTCTTATATCTGGATTTTTTGGAAACGTAAAAATAAAATTTTGATTTCATTATAAACGGAACAATTAAACAAAATTTAGACGAAAACCCACACTCTACAACTAAATTGATAATCACAATTAACATGTTGACAGACCACAGTAGATGCCACGTATTTACTTTGCATGACAAAGAGGAGAACAAATTTTTTCTTTCGACGCTGTTTCACAGACAGACAGACAGAAAGAGACACACACACACACTCACTTGATAATATACTGACACACTCCACTTCCACTTTCATGAAATTCTTCATACTACATGCACGTCGGTTGTAGGTACTTTTGATTTATTGATCTTTCCTTAGGACAACATCAACTTGTTCCTAAAAAGTACGTTTACAAAGAGGTATTTTAATTACAAAATATTACTCATAATAATCATTTGCATACGACACTTAATATCGACAATGTTTACAACATGGTACAACACTATCGATGCGCGGGGATTTCCCGGAATTCAAGCTTCGCCTTGGCGCACGCGACCCCTCGCAAAGAACGCAGTTCATTGCGCGATCATCTACGAGTACAAGGTGGAACCTATGCATTGTAGTAAGCAATGTATAATTTCCAATATGTTTCGCAAGTGTGTCGTTTTTGTCTAACAATTACATAATACTTTTATAATAATTACAAATATCACTTGAATTTAAAGGTTTCAGGACTTACCGGTGAAAAGAAATCCCTTGTCTGGCTACACTACACACCTGGCTTCTTTTTCGACAAGTTATAATAGCGCAGGACGGCATTATACACTATTTTCGCGGAGCTACGTACGTTGTGACCACATGAGCGCGACTATTAGCCGGTAAAGCTAATTTCGGCGGAGTTACGAGCGTCTGCTCAAGAGGGCAGCAAAGCCGGCCCCGCCCACAAGGCCCCTCTAATCTCTTTCATCTCCTCTGTGACCTAAATAAATTACTTTAAAGGAAATAGAGTCGGAATCCAAAGAAACTGGGCCCAGAAAAGCTTACAATGTCTGCCCTGCACAAACAATTGCCCTTTTATTATCTCTGATTAATTTACAATTATATTTGAATAAAGTGAGGTTAAGTATGTACTAAATATTTTTTAATGGCCACGCGCGTTCCAATTTTTCTAGAACACTTACTGAATATAGTATAATTAATGACGATGCTTAAATATTATTTATGCACATTTGAAAATCTTATTCATAAGCCTATCAAATAAAACCAAAATTATAATGTAAGGTAAACATATCTGAACAACGAACAAGTCAACGTTAAAATATCCAACTTCACTCCTATGATTTAGTTACTAAAAAATAGCCTAAGTATGTGCTATTTCTAGATCTACCTCTACTGCTTTTTTCATACGAAATTTCAGCCAAATCAATTCAGTAGTTTTAGCGTGATGAGGTAATAAATGATATTTTATGTTCCCTGATAAATCAGACATCTATCCATACAAACATTTGCATTAATATAACACATAACATGAGGTGTACCCAGGAATCTGTCCCATAGTAGGTACACCAAAACTTCCTCTAATGTTTTTAAGTCCTATGTGATAGGGGGCAGAGCCTATTGCCATCTACCGGGCACAGTTCCAGACTCCAGGCTGTCACTGAGAACATTCCTTCTGTTAAAATCCAGTAACACTTTTAGCCTGACCTGGGGATCGAACCTCAAGATCAGCAACTTGCAACCACTACATTGAGGCAGTCATTAAAACTACAATGAAAAAAAAAATGGAGCTCAAACAAGTACAGAAATAAAAAAATCGTACTACTTAAAATAAGTAATAAATGCAACTGTCTGTTTGTTACCATATTCTCCAAAACTACTGAACCGATTGGGCTGAAATTTAGTATGTACCTAGGTAGTTTAGACCCAGGAAAAACACATAGGGTACGAGGTTTTCAACGAGTGAAGCCACGTAGCGAATTATTAGTATTTAGTTAGTAGTTAGTAGTATTTAGTATATAAATAAACCCGCGTAGTCTTCGTTCCCGTGGGAATGTCGTGATAAAAAGTACCGAATGTTTTATTCCAGGATCTAAACTATCTACATACAGAATTTCAACCCAATCTGTTAAGTAGTTTGGGCGTGAAAGAGTAACAAACATCCATCCACACAAATTTTCACTTTTATAATATTAGAAGGATTATTAATTGACGTGCAAAAGTGTCAGATTATGACTTATTTGAAAAAATTTTTTCGTGTTTGAGTTCGACAACCACATACATGATACACACCTACATATGGTTAGGTACGTATATTAAAATAAAAAAATTAAGAAAATATCTGTCATCTAGAATCTAGATAGTAAATAATGAAGGAATGAATTTCAGTTGATCACAATTTCTGTAAAGAGGACATACCTAGCTAGGTTTACTAACGAAACGTATAATATGTATTGTCATAATATACTATAACATAACAACATTCAGCATAATGATTACTACGTTTTATATTATTAGGCACAAATATAAATTTTATAATGTTTATTGTCATAAATTATATTAGCATAATAGTAATGAAGCATTTTATAAAGCATAATATTATAATTGCATAATGATATTTGCACACAATCTTCATTGTCATAAAAGCCCATAAATGTTGTCTCACATAAACTTTCAAGGACTAATTTATACACCTAACCTAACCAACAGATTCGGATTTCGCAATTTATTTTTATGCCACATGATAATTACACTTACTTATACGAATTATAAATATGCCTTAAAAATTAATGGGACAATCAATTATGACTAAACATGTTAGACCAATTACCACTTATGCCAAACTTTCTGTTACTCTACAGTATTTTTATGCCAAAGTATTACTATGCTAATAAAAGTTATGCGAAAACGCTATGCCATACAATTTTATGCCCAAAAATAATTATGCCAAACGAAGGAATCCCAGCCTATTGCTGCCCAAAGGCTGGTTGCCTGGAAGAGATTGCTTAAAATGATCAGTTAGTGTCCATCTAATAAGAAAACTTACGTTAACTTTTATAAGAACACTTATTTATATTATAATCAAATTCCAAACTTACACCAACGTCCAGCCATTAACCTTGGACATTTCATTATGACGTATATTATATAAATTCGATCGATTCTTTCGATTCGATCGAGAGATGGGCGGTGCTCGAGTCTCTCCAGCGATGCCATATTGACTATCGGTACATCGACAAAGCTTGTATAGTAACGCCACTATGTCGGTTCGAGGACAGGACCAGAGGTCGAAGGAGATCCTATTGAAAAGAGGCTTAAGACAGGGAGACGTCATGTCTCCGAAACTGTTTACTGCTGCAATGTAGGACACTTTCAAGCTTCTGGAATGGCAAAGACACAGCATCAATAATTATGTCGAATACATCACTTCGGTTTGCCAAAGACATTATAGTCCTGGCAGAGTCGATGGAAGATCTCAGCACGATGCTCGAAGACCTCGATCGAGATTCTCTCTCAACGGGTCGGTCTTAAAATAGACATGGAGAAGACGAAGGTGATGTCTAATGGCCATGTTGTGCCGACCCCAGTACCGGTTGGGGACTCTATACTAGAAGTTGTTGACTAATACGTCTACCTAGGACAAGCAGTCCAAATTTTTAGGTCCAACTTCGAAAAAGAGGTCAATCGTTTAATCCAACTAGGCTGAGCAGCGTCCGGAAACCTACTCAATGTCTTTTTGTCCAAAATACCTCGGTACCTCAAGTCGAAGGTCTTCGACCAGTGTGTATTACCAGTGATGACTTACGGAACTGAAACGTGGTCTCTGACTGTGGGTCTTATCAGCAGGCTCAAAATAGTGCAACGAGCTATGGAGAGGGCTATGCTCGGAATTTCTCCACGGGATTGAATCAGAAATGAGGAGATCCGTAAACGAACGAAAGTTACCGATATAGCGCAGGATCAGCAAGTTGAAGTGGCAATGGGCGGCACATAGCACGTAGAACTGATTTCTGATGGGGTTGTAAAGTTCTCGAATGGAGACCACGGACCGGCAAGCACAGCGTAGGACGTCCACCCACAAGGTGGACTGACGATCATATAAGGACGGCAGGGACACGCTGGAGGCGACCCGCTTACAACCGGTCTAAATGGAAATCTACGGGGAGGCCTATGTTCAGCATTGACGTCGTTCACGTCCTATGGCTGAGATGATGATGATGATGATAATTGTTTTAATTTATTACAACAGATATTTTAGGGATATAAATGTAGGGTAAGGTTGCACAAGTCGTAACACATCCTAAAAGTCGTATCGTAAATCATGTACCTACCTATATATTGCACCATCTACTGGCGACAATCTAAACTATCGAGACCGCCTGATTTCGTATAGTAAAAATAATTAGAAAGTATATAGTTCGATGATAAGATTTTTTTTTTTTTCGGATTAATTATCACTGTCCAGAAAACTTGCCTTCGAGCTTTATGTGAAATTTCGACTGAAGGTACAACGTTGTAACAATGTTATAAAAATATTTAACAATATATAGCAAGCAATAAGAGCCACAACAGGTATATAATATTATCATGAGAGAGCATCCTACTTTGTCTTTGTTAAGTTCCATGACCTAAGAGCAAGGAGTACTTCAGTGGCAAAGTGTTAGCTATAGAGAGTATTAACGAGTTTTTTGCATGCCCGGCTTTAAATGCGGAGTCCCTGGATCCAATCTCACCATGTGGACTTTTCACCTGGGCGCTACCGTGTTTGTGATGGCAAGAAACAGTATAGGTCCCTATAGTTTCCTATAAGATATGTAGGGGGCAGTCGTTAGGACATGTCGAAGGCCTTGCAGGAATCCTGGCGACCTAAAACTCTGACAATCTGGGTTATCCACATAACTCATATGAATTAAACTCGAGCAGTGTAATTGGGATAACCCGTTCTGTTTGAGTATAAATTCAAATTATTTATTTTATTTTATTTATAACTACGACTTAGGATATGTGTGGTACGAATTAAGCTATTATGCGCCATAATCGTACCGTAGGTGTGTTTTAAAAAAAAACGTAATAACACCTCATTTGAAGAAAAAATGATTTTAAAATTTCCATAATATGTGTCAAAGTCAATAGATACAGAAGATTTTGTTTTATATTATATCAATAACACTGATTATTACAGCACCATTTCTTAAGAGGGTACGACTGGAGCAACCTTACCATATTTACATGAAAAAATATCAAACACAATTTATACACATTTCAGGATTTATTCAAAAATAGACAAACTTGACGATAGAATTTTTTCAGGAATTTAAAAAAAAGTTAAACTAAGCGACGAGCCTATTGCCATCTACTGGGTACAGCTGCAGACTATTGCCATCTACTGGGTACAGCTGCAGACTATTGCCATCTACTGGGTACAGCTGCAGACTATTGCCATCTACTGGGTACAGCTGCAGACTCCAGGCAGATATTGAGATGAGTCCTAGTGTAATAATCCAAAATTTAACACTTTCTCTAACCTGGGGTTCGAATCTGGGTCCTCATGATCGGCAGTCAAGCATCCGCCAACTACGCCACCGAGGCAGTACAAATTGGACAAGCCGTTTCCAGTATAGAGAGTATCTTTAAATTGATACACAAATAATCTCGCCTCGGTGGGGTAGAGGTCGCGAGCGCTACTGCAGATCATGAGGACCCAGGGTTCCCGGGGAGAGTTCCCGGGTTCGATCTCTCGGTCAGACTAAAATGGATATTGGATTTTTAATTAGGATTTTTTTCAATGATAGCCTTGAGTCTGGAACTGTGCCCGGTAGATGGCAATAGGCTCGCCGCTCGCTCAAAGAATAGTAAGTAAGTAACAATTGCTCAACCGAGGTTTGTATTGTGAATTTAAAAGTAAAATATAATAATACCTAAATATATAAAGAATGGTCCCGGGTATCGTTACTAATCTAATTCCCATACGTCCATAGCCGCACATAAGTTTAGTGCTACGTTCTATAACAGCGTACCCGTGACAGGAACATTCTCTGTACATAATATTATAGATTAATCTAACAAGTGAAGTCGGACGAAGTAACTAGTTCACAAACTGGTCTACATCTCCGTGTCAATGGCTCGTGTGCGTTCACATTATACCGCGATGAAACCGGATAACAATACGAGCATGACGTCACCGTGAGTCACTCAAATATTAAAGTGAGCTATGTAGGTTAGTGTCATTCGGTCAAGGTCGTTTTGATTTTAGATATTTTATAAGATTTTTTGAATCATTTAATTTACATAAAATAAAATTATATTAGTTTTGTAATAATTTCTACGTGAAGTATAAAATTATCACTGTCATTATGCTATCTAATTATCATAATATATAATATTTGATTACCATTTTTAATTTCTATCCACACGATTTTTAATATAATTTAGATGACATAGAAGAATTAATTAAACACAGTGCGGTATCGAATGTGAATTAAAAATTTTGAGTGCGTATATATCCATAAGCTGAATTTGAACGTTGAAATTTAGTTAAAAGGTGAACGACCAATCCAGAGCACTTATGACCCGTATACTGCGAAAAGACAACTATAGATACCAAAATATCAGTCCTTAATAAGCGATTTGTTATTAATATTTTTGTAGCCAGCCTCAAGATAAAAATAAAAACTTATGCGTGATCCGCTTTTGACTAAGATAATAATATGAGCCACCATGACAATTATAATAACATTTAACTATTTAGCTTGATGAAAAAATTATGCACACTATGATCTGTGTGTACTTATTTAAAAAAAACTAAATTTTAAGTGTTTTATATTTTTTATGTATGTTACTCCGTAAGGTATTTATTAATATGGGCCTCTGGTGCGTATAATTTATTATACGCACTATTGCCTGAAATAAATGAATTATTATTATTATTATTATTATTAAATATTAAGTACACAAACATTAGTAAAGTCATATTATATTATTATTTGAAGAATTTTTTAGTAACTAATTTTGTTTTTGTAACTAATTTTGTATTACTGGTTTTGATTTAATACCGGCACATTAAGTTTAAGTTTATTCAAATACATCTTCCCGTAGTCTTTTCAAAGTAGAGCCGGCATTATAATATTATCAGCGACTGAGTCTCGGACGCTTTTTCTGCTGAATATCATCCAGCCACCAAGGTCGCATTCGGACCTGCTCAAGGCTCAAGATCAAGTGTGCTTATATTCTCTTATAATGTTAACAGTAAATAGTATAGTATAACTTCTTTAACCAGATTACCTTTCAGCCGGACGCGATAATACGATTCCACCTTAATTAAGTATTGTAATTCTATTTTCACTTTATAATTGTCATATTGCAATCAATCGTCACCTACAATTATACTGTCACTAGCTGTGCTTGAGGTCTCACCAGCGTAGTTTCCGTTCCCGCGGGAATATTCGGATAAAAAGTACCCTATAAAATTAAATTAAAATTCATTTATTGCAGGTAACTAGACCCATAGGCATTTCACACGTAACAAATAAATACAATTATTATTATTATCATAATATCATTCGAATTCCCACACTTAACTAAATTATTATTATTTTCTTTCTATACTCTATAAATTATCTACTAAATTGTAATTCTACTAAATATATGTGTAAAATATGTGTAAAAATATAATATGTAATCTGTGTGTTATTTTAGGGTCTATATCTAGGTACATACCAAATTTCAGCTCTATCGGTTCAGCGGTTATTGATTCTCCATACAGACTTCCACCCCCCTTTTCACCCCTTTAATGATAATTTCTTTAATAAAAACTCTCCTATGTCCTTTCCCGGGATTTAAACTACATATCTCTATACAAAATTTCATCTAAATCGGTTCAGCTGTTAGCCAACAAACTGATTACTGAGTAACAAACAGTTAAGATTGACAGAGATACAAAAGTTTTTAAAATATTGGTCTAGAAATGAAAATTTTTTTTTATGTTAATTATGTTAACTAGTGTGAATGAAATAGTTTACATTTTGTTGATCTAATAAATAAGTAAATACAATTCTCGTGTGGTAATGGAAACGCGCGCACACACACACGCGCGCGTTGCGTAGCTCGGTAGCCGCGCGACCGGTCGAGGTTCCCTGACGCATTGCGTTTGTTTTATTATTTGCGGGTTCCGTACAAAATTACAGGTATTATACATTATTATTTGACAGCCTGGTTGGCACAGACGGTAGTAACTCTGCTTTCTGTGCCGCAGGCCCCGGGTTCGATCCCCGGCCAGGTCAAACATTTGTGTGCATGAACATGTCTGTTCGATCTGTCCCTGTGTGTTATAAGCTTATATAAGTATGTATATCCGTCATCTGGTTACTAAAGTACTTATTATACTTCTAGCCTAGTTTGGGACTAGATGACCGTGTGTGGAAGTTGTCCCATATTATTATATTATTATTATTATGTCGCTCGAAAACACGGGATATACCCGGTCTTTTGATAGGCGTGCACGGAGACCATTATTTTTTTTAAAGTCCAAGGTGCAGAGGCCCCTTTGAGCTTTTAATCTAAAGGTAATGTATAGCACCTATCGGGGTCTATCTCTGAAACCATCTAAATTTGTTTTTTTTAAAGATAGGTGTGATTTCTAGATGGATGGTAACCGGGCTATTGCTAGAGACTCCGGCACCTGCCACTTCCGTCTCATGGTGAAATATGACGGCAGGCGATGACTCGCCGCTCACTAAACGGACCCCCCATAAAGGCCGCCCACCACATGGGATTATTATTATTATTATTAAATATATATCCGGCTTAAAATCCGAAGTCCGGATCGAACCTCACTAGGACTTTTCACCTGGGCGCTACTGTGTTTCGTCCCGTTAAACTGTAGGTCACTATAGTTTCCTATAAGATATGTAGGGGGCAGTCGTTAGCTCATGTCGGAGGCTGCGGAGGAATCTTGGCGACCTGAAACTGTGACAATATGGGTCCACATAACACATATGAATTGACTCGAGCACTGTAATTGGGGTAACCCGTTCTGTTAGAGTATAAAAACTCAAATAATTTTTTTATTTATTATTATAATAATAACTATAGGTATGAAGGCGCCTGAATCCGCCAAACTTCCATCTCGCTCGCGCAATTTACATCTCCTTTTTTTCTATTAAAAAAACAAAGTCCTGACTGACACACTATTCTCTTAAGGTAGAAAGGAAATATAACAAACAAAGATTTAAAACTAGAGAGGGTCACAATTGGTGGCCTTATCGCTCAGAGCGAGCTCTTCTAGACAACCATGCTGAAAGGAAATACAGAGTCTGAAATGACGCTTAGGTAAGAGATAGAGATGACTTAAGGGATGGAGGTTCTGTTTAGGGTACCGTACCTCTAAAGGAAAGAAGGAGCCTTTATAGGATCAGTTTGCTGTCTGTCTGTTTGTTTGTCTGTCTGTCTGTCAAGAAATTTTTAACGGGAACGCGTGGAGGTATCAAGTTGTAATTGATATCAACTACTCAGATCTGCGGTCCCTTGCGGCTGTAAAAAAATCATACTTCTAAGTTAACGCAATCAAAAGTTATGGCCATTTTACTGCATATTTACATACTTTGCGCAAGGAACTCATAGATGGCGCTGTATGTTTAAACCGATTTAAAGTGATTTGTTTAGGTATCATATCTTATGCATACATACTTATGCATTAACAATTTATTTTTCTTCTTCTTGTAGAGGTATCTTTCCGAACGCACGGTAGACTCACTACTGTTTATCTTCATTGACGTACAAAAGTGTCAGATTATGACCTATTTGAATAAATCTGTTTGAGTTTGAGTTTCAGTTTGAGTTTTATTTCGATTACCAGAAAAAATCACATTAAACACTTTTTTTTTCATAAATTTTATGCAAAATGTGTAGTCCGTAAGTATTCGCTATGGGAATATGCGTTGATGTCTTTTGTACTGGTTCTACAACTTTTTAATTCTGTGTTTAATTAACTTTTGATGATATGTAATAAGTATTTATGTATTTTATAGTATTATATAAGTATTAATTATAATAATTATTAATACCATTGTATTATTATACTCTATAAATATAGTCAAATACCAAATCCCATATTATCTAGATATTCCCTATTGCACACCACCGTCGTTTATTGTTTTTAACTCTCCGTTTCCATCCCCAGGTTGTCTGTAAGAAACTGCTTAACGCGATAAGACCGCCGGTTGTTTACCGTATTACCTGTAAATTGTTTTGTAACATTGTTTTTTATTTTATTTTGGTATGCAATAAAGTATTATTCTATTCTATTCTATTCTATTCTTTTTTTTTTCATAATATTCTCCGTTTATTTAGTGTTCCGTACCTTAAAAGGACCCTTATAGTATCACTTCGTTGACTGTCTGTCTGTCTGAAGACCCTTTGTCTCAGGACGTATCAACTTGGAATAAATATAATTAAACTGACCTGCTTCTTTATTTTATTTTATGTATCTAATTTGACAGATGATATTTATAACAATGATTGTGGAACTATTAAAATCTGAATTATTATTATTGTAAAAGTTGATATTATTGCATGCTTGACGAGGCAGGTGGCCTCGGTGACGTAGAGGGCGCATGCTCGACTGCCAATCAAGAGGTCCCGGGTTCGATCCCCAGGTCAGGAATAGTGTTAAATATTGGATTTTTCCATTAGGAATTATCTCAATAATTGCCTGGAGTCTGAACTGTGCCCGGTAGATGGCAATAGGCTCGCCCTCTATTACATGGGACCAATAACATACTGGCGAAATGTGGGTGTATCTACTATGGGACTGAGTCCTGGGTTCACCTCTGCCTATCCCTTCGGGAAAAAGGCGTGAATGTATGTTATGTTTATGTTTTTGACGAGGCAAAGTACATTGAGACACATACTATAATTAACACCAATATTGTACATGTATTTCAGACAATAAATGATTTTGATTTGATTTGATTTGATTTGATTTGATATCAAATATATATCGTCTCTTGCTGCTTTGAAAATTCAAACTTTTAAGTAAACGCAATCCAAAGATATCACTGTTTTCATACTGAGTTTGTAAGTGTTATTCCAAGATCTAAGCTACCTACATACCAAATTCAGCTCGATCGGTTCAGTAGTTTTGGCGTGAAAGAGTAACAAACATCCATCCATTCTTTCTATCCTCACAAACTTTCACGTTTATAATATAGTTAATGAATGAATTAATTAAATTAATAATATAGGACAACTTTCCACACACGGTCATCTGGTCCCAAACTATAAGGCTAGAAGCCTGTACTATAGTAACCAGATGACAAAGGACAGATCAAACAGACATTAGACATGCTCATGCACACAAATGTTCGACCTGGCCGGGGATCGAACCCGGGGCCTGCGGCACAGAAAGCAGATTTACTGCCATCTGTGCCAACGAGGCTGATGTTGGATATATATTGTATATATTATTATTATCTATTATTATTAACATTAATCTAGTCTAAACCTAAGAAACATAGAGGACCTCGTGTCCCTGATGTGTTGTATCAACTTTGTATCTCTTTCTTTTATTAAAAAGTAACAATAAAAACACAAAGAGCATAAAATCAATAATTCAAACACAACCGATTGGTCATTCCTACCCTTTGTTACATCAAAGAGGGTGTTTCCACCAATAAACACTCTCTTTCACCCTATAAAAGAAATAAAATCATCGAGGGGTGGCTAGGGTGGTGGAATTGATGTGGCAGCTGCAACGACTAGAATCGCATCAGAATTAGCTCAGGCTTTTGACTCAATTTAAGACGAAACCGTGACTTATTGAAAATACTACTTTCTACAAATAAAGGTGAATGTTTGTTACTCTTTCACGGTGAAACTACTGAACCGATTGGGCTGAAATTCGATATAGAGGTAGTTTAGACCCTGGAATAACACATAGGGTACTTTTTTCCTGATATTCTCACGGGAACGAAGACTACGCGGGTGAAACCGCGAGGCATAGCTATTACACCAAATTTAGAAATTTTTTGGTATTGATAATTGAATAATTTTTGCGAAATAATCCGTTAAACATAACTTAACGTCACGCCTTCTGCGCCGAAGGGGTAAGCAAAGGTGTACCCAGGACTCAGTCCCATAGTAGGTACACTCACGCTTCGCCAATAATGTAATATTGCGTAATAATGCCATCTACAGGGCCATTGATTTAAAGAAAAGGGGAGATAGGGTACGTTCTCCCAGCGCTTACTCAACAACTGGCACGTGCAATTTGCTCAGTGTGCAGTTTGCACCAATATAATGAACAACAAAGATAGAAAGACGTACCTAAGACCGAAGTGCGACCGAGACAACAATATTAGTCGCTAGTACGACCCCACTTTACTGACGTACGTGGACCCAATCGGACCTAATTTGAGCTTTCCATTTTCGAGAAGCCAGTACCTCATCTCCCTTTTTCTTTAAATCAATGTACCGGGCACAGTTCCAGACTCCAGGCTGTTATAGAGTAAATTTCTTAATGGCATCTGTTTCAATAAAAACATACAATCACGCCTTTTTCCGCAGGGGTAGCCAGAGGTACATTCATGTTTGATGAAATGTAAAATGTAGCTACGAAAAATTTTACACAATTTACCATATCGATGTATTGTATTTCCCTGTTTCCTCCGAATATAATTAACCCATTCTTTGAATTAATATCCTGATATTTTTATAGTGAAGTAAATGATGTCCTCGTAATTATAGTTTCTCTTATAAACCCTTGATTTTTTCAAAGTGAACTTCTAAAAATCTCAGTTTTACTCGCGTGATTGGACGTTCACTACAAAAAATTTAAGAGTTTATAAACAAAAATAAAATGATAAGGACATAGTTTATTTCATTATCAAAATATCTGTATATAAATATATCAAATAGGTTTACTGTATTCGGAGGTAACAGGGGAATACAAAACATCGATTTGGTAAATTTTCTAAAGGATTGTGTCAAACTGCTAAGAGGTCCTCTTTCCTTTTAGTAATTAAGTAAAATTGTAATTAGTGAACTATTAAATGTTTTTATGTTCTTAACTAGTATTCCCATGACTTATTCTCGTGGAAATTTCAAGAATTTGTTTCTTATTCCTTGTCTACATAATAACATATTTGTGAAAAAATATTTATATCTAAGAGATCTAAATATTTTTTATAATAGTCTAAATAGTTCAAGGGTCAGTCTGTCAGGACTTTACATATAAAGGTATACCTTTAATAATTCTTTAATTTTTTTAATAATTCTTATTATTAGTATTATTTAGTCATTTTAGTAATTTCTTTTATTTATTTTCTGTAGGCATTTATTTTTATGACATTTTAATCTTATTATTATTATTCATTTAATGTTTAATAGTCTTAATTATTTATTTTGTCATTCAAATTTGTAATTTTGAATATTTTATGGGTCATGTAAGCCTGAAATAAACGAATATTTAATTTATAATTCATCTTCTCAATAGAGAAGATGAATTATTTATGAAAAGTTTATTATTATTGTACCTATATACATACAATTAATACTTGATTAAATGCACAATTTATTTTAAAAATTTTAATTTTAGTAAGTGACAAGACGAGCAAATCCGGTGCCTGATGGCATCATGATTGCACATATCAGACACAGTGCCACCCAGTGTTTTAACATTCAAAATTCTGCACGGCACTGCACTGCGCCTGTCACCCCGAGATATGAGTTGTTGAATCTCAACATGCCCAGTAACTTCACTGGTAACATTGCCCTTCATACCGGAACATAGTAATGTTTGCACATTACTGCTTGGCGGATGAATAACTGGCAAAGGTGTTATGACAGGTGTTGTGACAGGCCCCTGCAAAAGAGGCCTACCACTACAAAAAACTCTCTCCAGGCTCTAAACTATCTACATACCGAATTTTAGCCCAATCGGTTCAGTAGTTTTTGCGTGAAATAGTAACAAAAATCCGTCGATCCATCCCTCCTTCCAAACTTTCGTATTTATAATATCAGTAGGACTAGCGACTCCCCTTGCTTTGCTCCGGGTACATATAAACCTTCCTCTTGAATCACTTTGTCAATTAATGAAACCCGCATTCAAATCCGTTGCTTAGTATAAGATCTAACCGTACAGACAACGGGAAGCGACATTGTTTTATACTAAGGATAATAATTAAAGTGGCCAAAAACGGAACTAGTTCTCAACCTCAAAAATTGCTGTCAAAATTCACTAGAGCATAGACGCTAGCGCCCAACACATCATAAGCGTATAGTTTTAATTCCAAAAAGTTTAATTCCAAAGAGTTCATGAGTCAAAAGTTACCGGTAAAACGAATCAAGTCAAATCTGTGCAAAACTCGTCGGTCGACGAACTCTGCAATACGTCACTGTAAACGTTGCGTTTGTGTGAGTTTCTTTCGCAGATTTATGTATGTGTGCACTCCTACGCGACTGTGAATGCGTGAGTGCAGACGTGTATGAATTTTGTATGTGTGCGTCGGTTGTATACAGAGTGATTCCTTTATTTCCAATTAGATTTTTTATATACGTTAGTTTTTCCAATAAGAATATTTAGTACATAATGTTATGTTCTTTATGTAACAACTTATGTAAAATATTATGTACAAGTTATATAATATTATGGTGTTCTTATAAGAATAACACCAACCTATTTGATGTTAGGAATTCCACTACTAAGATTTTTTCTATTAAGTACCTACATGAAATGTATACTCATATCCTTATAAGAATTTACTCTGCTCGCCTCAAAATGCCTCGGTGGTGTAGTAGGCGCAAGCTCGACTGCCGATCATGAGGTCCCGGGTTTGATCCCCAGGTCAGGGAAAGGGTTAAATATTAGAATTATCTCAATAACTATCTGGAGTTTGGATCTGTGCCCGGCAGATGGCAATAGGCTCGCCCCCTATTACATGGGACCAATAACATTCTGGCGATAATGTGGGTGTGCCTACTATGGCACTGAGTCCTAGGTACACCTCTGCCTACCCCCTCGGGAAAAGGCGTGATTGTATGTTGTGTTACGTTATGTTCGTATAAGAATAACACAAACTTATTTGATGTTAGGAATTCATATAGGCAGGAAACTACTTTTAAATAATTATTTTACAACTAGGTATTAGGTATGTTTGTTTTTATGGTAGTGTGTAACAAGACGAGCAAATCAGGTGCCTGATGGTAAGCATCATGATCACAGTGACACCCAGTGTTTTAAAATTCAAAATTCTGCACGGCACTGCACTGCGCCTGACACCCTGAGATATGAGTTGTTGAATCTCATCATGCCCAGTAATTTCGCTGGTAACATTGCCCTTCATACCGGAACACAGTAATGTTTGCACATTACTGCTTGGCGGATGAATAACTGGCAAAGGTGTGGTACTTCCCCAGGCGGCCCCCTGCAGAAGAGACCTACCACTACAAAACATCGCCCGAATGTACCTTAATACTCATATTCTTATTATAGTTGAAAAGATTTAGGTATATAACTTTGACTTTTGACTGGCCCCTTGGAAAATATTGTACGATATAATCGAGTATTGTAGTGATAGAACAACCGGGAAATACTTTTCCTATTTGTTCCATGATTAGAACAGATGGGAATATCGAAGAATGGGAAAATCGTAGAACAAATGGGAACAACCCGTTGGCTCAAATGGCCTGAGCCGTATGTCCCAGGTTCTATCCCCGGTCAGGTCAAACATTTGTGCGCATGAGCAAGTGTGTTTGATCTGTATCAAGGTTTGAAAGTCTAGTTTGTTACACAAAACTACCACAAAATTACCCTGTGGAAGTTGTCCCATATTGAATTATTATTTCAAAAATGATTCCATATAATATATATTAAATTTATTTTAATATATTTAATTATTAAATTTATTTTGATTGATTGAAAAGTCCAGATAATCACAGAATTAAATAATAATTTTAAGGGTAGAATAATGTCATTAATAATAAACCTAATTTTATATTATGTATTATAAGAATATGAATGATTGTATACCTAAATCCTCACAATATATTAAATGCTAAAGTTTGTGAGTACGTTGATAGTTAAGATTCTTTTGATCCTGGAATAACACATAGGGTACTTTTTATCCTGATATTTACACGGGAACGAACACGCGGGTGAAACCGCGGGGCACGACTATTAATTAATATTTGTGTGTCACAATATGACTAAATGTTCACGGACCCTTTTACTAAGTACCTAACACTCACATGAACCTGCATTTATTACAAATAAACGAATTATATTCTATTAAAAAGTTTAATTAATGTAGAGTTCTACAACTCAAGCTTGATAGTTTCTCGATTGAATTAATATTTAGTACTACAGTCCATCAAATCTTAGATGTACCGTGTGGCGTTTCATCATGTTAGGAATTTACAAACCGAAATAACTTCATAAGTCATACAGTTTAATAACCTCCGCCGTAGAACCATGAAATAATGAATTTGAACATAAGATGTACAATTATTAATAAAATCTCATGGGCGTTGACAGAATATCAGCGTTGAGTGTTCTTAACACAGCATAGCGCTGAGTCAGTGCCTTTTCGGCAATCTATATGGTGACACTGCCACACAAATATCGTGTTAAAGAATTTTATTTCTTTAATATGGTTTTACTAGCTGTGCCCCGCGGTTTCACCCGCGTAGACATCGTTCCCGTGGGAATATCTGGAAAAAAATACCCTATGTGTTATTTCAGGGTCTGAGCTACCTTCATACTTCAGCCACAGTTCAAATTTCAGCCCAATCTGTTTTATAGTTTTGGCGTGAACATCTATCCCTCCATCAATCTAACCAAAATCGCGCTAGATGGCGCTGGAGGTGAGTTAGAACTCGCAGACGTAAAAAACGTAAGTTTTTTATGTTGTACTGTTTGAGATTATTACAGAGGACCTGTTTATTGTATTTTTTTGTTGTTGTGGTTTTTGTTTTGGTCAAATGTATTTATTATACATTGAAATATGACTACTTTTGTTTTGACAACTGACTTTTTTGGTTGAAAGATTTTTTTTTTCTTTACTCACCTCTGGTCCATCCAATGAAACCGTTTCAAGATATAAGGATTTTTTTAAAATAAGTATGAAAGCATACTATGGAAGTACCATTACTGTGGTGATGATGTTTGTACTTATGTATTTTTGTGTCACCTATGAGCGTCAAATAAATGTTTTTTCTTTCTTTATTTCTTTCTTAATTATTAAATTTAAATAAAAATCCTTCAAACAAGGCAAAATAAAAACTGTAAAATGGTACTTCTTAGATTTAATGGACTGTAAGAATGTAATTTATTCTAATTTAAGTTAAAAAAATCATAGCCCTGAATTAAACAAAAACCTATTTTTTATAATAATGACAGATAATATCAAATATTAAAGATATTGAACCAAAGTCCTCATTATTATTTTCAAATAAATATCCGAATATACGATACTTAAAACATCAACGTTATTATTTATACATTTTAGTAGCACGCTGTATAATGCGATGTCGTCTCACGACGTGTGTATGTGTGCGTTGTCTGGTGTCGCGTGTGTGCGCAGGGTTGTCTCGTCAGGGTTGCTTACTGACCTGATTGTGGTTACTTTTATCTAGAGCTATTTTTAACTCTACTTTTAACACCCTTGATTTAAGTTTTTTTTTGTAACTTAAGCTCAACTTTAAGCTAATGTACTTTACGTAAAAAAAAATATAGGTACACTTGACATATAAAAAAGGTGTATTAATACTCAAGGGGGTGCATTTACCCACCAAACTGACCAACTCGTAAAAGAAAGAAAATTTCGGCTTCCTATATAAAGATAGATTTTTTGCAAATATATCCAATTCTTCCAAAGTATTACTACTTCACATTTTTATGTCACGATGTAAATGTATATATGTCAGAACAAACCACGATATATAGCTTGTATATAACAGGGATATAATATATAATATTATATAAGTATAACCTAGTTTCTATAGTATTAGGTTTCATTAGTATTCTGTGGTTTCAGTTGAATTCAGTGACATAATATATAATGTTGAGCAAGGTCAGTTATTTGTGTATATTATATTATCTAACTTTATATATTTACCGTGTTATATATATTTGGTTGCTAGGAGCCTTTGCATGTGTTTGTGAGGGCAGTATTATATTTGTTTATTCTTTTGGACACAATAGACTAAGCTAACTTTTAGCAATTTGACACAATCCTATTAAAAAATGTACCAAATCAGTGTTTATTGGGTACGTTTTGTATTCCCCTGTTTTCTCCGAGTGCTATCAATACATTTAATTTTACTCGTACATTCTAATATTTTTAAGATGAACTAAACCAAAACTAAACTAGCAGTCCCCCCGCGGTTCCACGCGCGTAGTCTTCGTTCCCGTGGGAATATCGGGATAGAAGTACCCTATCTGTTATTTTAGGGTCTAAACTATCTACGTACCAAATTTCAGCTCATTCTGTTCAGTAGTTTTGTCGTGAAAGAGTAACAAACATCCGTCCATCCATTCTCACAAAATTTCGCATTTGTAATAGTAGCAGGAAGTAGGACTAAGTAGGAAGTAGTGTGGTTGTGTTGTGGAAGCTTGTGGAAGTAACAAGCCGCTCATATGGATATAGTAAAAACATGTAGATAATTTTGATATGACAAACAGTTTTAAAAACTCAAACTCAAACTCAAACAGATTTATTCAAATAGGTCATAATCTGACACTTTTGCACGTCAATGAAGATAAACAGTACTGAGTCTACCGTGCGTTCGGAAAGATACCTCTACAAGAAGAACGCACAAGAAACTTGTTTTACTTACATTTTGTATATTTATTTGTATTACTCTGCTTTCTGTGCCGCGGGCCCCGGGTTCGATCCCCGGCCAGGTTAAACATTTGTGTGCACGAACATGTCTGTTTGATCTGTCCCTGTGTGTTATAATCTTATATAAGTATGTATATTAGTCATCTAGTTACTATAGTACAGGCTTCTAGCCTAGTTTGGGACCAGATGACCGTGTGTGGAAGTTGTCCCATATTATTATTATTATATTATGGTACTCGTATGATATCTAAATAAATTTTTTATTGTTCACAGATGAATAATAACATAATAATGTATTATTATGAACCTGGCTGAAGGATAGAGCATGTATTGAAGTATTTGGAAAATGGACTTTAATAATCATATTAGGTGAGTTAAACAAATCTTCTTCTCTGTCTATCGTCATCATCATTATCTTAGCCGTAGGACGTCCACTGATGAACATAGGCCTACCCTATAGATTTCCATACAGTCCGATTGGAAGCGGCCAGCATCCAGCGTGGTCCTGCTGTCTTTATCAGTATATTTTTTTTTTTTAAATAAATTATAAATATTTTCAATCAGTATTTCTTAATTTACCCTTGTATTCATAAGGATTACCTTACGATAACAAGGCTGAATTAAGAAGGAAAGAGCCGAGATGGTAGGTACTCGCTTTTTTTTATGAAAGTTAATAGATTACATTCTTTGACTTACTAAAATCTCAAAAATTATGATACACACACACACACACACATACATTCACGCCTTTTTCCCGAAGGGGTAGGCAGAGGTGTACCCTGGACTCAGTCCCATAGTAGATACACCCACATTTCGCCAGTATGTTATTGGTCCCATGTAATAGGGGGCGAGCCTATTGCCATCTACCGGGCACAGTTCCAGACTCCAGGCAGTTATTGAGATGATACCTAATGAAAAATCCAATATTTAAAACTTACCTGACCTGGGGATCGAACCCGGGACCTCTTGATTGGCAGTCGGGCTTGCGCCCTTTACGCCACCGAGGCAGTCAACGAGGCAGTCGTACTAAATTATTAAATGCGAAAGTTTGTTAGGATGGATGGATAAATATCGCTAAATTAATAGCTAATGAGCTCGTCTATTAGCTCTTAAAATGAATGTAGGGAAACTAGCTCAGCTAGTTGCGTCTAGGTCTATAATGTTTGAAAAGTATGCCTTCTCTATGTACCCTAGATGTACTCACAAGGGATTTAAAAATTCCCAAGAGTGGAATACTATTGACAGCCTCTTTAGCTCAGATGGTAGTAGCTCTGCTATCTGTGCCGCAGGCCCCGGGTTCGATCCCCGGCCAAGTCAAACATTTGTGTGCATGAACATGTCTGTTCGATCTGTCCCTGTGTGTTATAAGCTTATATAAGTATGTATATCAGTCATCTGGTTACCATAGTACAGGCTTCTAGCCTAGTTTGGGACCAGATGACCGTGTGGGGAAGTTGTCCCATATTATATTATTATATTATATTGAACAAGTAATACCTATGCCACCCTATTTTATTTATTTTTGGGACAATTTTAATCTTATTTTTGACTAGCTGTGCCTCGCGGTTTCACCCACGTAGTTATCGTTCCTGTGAGAATATCTGGATAACAAGTACCTGACGTGTTAGTCCATGGTCTAAACTATCTACATTTAAATTTTCAGCCCAATCGGTTCAGTAGTTTTGACTTAAAAGAGTAACAAACATCCATCTGTCTATCTATTCTTACAAACTTTCCTTACATACTTTAATATTAGTATAATGTGTAAGGGTAGGTTCAGATGACAAGCGCTCAGCGCGCGTTGAACGCGCGTTGAATTTTTGTATAGTGTTCACATGGTGCGCGCTTGTCAGGCGTTAAACGCGCGTTGTTGCGGCCAGTTTGAGTTCTACATTTGTCGAAGATGGACGTAGAAACAGTTTTATCGGTGATTTTATACAGACGGCAGAAACGACACAACAGAAGACGGAGATATTGGGTTCACCCAATTTTGTCAACCAGGCTGACTGAAAGTCAGTACATTATTTTATATCCTTTCGGTATGAAGGGCAATGTTGCCAGCAAAATTACTGGGCATGATGAGAGTCAACAACTCATATCTCAGTGTGACAGGCGCAGTGCAGTGCCGCGCAGGATTTCGAATTTAAAAGCACTGGGTGGCACTGTGTCTGTTATGGGCAATCATGATGCTTACCATCAGGCATCTGATTTGCTCGTCTTGTCACTCACTATAAAAATAAATAAATAAAGAAACACTTAAAAGCATCAGTAGTACCACAACAACAAAACGAACCATTATCAAACTTACCAAAGACAACATGTTTTAGAAATAAGTCAGTCTAAAGTCTAGACAATTGTCTTTAGTCTAGCCAGAGGCTAGAGGACTGCCACCCCCGGGGTCATTCACCTCTCTGGATCCCCTATGGATATACTAAACCCTTTATGAAGACAACATGGAAACCTTTGAAAGGAGTTATTGGTTTTTGGGTCACGTAAGGTTGACCTTACATTATAATTTTTTTTTTTTTTCATAGGTCTAATAAAAGATCTTCAAAAGTCCACAAATAGTATAAATAATACAAATACAAATAATAATACAAATAATATCGCCAATAAGAGCTTCTAGAAATTTGACACAATCTTATGAAAAATTTACCAAATCGATGTTTTGTATTCCCCTGTTTCCTCCGAATATAATACTCCCATTCTATAAATTTATATCCTGATATTTTTATAGTGAAGTAACCTATGTCCTTGTCATTTTATTTTTTCTTATAAACCCTTGGTTTTTTCATAGTGAACTTCCAAAAATCCCAGTTTTACTCGCGTGATTGAACGTTCAATACAAACAATTGTAGAGTTTATAAACAAAAATAAAATGATAGAGACATACTTTACTACATCTTTAAAATATCAGGATATAAATATATCAAATAGATTTACTATATTCGAATACAACATATCGATTAGGTACATTTTTCATAAGATTATGTAAAAATTACCAAAAGTTGTCTTTTCGTCTCAAAAGTAGTCCCGTGACTTCATTCCCGTGAAGAAAAATTCCTTTCCTATTTCTAATTATTAAAATTTGATCTTTAAAATAATGTGTTTGTTACCTCTTCACGCGAAAACTACTAAACCGGGTTGAAAATTTGGTACTTACTTAATTAACTTAAACCTTGGATTAATACATAGTTTACTTTTCATGAAATAAATAGTTTTGGAATAGTATCTTAAAAGGATTGTTCAACCCTTCCCCACCAAGCCTCCCCACTGGTAGGGCAAAGTGGAGAGCTACAAATTTTGCAGTGGAATATGCCCCTCAAAATTGACTCTGTGGGGCGGATTTCACTACTCGAAAAGCCTGGTAGATTTTGTCCCACAAGAGTTATCATTTTAGTATTTAATGTTACAAATTATTAGGTACTTATTGTATATGTTTGTTAACAATTGTAGATTTGCATCATTACCACCTTTTCAGTATTACTATATCTTTTTAAGCAAAATCTATAGCTTAGTAGTGAAACCAGTTTTCTATAGAAAACCACAACAAAGGCGGTGTTAGGGCAGGTCATGGTAAACCCACATCTGGCTAATAATAGCGTAAAGTTCGTGTAGACTGTAGATGTGGATGTTTGATACTCTCTCACGCTAAAACTACTGAATCTATTCGACTGTTTTTTAGATATAGTAAGCCTATACATATATACCTTTTTGTAGTGGTAGGCCTCTTATGCAGATGGCCGCCTGGGGAAGTACCACACCTTTGCCAGTTATTCATCCGCCAAGCAGTAATGTGCAAACATTACTGTGTTCCGGTATGAAGGGCAATGTTACCAGCGAAATTACTGGCTATGATGAGATTCAACAACTAATATCTCAGGGTGACAGGCGCAGTGCAGTGCCGCGCAGAATTTTAAAATTAAAATACTGGATGGCACTGTGTCTGATATGGGTAATCATGATGCTTACCATCAGGTACCTGATTTGCTCGTCTTGTCACTCACTATCATAAACTCAATAAATCACTGACCAAATAGGTCCCAACTAACAATAACACCAAAAAGGAAAAAGTAGCATTTACTTAAACAAGAAATGTTTTTTTTTTTTTCACTTTTCTATCTTTTGACTTGCTCCAAAATGAAAAATCGTTAAAAAAGTATAACTATCATTTTGCGATCATTCTTCTCTTAAATCATAGGACAGGCAGTATTGGAAGGTCACTTTTTTAGATCTATGAATGTAAGATATGTACAGCTAATTTTTGATAAAAATGTGGGTTGAGAAAGTTATAGTTTTTAAATCTAAGTATACAGCAATTAGCTTCTTATATTCTTCTCTCCTCTTGATTTTTTTATTTATTATATAAAAACGAATTCCTCTTAAATATGCCAGTTATATTATGCTGAGTCTAATAAGTAATTATAGTCCTAGAAGTTATTATTTCATTTCATGATATCTTGACTTAATTCCCAGCGATATCAGGATTATTCTTCGGGTAAAAAAGTGTTAGATTAGATTAGATTACATTAGATTAAGTGTTATGTTATGTTAAAGTCAGTAGAAAGAATTTTTTATACAATTAGGCAGTTACTTTACTACATAGTTCAAGCGTTTTACAAAACTAAAAATAACTATTACTAACAATTTTTTTAAACGAACTATAGCTTTACGAAATCCGGTATTCGTTCCTAGTAACGCAGAACAAACATTTAAATATGCGGAACTGAATTACCTTTAATAATTAACACTTATTTAAATAAGTAATATTAACTTTATAATAATGTGTTGAGTATTTTTTGCTGCTAAATTAGTTCTGAGAAATAATTTCAAATTCAGTGAACCTTAAAATGCTTGTTGTTTTCGCTGGAATTTTGATACTTGACACTGGATAATGTTTGAACCGTGCAGTACTTTTTATCGGATTAAAAAATAAACTTTTTTCTATCAGAACTTTTTTATTGCTTCGCAAGGCCCATCCATTCGGCTATGAGGTCATAAAAAATATTATTTTAACACACAAAACTTATTGCTTTCGCGCCAAAAAAGTCAATTAAAATCATAACGCCAATTTCCAAAGCTTCCGTTTTCAACTTTCATATTTTGACTAAACTAAATAAAACTTTATATTTATTGCGTTAAAAATCTATTTTCTATGCACGTATTTGGTCTAGACACCAAATTAACTGTGCAATCGATAAAGTACATTAATACATTTGAATTAAAGTATATTTTTCTTTGTATTAAGTTTCTGATAAGCTTTCAACGCAAACGTAGGAATATCACCTTTATTTTATAGCAGATATGATACATAATGGTTTGTTGAGTTGGTTTATTACTTTTTTTAAAGGTGGCCAGTCTCACATTCAGTTTGTTGCGAAACATCGAACGAAGAACGCGTTTTCTAGTGCAGAAAATCTGCGCGCGAAGTTTTATAACCTCAAAATGTTGAGTTTAAAATATCTTTGATAATGGCTTTAAATTGTGGGCAAATGGCTGTTAGTTTGTTGTTTTTTTGTACAAGTGGCGTCAAGCGCTGTGTCTGTTTGTGAAATATACTATGATAGTTTATGTAAAATTTAAATTGGTATAATTAATTATGCCTTGAAAATATGATTACGTTTAAAAAGGAAAACATTTATAACTTAATTAAATACACGTGTAAAATATAATCGGTAAGTAGAAGCAGCAATTTTTAAAGTTACGTCTGTCATAGAACATTTACCCCAAAACTATTGAACCAAAAAAACATTTCTCAAGTTGTAGAATGTTTTTTTGTGTAAGGTTTGTGGAAGACATTTGGAAAATGTGCAGAATAAGGTAACCATAACATCGTGCCTTTTTGCCGAAAGGGTAGGCAGAGGTGTACCCAGTATCCATAGTAGGTACACCCACACTTACAGTTATGTTTTAGATCCCACGTATTAGGAGGCGAGCCTAATGTCATCAACCGGGCATATTTTTACCCTTCAGAATGTTATTCAGAAATTTCCTAATAGAAAATCCACTAATACTTTTTGCCCGACCAGGGGATCGAACCCCATGATAGGAGAATCACTACGACACCGCACCGAGGCGGTCACCCTTTAAACCCTTAAGCTCTTTTAAACTAATATTAATGCGAAAGTTTGTTGATTAACCAAAATATAAAATAAATAATACCAAGACTAATATAGGCTTAGACCCTTTTTTTTTTTTTTTTTTTTTTTTTTTTTTTTTTTAACCGTGTGGAAATGCCTTTACGCATACTTGCCCGCCAGGGGGAGGCGGGCGAGTTATGTCGGGCTCGGCGAGATGCGCCCATACCGACTAAAACCACACGGTGAGCAGTCCCTCGCCATATGAGGCGGGATAGGGTCGCGCTAGCATTCACTATCCCGCCTCGGCGGTTGGCCCCTAGGCCCCGGCCCTTGAAGGGATGACCATGCTCACTTGGCCATCCCTCAGTCTTGTGGAGCTATGGTATAGCTCTGGTATAGAGCCCCCTGACTCTACACCGATGCCCCACTACGGAGGGTGAAGGAGGCGGGCAAAACGCCTCCTTCTTGCCCCCGCTCGCCTGCGACGAAGCGGGTCAGATTCCGCGTCGTCCTCTCTGACCCGCTCCGCCGCCTCCTTCTGCGATATTACATCCTCGCAGAAGGAGACTGCCGCCTGCCACAATCTCTCGCTGCCGAGCATGGCTTCTACCATGCTCTGCAGCGAGAAACTCCCACCTATCGCCACCGCCAGTGCCTGCCGTTGCGGCTCCCAGGCTTCACACTCTTCCAGAGTGTGGAGCACCGTATCTTCCGGTGCCCCACACTCGTGGCAGACAGGGGTCGCCTCCCGTCTAGCGATTTGATGCAGGTACTTACCGAAACAACCGTGTCCGGTAAGCACCTGCACCAACCTGAACGTCAACGACCCGTGCCGTCGCCGCACCCACCTCCACAGGACAGGCCTAATGGCCTCGACCGTCCAGGTCCCCGGGACCGGTGGAGCCAGCTCCTCTACCCAGCGCCGCAACACGGCGGCCCGCCCCTGTCTCCGCATGCGCGTGACCTCCTCCCACGCTGGGAGCTCCCCTCGAGCTCGACTCGCCGCCACGAAGTGGTAGACTTCGGCGAGGATCCCGGCCTGAAGCTCCCAGGGGGGATCACTGGCCAACACGCATGCCGCCGTCCAGGACACCGTCCGGTATCCGCGTATTGCCCTCGTCGCGATGACCCGCTGCGGACGTCGCAGCAGAGCCTTGTTGTCGCGACCGAGGGCATCCGCCCAGACAGGTGCCCCGTACAAGGCCATACTCCGGATGACTCCGGAGTACAGCCGACGGCAAACACTACTCGGGCCCCCGACGTTAGGCAGCAGCCTACCTAACGCTGCTGCAGCACCGACGACTCTCGGGGCCAGTTTTAAAAAATGTCCCCGAAACTTCCACCGTCCGTCCAGGACGAGACCCAAATATTTCATTTGAGTCCCGACCCGGACTTGATAGGCTTAGACCCTGGAATATGACATGGTCCCCGGTTCTTTCCCCAGGTCAGGCAAAGTGTTATGGATTTTTCTATAAGGAATTATCAATCTTAACGACAGCCTGGAATCTGGAACTGATCCCAATAGAATAGGAAAAAGGCTCGCCCCTATCACACGGAACCAATAACATACTGGCGAAATGTGAGTGCACCTACTATGGGACTGAGTCCTGGGTACACCTCAGCCTACCCTTTCGGGATAAAGTCGTGTTATGTTACTTTCTCCAAAAATTGTCTGTCAAGAAAACAAAAGCATGATCCCACATACCTAATTATTAATTATTAAAAAGCTTCAGCGTATTTTGTCTGTCTTTAACTCAATTCAACTTTGACATTAAACTCAATTCAACTCAAACTCAAACAGATTTATTCAATTAGGTCACAGTCTGACACTTTTGCACGTCAATGAAGATAATCAGTAATGAGTCTACCGCGCGTTTGGGAAGATACCTCTACAAGAAGAACGCACAAGAAACTTGTAGGGTTACATAATATTTTCAATGGACAGTTTCACAATATTTGGTTTGGTTACATTCGTTTGCCAGGAAGGTGCCGCGTGGTGGCTATACACAAGTTTCCAGGCATTTTAGTCCTCTATGTACTGGTTGACTTTATAATTAGCCTTCTTTAGTAAAGTAGATTTTATATAGGTTTTGAATTTACCCTCTGAGAGCCCGGTTATCTCTTTTAGGATTTTATTATAGAAACGTTTACTGTCTTCTCTTCACTGTCTTTACTGTGTACGTAACTTCTAATTTTCATACAATTTTCATCAATAGATGGAGTGCTTCAGGAGGATTCTTTCTAATGTATAATTCTTTAAGATTTTGTATAAATCAGCCAAAATCACTATAAATTATAAAATGCTAAATGACTCACTGACTGACATGCAACGTAGAGCCCAAACCGCTGATCCTAGAGACTTGAAACTTGGAATGTAGATTATTTTCGTTGTCTAGACGTGTGCTAAAAAAGGATTTTTGAAAATTCTAATTCTAAGGGTTCCAAAAAGGGCGTCAGTTTTTTTGTATAAACTCCCATATTTCATAATTGCGAGTGAGCAAAGCCGCTGAGCTTAGACTAGTATAATGATAATAAATGTTAAAGAGGTCGAAAACAATTATGTCGACTGAAGCTTTATTGAATACTGTAAACTGATTAGTACATGGAAACAATGTATTTCGAAATTATCTATTACTGTAGTGTAATAGGTATTAAGTACCTATTACCGGAGTCTCTAGCAACAGGCCGGTTACCATCCATCTAGAAATCACACCTACAGACAAATCAAAGAGTTTCCATCCATTCACAATAGTCCTCGCACCTAGCGGGGGCTGTCTTTGAACTCATCTTTTGTAGATGGTTTCAGAGATGGACCCCGATAGGTGCTATGCATTACTTTTAGATTAAAAGCTGAAAGAGGCCTCAGCACTATGGACTTTTAAACAAATGGTCTCCGTGTACACCTATTAAAAGACCGGCGCGTGTTTTCGAGTAACAGAACCAGGCCACTTTTACCAGAATAAAATAATAATAATTACATACGTGCTTTTTTGGCACATGCAACCATCTGCTGGTAGAAAAAACTGCATTATTTTTTTGTCACATTGGCATTATTGATTTTAACCCCATTGGCAATGGATTCGATATCCGATGGGGTACAAATAGGGGTAGAAATAAAGGGTGTTATAACAAAAGCTTGCTAATTTTAAACTTAAAAAAGTGCATTTTGCAGAAAAAAGCTGTACATTTCGGAAAGTTGAACTTTTAAGGGTATTTTTGTGTTTTTTGTTCTTTTGTCGATCGACCTTTTTTTAACGCTTCGATACGTTTTTTTAAATTAATACAATAGGGTAGGAAACGGTTAGATTCTTTTCAAAAAACGTACCGCGTGAACTTCCTCCCGATGATGGAAAAATAGATATATAGTAACAATTATTTCACAAAAACCATTTTCATGTAAAATGTTGCCAAGGCAAGACTATAATATGGGTCGAACTGTCAAGAAGTCATCAGATGTCAAGAAGAGCCACGCTTCCAACTCTACAAGCCCTCACTTAAGAAACTCTGCATCTAAGTAAAAATTTAATACTTTACGGTTCCGCTGCAGTCAGATTGCAGGAAAAAGTATATTCACTGATCATTACTTATCTGTTATACTTATTTGTTACTTCTTGTAGTGACGAAATATATACGACTTACTACTCCCTGCTTGTCTCATTCCAGAGACTGTGCTACCCAGTAGGCTTGATTAACATAACATACAACCACGCCTTTTTCCCGAAGAGTTAGACAGAGGTGTACCCAGGACTCAGGCCCTTAGTAGGTACACCCACATTTCGCCAGTGTGTTATTCCACGTAATAGAGAGCGAGGCTATTGTCATCTACCGGGCACAGTTTCAAACTCCAGACAGTTATTGAGATAATTTCTAATGGAAAAATATCACATTTAACACTTTGCCTGACCTGGAGATTGAACCGCTGATCATGAGGTCTGGCCTCATGATCAGCAATCGAACTTGGGACTACAATGTCACCCAGGCAGTTGTGATTAGGTAGCATCAAAGTAGGACCCGTGTTGCGGATGTCAATTAAAATTGTAGGTACCTATAAAGACCTTCCTATAAAATATGTTGGAGGCAGTCGTTAGCTTATGTCAGAGGCTGCGGAGGAATCTAGCCGACCCGAAACTGTGACAATATGGGTTGTCCACATAACACATATGAATCGACTCGAGCACTGTATTTGGGGAGAACCGTTCTGTTAGAGTCTGTACTGAACAGTTTGTAATTGTTTTTGTAAAAAAAAACTGTTCACAAAGTACAACGAGCTATGGAGAGGGCTATGTTCCGGATTTCTCTACGAGATCGAATCAGAAATCAGAAGATCCGTAGACGAACTAAAATTGCCGACATAGCCCAGCGAATTAGCAAGTTGAATATTGGGCAGGGCACATAGCACGTAGAACTGATGGCCGATGCAGCTGTAAGGCTCTCGAATGGAGACCATGGACCGGCAAGCGCAGCGTAGGACGTCCACCCATAAGCAGAAACACGCTAGATGCAAGTTTACAACCGGATTAGATGGAAATCTATGGGGGAAGCCTATGTTCAGCAGTGGATGTCTTAGGGCTGAGATGAAAAAAAAAACATTTGTTCTATAAAAGCTCATACGAGTACGATCAGAGTAAAAGTTTATGAAAAGTGTAGAAAGCTGTTGAATTAAGCACGAACTTGATTCACTCGGATTGCACCGAGAGATTATAAGAGTAAGTCGCGTTTGTGGTACAAGATATCAGAGTTTAGTATTTAGTGACAGCATTGGTTATCAATCATTCTATATTATTGTTAGGTAATTATTATGACTGCCTCGGTGGAGACTGCCAATCAAGAGGGGTTCGATCCCCAGGTCAGGCAAAGTATAAATATTGGATTTTTCCAATAGGAATTATCTCAATAACTGCCTGAAGTCTGGAACTGTACCCGGTAGATGGCAATAGGCTCGCCCCCTATTACATGGGACCAATAACATACTGGCGAAATGTGGGTGTATCTAATATGGGACTAAGTCCTGGGTACACCTCTGCCTACCCCTTCGGGATAAAAGGCGTGAATGTATGTATGTATGTATGTAATTATACTTATATGTCAAGTAGGGAACCCGTTTTACGCTGTAATGTCAAATTGTTTCAAATAAATACATTTATCTGTCACTCGCTCTATTCTTACATCTTGCACCACACACTGCGCCCTACAGAACCGGTCTAAGCGGTTGAAAAAAAACCGTCTGCAGTCTACACGCTGGAGTCTGGCTCTAGTGGCGACTGCTACTTATTCTGTGGCAGGTCGTCGGCTCGACTCATATACATATACAGGGCGACCTGTAATCAGCAAAATGTATAAAACAGCTGATGTTTATTTCGCGAATTTTTAAAAGTCGTTGTACAAATATATTGTTTGTTATGATGTACAGAACATGCCTTAAGATGATGCTAACTGATTACCAGTAACCCTGTATACAGATTTATTTGGTAGTCAAGTTTAAAAATAACTACTCTAGAATTCTCTTTGTTGCATATTGCATAGGTACCGCCTATGCAATATGCAATATAATAAAATTGGACTCTCATACAAAACCGATCACGCCGATTGGCGTGGCCGGCTATAGAACTGTTTAGTACCCCACCCGTGGTTGCCGTGGCGGCTAAGGGTTGTATCAGATCCAGAGGAGACAGCAGCATCATCTGCGTAAAATCATCAAACGCTCGCCAACCCGCCAAGCGTGGTGGCTGATCCATTTTGCGAATCTCTCCATTATTTCAGCAACTTATTCAATCTGACGGATAGATGAACCTAAAGTATCAAACTCCGAAAGATTTATTTATAGGTCACAATCTGACACTTTTGCACGTCAATGATGATAAACGTGCGTTCGGAAAGATACCTTTACAAGAAGAACGCACAAGAAACTTGTAGGGCTTAATTTTTTCAACTGACAGTGTCACAATATTTGGTTTGGTTACATTTGGTGGCTATGCAGAAGTTTCCAGACATCTTTGTCCTCTATGTACTGAACGACTCTATAATAAGCCTTCATGAGATTATATATAGGTTTTGAATTTACCCTCTGAAAGCCCCGTTAAGTATCTCTTTTGGGATTTTATTATAGAAACGTACACTATTTCCTAAGAATCTCTTTTTATTTGTTTTATATAATCTAAAGCTAGGTACAGCTATTTTGTCTAATATTCCTAATATTAAAGTTACAGAGGTCACTATTTAATTTGAATTTATGTACATTTTTACGCACATACATGATGTTCTCATAAATGTTTTGGTACTCGTAGTATTTTGTACATAAAATATTATAAAATAATAAAATACTCGTACAAACAGACAGACACACCCACCGGACGCGACGCAGACACAACAGATAACCATACAAATGGTTATTGTTATATACATAACATAACATAACATAATATGTTATTGTTATATACATACCTACCTATATTAGTTACTAATCTTTGCCTACTTTTTAGTACCTATTTTAATCCAACAAGGAAATAATATAATAATTATTTCAGGCAATAAACGCGTGGTCTCTCATTAATGACCTTATTAAGCTTCATCATCATCTCAGCCGTAGGACGTCCACTGCTGCAAATAGGCCTCCCCCATTGATTTTTTTTAAGAAAGTAACAAGACGAGCAAATCAGGTGCCTGATGGTAAGCATCATGATTGCCCATATCAGACACAGTGACACCCAGTGTTTTAAAATTCAAAATTCTGCGCGGTACTGCACTGCGTCTGTCACCCTGTGATATTAGTTGATAAAACTCGTCATGCCCAGTAAGTTAGCTGGTAACGTTGCCCTTCATAGCGGAACACAGTAATGTTTGCACTTTGCACATTACTGCTTGGCGGATGAATAACTGGTAAAGGTGTGGTACTTACTCAGGCGGCTCCCTGCAAAAAAGGCCTTAAAATAGAATAAACATTTTTGAGTTTGAGTTCTGATGAATATTTATAGTCTTAAGTATAAAATGTTTAAAGTTTTTGACATGTATAAAGTTAAAAAAATTTAGTATTTTGTGTATTAAATTTTCTTTTAAATTTTATTAAATAAGTTACGGAACCCTCTGCATTTTAATTTATCGCACTTTAATATCGATGGATGTGTGGATGTTTGTTACTCTTTCACGCCTATACTACTGAACCGATTTTGATGAAATTCGGATTGTAAATAGTTCAGACCATAGATAACACATAGGGTACATGATATCCCGATATTCCCACGGGAACGATACCCACGCGGGTGGAACTGCGGGACAAGTTTTTTTGACCATTGTTTTTATCAAATTTCAGGAAGCATTTTTGAAGTATGAAGAGTTGCTTTGAAGAACGAAGAATCATACAAACAAACGCAATTTTTTATCTAAATTATTAATATAGAGGGTTTCAGGTAATAATAGATATTTGACGTCAGTGTTTTAAATAATAAAACAAAACCGGAATAAGGTGAAAGGCTGCGTTTGAGGAATCCACAGAATCCACGAAGACCAAATCAACGGAAACGGAAATAAGCTTTTTTTAAGGTAAGTCTCATTATGTGTCCTACTTCATTTTTTTGTTTTTTTTTTTATGATAGTGAGTGGACAAGACGAGCTAATCAGGTGCCTGATGGTAAGCATCATGATTGCCCATTTCAGACACAGTGCCACCCAGTGTTTTAAAATTCAAAATTCTGTACGGCACTGCACTGCGCCTGTCACCCTGAGATATGAGTTGTTGAATCTCATCATGCCCAGTAATTCAGGTGGTAACATTGCCTTTCAGACCGGAACACAGTAATGTTTGCACATTACTGCTTGGCGGATGAATAACTGGCAAAGGTGTGGTACTTCCCCAGGCGGCCCCCTGCAAAAGTTATTGTATGTATGTATGTTTGTTAGTGTTCCGGACAGGACGGCCGCTGTGCGACCGATCGCCTTAGTCGAGTAGACTGTAGCTTTAGGTCGGTGATGTAGGCGACCGGCGTTGATGGGCAGCGATCCTGTTTTTTGGTCGTTGGAACGGGGCTGGATTGTTGAAACGAAAGACGGGCGGCGTGGCAATTTTCTTCCAAAGGTGGTACTGAGGGGTCTTGAGAGCGTTTGAAGTGACGGCGAGAGCGATTGACGTGTCGTGTCGATGTTACTCGTGTGACGGCTGTCGAGAGACTGTCTGTAGAGTGTACGTGCGGCGGGGGTGCCGAGCGCTAGGCGCTCGGCGTCGCTTTATTCTGAGAAATCCGTGCGGCGTCTAGTCAAAGGCAGCAGTTGTCGGACCGCGCGGATTTCTCGGAACGTATTACATTGTGCTCTTTCTACGGACCCCACAGTAAAACACAGTCAGAAATATCTTTTATTTACAATAGACAATATAGAACAATACAAACCAGGCTTAGAAAATAACACGATCTTATACTATCTTAATTACTTTAACACTACTTATTATTATGTCTTAAAACTATGCTCCGACCGTCGTGAACATTCTCCCGCCGTGCAGTGTCGCTCGCGGCGCTGCATCAATCTCGGTGAACGGCGGGCGTCGTCGGTAACACGATCAGTTTCCTAACCGGTCTTCGAAGGGTGCCGCCGGCTGTGCGCACGTCGACCACTCTCGTCACCTCATCGGCGCCAGGGTATACGGCTTCGATGACTCCGCGCGGCCATGTGTTGCGAGGAAGCGTGTTGTCGGCGATAATGACGACATCGCCGACTCGCACCAGAGGCCCGTGGCAGCGAGGCTCCCGCCGGTGCTGGAGCTCGGGAAGGTATTCTCGGAGCCATCGGCCCCAGAAGATGTTGGCGAGGTGTTGAGCGGCGCACCAGTGCGTACGCCCAATGAGGTCGGTCTCGTTGAAAGTGCCGGGCGCGGGCAGTCGCGCCGGACCACCCAGGATAAAGTGGTTTGGCGTCAGGGGGGCCGGGTCGTCGGGGCTCACCGATACGTGGGTGAGCGGGCGGCTGTTGACTGTGAACTCCGCTTCGGCGAGTAGGGTGTGAAAAACCTCCGGAGTCGGATGCCGTTGCTGCTGTGTCGCGGCGAGCGCGGTTTTCACCGCACGTATCATGCGCTCCCAGGCGCCTCCCATGAAAGGCGCCCCAGGAGGGATGAAACGCCACCGGATCATATTTTTCGATGCCTCTTCCTCGGTGGCTCCGTCTAGGGCTCGCCGCAACTCCTTGTCCGCGCCTCGTAAATTGGTGCCGTTATCACTCCAGAGTTCAGACGGGGTCCCGCGGCGCGCCATCATCCGCCTCAGCGCCATGATGGCCGAGTCAGTACTCAGCGAGGCGGCCGGCTCCAAGTGGATGGCGCGCGTTGTCAGGCATGTGTAGACCACCGCGTAGTATTTCTGGGTGCTACGACCGCTGGAGACTAGGTACGGGCCGAAGTAGTCCAGTCCCGTGTAGGTGAACGGGCGCTGATGATGCGCCAGTCGGCTCGGCGGGTGGTCTCCGGTCGCCGGCTGCGGTGGCAAGTCCTTGCGGATGCGGCAAGACAGGCATCGATGTATGATCATCTTAGTGACGGGGCGGAGGCGAAGTACCCAGTAAGCTTGGCGACACTCTCCTATGGTCGCCTCCACTCCGGCGTGATGCATCTTCCTGTGTATGTGGTCGATGAAGAGTTGGGTTTCGCGTCGATTTCCGTCAAGTATGATGGGAGACGTCATCACGTCGGCTGCGTCCTTGATGTTGCTGATCCGACTTCTTAGTCGGATTAGCCCATCGGTGTACGTTACGGCGAGTCTTCGGAGTCTGCTCGAGGTAGGCACGGCTGTCCCGCGGCTTAGAGGCTCTATGTCGTCGCAGAAGGCCTCCTGTTGTGTCTGCCGCCATATGAGCGACTCGGCGCGGCGTAGTAAATCGGCGTCAATTTCCAAGAATCGTAGAGCTTTGACTGGGGACTTCGGCAGCTGTGAAGTCGGCGTATTTCTTTGTTTTTTGTTTCGCTGCCACGTCGGGTCTGCCCGTGGATTTTCCCTTGTGCGCTTGAAGTAGGTGCGCTGTCGGGTGCGTCGACAGAGTGAGATGAACTGGAGCACCCGTGCTGTCGTCCTTAAGTAGCGCTCCCACCTCGAGAATCGTTCCGGGTCCGGCGTAGCTTCACTGAGGTGATTCCTGGCTGTAGAGAGTGCCGCGCATCGTTCCTCTCCGGTGTTATCGGTGGCGGTTGGAGTCCGTGCGATCGGCCACCGACTTTCTGGCTCCCGCAGATACTCCGGGCCGGTGAACCAACGATGCTGGCTGTTGAAGTCGGGTGGCACGTCTCTCGTGGCGTCGTCGGCGACATTTTGTTTACTCGGTACCCAGCGCCACTCCTGTAACGCACTGTTCTCTTCAATTTCGGCGATGCGGTGTGCAACGAAGGGACGGTACGAACGCGAGCCGGTTCGCAGCCATGTCAGTACAGTCGCGCTGTCGGTCCAGAAGGTGCGGGCGTCAGGTTTTCTGTCGTGTTCTTCGGTGACCGCCGCGGCCATGCGGCTCCCCATCACGGCGGCTTGTAGCTCGAGTCGCGGTATGGACATCAGCTTTAGCGGAGCGACGCGTGCCTTCGCCAGGACGAGTGACGTGCGAACCTCGCCGTCGGGCATCTCAGCGCGCCAATACAGCGCGGCAGCGTAGGCTGTCTCGCTCGCATCGACGAAGGTGTGAAGTTGAAGATTAACGGCGTCTGAGTATCCTGGATAGCACCGCGGTACGGAGACGTCACGAAGTCGCCTTAGGTGCTCCATCCATTCTTGCCACGGGGTACGCAGATCTTCGTCAATGTGCGAGTCCCAAGCTGTCCCTCTGCGCCATATTTCCTGTAGGATTTGCTTCGCCCTGGCGGTGACTGGGGATGCGATGCCTTGCGGGTCGTAGACTGACATAACTATGCGAAGCGCTTGCCTTTTTGTCGGCGCCTTGCTTTGAAGTACTTCCATCGGGATTCGGGTCATGTCTAGGTTGAAGGCTAGAACGTCGTCGGCCGGCCTCCAGACTAGACCTAGTACTTTCTCTATCCCGCTCTCGCCGGTGAGTGTGACGTCGGTGGGCGGGGCTTCGTCAGTGAGTCGCCGCCGCACCTCTTTGGAGTTCGATGTCCATTTTCTCAACTCGAATCCGCCGTTTCGGTGTATGTCCCGTACTTGAGAAGAGATTGTAGTCGCGCTCTCCGGCGTCTTGAAGCTCCCCAGGTAGTCGTCCATGTAGTGGTTGCGGACGATTGCGTCCGCGGCCTCGGGAAAGCGATCTCGATGAAGCTCGGCGTTCATGTTCTTGACATAAATGGCGGTGGCTGGCGAACTCGTTGCCCCGAAGATTATAGACTTCATGCGGTACTCCGTGGGCTGCTGGCTCGGGTCGCCTCGCCATAAGTATCTGAGGGCATCACGGTCTTCCTCGCGGACTCGGACCTGCATAAACATCTCGGCTATGTCGGCTGACACGGCGATGGCGTGCTGTCGAAACCGCATCAGCACTCCCGGGAGGGACTGCAAGAGGTCCGGGCCGGTGAGGAGAAAATCATTTAGGCATTTTCCTCCAGTCTTGGCGGCAGCGTCGTGGACGATCCTAAGTTTCCCGGGCTTCGTTGGGTTGATTACACCAAAGTGTGGCAGATACCACGTCCGGTCGGGCGTGCGCGACGGTGGAGCTACTTCCGCGTATCCTTTTTCTACAAGCGCGGTCATCTGCTGTCGGTATCGAGCCGCGGTGTCGGGATCTCGGCTCATCTTCTTCTCGACGGATTTGAGCCGATTGAGGGCGGCTTCACGATTATAAGGCATCTTCATGTCTTCATCGCGCCATAGTAATGCGGTTTCATACCGCCCGTCGGCAATGCGATGTGTTTTGTTCTGCAGGATCTGCAGCGCTCGTTGTTCGGGGTCGTTTTTTGGTGACTTTGCGGCGACTGTGAGCCCCTCGACGGCGAAATAGTGTCGGAGAGCTTCGTCCATGTTGTCTTCCACGGTGGTGTGTGCCACAAAACGCACCTGGTGTCGGGCGTCTAGGTGTGAGCCATGCAGGACCCACCCTAACGGCGTCATAGAGGCGACTGGCTGGTCGCGGCGTCCCACCCGCATATCTCGCGTGACCAACAAGTGCCAATTGTCTTGTCCTATAAGGACTTTTGGCGTCGTCCGGCTGGAGTCGAGGTATGGCCGGAGGTCTCGGAGGTGGGCGCAAGTCATTATAGAATTGTCAATCTTTTGCGGTGATAGTTGAAGCCCTTTGACTGTACGAAGCTCCAGTTGTTGTGGTTCGCCCGTACGGCCCCGCAGTGTGAGCGGGACGCGTCGTGAGCGAGTGGCGTCCAGCTTCTTATTTCCTATCCCGGTGATAAATAGCGGGTCGATCGGGCCCTGCGCGCCGATTTGCTCGGCGAATTCGGCGTCTATGAGTGAGACCGTGGAACCGTCGTCGAGTAAAGCCCACGTGTCCGCTTCTCCCGCCGGTCCGACGACTGTGACCGGCGCTATTTTCAAGTATGCCCCCGATGTGTTTCGGGCCATCCATGTAGAGCTGACGGTTTCTTCAATGGGTGCCTCAGGCTTCTGTTGTGTCTTATAATGGTGTAGCAGCTCGTGGTGTGTATATTGACACCCGTCAACGTTGCATTTCCTGCTTTTACAGTGATGCTCCCGGTTACGGAAGCGCAGACAGCGGAAACATAGTTTGGCTCGCTTAGCTATGTCCCATCGCTCGTCGGTCGAAGCCTTCTTGAAGTCCGGGCAATCAGCCGGTCGGTGGCCCTGAATTCCGCATGAAGCGCAGCCTTTTTCTTTCGCTGGTGTCGTGACGTACGCCTTGTGAGTTGCCTGCGGTCTGCGCCGGCCGGATGATTCTTCCCTTATGTCGGGTTCGGGCGGCGCGTATGCGCTGCAGAGGTCGGCTTCTTGTTGAAGGAACCTAGACATGTTAACAAGGTCCGGTTCTCCTGATGGCTGGGCACGCGAGTATTCGAACCATCGGTGGCGCAGCGTCGGCGGTAACTTCTCACAGGTTGACGTCACTAGCTCGGGGTTGTGCAGGCAATAGAGTCGGTCGAGGGCCTTCAAGGCGGCGACGATGTTCGAGAGCTTGTTAGCGAATACGCCGATGTCGCGCGCATTGTAGTCGAGGCGTGGTAGGGCGCGCAATCTCTGTAGCTCCTTTGTCGCGATGGCGTCGGGTCTCCCAAAGCGTGACTCCAGAGTCCGCATAATTTCTGCTGGCTCGGTGAAATAAAGTAGTAGGTTCTCGACCGCCTCTCTCGCTCTTCCCTTTAGGTTGCGTCGAAGGCGTGCGGTATTTTCCACGTCGGTGTAGAGGCCTGCAGACTCGTTGTAGGCGGCCTTGAATGACAACCACTCGTGATGCGATCCGCCGTACTCGGGTAGCTCGCCGTAGTAGCGGCGTGGCAGGCCCGGCTTGGAATGTCGGACGGCGAGGGTGATCGCGTTCGCGAGCTCGGAGAGTCCAGCGATAGGTGCGGCAGGCACGGCGATGTCCATAGAGGGGCCTGCGGCGTCCTGCTTTTTCTGTGCGGCGGGTAGCGGCAGCGACTCCGGGTGTTTCGGAGGTTCGTTCAGTGGCTGTATCAGAGGCAGTGCAGTGAGTGCCCGGCGGGGCTCGATCTCAACAAGTTGCTGGTCGCTCAGCCACGTGTCAATTCGCTGCGATTGATCCGCTTCATCGTCCTCGGAGAGCGTGGTGCGCGCGTCCTCTTCATCTTGATAGCGAGCTTCGGCTTCTATAGTTCTCAGGCGGGCTTCACTTAATTCGATTTGCAGCTTAGCTTCATTTTGTTTGGCTAGGAGGTGTACTTCCCTCGCTCGCGCGATACGAAGCTCGTATTCGGAACGACGCGTTGACTGTCTTGAAGTCCGCTTTGACGAAGCTGGTGGCGCCATCGTCCGAGGTGGCGGCTTGGGTGAACTACGGTCTGTCGTAGTCGGCGGGTCCGCAGGGCAAGCGGACCGCGGCGTATGAAACGCGAGTGCCGGCGTCGGGTGCAGGCTTCTCATGGGTGCGGTGTCGTCGGTGACCGCGTCTGTTGACTGTGTCGAGGCGGCGGATGTAGCCGGCTGTGTCGGGTTGGCCGGCATCCGTCTTTGTCTTTGTGATGAATGGGAGGCGGGTGCGCACGTCGGCGGTGCACCCTGCGTCACTCCCGAGGTTGAGGCACTCTCAACTCGCGGCGCGGATGGGCTAGAGGCGGGCGCGCTCGTCGGCGGCGCGCCCTGCGTCACTCTTGATTCGCGTCGCGATGCCGTCGTTGTCGTATCGCTGGCTTCAGAGTTCTGCTCTCGGCGCTGAATTCTTGATTTGTCGGAGCGCGTCAATACCATCTTGAATGGTTGCTGTCTTCCGTTCCAAAAGATCCGGCTCGAAGGACCACGATGTTCCGGACAGGACGGCCGCTGTGCGACCGATCGCCTTAGTCGAGTAGACTGTAGCTTTAGGTCGGTGATGTAGGCGACCGGCGTTGATGGGCAGCGATCCTGTTTTTTGGTCGTTGGAACGGGGCTGGATTGTTGAAACGAAAGACGGGCGGCGTGGCAATTTTCTTCCAAAGGTGGTACTGAGGGGTCTTGAGAGCGTTTGAAGTGACGGCGAGAGCGATTGACGTGTCGTGTCGATGTTACTCGTGTGACGGCTGTCGAGAGACTGTCTGTAGAGTGTACGTGCGGCGGGGGTGCCGAGCGCTAGGCGCTCGGCGTCGCTTTATTCTGAGAAATCCGTGCGGCGTCTAGTCAAAGGCAGCAGTTGTCGGACCGCGCGGATTTCTCGGAACGTATTACATTGTGCTCTTTCTACGGACCCCACAGTAAAACACAGTCAGAAATATCTTTTATTTACAATAGACAATATAGAACAATACAAACCAGGCTTAGAAAATAACACGATCTTATACTATCTTAATTACTTTAACACTACTTATTATTATGTCTTAAAACTATGCTCCGACCGTCGTGAACAGTTAGCTTCGCGATTACTTCGATAATAACTATAATGAACGGATTTTGATGAATCCTTTTTTGTTTGGTAGGTCATACTTCAGAGGTGATAAGTATATCTCATAGAAAACAACATACGGTTTTCTTTAACCAAATTATGTATGTAATCAAATAACCAAAAATGTTTTGGCGCAAATAAAGACCAGATCAAGATAAGAGTATAGATAGAGAATGAAATAGATGAATGTATGGGGCATCCCGTTGCCATGGTAACGGTCGATCAGCTGTGTCTAGACCCCTCTTCCCCCCCTAATGTCTAGACGGTCGTCAGACATATTGTTATTATACTTAGTAAGGTTATAACAACAAAACATTCTGGATATCTTAAACCTAAAAATAGTTTAGGTGTCTTTTATACCATTTCAGAAATAGTTGCCCTCTGTTTGACACAATCCTTTGGAAAATTTACTAAATCGATGTTTTGTATTCCCCTGTTCCCTCCGAATACAGTAAACCTATTTGATTTAATTATATCCAGATATTTTAAAGTTTAAGTAAGGTATGTCCCTATCATTTTATTTTTGTTTATAAACTACATTTTTTTGTAGTTAACATCGAATCACGCGAGTAAAACTGCGATTTTTGAAGTTCACTATGAAAAAACCAAGGGTTTATAAGAAAAATTAACATGACATGGACATAAGTTAGTTACTTCACTAAAAAAATATCAGGATATAAATTTATAGAATGGGTTAATAATATTCGGAGGAAACAGGGGAATACAAAACATCGATTTGGTAAATTTTTCATAGGATTTTGACAAATTCCTACAAGGCCCTGTACGCTCTTAACATAAGACATAACATCACGCCGTTTACCGAGGAGGTAGCCCCACAGTAGACGGCAATAGGCTCGCCCCCTATTACTTATGGAACATATGAAATCTGGTGAAGTTTGTATGTTACTCCTGGGTTACAGTTTACTCCTACCTCATCGACATGATATCCTAGCTTACCCCTTTAGGAAAAAGGCGAGATACATTGATTTAAAGAAAAGGAGAGATGAGGGGCTTTTCGAAAATGGAAAGCTCAAATTAGGTACCATTAGGTCCACGTATGTCAGTAAATTGTTGTCTCGGTCGCACTTCGGTCTTAGGTAGATAGATATATAGATGAACACTTTATTGGTACTCCACAAAGAATAATCCTAAAAATACATCATAATAAATAGTGTAAAAAAATAAGACCCCCAAGTCTTATCGCTAAAAGCGATCTCTTCCAGACAACCATGCAGAGGAGAGTACCGTAAATCACATAGGTGGTACGTCTTTCTATCTTTGTTGTTTCAAATTGCACATGCCAGTTGTTGAGTAAGCACTGGGAGAATGTACCCTATTTCCCCTTTTCTTTAAATCAATGGCGAGATGGTATGTTATGATTGCTTCTATCAATATATATTTATGATAGTGAGTAACAAGACGAGCAAATCAGGTGCCTGATGGTAAGCATCATGATTGCCCATATCAGACACAGTGCCACCCAGTGTTTTAAAATTCTAAATTCTGCGCGGCACTGCACTGCGCCTGTCACCCCGAGATATTAGTTGTTGAAACTCATTATGCCCAGTAATTTCGCTGGTAACATTGTCCTTCAGACCGGAACACAGTAATGTTTGCACATTACTGCTTGGCGGATGAATAACTGGCAAAGGTGTGGTACTGCCCCAGGCGGCCCCCTGCAAAAGAGGCCTACTACTACATAAAATATGTGTTAGCATTAGGATTTTTCCATTAGGAATTATCTCTATGACTGCCTGGGGTCTGGAAATGTGCCCGGTAGATGGCAATAGGCTCTAGGGGGCCAGCTTAAATGGGATTAGTACCATGTCATTTTGGTTATTGGTTGTTACTGGCGAAATGTGGGTGTACCTACTATGGGACTGAGTCCTGGATGTGATTGTATGTTACATGTTTTTATCAAGAACTACAGACAATATTAATAAATACAGTGTATTTTTTGGCTTGACACCTTCCTAATATGAACATAGATATTCCAATTAATCCAATTATCTGATTATATTTACCTACTGTATGAAGTCTGTGGTCCACAGGCTGGTTGCCTGGAAAAGATCGCTTAAAGTGATAAGGCCGCCCATTTTCGACCGTTAAGAATTAAGATTGTTTCAAGTCGATGATTATTCTTTGTATCTATAGGTGGTAATAAAGACTAACATAACATAACATACATTCACGCCTTTTTCCCGAAGGGGTAGGCAGAGGTGTACGCAGGACTCAGTCCCATAGTAGATACACCAACATTTCGCCAGTATGTTATTGGTCCCATGTAATAGGGGGCGAGCATATTGCCATCTACCGGGCACAGTTCCAGGCTCCAGGCAGTTATTGAGATAATTTCCTCATGGAAAAATCCAATATTTAACACTGCCTGACCTGGGGATCGAACCCGAGACCTCTTGATTGGCAGTCGAGCATGCGTCCTCTACGCCACCGAGGCAGAGAGAGTAATAAAGCCTAGTTTAACTAAATTATGTCAACTATTTAATTTTTCGCATATTTTTTCAAAAAATACTTACTCCCTAAGACATTGACCATCTGCCATTCATTCTCACGGTAGTTTTTTACGTTTTTTAACAAAATCCGTGCAAAGGAAGCGTGGATCTCACACCTGTTTTATTTTTTACGATATTTGGCGCACACCGGGATTGCTTTGTGCCATTTTTTAAGGTGCTCCCGTTTTGCCGTTAACTTTTAGTTTGTAAAGAAATAGTCACAGCAAAAATTGGTTTAATTATAAATCTTTAGCAAGGTATAAATTAAGCCCTAAGGACTGCCTTAAGGACTGCCTCGGTGGCGTAGTGGGCGCATGCTCGACTGCCAATCAAGAGGTCCCGGGTTCGATCCCCAGGTCAGGCAAAGTGTTTAATATTGGATTTTTCCATTAGGAATTATCTCAATAACTGCCTGGAGTCTGGAACTGTGTCTACTATGGGACTGAGTCCTGGGTACACCTCTGCCTACCCCTTCGGGAAAAAGGCGTGAATGTATGTTATGTTATAAATTATGAGCGTAGGTACATGGCCGTCTAGAAATATGACACAATCCTATGAAAAATTTACCAAATCGATGTTTTTTTTGTATTCCCCTGTTTCCTCCGAATATAATAATCCCATTCTTTTAATTTATATCCTGGTATTTGTATAGTGAATTAACCTATGTCCCTGTCATTTTAATTTTTCTTGTAAACCCATGGTTTTTTCATAGTGAACTTCCAAAAATCTTAGTTTTACTCGCGTGATTGGACGTTCACTACATAAAAAATGTAGAGTTCAAAATTAAATGACAGGGACATACTTCAGCTTTAAAATATCAGGATATAAATATATCAAATAGGTTTACTGTATTCGGAGGAAACAGGGGAATACAAAACATCGATTTAGTAAATTTTCCATAGGATTGTGTCAATCTGCTAAGTCCTAATAAATATTACTTAATTTTTTTTTTTTAATAATAATGTTTTTATTTCATTTCAGGTGATGAAAGCGTACCGCGAGTCTACCACGATGGCACGGGGATGTCATCCTTTCCTGTTTTTTCTCTCTTTCGTCCGGAACGTAATGCATCTGCTATCTCTTTCACTTATTACTCTCCACTGGGAAACGCTACTATACCCCTACAAAAATAAAAAGTGAATACGGGAATATACTTGACCGCGCGAAGCAACATTTTTACAGTCAATACAAAAAGAGTGGCTGCCTCTGTGATGTTATTGTTGCAAGTTGTAGGTACTGGTGAGAAGAATTGGATTGGATTTTTCCTAGAGGAATTTCATAATGACAGTCTGGAGTTTGGAACTGTGCCTGCTAGACGACAATAGGCTCGCTCCCTATAGAACGCTGTAGAATAGTCGCTATAGAATCGCTATAGAATAGTGCTCCACCCTCTCTACCCGTGGTTGCCGTAAGAGTCGGCTAAGGGTTATCAGATGTAGAGGATGGCAGGGTCCTCTGCGTTAACCCGTCATACTGTGCTCGCCAACCCGCCTGCCAAGCGTGGCGAGTATTGGCAAAACCCATTCATGAGGGAGGAATAGTGAACATCCAACAGCTGAGATGATGATGCTGAAAAACATCATCATGTGGGTGTTTTACCTACCTACTACTCATAGTATATCTCAATCAATCCCATAGGACTTATATACTGAGACCTGGGTACACCTCTGCCTACCCCATTGAGAAAAAGTATGCTGTTATATTATGTGTTGGGTTACTCACATAACATAAATAACTGGCTAACCCGAAAAAGCGATCTCTCAAGCTTCACAACCAGCCTATCCCCAGCCTCCCACGCCAAGTATCTTGGCGTGACCCTTGATCGTCGACTCACCTTCGCGAAAAACGTCCAGATCGTTCGAAACCGGCATGGGCCGTCTCACTCCCCTCCTATGCCAGCGCAGTAAGATGACCCTTAAAAATAAGGTGACACTTTACAAAACTTGCATACGCCCCGTCATGACTTACACCTCAGTTGCGTTTGCTCACACCTACCCTGTCATCTTGGACCAGTTCCAAGTCATCCAAAACCTTTTCATTCGCAAGGCGGTCTGCGCTAGCTGGTACCAGCGAAACGCTGACTTTCCCTCCATCCTTCAATTCATTAAGGATTGCTCTCGCAGCTACTTTGACGCGGCTCCCAACCACCCCAACCCCCTCGTAGTCCAAGCCTCGAACTACTCGATAGTTCAAGCTGGAACTCCTCCTCCCCGTAGACGCCCTTGAAAAGTCCCGGACGACCCTGATGACTCTATCGCCGCCCAATCCTACCAATATACGCAACAGTCGCTCCGTTTTCGGTAAAAAAGTAGTTCGTAAACGGGAAAAATAGTACCCTATGTACTATTCCAGGGTCTAAGCTACTACTACTACTAGTACCTAACGAATATCAACCCAATCCATTCATCTGTTTTGTCGTGAAAGAGTATTAAACATCCATCCATCCATCCACCCTCACATGGTAGTCGTTATCTCATGTCAATGGTAACGTCTGTGGTCCAGCGGTAATACACCCAGCTTTAAATCTGGAGTCCCTGGATCGAATCTCACCATGTGGACTTTTCGCCTGGACGCTACCGTGTTTCGAAGTGCACGTTAAGCTACCCGGCTGTTTCCTATAATAATATGGAGAGGCAGTCGTTAGGCCTTGTAGGAATCTTCGCGCCCTGAAGCTGACAATATGGGTTGTCCACATAACCCATGCCTATCAATAGTTCAAAGTATGCTCATGGAAGTAATAAATTCAAATATGTTTTTTATTAATTAATAGTTCCAATATTGGTACCTAAACGGGAAAGTTTGTTTTAATATTTGACCGATTTCGAAGTCATATTAATAATTTGTCTTAATTTTACTTTCTGGTCTAAGCATACTGGACACGTATCAACAAAGCCACTTTTTGTAGCGGCTACATAAATGTAAACGTTTCTTTATATAGCTCCAATTTTTTTTTGGAAACGCCAAATGGGCATTACCAACCTTTTTAAATTTTTTTCTGATTGATCTATCTACCTATTTTGTTTAAATAGTGTTTTTTTTGTATTTATTTGTTCCTTGAACGATATATTCTAAAGTACAATACGTGATAGTAAAATGATTCTTAAATACTTTATGTATACATATTCAAAAAACTGTTGTTTATTTTTAAATTATTAGAAAATTAGGCTTTATTTTTTTTATAATCTTAAATTTTTAAATGCTATAATTTTGCATTATCTGTACTTTTGAATATACCTATAAAGTCTGTACATGCAAGCTGCAGTTCCTGGTAAAAAAATGTAACCAATTTAATTCTCATAATCCATAGCACATATAAGTCTAGTGCTATAATTAAGAGTGACAGGAAAATTATCTGCATGTATATACTACTATACCTATGTTTTTAGCAGACGCCGTTGTAACTGGAACCCGTAGATCCGAACTTGTGCGCATTGACGTTGGGAACGACGATATGTCCGTCGCACGGAGATGCCACTTTTTGTTGCTCGTCTGTGAATGACTTATTATTGAATTAGGTTACTTACTTAATGCAAGGGTGGAAAAGAGTAAGAATATTTAATATTTATTGCAAATATTTGATTTTTAACTCACTTTTACAGTCCAGGGTTTACAATCTCAATCTTTAAGATATGAGTGAAGATATGTGTTGACTGCTAAATGTTAACATGAAAAATATGTTTTTGTAAAAAGTGGCAGTTTGTAAAGTAGCAACAAATAGTGGCGCGTCTGTTGCCGGACTGTCGCCTCGTCCCACACAAGTTTGGTGATACGTGGACGCAGTTATGACGGAATATCGACGACTTCACTGGTTTTCTATTCATTATTTTTGTACCTACCTTTTGTGTTTTTTCCTAGTTTTTCTTGTATATTACCATCGTAGATCATTGGTAAATAGATTTTTATTATTTCATTAATTTTATTATTTGTTTAAGTTAAGGTTTTAAGTATATTTTTGTTTTGAACGTAATTATTATCAGTAACTAATATTGTCAGAAATATACTCGATTAAGTCCGAGGATAGATAACTGATCAAAAATAATCAAAAGTATTCTAGCATTAAGTAGAATTAAAAAGTTTGGTTTATATAAAAGTATGTATAAATATTAAGTATGTAGGTATAAATCTATAGTAGCTATATATAACAATTTATACTCAAATGAAGAATATATCTTATACTATTTGTTGAATGACGATTAAGCAAAATTAAAATTAAATAAAATGTAGGCATCAAGTAATTAAGTATAATAGTATTAAATATGAATGTTACATAATCAACAATAAGTAAAGTAATTTACCACCAGTAAGAGATAGTAAATAATAGATAATACGGGATAGGTACCATGATTCTAATTTTGTCAAGTTTCACAATATATTGACGCAGTTGCATGCGTCATGATCACGGAACAACTGACAGACATCGACGAGTTGAATTTAATTTGCAGATAAACTGATCTACCCTCTTTTTCAATTTTTTTGTCGAATCATGGCAAATATCCCGGTGCCCGTGAATAGTTATCCTATTTATAGCTTTTATTAAGAATAGAGAAAAATCACCTTTGAAGCCTAAAATACATATTTAATACATAAGTACAGCTATTGACACTTTGTACAAAAATATCTAGAATGTTCGAGAAATATCAAGAATGATGAAGAAGTACCCGCGGCGGGGTGAGGTAGTAGGTTGTATAGTACTGTAATACATCCATAGGAGAGACTGTATAGCCTGCTAACTTTCCTCGCCTCGGGATATATCTACAATGGGAGCAAAAAAGAAGAAGGAACAAGAAGATTACTTTATTATAAGCACAATATAAAGCGGCTTGGAATTCAAGGAGGCTGGGCCCAGAAAACCTTACACTGTCTATCCTATATATAGCCGGGTAGAGAATGTTATTCTTAATAATATTCACAAACATAGTAGCCATCTCGTTATCGCCGTTTACTCGTAATTTATAATTTCATTTATATAAAGTGTGGTTTATACCTACTACAACTTTAGTTACATAAATTATACATAGAAAATAGCGTTAATCTCTCCCCCTACTGGTAAAGTGCCCAAAAAGCTGGCTACATTACCTCTCTGTATGGCCAAACATATACGTTGACCAAGGTAGTAGCCAGCATTTTGGTCATCTGTGGTTTCGAATTGGCGAAGTGAGGTTAGGTATACCAAGTATGTGCGTATCATGTATGTGCGTAAAAATTTACATAAATTCAAATGAAATAGTGACCTCCATAATTTTAATACTAGGAATAAAGACAAAATAGCTCTGTACCTAGCTTTAGATTATCTAAAACAAATAAAAATACATTTTTAGGAAATAGTGTAAGTTTCTATAATAAAATCCCAAAAGAGATAACTGGGCTCTCAGAGGGTAAATTCAAAACCTATATAAAATCTACTAAAAAAGGCTTATTATAAAGTCAACCAGTACATAGAGGACAAAGATGCCTGGAAACTTCTGCATAGCCGCCTCGCGGCACCTTCAAAGCAAAAGAATGTAACCAAACCAAATATTATGACACTATCTGTTGAAAAAATCTTTCCGATCGCACGGTAGACTTAGTACTGTTAATCTTCATTGACGTGCAAAAGTGTCAGAGTATGACCTATTTGAATAAATCTTTTTAAGTTTGAGTTGGAGTATTTTTTAATGGAGACGCACGTTCTAATTTTGGTGAGACATTTGCTTATTTTATTATAATTAATGGCGATACTAAAAAATGTTATTATTAGGCCAAAAAAAAATTATTATGTAAGTTCGACGTATCGCAAAAGTCAATAACTCCTTTAATGTAAGTCGCTTAGAAATAAGAAAAATAATTGTGAAATGACTTAGGGCGTTATGAATTGTTGCATAAGTCCTAATGATAGGGAAATGTGGAAAGCCGAAAATGTTGTAGTGGAATATGCCCCATAAACTTGACTCGCTGGATGCAGATTCCACTGCTACAAAATCCACAATTTTAGGGTTCTATAGCTAGGACAAACTTAATTATGCTGCTGGTAAACTGGTGTACCGATACATTGATATAGGCCGTGCTCAGTTTATCAACTGCAAATAAGCTTGTATTTTTGTTAAGATGTGGTTTTAATTAGCATAATAATTTCATTTTAAAAGAAACTATAAATAAAATGAAAATCTTGTATTTCTTTGTTTTATTTACATGCCAAAAGAAATGAGATATTATAAATTACAGAATTACAGTCCATCAAATCTAAGAAGTATAGTTTGAAGTTCCATTTTTTCAAGCAAAAATATCTTTCCCAGACGTGACACACAATTTTAATCATTTTCGCCGTGACCCATCGACTTAACCCATTAATTTAAAGAAAAGGGTAGATAGGTTACGTTCTCTCAGGGCTTACTCAACAACTGGCACGTGCAATTTGAAACAACAAAGATAGAAAGACGTAAGTAAGTACCTACCTAAGACCGAAGTGCAAACGGGACAATTAACTTTACTGACGTACGTGGACCTCATTTGAGGTTTCCATTTTCGAGAAGCCAGTACCTCATCTCACCTTTTCTTTAAATCAATGGTTAAACATACTTGAAATTAGCAATACATTCGTGTGAGTCCAAAAAAGAAAAAAATGTCATGAGGAATCAAGGCATCACGCCTTGACTCTTGACTACCAGTTTATATGTATTATCGATGCTCTTGACAATGTAGTTTCTAACTTAATAACTAGCTGACCCGGCGAACTTCGTACCGCCATATTTTATTACTCTAATCGCAACTGAGGTAATAAAACCCTTCCGGTAAAATCGAATTAGGTACCTAAATTCATACAAAATGCGTGGAGATTTTACTGAGACTATCACTTTCCGGGAGATAGTATTAATTCACTCGTTTAAAAAGAAACTGAACTGCGGTGACACTCGGCGCCAGTATTTAAACCTGAACCTTGAATTTCCCGAACGTTCTAGTTCGCATGCTTCGAGAAGAATCGATTGATCGATTGTTCGAAATAGATCGATTGATCGATTGTTCGAGACCCACTCGATGGTTCGAGAGGGAGCTTTGTTTACGCTCAGAGACTCAGAGGTCTCGAGAACGAATGAGATACCAAAGCTTTGGACATTCAAACCAGAGATGGCGACTCGATAGAATTTGATGGCCAGATCTTGACTGATGAAAATTTGGCGCCAAGACTTTATTACTTCTCTAACAAAAATAGTACAATTTTTTTTTAATTTTAATTTTAATGGTAATAATATTGTAACATAATACGCAGTATAATTATAAAAATATCAGTCACAAACCATTAAAATAAAACGGTTATATCGTGAGCATAAATAGATATTACGTGAAATAAAGTAATAGAATTTATATTCTAAGAAACAGAACACAGCGCCATCTATTGGGTGTATTTGCAACCTAGATGTCAAACAATTATCAATATTGAAGAATTTTATCGATGAATCAACGTACACCGCCATCTATGAGAACTTCATAAAACTAAACAGTAAATAAACACTTGCTTAAGAAACAATTAATTGATACATTTTATTCGTTTACATTCACAACATAAGCGAATAATTGAGATGATAACTATCCTATCCAGTAAGTTAGACCAAAATACGGGTACATGTGAAATTTGATTGAAATCGATTCACTAGTTAGTTCACATGGAGTTTATTCGTGACATACATCGTTATACAAGATTTTTATATATATAAGATGTACATAGAAGCAATTTAACGTCATTGACATAATATATCAATGATGTTGCATTGCTTTAACTACTTTAGTATGTACTGTTTTAATAATTATTATAAGCATGAACATTTTCGTAACATAGACACTAGCGCCACGTGCGCGGACTATAATTATTTATTTTGTAGCGATCTGAAAACGTCTAGCGCCACCTATATTTACATTATATCTATATTTACCTATATTTTTATGTTTTAAACCAGATATTGTTTCATAAAGATTGGCATAGATGGCGCTAACAATCTTGTCAAGTTTTTTTTTTTCATGATAATTAATAAGTAAAGCAACTGCTGATATGACAATTATTGTTGTATTATAAATGTTGAGATATGACACAGCTAAATTTTGATAATTTTATTGTGCGATGACGATGATAAGTATTTTTTTGGGAATTTGGAGAACTTCGAGTGGCAGTACTGTAGACTACAGCTAACTTCACGCTAGACGTCAGTCTTTAATCTATGGTAATTTGTTTAGACGTGTCGCAAACTGCAGCTAACTTCACACAATTATCATCAAGTTTCGAAAAATGGCCACCGTAAAGTTTGCTGTGATCGATGTAACCGATTTTCTATCAAAAAAGCAATCTGCTGAGCCAGATTTGGCGGCAGATTGGGCTAAATTGGAGGAGCTTTATAATAAAAAGTAAGCATAAGTTTAACTTTTGGTAATTTGTTATAAAACTTGTTTATAACCTATCATCGTTGTTATTTTCAGATTATGGCATCAATTAACTCTAAAACTGCTGAATTTCGTAACGCATCCAGCGCTGCAACGCGGCGACAACCTTATCCAGCTGTACTCCAACTTTTTGACCACTTTTGAGAACAAGTAAGTCAATTTTGCATGTCATGTTTTCACCACCGAAAACAATGAAACTGAGTTTTTTTACATAAACTAATAAGTTTTTGAACTATACTGCACATAAAGTTCCTCATAATTCATTGTAAGGTATCTAATTCTGTTTTATACAAATTTATGCAATTATCTCGTTAAACCTAAATCTCTGCTACCCATTATCCAATTTGGCTCGTTATTGTATATAAAACAACTATTATTTATATTGTTACACAACATAATTATGTTTGGTCTCCATTGGGGAACTTGATAGTGGTTTTCAATTATGCTGAGATCTTCCATTGACTTAGTCATGACAACAATGAAATCTAAATAATCATTATTATCTAAAAACTCCATACATTTTCAGGATAAACCCTCTATCCCTAGTAGAGATAGTGGCCCACATTGTGGAGCAGTACACAGACAAGAAGGAGGCAGTGAGCTTCCTCGAGAAGATTGAGAATAAGGTCAAGATCAATGATGAGGCCATGGCTCTGTGTAAGGTATGATTATGTATATATATAAATAATTAATTTCATTTATTATAATATAGTTTGGCCACAACCTGGACACTCGACTCAATTCCCATACAAAAATTACGATATAACTACCTACTACACAGATACTGCACACATGAAGTTTTGTACAAGTGCAAGAGTGTGCGTGAGGTGATTTCCCAGCAAAGTGGGGCTTGTGGAGAGCTCAATCTTGGTCCCAGGAAGCTAAAAATTTACATATAAATAAATATCCATCATGATGTAGACAAGGATTATAGTCTACAAGAAGAAAAGTACCCTATGTGTTAATTCCAGGGTCTAAACCACCTACATTCCGAATTTCAAACCACTCCATTCAGTAGTTTTTGCATAAAAGAGTGACAAACATCCAAACTTTCACGTTTATAATATAGGTTTATTTGTAGGTGCTGCAAGGCCAGATATACCTGGAACAGTTGTCAGACCTGGACAACACAGAACGCGTCATAGACCACCTCGAGAAGACCTTACACGATGCCGACGGAGTAACGCCCGTCCATGGACGGTTTTATAAACTGGCATCACATTATTATAGGTATGTAATGTTTTTTTTCTTGTTTATCTGCCATTAGTCCACGGACTTTTATCAGATTTGTTGTGTTCGACCAAAATGCTTGTGAGTTCTAACTTACCTTCAGCGCCATCTAGCGCGGTTATGGTTAGATTGATAGAGGGATGGATGTTTGTTACTCTTTCACGCTAAAACTACTGAACAGATTGAGCTGAAATTTTCCTGATATTCCCACGGGATGATGTCTACGCGGGTGAAACTGCGGGGCACAGCTACGTTCATATATTTATGTGATGTGTTTGTATAGGGTTCGTGGTCCGATGCACAAGTACTACCGAGCCGGTCTCCGGTACATCGGATGTTGTTCCGGGGGGGACTCTCTCCCCCTCCAGGAGAGGAGGGACGTGGCCAAGGCGTTGTCTATGGCCGCCGTCATCGCTCACAATGTCTATGATCTCGATGAACTGGTCAGTACTCTTATCATTTCAATATTCTAGTATTATATATTGAAAAACAATGCCAATTCAAGAATTTAAGAATAAACTAACACAATTATTGTTGAAGGGGTGTTTATTCACTGAAGAATTAAAATTTAAGAAAGCTGTATGGTTTTTTTGCTATTTAAAAAAAATAATTGTAATACTGTGGCTGCCTATAATTGCGGGAACACATTTACTTAATTCCCTAGTCATAAGAATATTGTATCTTTGTGTATCCTCCGTTGGGAGTCCTTAACAATAAATAAATAAATAACCTAATATTTATTATTTATTTATAATTCAGCACAACACTAGGACTAACTTAATGCTAAAATAGCATTTTCTGCCAATTATCCTGGTAACTGGAGAAAATGTACATACATTTATATTATTGCATGCTATTTATAATTAAATATAAGTATAATAATATAAAAAATAATTGAATTAATAAGAATTTAATGTAATGATGTATATAGACATTGTAATACTTATCAGAAATGAAGGTTTGATGGGGCGGCGAATAAGTATATTTTAGTCTAAAATACTTATAATATGGAGTTAAATTTGAAAATACCTATATTTTGGATTGAAATATAATTAGGAACCTAGATAACTAGTATCTCATTCCGAATAACGTCATTAAATGTTGGAAATGTGCTCTGATTTGAAATGATTTATCACGTTTTTATGGGGAACTCTCCGTTCGCCGCCTCCGTAATAATAGTTGATAATAATATTATTTCCAGTTGGCCCACCCGATCCTGTCCTCGCTGGAGAACACGGGCGACGCCTGGTGCATAGAGCTAGTGCGAGCGACGGCCCGCGGTGACGTCACCGCCTATGAAAAAATAGTCTCCACGGTGCAACACCCCGATCTGATCGCCAACGATACAACCATACGGAGGAAGATCGCCTTGCTCTGTCTGATGGAGGTGCGTATTGTGACGTCACTGGTTATTACAACAACACATAGATACAATCTCGACTGCGAATCCTCAAGTCGCGGGTTGGTTAACTAGGTCTGGCAAAGTTATTGCATTTTTCCATTAGGAATTATCTCTCAATGACAGTCTGGAGTCTGGACCTGTTCCCTGTAGATGGCAATAGACTAGCTCCATAATACAAAAGATCAATAACATCCTGGCGAAACTGAGTCCTGGGTACACCTCTGCCTTACCCCTTCGGGAAAACGGTGTGATTGTATGTTTAAAAATTCACTGCATGCAGCCTGCAGAAGTGCAAATATTATTATAATCTTCACGAAAGTCCAAAAATTCCTTAATGCTGTAAAAGCAGTTACATGTTAGCCAGTTAGTTAAATGTTTTATTAAATAAATATATGTAGTTATACTTAATGGGGTGTTTCTACCCGTTAACCTGAACAACGTTTAAAGGAAATTTGCGAAATTAACAAAAAAATTCTACTCTCCGTACAAACTTGCCGAGTTGATCCATTTTGTACGTATGGGAATTTTTTCTGTTGAAAGTTGATCAGGGTGACGGATACCCCTTAAGTATTACAACACCCTTTTGATAACACGTATATGCTATGTATTTAAATGTGATGATCATTCCAGATGTCATTCAATCGTCCATCCTCCCAACGTCGTCTGACATTCTCAAGCATCGCGTCCGCGGCTCGAGTCCCTCTCGGGGACGTGGAACTGTTGCTGATGAAGGCACTCGCTGAGAAACTGATCAGAGGACACATTGATCAGGTATGTTTGTTTTATAGAATGTACTGTTATTCCGAAAAGATACCTTTAATCTATGACTGTGTATGGCAAATTGTTGATATATGTCAAAAACAAAAAAGGACCCAAGATTGATCCCTGTGGAACTCCCATCTTGACCGGAGAACTATTATGATGTGATACTATTGATGCTTGTCTTCTGCCGTCTACTAGATAAATATGATCCACCAGGTTCAGGGCACTCCCATGAACTCCATAGACTTCTAACTTTCGCAGCAACATGCAGTGTTCTACACAGTCGAACGCTTTGGAGAGATCACAAATTAATATTTCATATTAACTTGCATAATTACTGCAGTCAAATGTAATTTGGTTTTATTTATAGCTCGACAGAAAAGAGTAATAAATGATGGGGGCGGGCGTCACTGTCTTTTTCATCAGTAAAGGCAATTGATTCAACACTCACACTCTAAATAGCTCCGTTTCTACTCTTTTCTGTGGAACTATATCATGCATAAAAAATCATTTGTTAGGATTCCTTTCCATTGATCCTTTAAAAAAAATCCCCGCACACTGGCTAGAAAAAATTTATTCAAAACTCACAAACACCAACTTATTGTCAAAATTCCAAGTGTGCAGTGTCTGTGTAGTAGGTAGTTATAGCGCGGCTTTTGTATGGGATTGAGTTGAGTGTACGGGGTGTGTTGCTGATGATACAAAATTATTACATAAAAATATATCATCATCAGAGCTGAATAAGTGTGATAAGTCCCTTATTGTGTGGCCATGCAGAAGTTTCCAGGGATGGAACACTATACATATACATTTGACAGCCTCATTGGCCCAGACGGTGGTAACTCTGCTTTCTGTGCCGCAGACCCTTATAACAGACAGTTATAAGTTTATATATAAGTATGTATCAGTCACCTGTTTATCATAGTACAGGCTTCTAGCCTAGTTTGCGACCAGACGACCGTGTGTGGAAGTTGTTCTATATTATTATTATGTTAGTCCCGCTACACTAGTGTTGTCCCAGGTGTCGTCGACAGCGTACATATCGTGGGTCCGCGGGCGCGCGCTGGACCGCTCCTCGGTGTGTCGGCTGGCGGCGCGGCTGGACGCGTGGTGCGACCACGTGCAGCGCTGCGCCACCAGGCAGCACGCCGCCGCGCCCGACCTCATCACTGTCTAGACTCTAGACTCTAGACTCTAGGTATACACACATACCATACACACTTTTTTTTTCCTTCTTTTATGGACCCACACGAATCAAACTCAAAACTCAAACTCAAACAGATTTATTCAAATAGGTCATAATCTAACACTTTTGCACGTCAATGAAGATACAGTACTGAGTCTACCGTGCGTTCGGAAAGATACCTCTACAAGAAGAACGCACAAGAAACTTGTAGGGCTTAATTTTTTCAACAGATTGTTTCACAATATTTGGTTTGGTTACATTCGTTTTCTTTGAAGGTGCCGCGAGGCGGCTATGCAGAAGTTTCCAGGCATCTTTGTCCTCTATGTACTGGTTGACTTTATAATAAGCCTTCTTTAGTAAAGTAGATTTTATATAGGTTTTGAATTTACCCTCTGATAGCCCAGTTATCTCTTTTGGGATTTTATAGAAACGTATACTATTTCCTAAGAATATCTTTTTATTTGTTTTAGATAATCTAAAGCTAGGTACAGCTATTTTGTCTTTATTCCTAGTATTAAAATTGAATATAAATATGAAGGTCACTATTAATTTTAATTTATGTATATTTTTACGCACATACATGATGTTCTCATAAATGTATAAGGATGGTAGGGTCAGAATGTTTATTTGTAATGTATTGCCAGTTTATATTTATAGCCTGCTTACACGGGATATTCATGGACTCTGGACATGGACTGTTAGTGTATTTGCCAGTGTAAAGTTATATACATTTTCAAGTTAATATGGTCAATTAGTCAATTCAGAGTCAGGGCAAGCCCAGTTAAGTCACAGCTCTAGTAAAGTGGTGGTCTTTACAAGAAGCTGCCGGGATTTTGATGGGAACACGGTAAAAATCACATTTCAACTCTCGCATCACTCGCCAAGAGACTTGTGTATCTTCGAAAACACTCCACACGTAATATTCCACCATTGTTACACGTTTAACACTCGAAAATGCACCGATAATTGATAAAGATACGGGAGCCAAACTGTACTTTTCGGCTTCCCGCCAAAACTCCCATTAGAGTTTCCATTTACAAAGTAATTCATCATCCCCATGTAATAGGAGGCGAGCCTATTGCCATCTAGCGGGCGCAGTTCCATACTCCAGACTGTCATTGAAATAATTCCTAATGGAAAAATCCAATATTTATCACTGCCTGACATGGGGATAGAACCCAGCTCATGATCTTCAGTCGAGCTTGCTCCCGCTACGCCACCCGACGCAGTAAAAAAAATTCTAGATATCGATACATACCTAGTAAAGGTGTCGATATAATAATCTACTAATAATTACAGTCCATCAAATCTAAGAAGTACAGTTTGGCGTTTCATCTTTTCAAGCCGAAATAACTTTGCATAGACGTAACCCGCACAATTTCAATAACCTCCTCCGCCATAAATCCATGAAATTATGAGTTTTATCACAAGACCAGTGTGAGCACAGCGGCTTTGCCCGCTCGCAATTATTATGAAATATGGGAGTTTTATATCGAAACTGACGCTCTTTTGGTCCCCTTAGAAAGTGAATTTTCAAAAATTCCTTTAGCACAGCCAGACAACTAAAAGGACCTACATTCCAAGTTTCAAGTCTCTAAGATCAGTGGTTTGGGCTCTACGTTGCATGTCAGTCAGTGAGTCGTTAGGATTTTATAATAAAATATGTACAATTGATGTACAATTTTTAATCACTGAATTTAAATCCTTCAAGCGAGGAAAAATAAGAATTAAACAGACAAGACATTGTCGAACGGTACTTCTTAGATTTGATGGACTGTAATATATTTCAAATGTTTGTTTTATTTTTGTTGCAGATCCTATTATGATGGTGTTTCCGAGCATCGGCGCAGCGACGTGCGTCTAATATTTATCTTTTCATCCTCCATGAAAACTTCATTTATTTCTATTAATGCAATATTGAAATTAAAAATATTTAAACTGCCATGTTGTATATTTTTTTTTTCGGGAATGTATGTGCCTAATTATAGAAAATGTTAGGCAACCGATTTGAATGGTTTCAAATAAAAAACGAATATTTGGAAACAGCGCACCTGTGTTTTTGTAGTGGTAGGCCTTTTTTGCAGGGGGCCGCCTGGGGAAGTACCACACCTTTGCCAGTTATTCATCCGCCAAGCAGTAATGTGCAAACATTACTGTGTTCCGGTATGAAGGGCAATGTTACCAGTGAAATTACTGGTCATGATGAGATTCAACAACTCATATCTCAGGGTGACAGGCGCAGTGCAGTGCCGCGCAGAATTTTGAATTTTAAAACACTGGGTGGCACTGTCTGATATGGGCAATCATGATACTTACCATCAGGCACCTGATTTGCTCGTCTTGTCACTCACTATCATAAAAAAAAAAAACCTTCCAGACAAACGAATGTAACCAAACCAAATATTGTAAAACTATCAGTTGAAAATATTGTCCCTACAAGTATCTTGTGCGTTCTTCTTGTAAAGGTACTGTTTAACTTCATTCACGTGCAAGTGTCGTAAACACAACATACAATCACGCCTTTTTTTCTGAAGGGGTGGGCAGATGTGTACAGACTTGGTCCCGTAGTAGGTACACCCTCATTTCACCCATAGTCTCATGTAATAGAGGGCAGGGCCGTCTTTACCAGGGGGTGCAAGGGGTGCGGTGCACCCGGGCGCGGAGCGCCCGGGGGCGCCTGTCGAGCGCTGAATTTTTGGATATTTCATTGAACTTAACGCTATTGCACAGTTTATATACTTGTTATATACTTGTATATAACAAGTATATACTAGTAATTATATACTAGTTTTTATATACTTCTTACTTATGACAAATATGTATGCGCAAGCAAAAAAAAATAGTCATCAAGAATAATATTTTTTTTACTTTTATTACGCGTTCGGCGCTTATCATACCGCATTACTACACTACACAAATAACCATTTTATTTAATACAACACGCGCGCAGCAAAATCTCTAAACCAAAGAGAGTGTATGTATGTACGTTTCACACGTTGCCGCCCGGTCGCCCGCGCTTGAAGCAAAATGATCTCTAAGTCAATAGAGTGTAAGTTCATTTGAAATGGGCGCGCGGCGCGGCACCTGTGCGTCTGTCATAGGCGAGTAATTGCGCCCTTTGACATTGCCGCCCGGTCGCCCGCACTTGAAGCAAAATGATCTCTAAGTCAATAAAGTGTAAGTTCATTTGTTTGAAATGGGAAAAATAAAATTACGTGTCTTGTGTTTTCTTGGTTGACTAGGACCCCTTTCATACTGCAGTGTGTCGTCGGTCGCGTGCCACGCTGCAGTGTAAACATAACGAGGGCGCAGGCTGAGTTCCGCACCCCGGCGCAGAATAGACTTAAGACGGCCCTGATAGAGGGCGAGCCTATTGCCATTGGCACAGTTCCAGACTCGGGCAGTTATTGATACAATTCCTAATGGAAAAATCTAATGTACTAAAAATGTGCAATAAGAACTGCTATAAAATGGCAATCAGAATTTATAATAAACTGCCCAATGAATTTAGAGAGATGCATGCTAATGAATTTATTATGAAACTTCATGCTTGGTTGTGTGACAGATGCTTTTATACCATAGACGAATATTTTAATTTTAAAATTTTATTTATTTCTAATATTTTATAACAATTTACAAAATTACCATTTAATTATAATTGAAAATATAAATATAAAAATTGACATTGAAATCTGTGTAATATAATTTATCATTTTAATGTATAATTATTTTCAATGTATACTTCAGTTACTAATGTCATTCAGATAAACATTTGCACGACAATTTGGTCGAGTACAGCGATCTACCTATTGTATGTTACAACTTTTATATCTACCTGTATTCATGCAAATAAAGCTTTCATTCATTCATTCGTTCATAATATTTAAACTGCCTGACCTGAGGATCGAATCCAGGACCTCCTGTTACTCTACCGAGGCAGTTTTGTGTACCTATAAATTCAATTATATAACGCAAATGGAAAGAACTACCTACGAGTAGCTGTGCTTCGCGGTTTTACCCGTGTAATCATCGTTCCCGTGGGAATATCGGGGTAACAAGTACCTACCCTGTCTGGAATAAGAATTCCGGCATTTATATATCGAAGCGACTTGCGTTCAAACTTTTCAAATAAATAGTGTTCCAAATTGACGAGGCGCCGAAATGATGGTTTATTCCACCTACCTATTTTCTGTGCACTTATCGAGGAAGAAATCGCCTCTTTTCGAATAGATGGGATGTGAAAAATATATAAGCGATGCTGCTGTGTTCTTTAGCCACCTCTGTAACACAGTAAGGCCACCAAATTTACTATGAATCTATTATGTATTTCTTATTCTAAACTAGCGACCCGCCCCGGCTTCACACGGGTGCAATGCTGATAATATACTACAGAATGTCTATATACAACGTTCACAGCTTTTTTGTCTTTAGACATTACAAACATGTTTTCTTTAGAGGTAGCTCTTGAAAGAGCGACATATAATTGGCCATGTGAAAAACAACGCTCAAATCTAAGCCTGCAACGTTGAAAGTTTGACCTTGCGATTTATTTAATGGTCATTGCAAAAGATATCTTTACCGGAAATTGTAGACGTTTAATTCGAACGGTAAATCCGATGGTATCAGAGGAATTCGGGGAATCAATACATCTTCTCCGATATACATCCGGTGAGTACCTATTGTGCACTCTGCAAAGTTCAGTAAAAAACGATCGCGCTGAAAAGCGCGTTTTGTCTTAAAAAAGAATTCACCTTAGTATTTAAATACTGTCATAAAATTTTTAATTTATCGTAACGTACTTATATGTACGGAGTACGGATTACGTTGTTGCGCTGAAAAGCACGTTTTTAGTACCTACTAATAAATAGGCACGCGCTACCGGCCCCCCGGCCGGTCGCAACCGCTATGTCCCTGCATTATAAATTTGCAATATCTTCTAAACTATTCATTTAAATGACATGCTGTAAAGGGCCATAATGATCTATATTAAATGCAATATGTATTTGAGGTACTAAATTGGATAAGGATTAATGCTGAATTGATTAAAATCGCTTCATAAATAAGCCATTATTTCTCGTAAAAAGTAAAGGATAAAAAATGGTTATTGTGGGTTATCCCTAAGAGATAGACATATACCATCGCGGATTTTTTTGTAGACCTTTTTAAGATGTACAATACTGTAGAACATTATTTTGATCTATCTCGTAGGGTTCAACCAGCGTTTGCACTGTAAGCGCAAAAAAAGTGTTTACACATAATTATCTTACGTCATCGGTGGGTTGGTAGCTTGAACTTCTTACTTATTTGTCATATTAATTTTTAAAACTCGCGATTTGAACACATATTTTATGAATTATGAAAGAGTCCGTCTTCTCGTGACCACGGCTGATGTAACTCAGTCGAAACGTCGAGGTACTTTATAAATATTTTTAGCGCGATTAAGTCCCGTCTCTTTCATAAAATACTTTTTTAATTGTTACTAATTTGTAATTGTTACGTATTAATATTAGAAAAGGAATATTAAACTGTCCTACCTTTAAATAATTCACTCGCAAAAAGAGATATTTTTTTCTTTGAAAATTTGAATTTTCAAAATTGGCGCGTAATAAAAGCCCAACGCCATTATTCTTTGACAGCTTGAAAGTGTTGCCACTTTGGGAAACTTTCCAGATTCAATTCGAGAAAACTTTAGTATAATAATATTAAATCATAGTTTATTATACCAATGTCGTTCCATAATGTATTTGTAATCGTTATATTTATTAAGTATTTTTACGTAGAAATTATTTGATTTACAAACCATTCTGTAAATTATTTTTATCTAATAACTAATAAGGGTCACAATTCACAATATTAGTTTAACCCACGCTTTTGCTAATGGCGTCCGCTTGACGGATGTCCCACCGCTCCCAATAAAATGTTTAAACAAATGTAAATAATCCACGTGCAGTGTTTTTACTAATAAAAACTATGATTTTTGGTACATAAGGTAAGTGTCTGACGAAAAGGCAAATGCCCAATTACGTAATCTAATTGTTATTGTTAAGTGTCCATCGGCTGTCTCGCTCGTTTGTTGTGATTCGTGGATGTCATTATTTACAATCCGCTATATCCGTCTCGTTCTAAAGCGCACATTCTCTCTACGATCTATTGGAAGGTATGTGAGGGCGCTTGTGTCCATGTGCTGTGCAGTTTTAACAGTGGTGCAGTATACAGGAAGATTTGTTCAGTTTTCGGTCACGGCCGTTACGTTCGTGGACAGAACGTAGTTTTCTTCCGATAGGTTTTTCATTTTTAAGTGTCCGAGAGAGACCGCGCTGAGGCCCCGTGGAAAAATAATGAACAAAATGTGCTCCTAAAAATTATTGATTTTCATAGTTAAAAAAGGCACTGCGACGTGATTGCATTCGTTATGTGACGACGGTCGGACCTCAAGCGGTGAGTGATCATCTATTTTCGTACATTTTCTCCTTTTTCGAGGCGTGAGGTCGCGAAAAGTCATATTTTTCACGACGACCATTTTCTTGCGCGTATAGGAGTCTAAGTATAGATTTGAGTAATTGTTTAAATATTGATTTTTTTTTAATATTGCATGTGGCCGTCGCACGTACTCGGTATGTTTATAACATTCGTGGGGCCTGAACTATTTTGGGAACGACCAAATGGGCCAAATGCAGGGTTCGCTCATGTTTAAACCATCGTTGAGTCGCGTCGAGGCGACTGCACGTATTATCATAAATATTTCTACAGTGATTTCGGATTACAAGTTACCTATTTCCTTCGCTTTTATATATTTGTTTTTGGCTTAAGTACAACAGTTTTGGATCAACAAGATCTACAAGATTGTCAAGTTTTGCAGTAAGTTTATCTATTAATATTTTATATACCTTATGCTTAGGTATACCTATTTTCTTTATCAGTGGCTAGTACCTATGTATGGCCAAAACGAATGTTTACAGCATACTTCATGATAAGACCATTCAGAATTGATTTTTTTAAAGAAATGAAATAGAAAAATTCCAAATTGCTTTAAATTACTGCTCAATCAAATTTAAAATTATTAAAATCTATGCACTTTTACAAGTTTTTTTATTTTATAAAATGTATTCAGAATACGTAACAGCAATGTTGTCACTAAATTTTATATACCTATAGCGTCCGTGGCCCAGTGGAAATATACCGGGCTTCGAATCCGGAGTCCCTGGTTCGAATCCCATATGTGTACTTTTCATATGCGCTACTGTATTTAAGATGACACGTTAACTGTTTCCTATAAGATTAAGGAGGCAGTCGTTAGGTCATATCAGAGCCTTGTAGAAATCTTGGCGACCTGAAACTGACATTATAGGGAAACCCGTTCAATTAGAGTATAGGTATATTTAAATTATTATTTTTAATATAATATCATCTCAAGTAGGTACAGGCACAGAATAAAAGTACAGGTACCTACCTAATCTATGTACTTTACAAAACATAGGTATTTCGTGAATACCTAGTAAAGACAAATTCAAATGTGTGTTTATTAATTGTAATTAAAAAAACTGTGTAAGTTTAAAGTAAAGAACTGTGTATCCTGATATGTCATTGTATTTTACAGGACCTATATTAAGATATTTTATTACTTATTAGTCACGATACTACAAGAATTAAGTATTATGTAAAAATCAGAATTTACATCCCCAGTCTAATAAAAGAGCTATGAATAGTATAAGTATATAGCTAACAAGTGAATAGTATAAGTATAAACTAAAATATATTTCATAAGATAAATTAGGTACATATTCCAAATTATTATAAAAACTCCACCAAAATGTGCCTCTCTAATCCAAAATTCAATAAAAAAATACTATAATTATTTGTCGTAAGATGACGAAAAAGACATAATGGTGCCTAACAACTAATGCAGGGGTACCCAGTCTAAAAATAGATGCCTTAGTTTCTTAAGTTCGTTTCTTAGAATTTCATTGAACTAAATTGAATTATTTCACGTTATTAAATATTAAAGATACCTACATACTTAAATAAAAATTAAAAAATGATATGCAAATAAGATTGTAATCATTTTAAAAGCAAAGATAACTTATTATGACAAAGAAATAATAATAATTCATACAAAATACAACATAAAATGTGACCTTACGTGCCATAAAGTCAATGGATGTTTTATTTGAGACCGAATAATTATTATGTAAAGTATAAACTTGGTACAAGTTACGTCCTAACTTTCGCATTCATAATATTTGTAGGAAGTCAGATAAAGTGTCATCAAAAAAACGTAAACACATGACTTCATTCGGATTATTGACAAAAACTCAATTAGAATTAGGTTTCAATAAATTATTGGATATCCATTGTATGAAACCTGACTATAATATTGTAAGCATACATAGGTACCCATTAATATAAAGTAAAAAAGTAAAAATATTTTGTCATCCTGAATGAAAATTTCTATCAATTTCTATTGTCTATATCGATAATTAATTGACCAGTTTAAGAGTTTTTTCTACACCTACTTATTTTTGCGTGCTATAAGTACTTTTACAAGGAACCAATAAATAAATAAAAAATCTGTCAAAATGTGAGTGTACTTACTAGCCCTTCGCGAAAAAGGCGTGCATACTGTTTACTTAACTTACTTAACTTTTGGTTACTTAAGAATATTACACGTAATATGCATAAAATATTCTATGTAATGTAATATTCATAGAAATCAGTTTCTAGACTTTAAACAACTACTTAGATAAAATAATAATATTATATTATAATAATAATATAATTTATATTATAAAATAATAATGAAATGTAATTATATTAAACGTAATGGGACGTTGTAGGATAAATTCGGATTTATTTTCCTTTGGTGCTTACGAAAATTTATATCATATTACCATAATAGAGCAATAAATATTTGATAATAAGTTGGTATTAGAAATAAATAATAAATTATATATTTATCGGAGGTCAAAATTATCTCTAATGTTGTGAATCTACTTTGTCAGCAAAATTAGCAATAATCGTCACATTTGGTCAATAGGTAAATTATCAGCAAATTTTTGGCCCTAATAACTAGCTGGTAATTTTGCAATCAAGTTTTTTAGTGAATTTTCATATAAAATTACCTACTTAGTAGTTTTGTCGAGTTAGTATTATTTAAGTAAGCATAACATACCAGCGATGCGTTCGAGAATTGTTTTAATAAAAAAATATCGTTGGTAAGTACCTAGGTACTTAAAATATAAAAAATTAAAATATAGGTAAATAATGATAATAATATTCTGTATTTACCTTTGAATTTATAAACTACTCACATAATAAGTTGTTACGTTCTTAAAATGATTAAACTTATTATTATGAAAAACTTAAGTTCGATGCGTAAGTCGGGCTGAATTGATAATAATATGTATTATACAATTTCTTTATTGTTAAGATCTTATTATATTTTTAGCTTTTATTTTTTGTAGTGGTAGGCCTCTTTTGTAGGAGGCCGCCTGGGGAAGTACCACACCTTTGCCAGTTATTCATCCAAGTAGTAATGTGCAAACATTACTGTGATTCGGTCTGAAGGGCAATGTTACCAGCGAAATTACTGAGCATGACGAGATTCAACTCATATCTCAGGCTGACAGGCGCAGTGTAGTGCCGCGCAGAATTTTGAATTTTAAAACACTGAGCGGCACTGTGTCTGATATGGGCAATCATGAGTACCTTGTTACAAGCTATTTTTATAACCTACAAATTAAGAAACAAATAAATAGGTTGGTATACCTATGTATTAAAGGTGGCAATACAAGCAAAGATATGCCTGGCAGGTTTAAACTGTGCAGGCAAACCTGTGGCGCATAGGCTTTTTATTATATCTAGATATTTTTGCTAGTTGTAGAGGTAAAATCCTTCAAAATATCATATAACTGAGTCACCTGTAAATCTGTAAACACGTACCTGAACGTTAGGTACCTATACCATGTTTCTACTATCATCTATGTATCTGTTGTCAGAACTTAGAATATTATCTTATCATATTAATATCGTTGGTTTCCTGGGAGCGTGAGATTGACCCAATAAAGGTAGAGGTCTGTTTTGTTTTAGAATTTTCCTTAGAATTTTTTAGTGTATTTATTAGTGTATTGAAGTGCGAACTTTCTATTTGAAGTGAAAGTCACACACACACATAGACACAATGTAATTTGAGACTAGTTATGGATAACAAATATAATTTATTATTTCGTTTGACTACTAAAAAAAATGGAAAAGTTACGACCACAAACAAAAAAGAAACCCTTTTCTTTTTCATCATTATAAAAAAAGAAGAATGAAAAAGTTGCCAAAGCATCTTCAAAACAAACGCTAAGTCCCCAAAAAAGGGAGCGTACAAAGTTAGATAAGCAGCGGGGTCCGTACCGTCGGGGCGCGGGCCATCGACCCTACAGGGGCCAGGAATAGATCGATCGCTTGAGCACCATGCTCTTGTCTCTGTTGCTGCAAACAGGAACAGACTACTAAATGGCTTATGGTTTTTGTTTATTGAAAAAACTGATTAAAATTGACATTAAGAATTATTTTTATTTTACCAGTGTATTGAGGTGCCTTTGTTGAAAAAATAAAATACAATTACCTCTTAAAAATCTATATACCTACTTACTAATTTGTTTTTCTAAGTTATTCTTATTACTTAGAGCACTCGGATTCTCTATAGGCTAGCATGTCGGCCCTATGGATTTTTGAAGTGTTCTTTAGCATAATGTATTGAGTTAGGGTAGATTGTAAGTAGCTGTAGAATAGTTTAGTCATTTTCATGACCAATAAAGCCCATTAAAAAGAAACTTCTTTCTGTTTTACCGTAATAAGATAAAAACTAAAATTGTGTCTATCATAAAATTATACTACGAATTACTACTGAAGTAAGTGTAATTTTCTACCTACTTTTTCGGAAAAGAAAATATGATTTGAAATTAAGATTGTATAATATAGAAAAATTTAGAACCCGGAGATGAAAAAACTAAAAGAAGCAATGCCTTTTTATAACGAAGATTATGGATTAATTATTTATTACTTATAATTGTTATATTATAATATGTTATAAGGCATGCAAAGTTAAATCGATAAGGCGTTGACTGTTAACTGCTTTGTTGAATAAGTAATGGCCACTGATTTATGCCTTTTCTGAATTTTCTTAATTCAATGCCAATTATCAGCCTGAGCTAAAAAAGCGAAAAAAGCTTAGTTTTTTAGAAATATCAGTTATTCAAATGAAACGAGCAGTTTCCGAGATATAACGGTATTTTATAAACAAAAATATCTTAAATTCTCACTGATTATGAAGGAATTTCGCATTAAGATAAAGTGGTGATTTATAAGTTAATCTTTTTCAAACGTAGATTTTATTTCACGAAAAAAAAATGGTATTATTACTGAGTGCGCCGCTAAAAAGGTACTACTCAAATAATTTACATAATGAGGTCTCTCGGCACGTGTGAACCCGCAGGTCTCAGCTTGGAAGTAACATCTATTTCCAGCTCTCTTCTCTGTCCCAGCCAGTGTGACCCCCGCGTGATCTATTTCTGTATATACAGTAGTAGGGTCGTCAACCTTCCCCCTCTAGACCCTGCACCTCTGTCGCTCCTTATTGGGGCTTTTTTGGGCCCTTGGGGGTGGCATTTGGGGGCGCAATATTATAATTACGAGTTATTGTTTCGATTGTGTTTTGCTTAGTTATTAACAAAGTATTTATGCCAAAATCGATGTTGTTCTTTTAATATATCAAAACAGGTATAAGAATTTAATGTTTGGATTTATCTATATAAAAATTTTCTACTCCTGGATATACATATAGTTAGGTATATAATAAAGGTTATACATAATAAAATAGCCCAATTGATTAATTAGTTTAGGTGTATTAGAAGTAACAGACATGTTTTTTTTTATGATAATGAATGACAAGACGAGCAAATCAGGTGCCTGATGGTAAGCATCATGATTACCTATATCAGACACAGTGCCACCTAGTGTTTTAAAATTCAAAATTCCGCGCGGCACTGAACTGCGCCTGTCACCCTGAGATATTAGTTGTTGAATCTCATCATGCCCAGTAATTTCGCTGGTAACATTGCCCTTCATACCGGAACACAGTAATGTTTGCACATTACTGCTTGGCGGATGAATAACTGGCAAAGGTGTGGTACTTCCCCAGGCGGCCCCCTGCTAATGAGGCCTACCACTACACCTAAAAACAAAGACAACAAAAGGTGTAGTATTAATACTTGAGGTGTATCCCGTCTGGGTGTACTAAACAACTTTATAAAGAAAGAATTGCGAAATAAACAAAAATAAACTCTTCTCTACTTCTCACTTCTCATGGCAATTAATAATAATATAGGACAACTTCCACACACAATCATCTGATCCCAAACTAGGCCTGTACTATGGTAACCAGATGACTGATATACATACTTATATAAGCTTATAACACCCAGACACAGATCAGACATGTTCATGCACACAAATGTTTGACCTGGCCGGGGATCGAACCCGGGGCCTGCTGCACAGAAAGCAGAGACCATCTGAGCCGTCGAGGCTGTAAATTTTTTGGATAGTTTACATTTTTTGGAAATTCGCAATTAGTTTTTTAAACACCTAAGGGCTGGATCCTGGGTATACTTCTGACTACCCCTTCGGGAAAAAGGCGTGATGCTATGTTATTGTTGTAAGAATAAAATCATTGTATATTTTGTACAATTCCAGAATTGTTTATTTGCCCTCTTAACAAATTGTAATGTCGAAAAAGAGTATAAACTGAAAGGCTTCGCGGGCACGCATTTTCTTTTCTGCAATTATTTTGTAACAATAAAAAACTTTTCCCTAACGTCTACAATGTGACCATAGTCCATTGACAACCTGAAACACGTGTTTTATTGTGTACTATGCCACGCGTTTTCACCCGCAGTAGTTTTCGTTCCCATGGGAATATCGGGATATAAAGTACTTTTTATGTTATTCTAGGGTCTAAGCTATCTATATACCGAATTTCAGCTCAATCGGCTCAGTAATTCTGGCGTGAAAGAGTAACCAACATCCATCCATCCATCCATCCATCCTCACAAACTTTCGCATTTATAATATTAGTAGGATACTTGCTTTGAAATTGTATAATGTTCTTAATTTCTTATAAATATGAATAATAAATATGAAGATATTTAGGGAATAATTTTATTGGTTCTGGATCTGGCCTTTTTTGGCGGCAAAACATATTTAGTTAAAGAAAGCGTAATGGTTTTGTCATATTTTTGAAAATTGTAAAAAACCTATTTTTGGTTTTAATGTGTTAAATTATAAAAAATAATTAATATGAATAAAAACGGTAAATACAATAAGCTGTAATAAAATATGGTTTTCTTTATCCAATTATTATGTTTTACCGAAAATAAAGGCCAGATCCAGAGCCAACAACAAACAATTGAGTGAAATATTATTCCCTATTCCTTAATTATTGTGTAATTTAATTTATTTGTATGGAAATCGAGCGACGTTATGGTGTTGTTCTAAAGAATTTTTTTTTGTAGCCTTTGTGATGCGAATCCTTTTAAATTTTCCTCTTGTGGAGTTTCTACTTGAGTGGTTTGTTTATATTCTTCAAATTCTTCAATCGCGATAAAATATATTGACTTCTTATACGACCAATCAGCTTAGTCGATTTTTTCGCAATCTTGCAAATATTTATTTTTGTTAGATATTACTTTTCATTTTTTTTATCTCTTACATGTCGGTATATTAAAATGTGTTTAATGGTGAAATTGGGAAAACATGAATTGATTATGGCAACATGTTTCCGGCTTCCGGGTTGTACTTCCGTCGTCGATTACGTTTTCGAAATTATTTTTATGTATTAAAAATAAATTTATGGAAAATCCAGCATTTTATTACTTTTTGAAGGGACATATTTTTTCTAAACTTAATTATGATCCTCGTATATACCTAACAATTATACTGTACTTACTTACTTACTGTACTTACCTTTTTCGAAAAATTTACATTATATTGTTACATTGATATTTCATATTTTAACTTATTGTTTTTTTTTACTCGATGGCGTAGTGATCACAAGCGCTACTGTCATGAGGTCCCAGGTTCCATCCCTAGGTCACGCAAAAAGTGTTATTGGATTTTTCCATTAGGAAATAGGCCTGGAGTATGGAACTGTGCCCGGTAGATGGCAATAGGCTCGCCCCTATTACATGGGACCAGTAACATACTGGCGACATGTGATTGTTTGATATGTTTAAAATTTATAATAATAATGTTTTTTTTTTATTTCAGGTACTACACGGAGGAGCCCTAAATTATTTCAGTATTTGAAAATATAAAATATACAGTCTAGTCTAAAAAGTTTCTACTTAAAAGTATTTAATGTACTTAAAACATATTTTTATATAAAAAACTTAGTGTAATATAATATTATAGTCTGTGATAGTATTCGGACTAAAAATTGTGCAATTTCTATTGAAAATCGGCCAAAGATTTATAAACTTAATAAGTATGTGTTTATATTGCTAATAGTTCCCGGATTAAATAAGAGATGGCGTTACCTCCGCAACAGTTCTGTGTTCGTTGGAATTCCTACCATACCAATTTACAGGTATTTTTCTATTTTTTTGTAGGTTTTTTTAAATGGAACTTAATAAACATATCTGGCAAAGCGTGGGTCCTCTGCCTATCCCTGCGGGAAAAATGTGGGTTTATTATTTTTGTTAGGGGGCACATAAAGTGATTTTTTTAAAAGTGTTTTAACGCCCAAGAGCCGTTTACAGTGAACATATTTAAAATTGCTCATATTTTTAATAGTCATTATAATCCAACGGTCAAAAATTATAATGGACACAATATAGAATTTTTTTTAATCCTATAACTGTTACATTGGGTTGGACTATTGGGTCGTTATGACAAGTGACTGAAAAATATTATATCTGGGCCTCATGAGGTTAAAGGAATAGAGACTCATCTCAAAAAGGAGTGATATTATATAATAAAGATGATGTTTTCGCCCACAGTCGTGGTTTCCCCGGCTCCTGCTATCGGAGCAGTTCGCAGACGTGACCCTAGCCTGCGAGTCCCGTCAACTACGATGCCATAAGATAGTCCTCTCCGCTTGCTCCGCCTATCTAGAGAGGTTGCTAGCGAGCAATCCTTGCAAACATCCTATTGTCTTGATGAGAGATATGAGGTAGGTTTGTTAGACAGCGCCATCTATGAGTGTGGTTTTGCAACTCTAGTTAATGTTTGATTTCATATTTCACTGACTGTGCTACGCGTTTTCACCTCCGTAAGGCCAAAGAATAATAACTATAACTACGAATAAGGCCTTCTTTACACGATTGGTTAGGTGTCAATCGTGATCGTCAAAATGACGTTATGTTATTCTATAAATTAGTTAATAATATTTGACGCTAGATGGAGATGTTTTTAATAATATTCACGATCAAAGAAATCAAATATTATATATAATTATAGACTAAGCGGTCTGTTCGCTTGAACTACAATAGTACTTCAACTTTGAACAAGACCGCTTAGAATATGGAATGAAACATTTCGCCCACGAAAATTTTCATTTCAAGGTTGTGTTTATCAATTTTGGCAAGAATTCTAATTGAAACATTAGACTTGTCGGTGAGTAGAATGCGAAATGCATCACCTATAAATAACACACACGCCCCATAGGCGGTAGTCAGTAGTGGTGCTATAGAAAAATTCCACCGATGACTAGTAAGTACCTCCTCGGTAGCTGAATTGGTAGAGTGCCCACCACGCGGATAGGTGCAGAGGGTGCGGGTTCAAGTCTCGCTCGTGGGTGAAATTTTTCTTCCCATATTCAAATTGTAATAAACTAAACGTTCTGTAAAACCTCAGGTTCAGTGAGATGCAAGCGTTGGTAGACTTCATGTACAAGGGCGAGGTCAATGTGACGCAAGAGGAACTGCCCAGCTTGCTCAAGAGTGCTGAGGCGCTGCAGATCAGAGGTAACAAACATATTGACGATTTGATTTCATACCATTAATATATTTACTGACCCGAAACTCTGACATGTCTACATAACCCATATGAATTGACTCGAGCACTGTAATTGGGGTAGCCCGTTCTGTTAGAGTAGGTATTAGGTATACATTCAAATTATTATTTATATTATTATAAATTATGAAATCAGGGTCTCATAGGTGAATTTATTGATCGTGTTTACGATGTCACGTTAAACTGTAAGCAGGTCCCTATAGTTTCCCATAAAATATGTAGGGGGCAGTCGTTAGCTCATGTCGGACCTGCGTAGGAATCTTGCTGACCTGAAACTATGACAATATGGATTGTCCACATAACACATATGAATTGACTCGAGCACTGTAATTAGAGCAACCCATTCTGTTACCGTATTATTTCAAATTATTATTTTTTTTTTTTTTTTTATGATAGTGAGTGACAAGACGAGCAAATCAGGTGCCTGTTGGTAAGCATCATGATTGCCCATATCAGACACAGTGCCACCCAGTGTTTTAAAATTCAAAATTCTGCGCGGCACTGCACTGCGCCTGTCACCCTGAGATATTAGTAGTTGAATCTCATCATGCCCAGTAATTTCGCTGTATTATTACTACTTCAATTTGTTTATAACCTTGAAACTAAGATTTATTGATTCCTATATAAAAATATTGTAAAAAAATTAATCCGAAAACCTAACACGGGCTATATCCGGTCTCTTGATAGGCGTGCATGGAGACCATGTTTAGTCCAACGTGCATAGGCCCGTTTGAGCTTTTAATCTAAAGGTAATCAATAGCACCTAACGTGGTCCATCTCTGAAACCATCTACAGAAGATTAGCTCAAAGACTATTGTGAATGAATGGAAACCACCTGATTTGTCTATAGGTATTTATAGATGGATGGTGACCGGGCTATTGCTAGAGACTCCAGCACCTGTCGACTATGGTTATGCGTATAGCGATAAGAGGCCATAATATCTGATTGTTTGATATCTATATTTATCGTAGGTCTATGTTCAAACGAGCCATCGGCAAGCGACTCTACAGACAACAAGCACTACACCGTCGCGAGCGATACCCTGCTGGCTAACGCTCAGAGGAACAATCAACATAATGCTAATGGTGAGTCAATAATTAATTATATATTACTACTTATAGGTCGACCACTTATTATCTTAAAAAAGAATATTTTGAATCTCATTATTTTTACTAGCTAAATAACTAAATAGCAAACAAAACATGGTTGTTTTTAGAAAATGGGACAAAGGATTTTGACATTCAAACGCAGGCATGCAATCTTGTAAATTGTAGCAACAATTGTCTGGAACTAGTTGCTATTGAGTTTAATATAATAGTTTTATGGCGCTGCTTAGCGCCATCTCTATTTGTGTTACATCAACTAACCTTCTGCCGGGCCGCTAGCGTACCATCTCCATACTAGATTATCCTAAACAAAATAATATGTTTCGGTCTTATTTGATTAAAAAAATAAATACAATAAGGTATCTTATCGGGTAATTTAGTATTTATTTTTTGGGTACCTATTTATTGCATTAATTTTAATTTGAATAATTTTATATTGTTTTGTTTATGCTCTTGAACTGAAATAAATGACTTTAATTTTATTTATTTAATTTTTCAATTGATATCCTACTAATATTACAAAATTCAAAAGCACTTATTGGTTAATTGCCTTCGTTTATGTCCCTACGTGTTATTGGCAAAGTTGTGGTGTTATAAGCATTCTCACAAGCCACAAAACAAGAATTGAATTGAATAATAATATAAATGTGAAAGTTTGTGACAATGGATGGATGTTTCTTCCTCTTTCACGCCAAAACTATTGGACCGATTGAGTTGAAATTTTGTATGTAGGTAGCTTAGACTCTGGAATAACACATAGGGAACGAAGTCTACGTGGGTGAAACCGCGAGGCACAGCTAGTATTTGATATATCAATTGAAAAATTAAAACTTAATTTACGGAAATAAGGCCTATAAATGTATTTTTGTTCAGCTGTGATTGATCGAGCTATACCTACTTATTTGACAAAGTTTATGGATATTTATTCATTTCTCCATTGTATGCGGCATATTCCGTTCCGGTATATTCCAAGTTGGCCCATCTCTATAATCTGTGACTTTACCCCCTTTAGGCCCGGTCCCCTCACAGAAGTCCCCTCAAGAAGAACCATCACGACCCCCCAAGAAAGACTCCACTCCAGATGTTAAAGAAGAAACGGTCGAGGAAGACGGCTTGTATTACGGCGAACTGGACAACGATCAGATGGAGTATAATGAGGTAATTATAATGTTTCTCGAAAACACGGATTATACCCGGTCTTTTACTAGGCGTACACAGAGACCGTTTTTAGTCCAACGTGCAGAGGCCTCTTTAAGCTTTTAATCTAAAGTTAATGGATAGCACCTATCGGGGTCCATCTCTGAAACCATCTACAGAAGATGATTACAAAGACAGCCCCCGTTAGGTGCAAGGACTATTGTGAATGGATGGCAATTATAATATATTTATTGTTGTTATTAGCTTTTACAATAAGCATAGCTGTACCATCTCAAGTATAACTCGAGCTATGATTATGTACTGTACTGTACAAAATCAATACATTATTTTCCCCCTAATATTATGGGAAATATTCAAGAACTGGTATCACTACTCAGAACGCTCACATGTATATCAATGACGCAGCGCGCTTGTTTAGCAATAGTAGTTACGCACACATGCACTTAAAATCTGGCCTGTCGTTTTTGTTGCGATGGCAACGCTAACAATATCTAGAAAAAAATGTTTTGCAAAAATTATCAACCAATAGTTATGAATAATGTTGTCAACAAAAAAAAATTCCCTGAAAATGGTAGAAATAATTAATAAGAATAATTTCATTTTAATTTATTTATTCATTAACAATCATGGATCGTATTTGAAATTATATGTTAATAGTATTAACATTAATAGAGACTATGTTTTAAGTAATAGCTGTTTAATTTGTATAGGATGAAGAAAGTGGCAAACCCGGTAGCAGCCTCGGTCAGACTTCTGGTGAGATATTATATATATATTTTATCATTTTATTTACAAACATTTCATTTATCTTATCAAAATATTATGTTCAATGTTTATTTGCAATGTGACTTCCAACTTGTCACTTGCTTTTTATTTATTTTACATATTTTTAACTAATTTGATATTTTTCGCGCGGTTTTAAACTTTTTTAAAATTCGGTCCATAGACAAAGTGCTAAGAAGATCATATTGTGAATGGACATTGCCATATGAAAACAAAATGTCTGTAAGGTAGGCCATTTATTATATTTTTCTGTAGTTTTTTTTGTAAAACAAAATTATTTTTGAACCATGAATGTATAAATCAATAGATTGGTTGTTTATTTATTAAATTGGTCTTAGATTTAGAATGGCTTATAAGTGTTAAATGACTATCTTACAGACATTTAGTCTTAGTTATTATTATATTAATATATCGCATTCATGGTTCAAACTTTGCTTATTTTATAACAAATAATAATATTGCTTTTTTTTAAATATACCATTTACCCATGATTATTACCTACTTATATTCTAAAAAAGAATTAAAATGTTTCATTGACTCATAATAATAATAATAAATAAATCAATATCAAATGCGTTTTAACACAATGTAAATAAATTTCAGGTCATAACTTTTTAAGAGTAAAGCCAGAGAGCGAGTTGTTCTTTCAAACAAAACTCCAGAATTTAGCGAAAGCTAACACAGAATATATCGACAAACTATCCAAAATGAATGCCGTTGAAATCAGAAACGAATTCTCAAAATATGGACTCAATACCAATAACGAGGAATACGCCAAATCTGTGGAAAAATCAGAGAATGATTATTACAAATCGTGGCTCGAACAAAACGGGGAGTTAGAAGTTTCCCTTCTTCGAGCGAATCAAGTAAAAAAGCCAAAAATTGATTTAAAAAACCAAAAATCCGAAGTGGAACTCATACCAAAGATGAAAGACAGTGTTGCCAGGAAGGATATTTTCCCGAAATTAGTGGAAAAAGCCCAAATGCGGAGACGCGGTCGACCGCCGATTTTCAAAGATAAAAATATTGATATCGGAGAGTCGGTTTTGAAATCTGATTTGGATCAGTTTCTGGAGGGAAAAGAGGTCAGCTCGTCAGGGTTGTCACGGAAAGATTTGGAGAGAGTTATGATGGGAAAGTTCAACCCTAATAGAAGGTATTCGAATGAAGCGATGTGGGCAGCCCTAATGGATGTTAAGAAGGGAGGAAGTATATACAGGTAATACAATTATTTTAATTAATAACTAAGATTAAACATCCTTTATGTAACTTCAAAATATATAACCTACCTACCTAAATTCCTTAGCCCAAACCCAATCCCAGTCCTATCGACTCAGTAGTCTAGCAACTATTAAATTAAAACTTACACAATCACCCTCTGAAAATGTAACCTATGTGCTATCTCTATCTATAAATATGTCTATATATCTATATATATGTAACTAAATATCTATGTATATAATCTATGTAATAATATAATATGTATGTACTAAATATCTATATATATGTTTAAGATCTTTTGTCCGACGTTAGTTAGACCGACTGCCTCGGTGGCGTAGAGGGCGCATGCTCGACTGCCAATCCCGAGGTCCCGGGTTCGATCCCTAGGTCCGGCAGTGTTTTAACATTGGATTTTTCCATTAGGACTTATCTCAACAACTGCCTGGAGTCTGGAACTGTGCCCGGTAGATGGCAATAGACTCGCCCCCTATTACATGGGACCAATAACATACTGGCGAAATGTGGGTGTATCTACTATGGGACTGAGTCCTGGGTACACCTCTGCCTACCCCTTCGAGAAAAAGGCGTGAATGTATGTTATGTTATGTAAGATCTTTAGTTAAGTCTGAATGAGTACATTTATTTTGTAACAAATTGAAAACTATATATGGTAATAAAGGATCCCTAGCGGTCTGCTAGGGAGTTTAGCTCGCAGGCCGGGCCGATAGCGCCCGGATAGGAAAAAAAAAGTGCTATCAGCTATCTAACGGTCTACATACCTATAAAAAAAGTTCAGTACTTTTAATGTGAAGAGGTAACAACCTTAGACACTGTTCACACTGCGACTTTGAGCTGCCGCGACAGGCGTTTTTGCGTCTGCTGCGCCGCAGCTGTGCGTTTTGGCGACTTCCTTGCGTTTGGATGCCTGCGGCGATCGGCGTTTTTGCAGCTAAGCAGCTAGCTGCCGCAGCTAAAAGTCGCGGTGCAGTGTGCGGGGTGCAGCGTTTGTCGCGGCATCTAGCAGCTGAAAAGCAGCTAAGCAGCTAGCTGCCGCAGCTGAAAGTCGCAGTGTGAACAAGGGCTTATTACATGAAAACACACTCCCACCGCCAAACTTTCGTATAATATAGTTGAATAAGAAGGATGACAGCCCCATCGGTTCAGTTGTTTTGGCAATACATAAATCCAAACTTTTGTATTCACAATATAAGTGGGTAGGGTATATTTTATATGCGAGAAAATTAATATTGGTAGGTTTATGATAGGTTTATTTTGGTTTTCAGGGCGGCCCAAACCCACAAAGTCCCTCGCAAATCTCTACGCAACTGGATGAAGCGATGTCACATCAAATCTTCCTTCCCGATGCCGCAACAACTTAAACAATTCGTTGAAAACAGTAAAAAACAAAAGGAATACAAAATAGACAACTTCCCAGAGCAAAACTATGAGAAAGGCGGCGCCGAAACTGATCTCGCTTGTTACGATGGAGAAATTGAGTTCGGGAAACATTTTCTATTCAATTCCAATGTTTCAAGCGATGAAAGCGCCAAAAATGAGGAAAATGTTGGGGAAAAACCCGCAGATGGCAACTTTGCTGTTGATATGTCAACGCATGAGTAGGTTTTGGTAGAAATCCGGGAGTTTTGTGGTAGGATTCGGGAGATTTTGTACTTTTTTGTAGAAATATTATTTCTTTTGAAAGTACATTAAGTTAAATGAGTAGTTACATATTTATGCGGCCTATTGCACTAATAAATTTATTATTATATAAGATAGGGTAAACACTCCAATGTTGGCACCTTTCAATAGTATAAAAAGAATTCGAGTGTGTAATTTTTTCAGTAGGTAGTTTTTCATATTTTTACAACTTTTGTAGTACATATTTTAATACTTTATGTTATTTATTTTTAACTAACTACGCTAAAGCCGAATAGAAAGTGTTGCTTCATCACCTTTATCATCATCAGCCGGATGACGTCTACTGTTGAACATAGGCCTCTCCCATAGAACGCCATAAACTCTATACCTATACACATTTTGTCTAGATCAGCACGCTTGTGCAATTTGGTGATCGCAGTAGTGGGAATACTGGTGCCGAAGAGACCTGCTGACTCTCCAAAATATGTAAATATGTGTTTCTATAGGGTCTCACGGCTCCCACGAGATGAGGAAGGGGTGGTCCCATTATATAGCCGGGGAACCACACGGCACCTTATGATTTTTTCGATTTTATTGGGTGCCGGCGCTTAATGAACAGCCTAGGCGTCCAATTAACTGGCTATTTGAACCAGATGGCTTCGACGTATATATCTAGTTTTTTTGTCACCGTAGTGCCTAAACTACTCGTCCGATTAAGATGAATGTGGTGTGATTCGATTAGTTATTATATCACGAGTGGCATATAGACAGGTTTTAGTTCTATACTTATACCTATATTAATATAATGTTATTTTCATAATAAATCAGAGAAGTGCCAACAATTGAGTGTTTCACCTTATTTGTTACTTATATTAAGAAAAATGAATATAAATGCCTTAAAATTGAGCCAATGTTGGGCTAGTTGCGCCAATTTTGGTCCACTTAAGCCAGTTTTGGCCTATCAGAGCCAGTTTTGGCCATTTTGGTCGTATACGATGCGAAATACTGCCAAAGATTATTCAAAGATCGAAAAGTTATTGAAAACTAGGAAATTATTCTTTGTCTACGATATTTATATTATAATACTTAATGTCAAAACAAATCAAATATTTTAATCAATTCGGTCACAATCTGACGCGACGTATTGTAAAGGGATTTGACTTTTAACATCTACACATTATCGTAGACAGAGTACCTATTCTATACATTGAATTATGTACTATAAGATAATATCGTTATTTTGTGTTTGTTAGTTTATACCAATGAATAATGTGCCTCTTTGACAGTCTGACAGTTTACTATCACAGTATGACCGATTTATTAAAAAAAACATAAAAATATAGGTAAGTACTTACCGCTTCGGCCGTATACGTAACCGGAGCTTCGTAACCAGTTACGAACTAAACACATTTCGTCCTCGTACGATACCAGTTACATAAAAATAGGTTTTACCTACCTATTATAATTACAATTATTTGTTTTTACAAAAAAATAATAGGAAAATACGTAGGCAACTTAATATTATATAAAAAAAATTGAAACTAAGACTAAATTGAACTTTAATAAATTATCTAAAAATCCAAATTTGCCAAGTTTTGTGCAATATTATTTTTGTTGTTATAAATATTTCTAAAAGAACCAAAGAGATCAATCATTTTGGAGGAAAATGTCTTATTTCGTCATATGGCTATGTATTCTTATTATATCGCATTCCATATTAGCCTTATAAAAAAAAAACAAACTTAATTACTAACGCGGTCATACTGTACAGTACTAACCTGTTAATGAAATGTTGCCACTAAGCAAATCTCCCAAAAATTATTCATTATTATAGAACCAAAAAAAAACCTGTTGTTGGAAAATAATCATATTAATTATTATTTATTAAATAAGTTTTCGTTGTATTCTATTAATATTAAAAAAAATATTGGCCTTTTAAAAAAATGTGTGCTTGAGGGACAACGTCCAAATAAAATCTAAAGAAAAGACTTGAATTATTAAAATTTTTAACATTTAATAATATAAAATTAAGTATTTAAAAACGTAGATTTATGAACATTTCAAAGCAAAACAATAAAGTTTTAAAACTTTAAATACATGAGCTGTTTATTTTTAAAATACATAAAGGTTTTTTTATAAAGATCTGCTTTGTATTGCCATCACTCAGAATTATTTAAAATAATTTTAATTTGGTTTTCAAAAAGCGGTCTTCAAGTGCCTAGAAATTAGAAAATGTAATTTTAATGCTTAAATTAGTTTATTAATTATTTATTAAAAGTATTAACGTACTTAATTAGATGAAATAATTATATTATTATATTAATAATGAGGCTTCGAATATAGTTACTGTTATTAGCCTAATTTTGATAAAAAATATTGGTATATTTTTCAATAAATAACCAAACAAAGTTTTAATTAATACTGTTTTCAAAAAGGGGTAGTAATACTTAGAGGGCTGCATCTATCCGTCAAACTGAACATTTAAAAAAAATCGCAAAAGAAATGTCATCCTCCATACAAATTACCGATCAGCAAATTTTTATTGACGGATTTTTGTGATTGTCGGTTTTGTAAGTATGACTACACCTTTTTGCAACGTCTTGTATAATACTAGTTATAGGTATTATTTTAGTTAGGTACCATAATAATCGCAGGTACCATAGATGAATTTTCGTGTGTTATACCACAATAAGTTTTAATTATTATCATCTATGCAAAAATGCGTTCCTACTTGTATCAACCCACCAGCTTTCCAGAAATAATAATTATTATTTAATAACACATAATATTATAATAATATGTTCCTGTAATAATAATTCACACAATTGATTAACTATTAAATATACTGTCGATTGACTTTTCTTGCGACTTAACGAAATATATATTTTATATAATATTATGTCGCTCGAAAACACGGGCTATACTCGATCTTTTGATAGGCGTACACGGAGGCCACTTTTAGTCCAACGTGCAGAGGCCTCTTTGAGCTTTTAATCTAAAGGTAATGGAGAGCACCTATCGGGCTCTATCTCTGAAACCATCTACAGAAGATGAGCTCAAAGACAGCCCTGCTAGGTACAAGGACTATTGTGAATGGATGGAATTTACTTAATTGGTCTATAGGTGTGATTCCTCGATGGATGGTGACCGAGCTATTGCTAAAGGCTCCGGCAATAATAATACAATTATAATAATAAAAACAGTATCAATATTATGATTATTATCTCAAGATATAGGTAAATAAATATTCAGATATCATAACAAAGAAAATTGCATACTTTAGTTAAATATTATGTGTTATTATTTAATAATAATAAATAATATTATTTATGGATTAGTACTATAGATAAGTTGATCTAATTGTACTCGTTTCTCTGTCAAGTGCCTACTAGTAAGTATATAAATAATATACTTACTTATTATTCAAATAATAATATATTATACATAATAATAATTATTAATAAGTAATATATTTTATATTATGTAACTAAAGCCACTAAGTTTTATAATTCTCAAAATTTCGGGTTTTTCATACAATACTATTACCTAATATGGTTTTATTTATATGTAAATATTAACACACTCCTACGACTTACGACCCACATACATACATACATACATACATAAGTACCTACTTCTACAAAGCAAATTTATAAATTTTAGTGTGTGAGTAAAATATGTGGATGGTAACAATTGGCGGCCTTACCGCTCAGGACGATCTCTTTCATCGTTACCTATATAATAATATAAAGCGTTTTATGCTTTTGTATATTATAATGTCCATTTCCAAAACCCAGAGATTTGAGAGTAATAATAATATGTTTTATTATTTGTAATAATAATTATTATTATTGCGTATAAGTTTTGTTATAATTAATAATATTTACTATTATTACATAAATGTGTTACAGTATTATGTTAAGTATAATAATTGTCGTGTAAAAATCGTTTCTCTGTGTTGAAAAGTATTTAGTTCTCCGAATGTACTTAAATTAAACATGTACTATTAATAATACACACTACTATTGATCATACAATAATAATACACATGTTGCCGTACTTAATGTATTAAACACTTAAAAATATTGTAAATAATGTTTTCGTGATATGGTCATGATTATTATATGTTGTAAAAACCAAAGATTATATAATTAATAATAATACGGAAAAATATAATAATAATTCCTCCATTGTACACTACACGCAACCGCCCGATTACTATTATTTATCATAATTATTTATTATTATAGGAGATACTTATTGTACCAGTTTTTGCTATCATTATGAGAGTTAATAAATGAGAAATAAAAAAAAATGGCTGTCTTTATTGCTGCGAATACCTCGACGTAATAAATTATTTTTATTAATAGTAATTTATTTGAATAGGGAAGTAAATAACCTTTTCTTATTTAATTATTGCAGCCTCGTTGGCTCAGATGGTAGTAACTCTGATTTCTGTGCCGCAGAGCCCGGGTTCGATTCCCGGCCAGGTCAAACATTTGTGTGCATGAACATGTCTGTTTGATCTGTCCCTGTGTGTTATAAGCTTATATAAGTATGTATATCAGTCATCTGGTTACCATAGTACAGGCTTCTAGCCTAGTTTGGGACCAGATGACCGTGCGTGGAAGTTGTCACATATTATTATTATTTATTATATCATAAAAGTAATTACGTTTATTAACCGTTACCAGCACCACAGAATAAATAATAATACTACCGCCACCACCTACCGTGCTATTATGTTTTAACTTGCATTGTAAATATTACCTCGTGCCGTTAGTTAGGTATTTATGACAATTTTAAGGTGCAGTGCTAAGCTAATTCGCCCTCTTGCTCACACGGACTTACATTTTTGGATATAAAAATACTAGGCACTTATAATTACGTAAAATAAAGACAGGTAGGAACTAGAAAATAACAATACAAACTTTCAGTAAAAATCCAATTTAATCCAAACAAGTTTTCAGTGCCTCTTTATATTTTTGAAATTTATTTTCTTTGTGCACGTTTTTATAAGTGAAAACTCGTTCGGATTAAATTTGATTATTTACTGAATCTTTGTATTGTCTTCATCACTACATCACTTTTCAAATTAAAGTTAAACATAATTTAAAAGAAAAACATTCAATTACGGCGACAATCCACCTATGTTTCGGCCTTTTATTGTTATTCAATAAAATGATTATTATTGAAAGTTATTATTAATAAGTATATTTATAATTTTTATTTATTTTATTATGTACTTGTAAAGAATGATACTAATTATAGAAACCGATTTATTAAAACAGTAATAATTACGGCTTAGGCACGATTCGCACAATTCCCGATTCACATTGCTAAAAACATTATTAAGATGATATTTATGTATACCTACGAATCCACGATCACAAATATTTTGCATTTCCCTGCGTTATACAATAATGTGCTATAAAGGTGTATAGTAATACTTAATCTTAACAACTTGTAAAAAAAAGAATTGCAAAATAGCAAAATTTTCTAATTTGTTCATTTTCTTATTGATTTGAAAGCTTTTTTTGAGTATTTCGCAATTCTTTCGATTGAAAAATGTTCTGTTTGACTGCTATATGCATCCCCTTCAGTATTACTACATCTTTTCCTAACACGTTGTGTTATATAATAATACGTTGATTAATTAACCAGAACCGATGGTTTCCTTTGAATATTAAGTGCAACAAGGGTCTTCCGGCTGATTAACGTTTCAAAAAAGGGGGGCTCTTACAATTCACATTATCCAAAAATCTATATACGACCACACGCCAAATACCCTTGTTACACTGTAGATTAAGAGTCTGTACAGAAGAAAACTGGTCTAATTTACAAAAAAAATCATACATATCTTTAAGTTGAATAGTATCATCTGTACAGACTCCCCCCGGCGTCTTTTCCTTGCTTTTTACCCCCGCACCTGTAACAAGGGAGGAAAAGGCCGCTAGAGTACCCCCCGGCGTGACCAGACCTCCTTGTTGCAGGTGTGAGGACCTCCACGGAAATAGTGACACGGCACTTCATAGACATGGACCATGGGATACCTCTGAACATCCACGCGAGACCTCGAATAGTCGGACGAAGACCTAACGCTATAGTCAACATAGAAACTGACGTGTTTCAAGAGAAGTCATACAAACAATACTCCTCGCAGCACCTTCGAGATGCGTTGATTGCAGTGAAGAAAGGCTACAGTGTGTACGCGGCTTCGAACAAATATGGCGTCCCGAGGAAAACGTTGAGGAATTGGATGGAGAAGTATGATATAAAGAGTCAGTTCTCTAAAGGTCGTCGTGGCACGCGGACGGGTACGCAGATATTGGATCCGCTCGATTTGATGGTCGAGACCAGGTCGGAGAGGTTCGATGAAATGCTGTAAATGTCATTATAAGATTTCAGGAAGTTTGCACAATCCTTTGAAAAAATTACCAATAAGTACCCTTGTTTCCTTCGAATACATATAATCAACCCATTTCGATTTGATATTCTGATATACATATTTTAAAGATGAAGTCAGTCCCTATCATTTAATTATCTTAAATGCTATTTAAGACTAGATTTGTAAATTTTAACTTTCACGTTTGAGCTCTAGGAAGGCCTAAATAAACTTCTTATCCACATATATAAACATTCTTCGCAGTCGGGTAAAAACTTAAAGATTATAAAATAATAAAGGCATAATATAAAGTTTACTTTATCTTTAATATATCAGGGTATAAAATCGAATAAGTAAGTAAGTAGGTTATATAATTATATTCGGAGGAAATAACAGAATACGCAACATCAATTTCGTTTATTGTTCATAGGTTCGTGTCAAATTGTTTGGGCAGAATAAAGCCAAAAAATCTATCACTTTATATTTGATTCTGAAAAGTTACATAACTAATGTTACAGTAGTAATATTATTTGACGCAGGTGTCGATCACCCGCCATGAATATTAAAAACAAATTCGTAGAATTAATAGTGAAGTGGCAATATTTACTTAATTATTTATTGATTTTTTTCAACAAAACCGTAAACCGTCATGTTTGTGTAAAGTAGCCTACTCCGATTTTGATGAGTCAAGTGTCAATCGATAAGTTATACTATTATAGTTATACTAACAAATTATAAAAAGGTGTATTAATACTGAAGGGGGTACATCTACCTGTTAAACTGAATAACTCAAAAGAAACAAATATTGCGATATTCATCAACCTAAACAACTTGGGGGCGAAAGAATTGCGAAATACGCAAAAATAAATTCGCAAATCTGCAGCAGACGAACTGCAGAACTGAACGACATTTAAAAGAAAGAAGTTCAAAATTTGCAAAAAAAATTTCAACTACCTATAAAATGGATCAGCTGATCGGCAAATTATACTTAAATTAGTATGGGAAGTCCATCTTTTTTTCCTTTAAAATGGGTTATGGTTGACGGGTACACGCAACTCCTTAAGTATTACTACACTGTTTTGTAACACGTTGTATAGTGCAATTAAAAAGCTACATAATTTACAGAATATGAAGTCGTAGTTGATTTTTTTTTTTTTATTATTTTGACTTGATTTTATTAATTTAATTTTTATGTTTTATTATTTTGATACATACAGTCACGTCTTGTATGAATCATATTATAATATGAGCTAGTCTATTATTAAAATTTATTTAAAATAGTTTTTTTTTTGCAATTCAATTCTTACAGCTGAATTAAATTATATACTTAAATAAAATATAATATTCTTTAAATATTATTATGAAAGTGAAATTATAAAATAGAGAAGAGTTCTTACAAAGCAATATCTACCAATACAAAATGTTTTTTTTCTGCAACTGATCATAACATTATAGCTTCTTAAATAAAAATAATAAATGTATACCATTATATTTTTAAATATTATTAAATAAGCCATTTACAGTGCTGTTATATTATTTGAATTGTTTTAATAATTAATAATAGTAATAATAATAATTGTAAGCATACTTGCCAAATGATAACTTAGAAAAGTGATAAAACTAAGTCGTCAGATATATTAAGAGCTCATTTTAAATATTTATACAAGAAGTAGCTAAAACCGATTTATTTTATTTTTATCTAAATAAAATAATAATTATTAATTTACCAAATTACACCAAAAATCTATTTTTTCTTTAATATTATCTACTTACCTATATGTCTATTAATATTAATAATCAAATAAGTATTTATTATAAAAGTCGTAGTAAGATAATTAATAATCGTATTATTTATAATAATACCTATAGTTAAGGCTGAGTTATTATATTTACAGGGAAATAATTAATTTATAATACTTAAGCTCGAATCGAATTATTAGTGCTCCGAAAAATAATAAAACATATGGGTTTACAGAATTATTACATAAAAATATCATAATATTATACATAATAATTATTATTTAAACAACGTATTGCAAAAAGGTGTAGTAATATTTAAGGGGGTGCATCTACCCGTCAAATTGAACATCTTTCAAAAAAAGAGTTGAATTTTATTTTTACTAATTTATTACACCATTTTTTAATACGCTGTATAATATTATTATAACAATTTGATACAAGAACTACTACTTACAAAGTTATATTTTCATACATAGAAGCCATTTATAATAAATATCAATATTATTACATTCAGATTAATTTGTTGATCTATTCTATTGTATTATAATAATAATAATAAAAATCTTACTTACTACTTACAACGGGCTACTTAAATAATAATTAATCAAATAATATATTATTATGACTAGCAATAACAGAAGGTAACCATTTTTCTGACGCGCAGGTCCTTGGTACGATCCCCCGGGCAGGTCAACAATTTGATGCATGAATATGTCTCTATAATCTCAACAACGTGTTACAAAAAAGTGTAGTAATATTAACGGGGTGCATCAACCCGTCATAACAACTTGCTAAAGAAATCTCACTTCTTTTATGTCCTATATGGAAATAATTCTAAACAAAATTTGTAAAAGTAATAAACATGTACTTGTATGCGGTGACTTTAACATTGATATTTTGTCAGATTCTCCAGATAAAACTAATTTGACTAGTTTATTTAAGTCCTTCGGTTTGAGTTACCTATTCTCTGAGCCCACAAGAGTTACAGTTACCTCATCGACCTGTATTGATAATATCTTTACCAATTTCGAAAGTAGGAAGTTATCAATAACGGGTGGAGTTAGGTCTGACCACAAGGGTCTCTCACTAGAATTTATAAGTGAAAAATCAAAAGAAAAACCAACAATTGAACATAGGCCCCTAACAACATATAAACTCGAAAAGCTTAGGAATAATATAGAATCAAAACTGGAAAATGTCGCTGTCTCTGAGGAAGACCCTAATTTCAATTATGAAAACATATTTTCTGTAATAAGTAAGGAGTTCAATGAGATATGTCCCAAAAAGAAATTACACTCGAATGGGAAACTAGAATTTAGTGATTGGGCTACCAAGGGTATCAGGAAAAGTAGAGATAATATGTATGAGTTATATAGGGATAAAGCCCATTCCAATTCAGAATCATTTCATGAGTATGTTAAATGTTATTCAAAAATTTTTAAAGCTGTGTGCATCCAAGCAAAAGCCATAAATATTAGAGACAAAATTCGCAAATCAAGTAATAAAATTAAGACGGTTTGGAAAACAATAAACGTAGAAACAGGTAAAGATAAATGTAGAGATTCTGAATATAAATTATTAATTAATAATGAACACATTACAAATGTTGAGGAAGTCGCTAATATTTTTGTTGATTTCTTCTCTAACATAGCCCTGAACGCGACCAAGTCACTTGATTCATCCCCAGACTTGGCGGAGGCTTTTCTTAAAGAAAACTTCCAACGCACCATACCTGAATTTTCGTTTGAACACATCTCATTAATTGATATCAAAAAGACGTACAAGAGTTTAAATGTTAAAGCTACTGAAGATCTATGGGGTCTATCTGTAAAAATGCTAGATTCTATAATAAACACAATTGCTCCTTACTTAGCAGACTTATTTAACCTATGCATAGATAAAGGCACGTTTCCAGAACTAATGAAAATAAGTAAAATCACTCCTATCTTTAAATCGGGAAGTAAGACAGATCCCTCAAACTATAGGCCAATCTCTGTTTTGCCAGTATTAAGTAAAATCTTTGAGAAATTGATGCTAAACCAACTGCTGTCACATTTCAATAGAAATAGAATATTGCATTCAAACCAGTATGGTTTCACCAAATGCAGATCAACAACCGATGCAGGCTGTCATCTCATGACTCTTGTCTTGGAGGCTTGGGAGAGTTCACAGGATGCCATTGGAGTGTTTTGTGACCTTTCCAAAGCATTCGACTGTGTAGAACACTGCACGTTACTGCGCAAGTTAGAAGTATATGGAATTCATGGGAATGCCCTGAACCTGGTGGAATCATACTTGTCTAGTAGGCAGCAGAAGGTTAGCGTCAATGGTATCACATCTGCTAGTTCTCCTGTCAAGATGGGAGTCCCACAGGGATCAATTTTGGGTCCTTTCCTGTTTTTGGCATATATTAACGATTTGCCTTACATGGTCCACGGTCTAGCAGATATAGTTCTATTTGCCGATGATACGTCATTGATTTTTAAAGTTGATAGGAAGGATACTTCACTAGTACATGTTAATAATACTTTAGCAAGTATATCCAGATGGTTCACAGCAAACAATCTGTTATTGAATGCGAAAAAGACTAAATGTTTGAAATTTTCGTTGCCTAACGTCAGAAGTATAGAACCAATCATAGTTCTTGACGGTGAAAGACTCAATATTGACAATGCAACTTTGTTCCTTGGCATAAATATAGACTCTAAACTGCAATGGAGCACTCATATCACCGAGCTCTCAGGGAAACTAAGCTCTGCAGCTTACGCGGTTTATAAAATTAGGCAACTAACAGATGTAGCCACGGCGAGATTAGTGTACTTTGCATATTTCCATAGCTTGATGTCTTATGGGATTCTGTTGTGGGGGTCAGCTGCAGATATAGAAACTATCTTTATACTACAAAAACGTGCGATTCGTGCCATCTATGAGATGCGTCCACGCGAATCCCTGAGGGAATTATTTAAAGAAATAAACATACTGACCCTACCATCCTTATACATTTATGAGAACATCATGTATGTGCGTAAAAATTTACATAAATTAAAATTAAATAGTGACCTTCATAATTTTAATACTAGGAATAAAGACAAAATAGCTGTACCTAGCTTTAGATTATCTAAAACAAATAAAAAGACATTCTTAGGAAATAGTGTACGTTTCTATAATAAAATCCCAAAAGAGATAACTGGGCTCTCAGAGGGTAAATTCAAAACCTATATAAAATCTACTTTACTTAAGAAGGCTTATTATAAAGTCAACCAGTACATAGAGGACAAAGATGCCTGGAAACTTCTGCATAGCCACCTCGCGGCACCTTCAAAGAAAACGAATGTAACCAAACCAAATATTGTGAAACTATCTGTTGAAAAAATTAAGCCCTACAAGTTTCTTGTGCGTTCTTCTTGTAGAGGTATCTTTCCGAACGCACGGTAGACTCAGTACTGTATCTTCATTGACGTACAAAAGTGTCAGATTATGACCTATTTGAATAAATCTGTTTGAGTTTGAGTTTTGAGTTTGAGTTTGAAATAATTGAGATATTCGCAAAAAAAAACGCAAACTCAAACTCAAAAAGATTTATTCAAATAGGTCATACATCTGACACTTTTGCACTTTTGCCGTAAAACTATGGAATTCTAAATATTAGTCATTAAGAATTATCACAATATGTAGGTACAATAAATTCTTAATCTCTAAATTATAATTAGAATCCTTCAAACAAGGCTAAATAAGAACTGTCAAACTTCTTAGATTTGTTGGGCTGCAGTCAAAAATACTTTAAAACACTCAAACTCAAAAAACTTTAAGAAGTGTATCCATTTTGTATGGGAAGTCGATTGTTTCTGCAAATTTCGCAATTCTTTAGTTGGAAAGTTGTTAATTATGACGAGCAGATGCACCCCCTTAAGAATTACTACACCTTCAAAGTCAAAGTCAAAGTCAAAAAGATTGATTCAAATAGGTCACAATCTGACAATTTTGTACGTCAATGAAAATAAACAGTAATGAGTCTACCGTGCGTTCGGAAAGATACCTTTACAAGAAGAACGCACAAGAAACTGTAGGGCCTTAATTTTTTCAACTGATTGTTTTACAATATTTCTTGTATCCTTCTTGTAACACGTTGTTAGATATGTATCTAGTATATAGTAGTAACTATATTTTACTATTATTAATTTTATGATTATTAATTTATTGTTTGTTTCGAGTAGATCGTTCCTAATGAGCCAAAGTAGTTTTTATACAAAATTATGTCCTAATTTTGCATTTTATTTAGGTTATTCCTAAAAATAGTTTTATTTAAATAAAAATGTTTTGTGGTTTTATTAAGATGGTTATAATTTTAATTATAGATAAGTCAATAAGTAAGATAAAGTCAAAAAAATATTATATAAGTATTATTGTATAACTTATACCTATTATTAATATATAGATTTAGGTATGTATAAGTATTTAATAAAAATACATTGTTATGTATTAATAAGCCAAAATATTGACTAAAATGTGGTAAACATTATGTGTAACTATTATTTTTTGTCGGAGTTACCAAAAAATTTTTAATCAATGCCATAAGAGATAAATATTAATAAAAAATTAATAAATAAATAACATGATATGGGTTCGTCCCGCTATGCTCTATAGTCTCGCTACGGCCTACTCGAAAAATACCTATCATAAATCCCGCTATGCATGGATTTTAAAAATATTGGTGTTGAGAACAATGAAAGATAAAAAAAAAATGGTTTTTTATGATAATGAAAACAAGACGAGCAAATCAGGTTCCTGGTGGTAAGCATCATGATTGCCCATATCAGACACAGTGCCTGTCACCCTGAGATATAAGTATGTTGTTGAAACTCGTCATACCCAGTAATTTCGCTGGTTACTTAGATGAACATAATAGTGTTTTAAAGTATTTTTGACTGCAGCCCAACAAATCTAAGAAGTTTGACAGTTCTTATTTAGCCTTGTTTGAAGGATTTTAATTTATATTTAGAGAAGGAATTTATTGTACCTACATATTGTGATAATTCTTAATCACTAAAATTTAGAATTTCATTGTTTTACGGCAAAGGATATTGATAATGCCTCGGTGGCGTAGAGGGCGCATGCTCGACTGCCAATCAAGAGGTCCCGGGTTTGATCCCCAGGTCAGGCAAAGTGTTAAATATTGGATTTTTCCATTAGGAATTATCTCAATAACTGCCTGGAGTCTGGCACTGTGCCCGGTAGATGGCAATAGGCTCGTCCCCTATTACATGGGATCAATAACATACTGGCGAAATGTGGGTGTATCTACTGTGGGACTGAGTCCTGTGCCTACCCCTTCGAGAAAAAGGCGTGAATGAATGTTATGTTATATTGTGATAATTCTTAATCACTAAAATTTGTAGTGGTAGGCCTCTTTTGCAGGGGGCCGCCTGGGGAAGTACCACACCTTTGCCAGTTATTCATCCGCCAAGCAGTAATGTGCAAACATTACTGTGTTCCGGTCTGAAGGGCAATGTAACCAGCGAAAATAAATAAATAAAAAAATAAAAAAAAGCTTGAAATGTTGAAACGTCAAAAGGTACTTCTTATTCAATTCAATTCTTAATTTGTGTTATGCTGGCGTTATGTTATTAATGAAATGTCAGGAGGTGTTTTTCTATTCGTCAGTACACACCATTGCTTCCGTGCATAGCGAGACTTGTTGACAGCGAGACTAAACCATTAATATTATATGTATTTTTATTTATTAATATGTTATAGATAAATACATTTTCTTAGATAGGTAATTGTTAAGTCTTCGCACTCGCTCTGACAAGATCAACCTACAAACAACAACTTCTAAAATGCGGCAATTTTCAAATTGTAATGTGCGTATAAAACAGTCCGCAAGGAGTGCTAATGTGCGTGTAAATTGTATTTGACAGACTCGGGTACGCCGATGTCGGCGTTATTTAAATAGCCGCATTTGACAGCGTTATCTAGAAGGAGCGCGCGCGGATACCTCTCAATTATTTATGAACCTATATTTTGTTGGTATTTGGTAATTCCGTTATGTATTATTATAATAATAAGAAAGCCAGTACTTAATAACTAACTACTTATTAATAATAATTATGAATAATAATGTAGTATAATAATACGGGTGATTGTATGGAATTCATTAAAATGCAATATATTGTGTCGTGGATAAATTATTATTTTATTTAAATTAATAGGTAATCCAGATTATTTCCCGAGTAAATTTATTGGGGTGAGTTTTGGCGGGAAGCCAAAGAGTACAGTTTGGCTCCCGCATCTTTATCAATTATCGGTGCATTTTCGTGTGTTTAACGTGTAATAATGGTAGAATATTACGTGTTGAGTGTTTTCGAAGATACACAAGTCTCTTGGCAAGTGATGCGAGAGTTGAAATGTGATTTTTCGTGTTCCCACCAAAATTCCAGCAGCTTCTTGTAAAGACCACAACTTTACTAGAGCTGTGACTTGACTGGGCTTGCCCTGACTCTGAATTGACTAACTGACCATATTAAAATGAAAATTTATATAACTTGACACTGGCAATACATTCGTGTGGGTCCATAAAAGAAGAAAAAAGTTATTGGGATTCCGTACCTCATAATAAGGTAAAAAGGAAGCCATATGATCACTTCGATGTCTGTCTGTCTGTCGGTCGTTCTGTCTGTGTGCCTTTCTGTCTGTCAAGACGTTTTTCTCGAGAACGCGTGAAGGTATAAAGTTGAAACTCATATCATGAACTCGGATAGGTAGGTACTATTTTACGGCATTATTTCCGTACTTGGCGCAACGGACTGAAAGCCTCTGGGGTACTTCCAGTTGGTTTAGCATCATGAAATTTGGCAAGAAGCAAGATTTTAATCTTATATATATAAAAATCTTGTGTCAAGATGTATGTCCCGAATAAACTCCAAAACTAGTGAATCGATTTCAATCAAATTTCACATGTACCCGTATTTTGGTCTAACTTACTGGATAGGATAGTTATCATCTCAATTATTCGCTTATGTCGTGAATGTAAACGAATAAATGTATCAATTAATTGTTTCTTAAGCAAGTGTTTATCTACTGTTTAGTTTTATGAAGTTCTCATAGATGGCGGTGTACGTTGACTCATCGATAAAATTGTTCAATATTGTTTGACATCTATGTTGCAAATACATCCAATAGATGGCGCTGTGTTCTGTTTCTTAGAATATAAATTCTATTACTTTTGTGACTGATATTTTTATAATTATACTGCGTATTATGTTACAATATTATTACCACAAAAAAAATTGTACTATTTTTGTTAGAGAATTATTAAAGTCTTGGCGCCAAATTTTAATCAAAGTTTCAAGATCTGGCCATCAAATTCTATCGAGTCGCCATCTCTTGAATGTAATGGTTTGAATGTACAAAGCTTTGGTATCTCATTCGTTCTCGAGACATCCTCTGAGCGTAAACAAAGCTCCCTCTCGAACAATCGAGACCCACTATTTCGAACAATCGATCAATCGATTCTTCTCGAAGCATGCGAACTAGAACATTCGGGAAATTCAAGGTTCAGGTATAAATACTGGCGCCGAGTGTCACCGCAGTTCAGTTCCTTTTTAAACGAGTGAATTAATACTATCTCCCGGAAAGTGATAGTCTCAGTAAAATCTCCACGCATTTTGTACAACAATATGAATTTTTCAATTGAGTACCTACTCCAGTTTTATTTTAAATTTAGGTAATTCGATTTTACCGGAAGGGTTTTATTTCCTCAGTTGCGATTAGAGAAATAAAATATGGCGGTACGAAGTTCGCCGGGTCAGCTAGTATTTTATATTTTTAATGGACTAAGCGGTCTATTCGCTTGAAATACAATATGAAATGGGAAGAGAAATTTAACCCGCGAGCGGGATTTGAACCATGCACCCTCCGCACCATAGACGCACAGGCCGCGCCGCGCCGCTCCGCTGCAGTGCTACTGTAGTGCGTCTTATTTCTTAGGAAACAGTGTAAAGAATATTTTTCTGGCCGCGCCGCTCTGCCGCCGCGACGCACCTCTCCGCCGCTGCGCCGCTCTAGTGCGTTTTCACCTTTAAGGAGGCGGCGACCGGAGAATTCCCCATACATATGTAATAGTAAAATCATTTGAAATAGGAGCATATTTCCAACATTAAATGATTTTATTCGGAATAAGACACTAGTTATCTAGGTTCCTAATTATATTTCAATTCAAGATAGTAGTACTTTGGACTAAAATATGATAGATAGGTAAGTATTTTCACAAAATATAGGTATTTTCAAATATACCTCCAAATTATAAGTATTTTAGACTAAAATATAATTAGGAACCTATATAACTAGTGTCTCATTCCGAATAACGTCATTAAATGTTGGAAATATGATCTGATTTCAAATGATTTAACTATTAATTATATAAATAATATTAAGGGACAACTTCCACACACGGTCATCCGGTCCCAAACTAGGCTAGGAGTCTGTACTATGGCAACCAGATGACTGATATACATACTTATATAAGTTTATAACACCCGGACACATATGAAACAGACATTATGCTCGTACACACAAATGTTTGACCTGGCCGGTGATCGAACCCGGGGCCTGCGGCACAGAAAACAGAGTTACTACCATCTGAGCCAACGAGGCTGTCAAATAAACATTTTGTATGGGGAATTCTCCGGTCGCCGCCCCGTTAACGTTCCTATAAGTTTGAACTATTATTTATTCTGTGCCCAACTCAGAGTTACCAACACCGCATGAGTAATGATTTGCCAATGAAGATACCTATAGAACACAGATCAGGATGAACTGTGCTATAGAAACACGGTTTTCCCTCCCTAGTTGCTGCACCCGACGGAGTCCACATAATGAATATTATATAGTATATATTATATTGTTATGTATGTATCTATAATCTTAGTATATAATGTATTGGTTATAGTATGGTATTATAAGTAGGTATGTATTATATATTATTTTATTTGTATTTTATTTATTTATCATTTAAGTATTTGTTTTTGAAACCACCGTCCCTTCATGTTCTGTATATCCTTTTTCTGCATGGTTGTCTGGAAGAGATCGCTCTGAGCGATAAGGCTGCCAGTTGTTACTTTTTCTAGTTTTTAAGTTTCCTTTTTGGCTTTTTTTTGTATAATTGTGGTACCAATAAAGTGTTATTATTCATTAATTAATGTGCTACTTTATTATATTATATTATATTATTTACTATATTATAAAATCCTAAATGACTCACTGACATGCAACGCAGAGCCCAAACCACTGATCCTAGAGACTTCAAATCTTGGAATGTAAGTTCTTATCGTTGTCTGTACGTGTGCTAAGAAAGGATTATTGAAAATTCACATTCTAAGGGGTCCAAAAGGAACGTCAAAGTTTTGGTATAAAACTCCCAATTTCGTAATTGCGAGCGAACAAATCCGCTTTGTTTGTGTATTTTCAATAATAACTTGTGGAGAGTTAAACATAACATAACATACATTCACGCCTTTTTCCCGAAGGGGTAGGCAGAGGTGTACCCAGGACTCAGTCCCATAGCAGATACACCCACATTTCGCCAGTATGTTATTGGTTCCATGTAATAGGGGGCGAGCCTATTGCCATCTACCGGGCACAGTTCCAGACTCCAGGCAGTTATTGAAATAATTCCTAAAGGAAAAATCCAATATTTAACACTGCTGGGGATCGAACCCGGGACCTCTTGATTGGCAGTCGAGCATGCGCCCTCTACGCCACCAAGGCAGTCCGAGGAGAGTTAAACATTGATTGATTGATTGAACAGAATACCCTATAGCCAACGTGCAGTGCCAGTACGACAGTCCGAGCGACACAGAAGAAGAGACGCGGCCACACGGGGCTGTCGCCGGAGACCACACGTACGGAGTGACCTCCTTGCAAGATGAACCTCCCGCCTTTGTTATACATCAGGTTGGTTCTACGCGTAACATAAAGGTGTAGTTGTACTTAAGGAATGTATTTAGTATTTACCCATAAAATGGTAGAACATTCAAAAGAATGAATTGCTAAATTCCCAAAAAATAATCAACTTTCCATTACGAATTTCGCAATTCTGTTTGATGGGTACATACAAAACGCTGATGGGTAAATACAAAACGCTAATGGGTAAATACAAAACGCTGATGGGTAAATAAGAGAACTGACGGCCGATGGGGCTGCAAAGTTCTCAAATGGAGACCACGGACCGGCAAGCGCAGCGTAGGACGTCCACCCGCAAGGTGGACAGACGATCTGATAAAGACGGCAGGAACACGATGGAGGCGGGCCGCTTGCAACCGGACTGAATGTAAATCTATGGGGAAGGCCTATGTTCAGCAGTGGACGTCCTATGGCTGAGATGATGATGATGATTATGATGGGTAAATAAAAAAAATACAAGTTATTTTATTAGTTGACTGCATCGATGGCGTAGTGGTCACAATCTCAACTGCCGATCATGAGGGCTCGGGTTCGATCCCCAGGACAATTCTTTGTAAAAAAAATCTTTAGAATATTTTAGAAAAAATTGCAAAATGTGTAGCCGTGGCCGTTGTCAGCGAACAACCGGGAGTCACTGGCAAGATGGTCACCGCGCGGATCCCTCTGCTGCTTTTCTGCATCTCATATTGTTCTTCTTCAAGCGATGAAGTTAGCGCGGTGCTTGGGCCTCACAAAACGTTGGGCCTTATCACGCAGTTGTACCTTACCTTACTTGTATAGGTATTTTGGATTGTAATAAGGAAGCTAAGGAACCTATAGACAACTAGTCTGTCGTTCCGAGTAACATCATTGTATTTTGGAAATTCACGTGTTACAGACGAGTGAAATCCAGCCAATAGTGAGACAAGTGAGTCAGGGTGAGTTGGCCCCTAAGATAATGACTCTAGCGCCGGGCTACCCCACACTGAATGTGATACATGTCGGAGATCACGTTCCCACCAGCCTGGGGGTTGTACCCTTACATGTGAGTATCAAAAACAAACTCAAACTCAAAAAGATTTATTCAAATAGTTCATAATCTGACACTTTTGCACGTCAATGAAGATAAACAGTACTGAGTCTACCGTGCGTTCGGAAAGATACCTCTACAAGAAGGACGCACAAGAAACTTGTAGGGCTTATTTTTTTCAACAGATTTCACAATATTTGGTTTGGTTACAATCGTTTTCTTTGAAGGTGCCGCGAGGTGGCTATGCAGAAGTTTCCAGGCATCTTTGTCCTCTATGTACTGGTTGACTTTATAATAAGCCTTCATAATAAGTCAATCATATCGATTGCAGATATCCCAATCAAGTCCTCAGCCAAGCGGCGAGCTCAGTATAAACAAGCGCATTCGCCGGAGCGAGGTAGTGTTGCGGCAGGCGGCCGAGTGTGTGTGCAGGGGGCACACCTTCCAGACTGTCTCGGAACAATTCAATATTCCTATATCTACTATACGGTAATTTTTTTTTTAATGTTAGAGTGCCTATATTGAAAAAATACTAAACAATAGAGCTACCTTATATATAAGGTAGCTCTATTGTTTAGTCATTTTTCATATACTTATTATCATACCCTAACTAAATACACCATATCATAGAACACTTCGATAATCCACAGGCCGACATGTCAGCCTATAGAAAATCCCAGTGCTCTAAACCACAGTCAGATGGCAGCGTACCCAAGATGCTGGCGGCATTGCCACGTTGAATAGCAATGCTTATACGTTGAGCCATAAACGCCAGCATTTTGATCATGCGTAACTAAACATTGATAAAAAGGAAAGGGGAAATGAGGTACTGGTTTCTAGAAAATGGCAACCTCAAATTAGGTCCCATTATGTCCACGTACGTCAGTAAAGTGAGGTCGTACGAGCGAATAATATTGTTGTCTCGGTCGCACTTCGGTCTAAGGGACGTCTTTTAATCTTTGTTGTTCATTATATGTCACTGTGCAAACTGCACACTGAGCAAATTGCACGTGCCATTGGTTAAGGGCTGGGATAACGTACCCTATCTCCCCTTTTCTTTATATCAATGTGACTAATCACTATGTTATTAAGTAGATTTAAACAAGTGAAGTACCTAGTATTTGTTATAAGCAACATATTCTTAGTTTTAAATGTCTAGATCTCAATTTAAGTTAGAAATTAATTACTCATTAGCTAGTCATTAGACTAAATTATAATAAGATGTTATATCTTTAGAGGTTTGACTTGCAACGAAAAAAATATGCCACTTCTGATGTTGATCACCATAATATTATCCCACTTCTGATGTTAATGGGTTTTGTTAGTTAATGTTTGTTATTTTCTCTAGTAGGTAGTGGTAGGTAGGTGCGTAGAAGTAACTTTGCATGTCTTTTGAGTAATTATTAATGGAAAAAGCCCAAAAACACGGCTCGGCCTGAGAATGAAATTATTGAATACCACTCGTGTCGACAGTACATTGTAAATTATTGTATACTTATTCTTAACTGCTAGTATTTAGATTTGTAACAGTACAAAATAAATATAATAAAATATAGAACGTTGTTTGGTACGTATGCTTTTGTTAACCCCTTCAGGTGCCGACGACTCGTTTTCGCAGGTAAAATCCTTTGTTAATCTTCAAGCTGTGAGACGATTTTTGGTAACGTTTCTTATGAATTTTAAAATTTTGACACATAAATTGATTTTATAAAATATAATTGAACAATGAATCAAACCCAGGGTCTCTCTCTCCCAGGGCTTATGCAATAAGTTACTGGATTAAGGAAAGGAGATATTAATTATTAACATTTTTATATGTTATATTATGGTTATTACAGTTTCTTCATGGCACGGAAAGGAATCTTGCCGCAACGACGGCGCGGCCGAAGCACACAGGTAACTCACTTTAATAGAAGGAAGTGTGTCTGTTTGCTACCTGTTTATACCAAAACTACTACCGCGGTTTGGCTGAAAATGTCATACGTCTTAGATAGCTTGCTTTTAATAACTTATAGGATAATACTTCAGCAGAAAATGGTCTAGTCGAAGTTATTGTCAGAGGGCGTAGGGTCAGTTGTACCATTGAAGTTTTTCCATTGATGGTACAAATTGTACACCATTTTACAACGCTTCTACCATGATAGAAAAGTATGGATATTCGCTTGTACAATGGAACTAGTAATAACATCGTTGAATCTCTTGGGGGCCATCCATAAATTACGTCACACGAATTCCATGGTTTTTTTGACCCCTACCCGGTCTTTGTCACAGCTGGTCATATGTGAGACCCCCCCCTACTTAGTGTGATGTCACATATTTTGCAATTTTACATTTAAACATAGGTATATCAAATTATTTTTATGTTATTCTTTAGTAAGTATGTAGTTTAAATTAAGTGTTGTAATACTTAGATAAAAAATTATATGTCACAAAATTTGGGTCCCCTCCCCACCCCTTGTCACACTTCATGGACCCCATCTGTCCCCCTTAACCTGTTACGTAATTGATGGATGGCCCCATTGTACCATGATAGAAAATCTCTTGTTCCATTTTTATTAGCTTATAAAAAAAAAACATAATATATTCACGCCTTTTTCCCGAAGGGGTAGGCAGAGGTGTACCCAGGACTCAGTCCCACAGTAGATACACCCACATTTCGCCAGTATGTTATTGGATCATGTAATAGGTGGCGAGCCTATTGCCATCTACTTAGCTTATGTATATTGTTATTCATTGTTCATGGTTATAGGTACAAACCGTTTTGATTAAATAAATAAATAAGTATGTATTGTGAATCCACAGATAATCCGTAGCAACAGTCCGGAGCCCCCGTACCACATGCAGCACTACAAGCTGCCGCAGATGCTCGCACTCGCCGACACCGACGACAACACGCAATCTTAGACATTATTATATTATTATACCACCTTTACTAGATACTGAATACTGAACGACGCTTTAAGGTGCTGTCCAAAGCAAATTCGTCCTCTCGCTCACACGTACCCACATTTTGGAAGATTAAAAAAAAACTACATGTAATGTAATTACGTCAAATAGACAACTAGGTAATGCACCGGGGAACATTTGGTACAGTCATGCTCACTAAACTGCTGTCGCTCGCGGCGGCGTCGCGTGGAGGGCCGCTCTCCTCCCTCTAATATGGTTGAGGAGGACGGCGCTGGTACGTGCGTCTACTCGTGAACGGGTGCTGCGAGCGGGGGTTGGTCTGTGCCAGTTGTTCTGTGGTGTAATAGATCTATATGTATATATGTATAAGTATTATAATTATATATGTATGTATTTATATATTTATGTTAAATAATGTATTTATATCTGTATGTATAATAATAGGTAAATAAAATAAAAATATTACGCTATGGACTCCCTCAAGATAGTCTTAAGTTAGTCCAATAAAAACGCCTAATAATGCAATTAATTATGTAAAAAAAGGTCCAAACGCTCTTGTTTGGAGATGTTTTGATGTACAAATAAAAAATAAAAAAAATAGACAACTAGGTTTAAGAAAATAACAATACAAAGATTCAGTAAAAAACCAATTTAATCCAAACAAGTTTTCAGTGCCCTTTTTATTTTTCTAAGATTTTTTTTCTTTGTGCAGGTTTTTATACATGAAAACTCGTTTGGATACGAGTAAAATTAGATTTCTTACTGAATCTTTGTATTGTTATTATCTAGAACCTAGTTGTCTTTATTTTACGTAATTTACATGTAGTATTTTTTAAATCTTCAAAAATGTGAGTACGTGTGAGCGAGAGGGCGTATTTGATTAGGACAGCGCCTTAAGGTTAAACGTCACCCAAAATGAAAATAAACAGATATGAAGAAATAGGGAGTCATTTTTCACTCAATTGTTTATGGTCGGCTCTGGATCTGGACTTTACTTGCACGAAAACATATTAAGTAAAAGAAAATCGTATGGTTCTTTTGCTATTAAAAAAAAACGACTGCCTCGGTGGCGTAGAGGGCGCATGCTCGCCTGCCAATCAAGAGGTCCCGGGTTCCATCCCCAGGTCAGGCAGTGTTAAATATTGGATTTTTCCATTAGGAATTATCTCAATAACTGCCTGGAGTCTGGAACTGTGCCCGGTAGAGGGCAATAGGCTCGCCCCCTATTACATGGGACCAATAACATACTGGCGAAATGTGGGTGTATCTACTATGGGACTGAGTCCTGGGTACACCTCTGCCTACCCCTTCGGGAACAAGGCGTGAATGTATGTATGTTTATGGATGAAAAAAAACATTAACATAACCTAAAACTGCTGTTTTGCAATTTCCATAAATACGAAGAAACTGTAAGGATTTCTTTAACACAATATGTTTTCGCGTGGAAAACAATTGCGTACAATTGCGTGGAAAATTATTCCCTATTTCTTTATATCTGTGTATTTTCATTTTGTATGGGTGACGTTTAACCTTAACACGTTGCCTGTGTGGCTGGAGTTAGGAGTAGGTATACACACGTGTAAACACATTTTTTTAGTTAGCTATAAGCTCACAGTCGATATATAAATCTATTACTCACGCGCATTGATTTAAAGAAAAGGGAAGATAGGATACTTTCTCTAGCGCTTACTCAACAACTGGCACGTGCAATTTGCTCAGTGTGCAGTTTGAACAGTGCAATTTAATAAACAACAGAGATAGAAAGATGCAACTAAGACCGAAATGCGACCGAGACAACAATATTAGTCGCTTTTACGACCATATTTTGAACAAATCTCGAATAAACAAATATATTATTTATATCCCTGTCTGCAAATGACTGCGAAACAAAGGAAGTGGATGAACCTAATTACATCTAATTTGAGCATTCCGTTTTCGAGAAGCCAGTGCCTCATCTTCCTTTAATAATCAAAGCATGCTGTAAACATGTTTGTAAACATATTCGATCCAATAACTAGCCGACTTCTAACCCCCGCACACGTAGGCTACTTGGAACTAAAAACTTGCGAAGATTGGATGTACCTACTATGGGACTAGGTCCAAGTCCTAGGTACACCTCTGTCTACCCCTTCGAGAAATAGGCGTGATGTTATATTATGTAAATAAATGTAGAATCTCATTTATTCATATGAAAGTGATGTTTAGTAATAAATAATGTTGGTTAATTAGGTACTAGTATACTTATGTTTAGAAGTACGTAGAAATAGATAATTACCAACGAGGAGCTGTTGATGGCATTTTCAATACAATTATTAGTTGTTTCCTATAAAAGGGTTCCTAGACGGTCAATCGACTTGATGACAAGCGTGTAAATTGCTTGAGCCAAGCATGTTGACCGTTTACAATGTTTGCAGTCTAGATTTTAGTAAGCCTAGAATACCAACTGTCCATCAAGGTTTCTAAGCAGTATTGTAAGAACACAAAATAACAAGTGTAGAGATGTAAGCATTTACAAAAAGCATTTACGTGCTTGATGTGATTTTATATTTTTGCTTGATGCGACGTTTTGACAGTGTACGCGCCCAGTTTGAACAAGCATTACTTTTATTTAAACTCAAAGAGCTGAGAACGCTTTGTCCATGTTTGCGTTCATTAAACTCAAACTAAACTCAAAAAGATTTATTCAATTTGGTCACAATCTGACACTATTGCACGTCAATGGTGATAAACAGTAATGAGTTTACCGTGCGTTCAGTGCAATACCTCTACAAGAAGAACGCACAAGAAACTTGTAGACTTTAATTTTTTCAACTGATAGTTTTACAACAGGCAATATGGTTTGGTTACATTTGTTTGCTTGCAAGGTGTTTGACCACCTATTGGGACGATTGGGAAACGAAATGAGAGCAGTACCTCTTGCTAGCTCAAGCTGCTTGAGCTAGCTAAACAAAATAACGTGTTTGTCATCTAGCCGTTTGACCGTCTCAGAACCCCTTTAGATATGTAGGGGGCAGTCGTTTTCTCACGTTGGAGCCTCGTAGGAATCTTGCCGATCTGAAACTCTGACAATAGGTATGGGTTGTCCACATAACCCATATGAATTGACTCGAGCAGTGTAATTGGGGTAACCCGTTCTGTTAGAGTTTAAATTAATTACTATTATTACCTATTTGAGTTAAAAATATTGCAATAATTGCTATAACAGCAGAGGCCTTGTTAACATATTTTACTATAAAAATGTAATTCAGTATTTTTGTATAGAATTACCTAATAATAATTTTAGATCACATGCATTTCAATGTAGATTGTAGAAAGCCTAGAATACTAGCTGTTCATCTAGGTTTTCAAGCAGTATTTTAAGAACACAAAATAACAAGTGTACATACAGAAGTCAATCCACATAGAACTCGTTCTCGAGCAACGCACACATAGATATCGCTCACGGAAACGATATCTCGGAACGGTTGGGAACTGTGCGAGCGCGGGTGCCATCCGCTTTTATGATATTTTTGTACGCGTCTTATGATATTTTTGTTGAAATTGAATTAAGTATGTCGGTTAATATTGGTAATTATTTCCGTTCATCCTGTTTTTTTTATTATCAACAATCAATCAAACAACTAGATACGAGTGCCACTACCACGATAGTTTTTTCGCATAAGCCAAAGTTGATAACCCTAGCACGACTACCGAGCGTAGGTATGAAAAGTGAGGTACATACATGAACATGACTTCTGTATTTTGTAGTAAGAATATTCAAAGTTAACTGGTAATCAGATAGACGTCCAATACACGATAGGTTAGACGTTAGGTGCCATCAATCATAAGTGACGGACGGCAAATTTCTTTCTTGGATGACGTCAATAGGTCAACCATCAATCATAGCAGCTGTGACTAAACTGACAGCCTAACTTATCGTGTAGAGTGTAGAGGATGCCTATTAGCATCAGACAGACAGACAGACAGACGGACAACAAAGTGATCCTCTAAGGGTTCCTTTTTTCTTTTGAGGTAAGTACGGAAGCCTAAAAATTGACAAATCTGAAATCACGAAAAATTCTGTTTTCATATATATTGCTAAGGGTTAAGTAATTAAATCAACCTTTTCTATGTAACAGCAGTGTTTTTAGCGATTTTGTAGTGTGCAATGACACTAAGATGCAACTACCTAATTACCTGTACCTAACAATAAGTAGGTAGTAAAAATAAGTAATTCTGCAAGCAAAACCTTTTATTTGTCTGCAAATAATTTAGTTTTATGTATATAGAAAATAATTTTTAAGCATTTAGTACTTTAGCAAGAGAATAAGAATTGTAGATACTTTTGGCAGCTTGAGTAACGTAAAATACGTGTATATCTACCCTATAATATTTGTTTAAAGTAAGGATATTAATTAATAAGGACTTATTATAGGGTCGTTACACATGTGACGGAAGATACGTCGCGTCTTATTGGTCGCGTTGGTTGACTTGTCCCAAATGTGCTCGTACCTTTGTTAATAAGGTAGGATACGCGAGTCATTACAGAGTGCACCAGAGGGTGGAGAATTTACACCCTAATAACAGCAGTCTAAGTGTTAAATATGCCTGTCCAGTTTTCACAGTCGCCGAGGCCGAAATCCGTCAGAACGACATCATCAACGTCAGAACAAAACAAATCTATATCCATAATATCCATACTACTGTCTGTCTTCTCACGCTTAAACCGCTGAACCGATTTAGATTAAATTTGGCATTGAGATAGTTTGAGTCCCGAGAAAGGACATAGGATAGTTTTATCCCAGAAATCATCCTACAAGGGGTGAAAAAAGGGGTGGAAGTATTTGTTTTATTTGTATTGGAAATCAATCACCGCTAAACCGATTGAGCTGAAATTTGGTATGTGGGTAGCTTAAAACCTGAAATAACATATAGGGAATTGACTTTTTATCCCCATATTCCCACGGGAACGAAGACTACGCGAGTGTAACCACGGGGCACAGCTAGTGTTTATAATAAAACATACAACCTTGCACACTCAACCGATGATGCGTCAGTACAAGGTACCCTCGACTCATCTTCCGTCAGATGTGTAACGAGCCTTATTAGAGCCAGGCTGCACTTAAAGGCCTATTTCACTACACTAAATCAGGGCCCTTAATTAAGGGCGCCCTAACTTACGGCTATGGGATATTTCTGCCTTACTGTTATTACACACTTATTGAGGGGTCTTAATTTAGTGTAATGTAATTGGCCTATATAACCGCGCGAGGATTTTAGCCGCGTCACTTTACGATTCAATGACGTCAATACAAGTGAACTGGCAATTTTTTCAGGGACTGATTTTCGGTTGATAAAACAAATCGCACGCCGTTAACCGTAGTGCGGCATGGCCATTCATAAGTCAGTAAATGTGCGAGGAATGCATGTGAGTAGGCGTTTGTTATAGACAATAGACTAGGCTGCCTACAGGCGTTCTACACGTTCAGTAAATACCATAGATAATAAAAATAAATTGTTAAGGCATACCGGTAGCACTAAGCATACTTAACTTGTAAGTATGCTCTTAGTGCAGGGTTCCAAACCTATAGATATCGCAAACTTAATATTAGTGACCACAATTTATTTTTGTAAAATTTTTCGGTTTTGGGATTTTTTCCTTTGCTTGTGTTTAAAGATCTGGCTTCTTTCCAAAGGCTTCTGTCCTCTTTCTATGAACCTTCGGCCACGAATGAACAGACTTGTGATGCATATGAATATTAATAATTAAATAAAATAACGCTTTTTAACCAGTAATATATATCACAAAAATAGGTAGTACCTAACCGAAAAAATCTTAAAATTAAATGTAAAACGACATTATCAGAGTTACTATTCGAAAAATATCCGCCACTCCAACATAGTTCATTTCAACCAAAAAGTTTTTATTCGTTTGTTAATTTTTAATTCAGTCACAGAATACTATTCAGTACTAATAAGACCAACCTTTTTTCATCGAACTCCATAGAGGTGCTATTGAGAGAAATAAAACTGTCATGGTGGCTCACATTATCAAAAGCAATCCAGGAGTTTTGGCGGGAGACCGAAAAATACAGTTTGGCTCCCGTATCTTTATCAATTATCGGTGCATTTTCGAGTGTTTAACGTGTAATAATGGTGGAATATTACGTGTTGAGTGTTTTCGAAGATACACAAGTCTATTGGCAGGTGATGCGGGAGTTGAAATGTGATTTTTCGTGTTCCCGCCAAAATTCCGGCAGCTTCTTGTAAAAACCACCACTTTATTGGAGCTGTGACTTGACTGGGCTTGCCCTGACTGAATTGACTAATTGACCATATTAACTTGAAAATTTATGTAACTTGACACTGGCTATACATTCGTGTGGGTCCATAAAAGAAGAAAAAAAAAAAAAAAAAAAAGCAATCCAACTAAAAAAAAATATCAATTATCAAAAGTCAAAAGTGGATATTATTGAAAATATTTTTTATTTTATCACTTTTTTGTCTTTTGGCTGGCTACAAAAATATTAAATGAAAAATAGTTTGTTGAAAAGACAGATTTTTTTGGTTAATTATCTTTTTGCAAGCATACTGCTCTGTATGGCCAGGAGTGGACATTGAGCTTTCATGGTGGAAAAATTTGCCAATGTATAAATCCATCCTCACAAACTTTCGCATATATAGTATTAGTAAAGATAATATAGTTAGGTACCTACTGTATATCACATTATTATGGATATATTATTGAATGTGTAGTGTCGCCATAAAATTAAAAATATTTTAAACCAGTATTATTTTTGTATGAACACAAGTTTCGGTACTAACTAGACCAGTGCCATGAATACGAACACAAATATACCTTTTATTAGTATAGGTACATAATATATGTTATTATATAATAACGAAGTTTATAATATTCTGTATAGATACCTACATGATACATGTACCGATGTAGTGCAGTAATAAACACATATTTTGTCTATCCTTTAAATTTCATTTAAACCGTTCCTTACTATTTACTAGCTGTGCCACGGTTTCACCCGCGTAGTCTTCGTTCCCGTGGGAATATCTGGACAAGAAGTACCCTATCTGTTATTCCAGGGTCTGAGCTACCTCCATACCAAATTTCAGCCCAATCCTTTCAGTAGTTATTGCGTGAGAGTAACAAACATCCATTTAACCATCCATCCATAAGTAGAATTTATTTAATTAAGAACAATACTATGATGGCCCGAACGCATAGGGCCGGTAAATTCGATTGGAAACAATTGCCTGCCGTCCTGCCGTGACGGACGAGGTGAGAAATTCCTTAGCACAGTAGCCAAGTACCTTACATCAGTTTTGTTCTTGAATACGGGTGTACCCAAGTCTCACCATTCCAGGTTTTTTTTTATGATAGTGTGACAAGACGAGCAAATCAGGTGCCTGATGGTAAGCGCTAGTTCAGACATGCGGGAACCGCGCGTTTACAAATCGCGTGGTTTGAAACCGCAAAATTGTGATGCTATTCAGACACGCGCGGTTATTATAATATTATTATATATAATAATATATATAATATTATTATATATAATATTAGCTACTTAAAATATTCTTTTTTTCCAACGTGTCTTCACAATTTCCAAATACCTCCACCAACTCTTGCCAAGCTCGGTTCTTGATAATTTTATTTGAGTAATCCTCACACTGAAAATCCCATATTGCAGGTCTCTTCTCCACCTCATAAATAAATAGTTCAGTGTCGAAACGATCCATGGCGAACTCACGAGTTGTAACGTGCTAACCGCGCGGTATCCGCAGCGCAACTGAACGCGACGTAAAGACTCCATAGTAATAGAAACGCGCGGGAGTAGTGCGATTCTATTTTCTGGCGGTTGGGTTGCGGTAACCGCGCGGCTTGATTAACCGCGAGGTTATGTCTGAACGATTACTAAATAACTCATACAAATAAGACCCGCGCGATTTCCGTGCGATTCTGAAATCTCGCGATTCCCGCCGTGTCTGAACTAGCGCTAAGCATCATGATTGCCCATATCATACACAGTGCCAGCCAGTGTGTTAAAACTCAAAATTATGCGCGGCACAGCACTGCGCCTGTCACCCTGAGATATTAGTTGTTGAAACTCGTCATGGCCAGTAATTTCCCAGGTAACATTGCCCTTCAGACCGGAACACAGTAATTTTTGCACATTACTGCTTGGCGGATGAATAGCTGGCAAAGGTGTAGTACTTCCTTCCCCAGGCGGCCCCCTGCAAGAGAGGCCTACCACTACAAATATATAAGCAGATCCAGGAACTGTGCCCGGTAGATGGCAATAGGCTCGCCCCATCACATATGGGACCTAAAACAGGCGAAGTGTGGATGTATTTGGAACTAGGTCCCGGGTACCTCTGCCTACCCCTTCGAGAAAAGAGCACGATATTATGTAATGAATAAAAGAGGTAATATAATTATTCAACAATTATTTATTGACATATTATTACAATAAGTGTAAGGCAACAAGGCTGTGTTTGTACTATAAAAATACGCTGTGAAATACAACATTATAGGAAAATATCATTAATTCATCATTAAAGGTGTAGTCATACTGAAGGGGGAGCATTACCCCTTGAATAGACTGAAAAAAAAAAATTACATCACGTGTTACAAAGAGGTAGTATAGTTATTAACCTAATAAAAAAAAAATCTCGAAATTCGCAAAAACAAAATCGGGTTCCACACTTTGCCACAATTTTTTTTATGAACTGTATTCAAGTGTATAACTCGACAGAAACGAGTAGAAACTGAACTAATTAAAGTGAATGTGTTGATTAAATTGTTTTTACTCTTGTAAAAGACAGTGACGCCTCCATTATTTTTTACTCTTTTCTGTCGAGCTATATATGACTTATTAAAAATTATGACGTAAAATTTAGTTCTAATAAAAATAACCATAAGCAAATTCAGTTGAACAATAAAAAATAAGGAAAATCCATTCATAAGACCCGTTACACGTCCGAAATTAAATTAATTTATAATAGTTGTACAACTTCATGTAGAAATACTAAGTTGCCATGCTCAAATGGGCATCATGTTGAACCATATAATTATACTTGTAACACTATTTTGTACACATGGCTTGCAATTAACTAAACTTGAAATTATGTATGGCGAAATATTTTTTGCGAAGTTCGCAACGGTTTCATTTTCGACGGGTAGACGTAACCCTCTAACACAATTACTGCTGTTTGTTTTTTAATGTTCTATAAATTGTTAAAACACGCATTTGTATTGACTAGTGATGGTAATTAATGCGATTTCACATTAATATCATAAGCTTGCGAATTAATGAGTCATTGCATGCTAACTGCTATTGCTATGCTATTTGTTAATACGATAATTCGCATTTCGCATTTCACACCGCCCTGCTATTAATTTTAACGAATTATATAATCATACACGATCATTCAATATACGACCCTAACTACAAGAAAATAAAGATAATTGCTTAACCGACTTGACTACCAAATTGCTAAAAATTTCCCTTAAAGCGATGAATTCGCTTCATTCGCATTCACAGATTTTCGCAACTTCATTAAATTTGCTATGTGCTATAATTAAGCTTTCGCATGCTAACATTGAATGCGAATGCTAATTAATCCATCACTATTGACAGTTGAATAGACTACGCGCCTGGCGTGTGTAGCCGCACTAGCGTTGCGCAAAAAAAAATGTATGTGTTTCCAGCAGTAATTGTGTTATGTATTATACTAGTATACCTTTTTGTAGCACGTTGTATATTAGCGACTCATGCTAACGTCTACTTTCACATAGTTTTAAAGAAATTTTTGAAGAGTATATTAGAAGAACCCTTCGGTATAACTACACTTTTTTCGTAACATCTGGTATACTTAAAATCATCAAACAAAATAATTCACTTCATCTCATTTTATCGTATTGGTATAATTCGTTAATAGCTGCTATTTATCACGTAAGACGTCCACTTCACGATAGGTTACCCGTCAATCAGTCATGTGGGATACTGAGTGACGAACTATAGACCATCAAATCTAAGAAATACCGTTTGAAATTTTATCTTTACAATCATTGAGAGAGAAGAAATTACTTTTCATACACACAATTTCAATAACATTCGCCGTAAAATCATAGAATTATGGATGATTTAATTTTTTTTTTCTGATGAAACCGGACTATTTTTCAAAATTCTTTTTAATTATTGTTCTCATTAAAGAAAGCGTTTAAAAATACACCTTTTGCCTAATTTTCTTCTTAAATCCTTCAACAAGGCAAAACGGGACTCGTTAGATTTGACAGGCTTTTATAATTCTTGAATGAAGGTAATGATCAAACGATAGATCAACCTTATATGATAGCCATGACTGTGGCTAAACTGACAGTGAAACCTATCGTGTAGTGGACGCCTAAATAGTTCTTTATTAATTAAATTGGTTGGCTCACGAACCTATTATGCGTTTATAATAATATAATATTGATATGTAGCTTAATAATTGTGTACAGGTCGTTTAACTAAAACTGGCGTTCACTGAACTCACATAAAGGGTCCCCGCACACGAGCCACCGGCCACAACCACAAAACGCCGTTGACGCCGGTGGCCGCCACACCGTTCTTCAGGTGGCGGCGTTTCAAATCAAAATATTTATTGCGAATAAGGGTAGCATGATAAAGATGTTATAATGCGCCTTATTCTTTCGTACGCCATGCAAACATAGGTCTTTTGTTATATTTCCTTAAATTTGGTTCATAAATGGTACCTTAGAACTTAATTTACGGAAATATGAAGAGGCTGTCATTCTTATTAATCTCATCGAAAATAGACGAATTTCTTGTTTCCAAGCGGTCTTGTCGTCAAATAATATACTTTTCTAAGTTCCAAGCGAGTGTTCTATACAAAATGTTACAAAAAGTTGTAGTAATACTCAAGCAGATGCGTCTAGCCTTCAAACTGAACAACTTTAAGCTGTTTGCCCACAATACCGTTACATTATAGCGCCATGAGCGGAAAAAATATTATCCGTTTGAAATGTACGAGGCTATGCTTACTAGACCGTATCGTGACCGTCGCGTGCAGTGCACGGCGCGTAAGGGACTAATCATTAATGAAACATATTTGTATGTGTACGCATCCCCATACAAAATCGTGGTTTTCTATGGACAAAAGCTGAACAGAGCTGAATAAGTGTGATTAGTTCCATAAGCTTTGGTCTTCTGTGGAGAAGTAGTCAGTATATATTGCCGCAGCTACCAGATTAGTATACTTATCCTGGGGCCGGAGGGTGCAGGAGAAGCCAAAAACTCTTCTATGTACTAAGATTATAATTTAATTCCATATGTCTGTGACGTCGCGTTGTTGCTAGGAGTGAGCCCGGTGTGACGTCATCGGAGATGGTCTTGTCGCACGATATAACAAGTATGTCAACTCGTGCCACACACCGCAACGCATGCCGAGCACGACGCTGCGGTGTGTGGAGTACCCGCTCCCCTTCACCGCTGACGCACACTGCGATTAAACAAGAGACCATCCCCGACGTTTTTCATACGATTTTGTGTCTGACACCGCTTACCGCAGCGTTGTGCGTCAGTATCGCGAGACCAAAGCTTTAGCTCTCTGTCAACCATTTCGATGAGAACGTTGTTGATACGTTAATTACGTTAATCGCCTTAGGGTAGGCTTAATCGGTTAGGGTTTGCCGACGCCAGACAGATGTTAGGATAACGCGCAGCGATCCAGTCGATGATTTTACGACGAAAGGTCCCGATAACAGTTGCGAATGTCTTTTATTAAAATTAGGTTTTATAATAACGCCATGTGGCGAGTGCAGACCGTAACACGTTACAGCGGGCAAGGTACACCGTTCCGTATCCGTCGTCTGGTCAAATACGTTCATGTAACGGTCTTATAACATAAAACATACTGATATAGTGGGCAAACAGCTTTGAAGAAATAATATAATTTTGAAATTCTCTACTTTTAACAATAATATCTGGTATTCCTACAGCTTTTTGTAAAACCATATACTAATATACAAGTATAATATCATATTTGGTCGGATTCATCAAGAGGTAGTACATACATACATACTATTCGTACATACATACATTTCTATATTAATGAGTTAATTAGATTTAACTACATCTACGAGACTTAAGTAGCTTTACGAGTAGACTTAAGGGGCAACGCCACCTTTTAGCATCTTAACACAATCCTATGAAAACATTACCACACAGATGTTTTGTATTACCCTTTCTTCTGTTTCTTCCAAATATAATTAACCCATTGAAAAAAAAAGAGACTGATCAAAATGTTATTAGCTTTCGGCCCAGAATGAACAGCCTTATGACGATTTTGAATATTATTATTTGATTATACTAACCCTTTTTAACCAATGATAAATCACAAAAGTCGTTACCTACCGAAAAATTCATAAAATATGATAAATATAACTCCATAGATAATAAAGAAATTAAAACTGTCATGGCTGCTCATATTTTCATTGTCAAAAGCAAATTACGTATTTATTTTTTTACTTTTTTATCTTGAGGTAGGCTACAAATATATGACATGACAAATCGTTTATTGAAGACATTTTTTTTTTTTTTTTTTTATGATAGTGAGTAACAAGACGAGCAAATCAGGTGCCTGATGGTAAGCATCATGATTGCCCATATCAGACACAGTGCCACCCAGTGTGTTAAAATTCAAAATTCTGCTCAGCACTGCGCCTGTCACCTTGAGATATTAGTTGTTGAAACTCGTCATGGCCAGTAATTTAGCTGGTAATATTGCCCTTCATATCGAAACACAATAATGTTTGCACATTATAGCTTGGCGGATGAATAACTGGCAAAGGTGTGGTACTTCCCCAGGCGGCCTCTTGCAAAAGTGGCCTACCACTACAAAAATCTTTTTCATATAGGGTCTAGATTGAAGAGCTTTACCAAATTGTTTTTTTTTGTATTCCCCTGTTTCCTCCTAATATAATTAATCCATTCGATAATTTTATATCCTGATATTTTAGAGATGAAGTATTTTAAACTATGTCCGTATAATTTTACTTTTTTTTTAGAAACTTCATATTTTATTTAGCGAACGTCTAACCACGGAAGTTACTATGATTTTTAGACGGTTACTAGAAAAAAAAAACTTTTTTATAAGAAAATGAAATGATAGGGGCTTAGTTTAATTCATCTTTAAAATATCAGGATATAAATTTATAGAATGGGTTTATTATATTCGGAGGAAACAGATGAATACAAAACATCGATATGGTAAATTTAATATTTCATAGTATTTTGTCACAATACTAAAAGGTCGTTATATTCCTCTTAATATAAGAAAATATCATATGTTATTTAAGCAGCTTGTCGTGAAATAGGCCTTATATTTAAAATTTAATATTAACTATAATATTATAACGTGAATTTTAACGCAGTGATTTTAACTAGTTTTGATTTTAACACATAATATAAATAAGTACAGAAATAACGGTTCTTAAAAATAACCGTTACGTATAACGAGAAAATACGTTAAAAATAACGTGCATTTGATATGGATACATAATCTTTATATTGTCAAAGCTTTTTAAGCGAAATTATTTATTTACACAAAAAACTAAAGTTCTAAGGCTTTCTTCTAACGTAAAAGTTAGCCGGTGCGACTTAGCTTAAAAAATTAGTAATTTTAACCAATAGTTTATTTTAAACTTAATTTAATAATATTATATACAAATGAATATAACCAGGTGTAGTAATATTAAAGGGTGTTTTTCAGCTACAAATGTAATAATTATATTAGCTAGATGGCGCTCGGGTCGAGTTAGAACACGCTAGCGTTTTGTTCAACTGTTACAAAGGTTACTTTTTTACATTATTCTGAGGTTTTAGATTTGTAATTAGTAAGATAAACATAAACATACATTCACGCCTTTTTCCCGAAGGGGTAGGCATAGGTGTACCCAGGACTCAGTCCCATAGTAGATACACCCACATTTCGCCAGTATGTTATTGGACCCATGTAATAGGGGGCGAGCCTATTGCCATCTACCGGGCACAGTTCCAGACTCCAGGCAGTTATTGAGATAAAATTCCTAATGGAAAAATCCAATATTTAAAACTTTGCCTGACCCGGGGATCGAACCCGGGACGTCTTGATTGGCAGTCGAGCGTGCGCCCTCTACGCCACCGAGGCAGTCAAAATTAGTAAGATGGGTGTTTGTATTTTCTTTTTTACATTTAAACATTTCCACTCTAGTACTACTACACCTTTATGTAACTTCTTCAATAACCTAAGTACAGTGTTACTACTATATTATGCTGTGTATCATTTATAATTAACAGGATACAGGAGATCTTAGCAGTTTGACACAATCCCATGGAAAATTTACTAAATCGATGTTTTGTATTCCCCTGTTTCCTCCGAATACAGTAAACCTATTTGATATATTTATATCCTGATATTTTAAAGCTGAAGTAAAGTAGGTATGTCTCTATCATTTTATTTTTGTTTATAAACGCTAAATTTTTCTGTAGTGAACGTCCAATCACGCGAGTAAAACTGGGATTTATGGAACTTTACTATGAAAAAAACAAGGGTTTATAAGAAAAATTAAAATGATAGGGATATAGATTACTTCACTATAAAAATATCAGGATATAAATTTATAGAATGGGTTAATTATATTCGGAGGAAACAGGAGAATACAAAACATCGATTTGGTAAGTTTTTAATAGGATTGTGTCAAATTCCTAGAAGGCCATGTACCCTCTTAAGTATTATTGACAGTTAAATAATTACATAATATTATAATTATAACTAAAACTAAACCACGATATATAACCAATGCAACTCACGTCATAATAGCGGATCGATAGCCACATAATTGATCGAAATCGGTACAGCAACGGTGGATATGCCGTCGGAAAACCAGAATCATTGCAAAAGTTCTAGGATGATTGCAAAAAAACCGGATATTTGGATACTAAGAATGATCTTTGCGAAAACCCAATAGACCTTAGGATAACACAATCACTTTATGAGCATCGATTTGGCTGATGAATATTAATAATAATTTGAATTTATACTCCAACAGAACAGATGGTAACCCGTTTACAGTGCACCAATCACAATGCTCGCGTCAATTCATATGTGTTATGTGGACAACCCATATTGTCAGAGTTTCAGGTCGGCAAGATTCCTACGCAGCCTCCGACATGAGCTTACGATTGCCTCCTACATATCATCCTACATATCAGGAAACTGACATAAACATGAACTTAACGAATTATCTCTGGTGTAAATCGGTATCAGAAGTCCTACGCAGTTGGTTGGCTTAGGATTTTTATGGGGAGCTCAGGGTGCATAGTGCAGGGTGCAGGGGGCACAGGAAGGTTCCCCGTGGTGCACCCTGGGCAAAGGTGTCTGGTAACAGACGATGGCCGATATCCTGCTAATATCCTGCCAAGTGGACTGCGGTGGGCTCTCCAGTGAGTAGACCACCTCCGCGTGTCCCCTTGAAGTTAGCATGGGGCACAGAAGACGGTGAAAGATGGATTCTCTACTTCCCCAGTGCAGATCCACTCCTACACGGGGGCAACTAAAGAATGCCTGCGCTTGTTGCGCGAGATGACAGCGAGAGAGGTTCTTTCGCATCTCTGATAACGGCGTTCGGGAGGGCAGGGAACCCTTCCGAGAGGGGAGTCATACATTTTTCCCCGGGAAAAATAGAAAAAGAGGGTAGTTTATATTAGCCAATCAGCATTCAAGTTTTCAGATATCCTAGGATCCACTGGATGTTTGCAAAGATCCTTAAACTAGGAAGATCGAGAAAATCTCTCTTAGGCTGGGTTTTTTGATCACTGGTTAAGTCGACCAATAGTTAAATTTCTTGAAAAATAGTTATAATTCAACAAAATTCGTTTTTTCATTCATGCGGTTAACTATTTTTTTCCACACGATTTAACCATTGGTTAGAAATTTAACTACAGTTAGTTTGACAAATGGTTAACTTAACCGTAACTAGCAATAAAAAAACCGGCCCTTAGTTTCTCATTATCCGGTTTTTCACAACTGTCTTGTATCAGGTACTTCGGAATGATACCTTTTTTTTCTGATTATCCTTCAACATAATATTATGTACCATTGCATTTTTTTTAAACATTTTTTATTGAAAACATAAAAAGACTAAACAATAGAGCTACCTATTTAGTATCTACCCTAACTAAATACACTATGTCATAGAACACTTCGATAATCTTTGCATTGGTAAAAATATCTCGGTCATCTGTTTCCTAGAAGAGTTAATAAAATAAATGTATGATTCGTCTCCATCACAGAATATTTAAATAAAAATATTACATTAAATACGTGTTACAAATAGGTATAGTTTGACAGGTAGATGCACCGCCGTAAGTAACTCCACCTGTTTGTAATACGTCATATATTATGGCAACACTTAAACTTAAAATCTAACTGCTGAACCTATTTTTGGATTATATCTTCCGTATACGAATTATAAAATTCAATAAAACTCAAAGAATAAATGTTTTGTCACGTTGATATATATGATTAGTTACCGCCCGCGATTTCACTCGTTTTTGGATCACCTATTACAATATGTTACAAAAAAGGTGTTGTGATACTCAAGGGGGTGTATTTACTCATCCCATCTAAAACACTTTCAAAAGAATAGCGAGCTTAGAAAAAAAATCCTGTATAAAATTAATCAGCTGACCGGCATTTTTGTATAGAAAGTATTAATATTTTTTTTCTTTTTCGCAATTATTTTTCATGTTTTTATGCATCCCCTTAAGTACGACTACACGAACCAAAAACATTTTAAAAATTTTCGAATTTCTAAAATTATGATTTGAAATGTGATTTTAATGAGAAGTGTTTGATTTATTTAATATACTAATATTGTATCGAATCTAAGGCACTATGTTACAATAATATTCTTGTAATACAAATATAAAACGTTTGTTTGTTTGTTTGTAACCAAATATTGTAAAACTATCTGTTGAAAAACTTAAGCCCTACAAGTTTCTTGTGCGTTCTTCTTGTAGAGGTATCTTTGCGAACGCACGGTAGACTCAGTACTGTTTATCTTTATTGACGTGCAAAAGTGTCAGATTATGACCTATTTGAATAAATCTGTTTGAGTTTGAGTTTGTTTGTATGGGATTAACTCAAAAACCACGCTACGGATTTTAATACGGTTTTCAATATTAGATAGAGTGATTCAAGACGAAGGTTTATGTGTCTAATTTTTTAAGATTTTGTATAAATTAGCTGAAATATGACGGATGTATATTGAATAGGTCGGTAACATATAACGAATAATTCTTCAACTTGTTGATAATTAGAAAAAATAGGCAATTTTATATCAAGAAATAAACATAACATTATGATTTGAAAAGAATTGAATTTGTATCACAAAAATACATACATACAAACTATTTATAATACATACATACATATTGTGGGCAAGCGTGAGTGCATTATATTATAATATAAGAGATCCGAAAAAATCACTCGTTATTATTAATAATAACGTTATTTATAACCGTTTCGTTACTTAAACAGTTATTCACGTCACTAGTGATATTCGTAACGGGATTTGTGTTATTTGTAACATTATTCAAATCACTTAAGTTATTTGTAACGTAATCGCAACGTAACGTAGCGTCATTTGCGTTGACGTCACTATCGATCGCCGGCAGTTTATCTATTATAGAATTAAACGTTTCCACGCTTGAATTATCGTTATTAACGCCATTACCGTTGATATTATCCGTTTCAGTTTCATTATTATTTATATTATTGACGCTATCGTGATGTTCACTCACAATAACAGCTACGTTTGAGGCAGTGTCGTGAGTTTCATTATTAGCGGTAATTCCGTTATTAAGTGTAAGGTTATCGTTATTTTGACTAAAGTTATCATTGTTTCGAGTAACGTTGTCATTTTGTGTAATGTGACCATTATTTATTGTAAGGTTATCATTATTTCGCGTAAGATTATCGTTATTTTCACTAAGGTTATCATTATCTCGAGTAAGATTATCATTATTTTCACTAAGGTTATCATTATCTCGAGTAAGATTATCATTATTTTCAGTAGGATTATCATTATCGTTATTTAGTGTAAAATAAGAGGGTGGCATCTCGATATTGTTGGTGGCTTCCTGATCGACATGGTCTGCGCTGCGACGGTTCAAACCTTCTCTGTAATATTATAATATTATATTTTATTATTTTGGAACTAGTTTTGGACAGGAATAAGATTTGGTCAGTAACTAGTATAAAGGATTCGATTATCTTTTGGATAACAATCTAGTTTTGAACAGAAATCCAGTGGCGAAAGTAACCAAGGCTTAGAAATAGACTAGATAATAGAAAGAAATAGTGGTAGCTGGTCAGAAATGGCTCCAGTTTTGGATAGAACCCAGTACTGGACACGATATCAGTGGAACCTAGTTTTAGGCAAGAAATCAGTAAGGCTATCTAAAAAAACTGAAGAACTGAAAGAGCAAAAGTAATGTCAAAGGGAACTTCAAATTATACTCGTTCGACAAAACCATCTTAGAAAAGGTCACAAGTTTTAACCTAGACCTAGTATTAGACAATAATAACCCAGACGGAAAGTCACAGAAAGAAAGATCTTGAGGAAGATACTGGGAAAGGTGAGGCACAGAAAGAAAGATCTTGAGGAAGATACTGGGAAAGGTGAGGCACAGAAAGAAAGATTTTGAGGAAGATACTGGGAAAGGTGAGGCACAGAAAGAAAGATCTTGAGGAAGATACTGGGAAAGGTGAGGCACAGAAAGAAAGATCTTGAGGAAGATACTGGGAATGGTGAGGCACAGAAAGAAAGATCTTGAGGAAGATACTGGGAAAGGTGAGGCACAGAAAGAAAGATCTTGAGAAGATACTGGGAATGGTGAGGCACAGTAAGAAAGACCTTGAGGAAGATACTGGGAAAGGTGAGGCACAGAAAGAAAGATCTTGAGGAAGATACTGGGAAAGGTGAGGCACAGAAAGAAAGATCTTGAGGAAGATACTGGGAATGGTGAGGCACAGAAAGAAAGATCTTGAGAAGATACTGGGAATGGTGAGGCACAGTAAGAAAGATCTTGAGGAAGATACTGGGAAAGGTGAGGCACAGAAAGAAAGATCTTGAGGAAGATACTGGGAAAGGTGAGGCACAGAAAGAAAGATCTTGAGGAAGATACTGGGAAAGGTGAGGCACAGAAAGAAAGATCTTGAGAAGATACTGGGAATGGTGAGGCACAGTAAGAAAGACCTTGAGGAAGATACTGGGAAAGGTGAGGCACAGAAAGAAAGATCTTGAGGAAGATACTGGGAAAGGTGAGGCACAGAAAGAAAGATCTTGAGGAAGATACTGGGAATGGTGAGGCACAGAAAGAAAGATCTTGAGGAAGATACTGGGAAAGGTGAGGCACAGAAAGAAAGATCTTGAGAAGATACTGGGAATGGTGAGGCACAGTAAGAAAGATCTTGAGGAAGATACTGGGAAAGGTGAGGCACAGAAAGAAAGATCTTGAGGAAGATACTGGGAATGGTGAGGCACAGAAAGAAAGATCTTGAGGAAGATACTGGGAAAGGTGAGGCACAGAAAGAAAGATCTTGAGAAGATACTGGGAATGGTGAGGCACAGTAAGAAAGACCTTGAGGAAGATACTGGGAAAGGTGAGGCACAGAAAGAAAGATCTTGAGGAAGATACTGGGAATGGTGAGGCACAGAAAGAAAGATCTTGAGAAGATACTGGGAATGGTGAGGCACAGAAAGAAAGATCTTGAGGAAGATACTGGGAAAGGTGAGGCACAGAAAGAAAGATCTTGAGGAAGATACTGGGAAAGGTGAGGCACAGAAAGAAAGATCTTGAGGAAGATACTGGGAAAGGTGAGGCACAGAAAGAAAGATCTTGAGGAAGATACTGGGAATGGTGAGGCACAGAAAGAAAGATCTTGAGGAAGATACTGGGAATGGTGAGGCACAGAAAGAAAGATCTTGAGGAAGATACTGGGAAAGGTGAGGCACAGAAAGAAAGATCTTGAGGAAGATACTGGGAATGGTGAGGCACAGAAAGAAAGATCTTGAGGAAGATACTGGGAAAGGTGAGGCACAGAAAGAAAGATCTTGAGGAAGATACTGGGAATGGTGAGGCACAGAAAGAAAGATCTTGAGGAAGATACTGGGAATGGTGAGGCACAGAAAGAAAGATCTTGAGGAAGATACTGGGAAAGGTGAGGCACAGAAAGAAAGATCTTGAGGAAGATACTGGGAATGGTGAGGCACAGAAAGAAAGATCTTGAGGAAGATACTGGGAAAGGTGAGGCACAGAAAGAAAGATCTTGAGAAGATACTGGGAATGGTGAGGCACAGTAAGAAAGACCTTGAGGAAGATACTGGGAAAGGTGAGGCACAGAAAGAAAGATCTTGAGGAAGATACTGGGAAATAGTACAGTCATTTGGTTGAAAAAATAGAGGTTACCTGGAAAGTTTTCCGGGAGTTTTGAAAATTGGCAATTTTAGAAATTTTGACGTGCTCTTACCGAATTTCAACTTTGCCACCTCGTATCTTTGCCGCTCGCGTCGCCATATTGGAAAAATGGCGGCTGAAAGCAGTTTTTTGATAATAATTCCTTTCCGACGCACTTTAGAGGAAAAACATATCTATACAAAATAATTTTAGAAAAAATTTCCTACGATTTATGTCATAACTTTTCTCTTTTTTCCTAAAATCAATAGTTTCGGCGTACGAGCGCCGTAAAGTGAAGTTCAACACGCGTTTCGGCAGAAATACTCATTTCCACACACACCATGAGGTAGAGAAAGCGGTGCGTTTTTTTTTATCGTGGTATCCCCAGTAGACATATTCCACATCTGACTCACTATTTCCAAATTTAGTTCAATCTCCGTCGCTTCATTGTTGTTGACGGACCAGGTGTTGTGCTTTCATCGTCTTCAGTATTGATTGATATATCAAAGACGGAAGTTTCTTCTGCATCATCGGCGATGGGATCATCAGTTTCATCGCGGTGATCTTCGTTCTCGATTTCGTCGTTTATTTGCTCGAGAATAGTGTCCCGTATCTTCTTCTTCACTGCTCTTGTGATGGAAATTGCGAATTATCACAAGAACCACCACAGTTCGTGCACACAACGGAGGACTTTGCCCTGCCTTTCTGCATCCGCAAGCTTTTTGATAACCTTTCTTTAAGTTTCAGCAAGCTCTTCAAGAACCCCCTGCTCCGGAAGAGCAGAGGGCTCGAATGTAGTAACAGGAATGAGCCCGTTCTTGTCTTTTTTCCATCCCCATTGTTCTACATTTTGTTCGTTTCTATAACACTGCTGAACCTGGTGATAAATTCGAAACGAATGTTTCATGCTGCTGCTTCTGTTGGTGGTAGCGACTAGCGATGCAATATTAAATTTACTTTTAGCTGATGCTATAAAGCACGCATATCTAAAATTATTTAAAGATACTTTTACGACTTTTCACATCACTGTAACTCTGTATAATTCGATGAGGAAACGTTCTCCAGCTTTAGCAATGACTTCTGGATCAGCATTTGGATTTTTAAATACTTCGATAACCTCGTTTAAATCTTACAACTTTAATAAATTTAATTTTTCCTTGATAAAATAATGCTGATATGGTATCACAACCATTAAAGGGCATGCAAAAATAAAATATGATTTGCTGCTGTTTTAGCTTTTATACTATTTATGGAGTATATTTGTTGTGAAATTTTTCCTTTTCTTGGTTTGAGGATGTATATATTTGGATGCGTTGATATGCGTCCGTCAACAACAATGAAGCGACGGAGATTGAACTAAATTTGGAAATAGTGAGTCAGATGAGGAATATGTCTACTGGGGATACCACGATAAAAAAAACGCGCCGCTTTCTCTACCTCATGGTGTGTGTGGAAATGAGTATTTCTGCCGAAACGCGTGTTGAACTTCACTTTACGGCGCTCGTACGCCGAAACTATTGATTTTAGAAAAAAGAGAAATGTTATGACATAATTTGTAGGAAATTTTTTCTAAAATTATTTTGTATAGATATGTTTTTCCTGTAAAGTGCGTCGGAAAGGAGTTATTATCAAAAAACTGCTTTTAGCCGCCATTTTTCCAATATGGCGGCGCGAGCGGCAAAGATACGAGGTGGCAAAGTTGAAATTCGGTAAGAGCACGTCAAAATCTATAAAATTGCCAATTTTCAAAACTCCCGGAAAACTTTCCAGGTAAAAATACCCAATGACTGTACTAAAAGGTGAGGCACAGAAAGAAAGATCTTGAGGAAGATACTGGGAATGGTGAGGCACAGAAAGAAAGATCTTGAGGAAGATACTGGGAAAGGTGAGGCACAGAAAGAAAGATCTTGAGAAGATACTGGGAATGGTGAGGCACAGTAAGAAAGATCTTGAGGAAGATACTGGGAAAGGTGAGGCACAGAAAGAAAGATCTTGAGAAGATACTGGGAATGGTGAGGCACAGTAAGAAAGACCTTGAGGAAGATACTGGGAAAGGTGAGGCACAGAAAGAAAGATCTTGAGGAAGATACTGGGAATGGTGAGGCACAGAAAGAAAGATCTTGAGAAGATACTGGGAATGGTGAGGCACAGAAAGAAAGATCTTGAGGAAGATACTGGGAAAGGTGAGGCACAGAAAGAAAGATCTTGAGGAATATACTGAGAAAGGTGAGGCACAGAAAGAAAGATCTTGAGGAAGATACTGGGAAAGGTGAGGCACAGAAAGAAAGATCTTGAGGAAGATACTGGGAAAGGTGAGGCACAGAAAGAAAGATCTTGAGGAAGATACTGAGAAAGGTGAGGAGAGAGCATGGGACGTGGAGAATGCACAAACACATAGAAATAGAAGACCTAGTGGCCGAGCCAAATATCATCGGCGAGACAAAAGCACACAGACTCCGCTGGCTTGGTCACTTGGTAAGAATGGGAGGGGATCGTGGTGTGTAGAAATTTTTTATCCCAGGTATCGTTGGAGAGATGAGGTCGAGGAGGACCTGAGCAATCTCCACGTGGATTAAGTGGCGGGAGATGGCCCAGGACAGACCGAACTGGAGAAGTTATCGGAGGCCAAAACCCACTTTGGGTTCTTGCGCCAACCCAGTAAGTAAGTAAGTAAGTAAGCCCAGACGGCGTTAAACACAACCTCAATTTTTAAACAATAATTAAAACAAAAAAATTTAATAACATAAAAAAGAAACGTACCTTGATAAATATTCAGGCGGAGGTCCATATAGTTTATACCTGACAGCTTCCATATAACTAGGGGGTCTTGTAGACCCCGCGAGAGGTCCGTTGGACTCCGCGGGAGGCCCGTTAGACCCCATGGGACAGTCGAACTCCGCACCTGTTTGTATATTATATTTGTTGTATTTTATAACTATAATGTAATAAATAGAGTATTTTACTCTATGTAAAGAAACATCTACAGAAATATTGTAAGCAGAAAGCTATTTATGAATATTGCTTATGGTTTTTTGACAATTAGTCGAGACTGTATTAAGACCAAATTCATACATTCACGCCTTTTTCCCGAAGGGGTAGACAGACGTGTACCCAGGGCTCAGTCCCATAGTAGATACACCCACATTTCGCCAGTATGTTATTGGTCCCATGTAATAGGGGGCGAGCCTATTGCCATCTACCGGGCACAGTTCCAGACTCCAGGCACTTATTGAGATAATTCCTAATGGAAAAATCCAATATTTAACACTGCCTGACCCGGGGATCGAACCCGGGACCTCTTGATTGGCAGTCGAGCGTGCGCCCTCTACGCCACCGAGGCAGTCGAGTCGAGGCGAGGAAGACGAAATTGACGTCACAAACTAGACACCTCCCGTTGGTGACGTCAAAAACAAAATCAACATGGCGTCTAGCGTTCACGTTCCGTTTTCGCGTTCTATATATAGCCGGGACCCGCGCGGCCCAGTTAGAGTCAGAGTACACTCACCGAGCAAGGTGATAGTCCTTCCGTTCAAGGTGTACGTGTCGGAGAGCCGCAGCAGGTCCAGCGAGGTGATGTCCAGCTGCGTGACGGTGGGGGTGGGGGGGCGGGGGCGGGGGCGGGGGCGGTTCAGGCGGGGGAGGCTCAAGTGGAACCGACCCAACTGGAAGAGGAGACAAGACATCGATTTGCTAAATTTTCCATAGGATTGTGTCAAACTGCTAAGAGGTCGCCTTTCCTGTTAAGGGGGCGAATCTACCTGTCAAACTGAAGAACTATTCAAATAGAAAATTGCAAAATTAGCAAAAAGATGTCGACTCTCCATACAAATTTGGCCCCGTATCAGAAGTTATATCTGGGAAAAATTACGTAATTTGCAGAACGTCAGGATATTAAAATGTCTATAACGTGACAATGTCTATATTGTGACAATGTCTATATTGTGACAAAGTCTATATTGTAATAATGTCTTAATGCAAAACTACTAACTAGTAAAACGTCCTTTGCCAATGAGCTGAACTGAAGTTCTTTCTTTGATAGTTGTTCAGTGACAGGTAGGATTTGTATTACTACAGCTTTTTTAACTCACTGTATTTGAGCTGTAAAACAAAATCAAAATTATAATGCGAGGGTAATTGTGACGAAATTCTGACATCATCTCTTCAATTCAAGTCTCATTACCATCATCATCAACTCGGCCGTAAAAAGTTCACTGTCGAACAAAGACCTCCCCAATTTTGTTAAATCAGCCAATACTCGGCACCATTGGCAGGCGGGTTGGCGAGCGCAGTCTGATGGTTTTCACACAGAGGACGGGCAGCAGCGTCCTACCCTTAGCCACGGGGAGAGAGGGTGAACCACTATTCTAAAGCCAAAGTATTATAGGTACCTGTAAAGTTAATCTATCTCTCCGAGCCTGTACATCATTACTGGCGCAGGCCGGGTAGGGCTCCGCCGCGGGCCGGGGCTCCGCGTCCATGTCGCACTCTGCTGCGGGGACCCGCTGTGGGTACAGGGAGGGCAGCGGGGACAACTCCACGTCCGGGGGACGGGTTGCTACCTACATACACAACACAATTAAACAATTAACGTCAAACGTCACCCATACAAAATGAAAATACACGAAGAAATAGTGAATAATTTTCCACTCAATAATTATTTGTGGTCGACTCTGGATCTGGCCTTTATTGCCGCGAAAACATATTTTTTTCAAAGAAATCCGTATGGTTTTTTGATATTTAAAAAAAACATTAACTTATCCTAAATGAATATCTCTTTATTGGTATCACAATGATACAGAACATAACAAGAAAGAAACAACTGGCGGCGCTCGGAGCGTTCTCTTCCAGACAACAATGTTACCAACCAAATTGAAAATTATGTAGTTTAAGTTTGTTAAAATGTTAACTTATAGTGATGTCTTTGCTGAGATGAATCCTCTCCATCCATCGAGTGTCTGGAAAAAATAGCTTTTTAGCGATAAGTCCGCCGCTTCTTCATTTATATAGTATAATTTTTCTGTGTCCTTTGTGTTATTTCTGTAAGTGTAGTGTAGAATAGTTTTAACTATCATTTTTTTTACAATAGTGCACTGACAAGACGAGCAAATCAGGTGCCTGACGGTAAGCATCATGATTGCCCATATCAGACACAGTGCCACCCAGTGTTTTAAAATTCTAAATTGTACGCTGCACTGCACCTGTCACCCTGAGTTATTAGTTGTTGAAACTCTTCATGCCCAGTAATTTCGCTGGTAACAGTGCTCTTCAGACCGGAACACAGTAATGTTTGCACATTTCTAAGCTTCTGATCATAATGATGCTTAATGCTTTTGAGATTTTACTCATCAACGTTTTCCATTAATTATTTTTCAATACGTTGAGTTTAATCGAAATTGAGTTTTTACTAGTGTTTGTAGAAAGAGTCATTGATTTATAGAAAAGAGGAGATGAGATACTTACTGGCTTCTCAAAAATGGAAAGGTCAAATTAGGTCCCATTAGGTCCACGTACGTCAGTAAAGGTCGTACGAGCGACTAATATTGTTGTCTCGGTCGCACTTCGGTCTTAGGTACGTTTTTCTATCTTTTTTGTTCATTACATGTCACTGTGCAAACTGCACACTGAGCAAATTGTACGTGCCAGTTGTTGAGTACGCGCTGAGATATCTCCCCTTTTCTTTATATCAATGGACAGAGTCTAGAATATTGGTATTTCTGTAATATTTGTGTTAAAAAATTTGGCGACAATTTTTGACTTATTTCATATTTCTATTGAGAATTGAACACAAACGAAATAAGTAAATACCTGTGTATATCTAGAAGTGAATATACTTGTGAGTCTCGCGAGGCCTCGCTGAGTCCCCCCGGGGGACTCCGAGCACGGGGTGGGGACAAACTGGGGACATACATACCATGTCTTACAAAAAACTCGGCTTTGTATGGAAGCCGCAGGATAATAATAATATGGGACAACTTCCACATACGGTCATCTGGTCCCAAACTAGGCTAGAAGCCTGTACTATTGTAACGAGATGACTGATATACATACTTATATACGCTTACAACACACAGGGACAGATCAAACAGACATGTTCATGCACACAAATGTTTGACTTGATTAACTATAAAATTAATGATTGCTACCATAAATATGCTCTTTTAACATTTTAACAGGATACAGGACCTCTTAGCAGTTTGACACAATCCTATGGAAAATTTATTAAATCGATGTTTTGTATTCCCCTGTTTCCTCCGGATACAGTAAACCTATTTGATATATTTATATCCTGATATTTTAAAGATGAATTAAAGTATGTCCTTATTATTTTATTGTTGTTTATAAACTCGTTAATTTTTTTTTAATTTAACGTCCAATCACGCGAGTAAAACTGGGATTTTTGGAAGTTCACTATGAAAAAACCAAGGGTTTATAAGAAAAATTACAATGACAGGGACATAGGTTACTTCACTATAAAAATATCAGGATATAAATTTATAGAATGTGTTAATTATATTCGGAGGAAACGGGGGAATGCAGAACATCAATTTAGTAAATTTTTTATAGGATTATGACAAATTCTTAGAAGGCCATATACGAATTTACTATAAAAATAATGGTTTGCACTAAAACTGTGTCCAAAAAAACCACAAGTGTCACAAGACAAACCTAAACCTAACCTACGGAAGAAGGCTTGCTCTGAACTTTACTAACATAGCAGAATCGGATCAGGCGCTTCGCCGGCCGCTGCCGCGGCACTTTGTTACATATTACAATTAATAGTAAGGTGCGGTGTACATACAGTTTCAAGAGGCACAGACTCGGCGGAGTCGAGCGACTCCCTGCCCTGCAGCAGGCGCGAGGCCTCGTAACATGGCGGGAACCTCTGCGACTGTAGTACAACAATATCTTCATTTATACCTATTATGTTACTAGCTACGCCCGTACACATCGTTCCCGGGTGAGTATCAGAAAAAAGTAGCTTGTATCAAATTTCTAAATTAATTTATTCAGACCATATATCCATTGGTTAGTATACAGTGAACTTATTTATTTTATTTATTTATTTATCGCTTATTTCGACCAACAAGGATCATAGGTACACAATATTAATAACTAAATTAAATTACAATACAAATTAACAAATAAAAAATACAAAATAAAATGAATCGACATAATAATTGATTGAAATTAGAAATAAATTATAAATTGAATTAAATAATAATAAATAATAAGAAAATGTCACTTATGACTATGTTGGTATTATAATATTAAATTCAAGATTTAATAATAATAATTTGACATCTCACCTATTAATATAGACACAAAAATGTTGGCCATTGGCCTATGGACCTCTATCCAGTGTTTAATCAAATAGGAGTCTGATGATTCGGCAATGGCCTATGTGTTCTTATAGGGTCTAAGCTATCGGCACACAAAATTTCAGCCCAATCTGTTCGGTTTCAGTTTAAAGATCTTTATTATTCAACAAAGACAACATTATTATTCGTAGTACAATAGTTATTGTTCGTCGTCTCAATATAACAAAGTTCAACAAAAATATTAATTCGATAACTGTCTAATGTTCATAAGTTGTTTCCCGTTGATCTACAACATGGGGCTCTTCAAAAGGAGAGCGAATAGTATTGGCCGAGTCGGCAACATACTGACAATACTCCGCGGTTGCAGGTATACATAGGCGGCGGTAACCGCGAGCGATCAGGCCTATTATATGACATAAAAAACCTCAAACATTTTTTACTTTTTTGACGTGACAACGTCTTATAATTCGATAGAGCCGGCTGCACGCACGAACAAACATGACTCATGCGGCGTTACCTCGCTCTGAGGCGTTCCATGTAAGGCTTGAAGTGCAAGCGAGAGCGCGGAACGAGCGACATCCGTCTCTCTCCTACTTGAGTGAGCGATGCGTCTGCGTGGACAGCTGCTATACTATAGTACATTTACATGTTTTGATCGAGTATCACGTGCAGTGAAAAGTGAAACAAATTAAATTAAAATTTTCTTTTGAAAAATGCTACCATTCCATCAGTATTTTCTTAAGACGTTGTCACGTTCAACTATCGACAACCAATTTTTATTTCAAACGTGAGTTAAGTCGTTATATCCTACTGATATTACAGATCTTAAATTTCAGTACAATGTTACAACGTTTCTAACAGATGAATAAAACGCTTGCGAGTTCTAACTCACCTCCAGCGCCATCTAGCGCGGTTTTGGTGAGATTAATGCATGGATGTTTGTTACTCCTTCACGCCAAAACTACTGAACCGATTGACTTGAAATTTGGTATGCAGGTAGCTTAGACCCTGAAAGAACACATAGGGTACATCTTTCCCTATATTTCCACGGGAACGAAGACTACGCGGGTGAAACCGCGGCGAACAGCTATTATTTTCCATACAAACTACCAAACACTCACCTGGTGTATATAATGTTGCGAGTAATGTCTCCTGGTGGCGTGGGAGTAACCCCTGAGCGCGGCTCGTTTCATCTGCATCTTACAAATGGCCGACACGAGCAAAACTACCGCTATCATGAATATCAACGCGCAAGCTGCAAGGAAACCTCTACGATAAAATCAAATCTCTTACGATAGCATGCGGGCCATCGTGGTCAATTTTAGAGTTTATATGTGTCATTAATATGTAGTTAAGTTATATGTTATTAAGATAGTTAGCGCTTTGGTATAACTGTAAGCTTTCTATCATTATGTATAATAAATAAATAAATAAATAAATCAAAAATCATTTATTCCGAAGATTTATTAAGGTACATAATATGATAATATTTCATATAAAGTCCAGCCTAAATCTGTCTTTTCAGACGTTGGAAATTAAATTATAATAACTACCTACTTATTTATAGTTTTTTTTTTTTTTTTTTTATGATAGTGAGCGACAAGACGAGCAAATCAGGTGCCTGATGGTAAGCATCATGATTGCCCATATCAGACACAGTGACACCCAGTGTTTTATAATTCAAAATTCTGCGCGGCACTGCACTGCGCCTGTCACCCTGAGATATCAGTTGTTGAATCTCATCATGCCCAGTAATTTCGCTGGTAACATTGCCCTTCATACCGAAACACAGTAATGTTTGCACATTACCGCTTGGCGGATGGATAACTTGCAAAGGTGTGGTATACTTCCCCAGGCGGGCCCCTGCAAAAGAGGCCTACCACTACAAAAACATATACACTACAATTACATCATGTCATAATCTAATTAAATTGTCATGAAACTTTTTTTTGTAGCGGTAGGCCTCTTTAGCAGGGGCCCGCCTGGGGAAGTACCACACCTGTGCCAGTTATTCATCCGCCAAGCAGTAATGTGCAAACATTACTGTGTTCCGGTCTGAAGGGCAATGTTACCAGCGAAATTACCGGCCATGAAGGGATTCATCAACTCATATCTCAGGGTGACAGGTGCAGTGCAGTGCCGCGCACAATTTAGAATATTAAAACACTGGGTGGCACTGTGTCTAATATTGGCAATCATGATGCTTACCATCAGGCACCTGATTTGCAAACTTTCGCATTAATGATTTTAGTAGAATACAATGTATCAAGAAATGATTCCCCTTAAAACGTTCACTGCTTAATGCTTTCTGCTACCCATGCGAAGCCGGGGCGCGCCACTAGTATATAGATAAAGCAGTAGTAATACTGACCGGTGACCGTGTATATAGTTGACTGTATGAAGCCGTAGTCGTCCGGAGCTCGACGGTCTTCATACAAGGGGGGATACTCTGCTTCTATATAACCTGATATTCAACAAATACATGTTACAACTCATAACATTACGCCTTATACCCGGAGGGTTATACAGAGTATGGCCAGGACCCAGTCCCAGTTATGTTTCAAGTCTCATGTAACAGTTCCAGACTCCAGACTGGCTTGAGATAATTCCTAATAGAAAAATCCAATAACACTTTGCTTGACCTGGGGATCGAACCCGGGACATCGTGATCGGCAGTCGAGCGATCACTTTGCCACCGAGGCAGTCCATATTCTATTGAATAATGTTATCAATATTGAATGAAATACTTCAGCTTCTTCTTATCTTGTCAATGATTCATTTGTTCTATTAGACTACGCTAGCCCAGATTATTATTAATTACAACTTCAGCCGCACGCAAATTTGTCGTGCGCGTACTGTCGCTGTTGCAATAAATAAATGAAAACTATAAATTAATTTCCACGAGGGTATATGATTAATCATTTGAATTATAAATTACCCGTACTAATTATGTATCTGATTTAAGAAAATATGACCAAAAAATTGATTTTTGTTCAGCCGTCACATATCAAGCTATTATTTGTAAGTTACAAGCTAAGAAGCCTTAAGTTAAGTTAGTTTAAAGTTCATAGAAGAACAGGTTTTAAGGAAACGAAAACAACCAAGGATTGCTAAAGCATTGTCAAGATTTACGAGTGCGTTAATTTCCTATCAACTTTAAAAAACAAAGATGTATCATCGGCAAATAGAACTATATCTGTTAGATCTTTGTCAGTGAATGGAAAATCGGATAATATTGATATTTAGAATATATCGTTATATAGCATTACTATTTGTGTAAATATTATGGTAATAAATAATCTTATGTTTTATATGCCAAAAATAGGAAAGGACCCAAGATTGATCCCTGTGGAACTCCCATCTTGACAGGAGAACTAGTAGATGGATACCATTGACGCTTACCCTCCGTTGCCTTCCAGATAAGTATGATTCCACCAAGTTTATGGCATTTCCATGAACTCCATATAAACCCCACTTTCGCAGTAACGTGCGATGCTCCACACAATCAAACGCCTTGGAGAGATCACAAAACACCCCAATGGCATACTGTAAACCTTTCCAAGCTTCTAAGACTAGAGTCATAAGAAGCCTGCATCGGTTTTAGATCTATATTTGGTGAAGGCATACTGGTTTTTATGCAAAATTCAGAATTTATTGAAATGAGACAGCAGTTGGTTCAGTATCAATTTCTTAAAAACTTTACTTAATAGGACAGAGATAGACCTGTTGTTAGAGGGATCTCTTTTACTATCTAATGTTAAGATAGGAGTGATTTTACTTATTTTTATTAGATCCGGACACGTCTTTATCTATTAACCTTAAAAGTTTTATCAGTTATCTATTAGTGTTATTAGTGTGTTAGTGTCTATTAGTGTTAGTGTGACTGCCTCAGTGGCGTAGAGGGCGCATGCTCGACTGCCAATCAAGAGGTCCCGGGTTCGATCCGCAGGTCAGGCAGTGTTAAATATTGGATTTTTCCATTAGGAATTATCTCAATAACTGCCCGGAGTCTGGAACTGTGCCCGGTAGATGGCAATAGGCTCGCCCCCTATTACATGGGACCAATAACATACTGGCGAAATGTGGGTGTATCTACTATGGGACTGAGTCCTGAGTACACAGTTTAGTAACCCCCGGGCGTATTGTGCGTGTTGTAGTAGTTACCGTCGGTGGCGGGGATGCGGTAATGTTCGGAGCAGCAGGCGGGCTGCTGGCACAGCACAGAGTTGCCGTTGGACTGCGACCGACAACAAGCTTGCACCGATATGCAGCGCCCGCCCGAGCAGTTCAACTTGTGGGACTCTACAATGTTATACTAATAAATCAATAATTATAAGGGGAGAGCTAAGTTAAACGTTAGTTTTATCAAGCTCCACACGTTTATTTAAAACAACAAATTTATGCAACAGATTTATTTTGACAGCCTCGTTGGCTCAGGTGGTTGGCCCGGGTTCCATCCTCAGCCAGGTCAAACATTTGTGTGCACGAACATGTCTGTTTGATCTGTGTCTGGGTGTTACAAGCATATATAAGTACGTATATCGGTCATCTGGTTACCATAGTACAGCATTCTAGCCTAGTTAGGGATCAGATCCGCCTAAAAACACTGAACCTATTGTCAGAGAACGGGACGCTTCACACAGGTATACTAAAGGAGGTGTACGAGGAGATACCTGTAACGATGGCGGTAAGCGACAAAATCCCAAAACAATTTGTCTTCGACAAAAAATACAAAATCCAATTAATGGAGGACCTCGAATCGTACGAAGGACTGAACCCAAGGGAGATCAGGATTTTCACAGACGGTTCGAAAACAAAATCAGGTACAGGTACGAGTGTCTTCTCAGAAGACTTAAACATCAGAATCTCGGTACCCCTAGGAATCCACAACACCGTATTTCAAGCGGAATGTATGGGGATTATTCTAGCAACACACGCCATTGCTGACAGGAAAGTAACAAATCAATCTATAAGAATACTATCCGACAGCATGGCGGTATTACAAGCCTTAACTAGCCACAGCATGAGTACAGGTTTAATATACAACTGCCATCAGAAACTCTCGGAGGTAAGTTTAAACAATAGTATTACCCTTCAATGGATCAAGGGACACAGCGGCTCTCGAGGCAATGATGCAGCGGAAGAGCTGGCCCGGAGAGGCTCGGATATGGAGGCGGTAGGACCGGAACCAATAGTCCCGATACCTTTCACTCAAATCCGCAGTCTCCTAATACAACAAACCCGTAGCAAACATTCCACTTACTGGGGAAATCACAATGAGTGCAGACAGGCGAAACTGGCGCTTCCAGAAATAAACTGTCGGCTCACAAAGGCGCTCTTACACCTGAGTAAGCCCCAACTTAGAACGGTTACAGGCGCCATTACAGGTCACGGACTTTTTAACAAACATCTATATGTTTTAGGTGTTACAGACAGCGGTCTATGCCGAGCGTGCATGGAAGCGGAGGAGACAGCTGCTCATGTCCTTCTCGAGTGTACAGGAGTAGCAGCATACCGGGCACAGTACCTCGGAACTCCGAGGTCGCGAGCCGAGATTGTCAGCAACCTGAAAGGGCTGCTGAAATTCTTCGGAGAGCTAGGGTGGCTCGAGTGAAAAATCACACCCCACCCACACGCAAAATAGGCGCATTGACGTCGAGTTGCGGAGAACTGCCTGCGTTATACTACTACTACTACTACTAGGGACCAGATGACAGTGGATGGAAGTTGTGTCATATTATTATTATAATATGTGTTACGAGAAACGGACAGTTCACAACAAAAAAATGTTGAGTTTATAAATAAAAATAAAATGATAGGGACATAGGTACATTACTTCAACTTTAAAATATCAAGATATAAATATATCAAATAGGTTCACTGTATTCAGAGGGGAATACAAAACATTATTTTGTAGTGGTAGGCCTCTTTAGCAGGGGCCCGCCTGGGGAAGTACCACACCTTTGCCAGTTATCCATCCGCCAAGCAGTAATGTGCAAACATTACTGTGTTCCGGTATGAAGGGCAATGTTACCAGCGAAATTACTGGGCATGACGAGGTTCAACAACTCATATCTCAGGGTGACAGGCGCGGTGCAATGCCACGCAGAATTTTGAACTTTAAAACCCTGGGTGTCACTGTGTCTGATATGGGCAATCATGATGCTTACCAACAGGCACCTGATTTGCTCGTCTTGTCACTCACTACCATAAAAAAAATCGATTTGTTAAATTTTCTATAGGATAGAGATCCTCTTTCCTGTTAAGAACGCGTGGTCTATAGTAAGTATTATAAATACTCACGGTGGCACACGTGTGCTCCACACATGTGGACGTCCTCGTCCTCTCCATGCAGACAGTCCGTCCGTCCGTCACACACATACGTGGCGAGCACACACCGAGCGCCGCACCAGAACGCTCCGCGAGCACATTGTATTGGACCTACAATAACTTTACTTTGTAAAAAAACACAAAGGCTCATTTTCATTGGTCGTTAACCACAGAGCAAATACGGAGAAGCGGCCTTAGCAACTGTGCAATGTGATTTCAACTAGGTCCTGACGTCATCAGTGGGCGGGGCCTGAGTCTGACTGTAGGCGTCTCTAGAAGTTATTCTACTCGACAACAGATGGAGATTTTGTGTCAAGGGAAAAATATGTATTATATAGGTACGTAGAACTCAGTATTAATACATTCTACAATCATTCCTTAAGACTTTTTAGTCGCCAAAGCATTAAATTTTTGTATTTTTTATAATCATTTTGTAAACCATCGCCATCTAGTGTGAGATAGTTAAACTACTCAGTAAGGTCGACAAAGAACGAAGCGAGTAGTGTTGCTATTGACCGGTAGATGGAACAAACAGATGTAGGCGGGATTTGTCACCCCCTCATCCCGCAAAACAACACGCATTGTTTCATAGGGAAATATAATTACAACACCTCTCCGTATTTGCTGTCGTTAACTCAGTCGTTATAACGCATACGGGGAGTCCCCGAATACGGGCTATCGACTAATGAAAGGAGGCTATGTACAATGTGATACAAAAAGGTGGAGTAATATTTAAAGGGGTGCACCCATCAACCTTAAGAATTTTTAGAGATTTCAAAAATTCTTTCTATAGAAAGTTGTTCAGTTTCATTGGTAAATGCACGCCTTTAAGTGTGCACGTTTTTAACATGACTTATTCCAGGGTCTTAACTATCTACATACCTAATTTCAGCCTGATCGGTTCAGTAGTTTTGACGTGAATTAGTAACAAACATCCTTACATCCAACCATCCTCTGCAGTATCCGTGGTCCAGCCAAATATGCCCGGCTTATAATCCGGAGTCCCTGGATCTAACCTCACCAGGCTTTTTCACCTGGACGCTACCGTTCGGAGTGCACATTAAACTGTAGGTCCCTATAGTTTCCTATAAGATATGTAGGGGGCAGTCGTTAGCTCATGTCGGAGGCTGCGTAGGAATCTTGCTGTCATGAAACTATGACAATATGGGTTATCCACATAACACATATGAATTGACTTGAGCAGTGTAATTAGGGTAACCTGTTAGAATATAAATTCAAATTAATAAATTATTTATCCTTACAAATTTTCACATTAATAATATTAGTAGGACATAGGTATTTACCTTTATTCTGTACGAGAATAAACTTGGTGACGCTGAATGGCGGCGCGGAACACATGTAGTGGCCAGTGTCCGACAGTTGGAGCCCCGACTGCACCAGCTTACTGCTGGACGAGGGGCCAACACTGTCTGGTTTCAGTGGTCTGAAATTTACCAGGAAAGAGGACCTCTTAGCAGTTTGACACAATCCTATGGAAAATTTAGTAAATCTATGTTTTGTATTCCCGTTTCCTCCGAATATATTAAGTCTATTTGATATATTTGTATCCTGATATTGTAACTATAAAGTGTAGGCGTGCCTTTTCCATTAAATAATACTCGAACACTTCAGCATATTTTACATGATTTATTCCAAGCCCATCTTCAATCTCGCTCTACAATCATCTGTTGCGCTGGCATCCATCTCCCTGTGTTGCCATCGCGCCCTCGCACATGCCATAGATCTCCGTGAAATCACACGTTGTCATTAATACTTTCCATATAACCACCAATAGGTTCACAGAATCCGTAGCATGCGCGTCACAAAATAACATCAACCCTACAAAAGTAAACTCCTAAAAAATATCCATATCATTTTATTTTTGTATATAAACTCTACATTTTTTGTAGTGAACGTCCAATCACGCGGAGTGGACTTTCTGCAGCAGCTGGGATGGTGATGATGAAGTAGCTTGTCATATGTTGTACCCAGGACAAAGTCCCAGTCTTACATTTTGCCAGTATGTTATTGGTCCCATGTAATAGGGGCTAGCCTATTGCCATATACTGGGCAACTCCATGCAGTTACAGAGATAACTCCTAAGGGAAAAATCCTGTATGTAACACTTTGCCTGACCTGGGGATCGAACCAGGGACCTTCTGATCGGCAGTAGAGTACTATGGGATTGAGTCCCGGGTACACCTCTGCCCTACCCCTTAGGGAGAAACGCGTGATTGTATATTATGTTATGTTTATTTAAGATACCTATCATGTGTTCCATTCCCAACATAGTTCCACACGTAACTGCGGGGTCCCACATCCCCCCGCAGCTCACACACTAGCGTCAAGTTGTCGTGTACTCTTCTAACGAGTACATCTGTGTACTCCGGCTCTCCTGGACTGTACAGAACTAGGGTGGGCGGTTGGGAGGGCTCCGAGACACCTGGAATACACAATATTATGTTATAATCTTTGATTATCTCATTAAGGTTGTAATAGACTTGTGCATTTCCACGAGCTGAACATTAAATGTTTGCCAATTTACCATTTTATCAAGCATGCCGCTCTATGTTTTGCTCACCAACCATGAGCACTTCATGTAAAATATGTATAATTCATTAAAGTTTAGTTTAAATTGAAATATGACAATGACTGTTGGAAACAATCATGTAGAATGGAGCTTTATTGATGAGTGCCTCGTAAACAAATAAGAGTTAAGCCTGTCACACACGTAGCTATAATATATATTAATATAAATCATAGCAAGGCATATTACGATATATTTTCTATACAAATATTCGACTGACCGCACACGCAGCTATAATATATATTTCTATGACATCACCAACATATACTGTAATATATATTATTGCATATTAATATAAACTACAGTGTCAAGGAAATGAAGGCTAAAATATATATTATAGCATCTTATCCATGTGTGATAGCTGGCTATAATTTATATTATAGGACGGTATATTAATATATATTATAGCTGCATGTGTGACGGGCTTTACTATATGAAAACAACCTATTAAGGAATTATTACTCTTGACACGATCTGATTAACTATGTCTTGCTCTTTATGGGTTTAAAGAATATGAAAAAATTGCATCAGAAGGTTCAGTTTAGTTAAGAAATTTTATGGTGACTGACACTAATATGAACTTGTTTTAATCACATTATCATATATTAGACGTAGATTACATAGAATAAGGCGCACTAGTGAAAGGATCCTCGTAGCTTTCACATTATCCGCGAGACCTACAAAATATTTGGGTGCGCGACCTGAAATTTATTCCAAGGATTTTAACTCAAGTTTCTGACTAAAACCCGGTAAATAACAGCAAACCTTGGGATTAATTGATAATTAAAGCTAACATGCGTCTGTTTACACTAAATCAAGGTCTTTTTAACCGAAATGCAGCCTCAAAATACCAAAAATTAAAAATTCACGACTTCAACTTTTATCACATTCCTTGATTTACAGTACCAACATAGAGAATTTAAAGTAATTACTTACATGATTTTGAATATAGTATATAGAGTATTACACATAAAAATAGGTGTTTCTGAAGCGAAAACATTTTTATTTACTTTTTGTACATTTTCTACGTTTGACATTTACAACAAACTCGCCATTTTTGTTTCGGTAAGAGACTAGTGATGCGAATTTGAATTCGAATTGTGTTTAGTGAACAAGATTGATGAAAAGTGAAAATGTAAATTTTAATTATATGATATTAAACTACTTATTGACCGTAACTGGAAGCTTTATTTATTTGAGAGTGCATTCCCGTGCATAAATTTTCCAATTTAAACATCCGCCTGTGTCGGTCGTTGGGACATTAGAAAAAATATTAGTCTTAACACCTCTCCGAAACAGGAGTCGTGTCATTAACCAACCGTTATTCGTTTTCCTCTCTGTTCTGTGATTCGTGCTGTATGCCTATTTTGATTAACTCGTACATCACTATTTATTCAAGGTTACATTCTGTGGTTACATTGAGTTCCGTTTCAATATGTTTCAATTTTTTAATAAAAGCTACATTCCTTTTCACGCAGTTGCAGATTGCAAGTTTTTTAGTCTTACTCTATGAAGCGACGTTGACATTGATTGTGATCTGACATCTGTCGCCTATTCTGCTTGTCGCAGCTGTCAATTTGTCTTTTGGATTTTGGACCAGTTAGTGATGGTAATTATTGCGATTTCACATTATTATCATATGCATGCGATATAATGAGTCATAGTATAGCATGCTATTTGCTATTGCTATGCTATTTGCTATGATGATAAATCGCACTTTGTACTTCAACACCGCCCTGCTATTAATTTTAACGAATTAAATAATCATACACGTTCATTCAATATACGACCTCTAAGTACAAGCAAATAAAGATAATAATAGCTTAATCGCGCCTACCAAATTGCTAATAATTTCACTCGTGACTCACGAAAGCAACGAGGTCAATCAGGGTCATGTGAAACAGATATAGTTTTCAGTATTTCCGTCTCGGCGTCTCCCGTGGTTACGACGGCCGACGGCCGAGGAGAGCACACGGCGCACCAGGGGGTGTCAGCTTAGTTCCCGGCCAATGCCAACACGGCGAAGGAAATGTTAAAAAGAAACGGAGCTCTACAAACGACAGAGAAAGCACTATTTACTGACCCTACTAAGGAAAATATAACATTTTAGTAGAATTCAAAGTTATATGAATTATTTAATTAATTCGGAAGATAGAAATAAACACTTTTGAAAAAAGAATTGAAATTAATTAATAATTTTATTACATATATTGTTCAAATTAGTTAAATCTAGACCTCAGATTCTTATGATTACTTGAATCAGCGTTAGAAGAATTTCTTTTTTGCCATCTGGCAATCGGGTAATAGAAATGGCTGTCTTTTGTTTACGATTTTCACTATTTCATTGATTTGCACTTTGCACATCTTTATTGGAAATAAGTTTTGTAAAGTTTCTCGTATTTGTTAAATTGTGCTAGATAAAGTTTTGTTTTTGTGCTAACGAGATCATAGACTCTATTATTGCGATTGCTGTGGTGTTAAATATCGGATTTTTCCGTGAGGGATTATCTCAATAACAACCTGGAGTCTAGAACTGTGCCCGGTAAATGGCAAGTCTCGCCTTCTATTACATAGGACCAATAACATACAGGCGAAATGTGGGAGTTTAATTAGTGAGACTGAGTTCTGGGTACACCTCTCACCTCGGCCAACCCCTTCTAGAAAGATGTTATGTTGTGTAATATAAGATTTACCTTATTTTCATCTGAATAAAGACTACTTCTAATACCTGCTCTTATTTTTTTACCCTTTGCGTATGGCATATTATAGAATAAGCATAATATATAGAAGTAAATATAGAAATATAATATTGGTAGGTACCTATAGCTAATGTTAGAAATATTAAATCTCCCGCGCTACTGAATAGTTCCAGTGCGACGCGTTGGTAACGCTAGCGTCGCTTCGTGTACGCAAATCTGAAGTACGTAGTGGGACTTCTTCTTGTATATTATGTGTTCTGTGCGGCGCACGCTGCCGCTATGATCGTATGAAGCGATGAATTCGCTAAAATCGCAATCACAGAATTTCGATACTTCATTTAATTTGCTAAATGCTATTAAAGCAATCGCATGCTATCAGTGAATGCGAATGCTAATTAATCCATCACTAGACCACAGAACAGAACACTGAACACGAAAGAATGAAAGAACGAAAGAACTATCGTCACTACATAACGCCACGGCTGAGACAGCTTGTTTCCCAATGTCCCGTTTGTCGCTACTGTGCACTGCACGAATAATAAAAAAAACAACACGTCATCTTGACTGTACTGTCACTGAGCACGTAATGCACTGTCATGAGTCATGTCATGTCTGCAAGAATCCTGTGATTTTCTCGTTGAGTTGTAGAATCCTGATCAGAATTTTTCCTAATTGTTTGAATACTCGAGTTTAGCCAGATTTTTTACGCCTCTTTTGCCATGGCGACGCTTAAGTGCTGTGTTAGTGGTTGAGATGCAACAAGCGCTACTCACCGCTTATTTAACATTCCAAAGGACGATAAATTTAGAAGCTTGTGGTTGCAGTTCTTAGTGCCAACTAATCCCCTTCTCGTCGGACTTTCCAAGGAGCAGCTGATAAGAAAGAGTGTGTGTCACAGACACTTAGAAATACGCCAGTTAGATTGAGAAGGACGAAGGACACGCTATTCATACCCCTGCTTGTTTACAGCTAAAGAAATAGAATATGGCATGCCCCTAAGTTCAGAAGGTATAGGTTGACCACTAATTGAGTAAAAATGAGATATGAAACTCATAATTTTTATACCTTGGCAAACCAAAAAGTGTTGTTTTTATAAAATTATAACATTAATAACTTACGTAACTTTATTTTTCAGTTTTTAAAAAATTATTGGGAGACCTATAGTGATAGTGATGGTAATTAATGTAATTTAGCATTAATTTTTAAGCATGCTTATTATTGCTATTTGCTAATATGGGTTTATTATTAAAAAATAACATGCATCAGTTATATATGCTGGGGCCTGAGGATGCAGGACGCAGGAGAAGCCAAAAACTATACTAGCCAAAAGCCAAAAATTATTGTGACTAAACCAAAATAGATGAATACAATGTTCGTTCACTATTTTGTAGATATTGATAATTGATAAGTTCTACAAACTATTATTTTTTTGTTTATTATTATTTTAATCTACCATCGATAGTTTTCACACCGCATGAAAAATAATGACTCCTTCAAAATAGATGTATATAATGTTCGTTCACTATATTGTACATATTGGTAAGTACTAAAAACCCCTAGTACATTATTTTACCCTACCATCAATGGATTTCATTCAGCGCACGCAAATTAATGAATATACCTATTTGGTAATAATGTGACACCTTGGTTCACCATATTGCAGTTACCTTACGGATCCCTATTTTTTTCAAAATCTCATATAGCCTATATCACTCACACCGAATTGAGCTGTTTATAAGTGAAAGTTTTTTTTAAATCGTCCAGAAGTTTCGGAGCCTATTCGTTACAAACAAAAAAAACAAAGTTTATAATATTATACATAATATTATTATAATTTATTTATCTACTATGGGACTGAATCCTGGGTACACCTCTGCCTACCCCTTTAGGAAAAAAGGCGTGAATGTATGTTATGTTTATAATATTATTTATTATAGTAAGATTTATTTGTATTATAAGTGATTAAACTCTTTTAAATAGTAAAAAAGCTAATTTTATTTCAGTCATAGGGAAATACAGATGGTCAGCAAGTCATGACGGCTACAACTTTTAGGACCTCTAATTCAGTTACTGTTAACTGTTTAACTGTAGCCGGAACTCCATACTTATCCGGTCGATCTATGTATGTTTGTTTTATGTTTTACTTTAAAATTAAGTTTTCAAGTAATACAGGACAAAAGAGTGACGTCACTAATTATGTATCGATAAAAGGGACATCACTAATTTAGTCGATACCTAGTGTAATATTTTGACATCACTAGTTGTCACATTGCAATGAATTATAAAATGTCAATGCCATTCATAAAATGTGCAAAACTCCACCGAAGGAGATTAAGAACTCTATGGAGTTAGAAAAAAAAAAAAAAAAGTAGATGTGCGACAACAGCGACAAACGCACATATTGCAAAACTTTTCGGCGCCGATCCACTGTCGCATCTGTACGTAGTACTAATTATAGTGATCTGTGCATAACGCTGATTGTTCTGTGATTCAGAATTTCAGAAATTCAGATTATTTTTTTAAATGAATCGATTTATGTATTGAATTTTTGTAAACACTTTTATTATTTTATTGTAATTTGCGAAACAACACGTAACAAAATGGACTTAAATAGATTATCAAACGATAAGAAGCTAAACCTTTGTAGATGGTACTTCAAAGGTAAGCGTAAACTTTGTACATTTTTCGTTCAAACATGATATCTCGTTATATACGTAAAATTCTTAATAATTCCAGTGGGATGTCTCATGTTACCGTTTGTATGGGCGGTGAATGCTGTGTGGTTCTTCAGGGAAGCGTTCCAGAAGCCGCCGTACGACGAACAGAAACTAATAAAGAAATGTAAGTTTACCTTATTTCCACTCGGTTGCAACTTGGTTCAGTAGAAAATCTTTTATCACAGGCTCAGAATAGTGTCCCTGCCTCCTGAGATGATAGTCTCAGGTTTGATCCTTGGTCAGGTCAAATATTTATGTCCATTTGTTCTGTCTGTGTGTTATATACATGCTAATGTATGAAAATTAGTATTAAGTTGTTAACTTTGGCATACAGATCTAAAGGGACTGAAGATTTACTCCACAATACCATTTATATTCTGTCTGGGTTGTGTCTGGGTGTAATAAGCTTATATGAGTATGTATATTATCAGTCATCTGGCTACCATAATACTGGCTTCTAGCCTAGTTTGGGACCAGTGGAAGTTGTCCCATATTATTATTATATTATAATATTAGAGAAGTAACAAATCTGGCTACCTGTCCATCGATCTGTCACAGGGCTCTATCTCATAAACTGTAACAACTAAGACACTTGTAATTTTCACAATATACATATTTCTATTGCTGCTATAACATAAACCCAGGTGTACCCAGGACTCAGTCCCATAGTAGATACACCCACATTTCGCCAGTATGTTATTGGTCCCATTTAATAGGGGGCGAGCCTATTGCCATCTACCGGGCACAGTTCCAGACTCCAGGCAGTTATTGAGATAATTCCTAATGGAAAAAATCCAATATTTAACACTGCCTGACCTGGGGATCGAACCCGAGACCTCTTGATTGGCACTTGAGCATGCGCCACCGAGGCAGTCCGACTTACTGCAATTAACAATAATCTATAATCATATGTTAATATGTTATAATTAGAGTAAATTCTGAAATTAATTGGAATAATAGCAATAAGAATTTTATTTGGTAGGTAAGCATAGGTGACACCTATAAATAAGTAGGTAATAGGTACATGATAGGTAGGAACACTTCATATGCGAGTCCTATTAGCATTTGACCAGTTTAGCGCGGTTTTGGTTAGATTGATAGATGGATGGATGTTTGTTACTATTTCACGCCAAAACCACTGAACCGATTGGGCTGAAATTTGGTATGTAGGTAGTTTAGACCCTGTAATAACACATAGGGTACTTTTTTCCCCGATATTCCCGCGGGAACGAAGACTACGCGGGTGAAACCGCCGGGCACAGCTTATACAGAAATTAACCTCTAAATTACCATAAAATAAAACCAAGCCTTTTCCCGAAGGGGCAAAGGTGTACCCAGGACTCAGTCTGTCTACATTGAATAACAATTATTTAAATTTATACTTAAACCGAATGGGTAATGCCAATATGTTGGTGTTTTTATAAGCTTTAAGTATGTATATATCAGTCATCTGGTTACAATAGTACAGGCTTCTAGCCTAGTTTGGGACCAGATGACCGTGTGTGGAAGTTGTCCCATATTATTATTATTAATCACACTGTTCTAGTCAGTTCATATGGGTTATGTGGACAACCATATTGTCAATTGAATTCTCATGTCTTTTGTTGTTTCAGATGTGTTAATGTCGAGTGTTGGTGCGTGTGTGTGGTGCGTGGTGGTGTGTGTGTGGGTGACCGTGTTCCAACTGCAGCGGGTGGCGTGGGGAGAGACCGGAGACATGCTCTCCTTCATTGTACCACTTGGACAAGCTTAAATATTATATAAACGCACATTGAGAAGATTCAGAGATGTTAATGTGTTACAAAAGGTGTAGTAATATTTGAGGGGGTACGAGGGGTTACCCGTCAAACTGTACAGCTATCAAAATAAAGAAATGGGACATTAGCAAAAAAATTTCGATTCCCATGGATGTTTGTTTGTTACTCTTTCACGCCAATATTACGGAACCGATTGGGCTGAATTTTTTTATGTCGGTAGTTTAGATCCCGGGTACACATGGGTACTTTTTTTATCAATATTCCTACGGCAACGAAGAGTACGCGGGGAAAACTGCGGGGCGCAGCTAGTATATTATATTTATATAGACTATTATGATTTTATATTTATGTAGATTAAGGGTCTATTCGCTTGAAATACAATTTGAAAATGTGAAGATAAATGTCACCCACGAGCCGGATTTGAAACCGCACCTTCCTCACTAATCCGTGTAAGGAGTAGACATAAGCATAAAAACCCACATCTACCCATGCAATCGTAGCTTCCCTCGGCCTGTTCAGTGCAACTGCCCTGCTCTATCGAGAGTTGACACAATCAAATACCTAGGAGTAATGATTGATAGAAAAATGAACTGGAATGAACATATAGAGACTTTGGCTGCAAGAACAAGACAGCTTATTTTTGCCTTCAAAAATCTGAGAGATGTAGTAGACTTTAATTTGGCCATCCAAGTATACAGGGCGTTATGTGAGTGTCTCATCAGGTACTGCATAACCGTTTGGGGTAGTGCGGCTAAAACACACCTTATTTCAGCAGAACGAGCACAACGTGCGGTTTTAAAAGTACTCCTACGATTACCTTTTAGGCACCCCACATCGGCAGTCTATGAGAAAGCCAATGTACTCAGTGTAAGAAAGGTTTTTATTTTTGAAAGCATACGACGATATCATAAAAATGTTATTCCAAATTTACCTCCATGCACGAAGAGAGTTGACCGTTGTCCAGTACCGCGTGTAAGGAAAAAATTTGCACACAAACACTACTCTGTGATAACACCACATCTTTACAATAGACTTAATCAAAAATATAAAGTGAAGACTGCTAGTTCAAGGGAAATAAAAGCATCAGTACTCTCCTGGCTTAAAGAGTTTGACTATGACGGTATTGAAAGTATGCTGAGTATGATGTGTGTGGGCCAATGCTAAAGAGAACATAGCTTGATTTACTGTTCGATTTACTAATTGACAAGCTTCTGGGATTAGAGTCATTAAATATATAAGTAGCAATGGTGCTACTAATGATAATGGGTACTATCACTAAATTGTGAATTGGCTAATAAACAATTATATATATATATATATATATATGTAATATATTGTATTAAATATATTTATTTGTATTATATTGATATCTTAGCAAAATATTGTAAAAAAACACGCAGTGGGAGAAGCCACTGGTCCCTGAAATACAGTTTTTAACTAGTTCGGGGACCTATGGATTTATACAATAAAGCTGTAACATTTATGACAATAAATAAATTAATTAATTAATCCGTGGGTAGAATGCGAAATTCATCAAAGATTCAAAGTTTTTATTTCAATAAACATGTGTAAGTACATTATTCAAGTGTTTTGTTAAGTTATAAATTAGTGTCAACATGCTTATGCCTATTGGCGTTTGAAAATTTATAATAATTATTAAATATTTTATGTCAAAATATAATAATAGGATTAAAAACAAAAAAATAAAAAAATGCATGCAAAACAAAGTGTATGTCAAAAATATATACTAAAATACAACTTTATGTCAAAATAATTATTAAAAAGAAATGAAAATGACAATTAAATAAGTAAAAAGTCAAAATTTATCATTTAGAAATTCATTAGTTGTATAATAGGCTTTATTTGTCAATATTGTTTTCAATTTCTTTTTAAATAATAATACGGATGTCAATTCTTGTATGTTCTTTGGTATTTTATTGTATATCTTTGGGGCCATACATAATAAACTTTTGTGCATTAATGCTGTCTTCGACGGTTGCAGACACTATAGATCATCTACAGATAACACACACGCCCCTATAGTGCGTTAGTAGGTGGGATAGAAAAATTCGCCGATGACTAGAACCTCCACGGTAGCTCATTTGGTAGAATGCCACCACGCGGATTGGTACCGAAGGTGCGGATTCAAGTCCCGCTTGTGGATTAAATTATTTTTCCCAATTTCATATTGTGTTAATGAAATATTAGTTTAAAAGTATTTTTATTGATTAAATAATAGCTTACTTATTTATATTGACAGCCTCGTTGGCTCAGATGGTAGTAACTCTGCTTTCTGTGGCCGCAGGCTCCGGGTTCGATCCCCGGCCAGGTCAAACATTTGTGTGCATGAACATGTATGTTTGATCTGTCCCTGTGTGTTATAAGCTTATATAAGTATGTATATCAGTCATCCGGTTACCATAGTACAGGCTTCTAGCCTAGTTTGGGACCAGATGACCGTGTGTGGAAGTTGTCCCATATCATATTATTATTATTGACATTCCTTAAAAGTAAAAAACAATGCTAAAATGACAATCCTAAAACTTTACTTAATAAATTGTAAATATTATAGTTATAAGTGAATAATAAAATAAAAAACAACTGACAATTATTGAAATGTTATATTTTATTTCGTTTTGTACATTATATACAATACTTGGATAATACAATGGATGTTTAGCGTCATTAATTAGCTATTTGTCAATGAATTTGGAATACATAGAAATGTAACTAGCGCCAAAATTACCAAACCGAAACTCTGTGCAAGTTGGTGGGGCTTTAAGACCGAACACGGCCTTTAGGAATTCGACACAATCCTGTGAAAATGTTACCAAATCGATGTTTTGTATTCTCTTGTTTCCTCCGAATATAATTAACCCATTCTATGAATTTATATCCTGATATTTTTATAGTGAAGTAACCCTGTCATTTTATTTATTCTTTAAACCCTTGGTTTTTTCATAGTGAACTTTCAAAAATTGCAGTTTTACTCACGTGATTTGACGTTCACTACAAAAAAGAGTTTATAAACAAGAATAAAATGATAGGGACATTACTTCAACTTTAAAATATCAGGATATAAATATATCAAATAGGTTTACTGTATTCGGAGGAAACAGGGGAATACAAAACATCGATTTAGTAAATTTTCCATAGGATTGTGTCAAACTGCTAAGAGAACCTGTATCCTATTAGTCTGTCTCCAATCTGTTTATTAATTAGTCACAGAATACAGACCTAGGTATATACACTCCTAAAATTCATGTATATGAATAGCGACTCTGGCTGCGACGCAATAAAGTGCAATTCAGTTCGTACAATGCTAATAACCAACAGTAATATTCACCTACATCTTGCCTCTCTTTCTATAGCGTACCTCTGTAGCTGTTCTCTCTTTCTAGCTTATTGTTATTGTACCGTCTTGTTGCAAGCCAATGCTTCATAATACCTATAATGCGAAGTGTCCTAGGGCTGGTTTAGGGTCTGCACTGCAAGTTATGCAAACCATCCACTCCGTGCGTACTAATCGCTGGCCAAATCAGTGTGACTTCGCAGCATCTGGCTGAACCTCATCAGATCCAGCCAGAATGCTTTGCAAACTAATTAAATAATCACTATATACCTATTATAAAATCCTAAATGTCTCACCGACTGACATGCAACGCAGAGCCCAAACCACTGATCCTAGGGACTCAATTCAGAGTCAGGGCAAGCCCAGTCCAGTCCACAGAACAAAAGGAACGTCACAGCTCTAGTAAAGTGGTGGTCTTTACAAGAAGCTGCTGGAATTTTGGTGGGAACACAAAAAATCACATTTCAACTCTCGCATCACTTGCCAAGAGACTTGTGTATCTTCGGAAACACTCAACACGAAATATTCCACCATTACTACACGTTAAACTCTCGAAAATGCACCGATAATTTATAAAGATACGGGAGCCAAACTGTACTCTTCGGCTTCCCCCCAAAACTTCTAAGCCCTTTTAAATTGATTAAAAACGCGGCCGTCAAGTCACCACACTAAAAATTAACTATTCTGTGGCCGAGACGGATTCTCTCGTGATTTCTGTTTGCAGTTACAGTTCAATGCGTTCCAAATTCATTACTATTCATAATTCTTATAGTTACTTAGATTGAACAAAAATTTGAATAAATTCGTTATTTTCATACAAAATATTTAATAATATACAGGTTGTATTTATATTTTTGAGATCTGTCTCAAACTGGAAAATATAATACATTAAAATAATGAAACATACTACTTACTTACTTATAATAAAAAAAAAATAAAGGTTTTTAAAAAGCTGATGACTTGATATTACTAATGAAATTATAGTTCAATTGAATAAAAGCAACCCGTATCTATAGTTACTTAATAATAGGATTTTTTTTCTCAAAATTGCATTAATTCATTTTCTATTTTATAATTATCATTTTACTGATGTCTTCGAAATGCAAACTCTGTGGAATGGACAAACAACAAAATCCTACAATAATAATAAAAATTTCACCATGAGACGGAAGTGGCAGGTACCGGAGTCTCTAGCAATAGCCCGGTTACCATCCATCTAGAAATCACATCTATAGACCAATCAAGTAATTTCCATCCATTCACAATAGTCCTTGCACCTAGCGGGGGCTGTCTTTGAGCTCATCTTCTGTAGATGGTTTCAGAGATGGACCCCGATAGGTACTATTCATTACCTATAAATTAAAAGCTCATAGGGGCCTCTGCATGTTGAACTAAAAATATTCTCTATGTACGCCTAACAAAAGACCGGGTATATAAGTACAATGTTCTTGTGCGAAATACAATAGAATATTAATATAATTTATAAAGAATGTAAGATCGTTATATTATTGTATAGGTACATTATTTCGTACGCACACTAGCGTCACCTATACTCGCACACATCCAATAAAAGATCGTGATAAATACGGACCACAGACAATTCAACCTTAAAACGAAGCTTTAGCGAGTATGTTTTCAGAATTGACCATTTGCATTGTTCTGTCTGTTTTGCATTTTCAATATTTTTCACAAAAAAAAAAAAAATTGAGTATGTTTTCGACAAGATTATGCAGTGACTGCATGACAGCTACTTTTCGTTTTTCAGGAGATAACACCGACATATAAAAGTTGACCACAGATTATATAAAAAAATAATTTTAATCGAAACCATGTTCTTTGTAAGTATCTATTAATTTGTAGAGGTAGCATTTTATGTTTTTAATTTAATATATGAAACCATTATAAATTAATTAGTCTCAATATCTACAATCAAATATAATGACAGCCTGGATACTACTAAGAAACATAACATACAATCACACCTTTTTCCCGAAGGGGTAGGCAGAGGTAGCCAGGATTAAGTCCCATAGTAATTCACCAAATTTCGCCAGTATGTTATTATATCCCATTAAATACGGGGCGAGGCTATTGCCATCTACCGGGCACAGTGCCAGACTCCAGGCTGTCTAATGGTAACCAACACTTTGCCTGACTTGGGGATCGAACCCGGGACCATGATCGGCAGTCGAGCTTGCTTCCACCACGCCATCAAGGCAGTCAACAACATCAACATAGTATAGCTTTTAGCTTTTTTTATTACTAATGCTTTGTTTCTTTTCTTTTTTATTAAACTATCGAGTGACAGTAATCGATAATTTTGTGTTGAATGTCGAGTCGATTCCCAATATTGTCTAGAATAATTGTCACTGACATCTGTCGCACGTATCAAGCTATCTTGTTGGCATATTTCTAGTATATTATGCCATGTTGATCTATGGCTGTGATTATTAAAATGGCATCTTTAGGTTAAATTGTCTATGATACGCAATATAAACATAATATTATATAAAGTCAAACACAATGGCAGTTAGGAACTATCATATAATTTTTTATACAGGCAATTTGACGTATTCGCCAGTGCCTTTAATTAAAACATCTGCATTGAACATTACGCACTCGACTCACTAGCCACATTCACCTCGAGTGTAATGACCATTAACGTTGCGTCAATATAACTTGACTTGTTTCAGTTCTTATACTTACTAATTAACTAAAAACAATACAGGGTTACATTATAGGTAATCAGTTAGCATTCTATTAAGAGGACAGTGAACGACGAATTTCCCATGAAACTACCTCATATACAATGGATCTCGTTTGCCCCTTGTGTAAAAATCTATTATTTTATATCTTGTTTTGTTTTGCGAATTCCGAGTCTATAACAGCAGGTATAATATTGACCCGTTAAAATGCTAATTGATTACTTTTACAGGTCGCGTCACGGTTTAATAGCTTTCGACAAAAGTGGAGGCAGGCTTTGCGCAGATATATCTAAAAACCCAGAAACAGTACAACGCCCTTCGTGTGCATAATAATGCGTTTAGAATTAATGAATTTATTTGGATTATTTATTATATAATCGATTTTTAGTTAATTTGTTTTAATTATTTATTTCATTTTGAGTTTTGTAATTGATTTGATTTTATCATTATGATTTGTAATTTAACTAAATTTTTTAATTGTATTTATTCTAAAATAATAATTTACACTATGATCTATGTAAGTTGATCGAAATAAATGGTTTTTGAATTTGAATTTTTGAAAAATTCCTAACAGACCTAAAAATTTGTGCGCACTCAAGATCAGCGCTATTAAACCGTGACGCGACCTGTACCTATGTATATTATAGTCAGTTTGTTTGTTTAATCATTCTATCCGCACCCTAGAAGGGGAAGACAGTCTTCTATTTTGTCTCAAGCGGCGGATCTCCGACCACGCTATACTGGAAACAACAATTGTGTTCAAAATAAATACTTCTTTAAAATTTATGATAGCCTGGTACCTATTTTAATAAATCGAAAGTTTAAATGCCATCACGCCTTTTTCCTGGGGTAGGCAGAGGTGTACCCAGGGCTCAGTCCCATAATAGGTACACCCACAATTCATACATACATTCAAGCCTTTTTTCCCGAAGGGGTAGGCAGAGGTGTACCCAGGACTCAGTCCCATAGTAGACACACCCACATTTCGTTAGTATGTTATTGGTCCCATGTAATAGGGGACGAGCCTATTGTCATCTACCGGGCACAGTTCCAGACTCCAGGCAGTTATTGAGATAATTCCTACTGGAAAAATCCAATATTTAACACTGCCTGACCTGGGGATCGAACCCGGGATCTCTTGATTGGCAGTCGAGCATGCGCCCTCTACGCCACCGAAGCACTTTCATTTCGCCAGTTATTAAGTCCCATGTAATAGGGAGCGAGCCTATTGCCATCTACCGGACACAGTTCCAGACTCCATACATAGTCACACCTCGTTCCCGTTGGGGTAGGCGGAGACTGTTTCTCTCCACTTGCTACGATCCTGACATACGGCTTTCGCTTCGTCCACTCTCATGACCTTATAAATACGAAAATTTGTACGAATTAATGGATGGGATGTTTGTTACTCTTCACGCAAAAACTACTGAATCGATTGGGCAGAAATCGATATGTAGAACACACATAGGGAACTTTCTATTCCGACTCCTCTGGGAACGAAGACTACGCGGATGAACACATCGGTTGTAGGTACTTTTGACTTGGCCTTTCCTTAGAACATCGATTTTTCCATGAAAAGTAATACCGACTTGACTATTCACACTCGTCTTATAATCACCTTGCATCCATCCTCTCCACAAGACCAAACCCACTTGTGAGGAACAATAATAAAATACTTACGGCAAGAGCAACAACAGTGCGCATACGTCGCAGCCCACCAACATGAGGAACACCCTGGTCCACCCCGCCCCCTCCCCCCCCTCCCCCCGCGGGGGCGGACACCAGCCCCGCCACCAGCGGACCCACCGCCGCCCCTGGACAATGTAACAACATTGCTATAACCATGATAATTCTAAGACAGATCAGAAATTAGATCCGTAGACGATCTAAAGTTCCAGAAGTCGTACTAGCCGCCATCTCCTGAGTGTACATAATCGATACGTGAACGTCGCATACGTGCAAACTGTGGAATGATCTCCCTGCTGCAGTTCCCGTTGAGCTAAAACATGGGGCTCTTCAAAAGGAGAGTGTTTAGTGTTATTTGGGTCGGCAACATACTGGCAATACCCCGCGTGTTGCAGGTATCCATAGGCGGCGGTAACCGCGAGCGATAACAGCACACCGTCTGCTTGTGCGGCCAAAAAAACATAGCGCAGGAGATTAGCAAGTTGAAGTGGCAATGGGCAGGGCATTCATATAGCACGTAGGACTTGCTGGAGACCACGGACCGACGAGCGGAGCGTAAGATGTCTTCACCCATAATGCGGTGGTCCGATGACCTAGTAAAGTCATCAGGAACACGCTGGATGCAAGCCGCTTACAACAGGACTAGATGAAAATCTATGGGGGAGACCTATATCCAGCAGTGGACTTCTAACGACTGAGATGATGACGTTATTAGAATTAATATTCAATCTCAGTTTTGCATGTATTAAGTAAAATCTTTGAAAAATTGGTGCCGAGCCAAATGCTGCTGCAAGCTGAAGCAATATTTTGTGATCTCTCCAAAGCATTCGACTGTGTAGAACACTGTACGTTACTGCGCAAGTTATAGTCTATGGAGTTCATGAGAATGCCTTTAACCTGTTGGAATCATATTATATATTTATCTAGTAGGCGGCAGAAGGTAAAGCGTCAATAATATTTCATCTGCTAGTTCTCTTGTCAAGATGGGAGTCCCACAGGGATCAATCTTAGGTCCATTCCTATTTTTGGCATATGCTGAATGCTGATATACATCAGCGATTTGCCACACATGGTCAAAGATACACATACATTTGTGGATCTATGAAAAGAAAAACTAATAAAGTGGATACCGATGCTTCCGGTTCCGTCGATGATGGCGGTGACGGTGGCGAGCGCGCGCGAGCTGTGTGCCAGGCTGCTGTGTGTGCCTGAATACATACATACATACATACATTATACAATGTGTTAGAAAAAGGTGTGGTAATAATTAAGGGGTGCATCTACTCACTAAACTTAAGAACTTTCAAAATAAATTTTCTACTTCAGCTGATCCATTTTGTATGGGAATTCAAAGTATTTTTTGCATATTTCGCAATTCTGGAACTGAGTTGTTTTGTAACCCAATCAGTACATAGAGGACAAAGATGCCTGGAAACTTCTGCATAGCCACCACGCGGCACCTTCCAAACAAACGAAACCGAATATTGTAAAACTATCAGTTGAAATCAACTGCCTCGGTGGCGTAGAGGGCGCATGCTCGACTGCCAATCAAGAGGTCTCGGGTTCGATCCCCAGGTCAGGCAGTGTTAAATATTAGATTTTTCCATTAGGAATTATCTCAATAACTGCCTGGAGTCTGGAACTATGCCCGGTAGATGGCAATAGGCTCGCCCCCTATTACATTGGACCAATAACATACTGGCGAAATGTGGGTGTATCTACTATGGGACTGAGTCCTGAGTACACCTCTGCCTACCCCTTCGGGAAAAAGGCGTGAATGTATGTTATCAGTTGAAAAAAATTAAGCCCTACAAGTTTCTTGTGCGTTCTTCGTGATCTTTCCGAACGCACGGTAGATTATTCGCTTCATGTAGTAATAACAATTAGTATTCTTTGTCTCTGGCCTACCTCTTCGTGCAAAAGGCGTGACTCACCGAGTTCAGCGGCGACTGCAGTGGTGATGAGCGCATAGGGTCCGTTCACCAGCGCCCCAGTCAGTGTCAACAACAACACATTCGTTGTGTAAGTTGTAGCTCCCCACATTTGATAACATAACAACTGTAAAATTATATAACGTAACAACACTCCGTCGAAATTTTGCCTCTTTTGAAGTGGGAATTTAAAAGTGATTGAGGAATGTCTTGTGTGAACATCTAGTGACCTCTCACCAATATTATTAAAGCGGAAGTTTGTGAGTATGGATGGATCGATGTTTGTTACTACTTCACACAAAAACTACTGAATCGATTGGGCTGTTTGGTATGTGGATGGTTTAGACATTGGAATAACACATACGGCATACATATGCTTATACCTACGCTTACACAAAGTTATTTCGGATTAAAACGTCAAACAGTACTTCTTAGGTTTAAAAACCGCATCAGAATCGGTCCAATCCAGAAGCTACATGGACAGACACACAGATACGTCCAACTTATACCACCCCTAACTTTTTCGGACGGAGGTTAAAAAGGACCAAATCTTTATACAAATAAATGAAAAGTGTCTGTAATATTAAAATTATACATTTTTACTAAATGCATATGAAAGTAAATACGATACAAATTACAAAAATACCTACTATTGAAATTTTTTGTCTACCTGTTTGTGGTCGCTAATCTCCGAAACGGCTGGACCAATTTTTACGGGACTTTCACTGACAGATGACCGATCTTATGAGAAGTAACTTTTTTTAAAAGATGAAATAACATAACATACATTCACGCCTTTTTCCCGAAGGGATAGGCAGAGGTGTACCCAGGACTCAGTCCCATAGTAGATACACCCACATTTCGCCAGTATGTTATTGGTCCCATGTAATAGGGGGCGAGCCTATTGCCATCTACCGGGCACAGTTCCAGACTCCAGGCAGTTATTGAGATAATTCCTAATGGAAAAATCCAATATTTAACACTGCCTGACCTGGGGATCGAACCCGGGACCTCTTGATTGGCAGTCGAGCATGCGCCCTCTACGCCACCGAGGCAGTCAAAAATGAAATAAGTGTAAAGGATGAAATAAGTGTAAATATAATAATATAAAATCCAAGTGGGTATATACAATCATGCATCTATAAATCTCACTTTTCAGTACAACATGTAAAAAAATTACGTTTCGAACAGGTGAACGAAACGCTCGCGAGTTCTAACTCACCTCCAGCGCCATCTAGCGCGGTTTCGGTAAGACCGATCGATGGATGTTTGTTACACTTTCACGCCAAAACTACTGAACCGATTGCGCTGAAATTCGCTATATAGATAGTTCAGACCCTGGAATAACACAAAAATTACTTTACATCTCGATATTTCCACGGGAACGAAGACTACGCGGGTGGTACCGCGGGAACAGTTAGTAAGCTTATAACATTGGTCCCCTTATTACGAAGCAGTAGAAGTGTGGAAAAATGACGTTTGACAGCATAATTTACTGCTGTAGTTTTTTTTCTTCTTTTTTGGACCCACACGAATGTATTGCCAGTGTCAAGTAATTAATAAAGAAGTTGAAGTAGAGGTTACGACTGACGGAGGGCACGCAGGCGGCGTAGAAGGCGAGGCAGACGAGCGCGGGCGCTCCGCCCCAGTCGGCGAGGAGCCCCGCCAGCACCGCGCCCGCCGCCCCGCCCACGTCGAACCACGTGCTCAGCTCGCCCGACTGCCGCGCCGACAGCCTGGCTGCGGAGGTGGACACACATATACAGCTTCTCTCTTTATGATACAGATCTGTTCACTCACGAAGGCGCGCCCCTCCAGGGTAAATTTTCGGTGTGCATTAATATGAGTGTCGCGCGTGCTAACAAGATGTCTTAATGTGATCGCGACTGAGAGCGCATCCGTCTTACGCACACATAGAATTATATACAGATGATGTTTACAACTACATTCAAAAGGTGTGGAGGGGCGCGCCTTCGTGAGTGAACAGATCTGTACTGACTAACGAGACGCAATGTGTGGACGAACTATAACCATATTCCTGAGACAATAAAAGAGCTCAATGGCAATATGTTTAAAATAAAATTGCTTAACTGGCTATTAGAGAGAACTTTTTACTCGGTGAATGATTACTTGAAATTTAAGGGTAGTTAAATATTAGATGGTTAATACCTATTATATAACAATTTCATAGTGCAAGTGGGTATTTAAATAAGTCCAGGACTTTGAATGTTAAAACTTATTCTTTAAATTCCTATAATTTTGACATGTAGAGACAATGACTAATTAATATTATAAAATGCAGTTTAAATCAATGTAATAGGTACTATGTACTTAATATGACTATATAATTATTATTTTTTAGATTATAAATTAATAAATTGATTAATATTTTCATAATTACATATTATAATTCTCGAAAAATATGTTATTTTATGAAAATTAGATTTGATTAGTTACATTTGCACGCCCTATGGGCCCTATTAGCCGTGGGGTTACCGGCTTTAGAATAGTACCTCACCCTCTCTCCCCGTGGTTGCCGTAAGAGCCGGCTAAGGGTTATGAGATCCAAAGAACGGGCAGCAGCGTCCTCTATGTTAACCATCAAACTGCGCTCGCCAACCCGCCTGCCAAGCGTGGCGAGTATTGGCAACAACCCCCCTAATGGGTGAGGCCTATGTTCAGCAGTGGACTACCAACGGCTGGATGATGATGGGCAAAAAGCGTGAGGAACAAAATTGTAATATTATAAGACCTATATAGTATCCATGTTTTTATGCAAATAAAATTTCTGATTTCTGAACTTATAATCGATTTCGGTTTAATGATCTTTATTATCAACGAAGGCAATTTGCCACTTACGTGATAACATAGTTATTTTACAATATAATTGTTCGTTGTCGCATTATTACATTAAGTTTCACAATAAATATAAATACAATAATGAAGTAGGGTAGTTATAAAATTAGTTAATGATTGGCAAGTACATGTTCGTGTAACAAAATAATGCAATCCCTAAAGAGATTAGATTATCTAAAACAAATAAAAAGACATTCTTAGGAAATAGTGTACGTTTCTGTAATAAAATCCCAAAAGAGATAACTGGGCTCTCAGAGGGTAAATTTAAAACCTATATAAAATCTACTTTACTAAAGAAGGCTTATTATAAAGTCAACCAGTACATAGAGGACAAAGATGCCTGGAAACTTCTGCATAGCCGCCTCGCGGCACCTTCAAAGAAAACGAATGTAACCAAACCAAATATTGTGAAACTATCTGTTGAAAAAATTAAGTCCTACAAGTTTCTTGTACGTTCATCTTGTAGAGGTATCTTTCCGAAAGCATGGTAGACTCAGTACTGTTTATCTTCATTGACGTGCAAAAGTGTCAGATTATAAACTATTTGAATAAATCTGTTTGAGTTTGATTCAAGAATTGTCAGCAAACCAGTTTAACCGGAAACTCAAGTTGTGGCTATTAGACAAATGTTTTTACTCAATTTCAGATATCTTAAAATAAATTTATATAAATATCATGATAATATTTTGATTATAAAGTAATGTAATTAGGTATATATAATACTCACTGGAAGACTTGATGTACAACGGCAGCCAAAATAGGAAGGTGTAGCTGACGAGCTTAGCGAAGAACAGCGAGAGAGAGAACTGTACGACGCCGGGGATGGCCAGGGCAGTGGACAGAGACACCGCGCTCTCCTGTCTACACGCAGGCTCGCTCGCCCGCGCGAGCAGGGACGTGTGCTCGGTGGGGGACCACTCGCGCTAGTGGACGGAGACCACAATCTTATGCTTACAATACAATACAATCATTGGGAGTTTTGGCGGGAGACCGAAGAAAGTTTGGCTCCCGTATCTTTATCAATTATCGGTGCATTTTCGAGTGTTTAACGTGTTATAACATAACATACATTCACGCCTTTTTCCCGAAGGGGTAGGCAGAGGTGTACCCAGGACTCAGTCCCATAGTAGATACACCCACATTTCGCCAGTATGTTATTGGTCCCATGTAATAGGGGGCGAGCCTATTGCCATCTATCGGGCACAGTTCCAGACTCCAGGCAGTTATTGAGATAATTCCTAATGGAAACATCCCATATTTAACAGTGCCAGACCTGGGGATCGAACCCGGGACCTCTTGATTGGCAGTCGAGCATGCGCCCTCTACGCCATCGAGGCAGTTTACAAAACTGTTACTATTATAATTGTAATTTGTACTCTTACAGAACGGGTTACCCCAATTACAGTGCTCGAGTCAATTGAGTATTTTATTATTTAAAAAAGTCGTATTTTTTAATTTATTCTGAAAGTTTAATGAAAATAATATCATCCTATTCAAAAATCATTTTAAATACCGATATATTTTTTAATTAATTATAAGCAATTCAAAATTGATAAAATTTCATTAAGAGACTTGATCACGAACACGCTACGAGTGGTCGCCATGATTGTGACGTCATTATGTTATGAATATGTATGGTACTTCATAACAATGTGACGTCACTACAGGTCACGAGCTCGTTCGGGTACTATCGGCGTGTTTTCGGTGCTGGATTAAAAATGATTTGTTAATCTATACTAATATTATAAAGAGAGAAACTTTGTTTTTTTGTTTTTTTGTTTGTAACGAATAGGCTCCGAAACTACTGGACCGATTTTAAAAATTCTTTCACTTATGGATAGCTTAATTCAGTGTGAGTGCCATAGGCTATATGAGATTTTGAAAAAAAATGGGGATCCGTAAGAAAACTGCAATATTGTGAACCAAGGTGTTACATAATATAATTACCATATTCATAAATTTGCGTGCGCTGTGAAATGCATTGATGGTAGAATAATATAATGTACTAGGGGTTTGTAGTACTTATCAATACCTACAAAACAGTATACATAGATTATATCCATCTTTTTTGGTTTAGTCACAATAATCGAAAAAGTGATTATTTTCATGCGGTGTGAAAACTATTGGTGGTAGAGTAAAGTAATGTACTAGGGGTTTGTAGTACTTATCAATACCTACAAAACAGTATACATAGATTATATCCATCTTTTTTGGTTTAGTCACAATAATCGAAAAAGTGATTATTTTTCATGCGGTGTGAAAACTATTGGTGGTAGAGTAAAGTAATGTACTAGGAGTTTGTAGTACTTATCAATACCTACAAAACAGTATACATAGATTATATCCATCTTTTTTGGTTTAGTCACAATAATCGAAAAAGTGATTATTTTTCATGCGGTGTGAAAACTATTGGTGGTAGAGTAAAGTAATGTACTAAGGGTTTGTAGTACTTATCAATACCTACAAAACAGTATACATAGATTATATCCATCTTTTTTGGTTTAGTCACAATAATCGAAAAAGTTATTATTTTTCATGCGGTGTGAAAACTATTGGTGGTAGAGTAAAGTAATGTACTAAGGGTTTGTAGTACTTATCAATACCTACAAAACAGTATACATAGATTATATCCATCTTTTTTGGTTAAGTCACAATAATCGAAAAAGTGATTATTTTTCATGCGGTGTGAAAACTATTGGTGGTAGAGTAAAGTAACGTACTAGGGGTTTGTAGTACTTATCAATACCTACAAAACAGTATACATAGATTATATCCATCTTTTTTGGTTTAGTCACAATAATCGAAAAAGTGATTATTTTTCATGCGGTGTGAAAACTATTGGTGGTAGAGTAAAGTAATGTACTAGGGGTTTGTAGTACTTATCAATACCTACAAAACAGTATACATAGATTATATCCATCTTTTTTGGTTTAGTCACAATAATCGAAAAAGTGATTATTTTTCATTCGGTGTGAAAACTATTGGTGGTAGAGTAAAGTAATGTACTAAGGGTTTGTAGTACTTATCAATACCTACAAAACAGTATACATAGATTATATCCATCTTTTTTGGTTTAGTCACAATAATCGAAAAAGTGATTATTTTTCATGCGGTGTGAAAACTATTGGTGGTAGAGTAAAGTAATGTACTAGGGGTTTGTAGTACTTATCAATACCTACAAAACAGTATACATAGATTATATCCATATTTTTTGGTTTAGTCACAATAATCGAAAAAGTGATTATTTTCATGCGGTGTGAAAACTATTGGTGGTAGAGTAAAGTAATGTACTAGGGGTTTGTAGTACTTATCAATACCTACAAAACAGTATACATAGATTATATCCATCTTTTTTGGTTTAGTCACAATAATCGAAAAAGTGATTATTTTTCATGCGGTGTGAAAACTATTGGTGGTAGAGTAAAGTAATGTACTAGGGGTTTGTAGTACTTATCAATACCTACAAAACAGTATACATAGATTATATCCATATTTTTTGGTTTAGTCACAATAATCGAAAAAGTGATTATTTTTCATGCGGTGTGAAAACTATTGGTGGTAGAGTAAAGTAATGTACTAGGGGTTTGTAGTACTTATCAATACCTACAAAACAGTATACATAGATTATATCCATCTTTTTTGGTTTAGTCACAATAATCGAAAAAGTGATTATTTTTCATGCGGTGTGTAAACTATTGGTGGTAGAGTAGAGTAATGTACTAGGGGTTTGTAGTACTTATCAATACCTACAAAACAGTATACATAGATTCTATCCATCTTTTTTGGTTTAGTCACAATAATCGAAAAAGTGATTATTTTTCATGCGGTGTGAAAACTATTGGTGGTAGAGTAAAGTAATGTACTAGGATTTGTAGTACTTATCAATACCTACAAAACAGTATACATAGATTATATCCATCTATTTTGGTTTAGTCACAATAATTGAAGCAGTGATTATTTTTCATGCGGTGTGAAAACTATTGGTGGTAGAGTAAAATAATGTACTAGGGGTTTGTAGTACTTATTAATACCTACAAAACAGTATACATAGATTATATCCATCTTTTTTGGTTTAGTCACAATAATCGAAGCAGTGATTATTTTTCATGCGGTGTGAAAACTATCGGTGGTAGATTAAAGTAATGTACTAGGGGATTGTATTAATTATCAATACCTACAAAACAGTATACATAGATTATATCCATCTTTTCTGGTTTAGTCACAATAATCGAAGCAGTGATTATTTTTCATGTGGTGTGAAAAGTATTGGTGGTAGAATAAAGTAATGTACTAGGGGTTTGTAGTACTCATCAATATCTTCAAAATAGCCCACGATAAATTATAACATGTGTTAAGGTTTGGTCATTGTAACAGAAATAGTCATTAATTTGCGTGCGCTGCGTAAACCATTAGGGTTATATTTATTAAAATACAATGTATCACGAATTTACTCCTGATAAACGTCCACTATACCTACTTCTGCTACCCGTGCGAAGCCGGGGCGGGTCGCTAGTTTGATATATCTTTGTAATTATAGCGAATAAAAAATAAAACTAAAAATATTTTTGCTACGAAACTTTTAATATTTAAAAAAAAATCTAATAAAGATCATATCTTTCCATTTATGCAAAAAAATAAAATCAAATACTCAATTCATATGTGTTATGTGGACAACCCATATTGTCATAGTTTCAGGTCGGCAAGATTCCTACAAGACCTCCGACATGAGCTAACGACTGCCCCCTACATATCTTATAGGAAACTATAGGGACAACTACAGAGTAACAGTTTATGTTATGTACCTCAAATATACATAATCTCCTTAGAGAAGACGCTATCCATTTGCAACACTGTTATGTAAATTAGAGCAAAGAGATATAGAGTAGGGCTGTCACTAAACATTGTAATTCCTAATACATAATTACTTGAAGTAATAGAGATTTTTTTAAAGTTTGTGTTAGGGTGCGTGTGTGTTCGTGTGGTAGTGTGTGTACTCACCTGTGTAACGTTGGCGGAGTGTCTGTGTGTGGGTAGGCTCTCCGTCTGTAATACCACATTTACATAAGAGACATTGTAGGGTCAGCTTAACATAACATAACATACATTCACGCCTTTTTCCCGAAGGGGTAGGCAGAGGTGTACCCAGGACTCAGTCCCATAGTAGATACACCCACATTTCACCAGTATGTTATTGGTCCCATGTAATAGGGGGCGAGCCTATTGCCATCTACCGGGCACAGTTCCAGACTCCAGGCAGTTATTGAGATAATTACTAATCGAAAAATCCAATATTTAACACTGCCTGACCTGGGGATCGAACTCGGGACCTCTTGATTGGCAATCGAGCATGCGCCCTCTACGCCACCGACGCAGTCCTCGAGGGTCAGCTACAAGTTTATTACACAAATCCTATCCAACTCAAGGCAGACCTCCCCAAACAAGTGTGTGCGAGCTGGCTTACTATGGTGCTTCACTTTTAGTCGTAGAAGACTCCATCCGTGGTGTAGAGGAACAAATACAAATGGCTATTTACCTGATCTGTGACGACGACGGCCTCGTCTTCCGTCTCTTCAGAATGTTCAGAACTGGACGCCTGACGCACTTCACGAGCAGGCTGGGGGGACATTATATAGCTATATTAGATATTATAATAATAATAATATAATATGGGACAACATTCCCCACACGGTCATCTGGTCCCAAACTAGGCTAGAAGCCTGTACTATGGTAACCAGATGACTGATATACATACTTATATAAGCTTATAACACACAGGGACAGATCAAACAGACATGTTCATGTACACAAATGTTTGACCTGGCCGGGGATCGAACCCGGGGCCTGTGGCACAGGGAACAGAGTTACTGCCATCTGGGCCAACGAGGCTGTCAAATATATATAGGTAGATAGGTAGATAAATATAGATAGGTCATACTCTGCCACTTTTGCACGTCAATGAAGATGTATTGTATTATCCTTCCTACATCCTACTTTCCTTCTAATATTACAAATGCGACAGTTTGTGAAGATGGATGGATGTTTGTTACTCTTTCACGCCTAAACTACTGAACCGATTGGGCTGAAATTTGGTATGTAGGTTGCTTAGATCCTTGAATAACCATAGGGTACTTTTTATCTTGATATTCCCACGGGAACGAAGACTACGCGCGTTAAACCGCGAGGCGCAGCTATATGTTACAATCACACCCCGGACACTCGACTACAAAATACATTTTCCATACAAAAGTCACGATATAACTACCTACTACACAGACACTGCACACATGGAGTTTTGTACACGCGCAAGAGTGTGCGTGAGATGATGTCCCATAGAAGCGGGGCTCGTGGAGAGCTCAATCTCGCTCGCGGTGTGAGGAAGGCCCGATTGGTGGGCGGATGACAGTGTCCATTCTATACGTAGTATTATTATCATGTACGTGCGTAAAAAATTACATAAATTCAAATGAAATAGTGACCTCCATGATTTTAATACTAGGAATAAAGACAAAATAGCTGTACCTAGCTTTAGATTATCTATAACAGATAAAAAGACATTCTTAGGAAATAGTGTACGTTTCTATAATAAAATCCCAAAAGAGATAACTGGGCTCTCAGAGGGTAAATTCAAAACCTATATAAAATCAACTTTACTAAAGAAGGCTTATTATAAAGTCAACCAGTACATAGAGGACAAAGATGCCTGGAAACTTCTGCATAGCCGCCTCGCGGCACCTTCAAAGAAAACGAATGTAAGCAAACCAAATATTGTCAAACTATCAGTTGAAAAAATTAAGCCTTACAAGTTTCTTGTGCGTTTTTCTTGTAGACGGTAGACTCATTACTGTTTATCTTCATTGACGTGCTAAAGTGTCAGATTGTGACCTATTTGAATTAATCTTTTTGACTTTGAGTTGACTTGACTATCTGTTCTGTGGTTAAAATATAACATAACATACATTCACGCCTTTTTCCCGAAGGGGTAGGCAGAGGTGTACCCAGGACTCATTCCCATAGTAGATACACCCACATTTCGGCAGTATGTTATTGGACTCATGTAATAGGGGACGAGCCTATTGCCATCTACCGGGCACAGTTCCAGACTCCAGGCAGTTATTGAGATAATTCCTAATGGAAAAAACCCAATATTTAACACTGCCTGACCTGGGGATCGAATCCGGGACCTCTTGATTGGCAGTCGGGCATGCGCCCTCTACGCCACCGAGGCAGTCAATAATAGTCGAGGTTACAATATAGATATAGTGTTATGTAAACTCACCAATAATGTAAGTCCAACGTGGTCAGGTTGCGGCACGAGCGCGAGCCACACTAGAGCTGCACACGAGCCCATCACTAGCGCCGGGTATATGAACGATAGCGACCACGAGCTGTCCACAAACTTGGCCGCCATCAGTGTCCCTAAACCATTACATCATTCGTACGTATGTCTATAAATCACAGATTATTAAACGGATAGAAGGGCCACACCTCAAAATCATTTTTAGCGGCCGCAACGGAAGACCAGCGTCGGTTGAAAAGCCGACAACATGCTGAGTTGCGACCGTTTCGTGCAGATGTCTCTTTTATTTTTTTATATCAGTGGTTTCTTTATATTTGAGCACGAATAAACATTTCATTCATTCATTTATATAAAAAGCGACCCTACGTGATAAAGTTCAATTGAGGTCGCAGAGCGCCTAACTAATTATCGTTATACATATTAACATACAAGCTCTCTTTCTATCGCGTATCTCTCTATCTGTTCTCTCTGTCTAGCACATAGTAATAGTACCGTCCAGACGGACGCCTCGACTATTTGTAGCTTCGTTAATTCATATTGGGAGATTTTGCAGTATATCACCACCCTGGGCACACAATGCCGGCAATGCCTGGCACACAGAATTTTATTGGTCCCATGTAATAGGCGGCGAGCCTATTACCATCTGCCGAGCACAGTTAAATCCAAGAATTACTAAACCTGATAATGATGATAAAAATGAATACTGAAACACCGAAAGTTAATAATGTCACTCACCAAGAATATTCCCGAGTGAAGTGTGAGAGTTCCACACACCGAATATTAGGCCTCGTTTGCCCGAGCCGAACCACTTGCCGACCACGGCCACAGTGGCCGGCCACCCGCTCGTCTGCGCGATACCCGCGCCCGCCTACAACACACTCTAATTACTATTCTAATATCGGTCGATCGTCGAATCCAACTAGGCTGGGCAGCGTTCGGAAACCTACTCAATGTCTTCTCGTCCAAAATACCTCAGTGCCTCAAGTTAAAGGTCGTCGACCAGTGTGTGTTACCAGTGATGACTTACGAATCTGAAACGTGGTCTCTCACTGTGGGCCTTATCAGCAGGCTCAAAATTGCGTAACAAGCTATGGAGAGGGCTATGCTCGGGATTTCTCTGAGAGATCGAGTCAGAAATGAGGAGATCCGTAGACGAACGAAAGTTACCGACATAGGGCAGGATTAGCTAGTTGGCACATAGCACGTAGAACTGATGGCTAATGGGGCTGTAAGGTGGAGAATGGAGACCATGGACTGGCAAGCAATGTGTAGGACATCCACCAACCAACAAGGTAAACAGACGAGCTGATAAGGACGGCTAGAACACGCTGGAGGCGGGCCCGCTTACAATCGGACTGGATGGAAATCTATATAGGAGGCCTATGTTCAGCAAGATCAGAACAACACAAAGAGCCATGGAGAGAACCATACTGAAGTTAAGAAAAATACAAAGTTAGAAGTGAGGTGATAAGACAAAAGATAACTGATGCCCTCACAAAAGCTCTATCATTGAAATGGCAATGGGCTGGCCATGTCACACGATATACTGATAGTAGGTGGACAGTCCAAACTACAGGATGGAAAGGACCATTAGGAAAAAGAAGATCAGGGAGACCGAAAAAGAGGTGGGCTGATGATATTAAAGAAATAGCAGGAAATGATTGGCAAACCAAACAAATCCAGGATAGAGACGCATGGAAGAATCTGGAGGAGGCCTTCTCCCGAGGAGGGGCCCATATTCAATAAGAAATAAAATAATTACCACTAGGTAATAAGAAAAAGATAGACTACTAACATTAATTAATAATAACTGTATATTATATAAGGAATGAATAGGGGAAAATGAAAGGCTTTTTTATGTTCAGCAGCATACACGGTCTTTGCCTGACCCGGGGATCGAACCCGGGACCTCCTGATCGTCGAGACATGCTGGTCACACGACCAGCATGTCCAGCGTACCTGACGAGCGAGTAATAGGCGTCTATTTATGGCCAAACAGCTGAAGAAGGTGACATACCTGGATCAGTATATAGTAAGCAATATGATGTATGGAGTAGGTCTTCGCCAGCCCGAACAGGTAGCAGAATATGGAGGACGCCAACATGCCCATACACAGGAAGTAGCGGAGGTCTACGCGTTCCGCCACCATTCCTACACCATACATACATTACATACACTTCAGAGAACTTCCACACACGGTCATCTGGTCAAAAGAGATAACTGGGCTCTCAGAGGGTAAATTCAAAACCTATATAAAATCTACTTTACTAAAGAAGGCTTATTATAAAGTCAACCAGTACATAGAGGACAAAGATGCCTGGAAACTTCTGCATAGCCGCCTCGCGGCACCTTCAAAGAAAACGAATGTAACCAAACCAAATATATTGTGAAACTATCTGTTGAAAAAATGAAGCCCTACAAGTTTCTTGTGCGTTCTTCTTGTAGAGGTATCTTTCCGAACGCACGGTAGACTCAGTATTGTTTATCTTCATTGACGTGCAAAATTGTCAGATTATGACCTATTTGAATAAATCCTTTTGAGTTTGAATTTTGAGTTTGCATAGGCGTAACTCACACTATTTTAATAACCTTCGCCGTAAAGCCATGGAATGACTTTTATCACAAGACTACTTTAAGAAAAAGCGGCTTTGCTCGCTCGCAATTATGAAATATGGGAGTATTATACCAAAACTTTGACGCCCTTTTTGGACCCATTAGAATGTGAATTTTCAAAAATCCTTTCTTAGCACACGTCTAGACAACGAAAACAACCTACATTCCAAGTTTCAAGTCTCTAGGATCAGCGGTTTGGGCTCTGCGTTGCATGTCAGTCAGTGAGTCATTTAGGATTTTGTAATATAGTGATTTACAAGGTGTCCAGTAAGTCGCAGTGCTAATTTCATAATTTCAAAGTTATGCACAAACTGCACAAACTGGCCTTTTTTGTGAAACTGTCAAAAGTTACTCGGTACTTCTACTTGCCGAGTAGCACTAATCGGCGAATAGTTAATTAACTCGAGGATGGTGGAAGAGGCCCTTAACCGCGTACGTTTCTATAATAAATTCCCCAAAAGAGATAACTGGGCTCTCGTTGTGTGAGTTACTCCTATGCTTTCTATTATTTCTTTCTATTATTACATCTTTCTATTCTCTATCCTCCAGACTGCACGGCAGTAGCAATAGCATTCCTAAGACTATAGCTGGGAAACCAGATTGCTCTATCCAGCTACACTGGACAAGGGTCATAACTGGTCAAATTGTATAGAAATTAAGTATAGGTACCACTAGAATTGATCTCAATTTTGGAAAAGTGTTATTTCTATGGACTTTGGTCTGAAATATATATATTTTATTTATGCAAAGTTATCAAAGCTTGAAAACATGAAACGACGAACGGTACTTCTTAGATTGGATGAACTGTAAGGTACAGTAAGGCATAGTAAGTTTTTTTTTATGATAGTGAGCAACAAGACGAGCAAATCAGGTGCCTGATGGTAAGCGTCATGATTGCCCATATCAGACACAGTGCCACCCAGTGTTTTAATATTCAAAATTGTGCGCGGCACTGCACTGCGCCTGTCACCCTGAGATATTAGTTGTTGAAACTCGTAATGGCCAGTAATTAAGTACTAAACCTATTTGTAACGCGTGGTATAATGAAATAATAAATTAAACATTAATATTACATGTAGAGGTAAGTACTCGCTTATCAGTTCGTTCTGAGTTTAGACGTGGCGATAACATTTCCATTAACGATGTAATGACACGATATTTCCTTGAAACTCACACTAAATTCAACTTAAAAACGCCGCTCTAACAGGAAAGAGGACCTGTTAGCAATTGGACACAATCCTATACGAAAATTTACCAAATCGATGTTTTGTATTTCCCCTGTTTCCTCCGAATATAACTAACCCATTCTATAAATGTATTTCCTTATATTTTTACAGTGAAGTAACTTATGTCCTTGTCATTTTAATTTTTCTTATATACCCTTGGTTTTTTCATAGTGAACTTGCAAAAATCAGTTTTACTCGCGTGATCGGACGTTCACTACAAACAAATTTAGAGTTTATAAACAAAAATAAAATGATAGGGACATACTTTACTTCAACTTTAAAATATCTGTATATAAATATATCAAATAGGTTTACTGTATTCGGAGGAAACAGGGGAATACAAAACATCGATTTAGTAAATTTTCCATAGGATTGTGTCAAACTGCTAAGAGGTCCTGTGTCCTGTTAAGGGCGTTCGATTTCCATACAAAATAAAATTACACAATAAATATGAAAAAAGAGAGAATAGTTTTGCAATTAATTGTTGGTGGTTGGCTCTGGATCTGGTCTTTATTTGCGACAAAAAATACTTATTTGTTTAAACCGTATGGCTTTTAAAAATAGTTTTTAGGGTATTTCAGATAGGGTATTTTATATATGAATAAACCGTAAAGTTAAACAGCGCTAGTGCTGTTGTTTTGTGTCATCTAGATGGCGCTGGAGTCGAGTTAGAACACGCTAGCGTTTTGTTTACCTGTTACAAACGTTACTTTTTACATTGTATCATTGCACTGAAATTTGACAATTATTATGATACTGACCGCTAACAAACATGGCGGCTGCATATGAGAACAGGAATGCGGAGTCGAGTGCGCCCAATAGCGCGTTTGCATCTGTCGTATCTGAAATCATTATTATTACTATATTATAGTCCATTAAATCTAAGAAATACCTTTGACAGTTCACAATTTTACTTGTTTGAAGGGTAAAGTTATTTTGATGAAACATATTTCACGGAACTATTAAATCAAATCAAATCAAATATTTTATTTTGCCAGAATACACATATATTATACATTATAATATAGGATCTTAAATAACTAAAAGTCAGTGTATTCAGCCTGCAAGCAGGCGTGCAAATATTTCAGTCATTGCGAGGGGCAAAGGGCAAATAGTGTAGGAAATGAACATAGTGGACCCCCACAGTAATTCCTCAGTCAGTAAAAACTTTATAGCATGATTATGTATCAATAAATTAAGGTATTGTATAAATATCCAAAAAAAAAAATAAGAAGTAAGGTATTTTTAATTAAAATCTTATTTCTATGATATCTTTTTTAGGAAAAATGCTCCGTTTGAACTTTCTTCACAGGACATATTCTAGCAGTTTCAAAAGGCGCCAATATCATAATATAGCATGATTAAAAATAACATCTTTCTACAAAATGCCAGGTCTAAATTACGCTCGGCAAACCTTCGAGTCGTAAGAATAAACTGGTCAATTGCGAATGGGACTCGTGTATTTTTTTTTTTTATGATAGTGAGTAACAAGACGAGCAAATCAGGTGCCTGATGGTAAGCATCATGATTGCCCATATCAGACACAGTGCCACCCAGTGTTTTAAAATTCAAAATTCTGCGCGTCACTGCACTGCGCCTGTCACCCTGAGATATTGTTGTTGAATCTCATCATGCCCAGTAATTTCGCTGGTAACATTGCCCTTCATACCGGAACACAGTAATGTTTGCACATTACTGCTTGGCGGATGAATAACTGGCAAAGGTGTGGTATACTTCCCCAGGCGGCCCCCTGCAAAAGAGGCCTACCACTACAATTACAAATCAACAATTGTAAATCTATCTTAAATATAAACAGTAATGAATCTACAGTGCTTTCGGAAAGATAAGATATTGACTTACTGAATGGTGCCCAGTTGCACCACTGGTCGTCGTCGGGAGGTGTGTCGGGGGGTGGAGTGAGAGCAGAGCAGTTCTGATGCAGCACTCCCTTCACCACGGAGATGGGCTTGCGAGTGAGGTGGTACGTCATATAGGTCAGGTATGTGAGGACTAGCACGCTTCCTTGATACCTGGAGGGAGATTATCGATCCTGACTATACTTTATACAAATTAGCTTTCAAATTGGGTATTATAAGTATATTTAAGTATGTATATCAGTCATCTGGTTACCATAGTACAGGCTTCTAGCCTAGTTTGGGACCAGATGACTGTATGTACTGTGTGTATGTACTGACTGTACTGTGTGTGATGTGATGTATGGAAGTTGTCCCATATTATTATAATAAATGACATACATTCACGCCGAAGTGGTAGGCAAAGGTGTACCCAGGACTCAGTCCCATAGTATAGATACACCCACATTTCGCCAGTATGTTATTGGTCACATGTAATAGGGGGCGAGCCTATTGCCATCTACCGGGCACAGTTTCAGGCTCCAGGCAGTTATTGAGATAATAGCTAATGGAAAAATCCAATATTTAAAATTTTGCCTGACCTGGGGATCGAACCCGGGACCTCAAGATCTGCAGTCGAGCTTACAAACCACTACGTCACCGAGGCAGTATAACAACAAAAGTCAATTATTGCTATCTATGAACATGGCTCAACTAATATGTATATTGATAATATCTCCGACACGACATGATACGAATCACCTACGTTATAATAATATTTATTGTTCCCACATTACCATCTGTTGTCTTTTATAAATAATAATATGGGACAAATAATATAATATGGGACAAATTCCACACACGATCACCTGGTCCCAAACTAGGCTAGAAGCCTGTACTATGGTAACCAGATGACTGATATACATACTTATATAAGCTTACTAGCGGCCCGCCCCGGCTTCGCACGGTAGCAGAAGTAGGTATAGTGAACGTTTAACAGGAGTAAATTCGTGATACATCGTATTTTAATAGATATAACCCTAATGGTTCACGCAGCGCACGCAAATTAATGACTATTTCTGTTACAATGACCAAACCTTAACACATGTATAAATTTATCGTGGGCTATTTTGAAGATATTGATAAGTACTACAAACCCCTAGTACATTACTTTAATCTACCACCAATAGTTTTCACTTTTCACACCGCATGAAAAATAATCACTGCTTCGATTATTGTGACTCAACCAGAAAAGATGGATATAATCTATGTATACTGTTTTGTAGGTATTGATAAGTACTACAAACCCCTAGTACATTACTTTACTCTACCACCAATAGTTTTCACACTGCATGAAAAATAATCACTGCTTCGATTATTTTGACTAAACCAAAAAAGATGGATATAATCTATGTATACTGTTTTGTAGGCATTGATAATTACTACAAACCCCTAGTACATTACTTTATTCTACCACCAATACTTTTCACAGAGCATGCATATAATGTCTGTTTCGATTATTGTGACTTTTTTTTTTTTTTATGATAGCGAGTGACAAGACGAGCAAATCAGGTGCCTAATGTTAAGCATCATGATTACCCATATCTGACACAGTGCCACCCAATGTTTTAAAATTCAAAATTCTGCGCGGCACTGCACTGCGCCTGTCACCCTGAGATATGAGTTGTTGAATCTCATCATGCCCAGTAATTTCGCTGGTAACATTGCCCTTCATACCGGAACACAGTAATGTTTGAACATTACTGCTTGGCGGATGAATAACTGGCAAAGGTGTGGTACTTCCCCAGGCGGCCCCCTGCAAAAGAGGCCTACCACTACAAAAACCAAAAAACCAAACTAAAAACCAAAATAGATGGATAAAATTTCCGTGGACTATTTTGTAGATATTGATAAGTGCTACAAACCCCTAGTACATTATATTATTCTACCATCAATGTATTTCACAGCGCACGCAAATGTATGAATATGGTAATTATATTATGTAACACCTTGGTTCACAATATTGCAGTTTTCTTACGGATCCCTATTTTTTTTCAAAATCTCATATAGCCTATGTCACTCACACTGAATTAAGCTATCCATAAGTGAAAGAATTTTTAAAATCGGTCCAGTAGTTTCGGAGCCTATTCGTTACAAACAAAAAATAAAAAAAACAAAGTTTCTCTCTTTATAATATTAGTATAGATAACACACAGGGACAGATCAAACAGACATGTTCATGCACACAAATGTTTGATCTGGCCGGGGATCGAACCCGGGACCTGCAGCTCAGAAAGCAGAGTAACTACCATTGCGCCAATGAGGCTGTCAAAAGTTGAGAGTGCTGTTTTTAGGTGTTAGATAACTATAACTAACATAGCTGTGCCCCACGGATTCACCGCACATACACATAAAACTTATAAAACCCTTGCTTTTTGGGTTGGAGTTAATAAATTATCCTGACAGTTGGAAATAAAGACATGTTCAGTTACATTACGTACACATAGTAGGTAACGTCTATACATTAATCACAGAATAAATAATAGTACTAACATACAGAAACATCACTCTCGAGGAAAATACTACTCTTGCATCAAACTTCGAACACTTGACTCAATTCCATACAAAACTCGCGATATTACTACCTACTACACAGACACTGCACACATGGAATTCTGTACACGCGCAAGAGTGTGCGTGAGGTGATTTCCCAGCGAAGCAGGGCTCGTGGAGAACTCCATCTCGCTCGCGGGCGAGGTAGGCCCGATTGGTGGGCAGATATAACAGTGTCCCTTCTATACTATCATTCATCTATACTAGCATTAATCTATTCTGTGCCTAAACTGTGGAGTGACACCCACCTGACAACGCCCCCAGTCGCAAGTACACAGTTCTTATCAATACTAATGAATTATTCATACATAATTGATTGAATTTGGCGTTCGCTATAAACAAATGCTCAAGAGGTCCCGGGTTCAATCCCCAGGTCAGGCAAGGTGTTAAATATTGGATTTTTCCACTAGGAATTATCTCAATAACTGCCTGGAGTCTGGAACTGTGCCCGGTAGATGGCAATAGGCTCGCCCCCTATTACATGGGACCAATAACATACTGTCGAAATGTGTGTGTATCTACTATGGGACTGAGTCCTGGGTACACCTCTGCCTACCCCTTCGGGAATAAGGCGTGAATGTATGTGTAAATGCTGAAGTTAGTCATCATATGATATTATCTCACAAGCTCTTCCCTACTGTTACAACTGTAGAGTACACAATGTTATACCATAGAATACAGACCTAAAGCTACAGAAGAGACACTCAGATCCATGTATATAAAAAGCGACTCTGGCAGCGAGGCAATAAAGTGCAATTCAGCTTGCTCAGCGCTAACAACCTACAGTTGTATTCATCTACAAATTGCCTCTCTTTCTATCGCATATCTCTCTATCTGTTCTCTTTCTAGCCCACTGTAATTGTACCAACTTGTAGCTTCATATCTATAATGCTGTGTGTCCAAAGACCGGTTAAATTATACCATACCATAATCCGAGCGCGAGCTGTGTATCACCAGCATTATCCTATTTTTCTTTATATCTTCTTTAACATCATATTTAAAAACAATTTAACTGTATAATGTAATAAGACATTTTTAAGTTAATAAACAAAACCAAATTCTATCAAAAATAAAACATTATTAGGAGATATAGAATACCCCAAGACCTAACAAAATAGAAGTATAAGAAATAGAAGTAGAAGAAGAAGAAAATAAGAAGAAGGATGTATCATTGGACACATTCCTTGCATGACATGCCATGAAGCAAATACCAAAAATAAAGCTCATTGTCTGCAAGAGATAGATAGCTTTAAACAGGGGGATAAAAAAATAAAAAAATAAAGAGATATAAATTAAAAGAGCACAATGCCGGTGATACATAGCTCGCACGCAGTATACATTATACATATCATATTCATAGGTAAGTAGGTACTTCTGTATTTACTATACTATACTATTTGTTGCGGTTTGCCATGTCTTATTATCCTATTATTATTATGAATCACCAATCTCAATACAATATAAAAAAGTTGTTTGTAACAGGCAAACAAAATGGTAGTAGTTTTAACTCAACTCTAGCGCCATCTAGACAGCACAATAAAAACACCACAAGAGCTGAAATTAGGTATATGTAATATGAATCTGAAACTGTGCCCAGTAGATGGCAGTAGGCTTATCCCCCCTAATAGGTACATAAGACTTAAAACATAGCTAGCGAACTGTCAGTGTACCTACTTTGGGACTGGGTCCCGGGTACACCTCTGTCTAACCCTTTGTGGCACGAAAAATAGGCGCATTGGCATCCAGTCGCGGAAAACTGCCTGCCAAGTACTTTTATTCAAATTAGGTTTAAAGGTAGGTAGGATTAAATGAATGACTTGACAAAAGTGGAATGTTATGTGTTTGTACACTTTACCACTAGTAATTCCTGACGTAACTGAACTAATATAGTAAAAAAAACATTTTTCTGATGTCAGTGGAATACGACAGATAAAGTACCCTTTGTGGAAACTACAAGAACGTTATACATACATCTATAGCTATTTCCCTAATTTTTTTTTTAGTTATTCAGTTGAATGGGTAGATGCACCCCCTTAGTACTACTACACCTTTTTTTAAACTTATAGATTACTAGCTGTGTCTCGTTTATTTACTTGGGAATATGTGGATAAAGAGTACCCCTTATGTGTTATTCCAGGGTAAAAATTATCTGCATACCGAATTTCAGTCCAATCAATTAAGTAGTTTTGGCATGAAAGAGTAACAAACATCTATCCATCCATACTCACAAACTTTCGCATTTATAATATTAGTAGGATAGGATGTTAGGTAAATGATTGAGTCATTGCAGGTATATTAAATTACATTGAATCTTTGTTTATGGTGACCTCAAAGCTCATGACCTTTGTGCTTCATTCAACATGGTTTGTTGGGTAATTAATTCTACCTAGTTACGAAGGTACATAGTTTTTTATTATACATAATTGATTTTAAGAAATATTTATTTCATCTACCATCTTAGTCACAAGTACGCCACGCTTGGCAGGCGGGTTGGCGAGCGGAATTCTGCTGCCAGTTCTCTGGATGTGACAACCCTGACTCTTAGGGCAACCACGGGCAGCGAGGGTGGGGTACTATTCTATTGCCGGCACCCCAAGGCCCCAGGCATACGGATTATTCTGTATATAACATCCTTACCATCTTAATCTGTTGATTCTGAGTCTCGGACAGAACGCGCCGCTAATCTTTTGAACCAGCTGCACGCCGAGCGGCGCATCTCTGCTCACTCCGCTCATCTTGTACCCACGTCTTCTGCACCCCTTCACAATACTGCCAGTTAATCTCCACATACACTGTTTCAATATACCACACGCATACTTTATTAATAACTCTTTGTTTATTTACTATTCCAATACGTAAGATACATCGATCGTTTCTGCTTTCGTTCTCAGTTAAACTGCACAATATGTTGAATCAGACAATACCGTCCAATTAATTCCGCATACAGATATGTTATCGAAATGCTAAATTTATAATTAAGTATGTAAATGTTTAGAAAAATGCGAAATTGCAAAATTTAATTCGCGTTCTTGAAGACACGTCCTCTTTCGCCTAAAAAAAAAATGTTGCAGTGGTCAACGTAGAAAGTAGAAAATGATAGCATGACGAACATACAATTGTCCTCTTTTGTTCATCCAACATAAAACAAAGATAGAGAACAAAAATTAGAATTTGTAATTTGTATGCTATTTATTTGCATATCGATACCGAATCGTGTGACCTTGGAACAAAACCTTCGTGACAGATGTCATTACTGCCAGTTTGACTTTGACATTGCGTTTCGGATTTGCTATGGGGTTTGATCATTTATTGATCCTCTGAAGACCATCAGTTCATCAGTCAATATTGACGCGCATTATGATAGTGATCATAATAATAGTACCTACATTATTGCAGGTCGCGAAATAGGAGGAATATAATAGAATATAATAGAATAGATAGAATTGAAATATAATAGAAGAGGATTAGAATAGAATAATATAGTATAGAATAGCGGGCACTTCACCAATACGAGACAGGCAATTGCCATTTCCGCCGAGGCATAATATAGTGCTTTTCTCAAAAGAATGCAGGGAAATAAAACATACTACTTTGACTTCGCCGGAAGCAGGTTACGCCGTTTCATACAACATTGCTGGAGCGTTCTAATGTTCCAAATTCAAAAACCGCTCCAGCAATGGATTCGATTTTCTTTGAAAGTAAATTCGAAACAATTCTTTTATTCATTTATTCAAAATAATGACAATATTTCCATGCATGTTAGAGAAAATTATATTATGGATGACCACAACACATTTAACATAATAATATTATAATATATTAATAGTACGAGTAGATAATAAATTACATACCTATAGGTAATTAATAATTAATTAAAATTTTACGCCGTAGCTTAAATAGGTATATTTTACAGTTAATATTGTTTTAATAGTCCATGAAATTAGTTTTTCTGAAATTATTTCTACTCCTACTCAAACTATTTTATTATGATTTTTTGAAATAAAAGAAAATTATCATCACTACCATGAATTTTATTAGTGTAAGTACTTACCAAATAAATATAAACGCCATTATATTAATGTTATTATAACAACTAGCTGTTAGCTTAAACGAATTAACCACGCTGTTAGGTATCTGTGACATCGTCCGGATGGAATTTAACAGGAAAAGGATTAGCAGTTTAATACAATCCTATGCAAAATTTACCAAATCCATGTTTTTTATTCCCACGTTTCCTCCCCTCCGATTATAGTTAACTTAAGTTTGATATTAAATTTATTATAGGTATTGTTACAATTTATAATATCGTACTGAAAGAGGACCTCTTAGCAGTTTGTCACAATCCTTTGGAAAATTTACTAAATCGATGTTTTGGTTTTGTATTCCCCTGTTTCCTCTGAATACAGTAAATCTATTTGATATATTTATATCCTGATATTTTAAGGATGAAGTAAAGTATGTCCCTTATCATTTTATTATCGTTTTTAAACTACATTTTTTTATAGTGAACGTCTAATCACACGAGTAACACTAGGATTTTTGTATTTTAACTATGAAAATACCAATGGTTTATAAGAAAAGTGAAAATGACAAGGACATAGGTTACTTCACTATAATAATATCAGGATATAAATTTATAGGATGGGATAATTTTATTCGAAGTAAACAGGGGAATACAAAACATCGATTTAGTAAATTTTCCAAAGGAACAATCCTTTGGAAAATTTACTAAATCGATGTTTTGTATTCCCCAAATTCAAATTCCTAGAAGTTCGCGTACGCTCTTTAGGGGCCGATTGTAGCAATCAGTCAACAAAACCTATTGTGTAAGTAATAGGCGCCCAATAATGTTCTCAGAAAGGGTCATACGTCGTGGTATTGGTATCAATATGCAGTATAGCAACCGCGAACGTGGTCCGCACGGGTTGGCTTGACCGTGTGGTGCGGTACCATCGCGAGCGCTTCGAGGACGACTTGAAACAACTGCTGCCTTTACAGATAGAGGGTGACTAGTGACTATAAATACTATAATATAGCTCATCTAATTTAAAAAGTACCGTTTGACGTTTCATACTTTCAACAAAATTTCACAAAATGTCAATAACCTTCGCCGTAAAACCATAGGATTATAAATTTCACAAAATGCTTAAATCACTTATAATTTAATTCCTTCAAACAAGGCACAATATAAATTATGAACAAGGCACTATATGTTCCATTAGGAATTATCTCATATTATCTCAATTAATGATAGCCTGGTACTGGGTACTGTATCCGGCAGATGGCAGTAGGCTTGCGGCCCATTAAATGAGACCAATAATATTAAAATACTAGCGAAATGTGGGTTTAGCCACAGAATACACTTTAGTACCTAACTAGCTACCTAGTTGCCTACTATGGGGCTGAATCATTGGTATACATACCTCTGCCTACCCCTTCGGGAAAAAGGCGTGATTGTATTATGTATGTTGTTCATGTTTGTCTAGTTTTAATTTTGTCCTGATTTGTGGTATCAATAAAGTGTTATTGAATCTAACCAGCATGGGTGGAGCGCGCGCCCGCGGGGTACAGGGACGCGGGCGGGTGGGACGCGGCGGCAGTGTCACGCTTGCTCGCGTTGCTAGCGGTCAGTAACCGTGCCGCGCCGGCGCGGCGCGCACTTGCTCGAGCTCTGCAGCCTAACACCAGGCGGTTCCTAACCAAGTACCAGAGCTGGGGCTTGTTCCCTAGTCTCGGGAAGGTTTGTATCATTGTTATAGTTTGAAACTCTTCAAATCGAGGATTAAGAGGTACCTTCTAAGTATGTCATGTATGCGCATTCGACAGACTATTATATACGTAGGTAGGTACAATGACAACAGATGATCGAACACATTATTTTATCAACCCCTGACCGAAAAAGGACATTATGTTATAAGTTTTTTACATGTTTGTGTCAGCAACACAGACTGTGTATTGTTTATCTGTCTGTGACATCATTGGTGGCGGTTTATTTTAAAGCTGACGAGTCGCGATTGTGTTCTTCGTGTTTTATGTCTCATGAAAATAGGTTCAGCAGTTTAAAAATTATCAGCTCTTTTCTAGAGGCTCAAAAAATTGCACCACCCATACAAAATGGATCAGCTGATCGGCACCGGAGGTGTCTGACCTCGATATTTTTTTGTGGGACTTCGAAATTTTATCTTTTGCAATTTGTGAAGGTTTACTGGCACTCCTTTTAAGTATTACTACTTCTTTTTGTAACACGTATAATATGGTTGAGAGCCACGTGATGCCTCGGTGGCGTAGTGGGCGCAAGCTCGACTGCCAATCAGGTGGTCCCGGGTTCGATCGGGTCAGTCAAAGTGTTGAATATTGGATTTTTCCATTAATAATTAGTCCCAATTTTACAAAAAAAAATCTATTGTAAAATTGGGACTGTGGCACACAAGAAGCTTGTAAATTGTATAGGTATAATTGTTATAAATTGTATTATATACTGTATAGGTACATTTTTCAAGTGATGATTTTACAATAATATATAGTTTGCAAGTAGTTCAGATTCACAGGTAGATGTACTCTCTACACAATTTTGCAAAATATGGTTTAGAATCACGTGAACGACATCTACTACGACCTGAGCAGCTCAGACACATCGAGCGAGGCGGAGTATGGTAACGGTGTGAAGGGCATCCATGATGCCTGGGCCGGAGTAGGGGGAGTCCCACCGGATCATGCCGTCGTGGTGTTGAAGAACCCCGTCGAGGCACGACTGCCGTCCGCCAGGATCAGTGTTAAACTACTCAGGTTTTCAAAGTCAAATTTTATTAAATTATTAAGCTATTGTATAGCTTCTATTGCGGGCCTTGAGCGTGGAGACCGAATCCAGAAATTCCGTAACGAAAATAACCTAACACCCCCCACTCCGACCGGCACAGCGGTGATACTTTTTAGTTTTGCCATCTATCGATGAATAGCAGAAATTTAATGACTTTTTTGAAATATCACGCTTGTCTCTTTAGTTCAGCAACTAGCCTCTGGGTGGCATTGGTTGTATCGGCGAATTTGTTTTCTTATCGGTCACCACGCTCAAAAAGTGTAACTTGAATTAATTTCAAAGAAAAAAACCAAAAAAAAAAAATAATAATAATAATAATAATTATAATTGCATAAGTTGATAAAAAATGCTATGCAATAGCTTTACCGCGGCAGTCCCCGAGTGCCACACGTTTTTTTTTATTTTCCATCCACATAGGCCTCGAGCCGCTTAGACCATTGCTGATCTATTGTGGCAGCCCGTGTGGATTACAGTTCACTACATAAACCCGCTGGTTCTACCAGTTTTCCGAGGAGTGCTGTGTTGTCTTTCATCTGGGCTAATGATTTGCTGTCCCCGCTGGCTACTTATATTAAACATGAGTGTCCCGCATTCACAGAGGACGTGCATAGCCGTTTCCTCTTCTTCATGGCAGAATCTGCACTCGGCTTCCTAGCATAGCCCCATAACATAACATACATTCACGCCTTTTTCCCGAAGGGGTAGGCAGAGGTGTACCCAGGACTCAGTCCCATATTAGATACACCCACATTTCGCCAGTATGTTATTGGTCCCATGTAATAGGGGGCGAGCCTATTGCCATCTACCGGGCACAGTTCCAGACTCCAGGCAGTTATTGAGATAATTCCTCATGGAAAAATCCAATATTTAAACACTGCCTGACCTGGGGATCGAACCCGGGACCTCTTGATTGGCAGTCGAGCATACGCCCTCTACGCCACCGAGGCAGTCCCCATACAGCATAGCCCCATATTCATCATTATATTTGTTTAGTTTAGTGGCCGGTGAGAATAACGATACCGATCAACATAAAATAGTCACGCCTTTTTTCCAAAGGGGTAGGCAGTAGGCAGAGATATACTCAGTATGTTATTTGTCCCATGTAATAGGGGGCGAGCCTATTGCCATCTACCGCGCATATTTCCACTCCCAGCTGTCATAGAGATTCCTAATGGAAAAATCCAATATTTAACACTGCCTGACCTGGGGATCGAACCCGGGATTTCATTATCGGCGGTCGAGCTTGGGCCAATTACGCCACTGAGGCAGTACGGTAATACTGCCTCAGTGGCTCATGAGAAGAAATAGTTGTAAGCACCTTCAACCATCAAATGTAATGTTGTAGTGGTAGGCCTCTTTTGCAGCGGGCCGCCTGGGGAAGTACCACACCTTTGCCAGTTATTCATTCATTACTGTGTTCCGGTCTGAAGGGCAATGTTACCAGCGAAATTACTGGGCATGATGAGATTCAACATCTCATATCTCAGGGTCACAGGCGCAGTGCGGTGCCGCGCAGAATTTTGAATTTTAAAACACTGGGTGGCACTGTGTCTGATATGGGCAATCATGATGCTTACCATCAGCCACCTGATTTGCTCGTTTTGTCACTCACTATCATAAAAAATAATATTAATAATCTTATATATTAATGTGATGTTTCAGAGAGATAATGGAGGCTCGAGCGATCGCCGCGAGGCAGATGCCGAGCACCACCCGCTCCACCATGTATGTACTCAAGGCGCTCCAGCCCCGGTAGCACAGTGACCAGGGAAAACGTAATCCCTGGGGGTTAGAACGAGATAGCAGATATGAATTGTTCAGGCGCGAAAGAGAGAAAAAACAGGGAAAACTAGTTATCCCCGTGTCATGCTAGGCGGGCAGATACAACTTTATGCCCCGCGCTTGATTATGCCTGCCTCGGTGGCGTAGTGGGCGCATGCTCGACTACCAATCAAGAGGTCCCGGGTTCGATCCCCAGGTCAGGCATAGTGTTAAATATTGGATTTTTCCATTAGGAATTATCTCAATAGCTGCCTGGAGTCTGGAACTGTGCCCGGTATATGGCAATAGGCTCGCCCCCTAATACATGGGACCAATAACATACTGGCGAAATGTGGGTGTATCTACTATGGGACTGAGTCCTGGGTACACCTCCGCCTACCCTTTCGGGAAAAAGGCGTGAATGTATGTGTGTGCTTGATTATGCTGACGTCTGCTATCTTGATCTTAGGGAGGACCAGCTGAATAAACTTGAGCGTCTCCAAAACTTTTTAATCATCAGTGGGGCTATTGGCGTTCTTCATAATCACCAGTCGTTATCAGGCTTATGTCTTTGTGTTCTGTGGTTTGAATTAGTTACAAAGACGTTTTACCTTTCTAACAAGACTGTGCACTGTCATATTTGGAGGAGAGAAAAGGAAAAGGATAGACACTGCGAGTGGTTCTCACTCGGGACCGACACAGTGCACAGTCTACTTAGTACCAAAGACATTATGATCAACTGATCATAATGTCTTTGGTTAGTAACCGGACTTTGACATTTGTAGTTAATGTCAAATCAAGACAATAGTCACTAAAGTGATAGTCACCGAAAACGCCATGGCTCCATGGTTCATGTTTGGTCTTCGCAAATATTATGACCATGTCTCTGAGTTTCACTATCGCATATCTATGTTCTCTCTGTCTAGTCCATAGAAATTGTACCGTCAAGACGGACACCTCAGTTACTTGTAGCTTCATACCTTTATTGCGGAGTGTCCTAGGCTGGTTTCGTGTCAAACTTAAAAGGATATATTCAATTAGGTCACAATCTGACACTTTTGCACGTCAATGAAGATAAACAGTAATGAGTCTACCGTGCGTTCGGTGCGATACCTTTACCAGAAGAACGCACAAGAAACTTGTAGGGCTTAATTTTTTCACTATATTGATTCGGTTACATTCGTTGCGGCAACAGACAACCCGCAACTAGCTATTTACATAATATACTTAACTTATAGAGACTGCGAAGACATGGCGACCTCAGTTGCTAGTTACGTAGTTGTGATACTTTGTTCATTTGACCGTACCGTAGCAAATCAGAAAAAGTTTTTGTTAGTTATTAATGTAATAATGGATTTTTTAAAAGTGGTTATAAAAATATTGATACCTAACGCTCCGGCAAAATGAGTATAATATTATGTTAAAACCCGGCTGTCACGTCCTCGCACATACTTCGCATATAAAAATCACCGTAGCCAGAGCGTGGATCATATTTTATATACCTATATAGGTATTTGCTTTGTATTCCAGAGCTTGGAAACCAATGAATAATAGCAGCACATCTGCACCAGATGCTGGTGAGTCAACATCATTCGAAATCTTGTTCTCGTCTCGAATGAGACGTCATTTATATTTATTTATTCAAAAACAATATGAGTTAACAGTGAAACATCAAAACACTCTAAAAATACAAAGATGATATACATTGAACTATATAAAATTAATTGTTAAGGCATACGTAGATATGCATAGTGCTGTAGGGTTCCATACCTCAAAACGCTTAAAAAAGACAGACGGACAAAGTGATCCTATAAGGGTTCCTTTCTTCATTTGAGGGACGGAACCCTAAAAATTACAACAGACAATACAGACAATGGTGTCAGGATGTATGTCGGCAGTCGGCATGCTGGACCTTCTGCTGGTTAAAAGGTTGCTTATTTTATCATCATCATCTCAGCCGTTGGTAATCCACTACTGAACATAGGCCTCCTCCATAAAGGGGGGTTTTGCCAATACTCGACACGCTTGTTGTGCGGGTTGTCGAGCACAGTTCGATGGTTTGTTGCAGAGGACGCTGCTGCCTCCTCTGGATCTGTTAACCCTTAGCCGGCTCTTACGGCAACCACGGGTAGAGAGGGTGGAGCACTATTCCAATTCTAATAATTAAGTATGTATTTAAAATAGAGCTTATTTTATATGCTTACTTAAATAGTTTATGGCATTCTATGAGGGAGGCTGATGTTCGACAGTGGACGTCTTCCGGCTGATGATGATGATGAAGGCAAAATTAGAACTGTGAAACGGAGTTTGCGGAGCTATAATGTATGTACTCGTATCTCTATAGAGATAGCTCCAGCGGTACCAGATGGTAGTGATGATACCGCCACGACCAGCGAAAGTGGACCGGGAACCGGCGAGGGTGGAGAAACAACAACAGAAGTAGGAGCCGAAACGGTAACAACTGGAGAAGTAGTCTCAACAGGAGCGTCAATCACAACAGACACAAGCACAACTGAAGAACCGACACCGGAAAATTGAAGGATGGGGAAATGGAGGGGGGAGAAGGGGATAAATAAATGAGTTCAAAATCAAAGTCAAAAAGATTTATTCAAATAGGTCACAATCTGACACTTTTGTACGTCAATGAAAATAAACAGTAACGAGTCTACCGTGCGTTCGGAAAGATACCTTTACAAGAAGAACGCACAAGAAACTTTTATTTTAACTGATTGTTTTACAATATTTGGTTTGGTTACTTAAGCTTTTTTGGAAGGTGCCGCGTGGTGGCTATGCGGAAGTTCCCAAGTTAGACATAAGACATAAAAAAAAACATACATTCACGCCTTTTTCCCGAAGGGGTATAGGCAGAGGTGTACCCAGGACTCAATCCCACAGTAGATACACCCACATTTCGCCAGTATGTTATTGGTCCCATGTAATAGGGGGCGAGCCTATTGTCATCTACCGGGCACAGTTCCAGACTCCAGGCAGTTATTGAGATAATTCCTAATGGAAAAATCCAATATTTAACACTACCTGACCTGGGGATCGAACCCGGGACCTCTTGAAAGGCAGTCGAGCATGCGTCCTCTACGTCACCGAGGCCACCACCGGGGCGAGGCAATAATTATAAAAGACAATAAATAATAAAATGTCTACAAAACTCATTGTATAAAGTACTCTCAACCATTAAATCAAGTCTAGTATAAATCAATACATTGTTTTAAAGATTAGAGAAGAATATTGTTTCATTGAAAATTAATTGACAGTCCATAAAAAACTAATATTGATTTTTAAACATAAAATGATAACGGATTTATAAGCAGCGCTATCAGTTTTCCTCAACCCATTGTGATGAAATTATGTATAGACGTTTAGTTTGAATGATAATGCACGGTTATAGCTACTAATTGTGACGTCGTTCTAAATCCAAGAAGTATGATGGACGGGCACAACATGGAAGACCAATTGTTTAATGTGCACGTTCATGAAATGGGATAAGTATTTGACTTAATTAATATTGAAACGAAATTACGACTACATATTATTCTATCCTATCCTATATATATATATATATATACTATTATAAAGGCGAAAGTTTGTAAGTATGGATGTATGTATGGATGTTTGTTACTCTTTCACGCCAAAACTACTGAACCGATTGGGCTGAAATTTGGTACGTAAGTAGCTTAGACCCTGGAATAACACATAGGGTACTTTTTATCCCGATATTCCCACGGGAACGAAGACTACGCGGGTGAAACCGCGGGTCACAGCTAGTGAATAATAATTAAACAACTAAAAGAAGAATACGGACATAATTTATTAAATAAAACACAGCAGTAATTCAAATTGTTAATTACTAAAAAAATAAATCTAATTACATATAAGTAATATAAGTAGATAATAACTAAGATTCAGAATTGAAAAACTTCAGATAGAAAAAATCGAATTGCCAAACTGACTTCAAATAACTGATCCATTTTATTTAAAATAGAATGTTTCTTAGCAAATCCTACATTTCTATCTTTTGCAAATCATTCATTAAGATTTTGTTCAAATTGAGTATTTGAAAAAAAAAAATGTATATATATTCAGAATATATTTTTAAATATATTCTGAAAGTTTAATGAAAATTATGTATCTGTCATCCGATTTGAAAATCACTTCAAAAATATATTTTTTAATTAATTATAAGCAATTCAAAATTGATAAAATTCCAATATGAGTCACTTGATTATGAACGCGCTAAGAGTGGTCCGCCATGAATGTGACGTCATTATGTTATAGTTACGTATGGTACTCTATAACATTGTGACGTCACTACAGGTCACGAGCTCGTTCGGGTACTATCGGCGTGTTTTCGGTACTGGATCAAAAATGATTTTTTAATCTATACTAATATTTTAAAGAGAGAACCTTTGTTTTTTTGTTTTTTTGTTTGTAACGAATAGGCTCCGAAACTACTGGACCGATTTTAAAAATTCTTTCTCTTATGAATAGCTTAATTCAGTATGAGTGCCATAGGCTATATGAGATTTTGAAAAAAAAATAGGGATCCGTAAGAAAACTGCAATATTGTGAACCAAGGTGTCACATAATATAATTACCATATTCATAAATTTGCGTGCGCTGTGAAATCCATTGATGGTAGAATAATATAATGTACTAGGGGTTTGTAGTACTTATCAATATCTACAAAATAGTCCACGGAAATTTTATCCATCTATTTTGGTTTAGTCACAATAATCGAAACAGACATTATATGCATGCGCTGTGAAAAGTATTGGTGGTAGAATAAAGTAATGTATTAGGGGTTTGTAGTAATTATCAATACCTACAAAACAGTATACATAGATTATATCCATCTTTTCTGGTTTAGTCACAATAATCGAAAAAGTGATTATTTTTCATGCGGTGTGAAAACTATTGGTGGTAGAGTAAAGTGATGTATTAGGGGTTTGTAGTACTTAATAATACCTAAAAAATAGTATACAAAGATTATATCCATCTTTTTTGGTTTAGTCACAATAATCGACACAGTGATTATTTTTCATGCAGTGTGAAAACTATTGGTGGTAGAGTAAAGTAATGTACTAGGAGTTTGTAGTACTTATCAATACCTACAAAACAGTATACATAGATTATATCCATCTTTTCTGGTTTAGTCACAATAATCGAAACAGTGATTATTTTTCATGCGGTGTGAAAACTATTGATGGTAAATTAAAGTAATGTACTAGGGGTTTGTAGTATTTACCAATATCTACAAAAAAGTCTACGGACATTATATCCATCTATTTTGGTTTAGTCACAGTAATCGAAAGTCATTATATGCATGCGCTGTGAAAAGTATTGGTGGTAGAATAAAGTAATGTACTAGGGGTTTGTTGTTCTTATCAATATCTTCAAAATAGCCCACGATAAATTTATACATGTGTTAAGGTTTGGTCATTGTAACAGAAATAGTCATTAATTAGCGTGCGCTGCGTAAACCATTATGGTTATATCTATTAAAATACAATGTATCACGAATTTACTCCTATTAAACGTCCACTATACCTACTTCTGCTACCCGTGAGAAGCCGGGGCGGGTCGCTAGTTTGATATAACTTTGTAATTATGGTGAATAAAAAAAGACTTAAAATAGTTTTGTTGCGAAACTTATATATGATCTTTCCATTCAAGCCCAAAAAAAAATTCAAATACCTACTCAATTTGCTGAAATATGACGATGAATGTAGAAAAGAACGGAAACAATCATGCTGATTATAAGCTTTATAGTATTACTATACTATTTTCTGTATAGGTCACATTTAGGTACTGTAATGTCTTATCACGCCCACTTTGTTATAGTAGATATTATATAGCTTCAGTATTTTTAATTTTTTTATCAGTATTTTTAATTTATTTTAGTTATATCACATTTAATTTGTAATTTTATTGTCAGTGTAGTCACCAAAGCGGCCGCAACGGAAGACCAGCGTCGGTTGAATAGCCGACAACATGCTGAGTTGCGACCGTTTCGTGCCGATGTCTCTTTTATTTTTTATATCTGTGGTTTCTTTATATTTGAGCACGAATAAACATTTCATTCATTCATTATTGGCCGGTACTGTGCTGGGTTTCCTGTATCTCTACTTTTTGGTAACATGAAAGTAACACCCTTTGTTATGAACCGTGGTAATTCTTGATCCCCTGAAATCAGTTCAGTGATATTTTTTGCTAAGATTTCATGGAGTACAGAAAACTTTTTATACCAGAAATTATGTATACCATCTATTCCTGCAGCTTTCCAATTTTTCATTTTCCTTGTATTATATTCTATGTCATCAGGTTTCACACTAGTATACTCCATGGGTTCAATATCTACCAGCCTATTTTCTTCCTTTTCGATCCACTCTGCATTATCGTTATGATTATTCTGTTTTTTCCATAACTCAGCCCAGTAGTTTTTGAGGTCTTCAGCTTGGGGTATTATATTTTCATTGGTATTTGCTTCGCTGTTATTTACATCATTATTTTTCATCAATGTCCTATAGAAACCTTTTTCATTAGTATTGAATAGTTTATTGTTATCTTTTCTCTGGAGTGCTTTAACATACCTAGCTAATCGTTGAGATTTTAAGGTCAATTTCTGCTTCAGCGTGTCTAAAAATTCTTCTGGCCTAGTATTGTTCCTTTCATGTTATGTATGTATTTTATTTCTTTTGAAAATTTCTTCTACTTCCGCTACTAATTTCCTTGATCTGATATTAAACTTTATGTATATAAATCCATTCTTAGGTGTTTGACGTCTACTTCCAGCCTAATTTGCCATGCAGGTTTCCTGGTTTTTCGCTTTTTCAATTGTGTGGTGTCGTTGTGTGGTCTAATATTATATCCTAGGTTTTCACTAATTACCAGTGCGCTGCAGTATATAAGAGTATGAAGGTGATTTATGTCAGAGTCGATTGAGTAGAATTTTTTTAAGATCTGATTGTTAAAAATGTTTACATAACATAACATACATTCACGCCTTTTTCCCGAAGGGGTAGGCAGAGGTGTACCCAGGACTCAGTCCCATAGTAGATACACCCACATTTCACCAGTATGTTATTGGTCCCACGTAATAGGGGGCGAGCCTATTGCCATCTACCGGGCACAGTTCCAGACTCCAGGCAGTTATTGAGATAATTCCTAATGGAAAAATCCAATATTAAATAAATCCAATATAAAAACCAATCCAATCCAATCATAATATCCAATATCAAATATAAAAATGTTTATATATAAATAAAGGTTCTTGTTTTCTTTAAGTCTAGGTAGTTTGGGCCTGGCTGTAGGGTCTGTACCGGTGTATAGAGTAAGAGCCGTTTGTAATTGATTTTCAAGTTCTTGTGTTGATAGATTTAATTCAATCAGTTCAGTAGTTTGTTCAGCTTCTAATTCTTGGGTTATTGATGCTATATTTGATAGTGAGCTTGTTTGGGTTGATGCATGAGCGGACAAGATTTCGGGAGTAGGAAATGTTAATTGTGCGGGTATTATATTTGTGGTTGAATCCAGAATATTACGGTCTGATACCTCCAAAGGAGGTACTGAAGTGCTTGGTTGAGTAGATGTGGTAAGTAGTGTTTGGTTAGGGTCATTTTCTCTGTCTTCTCTATCAATTTGTTCAGATATTTCACGTTTTAAATTCTCTATTGCAGCATCAGATAATAGTTTATTTGTGATTATTGCTCTTCTTTGGTCAATTACTCTTTGTTTGGGTACATTCAAATCTGGGTATCTAAGCCGGAATTGGTCGTGTAACTTTTTGCAGTACATCGTTCTATCTGTTCCTAATCTGGTGATATACAAGTATGTGCGCATGATAAATAGGTTCATGTCTTCTGTCCATTTCATGCGCACTCTGGGTTTTCCAGCTTTGGTGGTCGCAGGTTGAGTGGCTGGTAGGCACCAGCAGGAGGCCCTGCGAAACATCCTCGGCCGGTGTCTCTGATCTAATATTACTTCCACTATCGGCTGTAACTTCTAAGGACATTCCCCTACCCCCCGCGTCCCCAACTCCCACCCAGCCGCCCGACTGGGAGCCACTGGCTAGCATGCTGTCACGTCGATGGCCAGCTACAGACGTGCCCCGACGGTCCTCGGGCAGCGACCCTATACGTATTCTTTTACTTCTAGTCTCCATATTGATGGGTTTACCTACCTTGTTAGCCGTGTAAGTTTATTTTCTACACGTTGCCCGCCCCCCACGTGGTCTGGTGTTCGACTCGGACGTAAGGTAGGATTTGGGGGGCTTATTATTATTATTATTAACTGCTGCCGGCGGAGGAGGCTTGCCCGCGCCGCGGCTTCCACGCTTCCCGTCCGTCACAGAAAGGCGGCTTCTTTCTTCCAGGCAACCTTTGGGTCTTACTGCGATATCGCAGGTGACAAATACAAACCACGTTTTACCACATTGTATCAGTCAGTATGAGTATAAATTTTTTAATAATCTCTATTAAATCTAATTCTATTGATAAATAATGGGTGAGATGCCATCAAAAACAAACTTTGTAAAAAAACCAAGTCTCGCAACTCAGTTCTTCTATCGTAAAAAGTTGTGAGATCCATGTAATACCAAGTCGATTACTTTGTTAAGTCCCTACTTATGGGTCCTGCTGTCTTAAGTTATTACATAATTAGCTAACCTAACAACATCTTATAGTGACCATGTCAATATTAAAAATCTTATATGTTTTAAATAAAATAGATTGACTTAGCCATCGCATGGAAACAATTTATCTCACAAGTAATACAAATTATATTAAATAAGATTGTTTAGTGCGATGGCTAAGTCAATCTATTTTATTTAAAACATAAAAGATTTTTAATATTGATATGCCGGGATAATGGCGTTCTTGGTGACTATCACTTTAGTGACTAATAACTTGATTTGACTTTAGAAAGAAAGAAAGTAAACGTTTATTCGACGCTTTAGGTAACATTACTTACATACATACACAATCACAAGATATTATTCTAAACTACAAATTAACTACAAATGTCAAATTCCGGTTACTAACCAAAGACATTATGATAAACTTATTAAGTAGACTGTGCACTGGTCCCGAGTTAGAACCACTCGCAGTGTCTATCCTTTTGCGACAGCCTCGTTGGCGCAGACGGTAGTAACTCTGCTTTCTGTGCCGCAGGCCCCGGGTTCGATCCCCGGCCAGGTCAAACATTTGTGTGCATGAACATGTCTGTTTGATCTGTGTCTGGGTGTAATATAAGTATATTTAAGTATGTATATCAGTCATCTGGTTACCATAGTACAGGCTTCTAGCCTAGTTTGGGACCAGGTGACCGTGTGTGGAAGTTGTCCCATATTTATTATATTTATTATTATTTTCCTTTTCTCTCCTCCAAATTTGACAGTGCACAGTCTTGTTAGAAGGGTAAAACGTCTTTGTAACTAACTCAAGCCACAGAGCATAAAGACTCAAGCCTGATAGCGACTAGTGATTATGAAGAACGCCAATAGCCCCCATGGTCACTATAAGATGTTGTTAGGTTAGCTAATTACTTAATAACTTAAGACAGAAGGACCCTTAAGTAGGGACTTAATAAAGTAACCGACTTGGTATGGCATGGATACGATACGACATGGATCTCACGACATGGACATGGATACGACATGGATCTCACAACTTTTTACGGTAGAAGAACTGAGTTGCGAGACTTGGTTTTTTACAAGTTTTGTTTTTGATGGCTTTTAATTAATAGATTAGCAATGCTTTACTGGTACCCGTACGATGCCGAGGCGAGTCGCTAGTATACAAACCTTAGTCACTCTACTGATTCATTAAAGGAAAATTAATTCCCTATCATAAGTATTACATTGGTATTATCCTCTATTCTCTATACAGTTTCAATCGTAATTATATTCGAACGAGTGAAGTAATATTATCAAAATGAAATTATATATGAACTTATTCCTGTGTTTGAAGATTTTGCACGTTTATTCTTTTGGTATGTAGTTTTTATAAAATATAATATAATCTTTATGACTTTGACTTTGACTATAATAAACTAGCTGAATCCCGCGCGGCTTCGCACGCACACATTGTTAACATAACATAACATACATTCACGCCTTTTTCCCGAAGGGGTAGGCAGAGGTACACCTCTTCCTTCCTGTAGTCGTCCTGTAGTGTAGTCCTGGGTACACCCAGGACTCAGTCCCATAGTAGATACACCCACATTTCGCCAGTATGTTATTGGTCCCATGTAATAGGGGGCGAGCCTATTGCCATCTACCGGGCACAGTTCCAGACTCCAGGCAGTTATTGAGATAATTCCTAATGGAAAAAATCCAATATTTAAAACTTCGCCTGACCTGGGGATCGAACCCGGGACCTCTTGATTGGCAGTCGAGCATGCGCCCTCTACGCCACCGAGGCAGTCAAGGTGTGTAATGTTTGATATAAATATTTTTGACATAACGTTCATTTGATATAACTAGTAGTTCGCCGCGAACTGAGACCTCGCTACTGAGACTTTAATAATAAAATCGTTATGGCAACTTTATCTTTAATATTCGATAAAGCCTGCGGATGACTATAGTCCATCTAATATACGAAGTACAGTTTGACAGTTTTGGTTATTCCTGGTTTTAAACTCCTGGTCTAGAATGATTAGTTACCGAGATAATGCCTTTTTTCTTTTGATAGCTATCATCAGAAACTAAGATCTTGATAAGATCTGTCACTTCCGTAAAGAAAGTACTGGTCTAAAATGAGTAGTTTCCGAGGTGATGCTATTTTTAGTTTGGCAGCTTTCGTCTTAAATAAAGATCTTGATGAGATCTATCACATCTGTGAAGAAACTCTTAGTCTAAGATAAATAGTAATACCGAGATAAAGATCATGTTAAATATCCCGTAATAAGTGATCCTAGAGGTAAAATCATTTTAATATTTAACAGCTGTCATCTGAAACAAAGATCTTGATGAAATCTATCACTTCTGTAAAGAAAATGCTGGTCTAAGATGAATAGTTTCCGAGGTAATGCCATTTTTAGTTTGGCAGCTGTCATCTGATATAAAGATCTTGATGAGACTATCACTTCTGTGAAGAAACTCCTGGTCTCAAACTCAAACTCAAACTCAAACAGATTTATTCAAATAGGTCATAATCTGACACTTTTGTACGTCAATGAAGATACAGTACTGAGTCTACCGTGCGTTCGGAAAGATACCTCTACAAGAAGAACGCACAAGAAACTTGTAGGGCTTAATTTTTTCAACAGATAGTTTCACAATATTTGGTTTGCTTACATTCGTTTTCTTTGAAGGTGCCGCGAGGCGACTATGCAGAAGTTTCCAGGCATCTTTGTCCTCTATGTACTGGTTGACTTTATAATATGCCTTCTTTAGTAAAGTAGATTTTATATAGGTTTTGAATTTACCCTCTGAGAGCCCAGTTATCTCTTTTGGGATTTTATTAAAGAAACGTACACTATACACTAATAGATCTAAGAAATTAGTAATATTGTTATAATTTAAGTAAAAGTTCCTCAGAGCAATGTGGCATTCCTGTCACACTCGGTGTTTCATAAATAGTATAGTTGATATTTCATAATCTTTCTTTGATAAATTTTTCAATTTAATTATGTTACATGCTAAAGTTAAAATTTCTCTAACCTCTAGATGACAAAATTTTGTGAAATGTATAACACTGCTCCGCGGTACGCTCGCTTCACTCGCTCGGCTCGCGCGTCGTGTTTACAAGTCAAACCTAACCTACAGACGACGGAGTCGCGTCTGGCGCTTCGCCGGGCGCGACCGCGGCATGCTCGCTTCGCTGAAATTTGATAAAACCTGAAACACGTGTTCGATCATTAATTATATCTGAAGTATTTACATTTCAAGTTTGACCGGGCTTATGTGCAGGGTTTTGACATATTTTGTGGAAAATTTTAAGCCTAATTTTAGACTTTAGGATATGAATTTTCAAAAATCCTTTTTCAGTACACGTCTAGGTTACGAAATGAACATACCTTCCAAATTTTATGTCTCGACGATAAGCGGTTTGAACTCTGCGTTGTCAGTCACTTAGCATTTTATAATTATTATTTAATGTAGACGTAGATTCGGCTCTACGTTTGTATTGTTGAAAAAAAGAAGAACAAGAAGAAAAAAGAAAGAAAAAGTTTGTACGAACGACAATAATTATAATACAGACAACATTTGTAAATGGACTCGGACTTTGATAGTGTCGTTTTTACGTTATGTTTTTTTATGCTGGTGTTTATAATGTGGGTGTACCTACTATAGGACTGAGTTCTGGGTACACCTCTGCCTACCCCTTCGGGAAAAAGGCGTGAATGTATGTTGTTATGTTATGTTATGTTTATAATATCCCATCAAAAACATATAATATGTGACATTATGTACTAAATTACAGCGGGTGACAGGGAAGGATTGTAATGTAAAAATAAATTACTCATTACATTAATAATAATAATAATAATAAAATTCTTTATTGAACTAAAAATAAGAATGACAATGTAGGTACACAGAAATATACACATAAAAACTAAAATGCAGGTAGGATATTAAAAGTTATGTAACTAACAATTTTAAGCGTAATGACTGTGGGAACACTACATGTTTGAGGTGTTTTATTGACGTCCAAACTAGGTTTCCCCGTATTATGCTCTGCACGGTCCAGTGCCGTGTATTATGACTCACTCGTTTTTATCGATAAGGCGTTGCGCCCGCGCGTACATGATCACCGCTCAAATTTACGATCCAGTCTGCAGCGAGTGAAACATTGTTCTATAGTACCAACTACCAACACAATAATGTACTAATTTACTTCCCTAATATTGAATTTTTCCATTAGGAATTATCTCAATAACTGCCTGGAGTCTGGAACTGTGCCCGGTAGATGGCAATAGGCTCGCCCCCTATTACGAGTACATAGGACCAATAACATACTGGCGAAATGTGTGTGTATCTACTATGGGACTGAGTCCTGGGTACACCTATGCCTACCCCTTCGGGAAAAAGGCGTGACTGTATGTTTTTTTTACTGCCTCGTTGGTGTAATGGTCGCAAGTATGACTGCTGAGCAAGAGGTCCTGGGTTCAATTCTCAGATCAGGTTTTAGTATCAGTAAAATGGCCATAACTTTTGATTGCGTTAACTTGGAAGTATGATTTTTTTACAGCCTCAAGGGGCCTCAAGGGGAATCTTCATTGACGTACAAAAGTGTCAGATTATGACCTATTTGAATAAATTTGTTTGAGTTTGAGTTTGGACAGAAAATCGGAGTAGTTGATATCCACGCCTTCCCGTTAAAAACTGTCTAGACAGACAGACGGACAACAATGTGATCCTATATGGATTTCTTATTCCTTTTGAGGTGCGGAACCCTAAAAGGAGCACAACGAAAACATGATTAAATATTGTTTATGTAAATTTGTTAATTTATTATTTACAGATCATCCTCATGAACGTGGTACGGCTGAAATACATATAAAAGTATATCGTGATCGCAGTGACGGCAATGAATTAAAATGTAGACTTGAAAATAAGGGAACGTTAAGAATGAAGGAACCGTATAATGTGTTTATGTATTATAATAATGATACTTATATCTATAGACCAAGGTATGTTTTTTAACATAATCGTAAAAGGCTACGCCATCTTTTATTCCACGTCCACTTCTGAACATAGGCCTCGCTTATTGATTTCCATCTAGACTGGTTGTAAGCGACCTGCATCCATTCGAGAATCTTTTAGTTATTTCAGGATCATTTATTACGGGATTACTATGATTCGACGTTTTGACACCGTCAGTGATGTGTGTCATTTGTCGGAGTAAAAGACTAAAAAATGAGGGTAGATCGATTTATCTGCCAATAAAAATCAACTCGCCGATGCCTGTCAGTTCTTCCGACTTCCGTGATCTTGCAAAACTTCGAATCATGGTAATAAGTCCATGATAATTTCAAATTATTTAGTAATTTCTTTTGATAATGATTCTACTAAAACATACCAAAACGATGTTTTGTATTCCTGTTTCGTCCGAATATAATAATTAATCTATTTAACATAACATACATACATTCACGCCTTTTTCCCGAAGGGGTAGACAGAGGTGTGCCCAGGACTCAGTCTCCCATAGTAGGCACACCCACATTTCGCCAGTATGTTATTAGTCCCATGTAATAGGGGGCGAGCCTATTGCCATCTACCGGGCACAGTTCCAGACTCCAGGCAGTTATTGAGATAATTCCTAATGGAAAAATCCATTATTTAACACTTTGCCTGACCTGGGGATCGAACCCAGGACCTCATGATCGGCAGTCGAGCATGCGCCCACTACGCCATCGAGGCAGTCAAATATGTATATCATCTAGAATATATATCATCTAAATTAATCTAGCCTTTCACCCATTAGAAGTTGTTCATGTCCCTTCAGCAGCGACCGAATTAATTGTCATGAAACATAGCTAAGAACACTTTCGGTCGGCATCTTTCACACAAAAAAAAACGCATCATCAAACGGTCCATTAGCTTAGGAGCCACGTTGCCACAGACAACGGTTACATTTGTTTGTCTGCAAGATGCTGGCCGGTGGCTCTGCAGTAGTATCCAGGCATATAGAAGTAATGATTAAGTCTATTGTAATATTGTTTATGTAACTTTGCAGCTGCCGCATTGGTTCACGTAACGTTACCATGTTTATAAAGGAATCTGGATATCATGTCTCTAAAAACGTGAGTCTTAATTTATGTAAGTTGGCTCAGATGGTAGTAGCTCTGCTTTTTGTGCCGTAGGTTCGGGTTCGATTCCCGGTCAAGTCAAACACTTTGTGTGCATGAATATGTCTGTTTGATCTGTCCCTGGGTGTTATAAGCTTATATAAATATGTATATCAGTCATCTGGTTACCATAGTACAGGTTTCTAGCCTAGTTTGGGACCAGATGACCGTGTGTGGAAGATGTCCCATTTTATATTATTACTATATATTATAAGTTTACTAACAACTGGACTAGATGGAAATCTTTGGGAGGCCTATGTCCAGTGGTGGACTTCCTACGGCTATCTATATATAGGTATAGTTTAGAAGAGGCAACACATACACAGTGATTAGGTTCTGATGATGCTTCAGAAAAGAACTTCTCTTATACAAGCTATATTTAGTATAATGGAACTTCCTTCCTGGTGTTACATTCTTACACCTGTATACAACAACAATATCTACTTATTTAGGGCAGCCAATTATTTTCAATTGGATTAGCGGACCTGTTGGCAGTTTGACACAATCCTATGGAAAATTTACCAAATCGATGTTTTGTATTCCCCTGTTTCCTCCGAATATAGTAAACCTGATTGATATCCTGATATTTTGAAGATGAAGTAAGCTATGTCTCTTTCATTTTATTTTTGTTTATAAACTCATAATTTTTTAGTAGTGAACGTCCAATCAAGCGAATAAAACTGGGATTTAAAGAAGTTAACTATAAAAAAACCAAGAGTTTATAAAGAGAAACTAAAATGATAGGGACATAGGTTACTTCACTATAAAAATATCAGGATATCAATTTATAGAATAGGTTAATAATATTCGGAGGAAACAGGGGAATACAAAACCTCCACCAAGCAGTATAATGTGCAAAAATTGTGTCTGAGTCTGCAGGGCAGTCTTAAGGGCAATGACACCAGCAAAATTACTGGGCATGACGAGATGCAACAATTAATATCTCAGGGTGACAGGCGCAGTGCAGTGCTGCGCAGAATTTTGAATTTTAAAACACTGTGCGGCATTGCGTCTCATATGGGCAATCATATTGCTTATCATCAGGCACCTGATTTGCTCGTCTTGTCCACTCACTATCATAAAAAAAAACCTCGATTTGATAAATTTTTCATAGGTTTGTGTCAAATTCGTAAAAGGCCGCTTAATGTCTCCACTCTACACTGTACAGACACCACAAAAATGAAACAATAACATACAATCACGCCTTTTTATGTAGGCAGAGGTGTACCCAGGACACAGTCCCATAGCAGGTACACGCACATTTTGCCAGTATGTTATTAGTCCCATGTAATAGGGGGCGAGCCTATTGCTATCTACCGGGCACAGTTCCAGACTCCAAGCAGTTATTGAGATAATTCATAATGGAAAATTCCAATATTTAACAGTTTGTCTGACCTGGGGATCGAACCCGGGACCTCCAGATCGGAAGTCGAGCTTACGCCCACTAGGCCACAAGTGAATACAGTCAATGAAACAATATTCTATAATCACATATTTTTTATTAAGAGTATGCATATCACTGCAATAATTACAATAGGTAGGTCATACATACATAATTTCTAAATATAGTAATATATAAATATAATAATACAAACACTAGATTTGAGACTTAATATGATTATATGAAATATATATATTCATTTATATGGTGATATAAGCTTATATAAGTATGTATATCAGTCATCCGGTTACCATAGTACAGGCTGCTAGCCTAGTTTGGGACCAGGTGACCGTGTGTGGAAGTTGTCCCATATTATTATTATTTATTTATTTTTAAAACTGGCGTAGAGGGCGCATGCTCGACTGCCAATCAAGAGGTCCCGGGTTCGATTCCCAGGTCAGGCAGTGTTAAATATTGGATTTTTCCATTAGGAATTATCTCAATAACTGCCTGGAGTCTGGAACTGTGCCCGGTAGATGGCAATAGGCTCGCCCCCTGTTACATGGGACCAATAACATACTGGCGAAATGTGGGTGTATCTACTATGGGACTGAGTCCTGGGTATACCTCTGCCTACCCCTTCGGGAAAATGGCGTGAATGTATGTTTATGTATTTTTAAAAGTTGTATCCACAGGAATCTTAACTTGCTACTTCCAGTATAGGTACCTTGTTTTAAGATATGGTTGTACCTATCTATATGTTTGCTCTAAGGTTCTCTTGTTGTTTAACAGATGAATACAGATGGCATAAACGATGGAGCTACGGGTTCATGTATATTTTATAAAAATTATTGTTCCAATATTAGCTTTGAGAAATGTTATTATTATCATATGAAGGAAGAGGCCCCACGTCTTGATCCTGGAGTGAAGTGTGAATTTACTGTGAATTATATCTACGGTAGGTACACGATTATGATTTCTTTTGATGTTCTAATTAATCAGTTTATACATGTAGTGGTAGGCCTCTTTAGCAGGGGCCCGCCTGGGGAAGTACCGAACCTGTGCCAGTTATTCCTCCGCCAAGCAGTAATGTGCATACATTACTGTGTTCCGGTCTGAAGGGCAATGTTACCAGCGAAATTACTGGGCATGATGATATTCAACAACTCATATCTCAGGGTGACAGGCGCAATGCAGTGCCGCGCAGAATTTTGAATTTTAAAACACTAGGTGGCACTGTATCTAATATGGGCAATCATGATGCTTACCATCAGGCACCTGATTTGCTCGTATTGTCACTCATTATCATAAAAAAAAAACATATTTTTTATTAATCCTATAATTAGTAACAAAGGTGCGTGCAAATCTCGCATATTTGCTGTTGCAGCAACTGTCTGCAACCGTTCGTACGTTCGCGTCTTTTCACCTGAGAATCCAACGAGCGCGAACGACACGTCGACGTCGCATCGACGAGTCGCTCGTCTGAAAGCACGCTTCATGTTCGCGAGCGCAACGGCAAATGTTGCAACGGCACATTCGCGAGATTTGGACGCACCTTTATAATAATTTACTTCAGGCTGAAGTTCATAGAGCGTGGCTGAGGCTCGACCCACCCTCGGCCTCTGTTGTTTTTGTGTGTTTTTTTATAATATTGTGTGTCAACGAAAATTTATGGAATCCGTCGCCGACACAGACAATCCAACCTAAATCTGACGCACGAAGTATGAATTTGCCAAGTAGTGATACTACATAACAGCCGGCAAAAAACGGAAAATGGGATATCAAAAGAGGTAGGCCTTTTCATTTCCAGAGAAATTCATTGTTTGCACATGACAGAAACTATGACAATGTTTAAACTAGCCGGCCTTCCCCGACCGACTCGTAGTGACAACCTGAAAATCAAGAAGTAAAAATGGAGAACGGATGCGTCACTGAATACAGAAGACCGAAGAGTATAATTTGCCCCTATGTTTAGCGTTCGTGGACTATGGGCCTTTGGAAAAGGCCTTTGATTCGATCGAGACATCGGGTGGTGCTCCAATCTCTCTAGGGATGCCATAGTGGCTATCGGTATATCGAAGTGTTGAAGTGCTTGTATAGTAACGCCACTATGTCGGTTCGAGTACAGGACCAGAGTTTAAAGGCGATCTCGTTGGAAAGAGGCGTAACACAAGGAGACGTCATATCTCCGAAACTGTTTACTGCCGCAATGGAGGACGCCTTTAAGCTCCTGGAATGGAAAGAATGCGGAATCAATATTAATGGCAAATACATCACTCACCCTCGATTTGCCGACTACATTGTAGTTATGGCGAAGTCGATGGAAGATCTTGTCACGATGCTCGAAGGTCTCAATCGAGTTTCTCAACGGGTCGGTCTTAGATTGAATATGGACATGACGAAGGTTATTTCTAATGCCTATTTTGTGCCGACCCCAGTATCGGTTGGAAACTCGTTTCTAGAAGTTGTTGAATCGTACGTCTACCTATAACAAGCAGTCCAACACGGTAGATCCAACTTCGAGAATGAGGTCAATCGTCGAATCCAACTCGGTTGGGCAGCGTTCGGAAACCTACGCAATGTCTTCTCGTCCAAAATACCTCAGTGCATCAAGTCGAAGGTCTTCGACCAGTGTGTGTTACTAGTGATGACTTATGGCTCTGAAACGTGCTCTTTAACTGTGGGCCTTATCAGTAAACTCAAAATAGCGCAACGAGCTATGGAGAGGGCTATGCTTGGGATTTCTCTGCGAGATCGAATCAGAAATGAGGAGATCCGTAGACGAACGAAAGTTACCGACATAGCGCAGAGGATTAGCAAGTTGTAGTGGCAATGGGCGGCACATAGCATGTAGAACTGATGGACGATGGGGTTGTAAAGTTCTCGAATAGAGACGCACGGACCGGCAAGCGTAGCGTAGGATGTTCACCTACAAGGTGAACAGACGATTAGATAAAGACAGTAGGACCACGTGGGATGCAAGCCGCTTACAACCGATCTAGATGGAAATCTATGGGGGAGGCCTATGTTCAGCAGTGGCTGAAATGGTGAGGACAAAACGATTGTCAATACGTTTTTTTACTGTTGTTTACAGATAAATATGATCCGCCCAACGTGAGAGAAATTATTGTCAATGAAAATACAATTAAAATGGAGTCAATGGCTACAGATATATTCGAAGGACAATATCATTACTATGAGCGCTCTTCTAACAACTTCAAATGTGAATCACCTTGGAATAAATATTATTTTAAACTTCAATATAAACCAAAAGGTAAATTAATGAATATAAAGCAATCTTATTATAAATTAATATAAATCAAAATTACATATTTGTACAGGGTTGCTGGTATGGACGGCCTCGGTGATATACCTAGTAGTTGCAAGTGCTACAGTCGATCGTGAGGTCCCGGGTTCGATCTACAGATCGGGCTAAAATTGTTAATGAATTTTTCCATTAGGAATTTTCTCAATAACAGCCTGGAGTCTTAAACTGAACCCGGTATATGGCAATAGGCCCCGGGCCCCGGGGCGACCTCGAGACGTGAGAGCTAACAACATCACTGAAGTATGATTACATAAAACATACATTCGCCTTTTTCCCGAAGGGGTAGGCAGAGGTGTACCCAGGACTTAGTCCCATAGTAGATACACCCACATTTCGCCAGTATGTTATTGGTCCTATGTAATACCCATTACTTTGGTTTGTTAATATATGGTCGGTCCTGGGTACGCCTTTGAAAAAGGTGTGATGTTATGTTGTTACTGGTGTACTTGTGTGTACCTACTCATCATGTCGTTTATCGCTATAAAATCCTAAATGACTCACTGACTGACAAGCAACGCAGAGCCCAAACTACTAATCCTAGAGACTTGAAACTTGGAAGTTGTAGGTTATTTTCGTTATCTTTTCGTTATTAGCACACGGCTAAGAAAGGATGTTTGAACATTCACATTCTAATGGGTCCAAAAAGGGCGTCATAGTTATTTGGTATAAAACTCCCATATATCATAAATGCCAGCGGGCAAAGCCGCTTTTCTTACACTAGTGTTATATAATAAGTTAATTTAACTTCATGAATAATTTGTTTCAGTTGGGGATCCTATATCTACAGAGTTCCAATACACTCAATCACTCAGATGGTATATGAAGTTAACATCTGAAGACCATAACGAGGTTCTAGAGTTTCTTATAGCTGACGATACTATGGCTTATATAACTGTGCTGAGAGTTCGACTTGTAATGATGGATATAGCGTACGATATTACGAAAGGTATGTGACTCACGGAAGTATCTTTTGCGTTATTTTTTGGCAAGTTTTCGTTAAACAAAAGTAATTCTACATCATCATCATCAACCGAACAGCTGCTGAACATAGGACTCCCTTAAGGGTCGGACTACAGAGCCATGACTGATGAACATATTATAATAACTTGTTTTATAAGCTACCTATAACGAATATTTTTATTATATTATTCTCCTTAATTTAAGTAGATACTTATTTGAAATAAAAAAGACGTGTGGCACTCGGGGACTGCCGCGGTAAAGCTATTGCATAGCATTTTTTATCAACTTATGCAATTATAATTATTTATTTATTTTATTTATGCAGTTTTTTTTTTCCTTTGTTTTTTTTTCTTTGATATTAATTCAAGTTACACTTTTTGAGCGTGGTGACCGATAAGAAAACAAATTCGCTGATACAACCAATGCAATGAGTTGCTGAACTAAAGAGACAAGCGTGATTTTTTAAAAAGTCATTAAAAGTTCTGCTATTCATCGATAGATGGCAAAACTAAAAAGTATCACTGCTGTGCCGGTCGGAGTGGGGGGTGTTAGGTTATTTTCGTTACGGAATTTCTGGATTCGGTCTCCACGCTCAAGGCCCGCGATAGAAGCTATGCAATAGCTTAAAAAAAATTATATCGTATTTTTTTATTTATTTTGCAAAATTAATGAAAATTATGTATTATCTGACTCAAAATTTACTTTAAAAAAATTTTTTAAATTAATTATAAACAATTCAAAATTGATAAAATTCTTTTATGAGTCATTTGATTACGAACGCGCCACGTTTGGTCGCCATGTTTGTGACGTCGTAATGTTAAGTATATAATATAATGAGTGAAGTCCTCATGAGTTAAGAGATCTGCACGGAAATGAATTTAACAATAAAATTTATAGATGGTTATGTGACAGATGTTTTTATTCCATAGATGATTATTTTAAATTTAAATTCTAATTTTTTCTTATTTTTTATATATTATATAACTATATATAATATATAACTATATATATTATATAACCATATACTTATTATAGAACTAATAGATGGCGCTGTATGTTCTTTGTATCTAGATATGGAACCCTACCCTATGCATACACATACGTATTCCTTTACAATTAATTTCCTTTTGAGGCACAGAACTAAAAATATATAAACTTATCGGTTTTTATAAAATAATTTTATTCATAGAAAAATCCCAAAACGGTAAAATTTAACAAAAAAAATGTGATTACTAACTGTTTGCCGTAGTTTGCAACTAGATGTCGCTGTATGTTCTTAGAAGGCGGTCGGGTTTTGTTCAGGTATCTAGGTATGGAACCCTACACTACGCATACATACGTATGCCTAAACATTATTTTTGAATGAAACAACTTTTAATGGATTGTAATAATGAGCAATAAATAAATCTGGGGGAGGCGTAGTAATGGGGGAGGCCTATGTTCAGCAGTGGACGTCTTCCAGCTGATGTTGATGACGATGATTTAATAATTCTCGAATCTTAAGACATCGCCAATGATACTGAATTTGGCAGGAGGAATATTTAATTAAAAAGTCTGTTATTTTTTTCAGTGGCTGTAGGATTTGACGTGAATGGGCTAGTTATATCTATGTTTTACAAGCCCGGGATCACCACATATTCTCTCCGGTACCCAAGTTATGAAGAGGAAATGGTTGTTTTCACACCATTGATTAATATTTATAAAAACATGGAACTGCACGACTATTCCTGTGATATTAAGGAACAAAGGTTACAAAAACAGGATTGTAAGTCTGAAAACATGTCAGGATATATTCTAGTCTCATATTATTAGTGTCCGTGGTCCAGCGGGAATATGCCCGGCTTTAAATCCGGAGTCCCTGGATCTAATCTCACCATGTGAACTTTTCGCCTATGGGAGCTACCGTGATTCGAAAGGCACATTAAACTGTAGGTCCCGGCTGTTTTTCTATGAGATAATATGTAGGGGGCTGTCGTAAGGTCATGTCGGAGGCCTTGTAGGAATCTTGGCGACCTGAAACTCTCACAATATGGGTTGTCCACATAACCCATATGAATTGACTCGAGCAGTGTAATAGTGGTAACCCTTTCTGTTAGAGTATAAATTAAAATTGTTTTTATTATATATTAATACTAGCGACCCGCCCCGGCTTCGCACGGGTAGCAGAAGTAGGTATAGTGGACGTTTATCAGGAGTAAATTCGTGATACATTGTATTTTAATAAATATAACCCTAATGGTTTACGCAGCGCACGCAAATTAATGACTATTTCTGTTACAATGACCAAACCTTAACACATGTTATAATTTATCGTGGGCTATTTTGAAGATATTGATGAGTACTACAAACCCCTAGTACATTACTTTATTCTACCACCAATACTTTTCACACCACATGAAAAATAATCACTGCTTCGATTATTGTGACTAAACCAAAAAAGATGGATATAATCTATGTATACTGTTTTGTAGGTATTAATAAGTACTACAAACCCCTAGTACATTATTTTACTCTACCACCAATAGTTTTCACACCGCATGAAAAATAATCACTGCTTCAATTATTGTGACTAAACCAAAATAGATGGATATAATCTATGTATACTGTTTTGTAGGTATTGATAAGTACTACAAACCCCTAGTACATTACTTTACTCTACCACCAATAGTTTTCACACCGCATGAAAAATAATCACTTTTTCGATTATTGTGACTAAACCAAAAAAGATGGATAGAATCTATGTATACTGTTTTGTAGGTATTGATAAGTACTACAAACCCCAAGTACATTACTTTACTCTACCACCAATAGTTTTCACACCGCATGAAAAATAATCATTTTTTCGATTGTTGTGACTAAACCAAAAAAGATGGATATAATCTATGTATACTGTTTTGTAGGTATTGATAAGTACTACAAACCCCTAGTACATTACTTTACTCTACCACCAATAGTTTTCACACCGCATGAAAAATAATCACTTTTTCGATTATTGTGACTAAACCAAAAAAGATGGATATAATCTATGTATACTGTTTTGTAGGTATTGATAAGTACTACAAACCCCTAGTACATTACTTTACTCTACCACCAATAGTTTTCACACCGCATGAAAAATAATCACTTTTTCGATTATTGTGACTAAACCAAAAAAGATGGATATAATCTATGTATACTGTTTTGTAGGTATTGATAAGTACTACAAACCCCTAGTTCATTACTTTACTCTACCACCAATAGTTTTCACACCGCATGAAAATAATCACTTTTTCGATTATTGTGACTAAACCAAAAAAGATGGATATAATCTATGTATACTGTTTTGTAGGTATTGATAAGTACTACAAACCCCTAGTACATTATATTATTCTACCATCAATGCATTTCACAGCGCACGCAAATTTATGAATATGGTAATTATATTATGTAACACCTTGGTTCACAATATTGCAGTTTTCTTACGGATCCCCATTTTTTTTCAAAATCTCATATAGCCTATGGCACTCACACTGAATTAAGCTATCCATAAGTGAAAGAATTTTTAAAATCGGTCCAGTAGTTTCGGAGCCTATTCGTTACTAACAAAAAAACAAAAAAACAAAAAAACAAAGTTTCTCTCTTTATAATATTAGTATAGATATAGAAGTATAGATTATTGTTTATCATATATTAATATTATTGGCGGTATGGTTCCTGGCTATATAATAGGGCCACCCTCTCTCATCCCGAGAGTGAGGCCCGGCATAGGGACATATTTGGAAAGTGTGCAGCAGCGCTCTAAGTTTCCATGTATTAACTTCTAACTACCGCGATCACGAAACCGCCAAGTGTGGTGATTACGGCAAATATCCCCCATATGAATAGTTAATGGCGTCATTACTGATCTATTGTGGCAGCCCGTATGGATTACAATTCACTACCCAAGCCCACTGAATCTAAGTACCTAATTTTCAAATTTTCCGGGGCGTATTATGTGTCGTCCCTCGTGGATACTTCTTTTGAACATGAGTGGCCCGTTACGTGAATAACCGTTTCATCTTCTTCGATGCAGAATCTGCACTCGGCTTCCTGGCCTAGGCCCATATTCATCATCATAATATGTTTGTTTAGATTGCAGTAGCCGGTGAGAATTCTGGTCACTGCACAGGTTTTATATTGCTGAGCTGAAGGAGCTCTCTGATATTTTGGTATCGTATCCTGACCGCTTTGGAATGTGTTTGTCTCTCTGTAGAGTTCCACATTACCCTGGCCTCCTGAATGCATTTTTGATTTAGCAGATTGTAGGTTTTTTTGTTTTGTTATTCCGCAATAAGGTTCCGGTACGAATTGAGGGTTGTTGGCTTCTTTTTTTGCAAGCTAGTTCGATACCATCTATGTTGCAAGTTGCAATGCCCGGGTACCCCTTGAAGTGATATTTTGTCGTTGTACTAGCTTCGAGTTACATTCGTACGAAGCTAATGTCATAAGTACCGCTTGGCTATCTGAGTAGTTGTAGATGTTCGCAAAATTGCATGCAAAGAGGAAATGCTATTAGGTATTTTGCGGGCGGGAGGGCGATGCACTGTGCATGTTGTCTTTGACACTAAAAACCGGAACTTAAAACTAAAGATTCTTGTTCCAGAAGTCTACAATGGAGTTCCGAAAAGTAACGACTAATTCAATAAATTAGTAAAAATGGCTATTTACGAGGAGAGTATAGAGTGAGTAATAGAGTGTTGAAGGGTCGGCAACATACTGGCAATACCCCTGGTGTTGCAGGTATCCATAGGCGGCAGTAACCGCGAGTCATCAGGCACAACGTCTGCTTGCTTGCCACCTATATATGGCATAAAAAAATATATTATAGATAGGTACAAAATATTCCACTTATTAAAAAAATGTATTTATTTTCAGACAAATCACATGCTAATACTTTCACAATACTTAATTTTAAAAAGGAATACGCAGGAAATGTTTTAATATGTAATGCAGTTATAAATAAAGTTAATACTGTAGTATTCTCTCTGGAACTTACTCATGATCTCGGTATGTGTATCAATACTGCACACTGTGTTGTTTATTATCGCCGACGAGGCACATTTCACGAACGATTTCCAATAAATACTTGGTTTGGGCATAATATAATGAGAAATGGGACTAAAACGCGTACCTATGCGTACCTATGCGTACCAATACGTACTTATAAACATAACATAACATATATTCACGCCTTTTTCCCGAAGGGGTAGGTAGTCCCATAGTAGATACACCCACATTTCGCCAGTATGTTATTGGTCCCATGTAATAGTGGGCGAGCCTATTGCCATTTACCGGGCACAGTTCCGGACTCCAGCTAGTTATTGAGATAATTCCTAATGGAAAAATCCAATATTGAACACTATGCCTGACCTGGGGATCGAACCCGGGACCTCTTGATTGGCAGTCGAGCATGCGCCCACTACGCCACCGAGGCAGTCATATATAGGTACGAACTTATGCGTACCTATATATGCGCGTCGTCGGCTGTGATAAAAAACGCAGAGCGCAGATGCTATTATACCAATACCTACCTATTAATATATTATATCATGTACTTATAACTTATATTACTTAAATTATTGATTCGTATTACTATACCTAATATCAAGGGTGACCCCCTTGGCAGTTAACCTCGGAATCGAAGATAATAGCTGGATTTTCTTATATACCTTCACTTCGGCGTTCTAAATGTTAACTCAAAAGTATATTTAAATGTGTCTTCGTCTTAGTTATTCAAGGTCAAAGGTCAAAATATACTGTTTTTCGCGATTGTCTCGGTTTCTATTGTTCCAATTAAATGAAACATTCCTTCAGTGGGGCAATGTTACCAGCGAAATTACCGGGCATGATGAGATTCAATAGCTCATAAGGCGCAGTGCAGTACCGCGCAGTATTTCGAATTTTAAAACACTGGGTGGCACTGTGTCTGATATGGGCAATTATGATGCTTACCATCAGGCATCTGATTTGCTCGTCTTGTCGCTCACTATCATAAAAAAAATAGTATATATCAATATTGTTATGTATGTATGTATCTATAATCTTAGTATATTATTTATTGGTTATAGTATGGTATTATAAGTAGGTATTATATATTATTTGCTATGTATTTCATTTAGTATTTGTTTTTGAAACCATCGTCCCTTCAGTATCTGTATTTCCTTTCTCTGCATGGTTGTCCGGAAGAGATCGCTCTCAGCGATAATGTCGCCAGTTATTACTCTTCCTAGTTTTAAGTTTTCTTTTTGTTATTTTCTGTATTATTGTGTATTACATTCATTCATTCATATTTTTTGTCTTCAGCGCCTGAAGACCCTTTAACAAAACTCTCTGCACCTGTATTGTTAATGTAACATAACATAACATACATTCACGCCTTTTTCCCGAAGGGGTAGGCAGAGATGTACCCAGGACTCAGTCCCATAGTAGATACACCCACATTTCGCCAGTATGTTATTGGTCCCATGTAATAGGGGGCGAGCCTATTGCCATCTACCGGGCACAGTTCCAGACTCCAGGCAGTTATTGAGATAATTCCTAATGGAAAATCCAATATTTAACACTTTGCCTGACCTGGGGATCGAACCTGGGACCTCTTGATTGGCAGTCGAGCATGCGCCCACTACGCCACCGAGGCAGTCGATAGTTAATGTAACAATGTTATTAATTATTATAGATTCTACAGCCATTAAAGAAATGTCGTATGCTAATATAGTATCATCGTATGTGAAGGAAAAAAATAATAATATTAGTATTGAAGAGATAGTATATGTATACAATACTAATTCTGAATTGACCTGTCCAGGAACTGGGTGGACGTACTTTAAAGGTATGTACCTGGTACCTTATTACTTATTATAAAGTCAACCAGTACATAGAGGACAAAGATGCCTGGAAACTTCTGCATAGCCGCCTCGCGGCACCTTCAAAGAAAACGAATGTAACCAAACCAAATATTGTGAAACTATCTGTTGAAAAAATTAAGCCCTACAAGTTTCTTGTGCGTTCTTCTTGTAGAGGTATCTTTCCGAACGCACGGTAGACTCAGTACTGTTAATCTTCATTGACGTGCAAAAGTGTCAGATTATGACCTATTTGAATAAATCTGTTTGAGTTTGACTTGCCCTACAGCTCGTGAACCAAAGCCTCGCTCACCTGCGCCACGATAACATTTGAATTTGCGACAAAATTTTTAATACTTACGCATTTTATATTCCATACGCGCAAAGTATAATATGCATTAAAATGGCCATAACTTTTGATTGCGTCAACTTAGAACTATGATTTTTTTACAGCTACAAGGGACCGCAGATCTGAGTATTTGATATCAATTTCAACTTGACACCACCACGCGTTCCCGTGAAAAGGTGTTATGACAGACGGACAGACACTCAGACAGACAGAAAGACAGACGGATGATCCGAGAAGGGTTCCTTTGTTCCTTTTGAGGTCCGTAACCCTAAAAACGTGCGATTAGTGCCATCCACGAATGTAAAAAAAAAAACAAATATTGTAATACCATTGTGTAAAGCTATCAGTTGAAAAAATGAAGTCCAGCAAGTTTGTTGTGCGTTCTTCTTGTAGAGGTATCTTGTAGAGTTAGACTCATTACTGTTTATCTTCATTGACGTGCAAGAGTGTCAGATTGTGACCTATTTGCACACAGGCAAAAACACGGTAGTATGCCAGCCGAAGCAAAGAGGTGACATTTTTAAATCCACATAACTTAAAATCTACACGCTTGAATTGTGTTAGGTTAGTACATCCTACATCCTTCTGATTTCAGATAACGAAGTCCAGTGTCGTGAACGAACGAACACAAACATGAAACCAAAAATCTGTACGTTCAATTTAATTAATGGAGTTAGTGCAACTACAGTTGAATGTACAATAAAGGATAATTATATTATTAAAGTCAAATTATTAAGAAAGAACCCACCACAGCATAATGGGTCTCCTTTCGAAAAAGGTAAGTTATCAACATAATCATAAATAATATGTACATTCATAGCAAACTAAACTGAGGTACTTATAGCTCGACAGAAAAGAGTAGAAACGGAACTAATTTAAAGTGTACGTGTTGACTTAAAAGTATTTCTAATTGATAAATACAGTGGCGCCCCCATTATTTTCTACTCTTTTATATCGAGCTATATTAGAAATTTCAAGTCACTAATTATATAATACAAAAACGCGGTTTATTTATTCCGTTTCCTCCAAAGGCTCATTGTTTTGGAATAATACCTTTTCATACATTGATTCCCGGTTCCTCCACGACATAATATTTTAATAGAAATTTTTCAATCTTTTATCCTGCAAAGGTTGTTTAGTAAATAGCTAAAAAATCTCGAGGCAGCATATTAATAATAATAATAAGCCTTTATTAAAATTTAATGTGTCAATGTTTAATAACTTTCTTAGTATATAAGAATTATTTTTATAAGATTGTTAAATAAAGGCTGCATATTATATATTTATAAATTGTGCAGAAATATAAAAGCTGACTTTACTATTAACTTATTTTGCAAATTATTTTTCAACTCTCTTGCTCTAAAAGTTCGTCATTGAAACGCTTGTCGCCTTTCCTGATACTACTACATAAACATAACATACATTCACGCCTTTTTCCCGAAGGGGTAGGCAGATGTACCCAGGACTCAGTCCCATAGTAGATACACCCACATTTCGCCAGTATGTTATTGGTCTCATGTAATAGGGGGCGAGCCTATTGCCATCTAACGGGCACTTACCTACGCATAAATATTATATTCAAACGCAGAACCAAACAGCGATACACAAACAATCCTGCACCGAGATTAGCTTTTACTCATACACAAACACAGCTACAGGTGACTAGTGAGTCACTTGTTGTGGCGACAAGGTCACGTGGGTATGTCTTCACTTCACTTCAAACTATGTCACCTTATTAAGAGTTCTGTGCTACATTATTTTCAGAACAACCACAACATGTTTCAAATCCAAGTACTTCTCGTCCACTTACAACACCTAAGTCTATAAATAATAATAATAATAATAAAGATCTAATTCTCACTCCTAAATTCGAATCATCAACCGTACATCAATTGGAATCATCAATATCAACGGATACAAAAATGAGACAAGATGTTAATACAAATACATTACACAGTACCATTGAACCAGGTTTACAATTTTTTTTATCAATTAATTAACACATTTAGGCGTTTCGCAGACGGATCAACTTTTATCTCTGTGTTTACAGCAACAGGCAACTCGCAACTGGCTGTAGGTAATCCAATCTCGTTGCGAGTTTTTATAATCGATAACAGTTTTCAGTGGCAGTTTCTAAATGTATTTGACATTATGTTATTTATTTAATATAAAAATATAAGTGACTGGCTAATATGTAACTGATTTTATAGCATTAAGGATTTTTTGTACTCTCGTGGAGATAATAACATATGCACGTCTGCTTGCAGGCTGAATGCAGTGACTCAGTTTTAAGATACCTAACAACCTTTGCAATATTATGCATTCCGGGAAATAAACATTTGATTTTGATTTTTTTGACGCAGTTAGCATTGGTCCAATTTGTACTAGTTGGGACAAGATGCTGTTTTCTCCAGTCGGCTATCACAACTCACAACGCATCGAGCGATTTGATTTCCTCGCCGTCCCCCGCCGCGCAAGTGTTATTCAACTTTTTAAGTTTTATATTAAGAATCGCGGCAATTGTAAGCTGATAGTTTTTGTTGCTGCACCTGGCAACCTTTAAAATTAAATTGATAGTATGTTCAACTAAAAGTTGCTCTGTCTGCGGAGCGCGTAGGTGTCACATTATTAATGGTATCTATTGTTAAGTTTGTCTTTGAGATTACAAGTAACCGCGTATTGTAAAATAATAAATACATACTATTATTATCATCATCATCATCATCTCAGCTGTAGGAAGTCCACTGCTGAACATAGACCTCCCCCATTAGAGGGGTTGCCGACTGCAGTTTGATGGTTTCACGCAGAGAACGCTGCCTGTTCTCTGGATTTGATACACTTGATCACGAACGCGCCACGATTGATCGCCATATTTGCGACGTAGTAATGTTATAGTTATTTATGGAACTTTATCACATTGTGACGTCACTACCCAAGTCACGAGCTCGTTCGAGTACTATCGGCGTGTTTTCGGTGCTGGATTTAAAATGATTTTCTAATTTGATATAGGTATCTTTGTTATAGTATTTTTTTTTGATATAGTAATTATAGCGAATAAAAAAACTAAAAATAGTTTTTTTTTACGAATCTTATGTATTAAATCTTTCCATTTATACAAAAAAATATATAAATACTCAATTATTGATTTCAGTTCCTGACGAGGGAATATCACAGAACACACTGATCATTGTCGCAGTTGTTGTATTCGTCGTTGTTTTGTTAACAATTCTATCATTACTGCATCTTTGGCGTAAACGGAAGTCACGACCTGTAAGTATATTATACACAGTGTAGTGATACTTAAGGGGGCCATCAACCCCTCAACCTAAACAACTTGCATGAGAGAATTGCGAAATTCACGTCGTCGATTTGCTTATCCATTTTGTAAGTAGGTATGGCAAGTCGATTAAGCAAAGTTACTTAAGCAAGTTGAGTATAAGGTGTATTAATACTTTGGGGAAGCATCTACGGGTAGATCAAACTATACATACAACTTCTTACTATCCTTCTTCTTCTTCTTCGTTGCGTTCACGACAGAACTGTCGAGGTCGTCATGAAGAGTTTTATGGACAGATATCGCTCGCCTCGCAATATATCGCCATCTACACATCCACTATCCTACTATAATATTATTAATGTGAAAGTTTGATGGAAGGATGGATGGATGGATGTTTGTTACTCTTTCACGCCAAAACTATTGAACAGATTGGGCTGAAATTTGGTATGCAGGTAGCTTAGACCCTAAAATAACACATAGGGTACTTTGTTTCCCGATATTCCCACGGGAACGATGTCTACGCGGGTGAAACCGCGGGACACAGCTAGTCTTTAATAAAAAACGAAGACAAAATAGCTGTCCCTAGCTTTAGATTATCTAAAACAAATAAAAAGTAAAAAGACATTCTTAGGAAATGGTGTACGTTTCTATAATAAAATCTCAAAAGAGATAACTGGGCTCTCAGAGGGTAAATTCAAAACCTATATAAAATCTACTTTACTAAAGAAGGCTTATTATAAAGTCAACCAGTACATAGAGGACAAAGATGCCTGGAAACTTGTGCATAGCCGCCTCGCGGCACCTTCAAAGAAAACGAATGTAACCAAACCAAATATTATGAAACAATCTGTTGAAAAAAAAATTAAACCCTACAAGTTTCTTGTGCGTTCTTCTTGTAGAGGTATCTTTCCGAACGCACGGTAGACTCAGTACTGTTTATCTTCATTGACGTGCAAAAGTGTCAGATTATGACCTATTTGAATAAATCTTTTTGAGTTTGAGTTTGACGACTCAATATGGCGGATTAGTTATAAAGCCACCCATGTGCACCTGGGTGAACAAGTTCAAAGGTGTCAAAGGTGAACAATGGACAACGATTTTGTAGAATCAATTCACCTAGGACCTAGGTCATAATATCACCCAGGTGAATTGAGGATCCTTTTTATTCCAGTTTGTTCACTTGGGTGAATAATATTCACCAAAGTGAACAAAGTGGAATAAACCATTTTTGTAAAATGGTTATTAAATAAAATGACCTTGCTTGACTTATTTTGTGTAGTTTGTGATTACTTTTCGTTTTGTTTTAGATTAGAGAAATAATAGACTACAGAAGCCTACCCGAACAAAACGAAGGCGTTATGGCCACCCCTGACCAATGGAACGACGACCTTAGAGATTTATACGCAAAACCAATACCTAAGAGCGAAAGGACTAAAAACGAACCAACCAATCTTACCTATGCTAATTTGAACTTGCCAGCAACAAATCATAAGAACAAAAAGAGTGAATATGTGCCTTATGCCACATTGTTGCCAGATGAAAGGCATTATGCTAACAGTACAGAAAATAGCGATAGAAATTATACCAATAATACAAGTTATGTCAATAAAACAAGTAATGCCAATAATACCAATTATGCCAATAACACAAATTCTGACAATAATACAAATTATGCCAATAACACAAATTCTGACAATAATACAAATTATGCCAATAATACAAATTATGCCAATAATACAAATTCTGACAATAATACAAATTATGCCAATAATACAAATTATGCCAATAATACAAATTATGCCAATAACACAAATTCTGACAATAATACAAATTATGCCAATAACATAAATTATGCCAATAATACAAATTATGCCAATAATACAAATTATGCCAACGCCTCGGAATTATACGAAGAACCTGCATATTGCGTAGTATCATTGGATAAGTAGTTTTACCCGACTACGCTCAAATTGGGAGGGTTATGTGGTTAGTATGCATTAAAAAGTAAGCTCTATGTACTATAAGTCTGGGATCTAAGATCCCGAAATAAGTACCTACCATAGAACTAGTAATAATGTATAGTGCGACAAGTATATGTTGGCGGTGGCCAGTTTATGGAACTAATTCCATCATTTTCAGATATAATTCCATAAGACAGCCTCGTTGGCACAGTCGGTAGTAACTCTGCTTTCTGTGCCGCAGGCCCCGGGTTCGATCCCCGGCCAGGTTAAATATTTGTGTGCATGAACATAACTGTTTGATCTGTGTCTGGGTGTTATAAGCGTATTTAAGTATGTATATCAGTCATCTGGTTACCATAGTACAGGCTTCTAGCCTAGTTTGGGACCAGATGACCGTGTGTATGGAAGTTGTCCCATATTATTATTATTATTATTTTGAAAATATGAGCATTCGTTTAGTGCACGGTGGCGCATTGGCACGCCAAGTTAGGTAAACTTGCATATACTTTAACAGAAGTGGACATGTTTTTTTTTATGATAGTGACAAGACGAATAAATCAGGTGTCTGATGGTAAGCATAATGATTGCCCATATCAGGCACAGTGCCACCCAGTGTTTTAAAATTCAAAATCCTGCGTGGCACTGCACTGCGTCTGTCACCCTTAAATATAAGTTGTTGAAACTCGTCATGGCCAGTAATTTTCTTCGGTACTTATAATTTATTATAAGTACTATAGCCTAAAATAAGAATTAATAAATAATAATAAGACGGGCACCAGTGGGGGGACGTCAGGACAAAGTAATTTATAAATATAAAATTATACCTATAATCTTGTTAATTAATTTCAATTTGTTAGTCTTAAGATTACTTAGATGTTAAAAATAATTTTATTATGTATAATTATTCATAAATATTAAATAGATATTGCTTTTTACTGTTCTTTTATTTTAGATGTTTTCTATAGGTACATTATATTTTTATTGTTAAAGGCCTTCTACACGATCAGGACCAACCGCCGACTATCGTGTCCTTGGTCGGATTGATGCAAAAATGAACAGAATAGAAATCGGTTGACCGACCAATATTTGGTAAAAACTATAGGTCCCGGCTGTTACCTATAAGATAATTATATAGGGGGCAGTCGTTAGCTCATGTCGGAGGCTGCGTAGGAATCTTAGCGATCTGAAACTCTGACCATATGGGTTGTCCACATAACCCATATGAATTGACTCGAGCAGTGTAATTGGGGTAGCCCGTTCTGTTAGTGTATATATTAAAATTATTTTATTATTATTATTGGTTGATGTTATGGCCTTGGTCGCGAGCGCATCCCTCAGGACAGGCTGCGTCCATGGTCGGCCCCAACCGTCTGAAAATACAAAAATCGGTTGACTCGACCCGGCGATCGGTTGATCGTCGGCGGTTGATCCCGATCGTGTAGAAGGCCTTTTTTTTATATACAACGTTTAGCAAAAACGTGTAATAGCGTTACTAAACCCATCAAACCGAACCAATTACAAAATCATTCCGAAATTCTCGAAAAACAATTGAAATCATAAGTGGAATACATATGGTAAACCCAGTTCAGGTCCAATTTATAATAGAATGTATGAGACTCGGGCACTTTTTAAATCCAGGCTTAAGTGGTGTCAGAACAATCAGACACAAATTAAAATGGACATATTGGCGATGCACCATAGAGACCATAAAAATTTTAGTAAGTTCTGGAAGGAAACCAACAAACTGAATCCAAAGTCGAGTGTCCCGGTGAGTATTGAGGGTATTAGCGACCCCGTCCAGATAGCAAATTTGTTTAAAAAGCATTTCAGGGTGATATCTCCGCTGTCGGGAGGCTTAAGAGAATTACCGGTTGACGAACCCTGTATGGGAGCACCTGTTGAGCGAATTACAGCAAAGGAGGTTGAGCAGGTGGTGAGGAATATGAAGCGAGGAAAGTCTCCAGGACATGACTCGCTAAGTATTGAACATTTGCAACAAGCGGGCGTCCATCTACCACGATTACTCGCCATGTTGTTCACCTTCTGTGTTCGCCACTCTTACCTGCCTGAGGCAATGATGAGAACAGTAGTGGTACCTATAATTAAAAATAGGACAGGGGATGCATCTAGCCTAGGGAATTACAGGCCAATATCACTCGCCACAGTGATAGCGAAGGTGCTGGACGGTGTGATTGAGAAGCAGTTAAGTAAAAATCTGCAGCTACATGATGGTCAGTTCGGTTTTAGACCCGGGCTCTCAACTGAGACAGCAATACTGAATCTCAAGCATACCGTCCAGTACTACACCGAGAGAAACACACCCATCTACGCATGCTTTTTAGATTTGTCGAAGGCTTTCGATCTTGTGTCGTATGATGAGTTGTGGCAGAAGTTGGCGAGTGATACTGAGCTCCCCAGTCAATATGTATCATTGCTAAGGTACTGGTACAGAAATCAGAGCAACTTTGTGAGATGGTCGGGGTCGCTATCGGACGTGTACAGGCTGGAGGGCGGGGTGAGGCAGGGGGGGTTGACGTCACCCGCTCTCTTCAGCCTCTACATGGACCGTTTGGTACGTGAGCTTAGCAGTGCTCGTGTCGGATGCTCGATTGATGGTGTTTATGTGAACAGCATCAGTTATGCGGACGACATGGTACTGCTGAGCCCATCGATCAGTGCCCTCAGAAAATTAATTAAGATATGTGAGTGCTATGCGGAGTCTCACGGGCTCAGATATAACCCCAGTAAGAGCGAGCTTATAGTATTTAAAGCGGGTTCCAAAACCTATAATAACATCCCACCAGTTACGCTTAATAATATCCATTTGCCTAGGGGGACGAAAGTTAAATATCTGGGCCATTGGGTCACTGAGACACTCACAGATGACTTGGATATAGAGAGGGAACGCAGGGCATTGTCAGTTAGAGCTAATATGTTGACACGTAGGTTTGCACGTTGTACTGATCAAGTTAAATTGACATTGTTTAGGGCGTATTGCCAGTCAATGTACACGTGCAGCCTATGGGTCAAGCATACGCAAAATGCTTACAATGCCTTGCGTGTCCAATATAACAATGCTTTGAGAGCGTTGTTGGGACTGCCGCGTTTTTGTAGCGCATCGAGAATGTTTGCTGATGCGCAGGTGGACGGATTTGCATCAATAATGCGGAAGAGAACGGCATCTCTGATGCGCCGAATGCGAGGCAGTTCCAACATATACCTGAAGATAATCGCAGGTAGGGTGGGGCTGGATACGCCTATACTCAGGTACTGGACCAGAGTTCATATGAGGCAATCCAGCCCTACGCTACACTGACAGTAGTACTAGGTAATAAATTTCTGACAATTTTATTTTTATTTTTGATTTTATAATTTTTTGACATATGGAATTAATTTGATAAATGGTAAATGTGTGAATAATAATAATAATGCAATTTGTATGGACATTGTCTGAAATAAAGTTATTTGAATTGAATTGATTAAGTACAAATTGGATCGGCCAATTTGTATTGTAAAGAAGATTTTTTTTTTGCGTATTTCAAATTCAAATTCATTATTATTTCTTCATTAGTATTTCGTAATTATTTCTTATGTAAGTTGTTGTTAACGGGTAGATCTCTTAGCCCTTTCCTGTTAAGGGGGTAAGGTCCGCTGAGCAGTTTGACACTACCTATTGAAAATTTACAAAATCGATGTTTCGTATTCCGCTGTTCCCTATATGATATTATATAGGGGGCAGTCGTTAGCTCATGTCGGAGGCTGCGTAGGAATCTTGGCGATCTGAAACTCTGACAATATGGGCTGTCCCATATGAATTGACTCGAGCACTGTAATTGGGGTAACCTCTGTTATAGTATACGTTCAAATTATTATTATTTTTAGTTGATTTTAACGGCCTTGGTCGCGAGCGCATCTCTCGCGAGGGGCTGCGTCCATGGTCGGCCCCGTCTGGAAATACAAAAATCGGTTGACTTGACCGAGGATACGATGGTTGGCGGTTGGTCCCGGTCGTGTAACCGCCTTTTTTATACAAAGTTTAGCAAAAACGTTTAATAGTATTACCATAGGGGGACCCATCAAACCAAACCAATTACAAAACCAATATTCTTATTAGAAAAATACTAAATAATTCTCTCCATACTAGCATAGCCTTCACAAAACAGAGCCAGATTACGAAACGAAGTACGCGTCGAGCAAGTTTTTTAGTACTACCCCGGACACGGACTAATTATGGCAAAAAAACGATAACATACGAAGGTGCACAGTTATATATAATAAACTACCGTCTGCTATTAAAAACATTACCTCATTTAATATATTTAAATCTAAACTCAGCGAATATGTTATGATTAACCGGTAATCAATAATTAGATAGGTAGTAATAATAAATAATTAGATGAGGTCGTGTTTAATATTATATTTGTTACCGAACGATTATGTAAAAATTAACATAAGCCAATATTGTTCTCATGTAAGTGACGTTAAGTCTTTTTTGATAATAAATTTCTTTAAACCGAATTACAAAATTTGAAAAAACATTTAAAATGGATCGGGCAATTTGAACTTATTGGGAAGAAGAAATTTTCCTTCTCGTATTTCGTAATTATTAAGTGTGACGCGGGTAGGTACCTACCCCCTTAACAGGAAAGGCCTAAGAGGTCCCCTTAGTAGTTTGACACAATTCTATGTAAAATTTACAAAATCGATGATTCGTATTCTGCTGTTTCCTCCGAATATAGTAAACCTATTTGATATATTTATATCCTGATATTTTGAAGATGAAGTACCTAATGTCCGTATTATTTTATTTTTGTTTATAAACTCATCATATTTTTGTAGTGAACGTCTAATCATGCGAGTGTAACAGGGATCTTTAGAAGTCCACTATAATAAAACCGAGAGTGTATAAGATAACCTAAAATGACAGGGACATCGTTTACTTCACTATAAACATAACAGGATATATATTAATAGAATGGATTAATAATATTAGTAGGAAACACGGGAATACAAAACATAAATTCGGTACATTTTTCATAGGATTGTGTCAAATTCCTAACAGGCCGCGTACGCTCTTAAGTGCCACCTTTTAATTACACGATAGTATATAGATTTGTTATTTCAATACTGGCTCGCATGCAAACGCCACTGTTTACCGTGTCTTGGGCTCGATTCCTAGGTCGAGTAAAGTGTCAATGGATTTTTCAGTTAGGTAGGTAATGTTTCAGTAACCGCCTGGAGTTTGGCCTTGTGGCCGGTCGATGAACAAAGGCTCACTACTCTTACATGTTACTTAGAAATATAACTGGTGAAATGTGTGTGCAGCCCCGGATCTAAGGGGAGCAAACTGCGGAGCACCCGCCCCGGGCTGCAGTTTCACTGCAGAATCACACCCTGGACACTCGCCTCAATCGCATACAAAAGCCGCGCTATAGGTAACTAGTAACTACCTACTTCACAGTCACTGCACACATGGAGATTTGTACCCGCGCAAGAGTGTGCGTGAGGTGATTTCCGAGCGAAGAGGGGCTCGTGGAGAGCTCACTCACGCGGGGTGAGGAAGGCCCGATTGGTGGGCGGATGGCAGTGTCCATTCTATACGTAGTATTATTCTGTTCTGTGCTACAACACAATTCTTCATCTACAAAGCGCCTAGCGTAAGACTGATCTCCGGCAGTCGACTTATAAAACCAAGGCGCCACACGCCCACACCACATAATTTTAAAGTAATTTATCTCAAACGCTATAAGAATAATATAATAGGGCCACCTCTATCTCATCTGGTAGGAGCCGTGAAACCCGGCAGAGACATATTCGGAGAGTGGGCAGCAGTAGGTACTCTCCGGCACCAAGTATTCCAACTACTGCGATCTCTAAATTGTCTATATGTGTTGATCTATATATTGTGTTTAATATATAAGTATAAGTACATAGTGTAGACTATTATCAAGTATTTAATTTTTGGTTTTAGTATAATTATTTGCTGTTATCTATGTTTTACATAATTAAGTTGTTACAGTTATTTTAAACTTTTCACACTCCAAACAATTTCTGTAACATTTTCGTTAGGATAACTGGTAGAAAATGCTACTCTAGCATTAAGTTAGTCCTAGCGTTGAGTTGAATTATAAATAAATAAATCTCCAAGCCGCACAACAAGCGTGCTGATCTAGGCTATGTGTCCATATGAATAGTATTTTTTATGATAATGAGTAACAAGACGAGGAAATCAAGTGGCTGATGGTAAACTCAAACTCAAACAGATTTATTCAAATAGGTCATAATCTGACACTTTTGCACGTCAATAAAGATAAACAGTACTGAGTCTACCGTGCGTTCGGAAAGATACCTCTACAAGAAGAACGCACAAGAAACTTGTAGGGCTTAATTTTTTCAACAGATAGTTTTACAATATTTGGTTTGGTTACATTCGTTTTCTTTAAAGGTGCCGCGAGTAACCGTGCCGGTGCCGGTGCGTAAGTATCATTATTGCCCATATCAACACAGTGCCACACAGTGTTTTAAAATTGAAAACTCTACGCGGCACTGCACTGCGCTGAGATATAAGTTGTTGAACCTCATAATGGCCAGTAATTTCGCTGGTAACATTGCCCTTCAGAACGGAACACAGTGTTTGCACATTACTGCTTGGCGGATGAATAACTATGGCAAAAGTGTGGTACTTCCTCAGGCGGCCCCCTGCAAAAGAGGCCTACCACTACAACTACTACGCTGTTGTTTATGGCATTTTATGGGGGAGGCCTATGTTCAGCAGTGGACGTCTTCCGGCTGATGATGATGATGATTTCAAACGCTGGAGAGGCGCCACTATCAAGTTTCTGCCACGGTTTGGATAAATCTTATGGAATCGGGGCTAACTATGGAAATGGGACACCATGGGAATAGGGTCACAGGAATTTAAATAAAAACCTCTATATTATAATATAAATTATATTTGACTAAATCACTTGTATACAATAAAGGTACATATTTCTCACTGTAAACTAAAGTTACACGAAATTAAACATATTCTTAAACTGTTTAACATATAAAAATATTTAGAAAAATAAACATTACCATTTAATAGCGGAAGTTGAATGAGCAATACGGTTATTATAAAAAGTTTTCTCGAATTTATTTTATGTGTTGATCAAAAACAATAGTATGACTCGAACTGTGCACTTAGTCAAATGCAAATTTTGGCATTTCGTTCGACACAAACTTTTGACAATGACAATGACATTTAGATTTGACAGCAGTAATTTTCCAGTTGACTGCTGTCAAATACTACTTTTGTATTATCACAGAACAGAGAGGAAATGTATTATTAATGAATGACACGCTGTTGTTGCATGGCTTTCGGAAACGTAACAATTACCTTCCCGACCGGGTATTTCGAACTTGCAATCGCGGAGCAACCAGCAGTAAAATTACGTAATATTTTTTTTATTACATGGGTCAACTTCCACAAACGTCTTCTGGTCTCAAATTAGGCTAGAAGTCTTGTACTATGGTAACCAGAAGACCGATATACATATTGGTATACGCTTATAACAAACACACAGACAGATCAAATAAACATGCTCACAAATGTTTGACCTGACCAGGCATCGAACCCGGGACCTGCGGCTCAGAAGGCAGGGGAACTACCGGCTGAACCAACCGGCCAGTCAACCAGATTGCTGTCAAACGTAAGTTTTTCATACAAAAGACATTTGACAGCAATCATTACGGAATTTTTACTGCTGTTGCTACGCGACTGCAAGTTCGTTATACCCGGCCCCTTGTGTTATGAGTAAACTCGTAAATTTTATATATATAAAGTCCAGAAAATCTAAAATAATCTTATTCCCATACAGAATCCATATCGCATTAGTTTAGTGCTACGTTCTAAAACAGCGCCGCCGTGACAGGACCATTATCTGTATGAAGTGACCACAGAACAAATAGCAACTGGGCACTGTGATTTCAACTAGGTCCTGACGTCATCACAGTGGGCGTGGCCTGAGTCAGTGTACTGTCAGCGACTCTAAAAACTTTTCTACTCGACAATAGATGGCGATATTGTGACCCGGGAACTACATATTATTATAGGTACGTATTAGAGCTCAGTATTAATATATTTTACATCTCTCATATTCGGTAAGTAGGTCCTTATTACCCCCAAATGGGGCTTGTAAGTGACCAATTAGCGCTCTAGGGTAATAAAGTAGCTAGAAAAGCCCTAGGGCGGTAAGTAATTAAAAAAAAACTTCACTCTTTCAAAAAGTTCGCGTACATCTAACCATCATACTGGCAATAGACATCATGCATTCAGGCCAATGACAAAAGAGGTCGCTTCGCTATTCCTTGTCTTCGTATGAGTATAATAGTCATCAATTTTAAATATCGAACTACGAAGCTCAATTTCGTTCTTGAAAAAAATAATTTAAAGAGATGAAAAAAGGCGGGAATAGAAAACTTTTACTTTAAAATGTTTTATTCTTGTAATGCCGGTGTTTTTCTACTTACCTCACAATCGAGATGTAAAGCAGAGTAGTTAGCTCGGGTGTAAGCATCAATTGCACCCTCGAAGTATAGGCGCACGAGCGCAGCGAGGGCGCCTATACTTCGAGGGTGCAATTGATGCCTTACAGCCCTTGGCTACTAATCTACTATTAATGAGCATACGTACTAAAATTTGTTCTACAATCATTCCTTAAGACTTTTTAGTCGCTGAAGTATTATATTATTGTAGTTTTCTAACCATTTTGTAAACAGGCCGCCATCTAGTGTGAGGTAGTTACACTATTTAGTTAATCGACAAAGAACGAAGCGAGTAGTGTTGCTATTGACCGGTAGATGGAACATACAGAAGTGGGCAGGATCTGACACCCCCTCACCCCGCAAAACGTCATTGTTCATAAAGAAAAATAATTACAACACCTCTCCGTATTTGCTCTGTGGATGTGACTCAATTTTCCGATACAATCAAATTCAAACCCTCACTTATCAACTATAAGTAATAATTACATTTGAGCTTTGAACAAATATTCACTAGGTATTGTAATAAAATATATTTTATTTGGTAACTACTTCGTTTAACCTATTTCGAAAAAAGCAGGTCCTTAATTTCATATATTTCAATGAGATTTTCCAAACATTGTTAAATTACATTTAATATATGTTATAATACTATTAAGACGAGTTACAAAAATATTCATTAGACTTTAAACCATGGATAATTGCCGTCGCGATCTCGTTGCGTGAGCTCCTGATGTAAGACATCGAATACTCCTAAAGGTCGACCGTTTCAACTAAAATAACCTGGGTCCAACCGTTGTTTTATATAATGAGAATTAAAATCATTGACGTCTAAAGTCGAAAATGTAAGGAACGTTGATATAACTCGCCGATTTGTTACTAATTATAATTTTGAGACTATAATTTAAACGTTATATTACAAAAATAACTAAATTGAAGTACATAAGCATTCACATTTATTATATAGGTAATTTTATTAATACAGCCTGATAGCATTTAAATATAATACAGATTTCAAAGTCGAAATGCAGCAAAAAAAATAAAATTATACCAAATTGATTTTCATCAAAATATAATTTTGTCATTACTTGATTTATCTTTTGGTTACAAAATAAAAAGGACATATCAAAAAATTGACATTTGACACAATCCTATGAAAAAAATTACCAAATCGATGTTTTGTATTACCCTGTTTCCTCCGAATATAATTAACGCATTATATTAATTTATATCCTGATATTTTTATATTAAACTAAACCATGTCCCTGTCATTTTAGTTTATCTTGTAAACTCTCGGTTTTTTTCATAGTGAATGTCTAAAAAAGTTTATAGTAACAAAAATAAAATGATAGGGACTTCATCTTGAAAATATCAGGATATAAATATATCAAATAGGTTTACTGTATTCTGAGGAAACAGGGGAATACAAAACATCGATTTGGTAAATTTTCCATAGGATTGTATCAAACTGCTAAGAGGTCACCTTTCCTGTTAAATGCCTGTACTATGGTAACAAGAACACTGATATACATACATATACTTGCATATAACACACAGGCACACAAATGTTTGGCCTGCCCGGGGATCAAATCCGGGACCTTGTTGCTCAGAAGACAGTAATACCAACGGGTCCGTCAATAAATTACATAATATTGGTTTTAACCCTAAAACAGTAAGTCCTATAAATATTAAAGTCAGTCTTATCATCCATTAACGCTTGGTTGTTCGCGTAACGGACGCTTCGGAATAAATGACACTGTCATTAAGTCATCATCTTGCTGAAGGAGACATCCGTCCGATGACTTATTCCGAGAGAATAGCCTGGAAATTAACATAATATTATACTTAACTAGAGTAAGCCCACAGCGTCTTCGCCTTCGTTACATTAAATAAAACACTAATAAAGAAATTAAATTAAATAAAACCTAGGCGTACTTTTCATGAACAAATTGACGTTGTTCTTAGGAAAGGCCAAGTCAAAAGTACCTCGAGCATGTATGAAAAATGTCATGAAAGTGAACGAAGCGAAAGTTGCATGTCAGGATCGTAGCAAGTGGAGGGAAATAGTTTCATGTATGCATGTAATGAAGAAATTATATCTTTACTAACATCTTATTGGTTCCTCAAAGTTTGTATGGGATAACAAAATAGCGTAACAACTGGCGGGCATAAGACCACCAATTGACTATTTGAAAAAAAAAAACGTTAAAATTGTAATTTTTTTTTTTTTTTTTTTTTTTTTTTTTTTTTTTTCTTAGTTTAATGAAAACTATGTATCATCCGATTTAAAAATCACTTTAAAAATATGTTTTTTAATTAATTATAAGCAATTCAAAATTCCAATAAGAGACACTTGATCACGAACCCGCTACGAGTGGTCGCCATAATTGTGACGTCATTATGTTATAATTATGTATGGTACTTTATAACATTGTGACGTCACTACAGGCCACGAGCTCGTTCGGGTACTATCGGCGTGTTTTCGGTACTGGATTAAAAATGATTTTTTAATTTGATATAACTTTGTAATTATAGAGAATAAAAAAAAAAAAAAGTTTTCTGACGAATCTTATACATTATCTTTCCATTTATGGAAAATCAAATATTTAATCGTATTCTAATGAGCGATCTCTTCCAGACAACAGTGCAGGGAGAGGAGAGTATCGCAAATCATATTTGGTCGATGGAGTGACTAAAATAATAATTAAGGCGCTGTCTAAAGCAAATTCGCCATCTCGCTCCCACGTACGCACATATTGAGAGGTCTAAAAAATACTACATGTAATTACGTAAATTAAAGATAACTCGCTTCTAGAAAATAACAATGCAAAGATTCAGTAATAAATCTAATTTAATCGAAACCTGTTTCAGTGCCTTTTGATTTTTCTAAGTTTTTTTTTGTTTGTGCAGGTTTTTTTCTATATGAAAACTAGTTTGGATTAAATAAAATTTTTTACTGAATCTTTGTATTGTTATTTTCTAGAACCGAGTTGTCTTTATTATACGTAATTACATGAAGTATTTTTTAATATCTTCAAAAATGTGGGTACGTGTGAGCGAGAAAGCGAATTTGCTTTGGACAGCGCCTTAAGACGTAATCTTAATCAACATTCATATCTTATGGTACCAAACGCGAACGCATTTAATCGTTACTTTAGCAAAAATCTTTAAGCAAATATTATATCTTTGAAGCCCCAAAACTAAAAACACAAAAAACCGTTCACACAACTAATAAATCATACAAACGCAAAACAAATAAAAATACACATATAAATAATAATAAAACCATACACCCAGAAGTTTTTTTTCTTCTTTTATGGACCCACACGAATGTATTGCCAGTGTCATGTTACATAAATTTTCACGTTAATATGGTCAATTTAGTCAATTCAGAGTCAGGGCGACCCCAGTCAAGTCACAGCTCTAGTAAAGTGGTGGTCTTTACAAGAAGCTGTCGGAATTTTGGCGGGAACACGAAAAATCACATTTCAACTCTCGCATCACTCGCCAAGAGACTTGTGTATCTTCGAAAACACTCAACACGTAATATTCCATCATTATTACACGTTAAACACTCGAAAATCCACCGATAATTGATAAAGATACGGGAGCCAAACTGTATTCTTCGGCTTCCCGCCAAAACTCCCCCAGAAGAGTTGAAAATAAATATAATACTTCAATTACTTCCAACTCCATAAGCAAAGAGATCGAATTTTAAAACAAAAGAAAACAATTAAATCGCATGAATTTCGTGATCAAAAATGTTGTTATCCGACTACAGAAAAGGTGTGCCCCGCGGTTTCAACCGCGTCGTTTTCGTTCCCGCGGGAATATCGGAATAAAAGTACCCTATGTGTTATTCCAGGGTCTAAACTGTCTACATATCGAATTTCCGCCCAATTGGTTCAGTAGTTTTGGCGTCAAAGAGTAACAAACATCCATACATCGTACTATACAAAGTTTCACGTTTATAATATCAGTCAGGATCTAATTTAAATTAGACACAATCCTATGAAAAATTTACCAAATCGATGTTTTGTATTCCCCTGATTCCTCCGAATACAGTAAACCTATTTGATATATTTATATCCAGATATTTCAAAGATGAAGTAAAAGTATGTCCCTATCATTTTATTTTTGTTTATAAACTCTAATTATTTTATGTAGTAAACGTCTAATCACACGTGTAAAACGGAATTTTAATCGTTCACTTCAAATGAACTGGTCAAATACGAATAAAAATCGCATATGAAGGGTTCCTACATTAAGTCTAATTAGAATAAAAATTTATGCTTAATTCAGTAAAAGTTTTTTATATGACAATTTATAAAACACTGGTTGTATGTATGGAGAGTACCTTTAATTATTAACTTTATTTTATTTTTATTATTTGTTGTTAAAGCGGCAATAGAAAGACACATTATTATTGTGAAAATTATAAGTGTCTTTCTGCCTATATTACGGTTTATGACAGACGGATAGTCGGACAGACTGACAGCAGAGCCTTAGTACTAGGGTTTCTTCGGCACCCTTTGGGTACGGATCCTTAAATACAAAGAGTTTATACAAGAAAATAAAATGATAGGAAGGAAACGGAGGAAACAGGGGAATACAAAACATCGATTTGGCAATTTTTCCATAGGATTGTGTCAAATTATATAAAGTTGTCGTAACCCTACAACGTGCTATTTTTATAATGACAATGTCAATCCATTATTTAGTCTGACATGGGCTACATTCCATAGTCGGATTCTAGATTTTCAAGCTAAGAATATGTTTTTGATGAAACACACACAAAAAAGTAATTGAAAGCTTGGAAAATTACCAAAGTCTAAAGATTCTATACTTTGATCAGAGCTGATTCCCAAGAGCCTCTGTTCTTGCTGCGTGAAAGAGACAAACATAGTTATTAGGAAAGAGATATATAATATAATATATAGATTAAAAGATTTATTTATATTTATATATACATAGTAAGAGATTAGAAAATTAAAAGAAATAATATTGAATTTATACTAACTAGGTACAATATATATTATTTTAAAATAAAATATATAGAGAAATATTAAGGTGGTTGGGCCGACATTATGTCCCATTCAAACTTTGAGGAACCAATGACGATGATAGAATAGATATAATTTCTTCATTAGTGTTTTATTTTAAGTAACAATTAATTTTAAATCACATTTATCCAGTTTTACTACAAAATATACGTTTTAAAACAAAAATATAGGTATTTATCTGAATTATGGAATTCTCAAGACCTTAAATGCCTCTTTTTTAATTATATTACGAGTATAATTTATATTATAGAACGTATCTTTTGTTTGTAGTATAACTAGATAAATGCCGCTTTATAATTAGTTAATATTTCAAATGCCTGCCTCGGTGGCGTAGAGGGCGCATGCTCGACTGCCAATCAAGAGGTCCCGGGTTCGATCCCCAGGTCAGGCAAAATGTTAAATATTGGATTTTTCCTAATGAGGAATTATCTCAATAACTGCCTGGAGTCTGGAACTGTGCCCGGTAGATGGCAATAGGCTCGCCCCCTATTACATGGGACCAATAACATACTGGCGAAACGTGGGTGTATCTACTATGGGACTGAGTCCTGGGTACACCTCTGCCTACCCCTTAGGGAAAAAGGCGTGAATGTATGTATGTATGTAATATTTCAAATAAAACACTTATGAAGTACTTATGTATTTCCTACCATCGTCGTTGGTTCCTCAAAGTTTGTATGGAAAATGATATCGGACCAACCACCTTAAGTTAGTTCAATCTCCCATACAAAGTGGATGAAAAAACCACACGATTTTTTCTTTAACCAAAAGTATGCTTGCGCAAATAATCTTGAAAGGCCAACCACAACAAATTGAGAGGAAAATTATTCGCTCCTTGTCCATTACTGTGAAGAAACCCATTTTGTATGGATATCGAACCACCTTAAGGGTAAAACTGCTAAACAAATAAAAATTATCGACTGAAAAGCATTTACGTAAAGAGCGTTTGCATTTACAACAATATTTTATCTAATTTAAAAACGAGTAGTTATAAATTTGATCCCTTTAATTCCAAAAAATTTAAACCCTTGTTGTTGATATGAGTTTCAATTTGATGCCTCAACGCGTTCCCGAGAAAAAGTGCCTTGACAGACTGACAGACAGACAAAGAAGTGATCCTGTAAGGGTTCCTTTCCTCCTTTTAAGGTACGGAAGCCAAAAAAAATTTTTTTGAAGTTAGGTAAAAATTAAAAAAAAAAAAATTTTTTTATAGGAAAAAAATTCTAAAAATTTTTATTACAATAAAAATGCGTAGTAATACTCACTTGGCTAACGGTGACGCGCCTCTTTCGCCAGTTTCTATCCTTTCATCTAGACCTCTATGTACCGAAACTGAATCTAGGTCTTCCAAGTTAGTGCATTGTAGGTATTCTGGGGTGCGGAGCTGTTCTAGGGTCGGTTTTTTGAAACTGAAAAAAAATGCGATTTTTGAAAAAAAATGTTGCGAAAAAACCAAATAATCAGTTAAAATTTGAAGCAGTAATATTTATTGCTTTTACAGTTAAAATTAAAAAATTAACTTAATTTTGAACATAACATAACATACAATCACGCCTTTTTCCCGAAGGGGTAGGCAGAGGTGTACCCAGGACTCAGTCCCACAGTAGATACACCCACATTTCGCCAGTATGTTATTGGTCCCATTTAACAGGGGGCGAGCCTATTGCCATCTACCGGGCACAGTTCCAGACTCCAGGCAGTTATTGAGATAATTCCTAATGGAAAAATCCAATATTTAACACTATGCCTGACCTGGGGATCGAACCCGGGACCTCTTGATTGGCAGTCGAGCATGCGTCATCTACGCCACCGAGGCAGTCAGTAAACATTTTGAAAGGTTTGTCATCTATAAAAATATTAAAATATATAAACTAATTGTGCCCCTCGCTTTCACTCGCGCAGACAGCGTTCCCGCGGGTATATCGGGACAAAATTACCCTATGTGCTATTCCAGGGTCTAAGCTACTTGCATACCAAATTTCAGCCCAATCGGTTCAGTAGTTTTAACTTGAACGAGTATAGATTTGAGTTATTAAATCAAAGTGAGCACAAATAATATATTTAATAATTGTATTTATTTATTTATTTATTTATTTTCAATTATAACGGCCGGAACCAATTACAATAATTGACATCTATGAGTAATAAATTCTAAAAATAATAATATGCTAGGAACATTAAAACTAAGTACAATAATATAAATTTAAAAAAAAAAGTAATAAAAATAGAATCAAACTTTCAACATAAAAAAAAATAATAATAATAAATATACTTACAAAATACTAAAAAACATAGCTCACAGTTTGTGAGACACATGGACAGAAGTGAGGTCCATCTGTCAGCGAACATCTATGTATAATCTTAAATGTTTTTTTTGCTTATTTATTTTCTTTTTTTGACAAAGAATTTTCTTATGAAATTATTATACTTATTAGTATGCTAAACCTTACTTTTAATGTAAAAGTTTAAGATAAGAATTTTAAATTTATTTGCGTGTTGACTTGTAACATTTTCTATTATAAATAAAGAACTTGAACTTGAACTTAACAAACATCCATCCATCCTCACAAACTTTCGTGATTTATAATATTAATGGGATATAAATATAGTTAATTTGTTGTAAATACTTACGTTTTAAGTAACAGACTTGAACAAACGACTGACACAGAACTCATGGCCATTGCGGCCGACGCCATCCATGGCTGGAAATACATAATTATAATTATGAGAATCTAAAAAAACGTAGAGGGATAGAAGAATGTAGACGATGAATGGTACAATCACGATAGCTCAGTTGTTTAGAGCAACGCCACGCGGAATGGCGGAGGTCGTGGGTTCGAGTCCCGCTCGTGTGAAAAATTATTCCCTTCCATATTCATATCATTTATGGGTACATGTTAAAAAAATATATTTTTATTGTACGCTGTCACTAGAACTGAAGTTACTATTTTCCCGAAGGGGATTGGGGTATCCAGGACTCAGTCTCATAGTAGGTACACCTAAACTTGGCAAATTTTTTTTTTTTTTTTTCAAAATTCAAAATTATTTATTGCTAGACATAACATAACATACATTCGTTATTAGTCATTAATGATAGGATATAGATATAATATAGCTTTCACTGGTAGATGTTCATTGTGCACTTTGTCCCTTTAAGTATCACTACACCCTTTTTAACACATTAAATAATATAACATAACATACATTCACGCTTTTTTCCCGAAGGGGTAGGCAGAGGTGTTAACACTATGCCTGACCTGGGGATGGAACCCGGGACCTCTTGATTGGCAGTCGAGCATGCGCCCTCTACGCCACCGAGGCACCGAGTTAAATAATATAATATTTTAATAATGTTCACCTGTAATTGTAATCCAACAAAAGCCAAGGCCCCGCTAGCGAGCGGTATGCCCAACAAGTTATAGACGGACGCGAACAAGAAGTTGAGTCTGACGCGACGGACTGTAGTCCGAGACAACAGGAGACACGACACTACGTCCAACAGGTCGTTCTGTACAGATATATATTGATATCAGGGATGATGATGCATATTGATAATGGTGGTGCATATTGAAATGGATTCATATTGATGATAATGATGCATATTGATAATGGTGGTGCATATTGATATGGATTCATATTGATGATAATGATGCATATTGATAATGGTGGTGCATATTGATATGGATTCATATTGATGATAATGATGCATAGTGATAATGGTGGTGCATATTGATATGGATTCATATTGATGATAATGATGCATATTGATAATGGTGGTGCATATTGAAATGGATTCATATTGATGATAATGATGCATATTGATAATGGTGGTGCATATTGATATGGATTCATATTGATGATAATGATGCATATTGATAATGGTGGTGCATATTGATATGGATTCATATTGATGATAATGATGCATAGTGATAATGGTGGTGCATATTGATATGGATTCATATTGATGATAATGATGCATATTGATAATGGTGGTGCATATTGATATGGATTCATATTGATGATAATGATGCATATTGATAATGGTGGTGCATATTGATATGGATTCATATTGATGATAATGATGCATAGTGATAATGGTGGTGCATATTGATATGGATTCATATTGATGATAATGATGCATATTGATAATGGTGGTGCATATTGAAATGGATTCATATTGCTGATAATGATGCATATTGATAATGGTGGTGCATATTGACAATGATGCATATTGATGGCAACGATGCATATTGATGATAATTATGCATATATGTAGATAATAAATATAACATACAATCACGCCTTTTTTCCGAAGGGGTAGGCAGAGGTGTACCTAGGACTCAGTCCCATAGTAGGTACACCCACATTTCGCCAGTATGTTATTGGTCCCATGTAATAGAGGACGAGCCTATTGTCATCTACCGGGCACAGTTCCAGACTCCAGGCAGTTATTGAGATCATTCCTAATGGAATAATCCAACATTTTACAACTTTGACCTGGGGATCGAACCCGGGACCTCATGATCGGTAGTCGAGCTTGCGCCCACTACGCCACCGAGCCAGATAAATGTTGATAATAATGACAACGATGCATATTAATGACAATGAGGCATATTGATGATAATGATGCATATTGATGACAATGATGAATATTGACAATGATGCATATTGATTGCATATTTACCCTCATAAGTACAAGATCAGCAGCTTCCACAGCGACGTCGGTCCCGCTCGCTATAGCTATACCTACATCAGCTTGAGCGAGCGCGGGGGAATCGTTTACTCCGTCACCTACCTACAAACATATACCAAGGAGTTGCTAAATAGAAGATACTTATACAAGGGCTTAAAGATAACGAGTGTACAGAAGACAAGTTGTATGTTTGTACCTCACTTGTCATACCTAAGTTGGGCAGTCGCGCTAAGGTTATCAAAACATACATTCACGCCTTTTTCCCGAAGGGGTAGGCAGAGGTGTACCCAGGACTCAGTCCCATAGTAGATACCACCCACATTTCGCCAGTATGTTATTGGTTCCATGTAATAAGGGGCGAGCCTATTGCCATCTACCGGGCACAGTTCCAGACTCCAGGCAGTTATTGAGATAATTCCTTATGGAAAAATCCAATATTTAACACTTTGCCTGACCTGGGGATCGAACCCGGGACCTCTTGATTGGCAGTCGCCCTCTACGCCACCGAGGCAGTCAAATAATAACCGAGTAAGGTTATCAAATAATAATAATTTGTATTTATACTCTAACAGAACGGGTTACCCCAATTAAAGTGCTCGAGTCAATTCAATGTGTTCAAACTCAAACTCAAACTCAAACAGATTTATTCAAATAGGTCATAATCTGACACTTTTGTACGTCAATGAAGATAAACAGTACTGAGTCTACCGTGCGTTCGGAAAGATACCTCTACAAGAAGAACGCACAAGAAACTTGTAGGGTTTAATTTTTTCAACAGATAGTTTCACAATATTTGGTTTGGTTACATTCGTTTTCTTTGAAGGTGCCGCGAGGCGGCTATGCAGAAGTTTCCAGGCATCTTTGTCCTCTATGTACTGGTTGACTTTATAATAAGCCTTCTTTAGTAAAGTAGATTTTATATAGGTTTTGAATTTACCCTCTGAGAGCCCAGTTATCTCTTTGGGATTTTATTATAGAAACGTACACTATTTCCTAAGAATGTCTTTTAATTTGTTTTAGAAAATCTAAAGCTAGGTGTTATGTGTACAACCCATATTGTCAGAGTTTCATGTCTGCAAGATTCCTACGCAGCCTCCGACATGAGCTAACAACTGCCCCCTACATATCTTACTGGCTTATTCGAAAAACTATCGTGGCAGTGACACTCGTGAGTTGGTTGTTTGTTTTTTGATTACTTCGGACTAAAATATGATAAAAATCCGAAAAAATATGGGTATTTTGACAAAATATAGGTATTTTCAAATATTACTCCAAATCATCTCCAAATCCAAATCATAATAATCGTAATCATATTTTAGACTAAAATATAATAAGGAACCTATATAACTAGTGTCTCATTACGAATAACGTCATTAAATGTTGGAAATATGCTCTGATTTCAAATGATTTAACTAATACGTTTGTATGGGGAACTCTCCGGTCGCCGCCGCGTTAAGTTTACTAATGATTTATTTATTTAAATACAGAATGGATATATTTTAATTTTCTAATACATACCATGGCAACTTTCTGTCCTTCCTCTTGGAGTTTCTGTATTTTGGCAACCTTGTGCGATGGCAACACTTCCGCGTACACTTTATTGATTCCAACCTTAAAAAAGGCAGTTAAGGTTAAACGTCACTCATACAAAATGAAAATACACAGATATGTAGAAATAGGGAATAATTTACCACTCAATTGTTTATGGTTGGCTCTGGATCTGGACTTTATTTGCGCGTAAACATATTTTGTTAAGAGAAAACCTTACAGTTGTAGTGGTAGGCCTCTTTAGCAGGGGGCCGCCTGGGGAAGTACCACACCTTTGCCAGTTATTCATCCGCCAAGCAGTAATGTGCAAACATTACTGTGTTCCGGTCTCAAGGGCAATGTTACCAGCGAAATTACTGGGCTTGACGAGTATCAACAATTAATATCTGGTCATAAACTAATTACCTGTCTCGCGATAGCAACGGCAGTTTTTCTATTATCCCCCGTCAGTAGACATACTTGCAGACCCATCTTTTTGAGCCAAAACACAGCTAAATGTGCCTCCGGCTTAACTTCATCCGCCACTCCTATGGTACATACTAATTGCTCTGAAACAACGGTACATTAAGGAATTAAAGCCATTTCTCTTCTTCCGGCTCCATCATCAGGTCCTGATCACATCTATCTGTAACATATTCATTGAGAGAATTCCAACAAGCCCAAACACTATAATATAGTAGACTACTGGTCCATCTGGACCTGATGCTGCAGCGTCAGATCAACGTTACCAAGTCAAAGCAATAGAACAGAATAGAAAAGAATTATACTTTACCTTGTTAGTAGTTGAGTATCTTTATCTATCTTTATCTTTATCTTTATCTTTATGGCTAAAGAAATCTGTAGAGTTATGTTAAGTGTTAAGTTAACGTGGGAACTCAAGTGCTCTGTATGGTGAGCCCATACAATAGAATAGAATAGAATAGAATAGAATACTCTTTATTATCACCAAAATAACATAATACATATCAAAATAAAGTTATATAAAATTAATTTTTGGTTGACAATCGGCGGCCTTATCGCTTTAAGCGATCTCTTCCAGGCAACTGGAAGGTCTGGACGGATAGGGGAAAGATAGGATGAGTAGGGGATGGAAAAGGGTACACATTTTTCTCTTAAAACAAGATCTTATTATACTATAATAAACATATTTATGTATATAATAACTACTCCTACCTACCTACCTACCTATAATACCAAAATATATATATATATATACCATAAAGCAACTCGACTCTCTATTCTCGCTCGCCTAATGTCCTATTCCCATACTGACCGTTGATGGCAACAAGCACAGCGGTTCTTCTAAGCATCTTGTCCTCTTGCTAGGCTTCTCGGTACTAACTATATCATATAGGCAGGCGAGAAAAGAGACCCGAGAAGCCAAAAGTTCAACTTAGCACTTTTGTATCAACATAACGTATCTCGACTCTCTTATTCTCGCTCGTCTAATGCACTAACCGTTGATAGCAGCCAGCACAGCAGTCCGTCCGAGCATCTCGTCCTCTTGTAAGGCTTGTTGTACCCTCCTCGGTACTACTACACCATTTCTGTGCATCCATTCCCTATTGCCTATTAACACTATTTGTTCCGCTTCCTGATAACAATGGGATTATTATTAAAACTAGTTGCAACGGCGTTTTTCCATACAAAATGTAGTCTCATGTTTTCTTTCTAGATTTTTCCTTTAGGATTTTTTTATGATAGTGAGTGACAAGACGAGCAAATCAGATGCCTGAAGGTAAGCATCATGATTGCCCATATCAGACACAGTGCCACCCAGTGTTTTAATGTTCAAAATTGTGCGCGGCACTGCACTGCACCTGTCACCCTGAGATATGAGTTGTTGAACCTCGTCATGCCCAGTAATTTCGCTGGTAGCATTGTCCTTCAGACCGGAACACAGTAATGTTTGCACATTACTGCTTGGCGAATGAATAACTGGCAAAGGTGTGTTACTTCCTCAGGCGGGCCCCTGCTAAAGAGGCCTACCACTACAAATATAATAGCCAGATTAAGAGGCAAACACAAACAATCGAAAGGAAAATTAGTCTCCATTTCTCCATATTTGGGAAATTTCATATTGTATGGAAGAGAAACTCCCTTAAGAACTTACATGGTCTTCTAAGAATTTGACACAATCCTATGAAAATTTTACCAAATCGATGTTTTGTATTCCCGTGTTTCCTTCGAATATAATTAAAACATTGCATAAATTTATATCCTGATATTTTTATAGTGAAGTAACCTATGTCCGTGTCATTTTAATTTTTCTTATAAACCTTTGGTTTTATCATAGTGAACTTCCAAAAATCGCAGTTTTACTCGCGTGATTTGAACGTTCACTACAAAAAATGTACAGTTTATAAACAAAAATAAAATGATAGAGACATACTTTACTTCATCTTTAAAATATCAGGATATGAATATATCAAATAGGTTTACTGTATTCGGAGAAAACAGGGGAATACAAAACATTGATTTGGTAAATTTTCCATAGGATTGTGTCAAACTGCTAAGAGGTCCTGTGTCCTGTTCAATGCTATTATAAACTGACCTGTCCCTGTTCGTGTGTTTTGATCAGAGAATGTAGCCTGACGGCGGCCTGGGCCGAGCTGAGCGCCGCGTCTCCTGACCCTTGGACCACGTGGATGGGTACCGAATGTAACGTGAACGTTGTTCCAGGCCTAGGAGAGATACCACAACTTTCTTGACAAGTATATTTTTGAACGAGTTTTATATGTTTTTGTATTTTACTTCACATAACGATTATGTGTTAAATCTAAATATATATTTGACAGCCTCGTTGGCTCAGACGGTAGTAACGCTGCTGTCTGTGCCGCAGGGCCCGGGTTCGATCCCCGGCCAGGTCAAACATTTGTGTGCATGAACATGTCTGTTTGATCTGTGTCTGTGTGTTATAAGCTTATATAAGTATGTATATCAGTCATCTGGTTACCATAGTACAGGCTTCTAGCTTAGTTTGGGACCAGATGACCGTGTGTGGAAGTTGTCCCATATTATTATATTGTATCTAATTTTAATCTAAAGTGCGGCGACAACGGTCCGACGCTAGAACCGAAGTGTGGGTTCTTGAAGGGAATGCATCGAGACAGACACTGGGACAAAATAGCAACGTCGGCGCTTTGTGACGTCACGTCGTTGCTGAGAGTGAGCCCGGTGTGACGTCATCGATGATCGTCATCGGTTTCGCACGATATAACAAACGCGCGGTGCATCATTGATAAATATACAATACTATAGCTGAGCCCCGCGGTTTCACCCTCGTAGTCTTCGTTCCCGCGGGAATATCGGGAAGTACCCTATGTGTTATTCCAGGGTCTAAGCTATCTGCATACTAAATTTCAGCCCAATCCGTTCAGTAGTTTTGGCGTGAAAGAGTAACAAACATACATCCATCTACCAGCTACGATAGTAACTTTTTATGATGTTGAGTGACAAGACGAGCAAATCAGGTGCCTGATGGTAAGCATCATGATTGCCCATATCAGACACAGTGCCACCCAGTGTTTTAAAGTTCAAAATTCTGCGCGGCACTGCACTGCGCCTGTCACTCCGAGATATTAGGTGTTGAAATTCGTCATGGCCAGTAATTTTTAACACAATCGAATATTTAACACTTAATAGCCTGACCTGGGGATCGAACCCGGGACCTCTTGATTGGCAGTCGAGCATGCGCCCTCTACGCCATCGAGGCACTTTTTATGGAGTGTAAAATCGAACCGTGAAACTCGCTATTATTATTATTATTATTAATAATCGTTATTATTATTAATTATTATAAATCGTTTATTTCGACCAACAAGGATCATAGATCGGTACAAAATATTAATAAAAAAAAATACAAAATAAAATGAAACGACATAACAACTGATTGAAATTTAGAAATGAATAGTCATAAATTATAAATTCAATTAAATAATAATAAATAATAAGAAAATGTCATTATATAAATTAAAATCAATTATACCCATGTCAATTCATTAGCTATTCAAATTCAAATTCAAATAACTTTAATTCAGACCATGTCCATAAACTTACATAAATTGTATCTTCATTATTATTATTTTTAGTAACTAATACAATCATTATTATCGTTCAAATTCAGTATGTCAAAAATTATAAAATCAAAAATAAATAAAATAAAATGTACCAAAATATAAAACACAAAACACAAAATACAGTCATACAGTTACAAACACAATAATACCGTCAGTGTAGTGTAGGGCTGGACTGCCTCATATGAACTTTGGTCCAATACCTGAGTATAGGCGTATCCAGCCCCACCCTACCTGCGATCAGTTTCAAATAGGTGTTGGAACTGCCTCGCATCCGGCGCATCAGAGATGCAGTTCTCTTACGCATTATTGATGCGAACCCGTCCACCTGCGCATCAGCAAACATTCCTGATGCGCTACAGAAACGCGGCAGTCCCAACAATGCTCTGAATGCGTTATTATATTGGACACGCAAGGCACTGTAAGCTTTCTGCGTATGATTGACCCATAGGCTGCACGTGTACATTGACTGGCAATACGCCCTAAACAATGTCACCTTAACTTGTGCAGTACAACGTGCAAACCTACGTGTCAACATATTAGCTCTAACTGACAGTGCCCTGCGTTCCCTCTCCATGTCTAGGTCGTCTGTGAGTGTCTCGGTGACCCAATGGCCCAGATACTTAAACTTTGTTACCCTTAACAAAAAACTATTATTTAGAATGACTGGCGGGATGATGTTATAAGTTTTTGAACCAGCTTTAAACACCATAAGCTCGCTTTTACTGGCGTTGTATTTGAGCCCATGAGACTCCGCGTAGCACTCACATATATTGACTAGCTTTCTAAGGGCACTGATCGATGGGCTCAGCAGTACCATGTCGTCCGCATAACTGATGTTGTTCACATAAACACCATCAATCGAGCATCCGACAAGAGCACTGCTGAGCTCACGTACCAAACGGTCCATGTAGAGGCTGAAGAGAGCAGGCGAGGTCAACTCCCCCTGCCTCACCCCGCACTTCAGCCTGTACACATCCGATAGTGACCCCGACCATCTCACAAAGTTGCTCTGATTACTGTACCAGTACCTGAGCAATGATACATACTGACTGGGAAGTTCAGTATCACTCGCCAGTTTTTGCCACAACCCATCATACGACACGAGATCGAAAGCTTTCGACAAGTCTAAAAAGCATGCGTAGATGGGTGTGTTTCTCTCGGTGTAGTACTGGACGGTATGCTTGAGATTCAGTATTGCTGTCTCAGTTGAGAGCCCGGGTCTAAACCCGAACTGACCATCATGTAGCTGCAGATGTTTACTTAACTGCTTCTCAATCACACCGTCCAACACCTTCGCTATCACTGTGGCGAGTGATATTGGCCTGTAATTACCTAAGCTAGATGAGTCCCCAGTCTTATTTTTAACTATTGGTACCACTAATGTTCTCATCATTGCCTCAGGCAGGTAAGAGTGGCGAACACAGAAGGTGAACAACATGGCGAGCAATCGCGGCAGATGAACGCCCGCATGTTCCAAATGCTCAATACTTAGCGAGTCATGTCCTGGAGACTTTCCTCGCTTCATATTCCTCACCACCTGCTCAACCTCCTTCGCTGTGATTCGCTCAACAGGTGTTCCCATACAGGATTCATCCACCGGTGACTCATTAGAGGCTTCTGACAGGGGAGACTTCACCCTAAAATGATTTTTAAACAAATTTGCTATCTGGACGGGGTCGCTAATACCCTCAACACTCACTGGGACACTCGGCTTCGGATTCAGTTTATTGGTTTCTTTCCAGAACTTACTAAAATTTTTATCTCTATGGTGCATCGCTAATATGTCCATTTTAATTTGCGTCTGATTGTTTTGGCACCACTTAAGTCTGGATTTAAAAATTGCCCGAGTCTCACACATCCTATTATAAATTGGACCTGACCTGGGTTTACCATATGTCGTCCACTCTAGAAACCATAGCCGAGCCTCCCTATGAGCCTCTCTAACGTATCGGTTCCAACCTACCACATATTGTTTCTTGTTTCTATTTATAAACACTCTAGTCTTATTATGTTTAGTACTGTTTTTATGACAGTCAGCAGCAGCAGCTCTTAACGAGTCTACTATCCTTTGATATAACCTATCTATTACTATTTTATGATTTACATTACCACAATCACCATCAGCACACTGCCTTAATTCTACAGGAAACTCAATCTGTCTAAGTTTATCTGAACATGCATTAAAATACTGTTTTACTTGCACATTGTCCCTGTCCCCCCAGGTGATCGTATTGCTTACAATTGATTTTTGCTCTGTTTTGGGCTTAATAATATTCAAATTACATATAATTTCTATGGGATAGTGATCAGACCATGTGATAGTGTGATTAATTTTTAAGTCTTTAATAAGATTTTTAGCGGCTTCAGTAACTACTATGTGATCTAACCATGATCTAGTACCGTGTGCGTCACTGACATAGTTATATGTGTCCGACATTATTCCCAAAAACTCAATGTCCACACATGACCAGCTTTGCTCGGAACAAAAATTTAAAAGTTCCTTTCCGAACGACGCACTAGGGTGCGCATTAAAATCACCCAAGATAAATACAGAGTCCACGTCACAAGCGTCTGTCACCGCACTTATCTCACCCAGACAATCCGTGAACTCAGATAAATTATCCGCAGTGTCCGTCGGCATGTACACCGATAAGGATGATGTGTATATAAGACTCACCTAGCCTGCAGCAAGGGCTGTATATCAGGCATATTGACAGCATGGTTGGCGTCAGGTTTGACCCTCGCCCTCAGCCCGCAACCTGGTGCGGCTGTGAACCCCACACACTGCAGCGGACTGCCCCCACCCAACACAAGGTTGCACCACGATACTATGGCTGTATTGTATTACATATATTATATTATTAACAAGAATATGCAACTAAATATAATAGAATAAATATAATACAATAAAAAAAAAATAAGAATTAATAAATTCCAACTGATTCAAAATTTTTACAAAAACAAAATAATCGAAAATAAAATTTCTAGACGAATTTGGGCAGAGATTTGACACAAAACTATGACGTGAAAAGATGTCAGGGTGATGTTTCCTCGACAACGGTTGAAGGCAAAGTGAGCTCGAGCGCTGGAAACCGGCTGCTTTTATATCGTTCGGCCGTCCTACCCCCTCTTCTAGCTATTGATAGCTAACAATAATATAATAGAATATTGGATTTTTCCATTAGGAATTATCTTAATAACTGCCTGGAGTCTGGAACTGTGCCCGGTAGATGGCAATAGGCTCGCCCCCTATTACATGGGATCTATAACATACTGACGAAATGTGGGTGTATCTACTATGGGACTGAGTCCTGGGTGCACCTCTGCCTACCCCTTCGGGAAAAAGGCGTGAATGTATGTTTATATGCAACTTTTGAAATATGCAACTTGTGAAAATATGTTTTATTTTAAATAAAACCAACAAAAAGTTTACTCTTTAAATTATTCCAGCAAGATACAGTATGATAACTTACCAGAAGCCACAGGGTGTTCAGAATTAATCTCAGCGGCCAACAAGCACGCTATAATATGCGGCAGATTGGTCGCGTCGCCTGTCAGCAGGCACATGTTTGCTACCGCAGTAGTACCGCGGGTTATAGTGCCCGTCTTGTCGAATATTACTGTTTGTACCTAAACACATATTATATATATATATATTATATTCTTAGGAAAGGCCTAGTCAAAAGTACCTACAACCGACGAGCATGTATGAAAAATGTCATAAAAGTGAACGAAGCGAAAGTTGTATGTCAGGATCGTAGCAAGTGGAGGGAAATAGTCTCTGCCTACCCCACCGGAAACAAGGCGTGACTGTATGTATGTATGTATGTACATAATATTATACTAGATGAAACACATTACCTTTCTTTAACACACTAGTGTATGCACAGCGGCTTTGCCCGCTAGCAATTATAAAATACTAGGTGTGGCCTGTGGTTTCATCCGCGCAGACATCGTTCCCGTGGGAATATCGGGAAACCAAGTACTCTATGTGTTATTCCAGGGTTTTAACTATCTACATACCGAATTTCAGCCCAATCGGTTCAGTAGTTTTGGCGTGAAAGAGTAACAAACATCCATCTATCTTCACAAACTTCACATTTATAATATTAGAAGGATGTGTATTTTATACCAAAACTTTGTCGCCCTTTTGGATCCCTTAGAATGTTAGTTTTCAGAAATCCTTTCTTAGCACACGTCCAGACAACGAAAACAACCTACATTCCAAGTTTTAAGTCTCTGGGATCAGTGGTTTGGGCTCTGCGTTGCTGGTCAGTCAGTGAGTCACTTAAGATTTTATACATACATACAGTCACGCTTTGTTCCCGGTGGGGTAGGCAGAGACTATTTCTCTGCCTACCCCTTCGGGAAAAAGGTGTGAATGTATGTTATGTTATGATTATATAAAGTTTGATATGGATAACTGACCTTATGGGCGTTTTCCAAGGGTTCCGCTCCCTTTATAAGTAGTCCTAATTCAGCCCCCACCCCTGTTGCTACCATCACTGCAGTGGGGGTGGCCAGCCCCAGGGCACACGGGCAGGCTATTGCTAATACTGAAAACATTAACATTATTTAACATTGTAGTGGTAGGCCTCTCTTGCAGGGGCCCGCCTGGGGAAGTACCACACCTTTGCCAGTTATTCATCCGCCAAGCAGTAATGTGCTAACATTACTGTGTTCCGGTATGAAGGGCAATGTTACCAGCGACATTACTGGGCATGATGAGATTCAACAACTAATATCTCGGGATGTAGATGTTAATGTAGATTTTTATTGATGAAAAATAATTGTACATGAGAATGATCTTAATAATAAAAATACAATAAAAAATTATGAGAATACATTATTTTATATTAATTCTTAAATAATATGTACTAGGTACTTGAATATTATTTATAGTTTGGAATGAATTCATCGACCGTATAGGGTGCTTTCTCAATAAAGAAAGCTCGAGTCATATATTTGACAGGCGCAGTGCAGTGCCGCGCACAATTTATAATTTTAAAACACTGGGTGGCACTGTGTCTCATATGGGCAATCATGATGCTTACCATCAGGCACTTGATTTGCTTGTCTTGTCACTATCATAAAAAAAACCGTTTGTACGAGGCATGTTTTCGGTACTGGATTAAAAATGATTTTTTTAACATAACATAACATACATTCACACCTTTTTCCCGAAGGGGTAGGCAGAGGTGTACCCAGGACTCAGTCCCATAGTAGATACCACCCACATTTCGCCAGTATGTTATTTGGTCCCATGTAATAGGGGGCGAGCCTATTGCCATCTACCGGGCACAGTTCCAGATTCCAGGTAGTTATTGAGATAATTCCTAATGGAAAAACTCAATATTTAACACTTTGCCTGACCTGGGAATCGAACCCGGGACCTCTTCATTGGCAGTCGAGCATGCGCCCACTACGCCACCGAGGCAGTTTTTTAATTTGATATAACTTTGTAATTATAGCAAATAAAAGCAAAACTAAAATAGTTTCGTTACGAATATTATGTATATTTATCTATGATCTTTCCATTAAAGCAAAAAAAATCAAATACTCAATCATGACTTTCATTAAATGGATAAAGATCATTAAAAGATGTACAATTCTTAATCACTAAATTAAAATGGAATTAATTGATTGAATTTGGCGTTACTTTTTGGAACTCCATTGCAAACTCCTAGAACAAGAATATTTAGTTTTTAGTTCCGATTTTTTAGTGTCAAAAACAACATGCACAGTGCCTATAGGGGCGTCGTACTAACATTTGTCGCCCTTACAGCGGAGTCAGAGTCTATTCCCTGATGATGCGTCGTGTAGACGAGAAACACGTGTCGATATATGAATGGTGTCACTAACAACAATAATACTTAATAGCATTTCCTCTTTGCATACAATCTTGCGGGCGGGAGGGCGGTGCACTGTGCATGTTGTTTTTGGCACTAAAAAATCGGAACTAAAAACTAAATGTTCTTGTTCTAGGAGTTTAAATGGAAATCCTTCAAACAAGGCAAAATAGGAATACGAAATGGGCTATAGTAATCATTGGCACGAAAATGTAACGCAACCTTCGAATCAAACGAATGTAACCGAACCAAATATTGTAAAACTATTAACATTTGCCTGATCAGCAGGGCTATTGTCGTTCTTCATAATCACCAGTCGCTATCAGGTTTGAATCTTTATAATATCCACATCTTTATCTTATTTATAATATCTTTATTTTATCTTCAAGAGGTCCCGGGTTCGATCCCCAGGTCAGGCAGTGTTTAAATATTGGATTTTTCCATTAGGAATAATATCAATAACTGCCTGGAGTCTGGAACTGTGCCCGGTAGATGGCAATAGGCTCGCCCCCTATTACATGGGACCAATAACATACTGGCGAAATGTGGGTGTATCTACTATGGGACTGAGTCCTGGGTACACCTCTGCCTACCCCTTCGGGAAAAAGGCGTGAATGTATGTTATGTTATGTGTTATATTCTGTGGCTTAAGTAACAAAGACGTTTTGCCCTTCCTTACAAATTTGCGAGACAGACAGACACTGCGAGTGGTTCTCACTCGGGACCGTTTTTTCGACACAGTGCACGGTCTAGTTAGTAGATATAACATAACGTCTTTGGTTAGTAACCGGACTTTTTTGAGTTTTGGCGGGAGACCGAAGAATACAGTTTGGCTCCCGTATCTTTATCATTTATCGGTGCATTTTCGAGTGTTTAACGTGTAACAATGGTGGAATATTACGTGTTGAGTGTTTTCGAAGATACACAAGTCTCTCGGCAAGTGATGCGAGAGTTGAAATGTGATTTTTCGTGTTCCCGCCAAAATTCCGGCAGCTTCTTGTAAAGACCACCACTTTACTAGAGCTGTGACTTGACCGGGCTTGCCCTGACTCTGAATTGACTAATTAACCATATTATCTTGAAGATTTATATAACTTTATACTGGCTATGCATTCGTGTGGGTCCACAAAAGAAGAAAAAAAACTTTTGACTTTTGACATTTGTAGTTAATGTCAAATCATGTTATTAGTCATTAAAGTGATAGTCACCGAGTTCCACAATAGCCCCGCTGGGGATGGAACGCCAAACAAAATATAAATTATAATTATATTCACCTGAAAGTGCAAAGTGGAAGGCTGTTTGTATAATCAATTCCCAATCTGAGTAGCCAGCATTCAGATACATTTCCTAAAAAAACGTTAGAATTTTATCCAATATTAAACAATAAATCATCATCATCATGTCAGCCATAGACCGTAGGACGTCCACTGCTGAACATAAGTCTTATTATTTAACATTAATAAACCATGAATGTCTTATAAATTTAATAACAATAATATCATTACAAATATCATATAACACAAAACACACAACAAATTAGACAGAAATTGAAACAAATAAAAAGGAAAAATTATTATATTTTAAGGCGCGGTGCTAAACTAATTCGCCCTCTCGCTCGCACGTACCCACATTTTTGAAGATATAACAAATACTACATGTAATTACGTAAAATAAAGACAAATAGGAACTAGAAAATAACAATACAAAGATTCAGTAACAAATCCAATTTAATCTAAACTAGTTTTCATGTAGAAAAATCTGCACAAAGAAAAGAAATCTCAGAAAAATAAAAAGGCACTGAAAACTTGTTTGGATTAAATTGGATTTATTACTGAATCCTTTGTATTGTTATTTTCTAGTTCCTAGTAGACCTTATTTTACGTAATTAAGCATTTGAAATAAAATAAATATCGTATTTCTATTATTTATTTTGAAAGTTTAATGAAAATTATGTATTCATCATCCTTTTTTGTATTATGTATGAATCATCCGATTCAAAAATCACTTTAAAAATATATTTTTTAATCATTTATAAGCGATTCAAAATTGATGAAATTCCATTATGAGTCACTTGATCACGAACGTGCTACGATTGATCGCCATTTTTGTGACGTAGTAATGTGTATGGTACTTTATCACATTGTGACGTCACTACAGGTCACGAGCTCGTTCGAGTACTATCGGCGTGTGTTCGGTACTGCATTAAAAATGATTTTCTAATTTGATATAACTTTGTAATTATAACAAATAAAAAAAAAACTAAAAATAGTTTTCTTACGAATCTTATATAATATGATCTTTCCATATATGCAAAAAAAAAAACAATTAATTACATGTAGTATTTTTTATATATTTAAAAATGTGGGTATGTGTGAGCGAGAGGGCGAATTAGCTTCAATTCAATTTAATTTTGTAGTGGTAGGCCTCTTTTGCAGGAGGCCGCCTGGGGAAGTACCACACCTTTGCCAGTTATTCATCCGCCAAGCAGTAATGTGCAAATATTACTGTGTTCCGGTATGAAGGGCAATGTTACCAGCGAAATTACTGGGCATGATGAGATTCAACAACTCATATCTCAGGGTGACAGGCGCAGTGCAGTGCCGCGCAGAATTTTGAATTTTAAAACACTGGGTGGCACTGCGTCTGATATGGGCAATCATGATGCTTACTATCAGGCACCTGATTTGCTCGTTTTGTCACTCAATATCATAAAAAAAAAAAAAAAAAAAAAAGCTTAGCACCGCACCTTAAGAAGGTACTTTACACTATAGAATAATATATTATTGTTATTATGTGATCATGTTCTCGGAGTCAAGGAACCCTCGTGCAAGGGCCTGAGTGTGTAATCATTATAATAAAAAAAACTTACAGGTGTTATAGATTTGATGATGTTTATATCAATCGCTCCACTTATAATCCAACATATTAATGTAAGGAACGACAGTAAAACTACTAATGGCACGAAGTATCTGAAAGTAACAATTAATAGTTATATAACCTGATTGCCTGACTGCCTCGGTGGCGTAGAGGGTGCATGCTCGACTGCCAATCAAGAGGTCCCGGGTTCGATCCCCAGGTCAGGCAGTGTTAAATATTGGATTTTTACATTAGGAATTATCTCAATAACTGCCTGGAGTCTGGAACTGTGCCCGGTAGATGGCAATAGGCTCGTCCACTATTACATGGGACCAATAACATACTGGTGAAATGTGCCTACCCCTTCGGAAAAAAGGCGTGAATGTATTTTATGTTAATTCTGTAAAAAAAAATCACTAAAACTCGTCAAATTTTCACAAATAAACTTACCCAGCGATAGTATCGGCCAATCTCTGCACGGGGGCCTTACTGCTCTGCGCATCTTCCACCAGGCGAACTATCTGCGCTAATGTGGAAGCTTCTCCTGTGTGTGTCGCCGTCATTAATAATGCGCCGTTTTGGTTTATACTGCCGCCTATTACTACTGAGTCTGGAAAGGTGTATATAAAGATACAAAAATATATAATAAAAAATCTTACTATTTTTTTTATGATAGTGAGTGACAAGACGAGCAAATCAGGTGCCTGATGGTAAGCATCATGATTGCCCATATCAGACACAGTGCCACCCTGTGTTTCAAAATTCAAAATTGTGCGCGGCACTGCACTGCGACTGTCACCCTGAGATATTAGTTGTTGTAACTCGTCATGGCTAGTAATTTCGCTGGTAACATTGCTCTTCAGACCGGAACACAGTAATGTTTGCACATTACTGCTTGGCGGATGAATAACTGGCAAAGGTGTGGTACTTCCCCAGGCGGCCCCCTGCTAAAGAGGCCTACCACTACAACATCCATCTATCCATCCATCCTCACAAACATTCGCATTCATAATATTATAGTAAGATTAATTGATATTATTATCTTTTCAAAAAATCAGGTAAATTTTAATTATCGTGATTTTAATTTGTTATCTACCTATTATAATATTTTGTAATATTTCAAGTGCAGTCCTGATTATTTATAAATTAAATAAATGAAGTGAAATGAATATTGTCTGTGGATAAAACAGTCTTACCTTTAGATTTAGCGACGGGCATAGATTCCCCAGTAATAAGAGATTCATCGCATGTCGTCTGCCCTGATAGGACCTTACCGTCCACGGGGATCTTAGCCCCGGGGACTACCTGCAACCATTGAGAGCAATCATCATCTTTATCCATACTTTTCATGAACAAGTTGACGTTGTTCGCCTCGGTGGCGTAGAGGGCACATGCTCGACTGCCAATCAAGAGGTCCCGGGTTCGATCCCCAGGTCAGGCATAGTGTTAAATATTGGATTTTTTCCATTAGAAATTATCTCAATAACTGCCTGGAGTGTGGAACTGTGCCCGGTAGATGGCAATAGGCTCGCCCCCTATTACATGGGACCAATAACATACTGGCGAAATGTGGGTGTATCTACTATGGGACTGAGTCCTGGGTACACCTCTGCCTACCCCTTCGGGAAAAAGGCGTGAATGTATGTTTTTATGTTCTTAGGAAAGGCCTAGTCAAAAGTACCTACAACCGACGAGCATGTATGAAAAATGTCATGAAAGTGAACGAAGCGAAAGTTGTATGTCAGGATCGTAGCAAGTGGAGGGAAATAGTCTCTGCCTACCTCACCGGGAACAAGGCGTGACTGTATGTATGTATGTATCATTATCATCATCATCTCAACCATAGGACGTCCACTGATGAACAAAGGCCTCCCCCTTAGATTTCCATCTCGTCCTGATTTGTTTGACAGCCTCGTTGGCTCAGATGGTAGTAACTCTGCTTTCTGTGCTGCAGGCCCCGGGTTCAAACATTTGTGTGCATGAACATGTCTGTTTGATCTGTCCCTGTGTGTTATAAGCTTATATAAGTATGTATATCAGTCATCTGGTTACCATAGTACAGGCTTCTAGCCTAGTTTGGGACCAGATGACCGTGTGGGGAACGTTGACCCATGTTATTATTATTATTTATTTATGAGACAAGAAGAAAGCTAACAGTATAAAATCAAAACGCTTCCTAATTCCCACCATTATTAAATACTATGACTTAAATACATTCTTAAATGGCTAACAATTAAAATAACCCTTCGTCACATATAAACCAAGTAACTTACCCTCAAAACATCCCCTCGTTCGACGAGATCCACAGCGATGCTCTTCTCCCCAACTATCCTGTTATCAGAGTCGAAGGTCACCAGAACTGCTTCCGTTGGCTTCAAGGAGAGGAGCTTCGAGAGGGCTTCTGATGTTTTACCCTGCAATATGATCATCATCATCATCCACTCCTTAACATAGGCCTCCCTCCTCCCTCATAGATTTCTATAATTGATTGAATTTGGCGTTACTTTTCGGAACTCCATTGCAAACTCCTAAAACTATCGACATAGCGCAGAGGATTAGTAAGTTGAAGTGGCAATGGGCGGCACATAGCATGTAGAACTGATGGTTGATGGGGCTGTTTAATTTAATTTATAATTAACAAGAAAACTTTTATTTTATGGACATAATTTGTATCCAATTATTTTTGACATATTAATGCATAATTATTATTCATATTTTAGAATTTGATGGAATTGTGGTTATAGATTTAACTGATTGCATTTTATTATTTTATTTTGCTCTCTTGCTAATTTTAAATTGTACGTACCTTGTAATTTCAAATTTCGTAGCGTAGGACGTCCACCCACAAGGTGGACAGACGAGCTGATAACGACGGCGGTAGCGCGCTGGATGGCTGTTTACAAGCGTACTGGACAGAAATCTATGAAACTCCTAGAACAAGAATATTTAGTTTTTAGTTCCGATTTTTTATTGTCAAATACAACATGCACAGTGCACCGCCCTCCCGCCCGCAAAATTGCTTGCAAAGAGGAAATGCTATTATGTATTATTGTTGTTAGTGACACCATTCATATATCGATACGTGTTTCTCGTCTACACGACGCATCATCAGGAAATAATACCTATAATAGTTAATAGCATTTCCTCTTTGCAAGCAACTTTGCGGGCGGGAGGGCGGTGCACTGTGCATGTTGTTTTTGACACTAAAAATCGGAACTAAAAACTAAATATTCTTGTTCTAGGAGTTTCATAGATTTCTGTCCAGTACGCTTGTAAACAGCCATCCAGCGCGCTACCGCCGTCGTTATCAGTTCGTCTGTCCACCTTGTGGGTGGACGTCCTACGCTACGAAATTTGAAATTACAAGGTACGTACAATTTAAAATTAGCAAGAGAGCAAAACAAAATAATAAAATGCAATCAGTTAAATCTATAACCACAATTCCATCAAATTCTAAAATATAAATAATAATTATGCATTGATATGTCAAAAATAATTGGATACAAATTATGTCCATAAAATAAAAGTTTTCTTGTTAATTATAAATCTTATATCTTTAAATGAGCAATTCTTGTATATATATATATATAATTGGAATCTCGGAATCGGCTGCAACGATTTTCATAAAATTTAGTATATAGGGGGTTTCGGGGGCGATAAATCGATCTAGCTAGGAATCATTTTTAGAAAATGTCATTTTATTAAAAAAAAAAAAAAACCCAGCAAAGTTCGGTCACCAGGTACATAAATTAAACAGCCCCATCGTCCATCAGTTCTACATGCTATGTGCCGCCCATTGCCACTTCAACTTACTAATCCTCTGCGCTATGTCGGTAACTTTCGTTCGTCTACGGATCTCCTCTGATTCTGATTCGATCTCGCAGAGAAATCCCGAGCATAGCCCTCTCCATAGCTCGTTGAGATATTCCTTCTTCCAAGGAAATTAGTCGTTCTACACTCAGTATCACTCCTGATTGACACCTATTTTTTTTTATGATAGTGAGTAACAAGACGAGCAAATCAGGCGCCTGATGGTAAGCATCATGATTGTCATTATCAGACACAGTGCCACCCAGTGTTTTAATATTCTAAATTCTACGCGGCACTGCACTGCGCTTGTCACCCTGAGATATTAGTTGAAACTCTTCATGCCCAGTAATTTCGCTGGTAACATTGCCCTTCAGACCGGAACACAGTAATGTTCGCACATTACTGCTTGGCGGATGAATAACTGGCAAAGGTGTGGGTACTTCCCCAGGCGGGCCCCTACAAGAGAGGCCTACCACGACTGACCCAACTAACCTTACCTTATATTGCATTATATCGAATGTTTTACAGAAAGATAACAATTCTCTTACCTTAGCAATGTGTTCGAGCCATCGTCCCAAAGATACGAAGACCAATAACATAGGTGGAGTGTCGAAGAACGTCATAGGAGACGTATCTTGTTGCATTATCATAGCGGCTATCACCACGCATAGCGAATATGTGTAGCTATAACATTATCATACATATATTATCATACATACATACATACTTATAGAAAAGTATGTTTGTATGATATATTTATAATGATACTAGTGTAAGAACAGCCTCGGTGGCGTAGAGGGCGCATGCTCGGCTGCCAATCAAGAGGTCCCGGGTTCGATCCCCAGGTCAGGCAGTGTTAAATATTGGATTTTTCCATTAGGAATTATCTCAATAACTGCCTGGAGTCTGGAACTGTGCCCGGTAAATGGCAAAAGGCTCGCCCCTTGTTACATGGGACCAACAACATACTGGCGTAATGTGTACTGTTATTATGTATATATTATGTTAACGGAAATGTATGTAATCCGTCATTGTATACAATTCCTAGGAAATGTATATAACTCCTAAAATCGCCCGGAAATATGTGAAATAAATGATATTATATTAGAGTTAGGTTTAGTTCGTAGTTCTTTAAGACTATAGTGCCGTTTCTGTGGTAATAAATAAATTATAATATATGATAGTTTTTGAGCTAGATGGGCTTTAGAAATAAATTAATAAATAGTTGATTAATAGATGATTGAAGCTTAATTAATAAAAAGCCCTATAGAAGATATTATATTTCACGGCATGTTTGTTACCTGCGGGTCTCTCCTTCTTTATAAAAATTTAAAATTTATTCATTTCATTTACAGAAAGCATTAGTTTTATACATTTTCTAATACATTGGAATTTTATACAATTCCTAGGAAATGTATATACATTTCCCAGCATATCTTTATATTAAAAAATCTTTGAAACAATATTTTATACATTTCCTTAATAGCTTCGGAATTGTATACAATTCCTAGGATTCATACATTTCCGGTAACATATATACTTTTTATGTTTGAAAATATTTCTTTCTTTTAGTTGTGTGCCAAAATTCACTGAAAAAGTCTAAATTATGCCTTGCCTTAATAAAAACACTGATTTCGCTATATTCTTCGTTTTTACCCATTTTCCGTCGTCATACATTGTATGGGACCGTGTAATGGGTACACCTCTGACGAACTTTATGGAATGATAATTATGTACATTTTAGTAGTATAGTATAGTTAAACAAATATGTACCTTATAGTAGTAGTCATAGAGATCAAAACGTCCATATTCGTAGTCCCGTGGCTTAAAGCTTTGTACGCTTGCTTGTAGAAATGGTAGCCTCCTATGAACTGAAAATATTATATGTATACGAATTATTTTAATGATACGTAAATATCTATAAATTTAATAGATTCAAATATAATTCAATGACGTGGCTTGCCGAGAAATGTTTTTACAGCCTGAATGAGTTTTTTGATTATAAAATTTGAGCATGCACTTATCTACTAACAAATTAGTTTAATGACAATTAGATTATGACATGATAATGTAATAATTATAATATAATAATAATAATAATAATAATAATAATAATATGGGACAAGTTCCACACACGGTCATCTGGTCCCAAACTAAGCTAGAAGCCTGTACTATGGTAACCAGATGACTGATAGATACTTATATAAGCATATAACACCCAGACACAGATCAAACAGACATGTTCATGCACACAAATGTTTGACCTGGCCGGGGATCGAACCCGGGGCCTGCGGCACAGAAAGCAGAGTTACTACCATCTGAGCCATCGAGGCTGTCAAGTAAGTAGCTAGCAACTATAAATAAGTACTTATTATAATTTAATTTCCAACGTCTGAAAAGACAGATTTAGGCTGGACTTTATATGGTATATTATTATTATATTATATTATGTACGTTAAATCTTTGGAATAAATGATTTCTGATTTCTAAAAATACAATGTATCACGAATTTACTCCTGTTAAAACGTTCACTTCACACTTCACTTTCACTTCTCCTGCAACACGTGCGAAGCCGTGGCGGGCCACTAGTATTATATAAAAATATCTGTACCTGTACAGGCGTGGCAAGTAGAAACATAACAGCGTTCTCAAGCGACAGTCCGGGCAGTAAACAGCACATGTTTGTATGGGACATGTTGCTCATGAAGTATGCCATGGCGGCCATACAAGGGGCGCCGAATATTAGAGATATTAGGAACGCAGTGCGCCATTTTTTAATCTCCTCCCTGGGTAAAAAAAAATCGATAATAAATTGGAGAAGTTTATGCGAAAAGTGTAAAAATGTTGTTGGGATGATGGAACCGTTGTCGTAAATAGTGTAAATGTAAAGATAATTGAAAAGTTGTCGTAAATAGTGTAATTGTTGTTAAGATAATTGAAAAGTTGTCTGAAAAAGTGTAAAAGTCTGAAAAATTGTGTGTTGTTGGGATGATTGGAAAGTTGTCGAGAAAAGTATGAATATTATTGGTATAATTGAAAAATTTGTCGGCAAAAGTGTAAATGTTATTGAATCAACTAATAGATCGTTTAACTATATTTTACCTTAGTGCATTTTAATATCGTAAATATCGTCGTATTATCGTGTCGTTAATATCGTTAAGGCTTTTACTATAGATAAAAAGATAATAAATACATAATCAAAATTAAAAACACAAACACATTTATCAATTGGCGGCCTTATCGTTCAGATATCCACTATAATAGTTAATAATGAAACAATACTTACTTATGTTCTAGATAGTTATTAGTTCCCCTATGCGTTGTCGCCACGGACGCTTCAAATCCGAGATTATTAATAGTCTCACATATTGTGCGGGGGCCGATTTGTTCCGCGCTGTATTTTATTTTACCCCTAAAAATAATATATATAATTTAAGTACTCTAAAACATATACACGAGTTGTGCCCCGCGGTTTTACCTGCGTAGTCTTCATGCGCGTGGGAATATCAGCATATAAATCTAGGGTCTAAGCTATTTACATACCGAATTTCAGCCCAATCGGTCCAGTAGTTTTGGCGTTAAAGAGTAACAAACATACATTTATCCATCCATTTTTTTTTCTTCTTTTATGGACCCACACGAATGTATTGCCAGTGTCAAGTTATATAAATTTTCAAGTTAATATGATCAATTAGTCAATTCAGAGTCAGGGCGAGCCCGGTCAAGTCACAGCTCTAGTAAAGTGGTGGTCTTTACAAGAAGCTGCCGGAATTGAATGCCGTGTACCCGCCACACGAAAAATCACATTTCAACTCTCGCATCACTCGCCATGAGACTTGTGTATCTTCGAAAACACTCCACACGTAATATTCCACCATTATTACACGTTAAACACTCGAAAATGCAGCGATAATTGATAAAGATACGGGAGCCAAACTGTACTCTTCGGCTTTCCTCCAAAACTTCTTTATCCATCCATCCTCAAAAACAATACTAACTTGCTAGTAGTGAGTGCTACAGAACACGACATGACTCCGGTCAGTTTTAAAACGCTCCTTTCAATTTTGTTCACGCAAGATGCACACGTCATGCCTTTTATCTGAAACAACAGGATAATATACTTATGAGTTTATCCTAAGAGAAATTTGACACAATCCTATGAAAAATCGATGTTTTGTATTCCCCTGTTTCCTCCGAATATAATAAACCCATTCTATAAATTTATATCCTGATATTTTTATAGTGAAGTAACCTATATCCCTGTATTTTTAATTTATCTTAAAAACTAAAGGTTTTTTCAAAATGAACTTCTAAAAATCCCAGTTTTTCTAGTGTGATTAGACGTTCACTACAAAAAAGTTAAAGAGTTTATAAAAGAAAAAAATACAAATAGTTATAACAGATAGTTTACTTCATTTTCAAAATATCAGTATATAAATATATCAAATAGGTTTACTATATTCGGAATAAGTTTCAACGGCAAATAGGTATTTATGATAATAATATGGATTTCTTAAGGAAAAACTTTAAATACTTATTTGCAGTTTTAAAACGTATACTTTGTAGTATAACTGGATAGATACCACTTTATAATCAGTCGTTACTTAAAATAAAACACTCAAGAAGAAATGTTTCATGACGTATTTGTATACTTACACATGACGCATTTGCATATTCATGACGTATTTGCATTTTTAATGACGTTATTGCATATACATGACGTATTACCATGAACTAAATAAAGTTATTTTTCCTTACCATAACTTGTAACTCCTTTTGTCCACTACCATCACAATCGCTGACAACTTCTGATGGGAAACCTAGTTCAGTAATAGACTGGGCTACATCTTCTGCTGATATCTTACGAGGTTCGTATTTTACTTCAGCTTTGGCTGCAAGTAACGCTATAAGTATTGAATGTACACCTGAAAAGCCAATCGTTTAGTTAAAATTATAGGAAAAATTAATCAAAATAGTAGTCAAGTATGGGAACTCGATTTCTTTTACAAATTTTACAATCATTCCTTTTGTGAGTTGTTTATTTGGACGGATCGATATATCCACCTCCTTAATACTTCACTTTTTTGTAACACATTGCAGAGTAGAGTTGCAATGAAGCCGTTTTAACTTTTACAAAATCTGTCACATGGGCATTTAGCATTTCTTAATCCTTTTTACACGCCCTTAAGTATTATCTCAGCTTTAAGTAACATAATATAATTATTACTTACCGTATAGTTTAGCGCAATGTTTCTCTATAGCGCTGACACAGGAGGCACACGTCATCCCGCGCACTTCTAACGTGCAACGAGCGTAATCGTTCTCGTTTATTGGTGATGACGTGCCCTGAAACAATCACAATTATACCATAACATAATATACTTTCTCCTGAAGGGTAGGCATAGGTCTAACACAGTACACTAATAATAGTAGGTTATCTTAGGCCGGTCAGCGAGTTAATAGTCTACTCTTGAGTTGACACTTAGGGTTGTTACTTTTATTTTTAGGTAAATATTATTTGCAGTATTATAAGCAGATGTTTTTTATATAAAACTTCACCAAATCAAGTGGCCGGTGAGAGCACACGAAAGCGAGCAGGCGTGTAGTGTACTTGAACGCGCACGATCACGGCACGGCCCACACCCCACATTGCTGTCTCCCGAGTCCCCCAGAGATTAGGCTTATGTGTGCGTGGCAGTGCGTACGTACGGTAGGACCCAGTCCTATAGTAGGTACACACACACTACGCCGATTATGTTGCTCAAATGTAATGGCGAGCCTATTGCTTTCTACCAGCAGTCTATAATTATATCCATGAGAGGGGAATCATGTTTGTTTACCCCCGACAAAAAGAGGAGCGTCTCTCTTACTGTTTTTTTTCTAATGTTATCCTAATTAGTGTGTTTGGCGATTGTAACCGTTCTAATTAAGTTAAATAAATAATATTCTTTAGTAAGCCAGCCCCTTTGCTGAGTTGCTTGAGTTCGGTTTCCAAATCAGGCATAAAGTACTATTGGATTTCTCCATGGGAGGAGCATTCATGAGATATATTTTAAGTCTTATGTATAAAACAATTCGTTCAATAAAAAATCATAAATTGTTAAATTATACAAAATCCGTATGGTGAGAGAGTAGAATCAAATTTCCTTTGGGATTAGGGTTCGTATATTTCGAACGAAACTTTTAAATCAATTACGGTTTTATAGAGCATTTCATTTAAATCTAAATAAGAAAAAATATAATACTTACATTAGCTTGTGTTCTACTTTTAACAGGCGATATGACTTTAGCGCCGTCTCCCGAACCTTCTTTGTCACTTTTACTTTGAGACGCTGTTTCTGTAACAAAAATATAAAGGAGGTGTTTCTCTTAACAGTTAAAAAAATGTTTATTACTTCAGCATTTATATATAACTTGTAGCTTTACCCACTTTTTTTTAATTTGAAACCGAATTACCGTTTATAAAAACATAACGTAACATACATTCACGCTTTTTTCCCGAAGGGGTAGGCAGAAGTGTACCCAGGACTCAGTCCCATAGTAGATACACCCACATTTCGCCAGTATGTTATTGGTCCCATTTTAAAGGGTGGCGAGCCTATTGCCATCTACCGGGCACAGTTTCAGACTCCAGGCAGATATTGAGATAATTCTTAATGGAAAAATCCAATATTTAACACAATGCCTGACCTGGGGATCGAACCCGGGACCTCATGATTGGCAGTCGAGCATGCGCCCTCTACGCCACCGAGGCAATCTCCGTTTATAAGAACCGAATCAAAATAAGTATGTTCAATTCCTGGCGAGAATTTCATAAATAGGTTTTTAATGGTTAAAAGCTTAAGTTGCAATAATTATGAATAATATTCTGGGTTATATCTATGAACACAAAAGACAAAACGTATACAGGCCTTTTCGCATATACAAGACATTTTTACATACACAAGCTATTTTCGCATAGTACAAACCTTTTTTGCATACCATACCTATACAGGCCATTTTTGCATATACAAGATAAATTTGCATATACATACACACTTTGTTCCCGTTGGGGGTAGGCAGATACTATTTTCCTCTAATTGCTACGATTCTGATATACGGCATTCACTTCGTCGACTTTAAATTGAATTTGCATATATAAAACGAATTTGCATATTATACAAGACTTATTTGCATATATACAAGACGTATTTGCATATGTAAAACGTATTTGCATATTATACAGTTTGCTTTTGAAAAAACCTTAAAATTAACTTAAGCACTACTTACCACCATTATCTTCGCCAACGATGTTGACATCAAATCCTAGATTATATATGGTATCGGCTATGTTTTGTGCAGTTGCCGGCGGAGAATATAGCACCCGAGCGCTGTTTGTTGATAATGATACTGTGCAACTGTGTACACCTGGCAGGGCTGTCACTGCACCTGGTTAATTGGGAAGATTTTATATAATAATAATAATAATAATATGGGACAACTTCCACACACGGTCATCTGGTCCCAAACTAGGCTAGAAGCCTGTACTATGGTAACTAGATGACTGATATACATACTTATATATGCTTATAACAACCAGACACAGATCAAACAGACATGTTCATGCACACAAATGTTTGACCTGGCCGGGGATCGAACCCGGGGCCTGCGGCACAGAAAGCAGAGTTACTACCATCTGTGCTAACGAGGCTGTCAAATCTTTTTTGTTTAGTTGTTTATCTTAAAAAGTCTTAGGTGGTTCAACTGGTACAAATTAAAACAAACTTTTAAGTTGTTATTTAAAAAGTAATTGTCAGTTATAATTTAAACCTTCTTGGAGTTATTGTTCCAAGGAAACCTGTTCTTTCTGTGAGACTACTAATTACAATTATACCTATATATACGAACCTTCAATAGTATTGACACAGGACTGACACGTCATGCCAATAACTGACAAGACCACTTCTCGTTCATCGGTTTCCATGTCTATTAGCAGATCTGTTGGTATCTCGTTTGGCAACAGGTTTCTGAAAATCAAAGTTACATATCACTACTTATTGTCTTTGATTATTTAAATGTGTGGCTGTACCTGTTTATCTCATACATTCATACATACATACATACATACATACATACAGTCACGCCTTGTTCCCGGTGGGGTAGGCAGAGACTATTTCCCTCCACTTGCTACGATCCTGACATACAACTTTCGCTTCGTTCACTTTCATGACATTTTTCATACATGCTCGTCGGTTGTAGGTACTTTTGACTTGACCTTTCCTAAGAACAACGTCAACTTGTTCATGAAAAGTACGCCCGCGGTCGACCGCTACCGACTTGACCATTCAGACTAGCCTTATAAATCTCTTTTGTTAATCTTCTTTCATCCATCCTCTCCACATGTCCGAACCACCTCAGCATTCCTTTCTCTATCTTTGTCACTACATCTTCTACCACGCCATTATGTACCATTTATCTCATCCTGCCTAATAATAGACATAACAAAAACTGTTAAGACATACCTTAGTAAGTGTATGCTAAGTAAGCCGAAAAAATCACCGAATTTGCAGTAAATAACCCCCCCCCCCCCCCCCCATCTGGCATTACTGTCGAGCGACTATTTGTATACTTACTTGGTCTCTTCGGTGGCTTGTGGCACTTCGAAGCCCATATCTTCTATGTGTGAGGAGATATCCTCAGCGCTGCACACGCGAGGGTCATAACGGAAGTATCCTGCGCTCTCTGACAGTTCAACCTGGAAAGACATCATTAAGGCGTCTGTTACACGATAGGTTTTGCTGTCAGTTTGCTTCCAGTCACAGCGATGGTTGTTGGACACAAGGAAGCCCAATTGTCTGAACAGACAACTCAAGACAGATTATTGTCATCATCATCATAATCTCATGCATAGGAAGTCCAATGCTGGGCCTCATCATTATCATCAGCCGGGAGACGTCCACTGCTGAACATAGGCCTCCCATATAGAACGCCATAAACTATTCATATCGGGGAATTTGTTGTAATCTCCACGCTTGGCAGGCGGCTTGGTGATCGCAGTAGTTCGAATACTTGGAAACGGCGAGTACTGCTGCTCGCTCCCTCATCTGTATGGTCCGTCTGTCGGTCTGGGCATAGACGTTCCCCATTACAAGGAAATTTGACAATACCCGCCACGCTTGCAGGCGACTTGGCGAGCGCAGTTTAATGGTTTTAACGGTACAGTGTACATATCTAGTGGGCGGGTAGCAGCTTCATTTTCGTAGCTAAGGGTAAGGCTAAGGGTAAGGGTATACCCTTAGCCAGCCGCCACGGCAATCACGGGGTGGGATACTCTGTTGCATATTCTGTTGCCGTCACTCCACAGCGAACTACTACGCTATAAAAACGATGAGTGAATACCTTAACACGAGCAATCCCAGGCAGTTCCTGCACGGAGCCCTCGATGCTCCTGACGCAGGAGGAGCAGGTCATGCCATGGATCGGCAGCCGCACGGACACCAGCTCCTGGCTCTGGTCGCTGTTGACAACGAAATATAACGGTTAGGTGACTGTGGTCGAAGACGGAGCGAAGAGGTTAGCTATAGCTAACAGCTACCATCATCAAAAATAAACTGGTCATATGCTAATAGGACTCGCATATGATGAATCCAGGGTTACACGGTGCATGTTGCTAGACATTTGTCTTCACATTTCACGGATACCGGGATCATGATATGGATTACGGATACGGATATTGAGAAAATCGTGGGTGAAATTTTTCTTGTCATATTCATACTGTACTCGTATTTCAAGCCTCTTACTAATATTATAATAATTATAATTCGAGTACAATGTAAAAAAAGTACGTTTGTTACAGGGAAACAAAACGCTAGCGTGTTCTAACTCAACTCCAGCGTAATTTTTTTTTATGATAGTGACAATACGAGCATTTCAGGTGCCTGATGGTAAGCATCATGATTGCCCATATCAGACACTGTGCCATCGAGTGTTTTAAAATTCAAAATTCTGCGCGACTCTGCACTGCGCCTGTCATCCTGGATAATAGTTGTTGAATCTCGTCATGCCCAGTAATTTCGCTGGTAACATTGCCCTTCAGACCGGAACACAGTAATGTTAGCACATTACTGCTTGGCGGATGAATAACTGGCAAAGGTGTGGTACTTCCCCAGGCGGCCCCCTGCAAAAGAGGCCTACCACTACAAAAATATATATTCGTGCATTTATTCCAAATGGTGAGCTCAATGACTCTTTATGATAAAGCTTACTGATTACCTGTAACCCTCTGCATGCCTTAACACTTAAGAGTGTATCCCAGCTACGAGAAATTTGACACAATCCTATGAAAAATTTACCAAATCGATGTTTTGTATTCTCCTGTTTCCTCCGAATATAATAAACCCATTCTATAAATTTATATCCTGATATTTTATAGTGAGGTAAACTATGTCTCTGTTCGTTTCAGTTTCTCTTATAAACTCTCAGTTTTTTTATAGTGAACTTCTAAAAATCCCAGTTTTACTCACGTGATTAGACATTCACTTCAAAAAAATGTAGAGTTTATTAACAAAAATAAAATGATAGGGCATAAAATGATACTTTACTTCATCTTCAAAATATCAGGATATAAATATATCAAATAGGTTTACTGCATTCGGAGGAAACAGGGGAATACAAAATATCGATTTAGTAAATTTTCCATAGGATTGTGTCAAACTGCTAAGAGGTCCCCTGATAAGCCCGTGTGTAAACGATCAAATGTCGTATTATCCGTTATCAGCAATAATAGTGTACTAACGGAAACGCGACAAATAAAATAAACCTAAGTGCTTGGATAAGGAAGTGGAATGGTGATACTTCGTCTTATATAGAGGATCATTGTGTTCATCCGCCAAGCAGTAATGTACAAACATTTCTGTGTTCCGGTCTGAAGGGCAATGATATCAGCGAAATTACTGGCCATGACGAGATTCAACAACTCATATCTCAGGGTGATATGGGCAATCATGATGCTTACCATCTGGCACCTGATTTGCTCGTCTTGTCACTCACTCATTATCATAAAAAAAAAACTTGTAATAAGATTGATAATTCCATGGATTCACGGCGAAGGTTATTGAAATTGTGTTGTTTAACTTAAGCCGAGACTACAGCTACGTGTTAGCGTGTTATATAATAATATTCTGTTAAATAACACCAAAGCCACGCCCACTTTTCATGTTATTGTGTTAGGTAACACAAAAACATGCCGCTGCGGACCCGGCTTACCATGGAAAGTGGGCGTGGCTTTGGTGTTATTTAACAGAATATTGTTATATAACACGCTAACACGTAGCTGTAGTCCCGGCTTTAGAAGTTTGACTTTTTTTTACAGCAGCAAGGGATGCAACACCTGATTTATTGATATCACTTACAACTTGATGCTTTCATGCGTTCCTGTGAAAAAGATTGACAGACGGACAGACAGACGGACAAATAAGTGTCTTGTCTCTGCTGGTGGCGATGGCTGGTGACTTTGCCATCATGCTCCCGTTTCCTAAAACAGCGACTGTGACCACTTTGGTGATGATGAACTCCAAGATTGGCGATCGAAGGTTTGGCTTGTTCATGATCTCGGGGACCGTTGTTTTGTTCGAGTTTTCCCTGGATATGGAATTCCAGGTCCAGTCTGTCTCGGCCAAATCTTGATATAATAACATACATACATACATACATTCACGCCTTTTTCTCGAAGGGGTAGGCAGAGGTGTACCCAGGACTCAGTCCCATAGTAGATACACCCACATTTCGCCAGTACGTTGTTATTTGATCCCATGTAATAGGGGGCGAGCCTATTGCCATCTACCGGGCACAGCTCCAGACTCCAGGCAGTTATTGAGATAATTCTTAATGGAAAAATCCAATATTTAACACTGCCTGACCTGGGGATCGAACCCGGGACCTCTTGATTGGCAGTCGAGCATGCGCCCTCTACGCCACCGAGGCAGTCAACATCATAATAACAAAAATCCTCTAATGGTTCTTTTTTTCGTTTGTGGTACGGAACACTAAAAACCGCCAAAATGAATTAATATTGGAAGTAGCTCTTTACACTTCCCGTGGTCTATTATAAGTACATATACAACCTTACGTCTGTTTTAAATCACCAATGTGAAACGAATTTCATGTAATTATTGTTAAATCGATTTTGCGCGCTTGTATTTAAATACCCGTGAAGGTTTCACTTGTAACTTGTATGCAATAACATACAATAACATAACATTTTACGCCTTTTTGCCGAGGGGGTAGGCACAGGTGTACCCTGGGGATCCCATAAGAGATTACTTCGTTTGACATATATTTTTAGGCATAAAATTGTATGGCATAACGTTTTTAACTTTTATTAGCATAATAATACTTTGGCATATGATGTAATTTGTAGAGCAGAGCGGAGTGGATCAACTGGTTAAATGCAAACGGCAACTCTAGGTATAAATAAAATATAATATATCCGAAAAACACAAATTACGTAGTAGACATCTTGACTTTTCTTGAACAACAAAAACACATCGATAATAGACTAGGATATTTTCTTTTTAACTAGTGATGTGAAACCTAGTCTATATAAACAGATCGATTATCAATTTATTAGTGATGTGAAAGTTACAAAGCAATATTGATTTTTCAACAGCATAAAAAAGTAAATCGTCCCATAGTAGGTACACTTCGGTGGTTGTTTTTTCCGGACACAGTTCCTGACACCAGGCTGTCATTGACATAATTGACGATGGAAAAATCCAATTTCAGCTACTATCAGTGGTCCGATAATTTGAAATTTGGTATCTTATTACTTAAACAGGAAAGGGGGGACCTCTAAACAGTTTGACATAATCCTATGGAAAATTTAGCAAATAGTTGTTTTGTATTCCCCTGTTTCCTCCGAATACAGTAAACCTATTTGATTTATTTATATTCTGATATTTTGAAGATAAAGTAAACCTATGTCTCTACGCCAAATTATTTTTCGAGCTACTCTCAACAAGCCCTTTCATTTCATATCCATATTGTAGAAATGCATTAAACAACAAACAATTCCGCCATCTTGGATGGTCCGCCATATTGGATTTAGAATGATGTCACACGCCATATCGTGCATTGTCATCCAAACTAAACGTGTATACAAAATTTCAGCTCGGTTGAATATATATCTACTTCAAAATTGAGTTCAAAGATTTCACCCGAACAAACATACTTACATACATTGCAAGTTAAATAAAAGCTTTTAAAAAGCCGAGTTTATAAGAGAAATTAAAATGACAGGTACATAGTTTACTTCACTATTAAAATATCAGGATATAAATTTATAGAATGGGTTAATTATATTCGGAGGAAACAGGGGAATACAAAACATCGATTTGGTAAAATTTTCATAGGAATGTGTCAAATTTTTCGTAGCTAGGCTAGCTTACTATATTATACGCTTTTAACAATATTGCAGCGACTTGGTTACCTTTACTAGCTTTTGTTTGTGCTCTAGTCATGCATTATCTTTATTATAGTACCTATTTACACAAAAAGACAGGTGTACAGAAGTCAAGCTACATAGAACGTGCGCTCGAGCAACGCACACATAGACTTCGCTCACGGACACGCTATCTCGGAACGGTTGGTAATAGTGCGAGCCCAAGTGCCATACATACAGTCACGCCTTGTTCCCGTTGGGGTAGGCAGAGACTATTTCTTTACACTTGCTACGTTCCTGACATACAACATTCGCTTCTTCCACTTTTGTACACATTCTTCATGCATGCTCGTCGCTTGTTGGTTCTTTCGACCTGGCCTTTCCTTAAGATATCATCAACTTGTTCATGAAAGTTACGCCTAGGTCGACCCCTACCGACTTGACCATTCACACTAGCCTTACAAATCTCCTGTCAATCTCCTTTCGTCCATCCTCTCCACATGTCCGAACCATCTAAGCAATCCTTTCTCTATCTTTGTCACTACATCTTCTAACACGCCACAGCGTTCCCTTATCACACTGTTCCTCACTGTTATTTCATTTATTGGTTTTTATTTCAGTTCTTCTTGTTTTATTATCAACAATCAATCAAACAACTAGACAGGAGTGCCACTACCACGATAGTTTTTTCGCATAAGCCAGATTTGATAAACCTAGCGACCGCCGAGCGTAGGTATGACAAGTGAGGTACATACGTATAATATATATAGTTTTTTTTAACTCTGCCGGTATTGCAAAAATAGTTACTGAAATTTTTTACAAATGCCTAGTTTGTGTCGTCACGTCAAGGTGCGAGCTGAAAATCAGCGTTGCTGACTTATCTGTCTGCAACACATGCTGAGCTCGCACCCATTCGGGCGACACTGCACGACGCGACTATGAACTTCACACATTTATGATTTTATTCTTTTATTATTAATATTCTTAATTTATTTAATTTTAAATTTATTAGTGTTTTAGTTTTATGTCTTTTGTGCAGTGTTGTCCAAATAAACGTACTTCATTCATTCATTCACATACATGAACTTGACTTCTGTACTGTTGTTATTTCGTGCTATACTACATTAAATTCCAATGGCATATCGTGACGGATGCAATAATAGTTTTCCTGTTACGTTTTAATGGCCTTACGGCTGCGCAAGGACGATGCAGAAGGTTGTTCATTGTTTTTATCAACCCACTAGCTGTGCCCACAGAGGAGATCTTTCATCCTGATCTGTGGTTTCACCCGCCTAATCTTTGTTCTCGTGGGAATATCGAGATATAAAGTACCCTATGTGTTATTACAGGGTCTAAGGTAAGGGGTAAGGGTGCTTCCAATGACGCGCACTAACTAACTTAATACTAATTTAACTTAAAAAAATGCTTACCTACGAAGGCGCATAGCTTTATAATAAGTTACCATCCGTAATTAGAAACTGTGATTGATTACAAATATTTAAATTGAAATTAGCAGAATAAGTCTAAAGAGAATTTATAACACATTTTTATCCTGTTGTGTTTTAACAATGTTTTATAACCTACCCTCACTTTTTGTACTTACTGTTTTATTTATCTTTTGCTTATTATATTATATCTATCATTATTATTATTAATATTATTGTAAGACTGAGAACGGCGGATCTTGTTATTAATTACTTATTCTAAGCTAATGTTTCTCATGTAAGTTACTATGTCTTAATGAGGAATAAATGTCTTTAAACCGAAGGTATCTACATACCAAATGTCAGCTGAATCGGTTCCGTAGTGATTGTGATTACTAACAAGTTTGATGTAGTTTGAAACTAGATGGCGCTGTATGTCCTTAGAAGGCGGTAGCGTTTTGTTCAGGTATTCTTTAACAATTTATTTTTTACACAATTAGAGCTCGACCTATAAACGACCAAAAAAAGATAAAAATCACAACAAACCTCTTTCGCACACAGATTAGATAAAAAAACCACAACACCGGCCGTGAGGTTGATGTCACACGAAAACCAACTTCATCTCGTTGTATTACGAATTATTATGCATTAATTGTAGTTTTATAATAAAACGATATACGTTATACAATATTAACTTTATATGGGGTGATAACTTTTTGGTTGAAAGAGTGGAATGGTCAGAAAAACAAAAAAACCATTGATTTTAATAAAATGCAACAGTGACTTCTTTTTTTACATATAAATTGTGATGATATTTTTAAAACAAAGTACCTAAGGATTTATGTATACTTTTCGATTTTTTGTACATTGTATTTGTAGTAAATTAGCAAAACGTAGAGTCAAAAAAAAAACATAATATTATATTAAAATATTTTTGCTCAAGTTAGTGATAAGAAGGCAATTTTCTAAAGTCTAAGCTATAATATATGAACCGCGCGTTCCGAAAGATGCCGCCGAAGAAACTTCTTTATCTACTGATAGTTAAATATTCAATTTGATTACATTAGTTTGAAAAATACCGTGCGGATTATAACTTCAATCACTTACATATCAGGGCCAAAACTAATTATGCAATCTCCATTTAATAGCAAAAACCAATTTAAAATTAAACACCATGGATTTGAAATGCAGCCTTTAAAGACACTCTAGTACACTGTTCTAATACGGAATAAATTCGCTAGGTACTTCAATACCGCGCCGCGTGCAAAAATAAACAAGTCATCGCTTGAAGCGCTTCGTGTATTGCCTATTCGTTAGACGCATGCCAGTGTTGGAGAAATATCGATTATTGAGCCTATCGATAGCTCCTATGAGAAAAGAGCGCAGTATGCGACGTCCACGTATATCCATTATGTGCGGTTGAGTTCTCAGGCCCAAGGTTTTAACCTTGGGCACGAGTGACGGTTTTATCACTGTACTAGCTGCCAAAGCCTGAGAACTCAAAAAAACCCCAAAAAAACCCGGGGTGGTAATACGAACATGCAATCGCGTAACAGCAGTAAATTTTGCTGTCAAACGTCATTTTTTGTATGCCGTTTGACAGCAGACATTTAGCAATTTAAACGCTTTCCACACTTCTACAGCTGTTCGTAATAAGGGGGCCGGGGTGGTATTACGAACATGCAATCGCGTAACAACAGCAGTAAATTTTGCTGTCAAACGTCATTTTTTGTATGCCGTTTGACAGCAGACATTTAGCAATTTAAACGCTTTCCACACTTCTGTTGCGTCCGTAATAAGGGGGCCGATGTCTCTGCACATACTGAGTTGTTCCAGGTATTCCTTCGCATGACATGTCGATAATGCCAGTAATACGTATCGATAAACTATTCCTATCGACTATCAGAACAACACTAAAAACGCACACGGCTCTAGTCTGAACATAAAGCGCTTGAACGCTAACTGTTTATAACGACATATAGTGTCGTGTGGCAAAAATTTGTCACAATCACAATGGTTATTACATAGAATGCTCCATTTATTAATATATGTATTATTTATTATGAAGAGACACTTGTGAACTTGTTATATTCCAATCCAACTGTATTAGCAGCTATAAACCTTTTTGTACCGGACAACTATTTGCGAACTGGGCGGCGAAGGCATATCTGTTCTTCGCACCCGCCACGCTAACAACACACCTACTTCGCGAGCGTTGTCCCTTTTGAATGCGTTCACAAGCGAGATCCAGCACGTCGACATCTTTTACGATAGCATGCGGGCCATCGTGGTCAATTTTAGAGTGTATATGTGTCATTAATATGTAGTTAAGTTATATGTTATTAAGATAGTTAGCGCTTTGGTATAACTGTAAGCTTTCTATCATTGTGTATAATAAATAAATAAATAAATAAATAAAGTGCATCATTATCTCAAGTACAAGAATAATTAATTGAGTTAAAAATGATAAACATATTTAATTTTAAGGAAAATGTATTAAAACCTACCTATATGGGTTCCGTACTATTTATCACACTCACACTATCACACTTATCTTACTCCTACTAATATTAAAAATGCGAATGCGAATGTGAATGAGAAGTGAGGATGGATGAATGGATGTTTGTTGCTCTTTGACGCCAAAACTACTGTACCGATTCGGCTGAAATTCGGTATGTAGATAGTTTAGACCGTGGTTTAACACATAGGGTAGGCACTTTTTATCCAGATATTCCCACGGGAACGAAAACTACGCGGGTGAAACCGCGGGGTTAGCTAGTTTTTAATAATTTGCTCAGAGCGATGTGGCATTTCAGTAACATTCACATAATATAACATCAAGTCTTTTTACCAAAGGGGTATACCCAGACCCATACACCCACATTTCGCCAGTTATTTTTTAATTCCATGTAATAGGGGGCGAGCCTATTACCATCTACAATCTACCGGGCACAGTTCCAGACTCCAGGCTGTTACTAAGAAAATTTATTATTATCTAAAAATCTAGTTAACACATTGGTCAATTTGGTCAACTAAACTACGCCTATGTTTACCCCACAGAGCAAATACGGAGAGGTGTTGTAATTATATTTCCTTATGCAACAATGCGTGACATTTTGCGGGGTGAGGGGTTGACAGATCCCGCCCACTTCTGTATGCTCCATCTACCGGTCAATAGCAACACTACCCGCTTCGTTCTTTGTCGACTTTACTATTGTAGGGTTATTATATAATGCGTGTATGGGGGCATACACGTTGTCAGGTTGGCCGAGTGTAGGGTTGATGTTATTTTGTGACGCGCATGCTACGGATTCTGTGAACGTTTTGGTGGTTTTATGGAAAGTATTAATGGCAACGTGTGATTTCACGGAGATCTATGGCATGTGCGAGGGCGCGATGGCAACCCAGGGAGGTGGATGCCAGCGCGACAGATGATTGTAGAGCGAGATTGAAGATGGTGGCCTTGAAATAAATTATGTAAAATATGCTGAAGTGTTCGAGTATTATTTAATGGAAAAGGCACGTTTACACTATGTAGTACTAACTATCTCACACTAGATGGCGGTCTGTTAACAAAATGAATATTGTAGAACAAATTTTAGTACGTACGATTAATGATTATTCCTGAGCTCTACGTACCTATACTATATTTTTAGCTCCCGGGACACAAGATAGCCATCAATAATTGTCGAGTAGAATAGTTTTTAGAGACGCCGACAGTGCACTGTCTCAGGCCACGCCCACTGTGACGTCAGGACCTAGTTGAATCACAGTGCACAGTTGCTTAGGCCCCCTGCTCTCCGTATTTGCTCTGTGGTCGACCCCTATCGACTTCACCATCTCTACATAATCACTAATCCTAATTGCGGAATGTAACCCACATGATCTTTATTAAAAACAAACTTACAAAGTTAAAAAAATAACACAATCGAACCATAGACAACTGACAACCGACCAATGGCGTCGCAGCGCGCGAAATAAAACAAACATGGCCGCCAACAAGGTTGTTATAAAAAGGTTCCATGCAACAGTTCACAGTAACCTGTTTTGTTTTTGTAAACTTCTATTCATTATAGTATTGTTTAGAAATCTTTGGGTTAAATAAATTAATTGAATAGAATGAGTCAGTGATCAGTATTATGCAATATTTACATAAGTGTCATGTTACGCTGATTTGTTATACTGTTCGGTAACGCGACGTAACGAAGCTAATAGTTAGTATTCTTTGCTAATTGCTAATAAATCTATCGCGTTCGGAAAAATACCTCTAAAGATGCTCTTGATTTGGCCATTATTTGCGTCAAAACATATTTAGTTAAGAAATGTTATTTTAGCTCCCAGGACACAAAATAATTCGATTCATCAATAATTGTGGAGTAGAATAGTTTTTAGAGACGCCGATTAATAACCTATGCTTTTTCACATTTAAGAAAAAAAGAATACACCACATAAACCACACTTTGGTTTTCTTTGACCAAATATGTTGCGTGTCAAGAGCCAACCACAACATTCAATATGATCATCTAATGACGGAAATTGAGCAATTACTTTTATTTCAGGTCGATTTTCCCGCAATCTGATGCCACTACTATAAAGCAATCGCTTTACTGCCAGTTTTTCAATATTAAAATTCGTTGTGGTTAAATTAATTTTTTTGTGAGATGCCGCGTGGAGACTATACCTATATATGCAAGAGTTTCCAGGCGTCTTTGTCCTCCACGTATCAGCTGACTTTACTTAAAAGGTAGATTTCATATAGGTTTTGAATGATAGCTAGCGGCAGCTAAGTCCCTAGACATGTAGGATACTTTTCAGCGAGTGAAACCTCGGGACACAGCTAGTGTCTCGAAACACAAAGACGTGATCATCTAATCTTTTTCACACAAACATAACATAATATGTATTCCGTGTGATGCATTTTATAATACATAATAATATATATAAACAATAAAGAGGCTTCACAGACAATGGTCGGGATAATCCTATCTAATTCCCATACGTCCATAGACGCACATAAATTTAGTGCTTCGTTCTATAACTCTGTATTATGTACACACTACAAATACTGCCCTAGTTTTGTACTACAGAGAAAGTAATCGACCTTGGTGTTAAATTATAGTTTACAAGGCGTTTGGCATGACAGACACTATTACAAACTTATTTTTGTATGTAAGTATGTATGTTCGGGTATGTAATCTTGCAACTGAATTTTAAAGCAGTTTTCCTCGTCCTATCTCGATTAAGATGATATTTTGACAATAAAGCAGTTTTCCTCGTCCTATCTCGATTAAGATGAAATTTTGACAATGAATGGTTAGCTAAGTCATTATCATTTACAGGCAATCCAATATGGCGGACAGCTCAAGATAGCGGCCTAGTTATTATTTGTGCACGCCCATGATATGATTATCAAATTAAAGGATTTACTGAGAAGAATTCTTTAAAGGTTGTTTCAAAAACTTTTTATATTAATAATTAATTTTGGCCGAAATTGTGTACGTGTGCAGGTCTCAGTCAGAGGTTTTACTATTAAAACCTCCATGCGTAAAACGTAACGCAACTGTCAAGTGTCAACACTTCCCGCGCTTTTGGAAAATACAATGGCCGCCATTGTTTTGTAAACAAAGCGTAATTTTACGGAGAAAACTATTTCCGGTGACATTGAACGCGGCTTAACGACTAACGATTATATTGATAAAATTAAATCAGCTTTAGCTTAGCTGATTACATATATTTACATGGCGATTATTGGTAATTTGTAACGTAGATTTCATTTTAGCACACTTCAAAAGGCAAAAGGAACCCATAAGGGTTTTAAGGCAGCCTATAAAGGACATTGCCTGGCTTTTCGAAAATGGAAAGCTCAAAGTAGGTCCCATTTGGTCCTCGTACGTGGGTAAAGTTAATTGTTGTCTCGTTCGCACTTCGGTCTTAGGTACGTCGTTCTATCTTTGTTGTTTCAAATTGCATAATATGCCAGTTGTTGTGTGTTGAGTGAGCGCTGAGAGAACGTACGCTACGTCCCCTTTTCTTTTAATCAATGACAGAGGTAGAGATAGATCACTTCCGTCTGTCATGAATCATGACCCTCTTTCTCAAGAGCGCGTGGAATTATCAATTTGAAATTAATATGGAGGGAACCTATCACTAACAACTCGGCATAATTTCGAATACCTAACTATTAACTACGAGTACACAAAATCAGATGATGAACGTCTGATCTTTGTACACCATGACTTACATAAAATAAATGCCATATATAATATTGTGTTAAGCTTTTGTTGTGGTAGGCCTCTATTGCAGGGGGCCGCCTGGGGAAGCCAGTTATTCATCCGCCAAGCAATTTAATGTGCAAACATTACTGTGTTCTGGTCTGAAGGGCAATGATACCAGGGAAATTACTGGCTATGGTGTAACAACAACTAATCAGTTACAACAACTAATATCTCAGGGTGACAGGCGCAGTGCAGTGCTGCGCAGAATTTTGAATTTTAAAACACTGGGTGGCACTGTGTCTGATATGGGCAATCATGATGCTTATCATCAGGCACCTGATTTGCTCGTCTTGTCACTCACTATCATAAAAAATTAGGAAAACCAACTGTAACTTTAGTATTTTCTTGAATGAATGAATGAACTAATTTCTAAACGTGGTAGATATACAGTTGTTGCGTTATCTTAACATAATATAACGTACAATCACACCTTTTTCCCGAAAGGGTAGGCAGAGGTGTACCCAGGACTCAGTCCCATAGGAGCCACGCCAACATTTCGCCAGCATGTTATCGGTCTCATGTAGTAGGGGGCGAGCCTATTGCCATATACCGGGCATGGTTCCAGACTCCAAGCAGTTATTATGATAATTCCAAACGGGAAAATCCAATGTTTTACACTTGCCGTGACTGACACTATTACGTTAATTATAATAGACAATTCATAAACAGTGCATACCTAATACAAATTACTATTGCTCCGAGTTAATTCGACCTTTGCACGCGTTTAATAAAATTCCCATCATCTTAAGAGGTAACGAGAACTTTTAGGAATTTAACATTTGACACAATCCTATGAAAAAAAACCAAATCGATGTTTGTATTCCCGTTTCCTTCGAATATAATTAACGCATTCCACAAAATTATTCTGATATTTTTAAGATGAAGTATATCTATTTAGTCTCTATTATTTTATCCTCTAGTAAAAACTTTTTTTTTATCAAGTGAACGTCTAACCACGCGAGTAAAATTGGGCTTTTCAGACGTTCACTAGAAAAATAATTCAAAATTTATAAAATACTAGCAGTGCCCCGCGGTTTCACCCGCGTAGTCTTCTTTCCCGTGGGAATATCGCGATAAAAGTACTCTATGTGTTATTCCAGGGTCTAAGCTACCTACATACCAAATTTCAGCTCAATCGGTTCAGTGGTTATTTAATTCCTCATACAAACTTCCACCCCCTTTTCACCCCCCTATAAGGATGATTTCTGGGATAATAATAATTTGAATTTATACTCTAACAGCACGGGATACCCCAATTACACAGCTCGAGTCAATTCATACGGGTTATGTGGACAACCTATATTGTCATAGTATCAGGTCGACAAGATTCCTACGCAGCCTCCGACATGAGCTAACGACTGCCCCCTACATATCTTATAGGAAACTATAGGGACCCACAGTTTAACGTGACATACGAAATACGGTAGCTCCCAGGTGAAAAGTCCACATGGTAAGATTCGATCCAGGGACTCCGGATTTAAAGCCGGGCATATTTCCGAAGGACCACGGACGCTACAATAACTATCCTAAGTCCTTTCCCGGAACTCCAATTATCTTTATACCAAATTTCATGTAAATCGGTTCAGCTGTTTAAGTGTGAGGAGGTGACAGGCAGACAGACAGACATACCTTCTCATTTATAATATTAAGTATGGAGTATGGATAATAACACAGAGGAGATGACCTCTTTCATCCTGATCTGTGGATAATAAAATGCTAGGGACAGTATACACAGGTCGCGTCACGGTTTAATAGCGCTCGGCAAAAGTGGAGGGGGGCTTTGCGAGGTGTATTGGTCTTAAAAGTCCTAACAGATCTAAAACTCGATTTCTGCGCATTTAAGGTCAGCGCTATTAAACCGTGACCTTTCTCTTAAAATATCAGGATATAAAATTTATCGAACGCGTTAATAATATTCGAAGGGCGTACTAAATATCGATTTGGTAAATTATTCATAGGATTGTGTCAAATTCGTAGAAGGTGTCGTTTCGTCTTAATAAAATGCCCGTCATATTAAGGACGCTCAATGAATTTCATTTCGGTCACGCCGCGTCGATCTAAATACCATGCGATATGAGAAATTCTTCACAAACGATTCTACCATGGTCTTGCATCCGTATTCAAACACACTACTTATGTAAGATACTGTGCTAAGTAAGGAATTTCTCAACGCGTTTTTCACGGCAAGCAATTGTTTCCAATTTGATTTACCGGGCCTATGCGTTCGGACCATAGCATAGTTATGGTCCGAACGCATAGCATAGTTCTTTAATACTTACGGATGTTAATCAAAGATGTTATTGATAGATATAATTAAATTGCAAACTCGTAGAAATAAATTGTTAAGGCACATGTATGTATGCATAGTGTAGGGTTCCATACCAAGAACATACAGCGCCATCTATAAATTCCTAGCGAAAAGTATGGATATATGCAGATGGCCATAACTTTTGATTGCGTTAACTTAGGAAGTATGATTTTTTTTTCAGCCACAAGGGACCGCAGATCTGAGTAGTTGATATCAACTTGATAGCTCCACGCGTTCCCGTGAAAAAGTGTCTTGACAGACTGACAGACAGACAACAAAGTGATTCTATAAGGGTTCCTTTTTTCATTTTGACGTACGGAATCCTAAAAACAGTCTTGCTTTTAAACTTCATCTTATTTTTTTGTGTAAATTAAGAATCTTTCCGAAGACTAACAACACACAGACACACAGTTATTTTTATAATTGACGTCAGTAAAATTTTAATTATATTAAATAACATAATAATTAGCATCGTTATTTTTGAACACGCACACAAATAAATTTCACAATTTTAATTACAGAAACAAAAGTAAATTAATGTCATCTTTTTTTAATATTTGGTAAAGTACTCTAAACCTAATACATAAATACATACCTACTTGTCAATAAATTATCCTATTTTGGATCTTCATTCTATTAGATTATTATTAGATACTTCTCATCTCAATTTGGTCTCAGTTTGATTTTTATAATCTTACATTTGTAATACAATGTGACGTTGCAAAATCAAACTTGTAAAGTAAGGTATCAAACTAGTGAAACAAAGTGCCAACTTGTAAAACAAAGTACAAACTTGTAAAACAAAGTGCCAACTTGTAAAATCAAAGTACAATCCAGTTTAAGTCACAGGTATCCGGTAAAAAACTTCTTCATAAACGTATTTTCTTAGTTAATCTAAAAAAGACTTACCCAATTTCCACATCATCCAGTTTCTGGTACTTTATCCCTCTGGACAACATCTTGGTGAATTTATATCGTCACTTATTATCACTAATATTTGACATACATTGTTCGTCACTATCACTTTCGTTAACACCTTTGATCTTTGTTTAGCAAAGATTTTAGTTTGTCACTTTTATTAATATAACACTTATTACATCGCAGACACTTTTTTGTAAACATGATTTTACGTTAAGTCAAAGTATAGTAACATAATCACATTAGTTTTATCCAATCTGTATAATTATGTTTTTTTCTTAATTGTAAAATAGTGTGTGTTTATTACCGTTGTAACACAAAACTACTAAACCGATTTGGTGTAATTTGGAACGTATAGAACTAATGGGTCAATTTTAATGGAGTTAAAGATCCAAAAGAGACTATCTATCATATGCTAGGAACGTGTTCTGAGCTTCTTTGCACACATCATGTCTCCCAGACTTGAATTAGAAAAGCTCATAACATTGGAACGCATATTAGAAGGCAAGCGCGCCATGGGCAGAACAGCAACCAGATGTTCCGACATGATAAGGAAGGTGGTTGGTGGTACTTTATACTCCACGCCATCAAGGACGGTACACGAGGGAACAAAGAAGAAGAAAAGAGAGGCAGTTTAGTCTCCAGAATAACACAAAAAGTACCATTGAAAATAATAACACTAAGTGATAGCTCTACGTTACTTTTAGTAGGTACTCATTTCAATTTTGGCGGGGAGTGAAAGGGCAAGTACAATAGATTTTGACAAAATATACTGCGCACCATATTACCAGAAGATCCTTGCAACGACATTTCCATAGAGCTGTATATTAAAAGACTATCCCCTAATCATTCACGCGACTGAATCTAAGTCGAATCTACGTAAAATCGAAGTCGAATCTAAAGTCAAATCTAAGAGTGCAGCTAGATTTCAAATAAATTCATCATCTTCCTGCCGTAATGCCACACTGTAAGACACATATTTACATGTAGATTTTCAGTATAATAATGTTTTATTTAATAAGAATTTATAATGAGTAATAGAGCAATAAACATTATAAATCGGTTTACAACTAATATCCAAGGGTACAATAGTATCATAAAATTTATCTTTGAAAACAAGTACTTATTGTTTGTGCTAATCATTAAACCTATAGATATAATCATATATTCTAGGAATTGTTTCGATTAATGAAATGTAAACGACAAATATTTGTTTAAAAAACTATGTAGATGCGAAAATGTTCAGTTTCTTTCTAGATCCAAGATCTAGCCGAATATTCAAATTTATCAATTTGTTTTATTATCAACAGGGACAACTTCCACACACACAGATTACTGATATACATACTTATATACGCTTATAACACCCAGACACAGATCAAACAGACATGCTCATGCGCAAGTCAATGAAGATAAACTGTAATTCATATACCGCGCGTTAGGAATGATACGTCTACAAGAAGAACGCACACAAGAAACTTGTGGGGCTTAATTTTAAATGATATTTTCACAATATTTGGTTTGGTTATATTTGTTTGTTTGTGGCGGTGCCGCGTGGTGGCTATGCAGAAGTTTCCAGACATCTTTGTCTTCTATGTACTGATTAACTTTATAAGCCTTCTTTAATAAAGAAGATTCTATTGGGTTTCGAATTTACCCTCTGAGAGCCCCGTTATCTCTTTTGGGATTTTATTATAGAATCGTCCACAGTTGAAGTTACGGTTAATGATAATTAAAATACAATAAATATGTTCTATTCAATAAGTTTCTAAAGAGACGCGCAAGTAAATGAATTTTCTAAGTAATGATTGTACCGCGCGTTTAGAAAGATACCTCAACACTAAGAACGCACAATTAACTTTTAGAGCGGTTAAGCATAACGCACTAAGTCTTAAACGAATCCGATCCGAATCCTTGAAAATACGGTCCGAAGTAGTCGTAGAACTATTTGTGTGGTAGTTAACGCACTAGATATTATTTCCGCCATCCGTGAATATCCATTTCGGAGATGATATTGACGGACCGAAGTAATCATATTTTTATCTATGAACACTGTGTCCGGTCCGAGTCCGATCCGAGTCCGTGATCACGTATTAAGATTGGAGGTAGTGAGAAATGCTTTTCGCATATCTGAGTTCGGCCAGCCGTCCTAATAACGGATACGAATCAGGTTCGTTTTGGACGTAACGCGTTACCGCTCTTAGAGCTTAATTCGACTGCCAGCTTTACACTATTTTTATTTTGTTTTTTTTTCTTCACACCATCTTATGTTGTAAGTTAAGAGCCACAGACAAAGAAAGACTGATAGTAAAATTATCGCAATATAATTTTAATCTTTAACAATCGCGTCAGAGTTAAATAGTACGGAGCGCAAACAAATGGTGCTACGTGCAAACAGTTTGCACGTTCAACTTTCAAACAAAAAGAAGCATATCAATATTGGTCCACTCGATTACGAGCTCATAGCTCACCTCGCTTCCACAGGCAGCCGAGAGGCACACAGACACAGACACGTGAAACCACCCGTTCCTTTGGCAGCTACGACAAATTTGTCACAAACCTATGAAAAAATTACCGGATCAATGTTTTCTATTCCCGTGTTTCCTCCGAATGTTATCAACCTATTCTATAAATTTATATCCTGATATTTTTATAGTGAAGTAAACTATGTCTCTGTCATTTTTAGTTTCTCTTATAAACTCTCGGTTATTTCATGGTGAATTTCTAAAAATCCCAGTTTTACTCGCGTGATTGGACGTTCACTACAAAAAAATGTAGAGTTTATAAACAAAAATAAAATGATAGGGACATACTTTACTTCATCTTCAATATATCAGGATATAAATATATCAAATAAGTTTACTGTATTTGGAGGAAACAGGGGAATACAAAACATCGATTTGGTAAATTTTCCATAGGATTGTGTCAAACTGCTAAGAGGTCCCCTTTCCTGTTAATAAGGCCAATTGGCTAACCAACACAGCAATCTGCGTGGCACCGCTTGTTAATAAAGAAACTACATTTGCAAATGCGATTTCGTAAGTTCAGCAACGAAATGAGCCAGTTTGAAGAAAGCGAATCTGTTTCGACTTTCACTTGATCGCGTGGACCTGCGTTTGTGACCGAGGGCGCCACAGTCTATTTATTACCTAGCACGTTCAAGTACTTGCTTTTATGGCGGCACTTTAGTTGCTATTTCCGCCGCATACATTATGATTGGAGCGATCACGTGAACGAAGGAAATTGGTAAAACGATTGCGGTTGTGCAGAGTTACGATAGCGTAACTTTATTAACATCTGATTTGAAAGAGAAATGTACGTCATTACATACATACATATATACAGTGCAACCTAGCTCCCGTTGTGTTTTTTTTAAAATGACCTAAGCTGTTTGCCTCAGATGGCCTCTACAGCTTTACCGGCTGCTTTAGCTCAGGAGGCGCTCGACCCAAAAAAAATACTCCCGTTTAGAGTAGTATGAGAATAGGAAGAGACTATTTCTTTCCACTTGCTACGATCCTGACATACGGCTCGCGTTTCAAATCAAAATCCTACTTACAAATGCGAAAGTTTGTGATGATGGATGGATGTTTGTTACTCTTTTATGCCAAAACTACTGAACCGATTGAGCTGAAATTCGGTGTGTAGATAGCTTAGACCCTGGAGTAACACATAGGGTACTTTCATTCCTGATATTCCCACGGGAACATTGTCTACTCGTGTGGAACCGGATACATAGCACAGCAAGTAAAAATCATGACGTCTCTAGTTCAATACCCGGGTCAGGATTTTTTTTTATGATAATGAGTAATATAACAATACGAGCAAATCAGGTGCCTGATGGTAAGCATCATGATTGCCCATATCAGACACAGGGCCACCCAGTGTTTTAATATTCAAAATTGTGTGCAGCACTGCACTGCCCCTGTCACCCTGAGATATTAGTCGTTGAATCTCGTCATGCCCAGTAATTTCGCTGGTAACATTGTCCTTCAGACCGGAGCACAGTAATGTTTGCACATTACTGCTTGGCGGATGAATAACTGGCAGTACCACACTGCCCCAGGCGGGCCCCTGCAAAAGAGGCCTACCACTACACTAATATAATAAGTTCTAATTTTAGTAGAACATTTGCTTAATTCATAAGAATTAATGGCGATACTAATAAATATTATTTATGTACATTTGAATCTTATTATAGGACCTATAAAAAAAAATGTAATGTCTAACATAACATAATTTTCCCGAAGGGGTAGGCAGAGGTGTACCCAGGACTCAGTCCCATAGTAGACACACCCACATTTCGCCAGAATGTTATTGGTCCCATGTAATAGGGGGCGAGCCAATTGCCATCATACCGGGCACAGTTCCAGACTCCACGCAGTTATTGAGATAATTCCTAATGGAAAAATCCAATATTTAACACTGCCTGACCTGGGGATCGAACCCGTGACCTCTTGATTGGCAGTCGAGCATGCGCCCTCTACGCCACCAAGGCAGTCATGTCTACGTGGCCCAGAAACCAACAAATCCTTTGACGGACTGTAGTTCTGATCGTTCAGATATTATCTGACCACTCAAACGTGAATAACTATATTACTATAGAACACAGTGGGTCTCAATTAGATCAATAATAAAAACACTAACATCTATTGTCTTACCGATGTTTAGAAGTTAAATATCAATGCGTTGATTCACTAACAGTCAGAGAATTGTACTGGCAGGGGCGATGTTATAATATACTAGCAGTGCCCCGCGGTTCCACCCGTGTATACATCGTTCCCGTGGGAATATCGAGGAAAAAAGTACCCCATGTGTTATTCCAGGGTCTAAGGTACCTACATACCAAATTTCAGCCGAATCGGTTCAGTAGTTTTGGCGTGAAAGAGTAACAAACATCCATCCATCCATTCCCACATTTATAATATTAGTAGGACTAGCTGTGCCCCGCAGTTTCACCCGCGTAGACATAGTTACCGGGAAAATATCGAGGAAAAGAGTAGCCGATGTGTTATCCAGGGTCTCTAAACATCTATATACAACATCATTTGTATAATTATGTGTTACAAAATAGTGTAGTAATAATTAAAGGGTGTATTTACCCATCCACCTTAACAATTTGCAAAAGAAATATTTTTTTTATGATAGTGAGTGACATGACGAGCAAATCAGGTGCCTGATGGTAAGCATCATGATTGCCCATATCCTCAGAGTAAGGATACCAAAGAGAACCAGTCGTGCAAAAATCTGTTCCAAGCCGCGAGTCTGGTACCGCCGCAATATAGTCTGGTACTATGTGGTTAGTTGCATGGCAACCGTAGGCCGTGCGCGTGATGCCAGTGTTAAGTAAAAAGCTAACCGAATAACAACAGATACGTGCGTGAAAGCGATAGCTTTTCATAATTTAGGCATGTATTTACAATAATTTTAGGAATTTATATAGCCATATTGCGTGTTTCTATTTTATTTTTATTTTTTTAACACAATAAAATGGACAACAGCGCTTTGTTCGAATGAAAAACTATGAAGTCGATTACATTTTAAATATTTTTGGACAATATTATCCGAACATAAATATATTTTTTTACATAAATTAAGGTTTGGCATTAACTACCTAGTGGATTGAAAACATTCAAAACATTGAATTAAATATTTGGCTATTTTATCTCAATAACGCACTGTGCATTATAATATTATATTTTTTGTTTCTAATTGGTTTACATTGCATAGTCCTCGTTAATTTTACAATTTATGATAACATTTTAATATTTTTGTGACTTTCTACTATTTATTAAGAGTATAAAAGTAATCATATCGCGTAACTATTTAGAATAATATCGTCAAAGGCCCTTTCTACGTGCTAGAATCAGGCCCACGAACCTGTACTCACTTTTAAACCGAGATTCTATCATGTAACTTAATTATCTTTACAAACATAAATTACATTTTAATTTTAAAACTTTTTGACCGTTTTAAATTTTATTTCTTGTAATATATATTTATAAAAAAGTGTGATTAATTTATTTAAAAAATTTAAATATGTAAATCACTAAATATTTTAGTGCATATAAGTCTACTCCAATGCTCCTATGTTCGCCCGCGTCGCTTAGTGTCAAATTTAACATTGAACTTCATAGGGTGAAAAATCGTTCAATCCAAATTAGGCTTTAAAACAATCAGGTAAATAGAGTTAAATTCAAATAATAGAAATTCAGCAGATGTCAAAGCGCGTAATTGTCAGTGATGGACACCTTTTTGTGAAGCTTGTTCAGGGATTGTGCGTCTGTAGAAGGAAGCGATTCAACGTCATTGCCCATATCAGACATAGTGCCACCCAGTGTTTTAAAATTCAAAATTCTGCGCGGCACTGCACTGCGCCTGTCACCCTGAGATATGAGTTGTTGAATATCATCATGGCCAGTAATTTCGCTGGTAACATTGCCCTTCAGACCAGAACACAGTAATGTTTGCACATTACCGCTTGGCGCATGACTAACTCGCAAAGGTGTGGTACTTCCCCAGACGGCCCCCTGCAAAAGAGGCCTACCACTACAATTATTGCTATACTAGTGTAAGAACAGCGCCTTTGTCCGCTCTCAATTATGAAATATGGGAGTTTTATAACAAAACTTTGACGCTCTTTTTGGGCACCTTAGAATGTGAATTTTTAACAATCCTTTCTTATCTCACGTCCAGACAACAAAAACAACCTACATTCCAAGTTTCAAGTCTCTAGGTTCAGTGGTTTGGGCTCAGCGTTGCATGTCAGTCAGTGAGTCATTTAGGATTTTATAATATATACTTAGTGATTCGTAATTGGGAGATTTTTTTCGCGAGTTTCGCAATTATTTTGTTTGAAAGTTGTTATGTGGTGATTTTTTTTCAAGTTTGTGGGGTCGCCACCCTTGTCCCACGGCCGCCATCTTGAAAATAGGGGTTGAAATGGATTTTACGGATATTTAATAAAAAAAATGTTTTAACATTTTTTGTTGCAAAATTAAATTCTCTACAACATTGGTCCAGTAACTTTTTGTCGTAGAACTATAAATAAAAAAGTTATAAGCGAAAATCTTCAGAAATTCGAGATAAAATATTTATCGATGTAACTTTTTTTTATCATTTTACGAAAAAATGATATCTGACCATTTTTGTAAATCGTTTTTTGCAAATGCAAAGGAAACTGTGGAGCGATGTGTGGATGTCGAAAAGCAGGACTCAAATGTTCTGCAGTGTGCTTCCATTGTTCTGGAGAGACTTGCAGCAACGTAATGGAACTCTCAGAATTAATAAATGAAAATGACTTTGATGATGAACCGCCAACATTAACACCCCTTCCTTCGCCAGTTCTCCCACTGGTATTTAATTCAGAAAGCCGATCAGATGCTGAGCCGCAGCCTGGTCCATCGAAACGACTGAGGACGGAGTAGTTCTAATTTAGAAAATCACCGTGGATTATGTCTATTGGGGATACCACGTAAAAAAAAACGCGCCTCTAGACTCTACCTCGTGGGTGGTGGGGAAAAATATTGCAAAATTTGTAATTAAAAAAGTTATAACAAAATTAAAAAAAAAACAAAATAACTGATGACATTATTAGTACACACGTATAATATAGGTATAGTTAAGAGTACTAAAAAATAGTACTCACTTCGGAGCGCTGTAAAACCTTAGCAATTGACTTAATGAAAAAATGATGCAAATAAAAGTTGTTCCTAAAAAAACGATCTACAAAAATGGTAAGATATAATTTTTTCGTAAAATGATATAAAAAAGTTACATCGATAAATAATTTTTCTCGAATTTCTGAAGATTTTCGCTTATAACTTTTTTATTTATAGTTCTACGACAAAAAGTTACTGGACCAATGTTGTAGAGAATTTAATTTGCAACAAAAAATGTTAAAACATTTTTTTTTATTAAATATCCGTAAAATCCATTTCAACCCCTATTTTCAAGATGGCGGCCGTGGGACAAGGGTGGCGACCCCACAAACTTGGTTTTAGCTTTACACTGACCCCCCCTACACATCAAAAAAATAAAATTGCGTCCTCTAAAAAACGCAACCCCAAATGTAACTTTTCAATGGACTATACATAAATATAGTTTTCAGTTAAAATACGATCACGCTATCGAACCTAATCTTTAAAAAATAAATATTCAACTTAACCAAGCATTGATAAACATTGATAGCCGTTATCAGTACAAACATGATATGTTATTGATAAGCATCGACAATGCTACAGTGAACGGTTGAAAAACATGATCTATTTACTTAATAGTGATAGAGCTATTTGTTAATTAGGGTCGATAGACTACTTGCAAACCTAAATTTAACGACATGAGGTAACGACTGCCATCTACATCCTACTAACATAACTGTAGTGGTAGGCCCTTTTTAGCAGGGGGCCGCCTGGGGAAGTACCACACCTTTGCCAGTTATTCATCCGCCAAGCAGTAATGTGCAAACATTACTGTGTTCCGGTCTGAAGGGCAATGTTACCAGCGAAATTACTGGCCATGACGGGTTTTAACAACTAATATCTCAGGGTGACAGGCGCAGTGCAGCGTACAATTTTGAATTTAAAAACACTGGGTGGCACTGGGTCTGATATGGGCAATCATGATGCTTACCATCAGGCACCTGATTTGCTCTTCTTTTTCTCTCTTCTCTCTATAAAAAAAAATGAAAAAAGTTATCTTTCCAACAGGTTAACAAAACGCTAGCGTGTTCTCTAATTCGACCCCAGCGCACTCTAGCGCTGTTTTTATGTGTTTTTTTTTATGATAGTAAGTAACAAGACGAGCAAATCCAGTGCCTGATGATTAGCACCATGATTGCCCATATCAGACAGTGCCACCCAGTGTTTAAAATTCAAAATACTGCGCGGCACTGCACTGCGCCTTTTACCCTGAGATATAAGTTGTTAAATCTCATCATGCCCAGTAATTTCGCTGGTAACATTGCCCTTCATACCGGAACACAGTAATTGTTTGGCGGATGAATAACTAGCATAGGTGTGGTACTTCCCCAGGCGGCCCCCTGCAAAAGAGGCCTACCACTAGGAGGCCGTGTTTATGTTTGTTCCGTTTTCACGCTAAAACTACCGAACCGTATGGATTTAAATTCGTTATGTAGATAGTTTAGAAACATACATTCACGCCTTTTTCCCGAAGGGGTAGGCAGAGGTGTACCCAGGACTCAGTCCCATAGTAGATACATCCACATTTCGCCAGTATGTTATTGGTCCCATGTAATAGGTGGCGAGCCTATTGCCATCTACCGGGCACAGTTCCAGCCAGACTCCAGGCAGATATTGAGATCATTCCTAATGGAAAATCTAATATAACACTTTGCCTGAACTAGGGATCGAACCCAGGACCTCATGATCGGCAGCAGCGCTTGGGAACCACTACGCCACTACGTTTAATGACGAGAGTAAAACTTTTAGACGATCACCCATTGATTTAAAGAAAAGGGGAGATGAGGTACTGGCAGCCCGATAATGAAAAGCTCAAATTAGGTCCCATTAAGTCCACGTACGTCAGTAAAAATAATTGTTGTCTAGTTCGCACTTCTATCTTAGGTACGTCTCTCTATCTTTGTTGTTTCAAATTGCACATGCCAGTTGTTGAGTAAGCGCTGAGAGAACTTGCCCTATCTCCACTTTTCTTTAAATCAATGCGTTCGGCAGAAAAAATGGATTACAATAATACCTAACTGGGATTTTCCTTTAGTCTATCTAGGTGTAGATTTAAATACTTATATATGATAAATATGACATATTAAGTCACCATTCGTCATGTTTAGATGTAACGACGTCAGAGGTTTTTTCATTTGCTATTAATTTTATTAAAACACTAGTGTAAGACAGCTGCTTTGCCCGCTCGCTATTATGAGACATAGCAGTTTAATACCAAAACTTTGACGCCCTTTTTGGACCCCATAGAATGTGAATTTTTAAAAATCCTTTCTTAGCACACGTCCAGACAAAGAAAACAACCTACATTCCAAGTTTCAAGTCTCTAGGATCAGTGGTTTGGGCTCTGCGTTGCATGTCAGTCAATGAATCATTTAGGATTTTATAATACAGTAATTATTTCACGTGCCTACTTATCTTAATTTGTCTTTCCCACCATACGTAGATTACGTACAAAGTTTCTGAATAGTTTTTAATAAAAAAAAATCGCTTTGCATAAAGCAATAATATTATGTAGAAGAATAAAACGACAAATACTACATTACAAGTTTCTTGTTCTTTTTGTAATAAGAAATCCAATAAATATTTCATTTACCTGTGGAATTTTCTGATTTTCTGACATCGTCATAACAATAATATATTATTTTTCCTTCTCTATGTTTATACATCTCCTCTTTATGTTTATACATACATCTTTAACGACGAGCAAATCAGGTGCCTGATGGTAAGCATCATGATTGCCCATATCAGACACAGTGCCACTCAGTGTTTTAAAATTCAAAATGCGCTGCGCCTGTCACCCTGTGATATTTTTTGTTGAACCTCGTCATGGCCAGTAATTTCGCTGGTAACATCGCCCTTCATACCGGAATACAGTAATGTTTGCACATTACTGCTGGCGGATGAATAACTGGCAAAGGTGTGGTACTTCCCCAGGCGGGCCCTTGCTAAAGAGGCCTACCACTACAAAATAACATAATAAACATAATACATTTAATATTTTAAAAATCGAAATATAATAATAGATAATTGAAAGTAAATTAAATTAAAGTACAAAATCGAATTAAAAGGCATTGCCGAAATTTCCACGAGAACGAAGACCCAGCGTTTTTCTATTAAAGAAATAAGAAATAATCCATTCATTGAAAGTCACGTGGTTTAAAGAAAACACAATGCACATACGCAACATGACCTTTGATTAAAACATTATAATTACTAAATGTACCTCTATATTTACCTACGTCAATTGTTACATTATTTTTTATAATTGTATTTTAAGTTTTCTTGTTATATACAGTCAAACCTTGTTCCCTATATTCTTGTTGATAGAAAAGAATTTATATACTTTAATGCATCATCAGCATCGTGTCCTAATTTCTGTAGTGGTAGGCCTCTTTGCAGGAGGCCGCCTGGGGAAGTACCACACCTTTGCCAGTTATTCATCCGCCAAGCAGTAATGTGCAAACATTACTGTGTTCCGGTCTAAAGGGCAATGTTACCAGCGAAATTACTGGGCATGACGAGATTCAACAACTAATATCTCAGGGTGACAGGCACAGTGCAGTGCCGCGCAGAATTTTGAATTATAAAACACTGGGTGGCACTGTGTCTGATATGGGCATTCATGATGCTTGCCATCAGGCACCTTTGCTCGTCTTGTCATTCAATATCATAAAAAAAAATATATATATAGGTATATGGTTGCCAAACCTATACAACCAAAACTTTATTTTTAATTTACATTTTATTAACAGACTCTAAAACAGATGTTATTACCAAATAACTAACTGGTTAATTGGGCTCTCAGAGGGTAAATTCAAAACCTATATAAAATCTACTTTACTAAAGAAGGCTTATTATAAAGTCAATCAGTACTTAGAGGACAAAGATGCCTGGAAACTTCTGCATAACCGCCTCGCGGCACCTTCAAAGAAAACAAATGTAACCAAACCAAATATTGTGAAACTATCTGTTGAAAAAATTAAGCCCTACAAGTTTCTTGTGCGTTCTTCTGGTAGAGGTATCTTTCAGAACGCATGGTAGACTCAGTACTGTTTATCTTGATTGACGTGCAAAAGTGTCAGATTGTGACCTATTTGAATAAATCTTTTTGACTGAGTTTGAAATACCCAGCTTAGAGCATCAAAATCACAAAAGGTACTGCGAAATCTTGTAAATAAACTTGTAAAAAATCACTTCACATAGATTTACGTAAAATCTATCGTCACTTCGAATAGAAAAGTAAATGGAACTTGCGTCACATTAAAACAATAAAAAAAAGAAAAGTAAATCACAGTCGCTCGCACAGCTTTAAATTTGGAAAGTCCGATTGTTACCCGAGCAAAAATACAAGAACGGTCAACGCGTACGCGCGCTTCGAAGTCGCGGATAAACTGAGCAATTGAGGTTGGACGAGATTAAGCGGGCTAGGGAAGGGACATCGTCTATCGATATGTCCCCGCTGAATCGTTTAATCGAGTGTGTTTCATTCAGAGTTATATAAAAAAAACCGGTGGCTCTATGAAGGGCTTGTTTTGCAGGCATTCAAAAATTCGTTACCACCAAAACCAAACCTTTTTTTTTTTGTTTTCTTTCGTCGTAAATTGAGAGAATAAATAACGCATTCGAAAACTGATATTTTTTAAGCTTAAGTAAATTACCTCCCTAACATTTTAGGGGAATAAAAAAGATCGGTTAAGTAAATTTTTCAGGATTGTGTCAAATTGTTAAGGTGGTGTTACTTCTTAATGATCCAAATAAGATCGCGTTAAACTTTTTTATTGATTTCTTCAATTATTGGTAGTGGGTGTACCTATTATGGGACTGAGTCCAGGGTACACTTCTGCCTCCCCCTTTGGTAAAAAGGCGTGAAGAGATAAGGTTATCTTAATATTAAGATAAGATAATCTTAATATGTGAGTATACTGGTCGCAATAAAGCTTATATTCTATTCTATTTGCTTGATAGATAGATTGCGTAGATTTTTTCTTTTATTCTTAATGTTTCCCCACTCGACAAAATTTTACAATAGTTTGTAAGGGTAAAACAATGGTAGCTGGAATATTCAGAATGAATGAAAATTAAACTGGTAATATCCCTTTCTCTACAGGTTTTACTATGTATGACTATATACAAATCGATATATTTTCAGTGGTTATCGATAAGGCTGTGTCCCAACCCTAGTGAGATTACCGGACTTAGATGACTGATAGGTATCTCCCACTTCTTTAGACCTTGTTAACGATTTCTGCTTCGTACCTACATACAATAAATAATAGAGTGCATATAGATAATGTCACGGGGCGCTGTTATAGAACGTAGCACTAAACTTATGTGCGGCTATGGACGCATGGGAATTAGATTAGTAACAATACCCGGGACCATTCTCTACATACAGATAATGTTCCTGTCACGGGGCGCTGTTATAGAACGTAGCACTAAACTTATGTGCGGCTATGGACGCATGGGAATTAGATTAGTAACAATACCCGGGACCATTCTCTACATACAGATAATGTTCCTGTCACGGGGCGCTGTTATAGAACGTAGCGCTAAACTTATGTGCGGCTATGGACGTATGGGAATTAGATTAGTAACAATACCCGGGACCATTCTCTACATACAGATAATGTTCCTGTCACCGGGCGCTGTTATAGAACGTAGCACTAAACTTATGTGCGGCTATGGACGCATGGGAATTAGATTAGTAACAATACCCGGGACCATTCTCTACATACAGATAATGTTCCTGTCACGGGGCGCTGTTATAGAACGTAGCACTAAACTTATGTGCGGCTATGGACGCATGGGAATTAGATTAGTAACAATACCCGGGACCATTCTCTACATACAGATAATGTTCCTGTCACGGGGCGCTGTTATAGAACGTAGCACTAAACTTATGTGCGGCTATGGACGCATGGGAATTAGATTAGTAACAATACCCGGGACCATTCTCTACATACAGATAATGTTCCTGTCACGGGGCGCTGTTATAGAACGTAGCACTAAACTTATGTGCGGCTATGGACGCATGGGAATTAGATTAGTAACAATACCCGGGACCATTCTCTACATACAGATAATGTTCCTGTCACGGGGCGCTGTTATAGAACGTAGCGCTAAACTTATGTGCGGCTATGGACGCATGGGAATTAGATTAGTAACAATACCCGGGACCATTCTCTACATACAGATAATGTTCCTGTCACGGGGCGCTGTTATAGAACGTAGCGCTAAACTTATGTGCGGCTATGGACGCATGGGAATTAGATTAGTAACAATACTCGGGACCATTCTCTACATACAGATAATGTTCCTGTCACGGGGCGCTGTTATAGAACGTAGCGCTAAACTTATGTGCGGCTATGGACGCATGGGAATTAGATTAGTAACAATACCCGGGACCATTCTCTACATACAGAGAATGTTCCTGTCACGAGGCGCTGTTATAGAACGTAGCACTAAACTTATGTGCGGCTATGGACGTATGGGAATTAGATTAGTAACGATACTCCAGGGTCTAAGCTACCTACATACCAAATTTCAGCAAAATCTGTTCAGTAGTTTCTGCGTGAAAGAGTAACAGACATCCATCTATCAATCTAACCAAAACCGCGCTAGATAGCGCTAGAGGTGAGTTAGAACTAGCAAACGTTTTGTTCACCTGTTAAAAATGTAAGTTTTTTACATTGTGATTAGTGTATCGCATTATGACACACCCGCGTCTAAGTAGGTACATAATAAGTGGATATAAAATATCGCTGATAACCTAATTTCGCCTTAGGAACTAGATACTATTAATATAATTGTTATCAGTGTATTAATTACGGAATACGAGTACTAAAATATTTATTGGTTACCTACCTACTATCTTCTTCCAAAATAAAATATATCCCTTAAAAATTCATTTCATTCATTTTGTAGGTTCAGTCGATTTTTTTTTGGGTATTGTTTAGGTTTACCTGTCAGTACATGTTTAGGTCTACCTGTCAGTAGATGTTTAGGTCTACCTGTCAGTAGATGTTTAGGTCTACCTGTCAGTAGATGTTTAGGTCTACCTGTCAGTAGATGTTTAGGTCTACCTGTCAGTAGATGTTTAGGTCTACCTGTCAGTAGATGTTTAGGTCTACCTGTCAGTAGATGTTTAGGTCTACCTGTCAGTAGATGTTTAGGTCTACCTGTCAGTAGATGTTTAGGTCTACCTGTCAGTAGATGTTTAGGTCTACCTGTCAGTAGATGTTTAGGTCTACCTGTCAGTAGATGTTTAGGTCTACCTGTCAGTAGATGTTTAGGTCTACCTGTCAGTAGATGTTTAGGTCTACCTGTCAGTAGATGTTTAGGTCTACCTGTCAGTAGATGTTCCCCGTTTAGTTATTACAACCTTAGAATTAAGAATTATGACATTGCAAAAAATAAATAAATAAAAGAATAATAATAATAACGTCAAAATGTAATATTATGATTTATCATACAAATACTCCTTGACACAGTAGATATACTATCAATAACTAGTAACGAATCTACCGCGCGTTCGGATATATACCTCTACAAGAAGAACGCACAAGACACAATATTTGGTTTGGTTACATTTGTTTGCTTGTAAGATTGGCCACCTTCCCCTTTTTTTCTTTACCAAGTAGCAACTAATTATTGCTATGACATTTATTACAGGCGTTAAAAACACTTCGACAGACTGCCTCTGTGGCGTAATAGACGCAAGCTAGACACCAGCCCCGGTAGCACAGTGACCAGGGAAAACGAAGTCCCAGGGGGTTAGAACGAGACAGCAGATATGAATTGTTCGGGCGCGAAAGAGAAAAGAAACGGAGAAAGCTTGTTATCCCCGTGCCATGCTATGATAGATCATAAGATAGATAGATAAACTTTATTGTACACCATACAGAGAACAAATTATGTATATACAGTAGGCGCAGTTAGTCATGAAGTCCGAGTTCAATCCCCAGGTCAGGCAAACTTAATATATTATGGGATTTTTACATTAGGAATTTATTTTATTTTTATTTATTCAAAACATAATACAGATTACAATCTAAAAGTGACTATACAATAAGGATCTACATCAGCGGTTTACCACCAGTGGTCCGCAAAAGCCAAAATATGGTCCACAAATGATTTTAAATTTAGCTGGCGGTGAACTGTTGGTCGTCCTTGGTCTTGGAGGCTGTACGCGGGGCTGAATTCAATCTTCACTTCCCAGAATATACCGAAGGAGCTAAAGTTCATCAAAAACTGATTTGGAACCACTTTAGTACGGACGCAGCTGAAGTAACTAAAGGAATCCAGGAAGAACTCCTTGAATTCCAAAAAGGTGTGATTGTATGTTATATTAGTATTAGTTAGTTAGTTAGTTTTTTGTAGTGGTAGGCCTCTTTTGCAGGGGGCCGCCTGGGAAAGTACCACACCTTTGCCAGTTATTTGTCCGCCAAGCAGTAATGCGCAAAGATTACTGTGCCGGTATGAAGACAATGTTACCAGCGAAATTACTGGTCATGATGAGATTCAACAACTTATATCTCAGGGTGACAGGCGCAGTGCAGTGCCGTGCAGAATTTTTAAATTTAAAACACTGGGTGGCACTGTGTCTGATATGGGCAATCATGATGCTTACCATCAGGCACCTGATTAGCTTGACTTGTCACTCACTATCATAAAAAAATAAAATAAAAATAGTAGCTTAGGGCCTGTTATAACATATAATAGAGACAATTTCGACGGGTACTATGTGACATATTATGTAACATTTTATTATAATTAGTACTTACAGCCCTTTCTCCAACATTTCTGTTGTTTCATCTGTAATATAAAAAAAAAATTATCTCTTGATTCAAAAGCTCTAAAACCCAGCAAATCTGAGAAGTACCTTTGGAAGTTTGACATTTCATCTTTTCAAACTTTAAGAGAGAAATAACTTTGCCACACTCTGGACACTCAACTAAATTCCTAAAAGATGTGCTATAACTACCTACTACACAGACACTGCACACATGGAGTTTTGTACACATGCAAGAGTGTGCGTGATGTGATTTTTGAGCCAAGCAGGGCTCGTGGAGAGTTCAATCTCACTCGCAGGGTGAGAAAGGCCTGATTGGTGGGTGGATGACAGTGTCCATTCTAAACGTAGTATTATTATCTGTTCTTTAACTTTCCATAGAGGTAACTCGCACAATTTCAATAACCTTCGCCGTAAAACCATGAATTTATGAATTTTATCACAAGATTTACGATTCTTAATCACTAAATAGAGATTCAAATCCTTCAAACGACTCATAATATGAACTGACAAACAGTACTTCTCAGATTTGATGGTATGTAATAATATATGAATAATTTTAATTTATACTCTGATTATTTATTTATAAACCTTGTTTCTACTGTCTTTGTAAGGTGGTCTGTCAAAAAGTTCCTACATAACAAGTAGGTTTAAATGTAACCCTAAGTCCTCCTCATAATTTTATAGCTTCCACACGTCGCTTTACCACACAATATTAAAAAGTTCACTCTAACTCCAGGTAGGAATCTCATGTAGGTACAACATATATACTTACATAATACTGTAAAAGCAATATTGTTTTAATAGAAACGTATAAATCCTTTCGATTGAATGGACTGACGTCAAGACCACTTAAAAACAAGCTTATACCTTCATATGTCTACGAATTTATAGGTGAAAGTGTTAGCACCATACAAAACCATCAAAGTTTTTAAGAACTATTTTGCTCCAATAACCAATCGAGAAATTATGCGAATTTACCAATAAATAAACATTTTTCAAGTACTCACGGGACATTTTCGGTGCTGTAATGCTATCGACCTTTAATTAGGCCACATAAATCCAAGCACTAATGCAGAAATCTAACAAAAACACAAAAGTTTCATCACGAACGAAACATGATGCAAAATCCTTCGGTTTACGCCCACAATTTAGTCTCAAATGGTAATTAAATGAAAACTATTCACTGCCGGTATGAAAAACGGTAATAGATAAGTTATCGGTTTGAATTTGATGTAATTTTTACTTATTTCCCCCAAAAAATCAAACTCAAAATTTTCATATTCCCTTTTCTTTGTGATGAATGATGGCACTGACAGCTGTCAAAATCAAAAATTGGTAATGACAGCCAACTATGAAAATAACAGCTGATATTTAAATAGGGATGCGAACTTGTTAATGATGATTATATCATCGATTTTCTAGTAGTTGCTGTCTAAAACAAAATGAGTTTATGTAATTATAAGAGAAGTGATTGCAACTGATAAAATGCTATAAAATGTGATGCGTTGAGCGCCGCCTATGAGCGCCAGAAATTTTGTGATAAGGCTCTTAAATCTATGGTTTTGAAAGCTGTCAAAACCATAGACAGGTTTTGACAGCTTTCAAAACCATAGACAAGATTTAAGCACACAGATTCTATCAGCTGTCACTGTCAAAAGTCATAAATGTCAGTGTCAACTTTAGTGAATTTGTAAACCTGTGTCGTAAACAAGCGACGAGGCACGAACAAAATACTAATTCACCTCTTCGTTTTTATTTAATTATATTAATATTTGAAACATATAAGATATGTCCGGCCATAACGTTAACGTGTGTGACATCGGTGAAGATGTGAAAGAAGTCCTCAAGAAGTTTCGTTTCGCAAAACATAACAATAATAGTGCACTCATACTTAAGGTAAGTTTTACTCGCTTGTGTTATTTCCTTTTTTCTAAAGAATGATCCTGAAACTACAAAATTTTCTCTAAATGGTATTTCTAGTGTTTTCATTTTAAAGTCACCCATATATTTAGCATATTATTAACTAGGTACTTCCCTAAGCCACTCCTTACTTAGTCATTCGAGCATATCAGTACACCCACGTCACGATAAATGGATTGATTCTGACTTCCATACATGCATTCAATCACACCTTTTTCCCGAAGACGTAGGCAGAGGTATATACCCAGGACTCAGTCCCATAGTAGATACACCCACATTTCGTCCAGTATGTTATTGGTTCCATGTAATAGAGGGTGAGCTTCCTAGCACAGTTCCAATGTGTGTGTTTGTGTGTGTGAAGTGTGGAGTTAATTCCTAATGGAATAATCCAATAACAGTTTGCCTGACCTGGGGATTGAACTTGGGACCTCATGATAAGCAGTTGAGCTTGCAACCACTGTGCCACCAAGGAAGTCAAAATTCTAATGTACGGAACCCTAAAAGTGTGCCATCTATAATAAATTAATATCCAATATTGTTAAAGTTAATGGGCCTGTAAGGTTCTCGAATAGAGACTATGGACCTGCAAGCGCAGCATAGGACTGACATAGTAGATATATAACCTACTAAAGACAGCAAGAACATTCTGTATGCAAGCCGCGTACATCCGACCTAGTCGGAAATGGGGTAGGCCTATATTCAGCAGTGCAGGTCCTACATCTGAGATTATGACGTTGCACACTGTGCGATTTCCCCGTTCTATTCTACCCCATACATCCAAACTGTGGAATGATCTCCTGCTGCGGTCTTTCCGTTGAGCTACAACATGGGGCTCTTCAAAAGGAGAGTGCATAAAGTGCTGGTCGGGTCGGCAACATACGGGCAATACTCCTGGTGTTGCAGGTATCCAAAGGCGGCGGTAACCGCGAGCCATCAGGCACACCGTCTGCTTGTGCCCCTACCGAAGGCATACAAAAAAATTTCAAATCTGAATGCACTGAAAAGTTTTGCACATCAATTCAGCTATTAATTTTTTATATCTATTTCCAGGTGAATAGAGAAAAACAGGCTCTAGAAGTTGACGAAGAACTAGAAAACGTGGAATTAGAAGAGTTACAAGACATTCTGCCGTCACATCAGCCTAGGTTTATAGTATACAGGTACTAAAACAAACCTACTCTTATTCATTATTAAAACAGCTTTTGCACATCACTGAAGTTGATTAGATTAGATTATCCACGCAGATATCTGCAACGTTTGTGCGACTGATTTGCATGTGGTTGGAGGGTGATACCTCACTAGAGCCACCCTACCTCTCTGAAGAATTTCAGCAGCCCTTTCAGGTTGCTGACAATCTCGGTGAGCGACCCCGGGGTTCCGAGGTACTGTGCCCGGTATGCTGCTACTCCTGTACACTCGAGGAGGACATGAGCAGCCTAATAACGAATAACCTATGTGTATTCCAGTGTCTAAGCTATCTACATTCCAAATTTCACCACAATTGGTTCAGTTGTTTTAGCGTGAAAACGGAACAATCTTACATGCAAATGGCTGTTTTCTGTGCCATCTAGAAAGATGGCGCTGGAGTGGAGTTAGAACTCGCTATCTATTTGATCACCTGTTACAAACATAACTTTCTCAGGTTGTTCTAAGATTTGAGAATATTAGCAGGATATTTTTGTACATTTCAGTCATAAAATGGAGCACAACGATGGCAGAGTGTCGTTCCCAATATGTTTCATATTTTACACCCCGCGAGATGCACATATGGAGTTACAGGTAAATGCAAATTATCCATACATACCACAATACGGTTATGGATAGAGAAATTTCGCCCACGAGCGGGATTTGAACTTGCAACAACCCGGGTGGTGGCACTCTACCGATTGAGCTACCGTGGAGGTTCTAGTCATCCGTGAATTTTTCTATCCCACCCACCTAGAGGCTATAGGGACGTGCGTGTTTGGGTAATTTTTTTCTTTACAAATGATTTATTATTCTGTGAACATGGATGTTATAGAAAAATTTAGATCTGTATGTCCCACCTTGTCGGCATACAGGAAAACAATAAAATTAAAAATATTATACTTATATTATACTAAATATTATCATAATTAAAAACAAATTAAAATTATTATAAATAGATAATGAAAAATAAAATAAATCAATAAATCAGCAATAATCAGTTGATAGTAATATAATGATATTGAACAAAATTATAAATTTTAGTGTATCTACTGTGGGACTGAGTCCTGGGTACGCCTCTGCCTACCTCTTCGGGAAAAAGGCGTTAATGTATGTTACGTTATTATGTTTTATAAATTTTAAAGGTGATTTTAATTTTTTTTTCTAAAGAAACCAGAAAATTTTTGAAAATTCTTTTGGAGGTATTACAAACATTTCCGCTACCACAGGTATTAAACGGTATTTTAAATTGAAAATTGGTTTTTTATTATTAAAGTACAAGTTCAAAAATACACCTTTTACTTAATTTTTGCATACAGCGCACTCTTAATTTTAAATATAATTTACAGGTGATGTATGCAGGCACGCAAAGAGCATTAGCAAATGAAGTCGGCGCCCCTCGCCTCCTAGAAGTGAGAGAAATCGACGAATTAACCAACGACTGGCTCAACTCCAAACTTATGAGATAAAATATCAAGAACACTACAATATACAATATAATCACTATATATTATTGACAACCTCGTTGGCTCAGATGGTAGTAACTGCTTTCTGTGCCGCAGGCCCCGGGTTCGAACCCCAGGTCAAATATTTGTGTGCATGAACATGTCTGTTTGATCTGTCCCTGTGTGTTATAATCTTATATAAGTATGTATATCAGTCATCTGGTTACCATAGTACAGGCTTCTAGCCTAGTTTGGGACCTGGTGACCGTGTGTGGAAGTTGTCCCATATTATTATTATTTTCTTACAAGGTCATGCCTACATTCATTTATACATTCCACAACATATTATAACGTGTTAGAAAGGGTATAATATAATAGGTTAAGGCGCCTTAAGGGTGTACATATCCTTCAAAGAAATTGACACAATCTTATGAAAAATTTACCAAATCGACGTTTTGTATTCCCGTGTTTTCCCGTGTCCCGGATTTGTATAGGAAGTCGACAATTTGATAGATAGATAGATAAATTCTTTATTATTACACCACATCTTAAAAAACTTAAAACTAAAATGGAACAATTTTGCAATTGTTTCTTTTGGAAGTTATTCAGTTTGATGGGGATACACCTAGTATCACAGTATTACTACACGCTTTTGAAACACGTATGTGTATTGTATGTGTTGTGTTTGTGTGTGAATGTTATACGTTATAAATATTGCTTTCGTGGAAAAGAACAGATTAATATGACAAAGTGAAGGAAAACTTAACTTTGTATGAAGATAAATACTATTGCTAAAACTTAACTGCCTGACCTGACTGCCTCGATGGCGTAGTGGGCGCATGCTCGACTGCTAATGTCAGGCAGTGTTAAATATTGGGTTTTTCCATTAGGAATTTTCTCAATAACTGCCTGGAGTCTGGAACTGTGCCCGGTAGATGGCAATAGGCTCGCCCCCTATTACACACCTACTGTACACCTCTGCCTACCCCTTCGGGAAAAAGGCGTGAATGTATGTTATGTAAAACTTAACGCGGCGGCGACCGGAGAATTCCCCATAAAACGTAGTAGTTCAATCATTTGAAATCAGAGCATATTTCCAACATTTAATGACGTCATTCGGAATGAGACACTAGTTATCTAGGTTCCTAATTATATTTTAGTCTAAAATACTTTATATTTGGAGTTATATTTGAAAATACCTATATTTTGTATATTTATCATGTTTTAGTGCAAAGAACTTCTATTTTGGATTGAAATATAATTAGGAACCTAGATAACTAGTGTCTCATTCAGAATAACGTCATTAAATGTTGGAAATATGCTCTGATTTAAAATGATTTAACTAATACGTTTGTATGGGGAAGTCTCCGGTCGCCGCCTCCTCACTATATCAAGCGCACAATACGACGTTCAAAAACAATAACGGGACATTAGTTTTGACATAAATTAAGGGTTAAAGTTTATTGGAAATTTTTAATTATTAGTTTTTTGTTATACACAAGTATATCTTTGGGTGACAGGCGCAGTGCAGTCCCGCGCAGAAGGTGTCACTGTGTCTGATATGGGCAATCATGATGCTTACCATCAGGCACCTGATTTGCTCGTCTTGTTACTCACTATCATAAAAAAAAGGTTATTCCAATAATAATTGCATGTATTTTTTATAAAATTCAAAGTTGCTTACTTTGAATTTTATAAAAAATATGGCAACGGAAAATTTCGAAATTAGGTTACTAATAAGTACTAAATACGTGGAGATAAGATATTATTTATTGTATTATCAGAATGAGTGGTTTCCTGTCATTTGGAACTAAAATTTGAGTCGTGCCGGTAGTGATTTAGAAAGATATTTCAAAATTCTATCAAAACAACTCAAAACACGAGATTTTAGAGATGTTCGTGTAATTAATCCGTCAGTTTTTTTTTATTTCTCTAATGGAAGTATAATATATCCCACGAATAGGTATTTAAATTTGTCAACAGAAAGGTACATTATGTGCATTGATTTAAAGAAAAGGGGAGATAGGATACGTTCTCCCAGCGCTTAACAACTGGCACGTGCAATTTGCTCAGTGTGAAGTTTGCACAGTGACATATAATGAACAACAAAGATAGAAAGACGTACCTAAGACCGAAGTGCGATCGAGACAACAATATTAGTCTTTAGTACAACCTTACTTTACTGACGTACGTGGACCTAATGGGACCTAAGTTGAGCTTGCCATTTTCGAGAAGCCAGTACCTCATATATCCCCTTTTCTTTAAATCATTGCTTATGTGTCATTTTTTTTATTTCACTTAAAAGGCCAGAAAATGTCATCATTATGAATTAAAAAAAGTAATATCAATATGGTTATTGCCGTATTTATAGATCTGTAGGATCTCGTATATTTACTATAATAATAATTAATATAATAAAATATTATGGGTCAGATGGGGCAAGTCTGAGAATGTGGTAATAGGCAGCCATAATATATTATTCCAGAAGTCTGCAATAAAAAAATATTTTAAGGCCATACACTGACCAGTGGGCTCACAGGTCTCGGGTTCGATTTCTGGCAGGACAAATATTAATAAGTTTGATCAGTTTCCGGGTGTTATAACCATATATAAGTTTGTATATTATAAGTGTTCTGGTTATAATAGTACAGCCAGCATGTGACCGTGTATGTTGTCCCATATTATTATTATTTATAGGGATTTTTATGGAAAAATATAAATAATTCTAGCTAATAGGAATTTCTGGCTGTTTATTACATTTACCCCACATGACCCAATAAGATAGATGTGTAATTTAAATTACCATGAATTTTATGAAGCCAAAGTATGTCTTTATATTTTTTCACTAAGTTTCTGAGAAATCGTTTATACCTAAACAAGGCGAAAGTTTTAAAAGAACATGTTCTTTAGTGCTTTGTTTACAAAATACTGATTACCTAAATACGTCTCTTCTATGCATTTACAATTTTATTATATTTTCTATATTTGTATTAATAATATATTACTTATTAATAATAATGATTATTTATTGTAAGAATGTAATAAAAGACACATTTATAAGAATAAAGTTTATTTATGAATAACATGTTTCATTAAAAAATAATTACTAATATAAAATAGGTATTATAAATATGTAATTAGTATGTAAATGCCTTTCTTCAATATATAATACATAGTTAATAATTTCTTTTATATTATTTTACCTAGGAATATGTACTGTTTTTGCAAGTCTAACAATAAGTACATAACTTAAGCCATTTAAAAAAATCTACTTTTGTTATAATCACTAACACACTGTCGCTACAAATACAGTCCCTTAAATATAAGAAGTACTGTTAACAGTTCGTATTTTGCCTTTTTTGAAGGATTTGAATTTAAATTTAGTGATTAGGAATTGTACAACTTGAGTTAAATTCATAATTATTTAATATTGTGTGAGTTACACAGTTATTTCTTGCTTGAAAAGATGAAACGTCAAACGGTACTTCTCCAATATTATTAAGATGGACTGCAATAAAAATAATATCTATCATTTATTCATCAAAGTTGAACTTGAGTCCCATAAGTTTAGCGCTGTGTGTAGGACAGTCCGTCAAGTCGACTCCATGACGCATCATGTCCTTATAATACAATTCTGCTAGTAGTTCATATCCGCACTTAGTCGCTAGTACTTGAGAGGTGGTCGCTGTGAACACTGTCGCCGTCGCTGGGATGTTGAACGCTTTTCCTAAAGGTTTTCTGGAATTAAAATCAAGTGAAATTACTTGTATCAATTATTTTTAGAGAGTCTGTTAATGTAGCAGGAAGAAGAGAGGGAGGGAGACGACGACATGTATCTCACCTAGCTTCAAACAGCCTCGCCCCAATATTCTGTCCGCGATGGTCAGGCAAGACTGTCAGTCCGCTTGACGTTATAAACTTGTCCGTATTATAATGCTTGAAGATGTCCACCAGACCTTCGGCTATTGTGAGGGTTTTCAGGAGTTTCTTCCATGATTCTCCTTTTACCTGGAAACATTATAATTGTTTTTTATTTTAGTGAGTAACAAGACGAGCAAATCAGGTGCCTGACGGTAAGCGTCATGATTGCCCATATCAGACACAGTGCCACCCAGTGTTTTAAAACTCTAAGTTCTGCGCGGCACTGCACTACGCCTGTCACCCTGAGATATTAGTTGTTGAATCTCGTCATGCCCAGTAATTTCTCTGTAAACATTGCCCTTCAGACCGGAACACAGTAATGTTTGCACATTACTGCTTGGCGGATGCATAACTGGCAAAGGTGTCAATAATTGGTCAAATTGAAGTTTAAGGTCGTGCCTACGACCCACAATATAGGCAAGCGTTACTCAGCAATAATGTCCCAGGTTCAATACATCTTGTAATAAACCAGGTAAACCAGTGTAATAACCCAGGGTTTACCACAGATTCCTCAGAATAGTTCATTCCGGTTTGACGGCGCATGTTATTAGCCTACGCAAAGTTATTTCGGCTTGAAAATTGCTTGAAAAGATGAAACGTCAAACGGAACTTCTGAAATTTGCAGGGCTGGAGTTGCTATTTAACAAACTCACCTGTTCAATATCCTCTTCCTCATCGTCTAGACATCTCACGAGTACAATATTGAAGCCGACCAGCTGGTCAGGCTCGCCGTCCACTTCTGTGAAGCAAGCCAAGCTGGCGTCTTGAGAGACGTAGCGCTCCCAGTTGGTTTGTATGGTTTGTATGGAAACTGGGTCTGATGGGATACCTGGAGGATTTGGAATGAGAAGAATAAATTGTTAAGGCATACCTTGGTATAAGGTCGCGTCCTGACCTTGAATGCGCAGTAATCGATTTTTAGATCTGTTTGGTAACAAGAATGAGGTGCGACGGGAGAGGCGGTGCATTGGTCGCTCGGTCGTCTTCACCCCGTCTTACCCCGTTCACGCGTTTCAAGTGTCCTGCGTACAATCGCGCGCATATTTTGTAGAGGTGTGTGAGCGATGACAGCTCGGATAATGAGGACAGTCTAGATGAGGTTGAAGACTCCGAAATTTTATGATTTAATTTTAATTTTACATCTCACGATTAGACGTGTTATTTTGAGTCTATTACTCTCTCAGAATAAAGTAGCACATAATTAGACGTGTCCCTTTGATTAAAAATTTAAAACACGCATGCCCGAACCGCTTACTTCATTCTTTTGTAATACTTACTTGATAAATTAGGTAATTACTCAAAAAACTCTCATAATACCTAATTATGTGCTCCACTGTACACTTTCGCAATGCACCCCTACACTTTTGTCGCGCGCTATTAAACCGTGACCCGACCTTATAGGTAGGAACATTATTTTATTCTACCACCAATAGTTTTCAGAGCGCATGCAAATGATGAATGTTCTTCTATCAATCGTTAACTCTATGCTACGTACTCTGTGTGGAGTTAAAAAGATTAGAACTGCTTTGATTTATTTATTATTTGTATACCTAGGTAAAAAATATTGAATTAGAAATAGTCAAAGAACAAAAGGTAGGATCAGTCTTGATGTACAAAAGTCGCTCTTAAAAGGTTTTGCGTTTTTATTAGCTGTTTATTCCTATATATAGAGTTTCGAGAGGGTGCGTCAAACCAGTTCTGTACGAAAAGAAGAGGCCAGCCTCGATGTGCATGTAATTACTTAATTACCTAAATATTACCTAAAACAGCACACAGAGGCTCGTCCCTCAAAAAGACTTCAGTCATTAGGTCCAAACATTGTTTTTTGTGTTCTCCCATGTCGCGAATTTGATACCTACAAATAGAATAATTTAAAGTTATAATTCATCAAATATCCTCTTAGAATTTAATTTACGGAAATATGGCCATAATATTGATCTTTGTTAAGCTGTTAGGGCTGTCAGGCTACATTTTACAAACTTTATGTAAGCATCACAGTTTTACAGGAAAGAGGACCTCTTAGCAGTTTGACACAATCCTATGGAAAAATTACTGAATCGATGTATTCCATTCCCCTGTTTCCTACGAATACAGTAAACCTATTTGATATATTTAGATATTTTAATGATGAAGTATAAGTATGTCCCTATTTCCCTACCATTTTAATTTTGTTTATAAACTCTACATTTTTTTGTAGTGAACGTCCAATCATGCGAGTAAAACTGGGATTTTTGGAGGTTCACTATGAAAAAACCAAGGACATAAGAAAAATTAAAATAACAGGAAAATAGGTTACTTTACTATACAATATCAGGATATAAATTTATAGAATGGGTTTATTATATTCGGAGGAAACAGGGGAATACAAAACATCGATTTGGTAAATTTTTAATAGGATTGTGTCATATTCCTAAAGGCCATTTACGCTCATAAAGTTGTAAAAATATTAAAGACACCTTAAATAAACAATAAAATCTGTATATATCATATCTGTATAACATAATTTCATACAAAATTATTAAAAAAAAACTGTAACGTCAAATATAACATCATTTTTAAAATGTTTTTTTTTATTGGATATATACGATTCCTTTATAATTTTAATCCTCCTCCTTAGTCGTTCACTCTTGACAGAGTGGTCGTGGTTGATGACTCTGCATTTCCATTGGCTAAAGCAACCCTCGCGATGTGCCTCCACTTGTTGCGGTTCTCAGCGTCTCGGGAACTCTAGATTATGGATGTTGAAAAAATATATATTCAAAGTATTTTGGTAAAGAATTCAATTTAAAATTTCTTACATGTGCGCCGGCTTTCCATCTCTTTCTCTCCCTTTAAATCTCGACCACACTTGACCTACTGGCACATCTGCTGGCCTTTTCCATGGCATGTTGCTAATTTATTTAAAGAAATCTAATAAATTGTGATTTATGGTAACACACTTTTTAAAATTTTCGCGCCACTATTAGTTGCAACTTTGGTGAATAAAAAATTAAAATCCTTTTGAAGTTTATCGTTAAGTTTTTTAAAAACATTCCAATCCACTTTGTTTTTTTTTATAGTTTCCCGCCACAATAGCTCAAAAAAGTTTCAAGCTTTGTGAGCTCTTTGGACTTGCAGATTATTCACGACTTTTTGTTTGCTGTGAAGTAGATATTTGTTATATAATCCGCGTTAACAGTACAACTAAGCGATCAAAACTACGCGCAATGGAAACTAATGCAATGTTTATCTCAAAGATACCAAATTATTTATCGATAAATCGTTGGAATTTGTATTTTATTGGCTGGCAATACAGTTTCCATAGCTGTTTTGAATAATTTTGTAGATATTTGTGTAAATGTATAGATGAATGCGTGTGTGTGTGATTGTGTGTTTCCATTAGTAGTCTAAATAATATCTCTTCTGACATGAAGTTTTTTAGGGCTTTGAAAAAAAAATTAAGAGAACAAGACGAAACTTTTTTATTTTGTGCTACTGTATTTTTCATATCAAATTGTATATCAAGCGATTAGACCCATCCATAAAAATATTTTATATTTATTACTATAATTTAAGTGTATATTAATTTAAGTTTTTTTTATATAAATGATTATTATGAATTAACCTGCAGTATAGTAGCTGTGCCCCGAATTCACCCGCGTAGACATTGTTCCCGTGGGAATATCAGGAGAAAAGTACCTACCCTATGTGTTATTCCAGAGTCTACCTACATCCCAAATTTCAACACAATCCATTCAGTAGTTTTTGCGTGAAAGAGGAACAAACATCCATCCATCCATCGATCCACCCTCACAAACTTTCGCATTTATAACATTAATTAAATAGGAATTAATGAAAATGTATCCTAACCTTTTCATTAATATCATAAATTTTTATTATGATATTAATTAATTCCACTTAATAATGATCTGAGTTGTAAAATAATAGATAGATAGATAGATAGATACCTACGTATTAAAGTATTAAGTCTGGTATGGATTGAATTGAAAACACCTAGTATCGGAATCGGAATAACCCCGTAAGTAGGTATATTTATGTATATTATAATATTAATTTCATGTAGGTACAACCATATTATAATAGTGAACGGTAAAATAACGTGTGTAAATGGAAACGCACTGCTTCAAAAACATGTTTCGTATGACGTAACTTGACATAATCGTACACATACAAAGGTAAATTACAGACTATATGTGTGTATTGTATGTGTATTCAGCATCTATAATATAGATGCTGAATATATTATGTAGGTAGTAGCTAATTAAGTATAGGAGTATATATAGGCATAATATAATATTATTATGAGTGTTTTTTTTATGATAGAGAGTGACAAGACGAGCAAATCAGGGGGCCTACCATGACCGGCTTAGAGCAGGGCAATTTCAGCCGAAATCTGAGCTGCCTTGCAATTTCGTAGCATAAACTCTGTAGCAGGCGAGTCAGTCGATGTCACGTGGTCATCGCAGGGCAGCGGTCACGTGACCACGCTTACACGACAATTGGCCTGCGCTAACGGTAGTATGACGCGTATAGTGACATTTCAAATCCGATTTATAACGTGCTCTACTGTCAAACTTAGCAGGCGATCGTAATAGTCTTTTTCTGACCTATTTTCCACTTTTTCAACTTTATAAAATTTTGGTATCGACATGGACGGCTCGGACCTCTTGGATTTTATTGAAGAAGAATTTGACGAGTTAGAGAGAAACGCTCGAATTCAAAGAAGAGTGGTTAGAGATTCCAATAATCCCTTCGAGACTCTGAACGAGAGTCAGTTTATCAGAAGATATCGTCTTCATAAGGATTTAGTTCGGCTGCTTTGTGAAGAAATGAAGCCATTCATGAAGCAGGCGAATAAATCTTGTGATTTGGCAACTGAGACTAAGGTATGTAAATATTTTAATTCCGCTTTTTAAAGCAGTACCCTAATATTTCACCTTCTTCCCTAACTTAGGTACTTATTATTTCAGCTTAATAATAGTTGATTAATTACCTAAAAAACTATAATTTTATTACAATACTTCCTAGAGTAACCACACACCAAAGATGGGAAACAACCCCCAAACTCTTGTGTTTGAATTGTTTGAGTTTATGCTTCGAATTTTGTCTCTATGTCAATACTATGCCATTTATAATTGTAGATTGTTTATAAATAAAATATTTGATATGTATCTCTTGTAGGTCCTTATAGCACTGTCATTCTATGGCACTGGCTCATATCAGAGGGTCATAGGGGATATTGCTGGACACTCGGTGTCCCAAGAGACAGTGTCGTTGGCTTTAAGCCAAGTAACCAAGTGTCTTAACTTGCCACACTTCCGAAATAAATATATTGTATTTCCAAAGGACATCACACAGCGAAGGAAAAATATAATAGAGTAAGAAATACTTCTTTATTAGTTAGAAATATATTTTTAATAATAACTACCAATTTTTTACATTATTAATTTTATTTCAGTTTTAACAATAAATTTGGAATGCCTGGAGTGTTAGGCTGCATTGATTGCACACATGTTGCAATTATACGACCTAAGCTCCATGAAGAAAGGTATTATTGTCGGAAGCAGTACCATTCTTTGAATGTGCAATTGGTAAAGTTATGTTTTATTAATATTTTAAAAATTGTAATTAAAACATTAACATACATTCACGCCTTTTTCCCGAAGGGGTAGGCAGAGGTGTACCCAGGACTCAGTCCCATAGTAGATACACCCACATTTCGCCAGTATGTTATTGGTCCCATGTAATAGGGGGCGAGCCTATTGCCATCTACCGGGCACAGTTCCAGACTCCAGGCAGTTATTGAGATAATTCCTAATGGAAAAATCCAATATTTAACACTTTGCCTGACCTGGGGATTGAACCCGGGACCTCTTGATTGGCAGTCAAACATGCGCCCTATACGCCACCGAGGCAGTCAATAAAATTATATTAAATATTAAAATAAAGATAGGTACAATAGAAAAAATACTTAACACTAGATAAACTATTGGCAGTCTTAGTACTTATATTAATAGTGACATATTACAAATATTTATTTTTATTACTATAAAACAGCTGCATTAATTAACAAATTGTATAGATAATGTCCCTGGATGGTGATGCCAGTGAATCTGAAATGAAAAAAATTATATTTTTAGATATGCAACAGCAACATGGACATAATAAGTGTAGATGCCAGCTTCGGAGGGGCAAATCATGACTCCTTCATATGGAGCAACCACCCTCTGAAGCCACACATGGAGCAATTGAGTAACAATGAAGCTGTGTGGTTACTAGGTATGTACTTATTACTAAACTTCAAATTGCATTCATTATAATAACTCAAAATATGTTTACTTATTGAAATGGGTTACAATAGAGCACATTTTGCAAGTTAATTTTTACAGATAAATAATCTATCACAGAAAATATAAAAACAAAAGTTATTTATAATTTAAAATTTTTATTTGGTCTACTTTATTAGTATTCAAGTTGATTCATAAAAATAATGTAATATTTCAATATAATATCAAATACTTCATAACTATAATCTTTTGTTATTTTCAGGTGATTCAGGCTACCCTTTAAGGAAGAGCATGATGACTCCAATAGTAGATGCTCCACCTGGGTCACCTGAAGCTCACTACACGGACATCCACGTGAGAACTCGGAACATCATTGAACGCACAATTGGGCTTCTTAAAGCACGATTCCGATGTCTACTTGCACACAGGACATTACATTATCAGCCTGAAGTTGCAGCATCTATGGTAAATGCTTGTGTTATATTACACAATATTTGCAATACAGCTAAAATGCCTGTGCAAGATCTGACACCGGAAGAAGCATTACATGAATCCCAATTGCAGCCTTCTTTGACTCACCATCCAGCCGGGCTCCCAGTTGAGGCACACACTTCCAGACGTTCACAGAATGCTGAACTGCAGGAAGGTATTGCAGCGAGGCAGGACCTTATTGATCAGTTGTGGCGGAGGCGCCACTCAACCTGAGAACCATAACATTCATTTTATTTTTGTTCATTTCTTTAGTTTTAAATTTATTATTAATTAATTATTTTTAAAAATATATAATAGCACCTAAAAATATTTTAAGGATATTGTATATCTAAATATTAAAAAGAAAACCTGTGTGATTGATTGAATAATCATCAGCTAAGAAAGGATTTCTTAATGTGGGCAAAGCAACTAGTAACTAATATTTGGTGTAACTAATAAATAATATATTTTAAGTGTATGTATATATTTTGCTTTCTTTCAATGCATAATAATTTTTTTTTTATAATAAAGACAATGTGTGTTTGTCCTACTTCCTTCCTACTAATATAATAAATGTAAATATATGTGATATGTGTAAATGTGTATGTTACTTCTTCACACCTAAAAAGGGAACAATGAAATTTGGTATGTGGTTTAAACCCTGGAATAACACAGGCTAGTGTTTAGCAGATAAAACTGATGGGTATAATATATATTATATTATTTAATGTGTGCATGTACTCATTTACTTTTCCACACCTTAGTCTAACTTAATCTTATCCTGCTGAAATTTGGTATATACAAAAGTTAAAAAATTAATTAAATTTATTTACCATGTCTCCATATGCTCTAATGCTGCAGCAATCCGAGTGAGTTCCCTAAGAATGCTTTCTAAGGTTCTACTATTGTGCTGCTCAGCCTCGGCTCTTAATTGGTTGGATATTATCAATGTAGCCCGAGCTCCTTCTCTTGTTTGGGGTTGTTGCCTGTGACGTCTCCTTCTTATTGGTTGGCTCACAACAGCAGCTTGAGGCTCACTCGGGCTTGGGGGCTCCACGGCTGGGGCAGGAATAATTTCCACCCTAGCCTGTTGGTTTTCCAACAAAATAGAGGGGGAATTTGGTGATGGTGCCTGGATCAAGATTTATTAAATTAAAGTTAGTGCTATAACTAAATAGTGTTATCGTTTATGTATTCTTTAAAATAGTATTTTCTAATATGATAATAATATTCTAAAAGTAAAAAACAAATTCTAACTTAGTTCCGACAGTTAAAATAATTAAATAAATGTGAAAGTTTGCATGTATGTGTTTAAACCTAAACAACTGAATTTGGCTAAACTTTGGTGTGTGTGTAAACTAATTGGTGAGATGCTTTAAACACAGGGTTCTCTAAAGTAAAGATACTGCTAGATGCAACTAGTTAAAAAATAGCACAATACTTACATGAGGTTCCTCTATAATAGGTTCCACTACGATTCCTGGCAAGCCAGCTCCATAGTCCTCACCCAATATAGATAGAAATTTTTTTTCTATATCTGTCATTATAGGGTCTGTTGAGGGCCCTCCACCAGTGCCAGTTCTTGATCTACTTATGGCTGAACATTTTCTCTTTATCTTCCCTTTGAAATCAACCCAATACTGAAACATAAAAGATTTTAATGAAACACTTACATAATATGTACCTATATATCTAAATAATTACCAATATTATTTTACAGAATTTTTCATATAGGTTGTATATGAATGTCCTATAACTTGTATGTAGGTATTCAATTAATAAGTAGGTGAGGTACGACTTCTAGATATATTATAACCAGGGATACATAATATTTTAAGACATAGATGAGTACTTACAGCGCCTTTCCAGTCCTTAAATGCACCATCTCCGAGAGAGTTGAGTGCCTCGGACACTTCTGTCCAAAGCCTGCGGGAATTCTCTCGGGCTTGGACACTTTTGTTAAAGCCCATCGCTATGTCCCTATGGGTGTTTAAAAATTCCCATAGGGCTTCCAATTGGGAATATGACACACGACGAGCAGCGGACATTTCTAACAAGAGAATGTTCTCAAATTCACACAAACTGAAAAGGTTCATATTGGAATTCGTCACTAATCACCCACTTCAAACTAGAACACTTCTTGTTAATACATAACTTATAGTTTTTAAGGTTTTGTGTTTGTAAATAAATCACTCGACACTATTTATCTGGCATTTTAAAACTTTGTTCGAAACTTGAAAAGTGGTTTTCTCACGTTGTATGTTTTTAAAGCAATAACTCATTATGTGCTCCATGAAGCTATTCAAAGTGATTTTTTGTTTCTAATATGCGATAATGTTGATAATTAACATTGTTTTTAAACTTTTCTTATGTTATTTAATATCAAAATTGACAATAATAAAAAACCGTAAATTTCCAAAACGCTATTTTATTTAAGTTTTGAACGTGCGTGACCTAATTAGAAATGAGCCATAGTTTTTTCGTTGCCGGCCAGAGACTACGCTTACGAGCAGAAGCCGGTCAGTTTACAGGTAAGCGTTTAGGCGTTCATGGTACCAAATTAAGCAGGCCAATTTCAGGGCCGCTAATTGACCTGCCCGGAACTTGGCAAATATTCTAATAGGTCATGGTAGGCCCCCAGGTGCCTGATGGTAAGCATCATGATTGCTCATATCAGACACAGTGACACCCAGTGTTTTAAAATTCATAATTTTTAAAATTCATTCTGCGCGGCACTGCACTGCGCTTGTCACCCTGAGATATTAGTTGTTGAAACTCGTCATGGCCAGTAATTTCGCTGGTAACATTGGCTTTCAGACCGGAACTGTGTGTTTCTTACAAGTGATGTCTGAGTCTGACTAAGTGAGGGAAAAGCCATAGCGTTCTAATAGTTGGACACAATTTTTTTTCTGCGTGTTTGCTATCTATAATCTATATGTTATATCTATAACATCAATGCGTCAGTTATTATTCTTTGCTAAGGTATACCCATTGATATGAAGAAAAGTGGAGATAGGGTATGTTCTCCCAGCGCTTACTCAACAACTGGCACGTGCAATTTGCTCAGTGTGAAGTTTGCACAGTGACATTAATGAAAATACCAAAAATCCCAGTTTTACTCTCGTGATTGGACGTTCACTACAAAAAAATGTAGAGTTTATAAACAAAAACAAAATGATAGGGACATACTTTACTTCATCTGTAAAATATCAGGATATAAATATATCAAATAGGTTTACTGTATTCGGAGGAAACAGGGGAATACAAAACATCGATTTAGTAAATTTTCCATAGGATTGTGTCAAACTGCTAAGAGGTCCTCTTTCCTGGTAACAACATAATTGCGAAATTCACCAAAAAATGACTACTTTGCCGATCAACTGACCAGTTTTGTATGTGAAGTCAAAAATTTTATTCGCGAATTTCGCAATTATTTCTTCTGAAAGTGGTTTGATGCAACCCCTTAAGTATTATTACACCTTTTTTTAACCTGTTGTATAGATAACGCATCAATTGAAATGAATGATATAGAAAGCCTTGAAAAGTACTTAGTTAAGACACGAGTAGGTCCGATATATTGATTGTTATCTATAACTATGTACCTATACGTCTACATGATATCTAGCTCGTAGTCTTCATGTCTGGTTATGTTATTGATAATCAGTGGAGATGTCGACAAAATTGAGATTCATATTAACGGACTAATCACTAATCACACTTATTCGTCTCTGTTCAGCTTTTATCCATAGAAAACCACGATTTAAATCAAAATTAAAATGTAAGGTCAGCGTGGCCTAGAGCCAACAACATCTTTTTGTCGTTAAAAAAAAATCTAAATAAATATATAATGTTCATTGATAAATTGCCTATCCATCAGTGTAAGTAGCTAGCTAATCGAAGTAATGGTTACTTTACGAGATGCATGTTATTGATAATTATTTCTCATTTTTGTTGTTGTGAGGAGTAGTATAATAATTAAATATTATACTACTTTTTTTTATTAATCTGGAGTTTTTTTTGGAGTTAATCTATTATTATCTGTTCTGTGGCTTAGATAAGGTGTCAAAATTATGTACTTCAAAATGGCGCTGTCCAAAGCAAATTCGCTCTCTCGCTCACACGTACCCACATTTTTGAAGATATAAAAATTCTACTTTTTTTTTTAATTTATTGACGAAAATAAAAAAAAGGGCTTTGTCGCTGTGCGACTACATCGCCCAGTACAAAATTGTTTTAAATAATTCATATTACTCTACTTATGTCTAAATAATCTATATACAAACGGTACATTTTTTTACATTTATCAGATACAGGGTAGGAAAGTATACTATTTAAAAGACCAACTTCGAGCGATCGACATCCAAACACTGACCTACGGTCTTGTTCGTTCCGGACACACTCCAACAGAACATGTTGTATATCCTCAACAGTACCACACACTTCACAGTTGGGAGATGGGACTTTTTTCATCAATAATGCGAACTTGTTTGTGGGAATGTGACCGGAGCGAAGTCTAAGAGCAGCGGTTAACATAGCACGGTCTAGACCTGATTGATCTATCCAAGGAAATCGCGTAATTTTAGGTTGAATGGTCCGATACCAGATACCCTTTTCTTTCGATCTCATATCAAAATATTCTTGCCATAGCTCATAACATTGATTTCTTATAAAACTAACTACATCGGTATATAATAGGGAAACTGTGTATGGAATACCATCTGTGCAGGCTTGCTTAGCTAATAAGTCTACTTTGTCATTCTCCTGGAGTTCAATATGCGAAGGGATCCATTGCAGATAAATTATTTTACGTTTCGTATGTAAATTTAAAATTGATTGCAATATTGTATAGGCTATCGGTAATCCTCGCACATGCGAGGTTGATCGAGCTATATGCTGTAGCGCACTTTTTGAGTCACACAGAATAACACATTTATCAAATTCTATAGTATCTAGGTAGGCGAGAGCTTCGGAGATGGCAATCATCTCAAGATGCATGATTGATAAATATATCAATCATGCCTTGAAAATAGACTGTAATAACAGTCTATTTTAAATTTAACAGAAGTACCTAGATATGGGTCTAAATATGCTGCTCCTCCTTCTGACTTATATTTTGAACCATCAGAATAAATTTTGTAAAAGTCGCGGTATTTATCTATACTAATCTATACTAATATCTATACTAATATTATAAAGAGAGAATCTTTGTTTTTTTGTTTTTTTGTTTGTAACGAATAGGCTCCGAAACTACTGGACCGATTTTAAAAATTCTTTCACTTATGGATAGCTTAATTCAGTGTGAGTGACATAGGCTATATGAGATTTTGAAAAATATTAGGGATCCGTAAGAAAACTGCAATATTGTGAACCAAGGTGTCACATAATATAATTACCATATTCATAAATTTGCGTGCGCTGTGAAATCCATTGATGGTAGAATAATATAATGTACTAGGGGTTTGTAGTACTTATCAATATCTACAAAACAGTCCACGGAAATTTCATCCATCTATTTTGGTTTAGTCACAATAATCGAAAAAGACATAATATGAATGCGCTGTAATAAGTATTGGAGGTAGAATAAAATAATGTACTAGGGGTTTGTAGTACTTATCAATACCTACAAAACAGTATACATAGATTATATTCATCTTTTTTGGTTTAGTCACAATAATCGAAAAAGTGACTATTTTTCATGCGGTGTGAAAACTATTGGTGGTAGAGTAAAGTAATGTACTAGGGGTTTGTAGTACTTATCAATACCTACAAAACAGTATACATAGATTATATCCATCTTTTTTGGGTTAGTCACAATAATCGAAAAAGTGACTATTTTTCATGCGGTGTGAAAACTATTGGTGGTAGAGTAAAGTAATGTACTAGGGGTTTGTAGTAATTATTAATACCTACAAAACAGTATACATAGATTATATCCATCTTTTTTGGTTTAGTCACAATAATCGAAAAAGTGACTATTTTTCATGCGGTGTGAAAACTATTGGTGGTAGAGTAAAGTAATGTACTAGGGGTTTGTAGTAATTATTAATACCTACAAAACAGTATACATAGATTATATCCATCTTTATTGGTTTAGTCACAATAATCGAAAAAGTGACTATTTTTCATGCGGTGTGAAAACTATTGGTAGTAGAGTAAAGTAATGTACTAGGGGTTTGTAGTAATTATCAATACCTACAAAACAGTGTACATAGATTATATCCATCTTTTTTTGTTTAGTCACAATAATCGAAGCAGTGATTATTTTTCATGCGGTGTGAAAACTATTGGTGGTAGAGTAAAATAATGTACTAAGGGTTTGTAGTACTTATCAATACCTACAAAACAGTATACATAAATTATATCCATTTATTTTGGTTTAGTCACAATAATCGAAAGTCATTATATGCATGCGATGTGAAAAGTATTGGTGGTAGAATAAAGGAATGTACTAGGGGTTTGTAGTACTTATCAATAACTTCAAAATAGCCCACGATAAATTTATACATGTGTTAAGGTTTGGTCATTGTAACAGAAATAGTCATTAATTTGCGTGCGCTGCGTAAACCATTAGGGTTTTATCTATTAAAATACAATGTATCACGAATTTACTCCTGTCTACTTTCTACCTATCTACTTCTATCTATCTACTTCTGCTACCCGTGCGAAGCCGGGGCGGGTCGCTAGTCTTCTATAAAGATAGAACACATATTGTTTAGGGCCTGACAACTGTATGTACGCTTAGGATGCTCTATTGTAGGAATATTAAGTACCTACCACTACTTCTGTCAAATCAATGTTGCTCACCCAGGTAGATAATGAAAACATTTCGAGTAATGTAGTATTATGGATAGGTATTAAACTCAAAGTTGGATGAACAGATGCGAGAATGGGAATTTTACGACGAGTCCAAAAGCTTGAATTCGACGCTAGGTCTGTTATAAGATAATTCGATTTATTATGAGTGAATGATTTTGATTTTAAAATAAATTTTCCAGCTAAAAACCTTCTACGAATAAAGAGTGGTGGTAAACATAATTCATTTTCCATAGTATGAATGGGAGTGCTACGAATAAAACCTCCTATAACTCGCATTGATTGATTCTGAATCCTATCCAATTTAACTAAGTTTGTCTGACAACTACCGTCGTATAAAAAACATCCATAATCCATTCTACTACGGATTAGAGATATATACTCGTACAGGCGCCTTAAATGTGTTTGGTGGACACCCCAACCAGATCCGGACAGAATTTTTAACATTCTTATGTATTTATTAACTTTATCTACAGTTTCATTAATATGCCTAGCCCACCTGAGAGAAGAATCAAGCCACATACCTAAATATTTAACAGAAGAACACATCTGAATAGGTATATCATAATATTTAAATCTATAGAACCCCGATAACACCCTTTTTTGAAAATGCAAACTTTACTTTTACTGGGAGAGATATCCAAACCTATATTATCCAGTAACAGACTAATTACATACAGAGCTGACTGCAGATCCTCAACTGCCACATCAACCTGTTTGGTAGATGTATAGATGACATAGTCGTCTGCATACTGGGAGATCTCGACATTCTGTATTGAATTGCATATACAAGCTGTAGCGATATTAAACAATAAGGGTGATAGTGGATCTCCCTGCGCAAGTCCACGTGACGTACATCTCGTCATGACCCCGTCAATAACAGATATTTTTAAAATTCTTAAGTTTAAAATAACACCAAAGATAATTAATTATCTTAGACCCGACTTTGTATTCATCAAAAATTTTAGCTAAACCGTAAACGTCAACATTATTGTATGCATTTGTAATATCTATAAAACAGGCAATTGTAGTTAAATTCTTAGAAAATCCTAATTGAATATGTGAAATAAGTCGAGTTAAGTTATCTAGACATGATCGTGACTTGCGAAAACCTATCATATTGGCAGAGAAAAGAAACTGTTTTTCAAAATACCATTCTAATCTCTTGTTCAAAATAGAATGAAATATCTTGCATATGCAACTCATTAGAGAAATAGGGCGTAAACTAGAGCCATATTTGGGTATTGGAATAATTTTAACTTCACGCCATTGTGCTGGGACAAAGCTTAGTGTATAGGATATGTTATAGAATTTCAGCAAGAGCACCTTACCAGACAGAGGAAAGTGATATATCATAGAAAAAGATATTTCGTCGCAGCCAGGCGCTGTATCTTTCTTTTTGATGCTGTTGAGTAGCTCTGACATTGAAATCGCTGCTTCTAAAACTGTGTTAGATGACTGAACCAATGGTCGTAACGGGCACACGAAGTCGGGAGTTAAGTCGTTCAACAATCGTTCTGCACTGGCCCTATCTACTACATTGCTAGCAGAACGACGCCCTTTTATCCAATTCATTTTACGCCACATATCAGATGCGTTCGTGGTCCCGTCTACAGATGAACAGAACGTTTGCCACGAACGGCACCTAGATGAACGGATTATTCGTTGTGCTTCACTTATTTTCTTTTTAAGAACTGTTAAGTTATGTGGAGAAGGACAATATCTCAAATTAGCTAAAGCCAATCGCCGCTCTGCAACCGCCTTCGAGAGATCAGCGTTCCAGTACGGCTTTGGAGTAAACTGGGCGTTAATATTTTTAGGTATTTTAATATACGGAATATGTGAATTGGCAGCACTTTGTACAATATCAATAAAAGCATTATAAAATAATTGAGGGTCACTAGGAATAACAAAATTAGCACATAAATCTTCTATATGTGAGGAATAAGAACACCAATCAGTTTTTTTTAAATTTCGCTTCTTAGTAGATTCGCGCGACGTGTTAGCCTGCATACACGAAATTTTAATCATCAAATGATCACTGCCAAGCGTTTCATTTATGGTTTTCCACATAAAGTATATAGCAATATCACAAGAAATGAATGATATATCTGCGGCGAAGATTGCTGCAGAGCCCCATTAACTAATCTAATTCGAGTATGGCTGCCATCATTTAAATAAGAAAATGGTGAATCTATCATGGATTCAATTATTTGGTTACCCGTAAAGTCTGTCCTACATGACCAGTTAGGGTGGTGTGCATTAAAGTCGCCTAAAATGAGAGTTTTTGTGTCACAAATAGAAAATATGTTATCCCAGTCGGCTTGAGAAGTACGAACTGTGGATGGGCAATAAATGGAAATAATATTATCTATGTATTGACAATTTAAAATTTTGATTTGGATCAACTCAATACCAGAATTTAAATTGTGCTTCACAAACAGCTGTGACTTCACAGATTTATGTATCATGATTGCTACACCACCATAACAGTCATTTCTATCGGATCTATATATGTTATAACTATTCATATAAAAGGTACTCTCAGGATCAAGCCATGTTTCACATAGAACAGCTATATGTATATTTTCTTGAGCAAGGAGTGTTTCAAAAGATATAGCCTTTGGCCTCAAACTTTGACAGTTCCACTGTATCAGGTTAACGGAAGAGATCGAAAAAGAGTTATAATCCATAATTGAGGTCAAGGTTTAACCAAGACCTCGCAGATATACTACCTATGACTTTAGATATAAACCATTGCATGCATACCTTAACAGCTGACTCTAACTTCTTCTCAAATGACTGATTACTAAATATTATATTCTTAAGCTTACTTAATAGGATGGTGAAAGTCATATTATCATTATCTTCTTTATCATACTTCTTAGATCCATTGGTCGTAGGGGCCTCTTCTTCAGAATACTCAGATGAAACCTTGTCCCATCCTTGTTCTCTCGAGTTGTTCTGTGCTTGTGTTTTCTTCTTTCTTTTCAATTTCTTTCGATTAGCCCCTAATCCTAGACCTGCTTCCGATTCCTGAGTTTGTTTCTGCTGGACTTCTGGATCGCATTCAGTATTCATCAATTTATAGTTTTTTTCTTCGCAGTTTCCAGGTACCATGCTTCGAGCATAAGAGTGGTCCAATCGAATGTTCGACTTCACCATATTGGCATATGACGTGGTAATATTTATGGGGTCTGGATAGGAGTGTTCTTGAACTACCTCATGTGATAAAGCTGTTTTATGCTGTTCTAGTGGGCGTTTTATCTCCGGAGTAGGAGGGACATATGTCGAAAGAGCTTTTCTGTACGTTATATTTAATTCTGACATTAATTCTCGTATTCTTTTTTCCTTTCTGTAGACAGGGCATATTCTGTGTAAAGCCATGTGGGAGCCCGTGCAGTTGACACAGTAGAATACTTCTGTCTCGCAATTTTCGTGATTTTTTGAGCATTTTGGACATACAATCTTCTTACTAGGGCAAAACTTCGCTAGATGTCCAAATTTCCAGCACCTGGAACATTGAGTCACAGGGAATTTGTAAGGTTCTACTTTTATTCTTATGTTTTGTATAAATACGTGAGATGGCAGGGATGCTCCCTTGAACGCCAACCGGATTGATTCACTGGCTACCCAGTTGCTGCTATTGTTATCATCAGCGATTCCACGTTTGTTGAGACGCCTTGCAGACACTATCTCATATGAGCTGTTTATATTCTTCAGAATCTCTTGTATTTCAAGATCCGTCTCAATATTCTTTATGACGCCGTAAGATACACCAACTTCAGTTGTCTTATAACATCTCCACTCCATGTCCGCAAACTTCTTCGTTTGCAGAAATTTTTCGGCACTCGAACTGTTGTCAAAGGTAATTATAATTTTAGACGAGCTTACATACTTAACTTTTAAAACGTTTGATATACTGTGTTCGGTAAACAGACGTGCTAAAGCGAATTGTTTCGGCAGGGCTTTTGAGCTAACGGCACACACATGAATCTTCTTTTCCTCTTCTTCCTGTACTGTCCTTACTGATTTCTTTCCCTTAGATACCGCTGTCCATCCATCTTCCGATGAGTTATCGTTCTCTTGAGTAGTTCTAATTACGGTACTTAATCGAGCTAGGCTCTCGGTCCTCAAAAGAATTCGCGCCGTAGCCCACTATTTACGATAAAAGCAATAATTTATTGGATGCGAGAAAATTTCGTTTACACAAATCAACGGTTTCCCGCCCAAATAAAAAAATAATAATAATAATACTACATGTAATTACGTAAAATAAAGACAACTCGGTTCTAGAAAATAACAATATAAAGATTCAGTATGTAAAAAATCCAATTTAATTCAAACAAGCTTTCAGTGCCTTTTTATTTTTCTAAGATTTTTTTTTTCTTTGTGCAGGTTTTTGTACATGAAAACTCGTTGAGCGAGAGGGCGAATTTGCTTTTGACAGCACAAGAATGTATTTTTATAAGTAAGTAACGCGAAAAGGAAATACCACAAACCCCACAACCTATGATTCAAACTCAGCATATAAAATTATATAAATACATTATATAAACAAGCAATGTACATAATACGAACGAAAATATATTATACCTAATAGTTTCTGGGAACCACCAGGTGTAACTGAACTGAGAGCAGTAGAGTTGGCTGTTTGCCGCGAGTTGAATCGATATTTTATCGATAAGCTAAATCTCTAATGTTCAAATAATATGCATACTAGCTGTTACCTGCGACTTCATCCGCGTAGAATTTAATGGATTTAACTTTTTACCCTAATCATTTTACAAAAAATTGCTTGAGTTACTTCTTGATTCCTCACTTATCTGCAAGTAAAAGTCCCTTCAAAATCGGTCCAGCCATTTCGGACATAAGCGGTAACAAACAGTTTTTTTTTTAAATTGTATTTCTATTAATCCATCAGCCGGACGACGTCCCCTGCTGAACGTGGGCCTCCCCTATAGAACGCCATAAACTATTCATATGGTGGGATTTTGCCATACCTAATCAGCACGCTTGTTGTGCGACTTGATGATCGCAGTAGTGGGCATACTTGGTGCCGGAGAGCGCTGCTGCCCACTCGCAGAATATGTGTCTCTGCCTGGTCTCATGGCTCCTACCAGATGAGAAAGGGTGGCCCGGCTATATAGATCCCGGCGACATACCTGAATACCACACGGACAACGGTATCATAATATATACTATAATATCGACCCCTTACCTTTCATATGCATTGCCTAAGTAAAATAACATAATTAGACCTAATTATTATTATTATTTTTAAAGTTACAGGAAAGAGGACCTGTTAGCAGTTTAACACAATCCTATAGAGAATTTACTAAATCGATGTTTTGTATTCCCCTGTTTCCTCCGAATACAGCCTATTTACAACCTATTTGATATATCTATATCCTGATATTTTAAAGATGAATTAAACTGTCTCTATCATTTTATTTTTGTTTATAAACGCTACATTTTTTTGTAGTGAACTTCTAATCACGCGAGTTAAACTGGAATTTTTGGAAGTTCACTATGAAAAAACCAAGTGTTTATAAGAAAAATTAAAATGACAGGGACGTAGGTTACTTCACTATAAAAATATCAGGATATAAATTTATAGAATGGGTTTATAATATTCGGAGGAAACAGGGGAATACCAAACATCGATTTGGTAAATTTTTCATAGGATTGTGTCAAATTCCTAGAAGGCCGCGTACGCTCTTACAATTTACCCATGCAATTTGATGCAAGGCAATGAAAACTTCATGTACCTAAATCGTGATATATAAATAGATTAATATGTTACAGGTACATATCTACTTATAGTAACTAAACTATACTTAACAAAAAAAATAGTAGATATTTTAAAAATCTAGGGATGCCACACGAAAATCGATACCTGTTTTGTTCCATCGATACATCCCACGCCCAGCACTGGGCCGCGTAATTTTATATTTCCCGATTTACATCGGCTGCATCATAAATAAGATGATATTCAGAGTCAGAGTAGGAACGTTTGCCGGCCGGAGCGCGCGTCGGTAGACTGTCCGAAGCCGCCATTTTAAAAATAAAATAAACATTTTTTCAAAATTCGCGCGATTCAGTGTTTTAATTTTGTTTTTTTTTTATATAAAATCTGTGCCGCTTTTGGATCATGATTTTGCATGGGTATGTGAGTATTTTTTAATTTTTTTTATTGTTTTGGTGTCGTGTGGAAAAGTGGTGATTCTGAATATGGCGGGAACTATAGAAAAAATGAGAATAGGTGGATAGTGTTACTGATGTTTTCTCCGCGGCAATATCGCAGAGGAAAACTCTGTGTTCATGTTTAACCTGTTTTTTTTATTTTGGGAGAAAACATATTTGCTCTAAATCTACATTCCTTTAATGCGATGCGACTCAAGATACTTTACCTAATAATATTTATTATCTTTTTCGTAGTGTGATAATTTTGGCACCGCACGATTCGTGCATTTTTAAGTGTCAAACAAAAATGTTAGTCGTAGAAGGTAAAAATAAATAAGATCTGTTGTTATTTTAACTTTCACGTGACTTATTTACTGGCGAGAAAAATATACTAATTTTATGTGACTACATAATTATATTGCTGAGTTAAGACGTCCAATCTGATATTCGTCTTGGAAAATTATCAAAATCTTAACAGGAAAGGAGACCTCTTAGCAATTTGACACAATCCTATGGAAAAATTACCAAATCAACGTTTTGTATTCCCCTGTTTCCTCCGAATACAGTAAACCTTTTTGATATATTTATATCCTGATATTTTATTATTTTTATACTCATTCTGTTAGAGTATAAATTCAAATTATTATTGTTATTTTGAAGATGAAGTTAATAACTACGTTTTCATTATTTTATTTTTGTTTACAAACTTAATTTTTTTATAATGAAACTGTAATGAACGTCTAATAACACGAGAAAAAATGGAATTTTAGAAGTTCATTATGAAAAAAACCGAGAGTTTATAATATAAACTAAAATGACAGGAACAAAAGTTTGCTTCATAATAAAAATGTTAGGATATAAATTTATAGAATTGTAGTGTCCGACCGAAACACGATTTTCTGCCGAAACCGAAACCGAAAACGAACCTTCGGTTTCCATTTCAGTTTCGGCCGAAACCGAAACCGAAACCGAAACTTTTTCAGACATGTTAAAAATCTACTGTTTACTCAAATTTGGCTTATTTTATACACTTGTGCAGACATTTAATACGTGTTGAATGAAATACAAAACAATAATGTATGTAAAAGTATGTGAAAGATAATTACTTATTTTCTTTGATTATTTACTAACTTACTTATTACTGCTATAAAATAAAAAAATACGCAAAATCACGTTAACACTTCGTAGAACAAAAATTTGCCAATAATCAACACTTCGATTTTGCCAATACTCGACACGCTTGGCAGGCGGGTTGTCGAGCGAAGTTCGATAGTTTTTTGCAGAGGACGCTGCTGCCTGTCCTCTGGATCTGTTAACCCTTAGCCGACTCTTACGGCAACCACGGGTAGAGAGGGTGGAGCACTATTCTAAAGCCGGTAACTCCACGGCTTAGATATGTATGTTACGTTTCAATCGATCCGCTCATAATGCTACCAAAATAAATGAAATATCTGAAGGTCACACACAGTTACATCATACAGAATTAATATATTATACAGAATTAAAATATCATCCAACAAAAACTTAATTACCTAAACAAATGTATATTGTAAGTAATAAATGTATGTGTGAATAAACATACTTTTACATACTTCTCATAATTTCTTCTTCAATGTCTATTCAACATCAATAAAATATGTTAGACAAAAACAAAAATAAACACGTACCACTGCCACCACACGTAATTACACGTAATCACTGTGCGCGAAAAATAATACAATATAAACTAAACTCACGACGAAAACACGCCGGACCGGCCGGCGATTCGATAACTGACGATGGCGGGTGACACGCGAGATACTAACTCTCCCGAAGTCAACCGAGCGACGCGCGATAGTTCACGAACGTAGAGTTTCGGTGTGGCCGAAGATTCGGCCATTTTTTGGCCGAAACCGAAACTCGTGCCGAAACTAGATTTCTGAGCCGAAACTGGCCGAAACCGAAACCGAAACCGAACCTTCGGTCGGTCACTATAGAATTGGTCCATGAAATTCGGAGAAAACAGAGAAATACCTACTAAACATCGACTTAGTCTTAAAATCTTAGAATATAAAGGCATTAGTAAAATTTTCATAGTATTGTGTCAAATTTCTCATAGCTTGGATACGCTCCACCTTCAGCGCTGATAGTAACAATATTATTAGACTAGCGACCCACTCTCGCTTCGCTCCGGCCCCCTTATTACGGACGCAACAGAAGTGTGGAAAGCGTATAAATTGCTAAATGTCTGCTGTCAAACGTCATTTTTTGTATACCTTTTGACAGCAGACATTAAGCAATTAAACGCTTTCCACACTTCTGTTGCGTCCGTAATAAGGGGGCCGGTACCATCATACATATAAACCTTCTCTCTTGAATCTCTCTTTATTGATGGAAACTAGGGTAAAATCCGATGAGTAGTATAAAAGATTTAAGCGTATCTACAGACGGGTTATTGTCGATTTGTCACAAAGTAAATTTACGTTTCACGTTTACGAAGAGATGTAGTACTACAGAATAAATAATAGTACTAGAAGTACGGTGATAGAACCGTGACGCCGGTATCAGGTTGAAAAGTTTATCAGAACGCTCCCCGTTGTAAATGCGGTAAAACCACTAAGAGACCCGACACACCGGCCCTCTTTTTACGGACTCAACAGAAGTGTGGAAAGCGTTTAATTGCTTAATGTCTGCTGTCAAAAGGTATACAAAAAATGACGTTTGACAGCAGACATTTAACAATTTAAACGCTTTCCACACTTCTGTTGCGTCCGTAATAAGAGGGCGGGGTGGTATTACGAACATGCAACAACAGCAGTAAATTTTGCTGTCAAACGTCATTTTTTGTATGCCGTTTGACAGCAGACATTAAGCAATTAAACGCTTTCCACACTTCTACTGCTGTTCGTAATAATCGGGCGGATTCCCAATGTCTCTGCGCATACCACTCAGTATGCGCAGTTCTAGGTGTTCGTGATGAAATTTGCAAAATAAAATTTCGACTTTCCGTACAAATGTGTGAATCAGCTGATACATTTTGTATGGGAAATCGAACGTATACTGATATAGTGGGCAAAGAGACAGTAAGCCCACTGAACCAATTTCGCAAAGGTTATCAAAATATTTATACGTTAAAAACGTTAACCAGTATTAAACCAGCGTTTAGTTTGAAACTCTTATTTATTTACAGTTAATGCTGAGTCATACAGAATACGGAGAGAAATTACGTGAAACCACAGAATAAACCATAAGTTTTACATTATACCTACTTACTCTATACTCGTAATCTTGAATAGTGAAGTTAGCTTTTATATTTCTGCACAAAGTTTATGCTTTCTCGAGATTTTTTAGCTGACTGTACTTAACAACCTTTGGAGGAACAAGGAATTAAATAATTGTATACGGGGCCTTCTAGGAATTTGACACAATCCTATGAAAAAATTACCAAATCGATGTTTTATATTCCCCTGTTTCCTCCGAATATAATAATCTCATTCTATAAATTTATATCCGGACATTTTATAGCGAAGTAACCTATGTCCCAGTCATTTTAATTTTTCTTATAAACCCTTGGTTATTTCATAGTGAACTTCATAAAATCCCAGTTTTATTCACGTGATTGGACGTTCACTAAAAAAAAAAAAAAGAGTTTTTAATCAAAAATAAAATAAGCATTATCGCATAAAAGCCGTCTACCGGAGCAGCCGCTAACATCCCCGATGCACTACAGTAGCGTGGCAGCTCCAACAGAATCCTAAACGCATTATACTATTGTACTGGATCCGCAGAGCATTGACAGCCCTCTTTGTACAGATCAAACTGACTATATAAGTCATCATCATTATCATCCAGCCTTGGAAGTCCACTGCTGAACATAGGCCTCCCCCATAAGGAAGGTTGTTGCCAATACTCCCAACGCATGGCAGGCGGGTTGGCGCAGCGCAGTTTGATGGTTTTCACGCAGAGGACGCTGCTGCTTGTCCTCTGGATCTCATAACAATTAGCCGACTCCGACGAAAACCTCGATTACGAAATAATCATGGAGAAAATTTATTAATTTTCCACTGTCTCAACCAGTGGGTAGAAAATAAATATTATCCGGATACCAATTATATTAAGAGGCCAGCGACCGACGACCCCATACGAACGTAATACTTACCTAAATTATTTACAATCAGGGCATGTTTCCAATAAACATAATTGAGTATTTGAAAAAAAAAAAATGTCGTATTTATCAAGTTATTTTGTAAGTTTAATGAAAATTATGTATTAACCGATTCAAAAACACTAAAATATATTTTTTTATTAATTACAACCAATTCAAAATTAATACAATTCCAATAGGAGTCACTTGTTCACGAACGCGCTACGAGTGGTCGCCATGATTGTGACGTCATTATGTTAACTTATGTATGGTACTTTATAACATTTTGACGTCACTACAGGTGACGAGCTGGTTCGGGTACTATCGGCGTGTTTTCGGTACTGGATTAAAAATGATTTTTTAATTTGATATAACTTTGTAATTATGGCGAATAAAAAAAAACTAAAAACAGTTTTGGTACGAATTACTTATATATGATCTTTCCATTTATGCCAAAAGAAAATAAAATTCAAATACTCAATTCAGAATGACTCCAGTTATCTAGGTTGCTAATTATAATTTAATCCAAGTATTTTGGACTAAGTAATTGTCAATTGTATTTCGTTTGTATGATGAATTCGTTCGATGCCTGCCTCTTAATATTCATGTTTACATCAGTTTAAACGCCCTACGCAGCTAACGATATAATTAGTATTTTAATGTTGGCTGTTATTGGAAATGCGTAGGTTGGCAGCATTGTTTTTCACGCATAATGTTGGACAATAAAACCAGCAAAATCAAGTCCAGTCTTGACTCTTGTTTTGTAAAAAGGACTTTTAAATATTATGTTAAAGAATTTTGAGATTAATAACATCCATATTTTGTGGGTGTTAATTTAATTGCATATTAAATAGACTGACAATTAAAATCAATAATAAATACGTGACAGAAATCCAGTGACAGTAAAAAAAAAGTATGTTTAAGGCACATAAATAAATATAATATTAGACACCTATCTCATATTAAACAGGGCATTGACCTACTTTACATTACAAACCAGCAAAGGATTATAAATAAGATGTCATGTTTTTTTCCTGAAATATTTGACATTAAGTATAATCATAAAACATTTTTAAATTTGTTATTTCCCAGAAAATTTTTACACCTTTACAAACACCTCGTTTCTTAATCCACGTGTACTCTGTATTTCATCGACGACATAAAATCTAATGGTTCCAGTGGGCTGGTTATGTCGATCACTTAGACTATGAAAAGGCAGTCTTTTGCGTCTTATAGATAGATAGATAATACTTTATTGTACACCACACACAAAGAAAATAACATTACAGGATACATAAACTAACTTAAATGTACAAGCAGCGGTCTTATCGCTAATAAGCGATTTCTTCCAGACAACCGATGGATGGAGAGGATTTATTTACAGCAGAAAGACGGTGGCGCATCTTAACAGTTTATACTACCAATGATGTTGATAATATATAATAAAAAAAAATTAATTACTAATAATACATATATACTATATTACATATACATATATATATATATATATATATATATATATATATATATATATATATATATATATATATATATATAGATATCCCCACGGGCACTTAGTTGATCATGCGGGTCGTAGAAGTAGTTATTATTTGATCCGTTTTCATAAGTTGATCCGGGGCAGTATTACTTGATCCTTTGCCAGTTGTGTATGACTTTGTGGATCCAGCTGGAGCCACACGTGTCACACATGTGGCTCCATCTGAATCTACAGAGTAATAATAATAATTACGCAGTTTTTATACGAATCCACCTTTTTGGCATTCAAGCAGTTGTTGATCCAATTCAAATGGGCCAATGGAGGCGCACCGTTTTCACAAGCTTCTGTCATTGGTTGCCTTCGACAGAAACATAATAAGTACAATAGTATAGCTCTTCTAATCAATGTAAAAGTTAATTTTAAGAGAATTGTGAATGTTTCACCTTGAGAGATATTTCTATTTCGCATTTTCATTTAATTTGCAATGTATGTATGTACCTATATGTATGTCCGGTACAAAACTTGCAACTGAATTTTGAAGCACTCAACCGATTTAGCTCAAATTTTGCATAGTTATATAAGTCCGGTGACAATGCAATATTATGGTACTGTTGACCTGATCTGATGATGGAGCCATGATGTAGCGACTGGAACTCTGCGATGACAAATGATAAGACAGTTGAATTTGGGCTAGTATGTTGGGTTTTAATAAGTACTTTTCATTCCACATGATAACGAGGGTCTGATGATGAAGCCGAAAGATTGCCATTGGAACTGCCTTACGAAAACTGCAATGATAGTCGAGTTTAGGCTCGTTTACTTTGTTGTTTTAGGGCCTTTTCATTCCACATGATGACAAAGGTCTGATGATGAAGCCGAAACAGAACCATTGGAACTGCCTTACAAAATGTGCCAAAACAGTCGAGTTTGGACTCGTTTGCTTTGTTGTTATGGGGACTTCTCATTCCACTTGACGACGAGGGTCTGATGATGAAGCCGAAAACTTGCCATTGGAACTGCCTTACGAAAACTGCAATAATAGTCGAGTTAAGGCTCGTTTACTTTATTGTTTTAGAGACTTTTCATTCCACATGATGACGAGGGTCTGATGATGAAGCAGAAAGATTTCCATTGGAACTGCCTTACGAAAACTGCAATAATAATCGAGTTTAGGCTCGTTTACTTGGTTGTTTTAGGGACTTTCCATTCCACATGATGACGAGGGTCTGATGATGGAGCCGAAAGATAACCATTGGAACTGCCTACAAAATGTGCCAAGACAGTCGGGTTTGGACTCGTTTGCTTTATTGTTATGGGGACTTTTTATTACACATATAGACGAGGGTCTGATGAACCATTGGAACTGCCTTACTAAATATGCCCAAGACAGTCGAGTTTGGACTCATTTGCTTTTCTGTTATGGGGACATTTCATTCCACATGATGACGAGGGTCTGATGATGGAGCCAACAGATAACTATTGGAACTACCTTATGAAATGTGCCAAAATAGTCGAGTTTGGACTCGTTTGCTTTTTTTTATGGGGACTTTTCATTCCACATGATAACAAGGGTCTGATGATGGAGCCGAAAAATAACCATTGGAACTGCCATACGAAAACTGCAATAATAGTCAAGTTTAGGCTCGTTTACTTTGATGTTTTAGGAACTTTACATTCCACATGATGACGAGGGTCTGATGATGGAGCCGAAAGATAATCATTGGAACTGCCTTAGGAAATGTGCCAAGATAGTCCAGTTTGGACTTGTTTGCTTTATTGTTATGGGGACTTTTCATTCCACATAATGACGAGGGTCTGATGATGGAGCCAAAACAGAACCATTGGAACTGCCTTACGAGATGTGCCAAAACAGTTGAGTTTGGACTCGTTTGCTTTGTTTTTATGGGGACTTTTCATTCCACATGACGACCGATTTAGCTCAAATTTTGCATACATATAAAAGTCCGGTGACAATGCAATATTATGGTACTCTTGACCTGATCTGATGATGGAGCCATTATGAAGCGTCTAGAAATCCGCGATGACCATTGATAAGATAGTTGAATTTGGGCTCGAATGTTAGGTTTTAATAAGTTCTTTTCATTCCACATGATGACGTGGGTCTGATGATGGAGCCACAAGATAACCATTGGAACTGCCTTACGAAATGTGCCAAGACAGTCGAGTTTGGACTCGTTTGCTTTGTTGTAATGGGGACTTATCATTCCACATGATGACGAGGGTCTGATGATGGAGCCGAAAGATAACCATTGGAACTGCCTTACGAAATGTGCCAAGACAGTCGAGTTTGGACTCGTTTATTTTGTTGTAATGGGGACTTTCTATTTCACATGATGACGAGAGTCTGATGATGGAGCGGAAAGATAACCATTGAAACTGCCTTACAAAAACTGCAATAATAGTCAAGTTTAGGCTCGTTTACTTTGTTGTTGTTTAGGGACTTTGCATGCCACATGATGACGTGGGTCTAATGATGGACCCGAAAGATAACCATTAGAACTGCCTTACGAAATGTGCCAAGACATTCGACATACATACATACATTCACGCCTTTTTTCCCGAAGGGGTAGGCAGAGGTGTACCCAGGACTCAGTCCCATAGTAGATACACCCACATTTCGCCAGTATGTTATTGGTCCCATGTAATAGGGGGCGAGCCTATTGCCATCTACCGGGCACAGTTCCAGACTCCAGGCAGTTATTGAGATAATTCCTAATGGAAAAATCCAATATTTAACACTTTGCCTGACCTAGGGATCGAACCCGGGACCTCTTGATTGGCAGTCGAGCATGCGCCCTCTACGCCACCGAGGCAGTCTGACCGAGGCACCGAGGCAAGACATTCGAGTTTGGACTAATTTGCTTCTTTGCTATGGGAAGTCCTCATAGCAAAAAAAGTTTGCTTTTTTGTTATGGGGACTTTTTATTCTACATGATGACGAGGGTCTGATGATGGAGCCGAAAGATAACCATTGGAACTGCCTTACGAAATATGCCCAGACAGTCGAGTTTGGACTCGTTTATTTTGTTGTTATGGGGACTTTCCATTCTACATGATGACGAGGGTCTGATGATGGAGCCGAAAGATAACCATTGGAACTGCTTTACGAAATGTTCCAAGACAGTAGAATTTGGACTCGTTTGCTGTGTTGTTATGAGGACTTTTCATTCCACATGATGACGAGGGTCTGATGATGGAGCCGAGTGATATCCATTGGAACTGCCTTACGAAATGTGCCAAGACAGTCGAATTTGGACTGGTTTGTTTTGTTGTTATGGGGACTTTTCATTCCACATGATGACGAGGGTCTGATGATGGAGCTGAAAGATAACCATTGCAATAATAGTCAAGTTTAGGCTCGTTTTGTCGACATTGGAACTACCTTATGATAAGTGCTAATATAGTCTAGTATGGGCTCGTTTACTTTGCCGTCTTTTAAAACTTACTTTACAAACATAAGATAAACTTGTATGCAATATGACCAAAATCAATACCAAAGTAAAACAGGTTTTTTTTTCTATTGACATTTTACACAATTTCTCATATTTATTTAATATTGCAATAAAGTAAAATTTAATGGATAATAAATTATAATATCTAAAACTTACAATTGAATAATGATCACTGACAAATAAACAATTAAAAAAAGAACCTCGAGTGTTAGAGTGAAGTATTGAGCTCAAAAAAATATTTAAAAACTTTACTACATAAAAAAACTGTTTTGACCAAAATCATACAAAAATAAAGAGAAAACTGTAATTCAATATCACTAGTAATCGATGCGGAATAAATCACGAAACGCACGGCGGCGCTCGGGCAGCGATAGGGGAGAGCGCGGGATTCGGGAGGCAGTCCTCCCTTTGCGAACCATTCCTACTTCAGATTGTTGTAAGAAGTGGATCAAACAATGTTGGGAGTGTTAAGAATATAAATTAAAATGGATCAAATAAGTACGAGTTTTTCCTAAAAATTATATATAAAACGGAACCACTAAGTGCCAATTATTAGTCTAATATAATCAAACACAGACAATAGTAGGTAGTAATAAAACCAGAGCGTCGAGTCGAATAAGTCATACGTCACAAATGGTCACATTATGTTTCCCACTAGTTTTTGACATTATTAGGTATGTCATTATGTGTGAAATGAAACATTGCAAAAGTAGTTCTAACCAACAAAAGAACCACAAAGGTTCTATTATTCACAAGTTACATTCATTATTTTGATTAAGTACCGTAATTTTACTTATAGGAACACAAAACCAGAACCAAATATAAAAACAGATCAGTGATGCAAGTGTGCATTGAAATTATTTTCAATATATTTTAAGAAGATAATATTATCATAACATCGACTGTCTCAGTGGTGTAGTGGGCGCAAGCTTGACTGCCAATCATGAAGTCCCGGGTTCGAACCACAGGCCAGGCAAAGTGTTATTTGGATTTTTCCATTAGGAATTATCTTAGTGACAGCCTGGAGTCTGGAACTGTGCCTGGTAGATAGCTCACCTCACCTGGGACCAGTAACATACTGGCAAAATGTGGGTGTACTTACTGTGAGACTGAGTCCTGGGTACACCTCTACCTATTCCTGGATGATTAGATTCACAATGAGAGTTTCATGAACTGCAATTATATGAATGTTGCAGCACTCAATTTGGGGTCTCAGATCTGTTAAGTATGCATCTTTATAATATAAATCCATAAAATAGATTTTATGGATTTTTATAATCCCATTTTATATCGATGGACCCACTTAGGTGTTCTTGAAACAAATTATAATTCGGTGCCAGAACGATCTCTTGGGTATAAAAAAACTTGGCTGCTACGGACCCAGTTACGTTCAAAATTCAGTCACAAAAAGGATGGAGCTTTTAAATACGTAATTGGATGAAGTTATTACCCAATACTAAGAATATAATCCTATTTTATATCGATGGAGCCAATAAGGTGTGCTAGGTATAAAGTATAATTCGGAGCCAGGAAGTTCTCTGGGGTTTAAAAAATTTGGCCGTTACGGATGCAGTTCTGTTCAAAATTCGGGCACTAAAAGGATGGAGTATATACGGTTTTATATATGTAAATGGATCAAGTTATTACCCAATGCTAAGAATATAATCCCATTTTAAATCGATGGAGCCAATAATGTGTTCTAAGAAGAAAGTATATTTCGGAGCCAGAAAGTTCTCTTGAGTATAAAAAATTTGGCCGTTACGGATTCAGTTCCGTTCAAAATTCGGGCACTAAAAGGATGGAGTATATGCCGTTTTCAGCGAATATAAAGAGCAACATCGCGTGGCAGAGGGCGACGTTGCCACTCCGGTCGCAATAGGTACAAATGGAGTCGAGTTATTCGCGCCTAAAGGTGGAGTCTATAATGCATGGATTCGTGGCTGGATCAACTATGTGCCCAGGGAGGTGTTTATATATATATATATATATGTATGTCTTATGTCTGTATATATCTTATGTATACAATGTATTACAAAATAGTGTAGTACTACTTATGGGGGTGCATCTCGTTAAACTAAACATCTAACATCTTGTCAAAGAAAGAATTCCAAAATTCTCATAGAAAATTCGACTTCCCTTAACAAAATAGATCAGCTGATAGGCAATTTTTATAGAAAGTCATTTATTTTGTAAATAAAAATAATTTCTAATGCTATCTTTGTTTTTATACGACATAACATCACGCATTGTTTCTCCGAAGGGTTAAGCATACCCATTCCCACAGTAGGTATAGTTCGCTGATTGGGTATAAAGTATAAAGTCCCATGACCCATGTAGTAGGGGCGAGCTTATGCCCATCTACCCGGCAAAATTCCAGACTCCAAGCTGTCATAGAAAAAAGCCTGATAGAAAAATCCAATTTTACCCGATCTGGGAATCGTCGGCGCCTAAAGCTGAGCAGTTCCTAAAGTTCCAAAAAAGAGCAGGACCTGTCTTTGTTCGTGTCAATCTTTGTTCATAACCTGTAGCGTCAGCTCAAAGAAGCATTACAGATTTCTTGCGAGATATTTAATCATATTTTACAAATACCAATAGTATTTTGGTCTATATGGATATAGTGTGGATGGATAGATCGTGCATTTTCCTCGACCATTCGATATTTATACGCTCGGTTACAAGAATATGTTTCCAAACAAATGTGTACTGAAATAACTGCTCGACGTCATGAAGATGTCTGCCAGTAGCCAGCACGTTTGGCGCCTTTGGTCATTTTGAGATTTTCCAATGCTAAACGATTTTGAAAAGCAAACATGTTGATGTTGATGTTGTTTGGAGAGGTCAGATCAAAACTACAACAGAAGAGCATGTATGAACAATGTGATGAAAGTGTGAGAAGCAACAGTCGTGCGCCAGAATCTAAGTGCTCTGAAATATTCTCTATCTACTTCAACGGGAACAAGCCGTTACTATTGTGCACTATGTATTTAAAAAAAAATCAATAAATATCTTTAAAAATTACTATGCATAAATGCAATAAATTGTAACACCTTTCGCCTTCGCACAGTAGGTAACTGCTGAAAGGATTGGGCCAAAGTTTTATAATAATTGTCATTATTCTAAATCTCTGTAAGAAATTGCTTTACGCGATAACCGCCGGTGTCTTTTGTAACATATCTTTTTTTGGTATGCAATAAAGTATTATTCTATTCTTTTCTTATCTCCTCATTTTTTGATTCACCCCAAATTGGGATCTAGCCAGTAGTGGCTGTAATTTATTATTTTTAAATATTGGATCTTTAATCGCCATCATCATCAGCCGTAATAAACACCTATTTATTTATTCGGATTCCGACGCCACGGTTGGCCGCAGACCGAATCGACAAGAACAATGATATTTAAAAAAAACATTCATAAAGATTATGTCTGCGCGTGTGTGCGTACATGTGATTGTTAGCTCCTCACGAAATTCTCTCGTCCAAAACTACTGAACCGATTAGGCTGAAATTGATGATTTGACCACGGGAAACAGCTATTGTAACAATAATGTGTAAGCCTGACCTACAGCATCTAATTATATCATAATCTAAATATAACAGTGCGTCGACCTTTCGACATATTGACTGATGCACATCACTAATCCATGCCAAATTATGTACATGATACTGATCACGTTTCATTGAACTATTTTGAACCTTATCCAATCGCGATAAGAGCTATTCTAAATTCGGAGTCAGTATCGGAGTGAATAATAATTTAAATGACAGTCGACAACTTTATTAAGTTTTTTTATTTGGCAGCATTGATTTTATGCAACTATTTATATTGTATCATCTGTGGCCCAGCGGAAATATGCCCGGCTAAAATCCGTAGTCTGGATCGAATCTCTCCATGTGGACTTTTCGCCTGGACGCTACCGTGTTTCGGATGTCACGTTAAACTGTAGGTCCCTATAGTTTCCAATAATATATGTAGGGGGCAGGCGTTAGGACATGTCGGAGGCTACGTAGGAATCTTGCCGCCCTGAAACTGACAATATGGGTTGTCCATATAAAACATATGAATTGACTCGAGCAGTGTAATTGGGGTAACCCGTTATTTTAGAATATAAATTCAAATTATTATTTATTATCATAGGGATGGATGCAGTCTTGAAAATTTGTGCAGTACTTTTTGTTAAGAAGAAGATGGACTTACATTTTTACATACAAATATACTAGCTTACCCGCGACTTCGTCCACATAGAGTTTTCGGGTTTATAAATTTTATACGGAGCCCTAATCAAGCAATTACAGTATAAAAAAATCTTTTAATATCAGCTATCAATCTGCCGGTGAAAATCATCAAAATCGGTTCAACCGTTTTGGAGGTAAGCGGTAAAAAAAATGTATTTTTGTTATTATTATCGTATAATATATACTGTCATAATATGCATATGTAGGTATTTAATATAAATCTCATAATTAAAAAAAAATCATATTGCGTAGGTGTACAGAATACAGACACGTTCACGACACGACTTACGTTAATTTTATTTATTTGTACGGATAAAAAAAATCTGATGGATGAAAATATTCCAAAACAATACTTAATTCCATACTATACTGACTATATAATATTATAAATACGAAAGTGTGTCTGTCTTTCACCTCTCCGACTTAGCTGAAATTTGGTATAGAGATAGTTTGAGTCCCGGGTAAAATGACTTCTATACAATGACGTTGAATCGCTTTTGGTATCCTTACTCTGAGCTTCTATAGGATAGTTTTTATCCCAATATTTTCACGGGAACGAAGACTAACCCATAATAAAACCACATTAAATTATAAAGAATGTTATCTTCTGTAAAATCGAGGACCATTCTCTTCCTACCCTTTTCAGATTTCTGGTGATTTAGTCTAAAATACAGGAAATAACCTGAATCTGGTTCAGACAGGTCGTCGTATCTTCCAAGTATCGAGTGCAGAAGACAATGGCATACTTGGACAGCATTCAATGTTGGCTGATGACGTCCAACATTATGACGAATTTATTGTATGGCTGATGGATTTGTTCGTGTGGCAATTGAGAGATTGATCAGTTACTATCATAATATATAAAATCTACTTTACTAAAGAAGGCTTATTTTAAAGTCATCCAGTACATAGAGGACAAAGATGCCTGGAAACTTCTGCATAGCCACCACCTGGCACCTAAGACCAAACCAAATATTGTGAAACTATCTGTTGAAAAAATTAAGCCCTACAAGTTTATTGTGCGTTCTTCATGTAGTAGGGCCGGTTTTTTGATCGCGGGTTAAGTCAACTAGTTGTTAAATTTCTTGACAATTTGTTAAATTTCGAAAAAATTCGTTTTTTGATCCCTAGTTAGCTTGACAGATAGTCAAATAAGTAACCATTAGTCGGAATATTTAACCACTGCTCCGTCGACTGGTTGGCGCCAAAAACAGATGGTTATTAATCTTATCGTATCTACCTACTGCTGCTTCTGATTTTATTCGAGTGTTTTGGAAAGTATTTAATACTAAAGATATGGATTTACATAATTTATCAACATACTGGAAATTGAAATAGCTCCTCAGACGAAGGAATTATGTTCAGATGATAAACCAAATTATCAAGAAGACCGGCCACGTAATTTACAGCTCCGCTAAAGTATTCGGACGATGAAAATTTTCGTAAGCGGTATCGTCTATTCTATATTGTGCGTCTATCAAAAGAAATCATGTTGTGAAACCTACTAATATTATAAATGCGAAAGTTGGTGAATATGGACACCTAAAACTACTGAAGCGATTGGGCTGAAATTCAGTAGGTACCTATGTAGATAGTTTAGACCCTAGAAAAACACATATGTTACTTATTATCCCAATATTCCGACGGGAACGAAGACTATGCGGGTGAAACCGCGGGGTACAGCATGATATAGGTAACAAACCAGAACTATGACTCCACATAAGTAAACCTCAAGAACTAATTGATACCTACATATTATATATATACTGTTGGTTTCAAATGTACCTACCTAACTAATAATAACACGTTTACCTATATTTCAAGCTATATACTATATAACACTAACTGTGCCCCGCCGCGGTTTCACCCGCGTAGTCTTAGTTCCCTTGGGAATATCAGACTAAAAAGTATACTTGTGTTATTACAGGGTTTAAACTATCTTAATAGGTACAGAATAGGGTTGTGTCCACTATAAATAAATCGGATGCACGGTTGTTTCTGATTATTAACTAAGATGTAGAAATACTAAAAAACTAAATGATTTATAAAACGAAATAAAGATTAATAATATTTTCAATAAATAAATTCCGTAAAACTAGGCGTACGATCACGTGATATTAAACACCAATCAGAAAGCGTGACGTCACACCGCGGCAAACATCATTGTTGTTGTTGACGTTTCCATAAAACAGAGCAAGTTATTTAATTAGTTTTTCGTAAGTTCGTCGTTTTAGCTATTTTTGACAAGTTAACATAGTGGTTTTCAGTTATTTCTTGAAAGACAGATATATTTCGCTATGGAATCAGGATTTATTAAAGCAAATAGTACGAATTTACCCAGAATTGACGCCGTCATGCTCGGCAATTTTTTCGCATCAAATACTGACTTTTGCTCATCGGAATTCCGCAATGCTAAAACCTCTGTGTAAGTATGAATATGTGTAAATTATATAATACATGTTCATTGACTTATTATAAACATAAACAGTATTATTTGTTTCGTAGTTTGTCATACTTAACCCTTATTAGCACTTCGTATCACGGGTGTAACATACGAAACAAAAAAATATTCTGTGTAATTTACTCAATACTTTTTTAAGTGAAAATTATATAATTGTTGTTAATACAAAGGTCATATAGTGAAAAATTTTGTAAACATGTAGAAGCAGTTTTAGTGCCAGTCTGTGTCAAAATGCCGCCGGGTCAGCTGTGTTTGCGCGGACGCTCGGTAACTTTTATAAGTTTTTGTGGCTAATCCGCACATTTTGTATTTTTTTTTGTAAGAAACGTATTTCTAATGAATGTTGTAACTCATGCATAATAATAGTATTTCATAACCGTTACTAATTTTTGGAATATCTGCTTGGTTTTTTGAATGTATAACACATTTGTTACGTTGCGAAATTCTGTGAAAAGTACCATCGATTTCGTATGTAACATGGATGTTACTTTGCACAACAACTAACATATAAAAACCAATATTTTTTTTATGTTTAAGATCTTGTATTTTAAAAAATTTGCTGTTTTTAAAATCTTTGCATATATATTTTTTTGTTTTAAGCTTAAATTTTGGGTGTTGGTGAATGTTGCATGGTTTATTTTTGCTTTATTGGCGAGTGAAATGGGGTAGAGCCGTAGAGCGCAACGAATTTTAGCTCTAGCGCCACCAGCGCGAACATCATCGGCTTACACTTCAGAATCAGAAGATGAAGTCGTATCATCCAAGACGTCACAGAACGTCAGCGTCGATACAGCAGCGACAAAGAAACTTATTGCAGTTCGGACCCTCCGTCTCTGCATTCTTTGCAACAGGGCTTTAGTCTCTTTGAGAGCACAAAAGTAGATGAACATAATCATATTCTCACTACGAATTTTAGCTCACTTCTGTGGATAAAGAAACGGCGCCTTAGATTCATGTCATCCGTAAGATGTGTCCATCTGACCAGCAACAAGAGCTATTGTCTCTGTTGAATTCAGTATCTTGTCTTGTCTCGAGATTGACGAGATTGGCTACAAGAAAATTAACAGCAGTTCCAAATACATAGCAAAGAGGGTAAAGAAATACAAACAACCACCTTTACATTTCATATGGAAATCAATAAATTTTAAATATCCCGCAGAGATCGAGGATAGTTCCTCGATCAACTTAAATCCTTCTTTTGAGGAGATGCACATAATTCTTCAAAAAAAATTTTTTTCAGAAGACAATTTCATATATGAAAGACCAAACGAACTTATACTCTGTTGAAAGCAAATTCATTGAAGAGCAATATTAATTGCTCTTTATTACCAACGACGATTTACGAGATTTTATTGCAATTACTATAAGGATGGGTATTATAAAATTGCCTGCAAGTAGAAACTACTGTAGTAGTGACTTAAGATGCCCGGTTATTGCTGATATAATTCCACTAAAAATATGAGCAAATTCGAGACAACGTGCGCTATTTCAAAGTACGACCATTGCTAGAGGATATTAGAAGTAACTGTTTGCAGATGGAAGAGGAAGATAAGTATAGCAAAGACGAAATGATCGTACCTTATAAGGGAGCCCGAGCCGGCAACAGGCGTCAATAATACTTACCGAAATCCCAAATCCCAAGAGATGGGGTTTCTAAGTTTTTGTCCGAGTTGGGGTATCATCAGGATTAGTGTATGTAAAACCGTGTTCTGTCCGAAGCCATCATTGATGATGTGCCAGCAATAAAAGAATATAGGCCTCGACTGCTCCCAGGTCAGCTGATGCCGTTAGGTTTGATAACACTGGTCATTTCTCAGGGTTCATCGAACGCAGAGAGGGAGGTGCAAATATTATAAAACAGGCCTAACAAATGTAAATTGCATCAAATGCAATCAAAGGTACCTAGTGTTTTGTTCAAAATCGAAATTATTTCACTAATTATCATACGATAACGGAATAAAATTTTGATTTCGATAATGAAAAACACTTTTTATTGCATTTTATGCAATCAACAATTGTGATGAGAAGATAGTATTGATTTTGCATACAATAAATAGTTAATTTGTCTTTGTTACTTTCATTTGTTTCACAAAACCACATAATACTGTTCAACGCGCAACGTAACAAATACGAAACATTGTTTTCGTTAACAATATGTCTCAGTGTGCCACGAAGTATCATATTTGTTACGTATATTTATTTAAAAACTAAGTACATGGGATTTTTTTTATTATTTTTCTAGGGGTCCTCACAACCCAAACAAACAAAATTTTAATACAAAACATCAAATTTTACAAAAAAAAATCCGTGAGCATTAAAGGGTTAATGTAAGTTGCCGGACATTGGTTTTGAGGTTAGATTTGCTAAGTATTATTTAAATTTCAGGTCGTCACGAGCTTCATATGGAGATGACGCCATAAGTTACGTGCAACTTAAGCGTGACAGCAAGTTGTGTACAGTAAAGTGCAAAATATGTCCTGAACACAAAGTTCATGCAAGGTTATATGGAGTACAGCCTGGTTTCATGCGCACTCGTGCTACTGTTCCCGTAACACGATACTCCATATAATTAACCATGTCATTTGGCAACTAGAATAAGAAAATAATGTTGGTTAATTATAATAAATATAACACTAAATTAAAATTCTACCTGATAACAACATAACATAACCTTTACTCGTAAATTAAAACTTGAAAAATAATGATTCATTATTTTTGTTTTAAATTTGTAAATATGTTGATTGTGTGACTTACATCAAAATGATCTTCACAAAAATACATTCTCGAAACTGCAGATAAACTATTAGCATCATCTCTCCTCGCAAGGTTTAGCCACTTTTTTCGTATATGTTGTAACGTTACGGTGGTAGTAACGTACAATGTAGGTACCTACCTAAGTCCTACAAGTATTACCTAGGTAGATAATATAAACAAAAAAAATAAAATTAAAATTAAAAATTTATTTACAAACAAGATTACGAGTAGATAAAAAAAAGAATCTAAAAAACTATTGAGGGAGGAGGTGTGAAGCCGGCAGCTGTTGCAGAGGGTTCCTTTGAGGACCGTAGGACGCCCCCCCCCGGGCGTCGCCGACCGCAGATGTGACTTCAGGTCGGTGAGGTCCCCAGCTCGACGAAATACCACGAACAGGTATTGTGCACCTCCCCCTCGGTACGCCGGAATAATAGGGAGAGTCGGCGTACCTGAGTTCCTCTCGATGATTCAAGGGGAGGGCACAATTATATCTTCTTCGCAGGTACCCCTCTGGAGGCCCCAAGGGACAGCGCTTCCTGGCTCCAAGTTGTCCAAGTTGTCAACCAAGTCAATAAAACAAGTTGTAGAAGGTTCAGACCGGACCGAGTATAGTTTCCGACTGAGCCTGACTACGATTAATCAGAATGAGAATCTGAATGAGAATCAGATTGAGACTCAGATTGAGAATCCGATTGAGAATCCGAATGAGAATCAGAAGGAGAATGACCAAAAGTATCCAGGACTCCGCTTTTTATCCAAATTTTCCCAGTTAAATTTCGAAACCCCAAATTTTGAATTTAGTTTTAAGAAAAGTACATGCAGCCAGTAAAAAATAATTAAAACTTTTTAACAAGGTATGTAACCTCTACAGACATCAAGTAAAAATAGTTGAAACCTTTGAGAAAGGTATTCAACCTCACAAAATTTAAAAAATATAACTAAGATTTAAAGACATTAAACAATTTGAATGTGTCAATTATAAACATGTCAGTCAAAATTGCAAAAATTAATAATGTAAACAAACCAAATTTTCAGTTATTTCAGCTAAAATCGATAGAATTATGAAGAGAAAACTAAGACGACATGCTTACAATTTTTTAGCGGACGATTTTCAAGCGAAATAATGACTAAAATACCAAAATACATCAAATGTTAATCAGCAAAGGATAATTCAGATAAAAAACATAAAAGTGTTCAAGAAAATAAGGTAATATTTACAGTATAGTATGTATAATATTACAATGTTTATTGTTTGGAACATAAATGAATAATTTGTTTGGCGTTTTTATAGTCGTACTTTTACACTGGGGCACTACACAGTTCTTGTAATAAGAGGAATTCATTTTTAATTAGAGAAAACTAACAACTCCCAGAAAAACACACGATTCCTTTGTTGTGTTTGTCACGGTGTGACGTCATTCAAAACGCCATGACAGTCTGGAGCGTTTTTGCGGTAAATTCAAATTGATTTTTTAAAACCAAAAATACACAATATAAATGATCGAATTTTTCAAAAATAATAAGTTTTTAGGGTAAAATAGATAGTAAGATGATGTATTAACCAATTTTTCAAATTTAGTCAACTAGCCTATTTCAGCCTAATCGGTTCAGTATTTTGGCGTGAAATAGTATCAAACATCCATCCAACATCTATCCTCACAAACTTTCGTATTTAATAGTGTAGTAGGGATTTATAGTATGAAGTAGGATAGGATAATAATAATGTAGTGATTAAAATATGACAAATTTATTTTAGTTTTATTGGCTGTTTATTTCTAATATATAATGCTTTTTATTTTTATTTATGATACACCTTCCTGACTTTCTTAAATTTAAATTCACGCTTCTTCGATTCTATATCAAGCTCCTTTAATTCCATTTCAAGCATGTGGAGGCCTTTTTGAGTATATCATTAATTCTTCTTCTTTTCGAGTCAATATGGCTAGTTTTCTCCTTATAAAATTTTGGTCCAGTATTTTGCCAGGTCTACGGTGTTTTGGTTTGCTTCAAGAAGGTCCGTCATTGTAGCTAACATCATTTATTAAGAACTTTCTTCTATGCTAAAATTATTAGAAGTATTACGTTCCCTGAAACACAATAAGTAGGTGTATTTACATGAAATGAATTTATATAATAGATTTATTAGCAGGCACACATGACCCATTAAACAGTTTAATATGACACACTCACACAATGTATGTCACTTTGTGAAGTATTATCTAAATTAAAATTACATATACATAACATACATACATTCACGCCTTTTTCCCGAAGGGGTAGGCAGAGGTGTACCCAGGACTCAGTCCCATAGTAGATACACCCACATTTCGCCAGTATGTTATTGATCCCATGTTTTATACCCAGTCATAAATTAAATTGTTCGTGTTGGCCTTTATCCTATTCCTCTCCATGTGAACCGATATCCAGTGTTTAAACATGGGACTCTGGAGATATCAGCAACTGCCTTAACAATTGCGTTACCTGAGGCATTGACACAATTCCAGAACAACGCTACTCGAGATCTTAATATTGTGAAGAAGTCAGGTATTCACATGTGAGAGAAATATTGTTGATGCACTGCAAAATCTGGGATAACACATAAGAGCCCGGTATGCGTCATTATAATGGACTCTTATGGTGTAAAAGGACTTTCTGATATAATTAACCCATAGTTGGCAGGTGTACATGCTGAGACAGAACGTCCTTGACGTCCCCACTGATAGATATCGTCGATCTCTCTCCATGCCGAGGTCGTTCTTCAGGTTATCAGTCAGAATTCAGGACAACAGAGTGTTGAATAAGAGATTAATTAATATAATCATTGTATCATGTTCAGAATTAAAATATAATACCTAGGTACTTACATATGTTTGTTTGATTCCATTATTCACAATAATTTTAGACTTTTGCTGAACTGCCGAACCGTTACATACAATAGAAAATAATCTTCAATTCAATTCTTAATTTATGGCTTGATGGCTTATTATTGTGAAAGTCGTGTTTTTTAAATAGATTGTGTCGTAATTATAAATTGTAAAACACAGAACAGAACTTGTAAAATACCGCGAAATCGTAGGAACCTACACAAAACACGGAAAGGTTTTCTGTGGTTTTGACTTTATTGACATCGTTGACGTTTAAATCTATCAAAATAACAACAGTTGCCATATAAAATAAAATCTCCCGACTCCAAAATGGGTAAATCAGTAGTTCATTGCAATGGCAACATAATTAGCCAAGGTTAAAAAAGGTATCAAAAAACGAAAACACGAGTTGACCATTGGTTAAGGACTTAACCATTGTCAGTTTAACAAATTGTTAAGTTGACAATTACCAGCGATCAAAAAACCGGCCCTTATTAGAGGTATTTTTCCTAACGCACGGTAGACCCAGTAGTGTTTATCTTCATTGACGTGCAAAAGTGTCTGATTATGACCTATTTGAATAAATCTTTTTGAGTTTGAATGGATGTCGCTGAAAATGTACATAACTAAGGTTTTACCATTATTGTAAAGTCAAAACCTATATATCTTATGGACTAAGAAATTAAAAAAATTCAAAACCTAGGTCAAAACGCATACTGTATTTTTTTTTATTATTTATAATTTTTTTATTTGAGTTATTGAGTATTATATTGAGTATACCAGTACCTGTCAATGATGGCCCATCATTGACAGGTACTGGTATACTCCGAGCCTACATTTCACTTGGATTACAAGTTCAGTAGTATCAAATACACAATTAGTAGTTTACAAAATATTTACAGTGAAATAAAAAATAATATATCTATATATATAAATATTAACAATTTGTCCAAAACTATAATGTTCCGTTGAAGTTCTTTTATGATATGGAAGAGATGATTTCTGAATGAATTCGCGAATGATTGTTTTTTTATTATATCTGTGATGATGAATGGATTATAGAGTTATACTGAATTTAGTGGTTATTAAAATGTGGGTGTATCTACTATGGGACCGAGTCCTGGGTACACCTCTGCCTACCCCTTCGGGATAAAAGGCGTGAATGTATGTATGTATGTAGTGGTTATTAGTTACTAGAAGTATCCTGCGATTTCCCCTCGTAGTCTTCGTTCCCGAGGGAATATTGGGATAAAAAATACTATATGTGTTATTCCAGGGTCTAAACTCTAAACTAAGCACAATCGAATTTCATCCTATTAACTATCATCCATCCGTCCTTCCTCATAACTAGTAGGACTTAGTAGAACTAGTGTAAGAACAGCGACTTTGTTCGCTCTCAATTATAAAATATCGGAGTATACTTTGAGTGAAATCTATGATAACATAATTACATATATACCTACTCCAGAATACAAACCACCACCACCGTCCTTCCAGCATCTAAGTATAATTCCTGTCACTGCATTGTTGTCTGGAAGAGATCGCTCTGTACGATAAAGCCGCCAATTGTTACACGTTTTCTAGTTTTAATTTTTGTTATTTTCTGTATTGTAAATTGTGATACCAAGAGTTATCTCTTCTTTACCATTATGATGAAAATTTTGCTTTTAACTATGCTAAAACTGCCCGCTCCTTAGATGGTGTACCTCCGCTATTAGGTATCGCCAATATCTATCCTCACCACAGATCAGGATGAAAGAGGTTAGATTGGAAATAGTTCCTGATTTGTATCAGAACGCTCGTCGCCGCTTGTCTCCCACTCCTCAACTCCACTACAAGCAAGAGACCAATACGCGCACGCATTACGCACACAAATTAACCATACACACATCGATCGCGAGTTTGCTATTGATTATCATCTAGCGCAAACACTGCGTTTGACATGCACTCACACACGCGCAAAAGCTCATCTAGACACGCGGCAGCGTGTCAAGCCAAGTTAAGGAACTGGCTAGCCAGCGCCGAGTGCCACTTTTGACTCTTCTATAACTCAAAATCTCTTTAACGTTCACACATAAAACTACGTGTGTTTAATTATATCCATAAGGACATCTAGTAGCCCAAATTTCATGAAGCTAGCTCAAACGGTTATAAAGATATAATGAAGGTCAAAAAGTCGTAAAATTTAGCACTGACTGACATATAGTACCTAATTCTAACCTACTTCCAGATGACCTAGAAGGATGAAATTTGGAATCCAGCTGTGTAAGTGTAAAAAATTAAAAAATAGGGGGGTCCCCATACATTTTTTTTTCTTAAATGTAGCGTTGGAACCGTTACAACGTTATAAGCAAATATTTGAAATTATCCCAATATATTTGCTATATAACAGAAATATAAAAATAAAGTTAAGTCAAAAAATAAGTGGTGTCCTGGCCAAGTCAAATCTAACCTACTTTAAATCTCAATTTTTTTTTTAATAACAGCAATTGTTATAGGCAATAAAGCAAAGAAATAAAGTTTAATACTTGTTCATAATGTTATTTTGTTCCTATAAATACATATTTGGATTTTGCATAGAACTTGGCACTCATTTAGATCTCCAATCTTTTTGCGGCGAAGCCCACAGCCAAACATTAAAAGTATTGAACTTGGCTCTCCTTTTTTACATGTATGTTTTTGATGGGATACATGTTACGGTCACCTAAAGGTCGATTATCGATATCGATAAAATTACTGTAACATTATTACTTTAACTTTTCGCTATATTAATATATTTGTTATTAACTAATACGGCTTCATAGCAAATTATACTAATTAATTAATTAACTACATTACTATACTTTACTATACAATGTCGTTACAATGTAATGTTGTTACTATATAATTTCTGTGTCTGGGTGTATAAGTAAGCTTATATAAGGAGGTATGTATATCAGTCATCTGGTTACCATAGTACATGCTTCTAGCCTAGTTTGGAACCAGATGACCTTGCGTCCCATATTATAAGGGAAGTTGTCCCATATTATTATTATTTTGTGACTTATTATAATTTTATTAATTCTATTTTTTTTTGGTCTGTGAGTTACCACGAAAAACGTCGTTCATGCATATAAAGACATGGGTTAAACCTATAGTAAGTAAATAAATGACACAAGTTATAAATACAAGCGTACCTATTTATTAAATTATCATTTCCCTTAACCCACACTAGGTGGGGACGCGGGGAAAGAACCGCGGGGCACAGCTAGTAGGATAAAAATCATACACTACCTACTTACTGAAAAAGTCATAACGATATATTTGAGCGGCGTAGCTCCTGGTTTTAAGTATCTTTTTCCTGACTCTTTTGTTATGTCATAATAATTTTCTGCAAAATGTTGAAAATTTTGCAAAAAGAACAAATTGTGCTACATTTAGTAGGAATCCATTTATTTCTACCGGTTGCCTCAATCCACAATTTTCTCATATCTGGATTTTTTGGAAACGTAAAAATAAAATTTTAATTTCATTATAAACGGAACAATCAAACAAAATTTTAGACGAAAACCCATACTCTACAACTAAATTGATAATCATAATTAACATGTTGACAGACCACAGTAGATGCCACGTATTTACTTCGCGTGACAAAGAGAACAACTTTTTTCTTTAGACGCTGTTTCACAGTCAGACAGACAGACAGAAAGGGACACACACACACACACACACTCACTTGATAATATACTGACACACGGCTTTCGCTTCTTCCACTTTCATAAAATTCTTCATACTACATGCACGTCTGTTGTAGGTACTTTTGATTTATTGATCTTTCCTTAGGACAACATTAACTTGTTCCTAAAAAGTACGTTTACAAAGAGTTATTTTAATTACAAAATATTACTCATAATAATCATTTGCATACGACACTTAATATCGACAATGTTTACAACATGGTACAACACTATCGATGCGCGGGGATTTCCCGGAATTCAAGCTTCGCCTTGGCGCACGCGACCCCTCGCAAAGAACGCAGTTCATTGCGCGATCACCTACGAGTACAAGGTGGAACCTATGTATTGTAGTAAGCAATGTATAATTTCCAATATGTTTCGCAAGTGTGTCGTTTTTGTCTAACAATTACATAATACTTTTATAATAATTACAAATATCACTTGAATTTAAAGGTTTTAGGACTTATTTAAAGGTTTTAGGGTGAAAAGAAATCCCTTGTCGAGCTACACTACACACCTGGCTTCTTTTTCGACAAGTTATAATAGCGCAGGACGGCATTATACACTATTTTCGCGGAGCTACGTACGTTGTGACCACATGAGCGCGACTATTAGCCGGTAAAGCTAATTTCGGCGGAGTTACGAGCGTCTGCTCAAGAGGGCAGCAAAGCCGGCCCCGCCCACAAGGCCCCTCTAATCTCTTTCATCTCCTCTGTGATCCTCACACTACCCATTCTTTCTGAACAGTTTACCTTATAATGATTCAAAGGTCATCGCCCCCAATTTCGTCTTCTTTGAAGAAACGTCAATAAACCATATTGAGGATTCATTTCCTGAAATCGTCTAAAAACATATCTTACTCGGAAAAGGTTGAGTAATTTGGTCTAATTTTTTTTGAACGACTCAATTTGCCCTTTTTAAATACGGAGTTTAAGAATAAATAATGAAAAAGTGACTTTTAAAAATAACGAGACTTTTATATACATACCTTGTTAAAATACCTTATATACAATATAAACTTTATAAATTAATGCTTGAAACGTGCCAGCTGAACAACAATCAATATTTTGGCCATATTTCCGTAAATCAAGAATAACAAATTTTTTCAATGTGGGTGCGTCCCGGCCGGGGGCGTACCGAAATTGGACCATAACGGCCGGACCCACTTCTCAGAAGGTATTTGTTTGATCATTAAAACTACATGTTTATGTATTCTTACAACAACACACATGTTTATTGACAGCCTCGTTGGCTCAGACGGTAGTTACGAGTACTCTGCTTTCTGTGCCGCAGGCCCCGGCTTCGATCCCCGGCCAGGTCAAACATATTTGTGTGCATGAACATGTCTGTGTCTGGGTGTTGTAAGCATATATAAGTATATCAGTCTTCTGGTTACTATAGTTCAGGTTTCTAGCCTAGTTTGGGACCAGATGACCGTGTGTGGAAGATATCCCATATTATTATAAGATTTATTCATTCAATTACATATTATAGCACGGCCATAAAAAGAAAATATATATTTAAATATTTATAAATAAAATATGTCCAATAATTTGAAACATGAAATTGAAATTTGATCATTTGAATTATAAATTACCTAATTATGATACCATTAATTAAAACCTAATTTAAGAAAATATGACTAAAAAATAGGCAAATGTCTGCTAAAAATATAAGGAAGGTACATACTATTTTATTTACGTACCAAAATATTATTTTAAAATGATTGGCAAATAAATTGCATTCATTTCCATCCCGACACATTTTCCGAAATTTACCGAAGACTCATTTTATCTTCTAAAAATAAATTTCCGCGATTCGTGTCTCTTAAGTCTTATTTTTGGAATAAGTCCTGACATTTAGCAACATTTCTTTTTAAATTATGTTTCGTTGAATGAAACATTGGGAAGAAATAGCTAATTACCTAAAACTTGTCAGGAAAATACATTTACCTTTCGACCGCTTGGAATAACGTACTTTGGCAAATTGGGAAATTATTTCTTTATTGATCCGCTTTATATTTTTACTGCCTCGGTGGCGTAGAGGGCGCATGCTCGACTGCCAATCAAGAGGTCCCGGGTTCGATCCCCAGGTCAGGCAAAGTGTTAAATATTGGATTTTTCCATTAGGAATTATCTCAATAAATGCCTGGAGTCTGGAACTGTGCCCGGTAGATGGCAATAGGCTCGCCCCCTATTACATGGGACCAATAACATACTGGCGAAATGTGGGTGTATCTACTATGGGACTGAGTCCTGGCTACACCTCTGCCTACCCCTTCGGGAAAAAGGCGTGAATGTATGTTATGTTATGTTATGTTTATATTTTTACAAGCTTTTATTATATTTACTTATTTAGTTAGATTCGGTTAGGTTAGACTGCCTCGGTGGCGTAGTTTGCGCACGCTCGACTGCCAATAATGGGGTCCCGAGTTCGATCCCCAGGTCAGGTAAAGTGTTAAATATTGGATTTTCTATTAAATTATTATCTCAAATTATTAACCTGGAGTCTGGACTGTGCCCGGTAGATGGCAATAGGCTCGCCCCCTATTACATGGGACCAATAACTTGCTGACGAAATGTGGGTGTACCCTACTATGTACTCTGCCTACCCCTTCGAGAAAAGGCGTGATTGTATGTTATGTTAGTTTCGGTCAAATCTATAAGCAACTAAGTTTTCAACAGACATTCCCAACCGATTGAAATGCGATTTTTTACAAATCTCTACGTATTAACAACACGAAACAGCTGTCTCCTAAGTACAATATAATCTATTTTAGAGTAATCAAAGATCAACTTCGTCTAAACAGATTTGGCAGCGACAAACGCCTCAAGGGAAACTAGTAATGTGTGGAGTGATATGAATATTTAAGGAGACTTGGATTAACTACGTGAAAGAGGATTATTATTTATTATGTACGAAAATTGTACTTATACAGAGATACAGAGATACAGAGAGATACAGAGATCGATGATTGGAATGGACGAGTACCTACTTATGTTGAAAACAAACCCTGTATAAAAGTGGTATTTTCAGGGTTCCGTACCTCAAAAGGAACTCTTATAGGATCACTTCGTTGCCCGTCTGTTTGTATGTCCTCGCTCGCGCAATTTATATTATTCAAAATAAAAAATCACACTAATGTGAATTTCCAAAAAAATAAGTGTTAATTTGTTTATCTTTAGATTATTGATGTATGACAGGATCGTAGCAAGTGGAAAGAAATAATCTCTGCCTACCCCAACGGGAACAAGGCGTGACTGTATGTATGTATGTATTAATGTATATTTAACTTTTTTCTTATTTATTTCATGGAGTATATAAAAAAAGAAATAACGGTTTTTTCCGATCTCTTCTGTTAAATCAAAAGATATCAAAACTAAGTTTTCTTGAATATATTATTACATTATAAATAATACAATTGAGAAACATAACGTATGATTTATTTTGGAAATGCAATGCCTATGTACCTACCTACTAGAATACGAGCGAGCGAGTGAGATGGAAGATTTAGCTGCTATTAACAATTTATTTGTAGGAGGATTCTGATTGTTACGTCAGCCGTTAGTGACTATTTTCACAAATTACGAGTGAAAATAAAATGACTAAGTATTTTTCAAGACCAAGACTGGATTAGCATAATAAATAAAAATGAAGACTCTATGAACGTTGTACATCCCTATCGATGTTTACATACGTACAGTCGTTACGTACAAAATGTATCATAAATTCTCAAAAATAATCTCGCAAACGCAAAATGGGCGTTTGTCTGAGAATCGTAAAACTATTTGAGACTATTCTGTTCAAATTTATTGTCTTTTTCGGACAAATACTTATATAAAAAAATGTTTCTTTTATGTATTTGTTTCTAGTAAAGAATGTAAGCGCTTAATGATGTACTAAGATTATTAACATTATGTAGTGCCTCGGTGGCGTAGTCGTCCGTTGCCGACCACGAGCTCTACTGCCGATTAAAGTACCGTGTTGACCGTGTTCGATCGATCGATGAATGGATTTTCCATAGGGAATTCTCTCAATTTTTTTTTGAACGAAACTTTATCAGGTTTGCCATCTCATTACAATCTAGTATATTTACCCTTAGCTGATACCGTTTTCACCGATACAAGAACAAAATCTAGAAATAAATTTTGAGCAAAAACCAACTATGTACCTACTTACTACCTATGAACGTCCTCTATACCCTACGTAGTTCTTTCAAAGATACAAAGATCTTCAAAGATACTTGTTAGCGTTTGTTAAAAGTACCTAAGTATATTATTATTATTAAGTAGTAGGTTTTAAACTTAGATTACATAGAGGCCTATGTTAGTTCAGCAGTGGACGTCCTATGGCTAAGAAAGGGCTGAGATGATGATAATGAATCTTTAATACTTTACATAGTAAATAGTACCTATTATCACCTTGATATTGTATTAATTCCGTGTCGTAGGTAAAGGTTTTAATGATTGTAATTACCAATGTACTATTCAGTAGGTAATGATTAAAAACTCGTTCGCAACAGAACCAACCTCAAACTGCTTACAGTTTGCAGTCGCCAACCGCCAAACCGCCACCACAGCAATTTTCCTGCATATTCTGGGAATAAAAATGGCGGCAATAATGTAACGAAGGTCATTGCCAGTTTGCAAAATAGACCGTGATTTATTGACTAAAAATTAACTCTGTTTAACGTAAACGCCTGCTAATTATTTTAGTGCTTTTATACCAAATTATTAGTAGGTAACAGGATAAATGTGCTAAAATCTAAACTAGGATATTATGAGAATACAATTTTCGCATTCATCATCATACATAGGAACAGGAACTGACTTATAAGCTTATATAAGTATGTATATCAGTCATCTGGTTACCATAGTACAGGCTTCTAGCCTAGTTTGGGACCAGATGACCGTGTGTGGAAGTTGTCCCATATTATTATTATTATATTGAAAGCTCTTAAACCTTCTGTAAGAAATATCTGGATTCTAACTCTACGTTAGTATTATATTGAAATTAAAAATATATAATAAAAAAAAAAAAAAAAACATACTATATCCTACTAATAATTTTTGTGGCATATCATTTAAAACTGTCATTGAAATTAATTGTAATTTCTGATTTATTTAAAATAATATATTATTGTCAATAAATGCTATAACTTATTATATTATGCCTAGTCCAGTGTTCCATACCTTAAGGCACAAACTTAATGATTATTATACCGTTGGACAACTGTTATACCCATACGCTGAAATAGGTCGTGGTCAGTTTACCAACTGTTGTGTTATTTTGGGTCGTTACTACAAATTTAAAATATGCAAGTTATGCCTTATCTTGAGCTATATAAGATCTTGCTTCTTGCCAAAATTCATGATTCTAGGTCAACGGGATGTTGCACAAAGATTTTGGTTTCCTTGCGCGAAATGTGAAAACATAAGGTAAATCTTCTCTTTTGATTGCTTTGACTAAAAAGTGTGATTATGCACAGCAGCAAGGGGGCGTTGTTTGTTGATTCCTTCACGCGTTTCTGAGAAAACCGATCTTGACATACGGAAAGTTTTGGACGGACAGACAGCTGAACAACGACTTCATCCTATTAAGGTTCTTGTTTTCCTTTTGAGATACGGAACCCTTAAAGTTTATGGAATAAAACATTTTATAGTTACAAGATTTTAAATATTGTATTTAGCCAATAATTATAATTTACGATGACAAACGATGACTTATGAAAACTATATTATTATTTTGGCAATCACATGATATTATAAACTCCGTGCACGTGTTGTGATTTACTTTGGCAAATGTTTTGTTTGACGAGGCAGTTAGAGACAGTCGGACAGAGAAATTTCAGATATAATGCAGAAAAAAAATTCTTTGATTTAGTTATACGGTTTAGGTCTATGATTGTATCTCATATTTTATAATATAAATTTTATTAATACAAGGCTGTACAAAGTATACCTATAAGTTAATAAGTTGGGCCGTCTATATTAATCACTCCATGCATTTGTTGTGATTTATTTTGGCAAATGTTTTGTCTGACGAGGCAGTTTGAGACAGTCGAAGAGAGAAATTCCAGCCCACCTATCACGGCACGGGGATAATTAGTTTTCCCCGTTTTTTCTCTCTTTCGCCCCCGAACAATTCATATCTGCTGTCTCGTTCTAACCCGATGGGACTTCGTTTTCCCTGCATACTGTGCTATAAAGATACTGAGATACTGATATAAAGTTGTTGCTATTAATCGTAGTGAAAAAAGTCTATGATTTAGTTAAGTGGTTAGATCTATGGTTTAGGCCTATAATTGTATCTTATATTTTATAATATAAATTTTATTAATACAAAGTGGTACAGAGTATACCTTTAACTTAAAAAGTTGGGCCGTCAGCTAGAGAAACTAACTAAATGACATTACAATTATTTTAAAACGGATTTTATTGGCTCAGATCACAAAAATGTTAAATATTCCATTGTTCATTATACATTATTAATGATAACATTAGTGATTGTTATTCTTTGGCTTGCAAATAATTAAATTTCCTCCCTCGCCTGCCTCGGTGGCGTAGTGGGCGCAAGCTCGACTGCCGAACAGGAGGTCCCGGGTTCGATCCCCAGGTCAAGCAGTGTTAAAAATTTGGTTTTTCCATTAGGAATTATCTCAATAACTGCCTGGAGACTGGTCTATGCCCGGAAGATGGCAATAAGCTCGCCCCCTATTACATGGGACCAATAACATACTGGCGAAATGTGGGTGTGCTTTACTATGAGAGTCCTTACAGAGTCCTGGGTACACCTCTGTCAACCCCTTTGGGATAAAGGCATGATTATATGCTATGTAATTTTCCACTGAACAATTAAAATAATTTATTTTTATTGCTATTAATCATCAAATATTATATTTTATTTAAAATATAAATACCGTTTTTTGTTTAAAATACTGGCAATATTTATAAATTTAAAAGTAAATAACTTCCGGTACTAGTTCAGAGTACCGGAAGTTATTTTCTTTTAAATTTGTAAACCTAGGTACATAGTACATAGTACATTACATACGGTCTACGGTTTTCCCGAATGCAAAGGGCTAAGGGCATTGCATTGCACAAAACAAGACGAAAGCGAATTGCAACAAAAATAAACGACAAATTCTCTATAATTTTATTCACGCAATCTTAATTTAAATCGCATCTTTATTAACTGTAAATGTTATCTTGTGTCTCTGAAATCCTCAATTATTATTCGGGTGACCATAATAATTCTCCGCCTTTTTGGATCGGCGCCAAAACAAACGTCAGAATGGGCGCGTTCAGAAATCAGTTACTTATTCTTATTAACCTCTGTTTCGAGCTCGCTATTTAGATTATAATAATTTAATTATGTGTTGTCTAATATCTAAACTATTATAATACGTATCTAAAGGCCAAAGGGTGAAGGATTAAACAATAAATTACAATATAATCATGATCTTCGATTTATTTAAGTATTTTATATAAAATTGTGGTGGTGTCTAAAATACTACGTAATAATTTATGAGTAGAACCTCTTTTATCGTATAAAAAAAATTTCGAACGAAATGCACCGAATTCCGTTTTTGCATTTGTACAGGGACGAATTAAGTTGAAACTTTGGAAAAGACACCGGCAAACGGGCTCCCTAATCAAACGTCATTAGATGTCAAGTAGGGAACAAATGTTTTTTTTTGTTTACCAAAACACCAGGGTTCCGTACCTCAAAAGGAATCTTTGGCAAACACCTGTCTGTCTGTCTGACAAGACCAATTTTCTCGAGAACGCGTGAAGGTACTTTGCGCAACGGACTGAAAACCTCTTGAAACCGCAAAATTTAACAATAAAATATTGGTGAATACATGTATGCAGTAGTTTGCAACTAGATATATTTTATCTATATTTTTAAACGAGGTAGCGTTTTGTTCAGAGGTAACAAAATGAGTCAACATAAATGCTGAATGCTTAATTTATATTATTTATATATTGAAAAGTCAAAAAGTACAAACGCACGCAAACGAAATGAAATCTTGGCAATATAACAGTAACAGCTGTACAAAAATAGCCGCGTGATATTTACCTGAACACAAAAGAGGTGGACCTAGATCTCGACTGGAATGGACTCCCGGAAACGCGGAAATAGTTTGTCAAATGACTAGCAGTCTCGCGGTTGCACTCTTTGGATATACAACTTATTACAAAGAGGTGTAGGTAGTAATACTGAAGGGAAAGCATTAGTGATGGATTAATTAGCATTCGCACACATAGCAAATTAAATGAAGTTGCGAAATTCTGTGAAAGCGAATGAAGCGAATTCATCGCATAAGTGAAATTATTAGCAATTTGGTAGGCACGGTTAAGCAATTATTATCTTTATTTGCTTGTACTTAGGGTCGTATATTGAATGAACGTGTATGATTATTTAATTCGTTAAAATTAATAGCAGGGCGGTGTGAAGTGCGAATTCGCATGCTTATGATATTAATTTGAAATCGCAATAATTACCATCACTAGAAAGCATTTACTGGTCTACATAGACAACTTTTAAATGAAATAATATAGAAATTCCAACAAATGAAACAGTCGACTTTCCATACAAGTCTGCCGATCAGCTGATCCATTTTGTACGGTTTTTTTTTTTGCAATTTCTGCAACTCTTTTGCAACACACACATACATATACATACACACACATCCATCCATACTACTATGCCCCACGAATTCACTCTTTGAAAATAATCTTGAGCCCTACGTTTTACCACAGAACAGATTCATAAATATTAATAAATATATTATACTATTATCACACCCCGGACACTCGACTCAATTCCCATACAAACACCGCGTTTTAACTACCTAACTGCTACACAGACACTGCACACATGGAGTTTTGTACAAGAGTGTGCGTGAGGTGCGTTACGAGCACAGATCAGGATGAAAGAGGTTCTCCTCCGTCGGCTCTATAGGAGCTCAATCTCGCTCGCGGGGTGAGGAAGGTTCAATTGGTGGTATGGTTGGTATTATTATCTGTTCAGTGATATTGCTCCAAGGTTTAAATAGAATAGAATAGAATACTCTTTTATTTCTCTTCCACAAAATTGTTACATTGCGATCTTAGGGCTAGATTTATTGAATATGTTTTGTGGAAGACTGGTGTTTGTGATAGGTTTAATGAAAAACCTGTGGTACAAATCACCAGTACCCCACTCCACTTAATACAATTTAGTTTAAGTACACATTTGTAGATGAAATTGAGTTTGGATAGAAATAATATGACAATTTTATTAAGGGATTAAGATAAATGCACTAAAGTTGTTTTGTATGTCTGATGTATAAGTGAGTGTGTTGCGAGTTGGATTGGTGTTGGTGAGAGTGTTCCTGCGAAGTGTGTTAAGCATGTAAGTGTGATGTTCAGCCTGTATACCTATGATGTGCGTGTGTGTGGGTATATGTTAGGTAATACCTATACTCAATACCTAATAAAACTATTCTTCTTCCGAGACTGTGCCTCATGGGCTATCTTAAGCATAGTACGAATCAATAATATTATGACTGTTATTATTAGGCGTTATTTTAAGGGTGCTAAAAGTTTCTCCGTTTCGTCGTAGTCTAACGTTTTGAGCCATTTAGCGACTGTTTTGTTACATGTTGCAGATAAAAGAGGGTATATGTTTAATTTTTGGTTTATTTTGTTGTAAAGGTAGGGCCCTAGAAAACCAGAAAAATGTTTTGACAGTCTAGTATTGTTGCAAGGAGTACGGCAAACTGAAAATTTCCTACGCTTGTCCTTATGGAGGTTTGGGTTGTAAGACAGTTGTTTATGTTGTTTTTTAACAGTATGAAGTATGAAAGTTTGTCTGACGGTTAGGGCATTCCATTTCTTGTACAGGGCCGTGGTTGGGTAACGAAATGGAAGACTGGCTCCCACTTTTAGGATAGCTCGCTGAGCCCTCTCCAGCTCAATCAGGTAAGTTTTGGCTGCCCCTCCCCAGGAGGTTATACAGTATTCAATGATTGATCTGCAGAGCGCACAGTAAACCATCTCAATGACCTTTCGGTCAGCCACATGTCTTAGTGTTTTGAAGATGTATATTAGTTTACGGAGTCTGGTAACTGTAATGTATTGAAACGACCAAGTACCGTTGACAACTGTTTATTGATAAATATTGAAATACCCTCAACATCTTCCCCTTTCACAATATAAGTAAGTAAATAGAATAAACATTAAAGCTAATCAAATATAAGTATTATAAAGTATTTTGCTTACTTCTACTACGAGTAGTAGGTGGATGAATGTAAGGTGACGGTGGTGACACAGTACTAGGTTCGTACTCTGACTCATCATCACCCCTACTCATCTCATACTCCTCCCCACTTGACTCGTCTGATATGACCACTATTGTGCCGCGCCGATCATTCTGCACCTTTTCCATGACATTAGGTTCCTTATCAGGCATATTTTTAATTAAATGTCGGCGATTACGTCGATATATACCTAATTTATTTTTTATAATGTATGAACGTGGTGTGGAGGCCTTGCCGATGACAGTGCCAAGCACTCGTTCATTATTATGTTCTAACATAATTACATCATCGCCGACACTTAACTCCGGCTGCGCTTTACAATGTTGATCATAATACATTTTACTTTTTAATTGCTTTTCTAGTATTGTTTTATGTTGTTGCTGATCATTGCAATAATTACGTTTTAACAAATCCGGATGAACTGGTAGTCTACAATTTAATCTACGTCCCATTAATAATTGTGCGGGAGAATTCAAATTTTCTCGCGGTGTATTATTGTAACTCAATAAATTCAAATAAAAATCGGTTTTACTGTCGATTGACTTTTTTAACATTTTCTTAATAGTCTGGACTGACCTCTCACTTTTACCGTTTGATTGTGCATAATACGGTGATGAAGTGATATGATTGAAGCCCCACTCTTCTGCGAACTGCTTAAAATTTCGAGAAGCATATTGTGGACCATTATCGCTAATAACCGTTTCCGGAATGCCATAGCGAGCAAAGTTTTGTTTTATTTCCTTTATAATAGAATTGGACGACGTATCTCTTAGTTGTGCGACTTCAATAAATCCCGAATAGTAATCCACTAATATCAAGTAATGTCTTTTTGCATACTCGAATAAGTCTGTACCTACTTTGTTCCATGGCAGTTTCGGAATAGTTATCGGAATCATTGGCTCTTTACTAGGCTTATTTGAATTCTCCTGACAAACTTTACATTTTTTAACATATAATTCTATGTCATTCGATATACCTGGCCAATATAGTACCTCACGTGCGCGTCTTTTACAACGATCTATCCCTAGGTGGCCGTCATGAATTATTTTTAACATTTCAGGCCTAAGCGAGTTAGGAATCAATACTTGTTTATCTCTAAAAATTACTCCGTCCACACAGTACAGCTCACCTCTCATAGACCAAAAATATTTTAAATCGCTATCGACATTATATTTATGAACGGGCCAACCCTCATTAATATATTTTAACAAACGTTTCAAATATTCATCTTTACTCGTTTCTTTCTTAACTAAAGTCAATTTGCTTTGAGACATCGGTACATTGCTAATGACCATTTTCAGTTGGTTTAATACAGCCTTACTAATGTTATCGTCATATAAATCAGGAAGAGGCGCACGTGATAAGGTGTCGGGTATATACATGTACTTCCCCGGTTTATAGGTAATTATCAGATCGTATCCCTGTAATTTTAACATCATACGCTGCAAGCGAGCTGGGACTGAATTTAACGGCTTTTTAAAAATGCTTTCGAGCGGTTTATGGTCAGTTTCTATGAGTACATGTTTTTTACCATAAATGTATTGGTGAAATTTTTCACAAGCAAAGACAATAGCTAACATTTCTTTTTCTATCTGAGCGTATCTCTGTTGTGTGTCGGTGAGTGTGCGCGACGCGTACTCGACCGGACGGCCGCGCTGCATCAGCACCGCGCCGAGTGCAACGCTGCTCGCGTCTACCGACAACAATACCTCACTGCTTACGTCATACAACGATAGTACCGGAGCCTCGCATATCAGTCTCTTTAATTTATCAAAGGCATTTTTATGTCCTATTTCCCAACACCACTCGGTATCTTTTTTCAATAACCTAGTCAATGGAAATATGTGCTGCGAGTAGTTAGGTATAAATTTTGATAAGTAATTAATTGCGCCCAAAAATCTTTCTAAACTCTTTCGATCCGTGGGTTCCGGCATGTTAATTACAGCCCTGACTTTTTCCGTATCTACTTTCATCCCGTCTTTATTAAAAATATGTCCCAAATATGTTACCTCATCTACACAAATGCGACATTTCTCTTTGTTGAATTTTAAATTAATATCTCGCGCTCTTTGAAATAACGCTTTCAATCTTACATCATGTTCTCGCCTAGTGGACCCCCAGACAATAATATCATCAATAAATGACTCGACACCGTCTAAGCCTTCTAACAATTGTTTTATCTTAGCGTGGAACACTTCCGGTGCGCAGTTCAACCCGAATGGTAATCTTAAATATTGATATCGCCCAAACGGCGTAATAAATGTACATAAATCGGCACTCTCATTATCTAACTTTATAGACCAAAATCCAGAATTGGCGTCCAATACCGAGAAGTACTTGGCCCCGTTCAATTTGGTAGCCAACTCATTTATGGTAGGTAGCTGAAAATGAGCTCGTCGGATCGCTTTATTGAGAGGCCTCGGGTCTAGGCATAAGCGCATTTTACCATTTTTCTTGGCCGCTACTACTAACGAGTTGACCCAAGGTGTGGGATGAGTCACCTTCCTAATCACACCTAATTCTGTCATCCTATCGAGTTCGTCCTTCAAATTATCACGAAGGCTTAACGGTACTTTCCGCGGAGCGCACACCACCGGTGTCACATCCCTATTTACCGTTATGTGATATTCCCCCGGTAGACAACCTAACCCGGTGAACAAATCGCCATTTTCCGAAAAATTTAAATCGTGAATTCTCTTTATTAACCCTAATAATAAGCACGTTTGCAGTCCCAGCACACTCTGACAATCAATATCGGCAATCGCAAACTTAAGATCATATTGAACATCTTTATACCACCATTTAATATTACATATTCCTTTTATAGGAATGAAATCGCCACTGTACGACTGTAGCTTAACCTTATGATTGGACATGATGTTATCAGGGTTATTGCCTAACTGCAAAAACCGCTTATAAGATAAAACATTGATATCCGCACCAGAGTCTAGTTTAAATTTTTCAGTGCCCAGTTCTCCTCGGAGAACCTCAAACCAATCCTGGGACACCGAGTTAATTTGGGAAACATCAAATAAAGCAGATATATAAAACGACTCACAGTCATCGTCCTCGTCCGGATCGCATTTATTACCTTCTTCATAAACGCCTATATCATATAGTTTTTTCACACCTTTATTAAACTTACACATTCTAGCAAAATGACCATGATTTTGACACACATAACACTGCACCGAGACCGCGGGACAGTCAGCACCGTGTACACAGCGACCTCCGCACCTAAGACAGGTACCGGGCGCAGACGTACTCGAGGAGGGCGGCGGGCGCCGCGCCCCGGCCGGGAGCGAACGCGGCTGGCGGCCGCCGCGGCCTCCGCGCGCTCCTCGCGCGCCGTCGCCTCGGCCCCGCACTGTGCGCGCCCCGGCCCCGCCGTGCACGCCCACTGCATCCACGCGAGCCGGCCCTGCGCTCGCACCGCGCGACTCCTGCAATACGCGACTGCTGTCCACCGATATCTCGTCAACTTGGCATATTTTAATCGCTTTGTCCATCGTAAGCTCCTCCGTTCGCAATAAACGATCGCGAACTACTATATTTTTTATGCCGCACACGATACGATCACGAATGAATTCCTCTTCTAAGGTTTTAAACTCGCAGGTTTTGCTCAGTAGCTTCAATGCCGTTACATACTGATCTATGGACTCGCCGGCCTCCTGGTTTCTCATGTAGAAATTGTATCTCGCCAATGTAACGTTCGGTTTGACGCCGAAGTATTCGTCGAATTTTTTCAACAAAACCGTTACGTCGTCTTTCTCGGCGTCGTTTGAAAATGTAAACGTCTCGTAGACATCGAAACCTTCCGTTCCGATTAGGTTGATGAGCAAGCTGGCCTGCACACCAGCTTCTTCTTTATGCACCCCCGATGCTTTCAAAAACAGATGGAATTGTTTCCTCCAACGCTTCCATGCGTCAGCCCGGCTGACGGAGTTGCCTTCCAGACTCAGTTCTGGCGGTGGTCGGGCGTGTTCCATTACGAAATAATAAGAATCGTACTTCTTACGACACTAATACGCGAAATACTGCACGTAAATACACTTATAAACGCTTTTTGCAATTAAAAAACCGCCGCTGTCACCATGTAATGTATTGAAACGACCAAGTACCGTTGACAACTGTTTATTGATAAATATTGAAATACCCTCAACAGTAACTAATAGTGCAATGTGGTGCCTAAAGCTCAATGACTGGTCTAATATTATGCCAAGATATTTAATTCTGTCCGCCCTTTCAAGAGATGGGCACATGCATACAGGAAGTTCCCTCGTACATGTGTGAGCCATAATTTGGTTGTTACTAGGGGGAAGAAGATTGGACCTACAGGCAAAAGCAACATATTTTGTTTTTTTAACATTTAATGTGAGGATATTTTGATGCAGCCATGCACGTACTGTGTGAAACCCTTTTTGGGCTGAAGAAAATACTTCACTCCAGCTATTTCCACTGAAGAAGAGTGCTGTGTCATCAGCAAAGGTTACTATCTTTCCTTTGTGAAGACGTAGGTTACATAATTCGTTAATATAGGCTAAGAACAGTGTCGGGCCGACAATACTGCCCTGCGGGACACCAAAAGTTACCGGCTGTACGTCACTAATGAGATTATCGATCCGCACACACTGTTTCCTATTTGTTAGATAATCTTTGAATAATTCCAGCTGTAGACCTCTTACTCCGAGCCTTTCAAGTTTATTTAGCAGGAGTGGGATAGAGACCGTGTCAAATGCTTTGGCCAAATCGAGGAAAATTACTATGCATTTCTTTTTTTCATCAAGACCATTAACGATTGAATTGACTAGTTCATTGACTGCATCGTTTGGGGAAAAGTTTGCTCTAATATTATTAATAAATATTATACTATACATAATATCAAACCTTTTTAAACTCCTTAGGTCGTTTCATTTTTACCAAGTCAGAAAAATAAAATAGTGATTTTTTTTATGATATAGCAGTGACAAGACGAGCAAATCAGGTGCCTGATGGTAAGCATCATGATCGCCCATATCAGACATAGTGTCACCCAGTTTATTAAAATTCAAAATTCTGCGCGGCACTGCACTACGCCTGTCACCCTGAGATATGAGTTGTTGAATCTCATCATGCCCAGTAATTTCGCTGGTTACATTGCCCTTCATACTAGAACAATACTAGAACACAGTAATGTTTGCACATTACTGCTTGGCGGATGAATAACTGGCAATGGTGTGGTGCTTCCCTAGGCGGCCCCCTGCAAAAGAGGCCTACGACTACAAAACTTACCCTGCGCAACGGAAAAAGACTAATTTCTTTGAATTTTGTAGCAAATGTGTTATTGTCCTAGTTTTAAAAACAACACTTTTGTCATGCATTAGGGAAACACATACAAATCACGAGATTACAGAAATAGAATTTCCTTACTCATAGAACAGGTGATAGGTAATTGCCAACTTTCTGACAACCATCAGGAAGAACTGAGAAAAGGCGGATGGTATAGTTCTCAAGACAATAAAGGCCAACGAACCGCTGACTTTATATTCCCCGAGCTATTTCTGTTCGATCTGGAACAACAAAACACTGCAATTTATTTGACAGATAATTCTTTGGCTTCGCAACTTTTATGAATTTGCCAGTCTCGAGTACCACTTGAACATATGTGATCCCTTTGAAGTTTTCTCGACTTAGTCCAAAGGCTGAGATAATGATGGTGCTGGTAGAAAAACTAAGGACAATAATATTACCACACGTCGAAAAAAATTAACGGTGAAAATAGCTACTATTGTATAACCTTATTGCTATAAAAATATTAAGTAGAATCAGATTACTATTATTTAATAATATATATGATAGATATTGCCTTCCTCAATTAATAACGATGCGAAAAGTTGCGGGAAAGAGACGAGCTGGTCGCAGGATGAAATCATGGCTACGAAACATCAGCCCCTGTTCACTCCGAACAGGGATTGCGAGTGATGCTGAATTTCACCTCGCCAATATAAAGTAGGGAACCCGCCTGGGGAAGTACCACACCTTTGCCAGTTATTCATCCGCCAAGCTGTAATGTGCAAACATTACTGTGTTCCGGTCTGAAGGGCAATGTTACCAGTGAAATTACTGGGCATGATGAGTTTCAACAACTCTTTTCTCAGGGTGATAGGCGCAGTGCAGTGCCGCGCAGAATTTTTAACTTTAAAACACTGGGTGGCACTGTATCTGATATGGGCAATCATGATGTTTATTACCATCAGGCACTTGATTTGCTCGTCTTGTCACTCACTATCATAAAAAAGTCACCGAGAAAAGAGTTGTGTGCCAAGTGCCAAGGGCCAGGATCATTATTTAACTGCACAAAAACAACGTAAATTTACCAACTTGATGTTTTTATACGTTTAAGTTTAGAAAAAACAACAAATCTCACGCCCTCACGTTTCCGTCAACTATAAAAGTAATTCAATAAATCTATTTAGATAAAAGCATATTTAGCACAGTAAAATAATATTTATACATAAATTTCTGATGAAGAAAAATACCTATATAATACATGACTATTTGCAAAGTGCTTGAAAAGATCGTGACAAATCACACAAAGAATATGATTTAGAGTATATATCATATTTTTGTCAGCGATGTCAATGTTTTAAGAGAGGTCTTTGTCTTGGAAACTATGCAGTCTGTTATTATTGGCAATGAGCTTAACGTAGATTATTTTACCTTTCAATAAAACTGTTTGTTTTTCTGTTGGAGTTTAAAGCATGAGCCAACGACCGATACTAAATAAATCATCATTTGGATCATTTCCTCTAATTTCCTGCGGGCTAGTATGCGCAACTTTCAACTATTGAGAGTGAAAAAGTCATAATCATCATCATCTCAGCCGTTGGTAATCCACTACTGAACAAAGGCCTCCCCCACAAGGAGGGGTTTGCCAATACTCGATACGCTTGGCAGGTGGGTTAACGAGCGCAGTACGATGGTTTTTTGCAGAGGACGCTGCTGCCCGTCCTCTGGATCTGTTAACCCTTAGCCGACTCTTACGGCAATCACGGGTAGAGAGGGTGGAGCACTTTTCCAAAGCCGGTAACTCCACGCCACCAAAGTGAAACAGTGATACGTGCACTTTGTTCGTGCGGAAAAAAGATTACTAACCGTATAATAAGTTTTTTTTTTTTTTATGATAATGAATGACAAGACGAGCAAATCAGGTGCCTGATGGTAAGCATCATGATTGCCCATATCAGACACAGTGCCACCCACAGATCAGGATGAAAGAGGTTAGATTGGAAATAGTTCCTGATTTGTATCAGAACGCTCGTCGCCGCTTGTCTCCCACTCCTCAACTCCACTACAAGCAAGAGACCAATACGCGCACGCATTACGCACACAAATTAACCATACACACATCGATCGCGAGTTTGCTATTGATTATCATCTAGCGCAAACACTGCGTTTGACATGCACTCACACACGCGCAAAAGCTCATCTAGACACGCGGCAGCGTGTCAAGCCAAGTTAAGGAACTGGCTAGCCAGCGCCGAGTGCCACTTTTGACTCTTCTATAACTCAAAATCTCTTTAACGTTCACACATAAAACTACGTGTGTTTAATTATATCCATAAGGACATCTAGTAGCCCAAATTTCATGAAGCTAGCTCAAACGGTTATAAAGATATAATGAAGGTCAAAAAGTCGTAAAATTTAGCACTGACTGACATATAGTACCTAATTCTAACCTACTTCCAGATGACCTAGAAGGATGAAATTTGGAATCCAGCTGTGTAAGTGTAAAAAATTAAAAAATAGGGGGGTCCCCATACATTTTTTTTTCTTAAATGTAGCGTTGGAACCGTTACAACGTTATAAGCAAATATTTGAAATTATCCCAATATATTTGCTATATAACAGAAATATAAAAATAAAGTTAAGTCAAAAAATAAGTGGTGTCCTGGCCAAGTCAAATCTAACCTACTTTAAATCTCAATTTTTTTTTTAATAACAGCAATTGTTATAGGCAATAAAGCAAAGAAATAAAGTTTAATACTTGTTCATAATGTTATTTTGTTCCTATAAATACATATTTGGATTTTGCATAGAACTTGGCACTCATTTAGATCTCCAATCTTTTTGCGGCGAAGCCCACAGCCAAACATTAAAAGTATTGAACTTGGCTCTCCTTTTTTACATGTATGTTTTTGATGGGATACATGTTACGGTCACCTAAAGGTCGATTATCGATATCGATAAAATTACTGTAACATTATTACTTTAACTTTTCGCTATATTAATATATTTGTTATTAACTAATACGGCTTCATAGCAAATTATACTAATTAATTAATTAACTACATTACTATACTTTACTATACAATGTCGTTACAATGTAATGTTGTTACTATATAATTTCTGTGTCTGGGTGTATAAGTAAGCTTATATAAGGAGGTATGTATATCAGTCATCTGGTTACCATAGTACATGCTTCTAGCCTAGTTTGGAACCAGATGACCTTGCGTCCCATATTATAAGGGAAGTTGTCCCATATTATTATTATTTTGTGACTTATTATAATTTTATTAATTCTATTTTTTTTTGGTCTGTGAGTTACCACGAAAAACGTCGTTCATGCATATAAAGACATGGGTTAAACCTATAGTAAGTAAATAAATGACACAAGTTATAAATACAAGCGTACCTATTTATTAAATTATCATTTCCCTTAACCCACACTAGGTGGGGACGCGGGGAAAGAACCGCGGGGCACAGCTAGTAGGATAAAAATCATACACTACCTACTTACTGAAAAAGTCATAACGATATATTTGAGCGGCGTAGCTCCTGGTTTTAAGTATCTTTTTCCTGACTCTTTTGTTATGTCATAATAATTTTCTGCAAAATGTTGAAAATTTTGCAAAAAGAACAAATTGTGCTACATTTAGTAGGAATCCATTTATTTCTACCGGTTGCCTCAATCCACAATTTTCTCATATCTGGATTTTTTGGAAACGTAAAAATAAAATTTTAATTTCATTATAAACGGAACAATCAAACAAAATTTTAGACGAAAACCCATACTCTACAACTAAATTGATAATCATAATTAACATGTTGACAGACCACAGTAGATGCCACGTATTTACTTCGCGTGACAAAGAGAACAACTTTTTTCTTTAGACGCTGTTTCACAGTCAGACAGACAGACAGAAAGGGACACACACACACACACACACTCACTTGATAATATACTGACACACGGCTTTCGCTTCTTCCACTTTCATAAAATTCTTCATACTACATGCACGTCTGTTGTAGGTACTTTTGATTTATTGATCTTTCCTTAGGACAACATTAACTTGTTCCTAAAAAGTACGTTTACAAAGAGTTATTTTAATTACAAAATATTACTCATAATAATCATTTGCATACGACACTTAATATCGACAATGTTTACAACATGGTACAACACTATCGATGCGCGGGGATTTCCCGGAATTCAAGCTTCGCCTTGGCGCACGCGACCCCTCGCAAAGAACGCAGTTCATTGCGCGATCACCTACGAGTACAAGGTGGAACCTATGTATTGTAGTAAGCAATGTATAATTTCCAATATGTTTCGCAAGTGTGTCGTTTTTGTCTAACAATTACATAATACTTTTATAATAATTACAAATATCACTTGAATTTAAAGGTTTTAGGACTTATTTAAAGGTTTTAGGGTGAAAAGAAATCCCTTGTCGAGCTACACTACACACCTGGCTTCTTTTTCGACAAGTTATAATAGCGCAGGACGGCATTATACACTATTTTCGCGGAGCTACGTACGTTGTGACCACATGAGCGCGACTATTAGCCGGTAAAGCTAATTTCGGCGGAGTTACGAGCGTCTGCTCAAGAGGGCAGCAAAGCCGGCCCCGCCCACAAGGCCCCTCTAATCTCTTTCATCTCCTCTGTGGTGCCACCCAGTGTTTTAAAATTCAAAATTCTGCGCGGCACTGCACTGCGCCTGTCACCCTGAGATATTAGTTGTTGAATCTCATCATGCCCAGTAATTTCGCTGGTACTCGTAAGTATTATTTAATAATGTACAAGGTGTATTAATACGGGGATGCATCGTGTGTCGTGTCCTATATCCATTAGTGTAAGCAAATCAAATTAAATGGTTACATTATATATTTTACGAGAAGATGCAATTTAGCAAGTTTGTACTACATATAAATAATTAAATAGGTATAGGTATTCCTCTTTTCTGGATTTTCGTTGTGAGGAGATTTATAAAACCTTAGACAAAACGTATATTCTAGGAATGGAAAATTATAGGTAGGTACTACTTTATTAAAAGAAATTTTTGGACCATTTTGGAGTCAAGATTACCTATGCAGAATCAATGTACAGATTTTAATGTTTTTTTTATTAGCTGGTTTTTTTTTTTGATAAGCAGTACATAGCTCCGAAAAGTTGCAAATAAAATGGCTAGCGATGTGTCAAAGAACAGTAACTATTTCGCTGTGTTTTGCACGGGGACGCGCCTTAAATACCTACAAAGCAACAGTAGCAGATATTCAGAAATACACCATTGTTTACAATATCTGGACATGAGAGATCGCACAGTGTTGCAATGGACTATGTATAGACTATAGACTCGGCTGGAAAAACTGCACGTGTCAGTTTGTGCTGGATTTACAACGAGTTCACATTTTTTCACCTAGACCCAGTGAGTCAAACAAGTTCGCAAAACACAGGCCGTGGGTTATAATCCTAAATGACTCACTGACTGACATGCAACGCAGAGCCCAAATACTGATCCTATAGATACTTGAAACTTGGAGTAAGTTGTTTTCATTGTCTGGACGTGTGCTCAGAAAGGATTTTTGAAAATTCTCATTCTAAGAGGTCCAAAAAGGCCGTCAAAGTCTTGGTATAAAACGCGGGCATAATTGCGAGCGGGCAAAGCCGCTGTTCTTACACTAGTAATATTATAAATGCGAACGTTTGTGAGGATGGATGGATGTTTATTACTCTTTCGCGCCACAAAATTGCAGGTCTGAAATTTGTTATGTAGGTAGCTTAGACTATGCGGTTCCACCCGCGTAGTCTTCGTTCCCGTGGGAATATCGGGATAAAAAGTACACTACGTGTTATTCCAGGGTCTAAACTATCTACATACTGAATTTCAGCCCAAACGGTTCAGTAGTTTTGACGTGAAAGCGTAATAAACTCCATCCATCTAACCAAAACCGCGCCCCTATTATGCATGGTCAAGCGATAGAAGTAAAAGTAGCAGAAGCAGTGAAGTAGCAGTAGCAGTAATTGCAAAATGTCACTTTGAATTCGAATTACGCATGCTTTCTGCACTGCTGTTTTGTCGCTTTGGCACACTAGCGGCCTAATGGAATATTAGCAGTAAATGGAACTAATTATTGCGGTTTAATTTTTTTTATCTGTGGGAGGCTGCTATAGTCTGTTCTATTTTTACCTTTGATTTCATCAAATTATTTATCTTCTATGGGCACGGGCCACTAAATCAATGAGACAGAAGGACGGTTACTATATCACCAGATATTCGAGTAATATATTTTCAACTTGGAGTAAGCGCACTACATATATTTTTAAGTGGGTGCTTAATTGTTATGATTGTTTTAGTTAAATATTATTTATAGTATAAACTTCATACAGAAGTCCGCAGTCTGTACTACATTAAAGTTCATATTACCTATTAACATCCAATCTATTCATATCAAAATACGGACACAATATTATGTAATAATATCTTCGGTGCAGGAGAAATCTCCAATCCCCCAAAAGTGGTTAGGTCAAGTTAAATGGATTAAAACAAAACATAACTTTAAAAATATACCTTTTCTTCTTTTTCCTTACCCTTTCCCCCTAAATTCGTGGCTTGAGTCACAGTAGCGGCACAAAAATAATATCTCTTCGGCAGATGGCCGGGAAGGGTAGGAGGTAATCTCCCTTCTCCACATACTAGCCAATTTTGTGCTATTCGATTCCAATTTCTATTTAAATATACATAAAAATCGAAGCCCTGGTAGAGCCGGCTTTCTGTTTGATTATATTATGTGGCAGCGTTGATGGATTACCTAAATTCTAAATCTGACAACATTAAAGCTAAATCCATTCATAATAATGTCCAGTCTTAATTAATTACTTATATCCTTGTTTAATATGATAATATCTCACTTGAACTATATTTCACCCATATTAGCTGCAAGAGAAGGTAAGTTACGAACGCATAGATTGCATATACCTACTCCAACTGTTGTTGTTTACATATTATCGAAACTAATATTACTACTTGTTAACAGGCCAAACGTAAGGCTCCAGTAGCCAGATGGAACTATATACAGAAGGATGAGGCAGAAACCAGGGGCCGATGTCGTACTTATCACCGTCGTACTGTGTCGTAACGTAAACACCTATCTACCCAGTCTGAGAGGTTGTGGCATAGGCCTCGCGTTTGATTTGGCTGTAAACGTGCTAGAAATAGTGACTGTGACGCATACCTACTAACTATCTCGAAAGAGAGCACCCTAGGGAACTAATCAAGTGTGCAAGTAACTCATTGAAACTGGCCCATAATAAACACATATAAAGCTCCAAAATCTTTTATTTTCTCCTACTTAGGTGTGAGAAACAGATAAGTACGCGCGTGTAATAATAAATAAGTGTATTTTTAGTTAGTGTGATCATATTTTAACATAACAAGTAAGCATAATAGTATGGTGGCCCTGGGTTCAATCCCCGGGCAAGTTAAACAGGTATGAGCATGTCTGTTTGATTGTGTCTGGGTCGCGAGCGCTACTGTTGACCATGAGGTCCCGGGTTCGATCCCTAGGTCAGGAAAAATGTGTTATTATTAAGTATGAATTTTCTCAATGACAGTCTAAGTCTAGAGTCTGGAACTGTGCCCGGTAGATGATAATGGACTCTGGAATTAAGCTAGTTATTTTATGTTATTGGCAATAGTAGTTAACTACATGTAAGTAGGATTATAAATCCTACTTCTTACTAATACTGCAAGCTATTCCTACCTTTCACTATAATACAGCTTAGACCCTGAAATAACACATAGTCTAGGGTACTTTCCAGCGCATAAAACACAGGTAGTATAAGTATATTATATTCTTACTTTCCTTTTTATTATTCTTTTAATGACAATAATTATGTTGAATAAATCTATAAATTCTATAATAAGTAAAAAATAATATGGTTATTATCAAAGAAATTCAATTTATAATAGCAAAACAGAATAAACTATGAACAGCTCTATTGATAGTCAGTAATTAGTTCTGGACCCTCAATCCCTAAGTACAAATTATGGGTCTGACGAGTCTTCTTAACAGTCTCTTCTCTCATGTCTACTTGTCTCCATCTATTAAGTGGACATCTCTTGTAGCTGCAAAAGTATAAAATTTTACTAAATAAATAATACTTAAAACAGCCCGATAGCCTGTTGGCTCAGATGGTAGTTACTCTGCTTTCTGTTCCGCAGGATCCAGGTTCGAACCCTGTCCAGGTCAAACATTTGTGTGCATGAACATGTCTGTTTGATCTGTGTCTGGGTGTTATAAGCTTACATAAGTATGTATATAAGTCTTCTGGTTAGCATAGACCAGCTTCTAGCCTAGTTTGGGACCAGATGACCGTGTCTGGAAGTTGTCCCATATAATTATTATGTATAACATGGAGATAAAATAAGAATAATAAATACCTACACCAGTCACTGGGTGGAATTAAATATAAGCTGTGTCCAGTTGCATCGAACCTACACAAGCACAAGAAAGAATCGAGTGGCTGAAAATGAAAGAGATTCTTAGACCTCCTGTATGGATCTTTGAGGATGTTATTGATTGAAATATATATAATATATGGGACTAAATGAGTCGCATGTAAATGATGAAGTGATTGATTGCGAACTGGTAAATTTAGGCCGCAGCAGTTTGATTTGCAACCGCAGCAAGACGCAGGTTTGGTTTGACCGTACACCTCGAGACATACTTATTCAACAGAAGGATATTTTATGATATTAGGTAGGTACATATCTAGGCTGAATAAAGATAATTTATTAGGTACCTGGTAAGTTAGTGTTTTATCACAATAAACGTTTGCATGTTATGAATTTAATCATTCAATAATAATTATTTATAGGCACCTACCTAGACACATTAAAACAATAAAAAATAAGGCCAAATTACCTTTCTGATGTGTCTTGAGATTCAAATAGGTACTTAATTTCTCGTTAATCCTCAACTTTCACAATGGGTAATATTATGGTTTTTGAAGCTGTAAACACACCAATAACCAAAATAAGGTGTTTGAGTTCGACTCAACGACTTGGACTCTTGTTTTATGGGTCTTGTAAATTAGTTTATGCAGGTAGGCATCACGATTTTGGTAAAATTTTTTTTGATTTGGATAACAATCTGAACAACAATCAGCAAATAGTAGTCGCCTTCTGTCAGTCCCATTTCTCGCTGCTACTTCTATCGCTCTGCTGTTGAAACGCTTCGGTAATTCCGAAAATTCAGCCTTAGCATCAATTTCTGCCACAGACCACAAAGATTTCTTCACTAACGACCAATTTTTGGTTCCTTTCCCGACGGTCAGAGGGCGTCTTGAATCGAGCTAGCAATCAATTGCAAGTTTTTTTGGGTAATTCGAAACATGCCGTTTGACAGCAGAAATTGAGCAATCTTAAACGCTTTCCACACTTCTGTTGCGTCCGTAATAAGCCCGCCGCGCCCCTATTATGCATGGTCAAGCGATAGAAGTAAAAGTAGCAGAAGCAGTGAAGTAGCAGTAGCAGTAATTGCAAAATGTCACTTTGAATTCGAATTACGCATGCTTTCTGCACTGCTGTTTTGTCGCTTTGGCACACTAGCGGCCTAATGGAATATTAGCAGTAAATGGAACTAATTATTGCGGTTTAATTTTTTTTATCTGTGGGAGGCTGCTATAGTCTGTTCTATTTTTACCTTTGATTTCATCAAATTATTTATCTTCTATGGGCACGGGCCACTAAATCAATGAGACAGAAGGACGGTTACTATATCACCAGATATTCGAGTAATATATTTTCAACTTGGAGTAAGCGCACTACATATATTTTTAAGTGGGTGCTTAATTGTTATGATTGTTTTAGTTAAATATTATTTATAGTATAAACTTCATACAGAAGTCCGCAGTCTGTACTACATTAAAGTTCATATTACCTATTAACATCCAATCTATTCATATCAAAATACGGACACAATATTATGTAATAATATCTTCGGTGCAGGAGAAATCTCCAATCCCCCAAAAGTGGTTAGGTCAAGTTAAATGGATTAAAACAAAACATAACTTTAAAAATATACCTTTTCTTCTTTTTCCTTACCCTTTCCCCCTAAATTCGTGGCTTGAGTCACAGTAGCGGCACAAAAATAATATCTCTTCGGCAGATGGCCGGGAAGGGTAGGAGGTAATCTCCCTTCTCCACATACTAGCCAATTTTGTGCTATTCGATTCCAATTTCTATTTAAATATACATAAAAATCGAAGCCCTGGTAGAGCCGGCTTTCTGTTTGATTATATTATGTGGCAGCGTTGATGGATTACCTAAATTCTAAATCTGACAACATTAAAGCTAAATCCATTCATAATAATGTCCAGTCTTAATTAATTACTTATATCCTTGTTTAATATGATAATATCTCACTTGAACTATATTTCACCCATATTAGCTGCAAGAGAAGGTAAGTTACGAACGCATAGATTGCATATACCTACTCCAACTGTTGTTGTTTACATATTATCGAAACTAATATTACTACTTGTTAACAGGCCAAACGTAAGGCTCCAGTAGCCAGATGGAACTATATACAGAAGGATGAGGCAGAAACCAGGGGCCGATGTCGTACTTATCACCGTCGTACTGTGTCGTAACGTAAACACCTATCTACCCAGTCTGAGAGGTTGTGGCATAGGCCTCGCGTTTGATTTGGCTGTAAACGTGCTAGAAATAGTGACTGTGACGCATACCTACTAACTATCTCGAAAGAGAGCACCCTAGGGAACTAATCAAGTGTGCAAGTAACTCATTGAAACTGGCCCATAATAAACACATATAAAGCTCCAAAATCTTTTATTTTCTCCTACTTAGGTGTGAGAAACAGATAAGTACGCGCGTGTAATAATAAATAAGTGTATTTTTAGTTAGTGTGATCATATTTTAACATAACAAGTAAGCATAATAGTATGGTGGCCCTGGGTTCAATCCCCGGGCAAGTTAAACAGGTATGAGCATGTCTGTTTGATTGTGTCTGGGTCGCGAGCGCTACTGTTGACCATGAGGTCCCGGGTTCGATCCCTAGGTCAGGAAAAATGTGTTATTATTAAGTATGAATTTTCTCAATGACAGTCTAAGTCTAGAGTCTGGAACTGTGCCCGGTAGATGATAATGGACTCTGGAATTAAGCTAGTTATTTTATGTTATTGGCAATAGTAGTTAACTACATGTAAGTAGGATTATAAATCCTACTTCTTACTAATACTGCAAGCTATTCCTACCTTTCACTATAATACAGCTTAGACCCTGAAATAACACATAGTCTAGGGTACTTTCCAGCGCATAAAACACAGGTAGTATAAGTATATTATATTCTTACTTTCCTTTTTATTATTCTTTTAATGACAATAATTATGTTGAATAAATCTATAAATTCTATAATAAGTAAAAAATAATATGGTTATTATCAAAGAAATTCAATTTATAATAGCAAAACAGAATAAACTATGAACAGCTCTATTGATAGTCAGTAATTAGTTCTGGACCCTCAATCCCTAAGTACAAATTATGGGTCTGACGAGTCTTCTTAACAGTCTCTTCTCTCATGTCTACTTGTCTCCATCTATTAAGTGGACATCTCTTGTAGCTGCAAAAGTATAAAATTTTACTAAATAAATAATACTTAAAACAGCCCGATAGCCTGTTGGCTCAGATGGTAGTTACTCTGCTTTCTGTTCCGCAGGATCCAGGTTCGAACCCTGTCCAGGTCAAACATTTGTGTGCATGAACATGTCTGTTTGATCTGTGTCTGGGTGTTATAAGCTTACATAAGTATGTATATAAGTCTTCTGGTTAGCATAGACCAGCTTCTAGCCTAGTTTGGGACCAGATGACCGTGTCTGGAAGTTGTCCCATATAATTATTATGTATAACATGGAGATAAAATAAGAATAATAAATACCTACACCAGTCACTGGGTGGAATTAAATATAAGCTGTGTCCAGTTGCATCGAACCTACACAAGCACAAGAAAGAATCGAGTGGCTGAAAATGAAAGAGATTCTTAGACCTCCTGTATGGATCTTTGAGGATGTTATTGATTGAAATATATATAATATATGGGACTAAATGAGTCGCATGTAAATGATGAAGTGATTGATTGCGAACTGGTAAATTTAGGCCGCAGCAGTTTGATTTGCAACCGCAGCAAGACGCAGGTTTGGTTTGACCGTACACCTCGAGACATACTTATTCAACAGAAGGATATTTTATGATATTAGGTAGGTACATATCTAGGCTGAATAAAGATAATTTATTAGGTACCTGGTAAGTTAGTGTTTTATCACAATAAACGTTTGCATGTTATGAATTTAATCATTCAATAATAATTATTTATAGGCACCTACCTAGACACATTAAAACAATAAAAAATAAGGCCAAATTACCTTTCTGATGTGTCTTGAGATTCAAATAGGTACTTAATTTCTCGTTAATCCTCAACTTTCACAATGGGTAATATTATGGTTTTTGAAGCTGTAAACACACCAATAACCAAAATAAGGTGTTTGAGTTCGACTCAACGACTTGGACTCTTGTTTTATGGGTCTTGTAAATTAGTTTATGCAGGTAGGCATCACGATTTTGGTAAAATTTTTTTTGATTTGGATAACAATCTGAACAACAATCAGCAAATAGTAGTCGCCTTCTGTCAGTCCCATTTCTCGCTGCTACTTCTATCGCTCTGCTGTTGAAACGCTTCGGTAATTCCGAAAATTCAGCCTTAGCATCAATTTCTGCCACAGACCACAAAGATTTCTTCACTAACGACCAATTTTTGGTTCCTTTCCCGACGGTCAGAGGGCGTCTTGAATCGAGCTAGCAATCAATTGCAAGTTTTTTTGGGTAATTCGAAACATGCCGTTTGACAGCAGAAATTGAGCAATCTTAAACGCTTTCCACACTTCTGTTGCGTCCGTAATAAGCCCGCCGGTCTGAATGGCGCTGGGGTCGAGTTAGAACTCGCTAGCGTTTTGTTTACCTGTTACAAACATAATTTTATTACATTACAAATACAAATACAAATAATCTTTATTGGGAACAATAAACAAAACACAAGAGTACATATGAGAAACGATGATGTCTGCGGTAGTAAAAAACTGTGTTACAGACATCAACGCCCTCCACCGGAAATAATATGAAATGCTATTCCAATACAGAAAAAAAATAATTTTGAAGGTTCTTTTAATAAGTTATATACTAGATTAATTAGTAGACAGAATATAAGTAATAGTATCAAAAACTCAACAAAAAATATTATAAATACATTGTAGTGATATTTGAGATTTATAATATTAGTAGGAAGTAGACTTAATTATTAATATTTTATGTCATAACATTTCACCAATACTCATAACACCCAAACATTCGTTCATAACATCTGGGCCGCGCATATAAGTAGGCCAAACGTTTTAAAATTAGGCGTTCAAGTTCTACCTGATCCGATCCACCTACTCATAACACGAATAGAATTCCACTAATCTGCTAATTAGTGTAACGTTTTGTTTGCTGTTTATGTTTTAGAGACGATATTGAAATAGCAAGTTTTGGTATAGTTTTTGCTATAAAATAATATATTATATAATATGGGACAGCTTCCACACACGGTCATCTGGTCCCAAACTAGGCTAGAAGCCTGTACTATGGTAACCAGATGACTGATATACATACTTATATAAGCTTATAACACCCAGCCACAGATCAAACAGACATGCTCATGCACACAAATGTTTGACCTGGCCGGGGATCGAACCTGGGGCCTGCGGCACAGAAAGAAGTGAGAGTTACTACCATCTGAGCCAACGAGGCTGTCAATTAATAATTATTTAAGAGAGCTCTAGAGTATGATAGTATGTTAGCACCAGCAGCCTAGCATGGTCTAACACTGCCCCTTATATACAAACACTTATACACAATGAACGCCACAGACATTCCTCTATGTAGAGGCTGTTTCGTGGCTGAATAAACAGTTGCCCACGTAGTCCTGGAATGCAAGGCAGTAGCGCTTCAACGTGAACTCCTCGGAACAGTGAGGTCTCCGTGAAGTTCCCAGGAAGCTTCTGAGCTTCTAGATAGAGTTAGCTAGATTAGCCAGGACTTCACGTACAACACCAAATAAGAGTCTAAGTGCGGAAAAGGAGTCCACTTGACATTACTTGCCGAAGTTTTTATCAATAAGTAATATTCAGTTGCAGTCCCATTGAAATCCAGCTCCAAGGACCAAGTAGGCTTCTGCCTAGGTAATAAAAATTACATTAAAAACCAAAAGTACAGCAGTCTTGAGCATTAAATATTTTTTATTTATAACATTTTATTAGCATTGTTTATAACATTTATTACATAACACTACGCCTTTTTCCCAAGGAAGTAGGCAGAGGTGAACCTACCTAAGACCCAGTTCCATAATATTACACCCAAACTTCGCCTGTTATGGTATTGGCAAAGAATAATAACGTATTGGTTCCGTGATAGGGGGCGAGTCTATTGCCATCTACCGGGCACAGTTCCAGACCAGACTCCTTGCTGGCATTGAAATAATAACTATTCCTTGTAGAAATATCCAATAACACTTTGCCTGACCTGGGGATCGAACCGGGGACGAAATGATCGGCGGTAGAGCTTGTGACCACTACCGTAGCATTATCACAGAACAGATAACAGATAATAGTATTATATAATATGTTATATAATATTTGTTATATAATACTAGTATTATTTATCAGATAATAATACTAGTATTATTATCTGTGCTGTGCCGCTACGCCACCGTGGTACGTTAGTAATAGTAATTTTTTTTTAACTACAATGAGTACAGTCTTCTTCTTCTCAGCCGTAGCAAGTCCACTTCTGAACATAGGCCTCCCCCATAAAGGGAGGGTTTGCCAATACTCGCCACGCTTGGCAGGCGGGTTGGCAAGCGCAGTTTTCGGAATTTTACGCTGAGGCCGCTGCTGCCCATCCTCTGGATCTGAGAACCCTTAGCCGACTCTTACGGCAACCATGGGTAGAGAGGGTGAGGTACTATTCTATAGCCAGCGCACCCCACGGCGGATGAGTACACTGCCGACCAGAAATATTTATAATTCTTCTCCTTTCCGTTCGGTTGTCGAGAAGAAATCGCTTTAAGCGATAAGACCGCCACTTTTACTAGCCTAAAACTAACTGTAGGTACCTACTTTATTTTAATAATCTTATGTTCGCTGTAAGGTGTACAATAAAGTGTTTATATATCTAATCTATCTATTATTTATTCTGTGACCGAGGTCCTATATTTTTTAGACTTCTGGAACAAGAATCTTTAGTTTTTAGTTCCTTACGTCTATAATGGAGTTCCGAAAAGTAACGCCAAATTCAATCAATTATATTTATAATGTATAAAGTGATGTTTATTGTCAGTCGTCAGTATAATATAATGTTGAAAATAAGACATTAACGTTATTTACCACCTGCAGTGGATCAGAACGAGGTCAATCGTATTTCAGTAAATGTAACAGAATAACACCAGTCTTTGCTAATTCCTGCCAATTCGATAACACTTTGTTGATACCACAATACAAAAACATTTTGAGTATCTACCTACCTACATAATAAAAATACATTGTTAAGGCATAGTGTAGGGTTCCACATCTAGATACCAAGAACATACAGCGCCATCGCAATTACTTCCTTACGCAAAGTATGGAAATATGCAGTAAAATGGCCATAACTTTTGATTTCGTCATACTTAGATAATATATTATACTGTATTATTACTACTACAAACCACGATACATGTGCAGTGTGCTACTTTGACCAACCTTTTTAAAATCGCAAAGAAACTAATTTATATTTTCTTTCTTTTTCAGGTAACATAATAAATCAAAACTCCAAAAAGGCTTAAAGAAAAAGTTTCTAAGCAAATGGCCTAAAGAGTATCGAGCGCGGAGGTTTGATAGGAAGTGCCGAGTGACAGTTTAGACTGGAGAGAGACAAGATGTCGCTGGTGGCGCCCCGCCGGGTGCAGATCGACTGGGCTCCCACTATACCATGGTAAGTGCCACAAAGTAGTTTAAATAATTTGTTAAAAAAAAACGTAGTAAGTAATAGGTACTTATGGTGGTGCCATCTGTCCATAAAACTGAACAATTTAAAAAAAAGAAAGAATGACGAAATTCGCAGAAAAAATGTCGACTTCCCGTACTTTCTTTGTAGTGGTAGACCTCTTTTGTAGGGGTCCGCCTGGGAAAGTACCACACCGTTGCCAGTTATTCATACGCCAAGCAGTAATGTGCAAACATTACTGTGTTCCGGTCTGAAGGACAATGCTACCAGCGAAATTACTGGGCATGACGAGTTTCAACAACTAATATGCAGGGTGACAGGCGCAGTGCAGTGTCGCACAGAATTTTGAATTTTAAAACACGGTAGAACTGTGTCTATATGGGCAATCATGATGCTTACCATCAGGCACCTGATTTGCTCGTCTTGTCACTCTCTATCATAAAAAAAAGCTTTTGAAGTTGTCCCATATTTAAAAAAAAAAAAAAAATGATTTCCTTTTTTTAGTTCGATGGACCCCCTTAAGTACCTATTAGGTACTACACCTTGTCTATTTTGTCATTAATTCAACAACAAATCCCTTCTTTCAGTGACTGTTATTTTTACACGAGGAAACCCTCAAAATAATTTATGTAATTAAAAACTGGCTTTTCTAGTTTAATAAGTACTGTGGAGTAATTTACCATTTGCTTTCGATACCTACCAGGCAGCTACCACAGAACACATATACAAGGCAGCTACACTGCTAGTGCTAGTCACAGAACAGAAAGTGCTAGTGGTGCTAGTGCGACTGCACTGCGGTGCCCGAAGTCTTTTTTTTTTTCTTTTGCATGTTAGCAACACACGGCTTGTGTATTTTGCCACTAGTATGTAGTAAAAAAATAAATAAATCTAAGTTCGAATAAATTTGGAAAGGATTAAGGATCAGGAGAATAAGCATATTATAGTCATTAAATATAATTATATAAATATACATACATAATATTTAAATTTTAATATCATTCATTATAATAAAATTAGCTAATAATTTATATATTGAAGGATTTAGAGATGATAACAGCCCGAAGTCTTAGTACGTCCCTGTGTGTTGTAACCACAGAATACTATTACTAAAGGTTGTAAGTTGTAACCAAAAACAAAGAGGCTGAAAGCACAGAGCATTATTTGGTGTATGTAGGTGCATAGTTATTATTTATTATCTGTTTCTTGAAATTTTAAATTTTAAACAGAATAAATATGATTAATCAATAAAAATAGGTAATAGGTATTGAAGTACGATAATTAAAAATTAATATAAAATAAAAGTTCAGTGACCTCCTTGCTACGCCCACAGACAACTTCACTGCGCAACTCAGAAAAAAAAACTCGTCCGTCAGCTGAGCGCCCGTTGCTAACTTCAGTCCACGAAAATTGTTTCTGTCATGGCTACTCGATCGATGTTTCTCTGCTGCTAAAATCACGGGAAAATATCAAAAATATGTCGTGACATGCGACGAAGGACGTCGCGCGCGCGTTTTATAACGTCCGACACTAATATTCGGCATAAGACTACATCCGTAAAGTGTTTATTGAGTGAGTTTGAGCGATTCTAATTTTGTTCCCTGTCAATCCGGACGGCACACTAAAAGTTTAGGTGAGTATTTGTGTATTTTCCGCTAGATAAATCGCGTGGGAGCCTTTTTCTAGCAAAGATAATGTATCTGTTGAGCTAATTATGTGTATATTTACCAAAAAACATCATCGGTGCTTGAGTAAAAATCGATTATAAGTGGGTGGGTAGCCTGTCTGTCCATTTCATCCCGTTTGCGAATAACACGATCGAATTAGATGAAACGTAAGGTTGCGGCATAGAGGTTAGAATAGAGAACTTTCAATTTTGCCGCATAACTATTGCCGTTTCATTCTAGCGTATTTCTCGTTAATTTTAGTTTTGATTTTTTTGATCAGTTTTATTGATTTCTAAGTAAAAGTATGCAAAATATTAATGGTGAAGTATAATTTAGCTATTTTAGTGGGTATTAGTGTAATTTTTAATATAATTACGGATGAAATAAGATGGAAATCAATCAATATTTTCTCGCCGCACCTAACATGTAGTCTATAAGTTTTTGACACGCTATTATAACTATTATTTATGCGGCAATAAAGTCGAAATTGCTTTGCGTATTATTTGACATATTTTTATTATGCGCTATTACCTACAGATTTCTAATCAGAAAATAATAGGTCTTGGTTTTATTGAATTTACTTGAATACATTAAATTAATAATTCTAAAACCATCTCTAACATATTCATCGAAATGATTCTTAAAAACCAACGGTATTTGTTTAATAACTTGGGTCAAATTAATATAGGTTAATTACTAATTAATTATTTGAGGTTTTAAAGTACCTATGACCTACCTAATCTAAAATTAAACATAACATACATTCACGCCTAAAAAAAATTAGAATTAATATTGTTTCGAGGTCATTTAGAAAAATAACAATAAGTTCTTCATATATCATTTTTCTTTGTGTGTTGAGAATCCTATGACAGATAGATAGATAGATTAACTCTTTATTGCTATATCAAAAACAAAATTTAACCTTAAAAATAAAATATACATTAAGTATTACAAAAACAATAACAATAGTGTAACAATTGGGTGGTCTTATGCATAGTTCTGTTATAAAGTAATAATAATATGGGACAACTTTTACACACGGTCATCTGGTCCCAAGCTAGGCTAGAAGCCTGTACCAGATGACTGATATACACACTTATATAAGCTTATAACACACAGGGACAGATCAAACAAACATGTTCTTGGACACAAATGTTTGACCTGGCCGGGGATTGAACCCGGGGCCTGCTGCACAGAAAGCAGAGTTACTACTATCTGAGTCATCGCGGCTGTCAAAATAAAATAATAACAAAGGGGATGAAATGTTGATGGTGCAAGTTTGACTGCTGATCATAACCTGGGTTCGATCCCCAGGTCAGGCAAAGTGTTATTGGATTTTTCTATAAGCAAATATCTCAAGGCAATCCCGTTGGAAAGAGGCGTAAGACAGGGAGACGTCATATCTCCGAAACTGTTTACTGCCGCAATGGAGGACGCCTTCAAGCTTCTGGAATGGAAAAGACACGGCATCAATATTAATGGCGAATACATCACTCACCTTCGGTTTGCCGACGACATTGTAGTCATGGCAGAGTCGATGGAAGATCTCGGCACGATGCTCGAAGACCTCAATCGAGTTTCTCAACGGGTCGGTCTTAAAATGAACATGGAGAAGACGAAGGTGATGTGTCCATGTTGTGCCGACCCCAGTATCGGTTGGGAACTCGATTCTAGAAGTTGTTGACTCATACGTGTACCTAGGACAAGCAGTCCAACTCGGTAGGTCCAACATCGAGAAAGAGATTTAATCCTCGAATCCAACTAGGCTGGGCAGCGTTCGGAAATCTACGCATTGTCTTCTCGTCCAAAATACCTCAGTGCCTCAAGTCGAAGGTCTTTGACCAGTGTGTGTTACCAGTGATGACTTACGGATCTGAAACGTGGTCTCTGACTGTGGGCCTTATCAGCAGGCTCAAAATAGCGCAACGAGCTATGGAGAGGGCTATGCTCGGAATTTCTCTGCGAGATCGAATCAGAAATGAGGAGATCCGTAGACGAACGAAAGTTATCGACATAGCCCAGCGGATTAGTAAGTTGAAGTGGCAATGGGCAGGGCACATAGCACGTAGAACTGATGGCCGATGGGGCTGCAAAGTTCTCGAATGGAGACCACGGACCGGCAAGCGCAGCGTAGGACGTCCACCCACAAGGTGGACAGACGATCTGATAAAGACGGCAGGAACACGCTTGATACAGGCTGCTTACAACCAGACTGGATGTAAATCTCTGGGCGAGGCCTATGTTTAGCAGTGGATGTCCTACGGCTGAGATGATGGTGATAGGCTCTACCCATTTATATTGATTTTATGACGTCTGTGCACCTTGTGGGTGGACGTCCTGCGCATTTGAGATTGGAAGCAGAGACCTCGGATTTTAAGCTTTTTTTTGCTTTCATTTCTGCCCGGCTACGAACACTATCATAAGTTTTTGGCTGTTATGAAAAATTTTTTTTTGGATCCTGTACAATCACACTAATATTATAAACGCATGGATGGATGTATGGATGTTTGTTACTCTTTCATACAAAACACTTTCATACAGATACCTAACACATAGAGTACCTTTTTTTCGATATTCCCACGGGAACTAATACTACGTAAGTGAAACCGCGGGGCACAACTAGTACCTACATTATATACTAGCATATTATAAAACACAGAGACATGCTCATGCACACAAATGTTTTACCTGCCAGGGATTCGAACCCGTGATCTCCCAATCACAAGGCAGAGTTACTATCACCGAGTCAATAGATTCAAATGGCATGTCATCCCCTTCTCAGATATAAATAAAGATACCATGCAAATTGATTACCCCTCAAAAAACCAACCCCCCTCATAAAAGGTTTGTCAACTTAAACAACCCTGTTTTATGACTGTAGTTGATAGCTTAGAGCATTCGGAATGGAACTCCCATTCTGCTAAGGTACAGTTAACATCAAAAGTCAATTAACACATTCTGGTTTTTAAAATAGCTAAACACTTATTATATTAACATATTATTATATTAATGTAGTGTTTGGTTAATTTTGAACTTTAATGATGTTCATTCAAAATTAACGAAACACTACTTAAACGTAGCGTTTGACACATCCCAGTGGTCTATGTTCAATGGTTGATAGTTACTTGGGGACGATATCAAGATTGTAACCAAGGCACACCCCTATACATTGATTTATTGAATAACACTACATATTCATTTACTTTGGTTAGAAATTATAAGACTTATAGTCTGTCGATCGGATAAGGACGACAGGAACACGCTGGATGCAGGCCAGGTTTGTTGCAGAGGACGCTGCTGCCCGTCCTCTAGATCTGTAAACCCTTAACCGGCTCTTACAGCAACCACGGGTAGAGAGGGTGGAGCACTATTCTAAAGCCGGTAACTCTGGGCATGCACTGCGCTTGTCACCCTGAGATATTAGTTGTTGAATCTCGTCATGACCAGTAATAGCGCTGGTAACATTGCCCTTCAGACCGGAACACAGTAATGTTTGCACATTACTGCTTGGAGGATGAATAACTGGCAAAGGTGTGGTACTTCCCCAGGCAGCCGCCTGCAATAGAGGCCTATCACTGCAACCTACCTACCTACCTAATTACCTAATTTGAGCTTGCAATTTTAGAGAAGTCAGTACCTCGTCTCCCCTTTTCTTTATGGCAATGCTCTTTGGTAAGATTGTCGCTCATTGCTTATCGCCAGCAGTGGAATAACTGCCTAATCTATACTGCATTAGACCAAGAACAGTTATTTGAAAGCCGTAACTGCCAAGGTCGATACTGCTCGCCCAACCATGACCTAACGTTATAGATTATAGATAGACTAGTGTAAGCCAAGCGGCTTTGCCCGCTCGCAATTACGAAATATGGTAGTTTTATACTGAAACTTTGACCCCCTATTTGGACTTATCAGAATATGAATTTTCAATAATCCTTTGCGCACGTCCAGGCAACGAAAACAACCTACATTCCAAGTTTCAAGTTTCTAGGATCAGTGGTTTGGGCTCTGCGTTGCATGTGAGTCAGTTTTTTTTTTGTTTTTTATGATAGTGGGTAACAAGACGAGCAAATCAGGTGTCTGATTGTAAGCATCATGATTGCACATATCACTACAGTGCCACCCAGTGTTTTAATATTCAAAATTCTGCGTGGCATTGCACTTCGCCTGTCACCCTGAGATATTAGTTGTTGAATCTCGTCATGGCCAGTAATTTCGCTGGTAACATTGCCCTGCAGACCGGAACACAGTTATGTTTGCACATTACTGCTTGGCGGATGAATAACTGGCAAAGGTGTGGTACTTCCACAGGCGGCCCCCTGCAAAAGAGGCTTACCACTACAATCAGTCAGTGAGTCATTCAGGATTTTATAATATATACCTATAGTGATATCCAAACAAGCATTTTACATACTTACTATATACGGTACGGTCGTATTATCTTGGCGAGTCTGTACATAAGCGCTCCGAAACGCCCAGGTGAAAAACCTGGACGCTACCATGTTTCGTATGTCACGTTAAACTGTAGGTCCCTATAGTTTCCTATATGATATGTAGGGGGCAGTCGTTAGCTCATGTCGGAGGCTGCGTAGGAATCTTGCCGACCTGAAACTATGACTATATGGGTTGTCCACATAACTCATATGAATTGACTCGAGCAGTGTAATTGGGGTAACCCATTCTGTTAGAGTATACATTCAAATTATCATTATTATTGCACCGAAGCACAGAACAGATGATAATACTACGTATAGAATGGACACTGTCAATCCGCCCACCAATCGGGCCTTGCTCACCCGCAATCGAGCTCTCCACGAGCCCCGCTTCTATGAGAAATCGCCTCAAAACACTCTTGCACGTGTACAAAACTGTGTGCAGTGTCGGTACTAGGCAGTTATAACTCGGCTTTTTCATACAAAAATTTGTCGTTGAATTGCGTCGAGTGTCCGGGGTGTGACTAGGTGCCGGAGAGCGCTGCTGCGCATTTGCAGAATATGTCCTTTACCGGGTCTCACCTCTCCCACCAGATGAGAAAGGGGTGGCTCTTTTATATAGTCGGAACAACGCGGCGATTTATAGCACCAAATTGAGTTAATTCCACTCACATCAGAGACGCGAAATGAGTTGTGAACACACCCGCGGCATCTACTCCGGTCCTAGGCTAGTTACTGTTATCTAGTGTATTATTGCATGTAGGTCAAACGTTTAAATAACAAATATTTTAAGATAACCATAACTCATAACCGTTCAATTAATTGCCAACAATCCAATAAATTGATTGATAATATTAAACTGGACCAGATATTTGGTGGAAAATCATTTTGTTATAAATTTTAGGCCCCTTACAGACTGTACGAGTGTAAATGGGGATAAAAACTAATTTTTACTCACTTAAGATGGCAGCACTGTAGAGTGTTCCATAAATTTGACAGCTAGTTGTCATTCTCCATACAATTTTTGTAAACAAATAACTTTTGAAGAGAATATCTCAATATTATGACGCTTTGTTCGGCAATCGATTGCAAAAACCCGGGGATCCACATATTCCCCCAAGGTGTGAAAAGAAGAAAACAGTGGATTTAAAGCTTTACGCAGAAGAAATTGGCAGCCAAGTAAACATTCGAGGTTATGTACTGAGCATTTTAAACCTGATGACTATAATACAAGGAATTTCATACACAGGTGAGGCTCTGTTAAATGGTTAATTAATTAGTTAATTATAGCAATTTAAATAAGTCAAAAAGCTCTTGGATGTTGTGTTTTGTTACGGCAGAAAGATTTATGTTCGCATTTACGTCTCTGAAAGCATCCAGGGCCGGAAAAATCAGGCACTACGTCGGCCAGCTCGTCTTCTACCCCGATAAGATTGTTTTTATCATCTTAAAGGTATTTTAGATGGTATTTAAATCCTGTCTAAAAATTATTAATGGATTATAAACAAATTCAGATGACACATAAAAACTAATATATCTCTGTGATAATTACTTTTTTTTCCAATCGTCGATGCTCTCCTTTTTCTTAATTCCTCTTTTAGCTGTTTAACCCTACACGTTGAATACATTTTACATAGCATTATCTAACAAATAGTTTGTAAAGAAAGGTAAACAAACGTGCAATATGGCGGCGCTTAGGAACACTCAACAGTGGCTCCATCTACGATTAGCTTTCAGTTTTTAACCCCATTAAGAAATCAAAAAAATAACCTCAAAGTCATAGTTCTTATTTTGCGAAATTAGGTACAAAAAGGGCATAAACATAACATAAAAAAAACATACATTCACGCCTTTTTCCCGAAGGGGTAGGCAGAGATGTAACCCAGGACTCAGTCACATAGTAGATACACCCACATTTCGCCAGTATGTTATTGGTCCCATGTAATAGGGGGCGAGCCTATTGCCATCTACCGGGCACAGTTCCAGACTCCAGGCAGTTATTGAGATAATTCCTAATGGAAAAATCCAATATTTAACACTTTGCCTGACCTGGGGATCGAACCCGGGACCTCTTGATTCGCAGTCGATCATGCGCCCTCTACGCCACCGAGGCAATGGTCATAAACATAATATATATTTTGTGCACTGCAATCAACTTTTCGGCATGCAATATATTATAGATTGTTACACAGGAGCTAAAGAGACCCATTGTATAGCTCGGTAGTTTTACATCTGAGCTTCAGCGAGGGAGTCAGTAGATACCGAGTTATAATGGGTTTTAGCGCCGCGTGTTACACGACACTTTCAATACGATTATGAGAAAAAAAATATTAATTTCATCAACAAAGATTTGGCTAATATCCTATGCGTGGGACACCTAAAATTTAATCTCGTTGGTAGCAGACAAAAATTAAGAAGAAGTTTACTTGATCACCTAGAGTTTGAAAATTTGGGTCAGGCCGGGACGCACCCACACTGAAAAATTTGTTAAGGCGCTGTCCAAAGCAAATTCGCCCTCGCTCACACGTACCCACATTTTTGAAGATATAAAAAATACTGCATACGTAAAATAAAGACGACTAAGTTTTAGAAAAAAACAACACAAAGATTCAGTAACAAATCTAATTTAATCCAAACGAGTTTTCATGTATAAAAACCTGTACAAGAAGAAAAAAAGTAGAAAAATAAAAAGGCACTGAAAACTTCATCATCATCAGCCATAGGACGTCCACTGCTGAACTTAGGCCTCCCCCTTAGATTTCCATGCAGTCAGGTTGTAAGCGACCTGCATCCAGCGTGCTCCTGCCGTACTTATCAGATCGTCTGTCCACCTTCTGGGAGGACGTCCTACGCTGCGCTTACCAATCCGTGGTCTCCATTCGAGAACTTTACGGCCCCATCGGCCATCAGTTTTACGTGCTATGTGCCCTGCCCATTGCCACTTCAACTTGCTAATCCGCTGGGCTATGTCGGTAACTTTCGTTCGTCTACGGATCTCCTCATTTCTGACTCGATCTCGCAGAGAAATCCTGAGCATAGCCCTCTCCATAGCTCGTTGCGCTATTTTGAGCTTACTGATAAGGCAAGTCAGGGACCACGTTTCTGAACTGAAAACTTGAGGGGACTGAAAACTTGTTTGGATTAAATTGGATTTTACTGAATCATTGTATTGATATTTGCTAAAAAACCACAGAATAGTCTAGTGTTCTCTAGTATTCTGTGGTTTTAGTTAGATTTCGATACAGTCTGTAATCAGCCTTAACTCTCTCAGCATTTTCGATATTATTTGCATGGAATAAGTCGTATAATGTTGTGTTATAATTATAACTGCATCGCTAAGTGTTTGTCTGTTTGTTTCAGGGAACACGAGCCGACCTGCGAAAGGGAGTCCCCATTTAAAAAACAAACGCCGCAACAATCTCGTAAATCAGGTAAATTACATCGATTATATTAGTATACTATAGTACTAGTGTAAGAACAGCGGCTTTGCTCGCTCTCAATTATGAAATATGGGAGTTTTATACCAAAACTTTGACGCCCTTTTTGGACCCATTAGAGCGTGAATTTATAAAAATCCTTTCTTAGCACACGTCCAGACAACAAAAACAATCTACATTCCAAGTTTCAAGTCTCTAGGATCAGTGGTTTGGGCTCTGCGTTGCATGTCAGTCAGTGAGTCGTTTAGGATATTATAATATATATAGTGATACTATAATAGACTTCGTTCCCGCGGGAATATCGGGATAACAAGAACCCTATGTGTTATTCCAGCGTCTAAACTATCTACATACCGAATTTCAGCCTAATCGGTTCAGTAGTTTTGGCGTGAAAGAGTAATAAACATCCATAATAAACATCACATTTAAGTCATATTTATTATTTTTGTCACACCACTGACCAAATGTGATTTACGGTACTCTCCTCTCCCTGCACGGTTGTCTGGAAGAGATCGCTCTTAGCGATAAAACCGCCAATTGTTGCACTATATACTGTTTACTTTAATTTTTAAGATTTATTGTTTTTGTGCTGTACCAATAAAGTGTTTATCTATCTATCTATCATCTTCACAAACTTTCGCATTTATAACATCTACTATGGGACTGCGAATGAGACCGCTGTATCTATAAAAATGTTAAGTTTACGTGAACGTTTCCCCTTTCTCATCCGGTGGGAGCCGTGAGACCGCAATGCTCTCCGGCGCCAAGTATTCCAACTGCTGCACTGCGATCACCAAACTGCACAAGCGTGCTGATCTAGGCTAAATAATAATAATAATATGGGACAACTTCCACACACGATCATCTGGTCCCAAACTGTGCTAGAAATCTGTACTATGGTAACCAGAGGACTGATATACATACTTATATACGCTTATAACACACAGGGACAGATCAAATAGACATGTTCATGTACACAAATGTTTGACCTGGCAGCATAGGAAGCAGAGTTACTACCATCTGAGCCAACGAGGCTGTCGCCCCATTTGATATGTCTATGTACAGCAGTGGACGTCTTCCGGCTGATGATGCGATGTGTGTGTGGTAAAGCGTGAATGTATGTTGTTGTAGAGTCATCATCATCGTCAGCGGACACCGCGTCTCAAGGCTCGGGATCTGCTGAAGAGCCGCCGCAGCGACAACGGCGAAATGAACCACAGGTGAACACTTGATTACTTTTGATAAAGCGCTGTAGCAAGGAATAGTAGGTAACTATTGCTATGTATCTGTAGCGTCCTTGTGTCAGTGGTGGATTTATCAGCAGCCTGAGTAGACTCCAGCCTACGGTCACACCCCGGACACTCAATTCAATTCCGATACAAAAGTCACGATATAGTTTTGTACACGCACAAGAATGCCAGCAAGCCCAGCGAAGCGGGGCTCGTGGAGAACTCAATCTTGCTCGCAGGGTGAGGCAGGTCCGATTGGTGGGCGGATGACGACAGTGTCCATTCTATACGTAGTATTATTATCTGTTCTGCGCTAGGGCGACAGATTATAATTTCTTTCAGAAATTATAAAGATTACATTAATCCCATATCTACGTAGGATATATTAGCGCTGGTATTTTTAAAAAGCCTCACATCGCCTGTATATTAGTGTACCTACCTAATATTTTTCACTGCGCCTGCAAAAAGTTTCTCCCACATTTATTATCAAAATGCCTTCATGGTTAGATTCTAATATTTTTCTACTCGCACATTTATTGTCAACATATAAATTTTTTTCACCGCGCTCGCAGGAAGCCTTTTTTTATGATATTGAGTGACAAGACAAGCAAATCAGGTTGCCTGACGGTAAACATCTGAGATATTAGTTGTTGAATCTCGTCGTGGCCAGTAATTTCGCTGGTAACATTGCCCTTCAGACCGGAACACAGTAATGTTTGCACATTACTGCTTGGCGGATGAATAACTGGCAAAGGTGTGGCACTTCCCCAGGCGGGCCCCTGCTAAAGACTACTAGAGGTACTATTCTATTGCTGGCACCACACGTCTATATCGTATTTATATAAATTAGTATATATAAGTATATATAAATAGGTATATGTGTAATATTAGGGTTTTTATTAATGTATGTATATAGACCAAGTATGTATTTTAGTCAACTTTATGATTCTATGTTTATATATTAAGAAGTCTGTAACACCACCGCTCGCTCTTAGCGATAAGACCACCCATTGTTACACTAGTTATTATTAATTATTATAAATAATTTACTCGCCTCGGTGGCGTAGAGGGCGCATGCTCGACTGCCAATCAAGAGGTCCCGGGTTCGATCCCCAGGTCAGGCAAAGTGTTAAATATTGGATTTTTCCATTAGGAATTATCTCAATAATTGCCTGGAGTCTGGAACTGTGCCCGGTAGATGGCAATTGGCTCGCCCCCTATCACGTGGGACCAATAACATACTGGCGAAATGTGGGTGTATCTACTATGAGACTGTGTCCTGGGTACACCTCTGCCTACCCCTTCGGGAAAAAGGCGTGAATGTATGTTATGTTATGTTATAAATAATTTATTAGTTGTAAGAACTTGTGGTGTACCAATAAAGCGTTGATCTATCTATCTATCTATCTCCACACGGCGTTTAGAATGAAATGTATAAATATTGTTCCAGAGAGAAGAGCGGCGAGTGGAAGCCGCTGCACCGCCTCGTGTTCAACCTAATCCATTATTGAGGTGAGGACATGATCATCATACCTTCAACCTTCCCACACTCTTCTTTAGGTAAAGATGACGGTTTAGAAGCTATTTCCTTTCGTTGACCTGTGGGGCTAATGGCGTTCTCGGTGACTGTCACTTTAGTGATTATCTTGATTTGACATTAACTACAAATGTCAGTCCGGTTACTAACCAAAGACATTATAATAAACTTACTAAGTAGACTGTGCACTGTGTCGGTCCCGAGTGAGAACCACTCATAGTGTCTATCCTTGTCCTTTTCTCTCCTCCAAATTTGACAGTGCACAGTCTTGTTAGAAGGGTAAAACGTCTTTGTAACTAACTCAAGCCACAGAACATAAGACTCAAGCCTGATAGCGACTGTTGATTATGAAGAACGCCAATAGCCCAGCTGAAAGAAAGTTTAATTAATTTAAATAACTTTAATTCAGACCATGTCCATACACTTACATCAATTTTATCTTCATTATTATTATTATTCACTATTACAATAATTATTATCATTCGAATTGATAATTCCTAATGAAAAAATCCTATATCTAACATTTGCCTGATGTGGGTATCGAACCCGGGACCACATGATCGTCAGTCGAGGTTTCGTCTACTACGCCACCGAGGCAGTCACTTAAATTGGATTTCTCCATATTATACGTGGTTATTGCTGTACACTTATTTACAGACTGTTGTCTTATAACCTACTTCTGTCTATGCTTACTATAATAATATATGTTGGTATATATTGCTTACTACTACACTAAAATAGGTTGACTGCCTCGATGGCGTAGTGGGCGCATGCTGGACTGCCGATCATGAGGTCCCGGGTTCGATCCCCAGGTCAGGAAAAGTGTTTGGATTTTTCCATTAGGAATTATCTCAATAACTGCCTGGAGTCTGGAACTGTGCCCGGTAGATGGCAATAGGCTCGCCCCCTATTACATGGGACCAATAACATACCGAAATGTGGGTGTGCCTACTATGGGACACTGAGTCCTGGGTACGCACACCTCTGCCTACCCCTTCGGGAAAAAGGCGTGAATGTATGTATGTATGTACAATAGGTCACGAACGCTTCCGAACTTCGGCGGCGGTCGCGTATCGCCGACGTCCCGGTGCGACACCTCGCGGCGCGCGCACCACATCACCATGGCCTCCGAGGATCTGCTGCAGCCTGGGCACGTCGTCAAGGAACGGTGGAAGGTATCTAACTCAAACACAACATTTATTCAGGGGCCGGCAAGTGAAAGCTGATCTCAGATGGCGCCACCACTAATGAAACCCTTGTCATGGAGGAAAATTTAATTTTATTTGCATTGTTTTTACACATTTTTCCTACTAAGAATTTATGTATTCCATTTAAAAGTCAGATAAATAAAAGAAGAATTATGAAAAAGAGGCGCCTCTTTACGTAGAAAGGATTCAGATTTAATTGAAAATTATGTTGAATTTCCTGAATTCTTGAATCTTTTTACAATTTCATGGTCTTATACGTTATAAGCTCAATGGTGTATTCATTGTTTATCTGGACAGTCTGTTTGCTTTTTTACTAAATTGATCATAAAAGGTATCTAAAATTACTAAAATTATAGGTTAACTATGTGCTTTATGAGGTGATGCTGATTACGTAAAAAAAACAGAAAATAGTTTTTGACGGCAGAGTCAAACTGAAATACACATATTAATATGTAAACCTAAGGATTTACCAATCTTTTCATATTAACTTTCCTGAAATGTTGATGACATACTCTCGCCCCGCTTTTATGTTCAAACTTTACTGATCTTATCACTTTTAGCAACCATTTTTTAAGTTTCTAATCTCGAGGATACTAGTGACTTCTAGTTTCTTTACAATGTAGCACACAACACACAACAAAATCTAGGAATTTATTAGAAAACTGTGAAATCACTACTAATTTCATACAAAACTGCTTTGTTATTGGTGACTTCGATACTAGCGCCACTTTGACAGTTGTCGGTCGCATTAGGTCACAATCTTGGCTGACGCTGTAGTCGCTTTTGGTATTTGATAGCATTTTTTATGATAGTGAGTGACAAGACGAGCAAATCAGGTGCCTGATGGTAAGCATCATGATTGTCCATATCAGACACAGTGCCACCCAGTGTTTTAAAATTCTAAATTGTGCGCGGCACTGCACTGCGTCTGTCATCCTGAGATATTAGTTGTTGAAACTCGTCTTGGCCAGTAATTTCGCTGGTAAAATTGCCCTTCAGACCGGAACACAGTAATGTTTGCACATTGACTGAAAAATTTGTTTTATTTCTTCCTCAACAGTGGGTATTTGAAGGTCCTCGATGAATAAACAAGTTTGTATCGTCCCCAGGTGATAAAGAAGATAGGCGGCGGCGGTTTCGGCGAGATATACGAGGGTCTGGACCTGGTCACCCAGGAGCAGGTGGCTCTGAAGGTGGAGTCGGCCAGGCAACCCAAACAGGTGCTCAAGATGGAGGTGGCTGTTCTTAAGAAACTGCAGGGTAATTATAGATAGCATAACATAACATAATGCTATTTTCCCGACGGGATATGAATTAATGAATATGAATGACTGAATATGAATGAATGAATATGAATGAATGAATATTATATGAATGAATGAATATGAATGAATGAATGAATATGAATGATTGAATATGAGTGAATGAATATGAATGAATGAATATGAATGAATGAATATGAATGAATGAATATGAATGAATGAATATGGATGAATGAATATATGTATTGCATAAAATTTTCCCATGAAAAGAGTGCGTGCTTCTATTGATAACTGGCCTCAACGTTTAAAGGACTGTATTGCACAGCCAATGGACACCACTTCGAATAAGCTATTTATATTTTAAATTGTTTCATATTTATGTATTAAACTAACACGCTGTAAAAGTAATAAAAATGTTATTTTCTATAGAATTTTTTTTGTTTAAGTATTTATGGCAAGACTCGGTATAGGTACACATTTCGTCAGTATGTTATTGTTCCTTTGTAATAGGGGGCGAGCCTATTGTCATCTACCGGGCACAGTTCCTGACCAGATGCTGTCATTGAGATAGTTCCTAATGGAAAAAAATCCAGCTGATTGGTAAAGGAAACGAACTCTGAATCCAAGGAAGTTGGGCTAAGAAAACCTTCACTGTCTTTTTTGCCTATATTGCAAAAATATAGGCAAAATTGGGTTGATAATGTTATTCGCAAAAATATTTCCAAACGTAGTAGCCATCTTATTATCGCCGATTAATTTATAATTTGATTTGAATAAAATGAGGTTAAGTACTGAGTATTTCTTTAATGGCGTCGCTCGTTCCAATTTTAGCAGAACATTTGTTTAATATATTATAATTATTGGCGATGCTAAAAAACATTATTTACAAAAACAACATGCACAACCGCCCACCCGCTGCAAAATTGCATTTACAATGGAGTTCCGAAAATTAACGCTATATTCAATCAATTAAATATTATTTATGCACTTTTGAAAATATTATTTTAAGGTTTTTCAATTTAAACCAAAATTATAGTTTAAGGTCGATGTGGTCGTAACCAACCAACAACTCCTTTGTATGGGCAGTCGAATTTTTTCGCTAATTTCGCAATTCTTTCCTTTGCATTTTGTTTAGGTTGACGAGTAGTTTTTTTTTTATGATAGTGAGTGACGAGACGAGCAAATCAGGTGCCTGATGGTCAGCATCATGATTGCTCATATCAGACACAGTGCCACAGTACCCAGTATTTTAAAATTCAAAATTCTAAGCGGCACTGCACTGCGCCTGTCACCCTGAGATATGAGTTGTTGAATCTCATCATGCCCAGTAATTTCGCTGGTAACATTGCCCTTCATACCAGAACACAGTAATGTTTGCACATTACTGCTTGGCGGATGAATAACTGGCAAAGGTGTGGTACTGCCCCAGGCGGGCCCCTGCAAAAGTGGCCTACCACTACAAATCACCCCTTAAGTACACCCTTTACAATGTTTCATTGTGTTTGTTCCAGGCAAAGAGCATGTTTGCCGTTTCATAGGATGCGGCAGAAACGCTCGGTTCAACTACGTGGTGATGCAGCTGCAAGGGAGGAACCTCGCCGAGCTGAGGAGAGCTCAGCCCCGGGGCGCCTTCTCCCTATCTACTACACTCAGGTAACACCACATCACGCCTTTTACTCCGAAGGGTTGGGAAAACTGTGCACTGTGATTTCAACTAGGTCCTGACGTCATCACAGCGGGCGTGGCCTGAGACAGTGTACTGTCGGCGTCTCTAATAATTATTCTACTCGACAATAGATGGCGATCTTGTGTCACGGGAAATAATAACATATTATAGGTGCGTAGAGTTCAGTATTAATATATTTTAATAATTATACATACTAAAGTATCTTATGACTTTTTATTCGCCAAAGTATATTTTTAGTTTATTATAATTTTGTAAACCACCGCCATCTAGTGTGAGATAGTTAAACTACTCAGTTAGGTCGACAAAGAACGAAGCGAATAGTGTTGCTATTGACCGGTAGATGGAGTGTAGAGAAGTGGGCGGGATCTGTCACCCCCTCACCCCGCAAAATGTCACGCACTGTTTTATAAGGAAATATAATTACAACACCTCAACGTATTTGCTCTGTGACCCAGGATCTAGTTCCATAGTAGCTACTAGCTACACCAAGGAGGCGAGCCTATTGCCATTATCATCCTACCTGTTGGTAGTCCAATGCTGGACATAGGCCACCTCCAAATTTCTAATGGATTTTTTTTATGATAGTGAGTCACATGACGAGCAAATCAGGTGTTGATGTAAGCATCATGATTGCCCATATCAGACACAGTGCCAACCAGTGTTTTAACATTCTAAATTCTGCTTGGCGTTGCACTGCGCCTGTCACCCTGAAATATAAGTTGTTGAATCTCGTCATGCCCAGTAATTTCGCTGGTAACATTACCCTTCAGACCGGAACACAGTAATGTTAGCACATTACTGCTTGGCGGATGAATAACTGGCAAAGGTGTGGTTGTAGTACTTCCCCAGGCGGGCCCCTGCAAAAGAGGGGAGGCGAGGTTTTATTGGATAAATCCAATAAAACCTTGTCTGAGCTGGGAATCCACTTCAGGACCTAATGATCCACAAAAGTAGTAGTAAATATAAAAATGTAATGAATTAAAATGTTTGTTACAGATTGGGTCTACAAATACTCAAAGCAATAGATTCCATTCACTCTGTTGGATTCCTTCATAGAGATATTAAACCTGTAAGTATTCTTGGAATACTTTGATTGAATGAAACTTTGACCTGATGCAGCATCAGGTCCAGATGGACCAGTAGTCTAATATAATATAGTGTTTGGGCTTGTTGGAATTCTCTCAATGAATATGTCACACATAGATGTGATCAGGGGCTGATGGAATAGAAAGAAAACATACATAACATACATTCACGTATTTTTTCCCAAAGGGGTAGGCAGAGGTGTACCCAGGACTCAGTCCCATAGTAGGTACACCCACATTTCGCCAGTATGTTATTGGTCCCATGTAATAGGGGGCGAGCCTATTGCCATCTACCGGGCACAGTTCCAGACTCCAGGCAGTTATTGAGATAATTCCTGACGGAAAAATCCAATATTTAACACTTTGCCTGACCTGGGGATCGAACCCGGGACCTCTTGATTGGCAGTCGAGCATGCGCCCACTACGCCACCGAGGCAGTAGAAAGAAGAGGGTTTTTATTTATTTTAAATTTATATTTGTGTAACACGAAGTTCAAAATAAATATGTATTTTCAGAGTAACTTCAGTATAGGCCGGCATCCGTCGAATAGTCGCAAAGTGTACATGTTGGACTTCGGTCTCGCGCGACAATATACCACCAGTGTGGGACAAGTGAGGCCCCCGCGAGCCGCCGCCGGATTCAGAGGTATACTGGCCGATACACGCGGATTTACTACCTTATGTGTTTAGTACCTCTAAGTTTAGTACCTTAAGTGATACTTAAAAATCTGAGCTAGCTACGTGCCAAGTTTCAGCGCAATCGGTACAGTAGTTCTGGCATAAAGAGACAACAAAGTCAGTAAACATTATCTGATGTTGTTAGATCCTACAGACTGCGCCAATTTTCTTTAGGAACAGAGTTGAAAAATTGGTTTTGTTTAAGAAATGGCAAGGTTATGTGCCCAGGCTCTATCTAGAAACATAACTATAGTAATGTTTGCACATTACTGCTTGGCAGATGAATAACTGCAAGAGAGGCCTACCACTACAGCAAATCTCTGGGCAGTGTACCAATAGTTGATCTGTTTATCTCCAGGCACAGTTCGCTACGCGTCAATAAACGCGCACAAGAACAAGGAGATGGGCAGACACGACGATCTCTGGTCGCTGTTCTATATGCTGGTCGAGTTTGTTAACGGACAACTGCCTTGGAGGAAGATCAAGGACAAGGAACAGGTATGGGATGCATTGATATAAAGAATAGGGGAGATAGGGTGCGTTCTTCCAGCGCTTACTCAACAACTGACGTGCAATTTGCTTAGTGTGAAGTTTGCACAGTGACATATAATGAACAACAAAGATAGAAAGACGTTCCTAAGACCGAAGTGCGACCGAGACAACAATATTATTCGCTCGTACGACCTTTACTAGCACACGTGGACCGAATGGGACCTAATTTGAGGTTTTTATTTTCGAGAAGCCGGTATCTCACCTCCTGTACTGTGGTAACCAGATGACTGATATTAATATACATACTAATATAAGCTTATAACACTCAATATGTTAATGTATAATATAATGTACAAGGGGTTTGTAGTACATATCAATATCTACGAAATAATTCGTGGATATTATATCCATTTATTTTGGTTTAGTCACAATAATCAGGGGTAGGGGTAATAGGGGTTTGTAGTACACTTATCAATATCTACAAAATAGTCAAAGGACAATTTATACATGTGTTAAGGTTTGGTCATTGTAACAGAAATAGTTATTAATTTGCGTGCGCGGCGGAAACCATTAGGGTTATATCTATAAACATACAATGTATCACGAATTTACTCCTGTAAAAACGTTCACTATACCTACTTCTGCTACCGCAAAGGTCCTTGTGCGTTATTTTATCAATCACCCTGAATGAAAAGTAGGCCTATACATATAGCATTGCTCTAGCTAGGGTACCTATAATATCTATAAACATCAAAACAAGGGCGCAGTTATAGAAGCTCGCATAGGGCGCAGAAAAGGCTATTTACGGTACTGAATAAATGCATTTAGACATGTGAGCCGGTTCATGGTCACCATAAAGATTTGCCAAGTTGTCCACGGCTAGTGCTAGTAATATGAGCGCGCGCCGTCGTCAGGTGGGTCTGATGAAGGAGAAGTACGACCACCGGCTGCTGCTGAAGCACCTGCCGTCGGAGCTGCGGCAGTTCCTGGAGCACGTGCAGGCGCTGGAGTACGCCGACGCTCCCGACTACACCATGCTGGCCGCGCTGCTCGAGCGCTGCTGCAAGCGCCGCGGGATCAGGGACGCCGACCCTTACGACTGGGAGAAGGATGTGAGTCTTTTTTTCTTCTTTTATGGACCCACACGGATGTATTGCCAGTGTCAAGTTTTGTATTTATAGCCTGCTTACACGGGAAATTAATGAACTCACACGTTAGTGTATTGCAGTGAGAGTACGTTTTTATATAGTTATTTAACTTTTATTTTAATACTTACCATATGGTTCACACAAACTATTGTGTCTCAAGAAGAAATATGCAGCAAATGCAAATGAAGTGATGTTTACTATAAATGATCGCCATTTTAATTTAACCGATCTTCTCTCTGTGTGTGTTACTGTTGGTCTTCTTCTGTACTTCGTAAGCATCACACAAGTTAGGAGCATGTAAAATACTGAAGTACCAATGAAGGTTTTGAAACATTTCTCGTGGTAAGCTATTGACAAAGAAATAAAGTTATTTGAATATTAAAAAAAAATTTGCCAGTGTCAAGTTATGTAAATTTTCAAGTTTAATATGATCAATTAGTCAATTCAGAGTCAGGGCGAGCCCGGTCGAGTCACAGCTCTAGTAAAGTGGTGGCCTTTATAAGAAACTGTCGGAATTAAGAGACCCTAGGATGTGAGTTATACACACCTATATCGTCATCTTATTTTATTTATTTATTTCAGCCTAGTTGGCTCGGGTTCGATCCCCGCCCAGGTCAAACATTTGTGTGCATGAACATGTCTGTTTGATCTGTCCCTGTGTGTTATAAAGCTTATATAAGTATAAGTAAGTATATCAGTCATCTGGTTACCATAGTACAGGTTTCTAGCCTAGTTTGGTACCAGATGACCGTGTGTGGAAGTTATCCCATATTTAAAAAAAATGAGGATAATTATAAAGTTGCTGCCGAAACTCTAGGAACCGTAAAGATGAAATATATCAAGATTTCTTGAAGAAATTCTTAGCTAATCTGATATATTTTTCTCATAATCATGATTTTTTAATATTAACAAATATGACAGAGTCAAGATATAAAGTGATTGTTATTTGCTTCCGCAGGCGTTTACACTAATTTCTATAAAAAGTTACGAGTCATTAAGTTCGGGTGAGATAATAATTTATTTGAAAAATTGTCTATGTTGAGTTTTGTAATTGTCTATTGTCTTATAATTAAACTGAAAACCCATTATTTGTACATTTTGTCACTAAAATTAAACACTGTTCAATAATCATTGCATAATATTTTATTAAAAATATCAATCATTTATTTGCATAAAATGTTGTTATATTATATTAGATCACAATTAGATTTCAAAATCTAGCTAACTTTCGCATAGCCACAACGCGTCACCTTCCAAACAAACTAATGTAACCAAACCAAATATTGTAAAACTGTCATTGGGAACAAATGAATCCCTATTACAATCATGGCGACCACTCGTAGCGCGTTCGTGATCAAGTGACTCTTATTAGAATCTTATCAATTTTGAATCGATTGTAATTAATTAAAAAATATATTTTTAATGTGATTTTTGAATCGGATGATACATAATTTTCATTAAACTTTCAAAATAGATAAAAAAATACGAATAATTTTTTCACAAATGCTCAATTAGGGGGCGTCCATAAATTACGTGAGGTGTTTAAGGGGGCGAGGGGGTCGAGTCAAATCTCATCTAATCTTACGTTGGAGAGAGGGAGGCTCTCGGCAAATATCACGCAATTTTTTTTCTGATAGAAACAAAAAAAAAATTATACTATTTTGCTCCATTTAATCCAGATTGTACATGCTTAAGATATAATCTTGAGCGTGATCGCTTACTAGTCTTAACTAGTCATAAATAAAAGCACGAAGCAATTTTTTTTCTTTTTACAATAACAATCCAACGCGTTTACGTAAGAAATCCACATTTTGAAAAATCTCACGTGAGATTGGGGGATGGGGGAGGGGGTTTGAATGAAATCTCACGTCATCTCACCAGGGGGGGAGGGAGGGGCAGAAAATTAAAAAAAACACCTCACGTAATTTATTGACGCCCCCTTATAGTATGATATGTTTGTGTCAGGCGGTGTCGGTGACGCGAGCCCGAGCTAGCGCGCACCCCGCCCCCGACCTCCCCGCGCCGCCCGACGCCGCGCCCGACAACGTACGTATCCACTGTTGTCTTGTACTGTACTATATACTGTACTAGTACTGTACTATATACTGTACTATATACTGTACTATATACTATACTATATACTGTACTATATAATGTACTATATACTGTACTATATACTGTACTATATAATGTACTATATACTGTACTATATACTGTACTATATACTGTACTATATAATGTACTATATACTGTACTATATACTGTACTATATACTGTACTATATACTATACTATATACTGTACTATATAATGTACTATATACTGTACTATATACTGTACTATATAATGTACTATATACTGTACTATATACTGTACTATATACTGCACTATATACTGTACTATATAATGTACTATATACTGTACTATACGGCCGGCGTCACTTGACGACTCTCAACATAGCCTTTGCGAACTTTAACCGCATATTAACCGATCAACAAAACTGTTATTCATGTGATTGAACTGAACTGAACATTATATTGATGGACAAAGTGAGGAAACAGTGTGATAAGGGAACGCTGTGGCGTGTTAGAAGATGTAGTGACAAAGATAGAGAAAGGATTGCTTAGATGGTTCGGACATGTGGAGAGGATGGACGAAAGGAGATTGACAAAGGAGATTTATAAGGCTAGTGTGAATGGTCAAGTCGGTAGGGGTCGACCGCGGGCGTACCTTTCATGAACAAGTTGATGTTATCTTAAGGAAAGGTCAGGTCAAAAGTACCAACAACCGACGAGCATGCATGAAGTATGTGATGAAAGTGGAAGAAGCGAACGTTGTATGTCAGGATCGTAGCAAGTGGAAAGAAATAGTCTCTGCCTACCCCAACGGGAGCAAGGCGTGACTGTATGTATGTATGTATGAACATTACATTTACAATATAGGTAGGTACTTTGTTCGGATGTTTGTTTATCTATCTACCAGTGCAAGAACAGCGGCTTTGCCCGCTTGCAATTATCAAATATGGGAGTTTTATACCAAAACCTTGACGCCCTTCTCGGACCCCTTGGAATGAGTATTTTCAAAAATTCTTTCTTAGCACACGTCCAGACAACAAAAACAACCTACTTTCCAAAGTCTCTAGGATCAGTGGTTTGGGCTCTGCGTTGCATGTCAGTCAGTGAGTCATTTAGGATTTTATAATTTGTAGTGATAACAGTTTTGTTCACGAGTTCAAATGCCTATGTTCAGACTCGCCGAGATACGCCGACCGTATTGTACACTGCCTTGCGATTTCACCCTCGTTACCATCGTTCCCGAGGGAATATTGGGAATAAAAGTACCCTATGTGTTATTCCAGGGTCTAAACTACCTACATTCTGAGTTTCAGCCCAATCGTTTTATTAGTTTTTTATTGTTTGTTGAAAGTGTCATTTGTATTTTCCATTACGAGATTTCTCAACGCCAGCTTGGAATCTGAAACTGTGCCCGGTAGATGGCAATAGGCTCGCTCCCTATTACATATGTTTGTTTGTTTAGTTTCATATGTTGTAACACACATATGAATGTGTATTAGTTTCATATTTATATGTTTATTTAGTTAACAGTGGCCAGTAAGTTTTTGGTCACTCCACAGGTTTTATATCTACTGAGCTGAAGGAGCTCCTCTGATATTTTATTATGACAGCCTGGTTGGCACAGATGGTAGTAACTCTGCTTTCTGTACCGCAGGCCCCGGGTTCGATCCCCGGCCAGGTCAAACATTTGTGTGCATGAACATGTCTGTTTGATCTGTCCCCGTGTGTGGTATAAGCATATATAAGTATGTATATCAGTCATCTGGTTACCATAGTACAGGCTTCTAGCCTAGTTTGGGACCAGATGACCGTGTGTGGAAAAAAAAAAAATTATTGCATCCCTTGATGTGGCTTTGGAATGTGTTTGTCCCTCTACATACTTCCACATCTTCAAAATATCAGGATATAAATATATCAAATAGGTTTACTGTATTCGGAGGAATCAGGGGAATACAAAACATCGATTTGGTAAATTTTCCATAGGATTGTGTCAAAACTGTTAAGAGTTAATCTCCGTTCATCTATCCTCTATGCATCAATAAAAATAACAACAGTATATATAATTAATTTAAAGAAAAGAGGAATAGGGTATGTTCTCCCAGCGCTTACTCAACAACTGGCACGTGCAATTTGCTCAGTGTGCAGTTTGCACAGTGACATATAATGAATAACAAAGATAGAAAGACGTACCTAAGACCGAAGTGCGATCGAGACAACAATATTATTCGCTCGTACGACCTTACTTTACTGACGTACGTGGACCTAATGGGACCGAATTTGTGCTTGCCATTTTCGAAGAAGCCGGTACCTCATCTCCCCTTTTCTTTAAATTAATGGTATATATATAGTCGTAGGCCTCTCTTGCAGGGGGCCGCCTGGGGAAGTACACACCACACACCTCCCTTTTCCAGTTATTTGCCAGTACCTTTGCCAGTTATTCATCCGTCAAGCAGTATTGTGCTTACATTACTGTGTTCCGGTCTGAAGGGCAATGTTACCAGCGAAATAACTGGCTATGACGTGTTTCAACAACTAATATCTCAGGGTGACAGGCGCAGTGCAGTGCCGCGCAGAATTTTGAATTAAAACACTGGGTGTCACTGTGTCTGATACGGGCAATCATGATGCTTAACATCAGGGACCTGATTTACTCGTCTTGTTACTTAGTAAAATAAAATAAAAAAAATGTTTTCCCAGGCTCGCTCAGCCCGTCCTAGATTAGAAACCGAACAAACAGCCGCCGTAGCAACGGACACACAAACAAACATACAAAAGGATCGAACAAGCGAACAGAAACGCGCGCCCGCCTCGCCTCGACACCATCATGTTAATGGATATGTAAGTATCCATCCATTATCCAGTATCCGTTTCTGGTTTTCATTTCATATTTGGTTTTTCCGGAAAGCTATAATCTGGACATCTTTAAGGCCAAAGTGAACGGACACCTTCTAGGCAAACGTGTACCATTTTAGGCCTCATCTTCGCCTTCCATCAAGCGAGATTAAGATCAAACATAAGCCTATTGAAAATTAAAAACAAAAAAAAGTATATATATTTTATTTTGCGCCGGCCGAAAAAGAATTGGTGTTACAAGTCTGTGGAATCCTTTAAATACATACAATATAAGCCGGTTCAATAAAGAAACAAATTTTAAATAATGGTCTTTAAAAATCATGTCCTCTCGCTTGCACACTTGTTAGAGCACCAGTGTGCAAGCGAGAGGACATGATTAGCGCCGCCATTTTGGATTCGTTTCTTTATTGAACCGGGTTATACAATATTATATATTATACTCTTTATTGAGACCACAATTAATATAATATAAAAATAACATAACTTAATTATAATTGGTCGACAATGAGCGGCCTTATCGCTTAAACTAAGATCTTATATCCGTAGCTCCTAAACGGATGAACCTATTTTGGTGCGGTTTTTAGTTGCCTCGGTGGCGTAGTGGGTGCAAGCTCGACTGCCGAGAGGTCCCGGGTTCGATCCCCGAGTCAGGCAAACTGTTAAATATATGATTTTTCCAAGACATCTCAATTAGCGCCTGGAGTCTGGAACTGTGCCCGGTAGATGACATACCAATAACATACTGGCGAAATGTGGGTGTACCCACTATGGGACTTTGTCCTGGGTACACCTCTGCCTACCCCTAATATTATTATTGAATGAATGAATGAATGAATGAATGAATGAAAACTCTTCATTGCTACCACAATATAACAAAGAAGAAAACCTTAAAACTAGAAAGAAGTAACAACTGGCGGCCTTATCGCTCAGAGCGATCTCTTCCAGGCAACCATGCAGGGAAAGGAAATACATATATGAAGGGACGGTGGTTATTATTTATTATTATTATTTGTTATAATTGTGTTTTAAATTTATGATTTCTTGTTTGTAGCACTACAAACAAGAAATCTTTAATTAATTATTGCACAATAATAAAGAGTTAATCTACCTACCTATCTACCCCTTCGGGTAAAAGGTGTGACGGTATGTTTATAATGTCGTCGTGTCGTGTTCAGTCAGCAACAGACAAGCCGACGATAGAGAAGGAGACGGAGCTGAGGACGACGCCCGCGCCTTCTCCCGACAGACACGCTAAAGTAACTATCATACAATATTATATAGATATGACATACATTTTATTTTGACAGCCTCGTTGGCCCAGATGGTAGTAACTCTGCTTTCTGTGCCGCAGGGCCCGGGTTCGATCCCCGGCCAGGTCAAACATTTGTGTGCATGAACATGTCTCTTTGATCTGTCCCTGTGTGTTATTAGCTTATATAAGTATGTATATCAGTCATCTGGTCACCATAGTACAGGCTTCTAGCCTAGTTTGGTACCAGATGACCGTGTGTGGAAGTTGTCCCATATTATTATTTTTTAATTTAATGATTTTTTTGATATTTTTTATTGCATGTCTTAAATTAGTAATTATAATTTTATTAGATTAGATTGCTCTTTATTCTGACCATTTTCATAAAATTACACAGTACAACATAATAACTAAAAAGCAAAGCTATAACTAACAAGTGTTTGGTCAACAAAGGGCGGCCTTATCGCTTTAAGTGATCTCATCCAGGCAACCAGTCTTTGGACGGAAAGGTCGGAAGGGTAATTTTATTTTTATTTTTTTACATTATATATTTACCTGACCTGTATGTGACCTGTGGGATGACCTGTAAGAATAGTTGTTAATGAGAAATAAATACATTCTCACATTGACTGGCTGGTTGGCTCAGCCGGTAGTCCTGTCTTCTGAGCCGCGGGTCCCGGGTTCGATCCACGGGCAAGTCAAACGTTTGTCCGCATGAGCATGTCTGTTTAATCACTATATATATAAAATCCTAATTGACTCATTGACTGACATGCAACGCAGAGCCCAAACCGCTGATCCTAGAGACTTGAAACTTGGAATGTAGGTTGTTTTCGTTGTCTGGACGTGTGTTACGAAAGGATTTTTGAAAATTCACATTCTAAGGGGTCCAAAAAGGGCGTCAAAGTTTTGGTATATAACTCCTATATTTCATAATTGCGAGCGGTCAAAGCCGCTTTTATGGTTACCTAGATACCTGAACAAAACGCTACCTGTTCATTAGCTTAGAACATACAGCGCCATCTAGTTGCAAACTGTAGCAAACAACTGGAGGTTTGTAGTCCCGTGTGCAAAGTATGGAAATATGCAGTAAAATGGCCATAATTTATGATTGCGTTAACTTGGAAGTATGATTTCGCGGTCCCGAGTTCGGTCCCTAGGTTAGGCAAAGTGTTAAGTTTTGTATTTTACCATAAAGAATTATCTCAATAGCTGCCTGGAGTGTGGAACTGTGCCCGGTTGATGGCAATAGGCTCGCCCCCTATTACATGGGACCAATAACATACTGGCGAAATGTGGGTGTATCTACTATGGGACTGAGTCCTGGGTACACCTCTGCCTACCCCTTCGGGAAAAAGGCGTGAATGAATATTAAAAAGTCGGGCCTTTAAAAATCCCGTTGTTTTATCTCCGTTTAATAAAATAATATATTAAAATCTTTATTTATTTTGAAGTGCGTTATAAAATTATTGATTTATCTATTATACAGGGTTTGTTGTATTGTTATACAGGGTGAGACGAGTACTTCAGCTCAAACTGGCAACACTAACGCGCGTCCTGAGAGACAAAGTGTCCCTCCCTGTACTAAGCCCAGGCCGCCTGCGCCCGGTGAGTGTTGCTATATCACAGAATACTAAACAGACAGAAGGGACACTCCACAAAATTATTTAAATAAATAGCTACTCTAGCTCCGACGCAATAAAGTGCAATTCAGGTCGCACAGCGCCTAATTATCGTTATATTAACATACAAGCTGCCTCCCTTTCTATCGCGTATCTCTCTATCAGTTCTCTCTGTCTAGCACATAGTAATAGTACCGTCCAGACGGACGCCACGGCTACTTGTAGCTTCAGCGGAATTTCCCAGACTTGTTGATATTAGAAATAATTAACAGGCAAGAATAAGACCTCTTAGCAGTTTGACACAATCCTATGGAAAATTTACTAAATCGATGTTTTGTATTCCCCTGTTTCCTCCGAATACAGTAAACCTATTTGATATATTTATATCCTGATATTTTAAACTTGAAGTAAAGTATGTCCCTATCATTTTATTTTTGTTTATAAACTCTACAATTTTTGTAGTGAACGTCCAATCACGCGAGTAAAACTGCGATTTTGGAAGTTCACTATGAAAAAACCAAGGGTTTATAAGAGAAATTAAAATGTCAGGGACATAGGTTACTTCACTATAAAAATATCAGGATATAAATTTATAGAATGGGTTTATTATATTCGGAGGAAACAGGGGAATACAAAACATCGATTTGGTAAATTTTTCATAGGATTGTGTCAAATTTCTGAAACAGTTGCCCGCCATGCTGACGTCTGTCCTCAAGTTCTGAATCAAAGATTGTTACCATAGTACAGGCTTCTAGCCTAGTTTGGGACCAGATGACCGTGTGTGGTAGTTGTCCCATATTATTATTATTATTGTCATAGGCGGGGGTCCAACGTTGGCTCGCCTGCGTGTAGTTACAGCTCCGCCCACGTGTGTACAAGACTTGGTCCACCATCAACAACAACAACCTAATAAAAGTACGTATTTCTTTCTCGAAAACACTGTATTTATGTCTTGATAGGTGTACACGGAGACGATTTTTAGTGCAACGTGCAGAGGCCCCTATGAGCTTTTAATCTAAAGGTAATGTATAATACCTATCGGGGTCCATCTCCGAAACCATCTACAGATCTTTTTGTAGTGGTAGGCCTCTTTATTGCCCATATCAGACACAGTGCCACCCAGTGTTTTACAATTAAAAATTCTGCGGGGCACTGCACTGCGCCTGTCACTCTGAGATATTAGTTGTTGAATCTCATCATGGCCAGTAATTTCGCTGGTAACATTGCCCTTCATACCGGAACACAGTAATGTTTGCACATTACTGCTTGGCGGATGAATAACTGGCAAAGGTGTGGTACTTCCCCAGGCGGGCCCCTGCAAGATATTTTTTGCACTTTACGAAGCCAATTTTCGCTGGCAGTAAATAGCTGCTATAAATACGCTGCGTGTGGTTGACGCTTTAAATGTTTTTGTCCAATTTTGCAGGTGAAGCCGTGAGTCCGCGTATAGTCGCAGATGTGGACAGCGTACATTCTGACACACATTTCAAAAGAGGTAATGTAATTATTAATTATAAAAAAATATTTATAAAATAAATTTGTTACAGGTTGCACATATAATATAATTCGCCCACTACGCCACACCAAGCTCGACTGCCAATCACGAGGCCCCGGGTTCGATCCCCAGGTCAGGCAGTGTTATTGGATGTTTCCATTAGGAATTATCTCAATAACTGCCTGGAGTCTGGAACTGTGCCCGGTAGATGGCAGATCAATAACATACTGGCGTAATGTGGGTGTACCCACTATGGGACTGAGTCGGAAAAAGACGTGATATGTTAGACGATCGAATATAAATAAATTAGAATCGATGCATTTACGCGTATTTATCATGCAATTATTAGCAAGTCTGCTTTCTGAGCCGCAGGTCCCGGGTTCGATCCCCGGCCAGGTCAAAGATTTGTGTGCATGAACATGTCTGTTTGATCCGGCCCTGTGTGTTATAAGCTTATATAAGTATGTATATCAGTCATCTGGTTACCATAGTACAGGCTTCTAGCCTAGTTTGGGACCAGATGACCGTGGGTGGAAATTGTCCCATATTATAAAAAAAAATTTGATCCCTATTTTTAATATTTCAACTAATTTTTAGGATTCCGTACCTCAAAAAGAAAAAGGAACCCAACAGTCTATCTGTTCCTTGTTATATTAAGACCTTACCAAATTTCATGATGCTAGGCCAACGGAAAGTACCTTAGAGGCGCCGCAATATAGAATCAGAATCAGAATCAGAATAATTTATTGCAAGAATGTCGAACAAAATGGTGTTATAATATTAAATATGTCCAATACATTCTACCACATAAGTGCGGTGTGCAATACAAAACAAAAAAAATACAATACGTCATAATTAATTAAAAACATTTAAAACAAATTCCAATACACAAACCTAGTAGTCACTCAACCTCAATTTATGTCATAGTAGTTAAATAATAATAATATTCAATTACAATGTCATAATAATAATATAAATTCTAGTAATATAATTCCAATAATTCAATATTAATAAAATTATAATTAAATACGAAGGTCAAAATAGTAGATTAGTAGCCAAGGGCTGTAAGGCATCAATTGCAGCCCGAGATATTTAGGCGCCCTCGCTGCGCTCGTGCGCCTATACTTCGAGGGTGCAATTGATGCTTACACCCGAGCTAACTACTCTGCTTTACATCTCGATTGTGAGGTAAGTAGAAAAACACCGGCATTACAAGAATAAAACATTTTAAAGTAAAAGTTTTCTATTCCCGCCTTTTTTCATCTCTTTTTTAAATTATTTTTTTCAAGAACGAAATTGAGCTTCGTAGTTCGATATTTAAAATTGATGACTATTATACTCATACGAAGACAAGGAATAGCGAAGCGACCTCTTTTGTCATTGGCCTGAATGCATGATGTCTATTATTGCCAGTATGATGGTTAGATGTACGCAAACTTTTTGAAAGAGTGAAGTTTTTTTTTAATTACTTACCGCCCTAGGGCTTTTCTAGCTACATTATTACCCTAGAGCGCTAATTGGTCACTTACAAGCCCCATTTGGGGGTAATAAGAACCTACTTACCGAATATGAGAGATGTAAAATTCTTTTAAATTATAAAAACATTTGTCAGCTAGCCATTGTGCCAATTTTTTCTTGAATAAAACAAGTTTTAGGTCTTTGGTTTTAGGTTTTAGGTATATGGAAATGAGTTTTAAAATGGCCGTATTTCTAATAGCGTTGACTTGTAGTTTGATTTTTTTTACAACAACAAGGGACTGCAGACTTGAGTTTTGATTGATATCAATTTCAACTTGACACCTCAACGTCTGTCAAGAAAAAGTGTCTTGACAGACAGACAGACGGATAACCAAGTGTTCCTATAAGGGGTCTTTTTCCCTTTTGAGATACGGATCCCTAAAATGATACTGATAAAATATTGTCTGTAACAATTGACTGAATGTTACAGTACGGTCCTTTTATCTCGACGAATCTGAACATAATAGGCTCCAGCACATTCCGCAACTCGTGAAGAAAACTATTATTTCCGAATAAACTCAAACTCAAAAAGATTATTTATTCAAATAGGTCATATTCTGACACTGTACGTCAATGAAGATAAACAGTACTGAGTCTACCGTGCGTTCGGAAAGATACCTCTACAAGAAGAACGCACAAGAAACTTGTAAAAACAAATATACGCACATATGTATATTGTAATGTTCATCGTCATCATCTCGGCATAGGACGTCCACTGCTGAACATAGGCCTCCCCTGTAGATTTCCATCCAATCCGGTTGTAAGCGGCCCGTCTCCAGCGTGTTCCTGCCGTCTTTATCCTATCGTACCATCGGCCATCATTTCTACATGCTATGTGCCGCCCATTGCCACTTCAACTTACTAATCCTCTGCGCTATGTCGGTAACTTTCGTTCGTCTACGGATCTCCTCTGATTCTGATTCGATCTCGCAGAGAAATCCCGAGCATAGCCCTCTCCATAGCTCGTTGCGCTATTTTGAGTTTACTGATAAGGCCCATAGTCAGAGACCACGTTTCAGATCCGTATGTCACACTGGTCGAAAACCTTCAACTTCGAAAATAATGTTCAGTTCAGTTCAATCATCATAACAGTTTTGTTCATCAGTGTACACGCGTTAAAGTTCGCAGAGTCTATGTTCAGAGTCGTCGAGATGAAACGACCGTAGTGTACAGGGTTACCTTAAAAACACCAGCATCCCCGAAGGAGGCGTAAATATTTACATAAATTCAAATTAAATAGTGACCTCCATAATTGTAATACTAGGAATAAAGACAAAATTGCTATACCTAGCTTTAGATTATCTAAAACAAATAAAAAGACATTCTTAGGAAATAGTGTACGTTTCTATAATAAAATCCCAAAAGAGATAACTGGGCTCTCAGAGGGTAAATTCAAAACCTATATAAAATCTACTTTACTAAAGAAGGCTTATTATAAAGTCAACCAGTACATAGAGGACAAAGATGCCTGGAAACTTCTGCATAGCCGCCTCGCGGCACCGACACAAACAAACGAATGTAACCAAACCAAATATTGTAAAACAATCAGCTGAAAAAATTAAGCCCTACAAGTTCCTTGTGCGTTCTTCTTGTAAAGGTATCTTTCCGAACGCACGGTAGACTCGTTACTATTTTGTTTATTTTCATTAACGATTAAAAGTGTCAGGTTTGAATAAATCTTTTTGACTTTGACTTTGGATCCAGCAGCCAACATCATAAACGACAACATTTGTTCTGCGAGTTTGGACATAACTCAATAAATTAAACAAAAAAATATTTCTCAAGTTTTTCATTGTAGTGTAGTGACATTAAATTTGTGGGTCTATGTTTCATTCACAAACTAAAAGACACTCTTCGTCAGAGAGCCACGGGCTTGTTGTAACGTAATCTGTTACGGTGTGCGTAGAGTTAACAACATTCAAGTGGAATATTGAATTGATATTTATTTTTGTCATCATCATCTCGACCGTTGGTAATCCACAACTGAATATAGGCCTCCCCAATAGAACAGAAAACAATAAATCACATATTAAAACTAGAAAATGTGTAACAATTGGCGGCCTTATCGCTCAGAGCGATCTCTTCCAGGCAACCATGCGGTGACAAGATTTATACTATTTATTTATTTATTTATAATCAGATGCTTGCCACACTTACAGAAACTCCAACACGCGAAGCAAGCCAAAAACAACAACAGTATCTACTTAAATACTTATTATATACCTACTACTAAAATGCTGGAAGGACGGTGGTTAAAGGGTGGATGTAGGGGGGTTTTGCCAATACTCGACACGCTTGGCGGGCGGGTTGGCGAGCGCAGTTCGATGGTTTTTTACAGAGAACGCTGCTGCCCGTCCTCTGGATCTGTTAACCCTTAGGCCTCTTGTACACGCACGGTTTACCGCCGTAAAAATCTACGGTTAATTCGCCGCGTGTAGGCACGGTCGTCAGTGTTGTATGGATTACTATGAAAGCTTGTAGACGCGCACGGCGCGGCGGCGCGGCCGTGTGCGCCGTAGATTTTTACGGCGGTAAACAGTGCGTGTACAAGAGGCCTTAGCCGGGTCTTACGGCAACCACGGGTAGAGAGGGTGGAACACTATTATATAGCCGGTAACTCCACGGCGACGTTTATTTTTGTATGAAAGTAACATTTGACAAATTATCAAAACTCTTAGAACAAATGTATTAATTGTACAAAAAAAAATTGTACAAATTGTGTAATTTAGTAAATTTAAGTCATATTTATTATTTTTTGTCACACCACGTGATTTGTGGTGCTCTCCTCTCCCTGCACGGTTGTCTGGAAGAGATCGCTCGTAGCGATAAGACCGCCAATTGTTGCATTATTTAACATACTGTTTTGTTTAATTTTTAAGATTTATTGTTTTGTGGTGTATCAATAAAGTGTTTATCTATCTATCTACATACATACATACAGTCGATTTGTGCGTCAAGTTTCACAAAAGCATTTTTTCATAGTAGCGAATTTTCACATCGCGTTCTTTCATGATCGCAAATTTAATTATTCGTTTTTTTTCATGTAGCGATTTTTCATGAAGCGTTTTATAATGTTCGCGTTTATTTTTTTCGCTTATTTTACTAGTAGATTATTTTATCAGTCGCATATATTTGTAGTCTTTTTTTTTTTCAAATCTCGATTTTTTACACGTTGATATTTTCATATTAGCGTATTATAATACCTATATAAAACTACAATTAAAATAATAATATTGCCACTGGAAGTCGGCGGAGCAAGGTAAGTGTAAATCAGTTTGTCATTTTTCTTTTCAGGAATAGTACGATTAACCCCTCGTGCTTAAGACACGGATCCACAGACACGAATATGAAACAGTTGAGACTGTTTGTTGAGATGTAGTGGTAGGCCTTTTTTGCAGGGGGCCACCTGGGGAAGTACCACGATTTACACGATTTTTTTCACTTTCCGAATACGAGGGATTAGTCGACCACATAATATGTCCCGTTGGAGTTTTAACCTTATATCACATGATCGAGATGACGCTTATTTATCATTTTCCCGCACGAACGGAGTGAATCTGCCGTCTCTTTCGCACGCATCACTCGACAGTCGAAAGTTGTACATGCTAGCCCGCCTGGATTCCATCCCATAGGATCCCTTCTATTTGGAAATCAATGTAATAAAAAAGTTAATAATGTATGAACAGTTGCGACTGATCACCGATGGCGCCAATACGCCAACTCGCCAATATGCCAACTTGTCAATTAACCAATTCGCCCACGTAATAATAGTACAATAGAGTTGAAGTTAGAACGCGATGTATGCGTCCGAAGCGTCTAACGATCCGTACTTTTATAGTGTGCAAGCGAGACAGGAATACTCGCAATAATGATATGTATAGCGCCATCGCCATATTAGGGATGTGCTTTTTTAAACTCAATCAGATCTTCTGAATTGATACGGATCGTAACACCTCGATAGATAGATAATACCTCATTCTACAACTCACTTAAATAACTAACACAAAGGATTCCGAAAAACTATGCTTAAATGTATAAGCAGCGGTCTTATCCCTAATAAGCTAGTGATTTGTTCCAGACCTCCTCCAATCTCCTCCTTACCTCGATCTGATCTGCAAATCGCATCACATGCATCAGATCCGATATAAAAAAGATTTTATATAGGTATTATAATACGCTAATATGAAAATATCAACGTGTAAAAAATCGAGATTTGAAAAAAAAAAGACTACAAATATATGCGACTGATAAAATAATCTACTAGTAAAATAAGCGAAAAAAATAAACGCGAACATTATAAAACGCTTCATGAAAAATCGCTAAATGAAAAAAACGAATAATTAAATTTGCGATCATGAAAGAACGCGATGTGAAAATTCGCTACTATGAAAAAATGCTTTTGTGAAACTTGACGCACAAATCATACAGTCACGCCTTGTTCCCGGTGGGGTAGGCAGAGACTATTTCCCTCCACTTGCTGACGATCCTGACATACAATTTTCGCTTCGTTCACTTTCATGACATTTTTCATTCATGCTCGTCGGTTGTAGGTACTTTTGACTTGACCTTTCCTAAGAACAACATCAATTTGTTCTATCTATCTACCTATCTAAATGTTGTTGTTTATAATGTTGGCTGCCTGCTCCAACGAGGTTGCTGTTGTTTTTAAGATAATCCTGTACAATATATAAGCTATATTTATATATATAAGGTAGTATATAATATACCAGGTGGGCGACGAGCCGGTCGGGCCCGCGCGGACCAGAGCTTCACTCAGTTCGCTGTCATGGACGACGAGAACGTGTCCGCGCTGCAACAGGTCTGTTGCTACCTCTCACTGTGCTCTACTACTGTGTTGTACGTGATGTGTGGGTGGATGGATGGATGCATGTGTGTTACCAGAGCTTCACTCAGTTCGCTGTCATGGACGACGAGAACGTGTCCGCGCTGCAACAGGTCTGTTGCTACCTCTCACTGTGCTCTACTACTGTGTTGTACGTGATGTGTGGGTGGATGGATGGATGCATGTGTGTTACCAGAGCTTCACTCAGTTCGCTGTCATGGACGACGAGAACGTGTCCGCGCTGCAACAGGTCTGTTGCTACCTCTCACTGTGCTCTACTACTGTGTTGTACGTGATGTGTGGGTGGATGGATGGATGCATGTGTGTTACCAGAGCTTCACTCAGTTCGCTGTCATGGACGACGAGAACGTGTCCGCGCTGCAACAGGTCTGTTGCTACCTCTCACTGTGCTCTACTACTGTGTTGTACGTGATGTGTGGGTGGATGGATGGATGCATGTGTGTTACCAGAGCTTCACTCAGTTCGCTGTCATGGACGACGAGAACGTGTCCGCGCTGCAACAGGTCTGTTGCTACCTCTCACTGTGCTCTACTACTGTGTTGTACGTGATGTGTGGGTGGATGGATGGATGCATGTGTGTTACCAGAGCTTCACTCAGTTCGCTGTCATGGACGACGAGAACGTGTCCGCGCTGCAACAGGTCTGTTGCTACCTCTCACTGTGCTCTACTACTGTGTTGTACGTGATGTGTGGGTGGATGGATGGATGCATGTGTGTTACCAGAGCTTCACTCAGTTCGCTGTCATGGACGACGAGAACGTGTCCGCGCTGCAACAGGTCTGTTGCTACCTCTCACTGTGCTCTACTACTGTGTTGTACGTGATGTGTGGGTGGATGGATGGATGCATGTGTGTTACTCTATCACGCCGAAAATTTTGAGGATTAGTAAAAATGAGATTTATAAGGCTAGTGTGAATGGTCAAGTCGGTAGGGGTCGACCGCGGGCGTACCTTTCATGAACAAGTTGGTGTTATCTTAAGGAAATTCCAGATGTTGTAGTGGTAGGCCTCTCTTGCAGGGGCCCGCCTGGGGAAGTACCACACCTTTGCCAGTTATTCATCCGCCAAGCAGTAATGTGCAAACATTACTGTGTTCCGGTCTGAAGGGCAATGTTACCAGCGAAATTACTGGGCGTGATGAGTGTCAACAGCTAACATCTCAGGGTGACAGGCGCAGTGCAGTGCCGCGCAGAATTTTGTATTTTAAAACACTGGGTGGCACTGTGGGCAATTATGACCATCAGGCACCTGATTTGCTCGTCTTGTCACAATGAAAAAAAAAGTAATATCTGTAGGATTATAATGATGATGTATATATTAACCCCGCAGGTAACAAAAGGCGGTGCCCTAACGTTGGTGTCGCTGTGGAAGTCACAGTTCGACGACTCCGAGGAGACCACAGACAACGAGTGGAAACAGGAACAGTTGCAGGTAAAGGATTTTTCAATAAAAGATAAAAATTTTGACAGCCTCGTTGGCTCAGATGGGTTCCATCCCCGGCCAGGTCAAACATTTGTGTGCATGAACATGTCTGTTTGATCCGTCCCTGTGTGTTATAAGCTTATATAAGTATGTATATCAGTCATCTGGTTACCATAGTACAGGCTTCTAGCCTAGTTTGGGACCAGATGACCGTGTGTGGAAGGTGTCGCATATAAAAAAATATATTAACTTATATGTTTCCCACCCAGTCGCCGGAGCACCGTCCCACGCGTGGGCAGTCGGGTGTTTCGTCCTGCTCGCATGCACGCACACAACACAACTCCACGCACACGCAACACACACAGAGACACGTGCAGCTTGAAACGGTACGTCGTTATGTTATCACAGGTTATGGGCCCGGACCTATGTTATAACACCAATTAGATAGATAATGGAGGTATTATAATAATAGACTGCCTCGGTGGCGTAGTCGACGCAAGCTGGACTGCCGATCATGAGGTCCTGAGTTCGATCCCCAGGTCGAGCAGTGTTATTTGATTTTTCCATCAGAAATTATCTCAATGACATCCTGGAGTGTGGAACTGTGTCCGGTAGATGGCAATAGGCTCGCCCCCTATTACATGGGACCAATAACATACTGGCGAAATGTGAGTGTACCTACTATGGGACTTGTAATAGAATTGTAATATATTGCGAATTTTGAAAACACCTCTATTTACTATGTGCAATTTGCGCCCCGCGGAAACATCGTTCCCGTGGGAATATTTTTCGAACAGATCACCCTATGTGTTATTTCAGTGTCTAACCTACCTACATGCCGAATTTCAGCTCAATCGGTTCAGTAGTTTTGGCGTGAAAAGGTAACAAACATCCATTAGTAGGATATGATCTTTCCAAATGCCAAAACAAAATTCTAACACTCAATTGTTGTGTATATACAGGGTCAGCAGCTCCCCAACCTGTCGGTGTCTCCAGCCCCGGAGCCGGCGGGCCCCGCCCCGGGCCCCGTGCCCCCGGGCCCCGCCCCAGCCCCGGGCCCCGCCCCGCGGGCCCCACGGCGCTGCCTACACATCCCCGGCATAGAAGCGTACCCCCACTTACTGCCTGTGTTGCCTCGCGCCTGGACCATGCCGGCTATTGGTGAGTTGGCTAATATCATCAACAACATCTCAGCTGTACCACAGAATACTAAAGGGACAGAAAACTCCTCAAAATCATTCAAATAAATAGCGACTCTAGCTCCAACGCAATAAAGTGCAATTCAAATCGCACAGCGCCTAACTAATTATCGTTATACTAACATACCAGCTGCGTCCCTTTCTATCGCGTATCTCTTCTATCTGTTCTCTCTGTCTAGCACATAGTAATAGTACCGTCCAGACGGACACCCCGGCTACTTGTAGCTTCATACGTATAATGCGGAGTGTCCCAGGGCTGGCCGTAGGTACTTTACAGTAGGACCAAACTCCCGTCGCTCCATACAATCGGCCGCACGCAATTGCCTACTCTTTCTACGTAGAAAACATATGTGCGTTAGATACTGCCTCGTTGACTGACTACTGGTAGTCACAGGCGGGGGGAGGGAGGGGCTAGTGGTGAAGGGGTGGGGGGTGTTTCCGTGAATTCCTTTTTTTTATGACAAGACGAGCAAATCAGGTGCCTGATGGTAAGCATCATGATTGCCCATATCAGACACAGTGCCACCCAGTGTTTTAAAATTCTAAATTGTGCGCGGCACTGCACTGCGCCTGTCACCCTGAGATATTAGTTGTTGAAATTCGTCATGCCCAGTCATTTCGCTGGTAACATTGCCCTTCATACCGGAACACAGTAATGTTTGCACATTACTGCTTGGCGAATGAAGCCCCCTGCAAGAGAGGCCTACCACTTCAGCTACCTTATCACTACCCTACTACTTATACTAATGACTTGCCCCGACTTCACATGGGTAACAGAAAGCATAGGTATACCTATGCTATATATAACCCTAATGGTTTACGCAGCGCACGCAAATCAATGACTATTTCTGTTACAATGACCAAACCTTAACATACATTCACGCCTTTTTCCCGAAGGGGTAGGCAGAGGTGTACCCAGGACTCAGTCCCATAGTAGATACACCCACATTTCGCCGGTATGTTATTGGTCCCATGTAATAGGTGGCGAGCCTATTGCCATCTAACGGGCACAGTTCCAGACTCCAGGCAGTTATTGAGATAATTCCTAATGGAAAAATCCAATATTTAACACTGCCTGACCTGGGGATCGAACCCGGGACCTCTTGATTGGCAGTCGAGCATGCGCCCTCTACGCCATCGAGGTAGTCAAACCTTAACAGATGGATAAATTGTCTTTGGGCTATTTTGTAGATATTAATATGTACTAAAAATTCCTAGTACATTACATTATTCCACCGGTAAATCTACCAAATACTGGTGAAGCTTAAATTCGGTAAAAAAAGGGCGAAATCAGTACATAGAGGACAAAGATGCCTGGAAACTTTCGCATAGCCACCTCGCGGCACCTTCTAAACAAACGAATGTAACCAAACCAAATATTGTAAAACAATCAGCTGAAAAAATTAAGCCCTACAAGTTTCTTGTGCGTTCTTCTTGTAGAGGTATCTTTCCGAACGCACGGTAGACTCAGTACTGGTATCTTCATTGACGTTCAAAAGTGTCAGATTATGACCTATTGGAATAAATCTTTTTGACTTTGACTGTGAAGGGATTGTGGGCCTTTATACCTGTCACCTTGATAATTGTTTTTTTTTATTAGATGAGTGAATGTTACGATATATCTGCAGGCAGCCACATCCGTTCCCTGAAGCCCCCCCTCCTGCAACAAGCGTCGTTCGACGTGGCGTCCACCAACATCCGCTACAAGGTGGACGTCATGCGCAACGTGTGCGCCCGGCTCGAGGGGGACGGGCCCGCGCTGCGCCGCTCCGCCACTAGCCCGGTACGTGGACGTCCATATACACGTGGACAAGTTTCATGATCCAGGATTAGTCTGGATCAAACTGCCAAAAAAGTTTATTAATAAACTAGAATCAGGTGCCTGATGGTAAGCATCATGATTGCCCATATCAGACACAGTGCCACCCAGTGTTTTAAAATTCTAAATTCTGCTCAGCACTGCACTGCGCCTGTCACCCTGAGATATGAGTTGTTTAATCTCATCATGCCCAATAATTTCGCTGGTAACATTGCCCTTCATACCGGAACACAGTAATGTTTGCACATTACCGCTTGGCGGATGAATAACTAGCAAAGGTGTGGTACTTCCCCAGGCGGGCCTCTGCTAAAGAGGCCTACCACTACAAATAAACAGCGTATGTAAGAACAGCGGCTTTGTCCGCTCGCAATTATGAAATATGGGAGTTTTATACCAAAACTTTGAAGCGCTTTTTGGGTTCTTTAGAATGAGAATTTTTAAAAATCCTTTCTTAGCACACGTCCAGACAACGAAAACAACCTACATTCCAAGTTTCAAGTCTCTAGGATCAGTGGTTTGGGCTCTGCGTTGCATGTCAGTCGGGGAGTCATAAGGTGATTCATCTTCCATGAAAATACACAGATATATAGAGAATAATTTTCCACTCAATTATTTGTGGTCGACTCTGGATCTGGTCGTTTATTTTCGCGAAAACATATTTTGTATCTTTCCGAATTTTGTTAAAGAAAACCGTATGGTTTTTATGACGAGTGCTACTACTTGGAAAACTTTCAATTCAATTCTTATTTTGTGGCTTGTGAAAGATGCTTAAAACACCACAACTTTGCCAATAAACGTAGGGAGATTGGACATAAAACGAAGGAAATTAATCAACAAGTGCTTTTGAATTTTAAACACAATCAACAATCGTATATTATATTTTACAGCTTGATACTAAACTATATTATTAAACAACACGACAATAAATATTAAAATAAAACTCATTGACAGCCTCGTTGGCTCAGATCGTAGTAACTCTGCTTTCTGTGCCACAGGCTCCGGGTTCGATCCCCGGCCAGGTCAAACATTTGTGTGCATGAACATGTCTGTTTGATCTGTGTCTGGGTGTTATAAACAATAAGTATGTATATCAGTCATCTGGTTACCATAGTACAGGCTTCTAGCCTAGTTTGGGACCAGATGACTGTGTGGAAGTTGTCCAAAAAAAAAATATAATAATATCTCCAATTGCTCCGAGATTTGTACTGACATCCGTCTGATAGATGTATCTGATACTTCGTCTGACATTGACGTGACAGCTGACATGTCCCTTTCTTGACGTTCCATTTTCTCAAGTGGTAACAATGAGGTATATACAACAGAGTATATCGATGTCGCACCGGCCGGGGCGGGTATCGAACCCGGGACCGGCGGTGGAGGGCGCCACCGTGTCCAGTCGGCTGGAGATCAGGGTGCGCCCGCAATGTACCGCGGAACCACAACAACAGTCGGGTAAGATATATTTTTTTATTATGTTGGTGAGTGACAAGACGAGCAAATCAGGTGCCTGATGGTAAGCATCATGATTGCCCATAACAGACACAGTGCCACCCAGTGTTTTATAATTCTAAATTGTGCACGGCACTGCACTGCGCCTGTCACTCTGAGATATTAGTTGTTGAATCTCATCACGGCCAGTAATTTCGCTGGTAACATTGCCCTTCAGACCGGAACACAGTAATGTTTGCACATTACTGCTTGGCGGATGAATAACTGGAAAAGTACTTCCCCAGGGGCCCCCTGCAAGAGGGGCCTACCACTACAACAGCGTACAATAACGTAGCTAGTACATATATTGTACTAGCTATGTCATCTTCATTCCCGTGGGAATATCGGAATAACAAGTTCCCTATCTGTTATTCCAGGGTCTAAACTATATACATACCGAATTTCAGCCCAATCTCTTCAGTAGTTTTGGCGTGAAAGAGTAACAAACATCCGTCCATTCTCACAATCTCGCATTTATAATATTAGTAAGATGTTATACTTGACATACATACATACAGTCACGCCTTGTTCCCGTTGGGGTAGGCAGAGACTATTTCTTTCCACTTGCTACGATCCTGACATACAACTTTCGCTTCTTCCACTTTCATCACATTCTTCATGCATGCTCGTCGGTTGTTGGTACTTTTGACCTGGCCTTTCCTTTAGATATTATACTTGACGCAGCTCGCAATTACACCCGCGTCATCGTTCCCGAGGGAATATCGGGATACCAAGTACCCTATGTGTTATTCCTGGGTCTAAACTACCTGCATACCAAATTTCAGCCAAATCGGTTCAGTAGTTTCATCGTGAATTGTAAACAAACATACACACAAAAAAACAGTGCTAGATGTCGCTGAAAAGGAGTTAGAACACGTTAGCGTTTTATTTATATGTTACAAAGGTTACTTTTTTATATTGTATAGAATACTAGAGACAGAAGGGACACTCCTCAAAATCATTTAAATTAATAGCGACTCTAGCTCCGACGCAATATAGTGCAATTCAGGTAGCACGGCGCCTAACTAATTATCGTTGTATTAACATACAAGCTGCCTCCCTTTCTATCGCGTATCTCTCTATCAGTTCTCTCTGTCTAGCACATAGTAATAGTACCGTCCAGACGGACGCCACGGCTACTTGTAGCTTCATATCTTTATTGTCTTCGGTCTGATTGTACTGAAGATTTGAGATTTATAATATGACTAACTGTGCCCTGCGGTTCCACCCGCGCAGTCTTCGTTCCCGTGGGAATATCGGTAAAAAGTACTCAATGTTTTATTTCAGGATCTAAGCTCCCTACATACCAAATTTCAGGCTAATCGGTTCAGTAGTTTAGGCGTGAAAGAGTAACAAACATCCATCCATCCTCACAAACTTTCGCATTTATAATATTATTATTATCAGTCCTGGGACACTGCTATAAAGAAATGAAGCTACAAGTAGCCGGGGCGTCCGTCTAGACGGTACTATTACTATGTGCTAGACAGAGAGAACAGATAGAAAGATACGCGATAGAAAGAGAGGCAGCTTGTATGTTAATATAACGATAGTTAGGCACTGTGCGACCTGAATCGCACTTAATTGCGTCGGAGCTAAAGTCGCTATTTATTTAAATGATTTTGGGGAGTGTCCCATCTGACCTTTGAATATTCTGTGATATTAGTAGGGTTGACGCTATTGGTATATGTTTTCAGTGAAAATCCACTCTGTAGTGAGCGGCGGGGAGGCGGTGAGACTCAACCATGAAGACGCTTCAGTATATTATGACGCTACGGAACATCACAGGGACAAACGGTGATATATTATGTTGTACAATATGACTGTCTCCGTGGCGTAGTGGACGCAAGCTCGACTGCCGATCATGAGCTCCCGGGTTCGATCCCCAGGTCAGGCAGTGTTAAATATTGGATTTTTCCATTACGTATTATCTCAATAACTGCCTGGAGTCTGGAACTGTGCCCGGTAGATGGCAATACGCTCGCCCCCTATTACATGAGACCAATAACATACTGTCGAAATGTGGGTGTACCTACTATGGGACTGAGTCCTGGGTACACCTCTGCCTACCCCTTCGGGAAAAAGGCGTGAATGTATGTTATATTATGTTGTACAAATATGACTGTCTCCGTGGCGTAGTGGACGCAAGCTCGACTGCCGATCATGAGCTCCCGGGTTCGATCCCCAGCAAAACTGTTCAATATTGAAAATTTCCACTAAGAATTATCTCAATGCTAACACTATGTACAAGAAAAATTATACTAACAAAAATATGGTCTGTAACAATCGACTGAAAAAATTACTTATATTATTATTTATTATGAATAACTTCATGAAATTTGGAACTGTGCCCGGTAGATGGCAATAGGCTCGCCCCATATTACATGGGACCAATAACATACTGGCGAAACGTGGGTGTATCTACTATGGGACTGAGTCTTCATAGATAGATACATAAACACTTTATTGCACACCATACATAGGACACAAACATATTGGAATAATAATTATATTAATCTTAGGCTAGTACAAGTGGCGGTCTTATCGCTTATCTTCCAGACAACCGGAAGGAAAGGAAAACTATACTCATGAGTATTTCTGGTCAGCGGTGTACTTACAGGGGAATAAAAAATTGTACTTACTATAATAATATACATATAAACGTACATACTTATAATCACACATACTTACATACATAGATAGATATATGTCTGTAATATAATCGAATACATATATACACATATACATACATACATTCACGCCTTTTTCCCGAAGGGGTAGGCAGAGGTGTACCCAGGACTCAGTCCCATAGTAGATACACCCACATTTCGCCAGTATGTTATTGGTCCCATGTAATAGGGGGCGAGCCTATTGCCATCTACCGGGCACAGTTCCAGACTCCAGACAGTTATTGAGATAATTCCTAATGGAAAAATCCAATATTTAACACTGCCTGACCTGGGGATCGAACCCGGGAACTCTTGATTGGCAGTCGAGCATGCGCCCTCTACGCCAACGAGGCAGTCACATATATAATATAAATATAATTAGAAATTTAAATACATAATATCTAATTAATCTATAATGTACACTTGTGTACACTTGTACTGCCTCGGTGGCGTATAGGGCGCATGCTCGACTGCCAATCAAGAGGTCCTGGGTTCGATTCCCAGGTCAGGCAGTGTTAAATATTGGATTTTTCCATTAGGAATTATCTCAATAACTGCCTGGAGTCTGGAACTGTGCCCGGTAGATGGCAATAGGCTCGCCCCCTATTACATGGGACCAATAACATACTGACGAAATGTGGGTGTATCTACTATGGGACTGAGTCCTGGGTACATCTCTGCCTACCCCTTCGGGAAAAAGGCGTGAATGTATGTTATGTTTTTTATGTATACACTTGTCTTGGGTACACTTGAGTTGACCCCTTCGGAGAAAAGGCGTGATGCTATGTGATGTTTTCAGTTCATCGACTCGGAGCGGTGAGAAAAGTCAAAGCCCAGCTGTGGAGAGGACGAGATTAGACGCTATACCAGATAGGTAATATAACAAAATTATATTATGAAACACTAACTGTGCCCCGCGGTTTCACCCGCATATGATAAGATAATGTTAATTTTTATGCTTGAATTATATACATATACTATGAATCTAATTATTTAATGCAATATAATGAATTTATTTTTGAAATTGACTTATAATTGACAAATTATCAATAAATGGTTTATCTCTTTATCTGTGACGATATATAATGCCATCTTCTGAAATTGCCAGAAAAAATATTTGCAAGAAAGCTGTGGTTTATTGAAAAGACTTTTTACCACAATCGCGGAATTAAATAGTTCATAGTTCATTTATTTATAAAACTTTGTTTACATGTCAATTCGAAATAACTAAGAATTAATTCAATTAAAATTAAATTACACTCTTAATAAATATTGCACATATAGGTATATTATAAATGCTATGATTGAGAAACAACTTATGATTTTTTGGAAATTGAAAATTTTGACCTTAACTTGCAATGTGCAAGCGAGAGGGAAGTTTGGCTCCTTACCAGGATACAGGACCTCTTAGCAGTTTGACACAATCCTATGGAAAATTTACAAAATCGATGTTTTGTATTCCCCTGTTTCCTCCGAATACAGTAAACCTATTTGATATATTTATATCCTGATATTTTGAAGATGAAGTAAAGTATGTCCCCATCATTTTATTTTTGTTTATAAACTCTACATTTTTTTGTAGTGAACGTCCAATCACGCGAGTAAAACTGGGTTTTTGGAAGTTCACTATGAAAAAACCAAGGGTTTATAAGAAAAATTAAAATGACAGGGACATAGGTTACTTCACTATACAAATACCAGGATATAAATTTATAGAATGGGTTTATTATATTCGGAGGAAACAGGGGAATACAAAACATCGATTTGGTAAAATTTTCAGAGGATTGTGTCAAATCCGAAGGCCCCGTACGCTCTGAAAAATGTCTTATAAAGACTTATTTAAATAGATTTTCTTTGAATTAGATTTTGTAGTTGGTAAATAACAAAAATGTTTGTTTCAGAAGTAGTATGATATCAAAAAAGGACTCGTCCTCGGGCGCCGGCGACGGCTCGCAGAGTCTCAGAGATGTGAGTTGTATTATTGTTACTAACCTCGAAATATTTTGGCTAATATCCATTGCGTGTGACACCAAAAAGTTATAAATCTCTTTGGTAACAGACAAAAAAATCAAATTTAATTTACTGTAATCTCTAGAGGGGAATTATTATTACAAACCGACCAAACAATTTATAATAATTTAACAGATAATTTTAAAAGGGACCGAATTACATCTGTTGTATGTAATCCCTTTTTAAATTATCTTTTTATAATATAAAATAAATTTATTTGCATAAAAAATATGGATACTATATAGGTCTTATAATATTGCAATTTTGTTCCTCACGCTTTTTGCCCATAGGGCGTGCAAATTTAACTAATCAAAGGTAACTAATCAAATATAATTTTCATAAAATAACATAGTGTTCGAGAATTATAATATATAATTATGAAAATGTTAAACAATTTATTAATGTATAACTTAAAAAATAATAATTTTAAACTGCATTGTATAATATTAATTGTCTCTACATGTCAAAATTATAGGAATTTAAGGAATAAGTAACATTCTAAGTCCTGGACTTATTTAAATACCCACTTACACTATGAAAACAATTTCTAATATACAAATTTTATTGTAGCATACAGTAATATCTTCAAGACCTTACATAATTTTTCAAATTTATATTTTAGCACTCCTAAATGGAGATATAGGAGTACTAAATCTCATTGGCTCAGATGGTAGTAACTCTGCTTCGCAAGCCCCGGGTTCGATCCTCGGCCAGGTCAAACATTTGTGTGCATGAAATTGTCTGTGTTGATCTGTCCCTGTGTGTTATAATCTTATGGTTACCATAGTACAGGCTGCTAGCGTAGTTTGTGACCAGATGACGGTGTATGTAAGTGTCCCGTGTTGTTGTGGTACAGAGATCGATGGGCACGAGTGGGTCCCGGATCCCGGTGTCCCGGGGCGAGCCCAGACTGGCCAAGTGTGCCTCCTGGAGCGGGGACTCCTGGGACGCCGCCGACCTCACGCCAGGTACATCACACTATTATATAGGTACAGAAGTAGCAGAAGTAGGTATAGTGAACGTTTAACAGTAGTAAATTCGTGATACATTGTATTTTAATAGATATAACCCTAATGGTTTACGCAGCGCACGCAAATTAATGACTATTTCTGTTACAATGACCAAACCTTAACACATGTATAAATTTTCCGCGGGCTATTTTGAATATTTATAAGTACTACAAACCCCTAGTACATTATTTCTACCACCAATAGTTTTCATATCGCATAAAAATAATAACTTCTTCGATTATTGTGACTAAACCAAAATAGGTGGATATAATATCCGTAGACTATTTTGTAGATATTTATAAGTACTACAAACCCCTAGTACATTATTTTATTCTACCATCAATAGTTTTCACAGCGCACGCAAATTAATGAACATATGTGACACCTTGGTTCACAATATTGCAGTTTTCTTACGGATCCCTAATACTTTTCAAAATCTCATATAGCCTATGTCACTCACACTGAATTAAGCTATCCATAAGTGAAAGAATTTTTAAAATCGGTCCAGTAGTTTAGGAGCCTATTCGTTACAAACAAAAAAACAAATAAACAAAGTTTCTCTCTTTATAATATTAGTATAGATATAGATATTGTAACGAATGGAAATTATTAAATCTTATAATTTTGACTGCCTCGGTGGCGTCTAGAGGGTGGTCTAGAGGGCGCATGCTCGACTGCCAATCAAGAGGTCCCGGGTTCGATCCCCAGGTTAGGCAAAGTGTTAAATATTGGATTTTTCCATTAGGAATTATCTCAATAACTGCCTGGAGTCTGGAACTGTGCCCGGTATATGGCAATAGGCTCGCCCCCTATTACATGGGACCAATAACATACTGGCGAAATGTGGGTGTATCTACTATGTGACTGAGTCCTGGGTACACCTCTGCCTACCCCTTCGGGAAAAAGGCGTGAATGTATGTTATATATTTGTCGTCAGCTCTGAGACGTCGTCGCCAGAACGCCTCGGAGAAGTACGCGATGGACCCCGCGCGGGAACTGAACCTGCGCTTCGCCAGGCCGCGGCATAGACAACCGCACCAACACGCCAGGTCAGTGGGTTACCTTGGGTTATTATTGCATTGGTATTTGTACATCCTTCTAATATTATTAATGGGAAAGTTTGTGAGGATGGATGGATGGATGTTTGTTACCCTTTCACGCCAAAACTACTGAACCGATTGGGCTGAAATTCGGTATTTAGGTAGCTTAGACCCAGATATAACACATAGGGTACTTTTTTTCCAGATATTCCCACGGGAACGATGTAATACGCGGGTGAAACCGCAGGGCACAGCTAGTATATTATAAATGTGAAAGTTTGTGAGAATGGATGGATGGATGTTTGTTACTCTTTCACGCCAAAACTACTGAAGCGATTGGTCTGAAATTTGGTATGTAGACAGTTTAAATAAATAAAAAAGTATTTATTGCCATATTCTACAAAACATAATCCTATACTTATATTAAACTAGCTTATATTAATTACTAGATTAAACTACTAAATCTACACTTCATTTACTTATTTATTTACCTTAATAAATAAACAAAGTACATAACAGAAATTGAGCAAATACTTTTTAAGAACGTTCTCGTCTATCGTAGAATATACGTGGATTTTTGTAATGGTAGGCCTCTCTTATAAATCAAATTCATCAGTTTATAATAGATATTAAAATGTCAGGGACATAGGTTACTTCACTATAAAAATATCAGGATATAAATTTATAGAATGGGTTTATTATATTCGGAGGAAACAGGGGAATACAAAACATCGATTTGGTAAATTTTCATAGGATTGTGTCAAACTGCTCGTTCAAGTTAATAATAATTAAGTAAGTATAAAACATACTAAAAATTACATCAAAATAATATATAGTTCCCTATAAAGTTATATTATAGAGATACGTCGTTGAAAATAGGTTCGTTTAAAGGAAATTAAAATATCAACACTTCATCAAAATTAATATTGAACGGATATCAGATTTCAAAACAAATAATATACATAAATTTATTTTTTTAGATTAAAATTTATGATTAATTTATTTTAATATACGTAGACTAGTTTCATCATATTGTAGAACAATAACGCGAGCCCCACACTGCCACACCCCGGACACTCGACTCAATACATACAAAAGCCGCGCTATAACTACCTACTACACAGACACTGCACACATGGAGTTTTGTACACGTGCAAGAGTGTGCGTGAGGTGATGTCCCATAGAAGCGGGGCTCGTGGAGAGCTCAATCTCGCTCGCGGGGTGAGGAAGGCCCGATTGGTGGGCGGATGACAGTGTCCATTCTATACCTACCCCTTCGGGAAATAGTAGTGATTGTATGTTGTGTTTGATATAGCAACAGCCGCAGCGGGTCCCGCGGCGTGGCGGCCTCCCCCCCGGCGTCGCAGTCGCCCCCCTCGCCCCCGGCGGCGCCCGCCCCCCTCGCCCCCGCCCCCCTCGCCCCCGCCCCCGCCGCACACAACGCGGCGCGCGCGCGCAGGTTCCGCCCGCTCTCTATAGCTCCATAGGATTATACTGTGAGTATCCATATTCTGTTCTATAACGCTTCTAGGATTCCGTACCCAAAGGGTTCCTGGCTATATATTGACATTTTCAAATTTATAGTTTAAATGTTTGTAGTTTTTTTTTATTCTGTGGTGTAATTATAAAGAAGTTATCTATCTATCTAAAAAATTCAATATCAATCTATTTTTTTTATTATTCTGACATTAATTTTGTAATCTACCCGCATGAATTGTATTCCTTCCCCCCTCACCTAGTGGGAGGGGCTCCCCCTACAGAGGACAGAGACATATATTAATGTCATACAGGCAGCAATGCTGCGAGCAATGAACCAAGCAACAAGCATCAGCATCTAGTCTACATTTGTCCATATCTACAGTTTATGGTGTTCTATGGGGGAGGACCCCGTTCAGCGGTGGACGTCTCCCGGCTGATGATGATGATGACTAATAAGAATAATAGTAATCACTATATCCTACCAATATTATCTTATCGAGCAGACGTTCTATAGTGTAAATGACCTTACCAGTGTTAAAATTGTAATATTATCAAATATAATTACGGATTTTATTACGGATTTAATTTTATTTTATACTTATGTACAATATTTATTGTTAAGATTATAATTTGAATATTATTAGTTTATTATGAACACATGTAAACAAATCTTTTTGAATAAATTAACTATGAACTATTACAAATGTGAAAGTTTGTGAGGATGGATGGATGGATGGATGTATGGATGTTACTATTTTATGCCAAAACTAATGAATGGGGTAAAAAAAATTATGATAAAAAAGAAAAATATATAATAGTGGTATTGTTTCAGAAATTGTCAGGCGACTACGAATCGGATGGACCTCTCTAAGATAAAGTGAGATATTACACTTTTACTAAACTTTCTCAAGAACAATGAAGAATATATAATTTCTTCATTAGTTACTCTGCCTCGGTGGCGTAGAGAGCGCATGCTCGACTGCCAATCAAGAGGTCCCGGGTTCGATCCCCAGGTCAGGCAGTGTTAAATATTGAATTTTTCCATTAATTATCTCAATAACTGCCTGGAGTCTGGAACTGTGCCCGGTAGATGGCAATAGGCTCGCCCCCTATTACATGGGACCAATAACATACTGGCGAAATGTGGGTGTATCTACTATGGGACTGAGTCCTGGGTACACCTCTGCCTAACCCTTCGGGAAAAAGGCGTGAATGTATGTTGTGTTATGTTGTTCATTAGCGTTTTATTTTAAGCGACAACCAATTATAATGTGGCCTTTATCCAGTTGTACTACAAAAAGTACGTTTTAAAACTGCAATAAATAAGGATTTAAAGTCTTTCAGTCCATTATTACGTTACTGAAAAAAAACGTTGATAAAAAATCTTAACATGTATGGACACTCCCTTTAGTTATAAATTTTATATTTATATTACATTTTAGTAAAGTAATTATAATAATACAAATTCTGTGAAAAAAAAATTTATATAGATTGAACCATAATCACGATACAGCGAATATTCCTGAAATGAACTTCGAGCAAAAACACGTTATTTGTATCGAGAGCACCTTTATTTATTAATTTTTATTATTTGTCATTGTAGCGGCCATAGAAACACATATTTTGTGACAATTACAAGTGTCTAGCTATTACAGTTTATGAGATGGAGCCCTGTGACAGACGGACGGATAGCGGAGGCTTAGTAATAGGGCTCCTTCGGCACCCCGTTCCCAGGGCTTCGGAACCCTAAAAATAAATCATATTACAATTGGAATAAAGCCGCATATTGACAGCTGTCATTTTTAGATGATTAATCTGAGGTTATCAATAAAAGTATGTTTTTTTTTCTTTTGCAGTTCTCCATTTTGAGCCACGAGAAAAATGTCGACGGTTGGAAGCTACTTTTTCTAGCTTTTAGCTTAAAATGCAATTCATCTACTCATATTGCATTTATGATTAACTTTAATATTGATTTTAATTATTGTTTACCCTTTTTCAAGACTTCCCTCTTTTTTTTAATAGTTAATTAAAAGTCTGCGACTTTTCTCGTACTAATTTTGTATATTTGAATGCTTATCTTCTTTGTGATTTGTAGATTTTGATGCAGGATCCCTTAAAGGGGTTTTTGTGTAAAGGGTGGAATGGGGTAAAATCGTCCCATGTTTTTTGATGAAATAAAAATCATGACATTATTATCATATTAAATAAATGATATTTTTGACGTGGACTGTGGGTAATGTTGTACAATTTGCTAAATATTTAGGTAAAATGGCGTCTTTAAAAAAAAATTAAAATTTTTGCATTATTGATGTTGCACACTTAGGATTTAGGCGTTTTCAATGTTTGTAACATTTGTTTATAAATTGCATGAGCTCTCGAATAAACGTGCTAAATATATTATAAAATAATTAGATATGTATTTTAATTATTATTATAAAATTCAGCTTTGTTTTAGACACACAAATGTTACAAACATTCAATTCTATACAAAAATGTATAAAATTACTATATTTATATATATAATATAATACGTTACGTAGATGCCATTAAATTCTAGTCTCGCTGCTTAGTTTATAGTTAAAATAATAAAAGTGTATGTAAAAAATAAAACATAAATTAAAAACGATGATTAAAACATATTTTTAGCGTTTAAGTATTATGATATTACGGTTTCTGAATTTGGCGGCGGGTGGAATGCAGTTCCGCCATTTTGAAAAAATAGAAAATGGCGATTGTTGGCCGATTTGAAAAGCTAGAGATCGCTATCATTAACGATAATGGAAGTGATTTTTTACCAGCTGCTTTTTTTTCTAATTGGCCACGCACAGCCGTTCCGTTACACGTTCTAGTCTACGAACCGCTTCCGTCTCATAGATATTATATTTTAAAAAATAAAAGATGAGGCAGTTATTTTTGTCACAAAATTGAATATTGTATAGAATATTTATCGTTCATTTTGTAAAGTGATTATTATTTTGGTTGGTTATTTGTGGTGCGATGCGGTGAACGCTGTTCTGTATGGATGCACGCTCGATTTAATTTTATTTGCCATATTTTTTTATATTTACCGAAATATGCACAATGGAAAATTAAATAAAAGGTATTTGTCCTTGTATTGTGGTTTTATTTTATCGCCCATTTTGGTTTTACCTGATTTACCCTAAGTGCCCCTATTCTAAATCCATCATAAACTATTCTACCAACGAAATTACTGGGCATGACGAGTGTCAGCAACTAATATCACAGGGTGACAAGCGCAGTGCAGTGCCGCGCAGAATTTTGAATTTTAACACTGGGTAGCACTGTGTCTGATATGGACAATCATGATGCACCATCAGACACCTGATTGCTCGTCTTGTTACTCACTATCATAAAAAAAAAATCTCCAACAATATGAAGTAGGCCAAGTCAATAAGAAAGCTGTAGAAGAGAACTTTATATTCTAATAATAATATGGGACAACTTCCACACACGGTCGTCTGGTCCCAAACTAGGCTAGAAGCCTGTACTATGGTAACCAGATGACTGATATACATACTTATATAAGATTATAACACACATGGACACAGATCAAACAGACATGTTCATGCACACAAATGTTTGACCTGGCCGGGGATCGAACCCGGAACCTGCGGCTCAGAAGGCAGGGGCACTACAGCGTGAGCCAACCGGCCAGTCGAATACTACCTTTGTCCTATAGTTCCTGAAAAATAACCATATTATTCCAAGACAGGAGGTTTGAAATTTTCATACATAAAGTAAGGCCCACTTGCACGCAAATTAGGATCTAATTAATAAGAACGTATCTTTGGTACGGGATATTAGACACAAATCTATGAAAAATGTACTAAATCGATGTTTTGTATTCCCGTATTTCCTCCGAATATAATAAACTCAAACTCGGAGACATTAATCTGACTCGGTGTCATAATCGGACACTTTTGCACGTCAATAAAGATAAACAGTACTGAGTCTACCGTGCGTTCGGAAAGATACCCCTACAAGAAGAACGCACAAGAAACTTGTAGGGCTTAATTTTTTCAACAGATAGTTTCACAATATTTGGTTTGGTTACATTCGTTTTCTTTAAAGGTGCCGCGAGGCGGCTATGCAGAAGTTTCCAGGCATCTTTGTCCTCTATGTACTGGTTGACTTTATAATAAGCCTTCTTTAGTAAAGTAGATTTTATATAGGTTTTGAATTTACCCTCTGAGAGCCCAGTTATCTCTTGGGATTTTATTATAGAAACGTACACTATTTCCTAAGAATGTCTTTTTATTTGTTTTAGATAATCTAAAGCTAGGTACAGCTATTTTGTATTTATTTCTAGTATTAAAATTATGAAGGTCACTATTTAATTTGAATTTATGTAAATTTTTACGCACATACATGATGTTCTCATAAATGTATAAGGATGGTAGGGTCAGTATGTTTATATCTTTAAATAATTCCCTCAGGGATTCGCGTGGACGCATCTCATAGATGGCCAATAAACCCCTTCTATAAATTTATATCCTGATATTTTTACAGTGAAGTAAACGGTGTCCCTGACATTTTAGTGTCTAATATAAACTCTCCGTTTTTTCATATAGGACTTTTAAATATCCCAGATATACTCGCGTGATTACACGTTCCCTACTTCATTTTTAAAGTTCCGTACCTCAAAAGGAAAAAGAGGAACCATTATAGGATCATTTTGTTGTCCGTCTGTTAAGACACTTTTTTAACGGGAACGCGTGGAAGTATCAAAAAATCACTTCTAAGTTAACGCAGTCAAAAGTTATGGCCACTTTACTGCATATTTCCATAGTTTGCGCAAGGAACTAATAGATGGCGCTGTATGTTCTAGGTATGGAACCCTACACTACATATACAGACATACGCCTTAACAATTTATTTATGAAGAGTTTAAAGTAAAACGTTAGGGACATACTTAAAGATTTTGTTGAAGTTGAAGAGAAGATAAAGTAATCTTCAACACATCAAATAGGTTTACTATATTCGGAGGAAACAGGAAAATACAAAACACAGATTTGGTAAATTTTACATAGGATTGTGTCAAACTGCTAAGAGGCCCTGTATCCTGTTAACACCGGCTTAATTACGTACCCACTAACGAGCAAGTGATCTTAGAAAAAAAACAGCCCAGTAATTAAAACTTATGTAATATTATGTTAAGATACGTACATATTAGAAGACTTACAATAATATATTTAAGTCGAATCTTTAACTGAGAGCATTCTGCTTTACTGTAACAATCTTAGAATAGTGTTACAAATGTTATATATTTTTATAGACTAAGCAATATATGTGGAAAGAAAATTTTCACAACCACGAGCGGGACTTCAACCCGCTCCGAATCCGCGTAACGGCTCTCTACCAAATGAGCTATCGTGGAGGTACTAGAAGTCGACGACATTGTTCTATTCCACCTACCTAACGCCTATAGGGATATTAAAGTGTAAAAATTGTTCTTCCCATTCATCATTCAGACTCAGATCAGCGGCTAACTGTACACGTTTCTTTTTTTCTGTAAAAAAACGCCAATGCAGTCGCTCATATGGACCTCTTTGTATCACAAGACGACGCGGCTAATACCGCACGCTGTTAACCGCAATGGAGCTTGAGGCTAAGGTGGGTACTGACGAAGCGTAATGTAACAGTCTCCGTCTCTCACTGGCTCTCTGTCAGTTGCGAGATGGGTTAATGTAACACCAATCGGCGCCCACCTTTATTTTATGCTCTATTATTCCCACTCACTGAAGTAATGTTAGCATCTGAACTGTTACATTAATAAAAATGTTAATTACTAGGGTAACACTGAAACTTTTTAGAATAGGCCGGTAAGAAAAGCAGCAAATGAAAAATGTTTTTAAATTTCGAATTAGGAACTCTTTGAGAACCCTTCAGCGTTAAAATCGATAATTTTCTCTAGCAAAAAGCTCGACGCTCGACAGACACCAAATGACATGAGTTTAATACACATTACAGATTCCCAAAGAGTTTTTATATAAATATTTCATTGGCTACTTTTTTTCTTAATGACTGTAATATTGTACATACTATTATTATACTGTACATAGTTGATTGAATTTGGCGTTACTTTTCGGAACTCCATTGCAAACTCCTAGAACAAGAATATTTAGTTTTTAGTTCCGATTTTTAGTGTCAAAAACAACATGCACAGTGCCTATAGGGGCGTCGTACTAACATTTGTCGCCCTTACAGTGGAGTCAGTCTATTTCCTGATGATGCGTCGTGTAGACGTGAAACACGTGTCGATATATGAATGGTGTCACTAACAACAATAATACCTAATAGCATTTCCTCTTTGCATTCAATTTTGCGGGCGGGAGGGCGGTGCACTGTGCATGTTGTTTTTGACACTAAAAAATCGGAACTGAAAACTAAATATTCTTCTTCTAGGAGTTTATACTGTACATATTATTTCCTTGATCAGTTTTGTTTTTATCAAAATTATCCTTTCTTAGCACACGTCCAGACAACAAAACCAACCTACATTCCAAGTTTCAAGTCTAGGATCAGTGGTTTGGGCTCGGCGATGCATGTCAGTCAGTGAGTCATTTAGGATTTTATAATATATAGTGATTTCTATGGTAACATTACACGCAAATGCTCACAGTAAAGAAAACTTAAGACTACATTAATAAACTAACTTATATTGTCTATTTGCATAAACTTCATTATTAATGGCGTACCCATTATTTAAAAAAATGAGCTAAAAACTATTAAACAGAGAAACTATGGAAATATGTAAATATGTATATAGATTTTTGGACTGCCTCGGTGGCGGAGTGTACATACATTCACGCCTTTTTCCCGAAGGGGTAGGCAGAGGTGTACCTAGGACTCAGTCCCATAGTAGATACACCCACATTTCGCCAGTATGTTATTGGTCCCATGTAATAGGGGGCGAGCCTATTACCATCTACCGGGCACAGTTCCAGACTCCAGACAGTTATTGAAATAATTCCTAATGGAAAAATCCAAAATATAACACTGCCTGACCTGGGGATCGAACCCGGGACCTCTTGATTGGCAGTCGAGCATGCGCCCTCTACGCCACCGAGGCAGTCAAGTGCAAACTAATATTAAAATAACCCTTAATATTTTAGTATCAACATTAAAATATAGTATTTTTTAATGATATCTATTTTACATAATACTAATATTTAATATAATGTAAAAATGGGATGTAAGTTTACCCACGAGCGATAAAGGTGCGTAATGCATCAACTTATAGACACATCCCGGACACTCGAGTCAATCCCATACAAAAGCCGCGCTATAACTACCTACTGCACAGACACTGCACACATGGAGTTTTGTACACGTGCAAGAGTGTGCGTGAGGTAATGTCCCATAGAAGCGGGGCTCGTGGAGAGCTCAATCTCGCTCACGGTGTGAGGAAGGCCCGATTGGTGGGCGGATGACAGTGTCCATTCTATACGTAGTATTATTATCTGTTCTGTGCTATAGATATTCACGTCCCTTTGCAAAGAATGTAGGATAGAAGAATATAGACGACAGCAGTTGTGCCCCGCGGTTTCAATCGCGTAGTCTTCGTTCCCGTGGCAATATCGAGATAAAAAGTACCCTATGTGTTATTCCAGGGTCTAAACTATTCACATATCAAATATCAGCCCAATCGAATCAGTAGTTTTGGCGTGAAAGAGTAACAAACATTATTCTATCCATCCTCACAAACTTTCGCATTAACAATATTAGAAGGATAGCATTATGATTTATTAGCAGGATGCTTCATACAACCACGATAGTTCAGTTGTTTAGAGCCCCGCCACGCGGAATGGCGAGATTCGCTGGTTCGAATCCCGCTCGTAGGCGACATATTTCTTCTAATATCCACATTGTATTCTTATCAATTTAAACATTAATTGCTCTGAATTTCAGCCGGACCTTTATCCGCTTTGACATCCTCTTTCAACTGTTCAATTTTACTAGCATTTATGTACACGATCTCCTTTTTAAGCCCTCCGTGGTGTTTATCCATATGATTCTCATAGGCTCCCTTACGCATGCACGAATAAGGACACAGCTTACATTGGAAAGCTTTCACCCCCGTATGGGTGACTTCATGACTAATCAAAGCTTCTCTCCTCGGAGATGTGAAATCACAAAACCGACATTTCAAGCCTTCTTTCGCGTGAACATGGTTAAAATGCCGCTGCACATCGAAATGATTCTTGCACGTAAACTCGCAATACTGACATTTGAATTGATTGTGCTGTTTGTGATGAATCTGCAGCTGACATTTGAAATATGACGTGTACGGACAGCTGGTGCAGACGAGTACCGTTTTAGACAGCATGCGTTTTGTGTGTACCGTCATTTTGTCTTTCAATTTCGTTGCGAAATCGCAGTTAATGCATTTGTAAGGCTTCTCAGACATGTCCATATGGAGTCTGTAGTGGTGACGCTGGATAGACGCTTTGAATTTAGATTTATATTTGCATACAGTGCACTTGAACAAGCGTTCATCTCCCTGCAATACTTCAAACGGTAGAGCCTTCCAATCCACTTGGGAGTTCGCATCGAAGGTGTACTGCTTTGAATGATCGATCTCAATCTGAGAATTCGTTGGTTGTTCGATAGGATTCGGTGTAAAGTCTGGATTCTGAGTGAAGACATCGAACAGATCCTCTTTAGTTACTTTTGGCAGTTTCCCTTTATGCGTCTGTTTATGGATCTTGAATGCGCAGCGAAAAGACGTGGAGAAATTACAAAAATCGCACTGAATAGGTTTGCCTAGACGGTTCTTATTCCTATGTGAATTGAGCCTCCACGTGACTTTGGTTGAAAATTCACAATTCGGACACTTAGTAGCGTCTTCTAACACTTCATTGTGAATCTTGGCTAGATGCCTAGTGATATGCCCTTCGTATTTGGTCACAAACGGGCATTTATCACAACTAAATTTTGTCTGTTTCTTCGTGGTCTCCTTGTGTATCTTTAAGTGTCTGACGTAGCAATGTCGGTAAATCGACTTATAGTCACACTGGGAGCAGGCGAACTTTTTCTCCGCTCCGTGTGATATCTTATGTTTGGTCACGTCAGACTTGAAGACGGACATGTATTCGCATTCGCTGCATTTGTATACGATTTGATCGGGCTTCCGATGTTTGGAGATATAATGACGTTGGAGCAAAGCGTAATGTTTTGTTTTGTAATCACACTGGTCGCATAGAATATTCTGGCCACTCGGTGACCTATTCCACCTCTTGCGTCTGAAACAAGATTGAGAAAAAGTTATTCGCAGCAGTTGGTTTTTGGGCCACGTTCACCTTACGACATTATAATATTGATTTTATTTGATAGGTGTGCCTAATAATAAGATTCTCAAGTGTGCATAATTTTTTTTATCGCCATCCTACTTTCTGCTAATTTTATAAATGCGGATGGACGCGCCACCATTTGTCCACATGCTGATCACCATTAGCCAACCGATGCTGACGATGGTGATCGACCCTAATTTTTTTATTTTTATTTTTCCAGAATTGATAAGCCAAAGTGATTAAAATATAATATTTCAACTGATAGTTTATTATAAGAGCAAAACAATAAATAGTTGATTAAAAGATATAGTTTTATTTCAATTCTTGCGAGATCCTCATTACCTACATCTATAGATTTTGCCACATGGGAGCTAAACAATGACTTGAGGGCGAGAGCGATTGCTTCAATCTTGGACGAAATATCACAATAGACGTAGCCATGAGCCGTTGCCACTCCGAAGTTAACTGTGTCAGCACACGGTCTTGTTTCTCTTTCTGTTGCACATATCGTTAGATTGAGTAAACGAGAGAGCTAACGTCAGATTTGCAACCTAGCGCTCGGTGTCCATTTTTTAGCGACTAGACTAGGCCACAACATTGCGACGCTTTATAATAATTTGTTAAGGCAAACGTATGTAAGCATAGTGTAGGGTTCCATACCCAGATACCAAGAACATACAGCGCCATCTATTAGTTCCTTGCGCAAAGTATGGAAATATGCAGTAAAATGGCCATAACTTTAGATTTTTTTTTTTTTTCTATAATGATAGTAAGTGCAAGACGAGCAAATCAGGTGCCTGATGGTAAGCATCATGATTGCCCATATCAGACACAGTGCTACCCAGTATTTTAAAATTCAAAATTCTGCGCGGAACTGCACAGCGCCTGTCACACTGAGTTATTAGTTGTTGAAACTCGTTATGCCCAGTAATTTCGCTGGTAACATTGCCCTTCAGATACCTTGGCGGATTGCGCTAACTTAGGAGTGTGATTTTTTTTACAGCCGCAAGGGACCGCAGATCTGAGTAGTTGATATCAATTACAACTTGATACCTCCACGCGTTCCCGTTAAAAGTGTCTTAACAGACGTACAACAAAGTGATCCTATAAGGGTTCCTTTTTTCCTTTTGAGATACCCTAATAATTAAATTGAATTTTCTTTGGAAAGAGAGTGTTGTTTGTGTTTGAGAAGAGTGAGAAGAAGTTTGTACTCTCATACGTAGTGAAAATATGTCTTGAGATTAAGTAGTCTACTTGCAAACCCCGTTATGTGAATTTTGCAATATAAACTACCAGCGAAATTACTGGACATGATGAGATTCAACAACTCATATCTCAGGGTGATAGGCGCAGTGCAGTGCCGCGCAGAATTTTGAATTTTAAAATACTGGGTGGCACTGTGTCTGATATGGGCAATCATGATGCTTACCATCAGGCATCTGATGAGCTCGTCTTGTCACTCACTATCATAAAAAAATAAAAAATCATATTAAAATGCTAAATTAACAGAACATGGTTTGCAAGTCAATTATGATTATAGAGCACGATTTGAGGATATAACTAGTAATTCGCCTCGAACCAAGAACTCACGCATCTAAGTAAAATAACGTCTCACGACTGTCTCACGATCCCGCGAGTTAACGACATCCAGCGCCATCTACCGTTGAATCGCTTCTATTATTAACTATTATTATAAACTACCCGCCTGCAAACTTACTTCGATCCGACTTACATACCAGAGAATGCCAAAGGTCAACGCTCTAACACCCGTATTCAAGAACAATACTTATGTTAAATACTGTGGTAAGGAATTTCTCACCGCGTTCGTCACGTCTGGCAATTGTTTCCAATTGAATTTACCGGCCCTATGCATTCGGCTCATCATATTGTTCTTGAATACGAGCGTAAGACCTCGCTTCGCACGGTCGATTAAATGCATTGCTTTACGCCTTCCGGCTAGTGATGTACTAGTACTGACATTTATAACTTTGTCGATATTGTAAGTCGATATTATTGTATTGTACATTTTATGACGGTTTCCCCAGGTCAGGCAAAGTGTTAAATATTGAATTTTTCCATTAGGAATTATCTCAATAACTGCTTGGAGTCTGGAACTGTGCCCGGTAGATGGCAATAGGCTCGCCCCCTATTACATGGGTCCAATAACATACTGGCGAAATGTGAGTGTATCTACTATGGGACTGAGTCCTGGGTACACCTCTGCCTACCCCTTCGGGAAAAAAGGCGTGATGTATGTATGTATGTATGTTATAACGGTTTACCAGATTAACAAAAAAAATATCTTGTAGGTCCCAAAACATCTGGAAATCAGAGATCAGTGGATAAAGGCTGTGAGACGCGAATTTGGGAGCCGACTGAAATACTACAGACTGTTTCAAAACATTTTGATAAATCCAGTTTTATCACTTAAAATAGATGCAGTGCCCGTGACATTTGGAGAATAATATCCCAAGTATTCTCTGCCGTCAGTAACCAAACAAAAAAACAGAAAAATTAAAACCTGGAACTAACTCCGACAAAAAACTAAATAGAATAACAATCTTGTGAAGTGAAGACAGAAACGCGGCGTCTAAGACTAATAAATAACTAATAATAGTTCTAATAACTTTGAGCGAAAGTAAACGCGGACTTATTTTCAAAAAAAGCTTAATTACTAAACATAATAAATAATTTAGAGTGCAGGTAGTTAGTAGGCACTGAATCTTTAGATGTTTTGGCTAACATAGGGGACAAAAATTAAGATTAGGTACCTATAAGGTTAAAATTAGAAAAGAGTTAAGATAAATGTTAAAATTAGATAAGATTTACATTAGGAATTTAGATTGAAAACTTGTTTGTTCTAAAAAAAGGCCAGGTCAAAAACACCTACAACTGACGAGCATGTATGAAGAATGTCATGAAAACGGAACAACCAAAAGTCAGGATCGTAGAAAGTGGAGAAAGTCTCTGCCTAACCCATCGGGAACAAGGCGTGACTGTATGTATGTATTTATTGTAATAGCTATATTTATACATTATTATAATGACTACATTTTAATATTGCACTTAATATTTTAATCTCTATTTATAAACACCAAAGTCTGATTAATACATATTAATACAATAAATTACTCGAACACTTCAGTATTATTAATTAATTCCAAGCCCACCATCTTGATTTGCGTTCTACAATCATCCTAACCCTCTGGCTATCACCTTCACGGTGTTGCAATCGCGCCCTCGCATATGGATTCTCGTGGCCTCAAATAATTAACTATTAATTTAAAAAGTAAATAATTAACTTTATACAACGTACTGATAACCGTAACTCACGCTTGACCTTGCATTAGGCCTGTCATTTTTATGACTGTACGCGGCGGACTTTTCGCGGTCTACCGCAAAAACGGTTGATCGTATGAAAAAAAAGTTCAAACAAAAGTTGTAGAAAATGTTATACTCTACAACTTTTATAATAGGTGCAAATCTCATTTAAGCAATAGAAAGCGAGATATTCACGAAAACCCGATTTTTACGACCTTTGACCTTCAATATCTTAAAACGCGGACACGATAGCACTTGTGACTTTTGAGACAACATTTAGAACGACAAAACAAAGGTTTATACCAATTTACAGCTTATTATTATCTTTCATTCCGAGGTAAAACCCTTAAAATGACTGGGCTATTGTTGTCTTATTAATATTTTCCATAAAACCACCAAAACGTTCACAGAACCCGTGGCAGGCGCGTCACAAAATAACATCAACCTACTATCTACATATCGAATGTCAGCCCAATCGGTTTATTAGTTTTGGCATGAAAGAGTAACAAACATCCATCCATCCTCACAAACTATCGCATTTATAATATTAGTAGGATTTTATGTCTATTATAAATAAAAGCAATATATATTTATCACGAGTTTAATTCTTATTAACATTTTTCAAGTTATCTATTTCCAATTTGAGTTTTTCTATTTGTAATTCATGCATTTGTTTTTCGAATTGCAACAATTTTTTTTCTCTATCAATCAATATTTTCTCCCTTTGGATTCGTAACTCGTGCAACTCTTGGTCATGCTGGATGTTTATAGAACATCGTTTTTTTCTAACGTCCGTTTCACTTTCTATAATAGGTATGTTCCTTCCACCTGGAAAACAAATGACATTGATTAAGAAAACTTGGCTACGAAAAATTTGACACAATCCTATGAAAACTTTATCAAATCGGCGTTTTGTATTCCTGTTTCCTCCGAATATTATTAACCCATTCTATAAATTTATATCCTGATATGTTTATAGTGAAGTAAACTATGTCTCTGTCATTCCCTGCAATGTTACCAGTGAAATTACTGGGCATGACGAGATACAACAACCCATATCTCAGAGTGACAGGCGCAGTGCAGTGCCGCGCATAATTTTGAATTTTATAACACTGGGTGGCACTGTGTCTGATATGGGCAAACATGATGCTTACCATCAGGCACCTGATTTGCTCGTCTTGTCACTCACTATCATAAAAAAAAAATTAAGATAAAATGTTCTTATTATATATTATGTCCTCAAAATATGTATATCAGTCATCTGGTTACCTTAGTACTGGCTGCTAGCCTATTTTGGGACCAGATGACTGTGTGTGGAAGATGTCCCATATTATTATTATTATTATATCTATTTCGTTCAGCTTCAGTTATCGTTCAGCAGTGGACGTCTTCCGGCTGATGATGATGATGATGACGTTCTTATTAAGTTCTTAAGATATTCATGATAAAAATAATACTCACCGATAAAGCTATTCTCCATTTCTTTTGTAAACCTTCTCTTAAGTGGCAAAGGACAAGAATTTCCCCCTTCATCAATTTGCATCTTCATAACTGAAAAGAAATTATATTACTTTATTTATTTTATGATAGTGAGTGACAAGACGAGCAAATCAGGTGCCTGATGGTAAGCATCATGATTGCCCATATCAGATACAGTGCCACCCAGTGTTTTAAAATTCAAATTGTGCGCGGCACTGCACTGCAGGGTGACAGGCCACCCTGAGATATTAGTAGTTGAAACTCGTCATGCCCAGTAATTTCGCTGGTAAGATTGCCCTTCATACCGCAACACAGTAATGTTTGCACATTACTGCTTGGCGGATGAATAACTGGCAAAGGTGTGGTACTTCCCCAGGCGGCCCCCTGCTAAAGAGGCCTACAATTTTTAATAAGATAAAATGCAAAGGTTGGCCATTGCCATTCAGCGCGGTAATGCTGCGAGTGTGATGGGCACCTTTGCTCAGGGAACAATCAGGAGCGGGTTATTTGAATAATTTGACATGTATGATCTAAAATATTTATGATTATTATTTTTTTAAAACTATAAACATATATAAATTGTAATTGATTGAATTTGGCGTTACTTTTCGGAACTCCATTGCAAACTCCTAGAACAAGAATATTTAGTTTTTAGTTCCGATTTTTTAGTGTCAAAAACAACATGCACAATGCACCGCCCTCCCGCCCGCAAAATTGCATGCAAAGAGGAATAATACATAGCATTTCCTCTTTGCATGCAATTTTGCGGGCGGGAGGGCGGTGCATTGTGCATGTTGTTTTTGACACTAAAAAATTGGAACTAATAACTAAATATTCTTGTTCTAGGAGTTTATAAACATTGTATTAATTAGATAAAAATAAATTTGAATTAGTTTAAAAATTACCTCTTTCTTTTTGACTATTCCCATTAATTTCTTTTAAATTGTCATCTGAGATCTTTTTAATAACTGACTTATCTTCGGAAGCTGAAACAAAAACACATATTTTGTACTTACTAGCAACGGCCCGCGGTTTCACCCGCGTAGTCTTCGTTCCCGTGGGAATATCGAGATAATTCCAGGGTCTAACCTATCTACATAGCGAATTTCATCAGTTCCATACTTATGGCGTAAATGAGTAACAAACATCCATCCATTCGTACGTCCTCACAAACTTTTGCATGTATAATACTAGGATTAGTTGTGACTTATTGCTGTTATTATACAAACTGCGCAGCCTTGTTGTAGGCAGACTAACAAAACGCTAGCGAGTTCTAACTCGACCCCAGCGCCATCTAGATGTTCCGTTTCTACGCTGCAACCACTGAACCAATCGAGCTGTTTGGTATGAAGACTACGCGGGTGAAACCGCGGGGCACAGCTAGTCCTTCGTATGCTCGTCGGTTGGAGGTACTTTTGACTTGGCCTGTCCTTAGAACATCAAGAAAAGTATACATACATACAGTCACGCCTTGTTCCCGTTGCGATAAGCAGACTATTTCATTCCACTTGCTACGATCCTGACATACAACTTTCGCTTCTTCCACTTTCATCACATTCTTCATGCATGCTGGTTTGACCTGACTTTTGACCTGGCCTTTCCTTAAGATAACATCAACTTGTTCATGAAAGCTACCGACTTGACCATTCACACTAGCCTTATACATCTCCTTTGTCAATCTACTTCCGTCCATCCTCTCCACATGTCCGAAACATCTAAGCAATCCTTTCTCTATCTTTGTCACTACACCTTCTAACACGCCACAGCGTTCCCTTATCACACTGTTCCTCACTTTGTCCGTCAAGGTCACTCCAGTAATACTATACCTAGTGCATACCTATTTAATACTACTTACTTTCAATTGAATTCGAGTCAATATCGCCTGGAACCTTTGATGCAGCCGAACCAAATTGTGGAGACCTCATATAAGTGGACATATGCGCCAGCTCCTTCTTTCTTTGGGATTTCATATTCTCCCAGCATCTCTTTAATTGCACAGTTTGCCTTCGAGACACGTAAGGTTGTGCGTTATAGGCCACAGATAAGTCCTCCCATGCACGTTTCTTAAGGAGAATATTGTTGGAATTCACACGTTTGTCTTCTATAATTGGCCGGGCCCACACCAATTCTTCAATGAGCTTTCGTTCCAAAGCGGAAAACGGCAACTTCTTGTAACTAAAACAAAGCAATGCAATTATTATTTAAATACAATATCATATAAATAATAATTGCAAATATACAATATGCAATTATTATTTTTTATATATAAATAATAATTGCATTAATAACATATGTAAAAACATTAATAATAAACACACATACCATGTGTCGTCTTCATGTTTCGTTTTTAGCGAATCCGAAATCGTGGGCACATTATTATAATTTTAACATACACTAATGTAATAATAAAACCCTTTATGAGGCCCTCAAATGAGGGCAAGAAGCAACAGCGAAATCAAAGAATCTCGAAACAGCAACCCTGTTCATCCCATGTCATCACGGGAACCGTTATGCACACGAGCAAGGTCGAGCGCTTTCACCTTAGTGGAGAAAAGGAAGCGTCAATCTCCACCCGCCCGCAACGAACGCGGCACCGCACCCGCTAAGTCGACTAACATTCGAGTCGCAGAGCCCACGATAGCGATCTATCTCTCCCGGTTTGAGAAGAGCACACCCGGCGAGGAGATAGTCCGCTATATCAAGCAGAAGAGCCAAGGACGAGTCCCAGGACAGGAACTCTCCCAGATCTCACTGTCGAGGCTGGAGTCAACTAGGACGCAGAACTTCAAGTCCTACATGCTCCGGCTTCCGGTGAAATATAAGGAGATTTTCCTGTCACCCGAATTTTGGTCCGAAGGAATTGTGTTCCGGCGCTTCAGGGAGGCGAGACCGAAAATAATCCCTACCTAGTGTTTAATATAATAATGTTATTTTGTGTTTTTTTTATGTATGTTAGTCTGTAAGGTATTTATTAATATGGGCCTCTGGTGCGTTCCTCGTATATACACTAAACTAAACACTAACTAATAAAACTTTTTTTTTTCTTGATGGTCCGCAATTAGGGGTGGTATTACGAACATGCAATCGCGTAACAACAGCAGTAAATTTTGCTGTCAAATGTTTGTCATTTTTTGTATGCCGTTTGACAGCAGACATTTAGCAATTTAAACGCTTTCCACACTTCTGTTGCGTCCGTAATAAGGGTGCAGGTTCGTACTATAAGAGGATTCGTTGTGATTGCTGTTGTTCGAGGCTCATTAGTTCCTGTTCCTCCCTGTAGAAGGCAATTGAGAATGTAGGCTATCTTTAACTGTTTGGTTGCATTAGAGTTACTTATGAGTGCTCTTGCAAGAGGGTTTGGATGACTCCTGAAGCGGTTGCAGTAGCTACTGCCTAGTTTGATTATTTCCTCATCCACCATGAGGACTCTCAGGTACTCGTGTAATTCTTTATTAGTGGTGAACCAGAAGGAGTTCGATATAGCATGTAATATTTTGTTTTGGCTCGCTGGATGAACTAACAAAACTTAAATATTATTTGTTTTGTTATTTTCCACTGTGACTACATTCGCCATCCGAGTTGCAGAGCTTGGGATGGCGATATAATATATATCTCCCACTAACCCATTGAGGAAATCACTCGCTAACTTCCTACATGAATGTAGGTTTTACTTGAAAGAAAAATGTGGAGAATGAGCTCCAGGAAAGGAATTCTCCAAGAATGCACTGTCGAGGCGAGGAGTCTACACGGATGCAGAATTTCAAGTCATACCAGTCGTGGGACACTCCGCATTATGAAGTTACAACTAGCCGGGGCGCCTCTTGACGGGAAAATTTCTATGGGCTAGACAGAGAGATACGTAATAAAAAGAGAGGCAGCTTGTATGTTAATACAATCATAATTAATTAGGCTCTGTGCAACCTGAATTGCACTTTATTGTGTCGGAGCTAGAGTCGCTATTTATCTATGTTTTTGGGAGAGAAGTATCCCTTCTGTCCCTTTAGTATTCTGTGGTTATACATCCTCTAGTTTCCAGCGAAATAAATGATGGTTCTGGATGCACAATTTAGGCCTGAAAGTTTCCGGACCTCTGAAGGTCTGAAGGTATTGTTTGCTTGGCCTCCTCAGGGAGGCCAAGCAAACAATACCTTCAGCTACTATCCCTAAGCCATAATAATCAGTGTTTTTTTACTTATTTTTTATTTATGCTAGTCTGTAAGGTATTTATTACTTATTACTATGGAACCCTGGTACATATTATTTATTATAAGTATTATTGCCTGCAATAATTGAATTGTATTATTATTTATTTAATAACCATGTGTGAGTGACAAGACTGTAATAACTGCATCTGTAATAACATCATCCACAAATCAGTTACAACTTTATAGAGAACTTAGCATCAGAAACCGACCAATCACAGATCAGTATTCGACACAGTGCATTTACATAGCAAAGTATCGCTTGAGTGTGGTCTGTGAATATGGCCTGCCTTGACAGACGCAGTGAGAAATGCCTTACTTAGCAAAGTGTTGCTTGCTACCAAGTGTTGTTCTCAATATATTTGAGAAAATTATTTAAAAATACCCCTTCTATTCCATAGATTTTTGACAAACATCCCCATATAAGTTTGATTTATCATCATTCTCAATGAGATTCATCTCAAATGGGTCTTGAGTCTAGATGACACATCAGACGAGTCAAAAGAAATAACAGAAAATTTCCGGATGGCTCATGTCTGTTAATTAATATGGCACATAAAACATAAAATACACATAAAATAGCTTGTTTGCTTGAATATTCTTCCGTTTCAAAGATTAAAATTGCGAAATCTAACACTTTTTTAACTAATTTCATAACAACTATAAACTGTTAAGCGGGAATCCATCTATTAGGAACACTTCTAATTTTTCATTATATTACCGATGTATATCCCATCTCTATTGTGTAACATTGGGCCTTTGGGCAGTATTCCTTGAACCTCTTAGGAGCGTGGTATTGTTCAGAGTATGAATTATGAATAAATAATTATTAAAAACTGATATTGTGTGGCATTTATTAATAGTTAGGGCTCTTTGAATCGCAATTTGCGCTATATGGATATTTTGACTTGGCAACACTGCCTACATCTAGGAAAAGCCTATGATTTATAAATATTAACATAGCCATAAATAGAATTCTATATTTGGTCACCATATAAACACCCATAAAAAACACCAATATAACTTAGGAGTGGAAATATAAGGCACTAAACACTTCTATGAAATATGATGTTCGCGTAGCCACTAGCTCCGCGGCTAGGTGCCTTAGGTGCCAAGATATTATGTAGGACAGGCTTTAACACCGAATCGCATCGGTTCGGTTTAATATGACCGCAGAAATAACACAATTTAACTATGAAATTATAATAGTAAATGCATAATCACTGTTAAAATCCACTTAGAAAGTTCAAAAACCGGCAAAACGCTGACATATAATTTATTTTATTGTAAAAGTTAAAATCAACATTGGAAACAAATACATGAGCGAATCTTACCGGGGTTTATCAGGATTAGTGCCAGCGCCCTCATTCCCACTTTCATCTTCGTCTAATCCCGTCACTGTCCCCTCTTCATCCACGCTTAGTTCCACCAAAACACTGTTTATCAAGTTTGGATCACCCTGCTCCTGAGTTTGAGACATTTTTCAAACGCTAGTTTTTATGCACCATTTAACTTTCGAGTAGCTGCTTTTCTCGTAAAAATAATAAATTACCAATGTAAATAGATAAATGAAAAGGCGTGTGGTTTGATGAAAAACTTCAGAAAATTGAATAAAACCAAGTTTTGATGACGAAAAACCCAAATCCAAAACAACCCACTCAGTCGGCCATTGATTTTTTATTTTTACCTATGTCAGGCTGAGGACACTGTCATACATTTACAGATTTTGGTTGTTTTTTTAGGTTTAGCGCCATCTAGACCTTTGCCCTAGAAAACATTCCAGCACAAATGTCAAAGTCAATGTCTACATCAAAATACGAGTGCCAAGCGACGCAACGGTTATTTTCATTTCGGTTCAAAGTGCAAACGTTTGTACTTGATTTTTATTTACTGCAAACGAAATAACTCTTAAATTTCTTTAAGCATTAATTGTCTGGTTTGTTTGTGTGTTTTCGATATGAATATCCATAGTTTTTAGTTAGAAATTTGTAGAGTTATTTCGTTTAAAGTAAAATTAAGCAATGATTAGTCAGAATGGATGGCCGTAATATACTATGCAATATAGGTAGGTATAAATAATACAAAACGCACACATACGTAAATACTAAACATACGCACACATACGACGTAGAGTTAGTTCTAGGGCAGAGCGGCAGGTGGCGTCTGACCGACAAAAAAAACACCCCAGGGGCTCTCTATTTCCGTATACAGTATTGCTTTCCGTATACAGTATTGCTCTGTGACCTATGTTTTTGACGCCCACGGCCACAGAACACAAATGCCCACAGCCACAGCCTACAAAACTCAATAATAAATATATCCGCTACCGCCATCCAAACTACAAATAAAAAAAAATTGACAATGACATTAGAATAAAATGATAATTCATGCAGTCTACGTCAGAATGACGTCCGATAGAGGTAGCGCCAAATTCTATGAAGAAATCAACGCATGTAATTAGTTCCGCCACATTCCGCAAGTCTAGAGAGAGTGGCGCTATTATTATGACATTTGGCTTTTTAAAGATGATGTTGGGTACGTTGTAGCACGTTTCCGAAGTTTCCGAAGTCCGCTTTTATTACAGTCCGGAGCAAAATACTGATAATGTTATTTAGAATCGGCACAGAAGCTATTATTTTATAAGAAGCGTCATAATTCTATGTTCTAAGGCAAGGCTACTCAACCTTTTGATCAGTGGGGCCAAACGGAAGATTCAGATATTAATAACGGGCCAGTGACGGTTATTATTTTTGTTTTGAGACGTGCAATAAAAAGCCCAATATTAAAATGTTCATTAAAATTATAAAAAAAAATTCTTCTTTATTCTTATAATAATTAATTTTAATATGAAACAAGTAATGTGACTTTTAGTCTTGCTTCTGTTGTAATAATTTTTTTATATTAAGTGTCAAATCAGATGTAGAAAGTGACAAGCACAGGTGACAAGTCACTAAAATATGTTGCTCAGTTAATGATGTGCAGTATTTATTTTTTATATATTTTAAATTTGAACAAACCTTTTTACAAACATACGTTGATCCGAAACTATTTCTTATTTAATTGTAAAGCCAAATCTGTTATAATAGGAAAATCTTCTGTTGGTACCATTTTCCAGAAATTTGCAAAATCTGCTGAAGAATTTTGTGATTCTGAAGATACTTTTTCGCGCGGTAGGGCGCGGGCGGGAGGCTCAAAGCAATGATGCGTTGGTCGCTCGCTCGCGCACTCATCACTTTTTCATTTTGGCGGGAATTTTCGGACTTTCTTGCGCGGGCCATTTAAAATTCATTCGCGGGCCACCATGGTGGCCCGCGGGCATAGGGTTGAGCAGCCTTGTTCTAAGGTATCTAAATCGGTAAATACAGTGGTACAGCCTGTCCAGCGTATTTATTTATACTATAGGTAAAATTATATAAAACTTATCCTCAAATTTGGTAAAATCCAAACCAATTTAAAAATGCGAGTTTTTTTCTAAATTGGTCTGAGCTCTTTTCCAGGGACAAGACTCTGTAGGTAGCCACTCTTAAACAAAAAAAAAAATCAATACTCTGGATCAATGTTACATAGGTTATTAGAAGATATGAAAATATGAAATAAAATAACACAAAGTCGATGGCCAAAGTTAACTAACGCTAATTATAGGTTGCTCTTTGGACTGGGTATTCGGCCAGAGTTCGGTTAAGCTCATAATCTGAAGAAACCTAATGTTTATAGGCGGTGTCATGATGATTGCAACAACTCCTGAAGATTAGAGACTTATGAAGTTTATAAAAGAAAACATAATATATGATACAAACTAGGCTTACTTTATTGAAATATACATATACACAAGAAATAAACAGATACACAAATATTACAGCCCAACAAATCTAAGAAGTACCATTTGAAGTTTCATCTTTTCAAGCTTTGAGAAAAAATAACTGCATAGGCATAACTCACAAATTCAATAACATTCGCTGCAAAACCATGGAATTATGATTTTCTTAGATTTGCTGGGCTATAATAAATAGATACTCTTTTAGTAACTATTATCTATAATACAAACTTTTTATCTTGAAGAGTCCGAACATAGGCTCTCGGTTCTGCGAACTTTAGCGCATGGAAACTCGTGAAGAAAACTGTTATTCCTCGATAAATATGAACAAATGTATTTTGTAAATGTAATCTTCAGTTCAGTTATAATAATAACAGTTTTGATTAGGAGTTTACATGTGCTAATGTACAGACTCGCCAAGTTATAACGACCTCACTTTTTTCCTAAGGGGTAAGACAGAGGTGTACCCAGGACTGAGTCCCATAGAAGGTACACCCACATTTCGCCAGTTATGATTTTAGACCCCATGTGATAAGGGGCAAGCCTATTGCCATCTACTGAGCACAGTTCCAGACTCTCATTGGCTGTCATTGAGAAAATTCCTAATGGAAAAATTCAATAAGTCTTTTTGCCTGGGGATTAAACCCTCAGGATTGGCAGTAGTGATGCCTATGTATATGCTGCAATAAATTGCAACCACTATACACCACCGAGGCAGTCCTTTATACATTACAAATTATTATGATAGCAATGTCTTAATGGCACTACTACAGGTCTTTATTTTCTTCAGAAAGGAGATAATCCTTAGGAGGATAATGATTCTAAAGTCTGTTGATCAGGACATTCCTCCTTTAGTATATCATCTGGATTTTTTTGGTGTACAGTCATATAATGTCTTTGAAAGTAAAACTTTTGCCGGCAACTAAAATCACATAAGTCACATCGGAACTGATCATGGCTTTTCTGATGAATCGCTAGTTGACATTTAATATAGCTAGTGTATGGGCAATTTTGACAATATTGTAATGTTTGTAATCTACTCCGTTTTACATGCAAACTTAACTGATCCTTAGTTTTTGTTGAAAAGTCACAATACGGACATTTATACGGTTTGGTGTTGGACATATGGTGCCTTTGGTGATGCCTTTGCACTGCTGCCTTGAATTTAGATGAATAAACACAAACTGTACACAAAAATGTTCGATCTGGGCTTGATATTTCGTTCACTGGTATGTCACGCCAATCTATATAATCTTCTGGCAATTTTTTATCCAAACATTGGTTTATAAAATCCGGTGGTAGCTCTGCTTTAGGTGGATACATATTAGATAGGTTAGGAAACTGAATTCTTTCCGTTTTAAAAAGATTTATTGAAGATTCTTCATGAATAGCTGCATTTGGTTGACTAAACATGTCTGTGTTAACTTCAATTTGGTCATTTGTATGTATTTGTTGACCAATATGCACCATAGTTACTTCGCCTGGGTTTCCAGACATATTTTCATTTCTATGTACTTTATCATGCAACAAATGTTCTCTTTTATGTTTTCTATATTCACATGCATAATTGGTAATAAAACGACACGGATAGCAGTTCAATTCTTTCTCTTGATAGCTCCTTTTCTTATGTATAGTTAATCTCCATCGGGTTTTCGTCATAAAATTGCAGTTGTCACATTTCGCTGCCTTTTCTGGGACCTCATTATGTTTAGCTACCAAATGCCTTACTAATATCCCATCAGATTTTGTTAGAAAAGCACATAAGTGGCATTGATACGTCTTCCTTTCACGTACATGTTCACATTTCTCTTCATGCCTTGCTTTTTTGTGTTTAATTAATAGAATACTATAAGATGTGGCATATTCGCACTTATCGCATATATATCTTTTAATTTTAGCATGTTTTCTCATATGGCCAGTTAGATTTGACTTAAAGATGGACTTGTAAGGACATTCAGGGCATTGAAACGTAGGCAGATTGCTTGTATCTTTATGTAAACTTATTGTATGCCGTTCTAATGATGCTGGGTACTTGGTAGTGTAAGAACAGAAACTGCATGATATGACAGTGTTAGTATGATTCATCATATGGAACTTTAAGCACCGTTTGTACACCGTTTTGTAATCACAGTGGTCGCAGAAGAGAAATTGGTCAGGTTTTTTGCGTATTCTTGGTGACCTGTAAAAAATAATGCAAGAAAATAATAAATCAATTATTTCAGGCAATAATACAGTAAACTAAAATGTAATATACCTTATAGACTAACATACATAATGTAATAACTTTTATACATTAAAATTTTTCAGTATAACTCCCGATAGTGCTGGACTACTGGACCAATTGGGCTAAAATTCAATATATAGATAGTTTTAACTAAAATTATAATGTACGGTTGATATGGTCATAAAACCAACAACTCCTTTAATGATTAAGAATTGTACATTTTGTGATAAAATTCATAATACCATGGTTTTACAGCAAAGGTTATTTATTGAATTCAATTCAATTCTGATTTTGTGGCTTGTGAAAGTGCTTAAAACACCACAACTTTGCCAATAACACCTAGAGAGATTGGACATCAAACGATGGAAATTAACCAATAAGTGCTTTTGAATTTTGAACATAATCAACAATCTTAAATAATCTACAGCTTGATACTAAACTATAATAATAAGCAACACTACAATAAATATTAAAATAAAACTCATATCTCCTTTGATAAATCATAAATTATTTACTAAGAATATTGAATATACAACTAATTACAATCTATACACAAAGCTATAGAACATATTACGAATACACATATATACTTATACACATTACATTACACATATATATATATACTTTAATATATCTACACAATAGTCTAATAAATGGTGAAAAAATCAAGGATAAGAGGAATTTAAAGGAGACGGGACGAGGGATATCAGAAGGAATAATATTATATAGAGAAAACTGTTGCTTAGGACAAGAAAAAAAGAATTTCAGATTGAAAAGAAAACGTCAAACCGTAATTCTTAGATTTGATGGACTGTAATTCCCATGTCCATATCATACATAACCCCCATAAGGCATGAACATTTTATTAAATACTGATACAGAGGTATCTCGAGTTATAACCATTGGTAACCAATAAATTATTTTGAATGGCATAAGGGCAATGGGGAGTAAGATTAAACTTACTTCTTTTGTTTTCCATTAGAATCATAATAATTCTCCGCCTCAATTTTATCGTAGTGATGAATATTATCGTCGATCCCTTCCACCACTCCATTTTCATCTATGTTAAATTAACATAAACACTGTGGAGCAGGTATACATCATTTGGGGGCTCTTCTTCAGTCATTGTTTGTTGTTTTTAGAATTTTTATATGCTTTTGTTTTTTAGATAAGTAGTGGAATTCTTGCGAATATTATATCGTATGCGTAGACTTACAAGTGAAGAATAAATACATGTAGCAAAAAACAAACTAATGGCCTGATTTCCACTCAAATAACACCACTGATGTAACACTTTTTCATAATCATTCTCAGCTCAAAATATCAACAGTTGATAACAAAATCAAATGGACACAAAAATGGCTGCAGGAGCCACTGAAAAACTGTCAGCTGACAGTGTGGTCCTGTGATATTATTAGCTGTCATCTCCAATGACAAGGCAGATGACAGCCAATATTGGCAAATTGCAAGCATGAAAAACAACTTAATCGATTAAAATAAATGATAATGAATCGATTGTGTGTTCAATACTACGATTTCGTTAAAAAAAATTTCAAGCTCACTGCACTATTACAGTTTTTAGTTTTGATCTAAATCTATGATTCTGACTATTTTCTGTGGTTTTCTGAGCATTGCCAGGATATTACATTTGTAACATTTTATGTTACATTTATTGATCCTCTCATGTTACCTTCACATTATACGTCAAAATGTTACTTTTACGTTACATTATGGATTATAAAAATATTAATTTATTTTCTAGCAAAAAAAAATACAATCGTGAAACAGAACGCACTTAAGTGCGTTCTTAATAACTTCCTTGAGAAAGTTATCGTTTAGCCGCCGCACGCCGCACTGCCTTTTATATACTCAGTGGGCACTGCCATCACAGCGCACCTTGGGCCTTGGACCCATGCTTTGGGCCATCGTTTATTTTCTTACTTTTTCTTACAATCATTGAAGAATGATGAAAAAAGCTAATAGCAAACGGAACATGCACTTGTTGTATCATATTTGGGTATAAGAATATAATAATAGTGCCTAATTAGCGAACCCATCAAATCTAATTTACTCAAAAATCAATTTTCGTAATATATGGCCAATTTAATTACAAAAAGTTGGGCATTATTTTTTTTAATTAGTAATTTCTAGAAGTAGTCCTTTTTAATTATTTTCGTGATTTATTTTTTACAAAGAACAATATTACAGTATTTAGTGCCGTTTTATACATAAATGAATAAGACAATGTTATATTTCACGTGAAAATGTTTCTTTAGCTTTAGCTGGCTCATGTTACTTTTGACTATTGGATACTGGCAAACTATACTCTACACTGAATCAACTGAATGTAGAGAGTAGTGTAGAGAGTAGAGAGTGTGGTGGGTATGGTGTTCTGTGGTTAAAACACTGTTCTGTGCACAGATTAGTACTATTATAGTGATCTGTGGCACAGATCTAATTACCTAGATCTGTGGTTCTGTGAGTATTGAGTAAGCTACTTATCCTTTTTCCGACAGAGGGGACCCCTCCGTCGGTCCTTTAAAAGACCCCCGCGTCTCAAGGGCCGCCATTTTTGGCCGGTTTGGCGAACCCCCGCGTCTCGACGTCTGGCGCAAATCAATAAATAAATAATTAATTTTACCGGTTTTATCTATGGTTACACAGCTGTCTTATAGTTCTTTATTGTGGCGTTGAACAAAAAAAAAGAAATAAAAATAATATCGAAGGCTGTGGAACATAATTTCTAGTGTCCGACCGAAACACGATTTTCAGCCGAAACCGAAACCGAAAACGAACCTTCGGTATCTATTTCAGTTTCGGCCGAAATCGAAACCGAAACCGAAACTTTTTCAGACATGTTAAAAATCTACTGTTTACTGAAATTTGGCTTCTTTTATACACTTGTGCAGACATTTAATACGTGTTGAATGAAATACAAAACAATAATGTATTTAAAAGTATGTGAAAGATAATTACTTATATTTTTTGATTACTTCCTTACTTATTACTGCTGTAAAATAAACAAAATACACAAAAACACGTTAACACTTCGTAGAACAAAAATTTGCCAATAATCAACACTTCGATTTAAAAAAAAACCTAAAAATTAAATATTTGATGAAATGGCAATGTTCGTTGTGTAATTTAATATTTCCAGAAAAATTGTGGGATGTTCATTGATTGTTCTTTTCCCAATTTTTTTTAGAAAACTTTAGGTTTTTGTACTTGTAGGCCTCTTTAGAGGGCCGCCTGGGGAAGTACCATACCTTTGCCAGTTATTCATCTGCCAAGAAGTAATGTGCAAGCATTACTGTGTTCCGGTCTGAAGGGCAAAGTTACCAGCGAAATTACTAGGCATGACGAGTTTCAACTATGTACTAATAACTCAGGGTGACAGCAGCAATGCAGTGCCGCGCAGAATTTTGAATTATAAAACACTGGGTGGCACTGCGTCTGATATGGGCAATCATGATGCTTACCATCAGGCACCTGATTTGCTCGTCTTGTCACTAAAAAAATATATTCATTTTAACTTAGATTTTTACTAAGATATGTATGTCACGTTCCAATCGATCCGCACATAATGCTACCAAAATATAAAAAGTATCTGAGGGTCACACACAGTTACATCATATAGAACTAATACATAGAGAATTAAAATATCATCCAACAACAACTAAATTACCTAAACAAATGTATATTGTAAGTAATAAATGTATGTGTTAAACATACTTTTACATACTTCTCATAATTTAAAAATACGTGTTAATAACTCAACGGAAACGACTTCAATATCTAATGAGATACGAACTCTCCCGAAGTCAACCGAGCGACGCGCGATAGTTCACGAACGTAGAGTTTTGGTGTGGCCGAAGGTTCGGCCATTTTTTGGCCGAAACCGAAACTCGTGCCGAAACTAGATTTTTGAGCCGAAACTGGCCGAAACCGAAACCGAACCTTCGGTCGGTCACTAAAAATTTCTTTGACAGCCGTCGTTAATGTTTTGTTTGTGATAAATATTTACTAATACTGTAGCATACAGAATAAAGTTTTACACAGAGAAGTGGTCAAAATGCAGAAGGTTTTCTCAGAAAAACTCGATATAATGCTAATAAATCTAGTGAAAGAACACCTAGAATTATACGACAACGCTGATCCTAAATATATGGACTTCAACGCGAGAGAAGTTGCTTGGCAAAAAATAGGGGACGCCCTCGAAAAACCAGGTTTGTATTTTAGTGTAAATTGCTTTTAGTTATTATTATTTTTATCATCGTGTCATTTGCAATTAATTTTATCATAAACTTGTACATGCATAATTTGTCGATGAAATAATCGTGAATTTGACCTTACTATGGTACGGTAACTTTTCCGTTTCTCGAAATTATATTCGTTAGTACCCTAAAACGGGTTGAATATGGACTGCTAAATAGTAATAGGGATAAAATTGGTCATAATTTGTCATGTTTTTCAATTCAATTCTTATTTTGTGAAAGTGCATTTGACACCACAACTTTGCCAATAACACCGTAACACGTATGAAGATTGGACATCAAACGATGGAAATTAACCAATAAGTGCTTTTGAATATCCCCATGAGAAACTTTGGTGTTCCTTTTGAAATGGCTGTTGCCTTGAAATGTTCTTTGCTCACAATACAAGGGGCATGAAAAAGACGCGCTAGAGTTACTGTGGCAGATAAATAACACAACCAGTTTATCCCTATTCACCCTGCTTTAATGCATACATATTGGATCACATGAAATATGACTTTTTTTTTTTGAGAAATAATATGGGGCACTACATGTATAAGTGTTGCTTTTTCGAGAAATAAGAATAATAAATTACATATTAATTTCAATTTTAGCGGCAGATTGCAAAGTGCGATGGATAAACATCAGAGACGTCCACAGAAGAATACTTAGAAAAAGTATTTCCAGACCAAATGCACCGAAACACGCGTACAAATACGATCAACATTTGGATTTCATCAAGAGCTATTATAAAGATGTCGTCTCAGGATCTAACGAAGAAGAATCAGGGGCAGAGGATATCGACAAGACATCCGATGGAAACTGGAACAACGTTGTATTAGAGTATGATAACTCACAAAGCTCGGACGAAGTTGACAGCAAGCCAATTAAAAAAAGGAAACGTACCTACAAAACTAAGAAACAGAACTTTGATGCCGTTGAAGTACCAGATGCATCTAACAAGCTGGCCGAGCATGATTTATCTGAAGTTGAAGCATATTTAATAAGTATCGCAGCTACTCTAAAAACATTCTCGCCATATTATTTAAACTTGGCGAAAAGTAAGATATTTCATATAGTGCAGGAGTATGAGCTGCAGCAGATTATGGAGAGACAGCCGAGATCTCAGAATGCTATCGCCTCTGACGCGCATATGTATTATCAAGGATAATTTTGTGTTATTTCTTGTGTAATGTAACTTGATGTTGTGATATTACTCGTAGAATAGGTTTGGACGTATTTGTGTAATATCATGCCTGGGCCACTCCGCATTAGAGGTATGAAGCTACAAGTAGCCAGGGCGTCCATCTTGACAGGAGAATTTTATGGGCTAGACTCTAGAGAGAGAGGAGATAGAGAAATACACGATATAAAGAGAAGCAGCTTGTATGTTAATATAACGATAATTAGTAAGTATATGCAACTTGTTTAGTTTGACGGTTAGATGCACGCATTTTAATTACTACATATTGTATAGCTATTAAGTTAGCTTTAGCTCTTAAGATACAGTGGAAAATTATTTTCGTTTATTCACATCCTGCAGTAGCAAAAATAACATGTGACTAGAATATACTGCTAAATGTATTTACCTAAAAGGTTGCTCGTAGTTATTTTGCGCTGTCTTAATATTTTTGAGCCATCATTAGCAGCCATAGCGGTAGATCCTGGCTGCAGTGGTTCTGGTTATGGGAGTCGACAGACTGGGGATGTGAAAAAATAATCAATTATTTAAAAAATCGATTATTATTTCTTAAAAACCGATTTTATTTGAAAGATTATTATGTAATTTAAAAAAAAAACAATTATTTATTAATCGATTTTTATTTTATGTGTAATCTGTTTTCGATTTTTTCTAGTGGCACCGGCACCATACCTGCACACCTTAAATTGTTTCTATTTCTAATGCGTTTACTATCCTTTGTACTATTTCAAAAGCCGGAAATGTTCTTAGAAAGCTAAAAAACCGTATATTAGGTAAAAGGGTTACCGAAGTTATAGTTTTTGAATTCCCTTTTTTTTTCAATATGTGGTTTTTATTTTATTGACTGTTTAAAAACTTTAGTGTATTTTTCAACTTTGCATAATGTGCATAGTTCGTATATTATCTAGATAAAATTATTGTAAATATAGTTGATTCCAATTATTATTATTTCTTTTTAAATCCGTTAAACTTACAAAAAATTCGTATATTTAAGAAAAATCGATTGTAATATCAATGATCTACCTGAAGTAACTTCCCATAAATGTATCTTGTTTGCTGACGACACTACGGTAATTGTAAAATGTAATAATAAAGAATCAATTCAACAAACTATGAACGAAGCTCTTGCGGATATAATACATTGGACAGAATGGAATAATTTATCAATAAATATTAATAAAACGAAAATAATACAATTCAATTCTTATAATACAAAATCCATACCTATTGACGTTGCTTACGAGAATGAGAAAGTAGATGAAGTAGAATCTTATAAATTTTTAGGAATATACTTGGATCGACACCTTAACTGGAAAACGCACATAGAAAATGTTTGTCAGAGACTTAGTCGCTTTGTTTTTGCACTAAAAAAGGTACGACAAACTGTGTCTTCAGATGCTGCACTAGCTGCGTACCACGGGTACGTGTCATCTGTTCTTAGCTATGGCTTAATAGCATGGGGAAACTCTGTAGATGCAGACAAAGCTTTTAAGGTTCAGAAACGATGCGTTCGAGTAATAAATAAAGCCTGGTTTTTGGATAGCTGCAAGCCATTGTTTAAGAAGTGTAGTATCCTTCCACTCCCGTGCATGTACATCAAAGATATATGTATATTTGTTCGAACCCATCCAAATTATTTTATAAAACATAGTGACATTATACAAAGGCAAAAGAGATCTAGATTTAAAAACTTGCTTTTTCAGCCCACTTGTCATAAATATATTTATAAAAGAAACGTATTTAATATGTGCATTATAATTTACAATAAATTACCCGAGGACATTAAGATTTTAAAGGAAAATAAGTTTAAATTTAATCTACATAAGTGGCTACTAGATAAATGTTTTTATAGTGTACAGGAATATATAAATTTGAAATAGACTAAATGAAATGTATATTATGCAATCTTTCTGACATTAATATATATATTTTTTAATTATAATTGACATTGGAATAATTAATAATATCATGACTGAAATATTTGCACGCCTGCTTGCAGGCTGAATACACTGACTTTTAGTTATTTAAGATCCTATATTATAATGTATATGTGTATTCTGGCAAAATAAAATATTTGATTTGATTTGATTTGATAAAAATCGATTATTAATTAGTCGATTTTTTTACTGTTTAGTCACATCCCTACGACAGACCATCGCTCTCACTGTATGGAGTGCGTATACTGTACACATACACAAGCTGTGTGTTGCCAGGCCCCCGTCACTCCATACAAACGCTCGTATTTAATAGCCTACTAATACTACTACATAGAACACATAAGTATATAGTCTTTAAGACTACTACACACATGCCGGCGGCAATGCCGCCGGGTTCATGCCGAGCGGCTATGCCGCCGGCAATACGAGCCGCCGGCACAAGCCGCACAAAGCCGTCAAGCATCATTCCAGTTGTGACAGTCACATAGAACGCTAGTGAAGTGAAATTTTTTTTTGTTGGTTGGTTACAATGAATACGAAAATCATCAGCACTGCCGCCGCAGTTGTAATTTTTATTTTAATAAGAAAAAAATACAAAAGGACGAGAAGGTTTTGGGTGCGCCCAAGTTTACAAAATAGAAAATGGCAGAACGGTACTGTAATGATAGAAGAGTATAAAAAAGATGATGTGGGATGTCAACGTTTGCGCAATAGTATGTTCTTTGGGTTTCTGAGAATGACATATGAAGATTTTGAATTTTTGCTAGAGAGTACTGAAGTATACATTAGCAAAAAAAATACTGGCTGGAGAAAGGCTATACCCGCTAAAGAAAGGTTGGCAGTAACGTTGCGGTTTTTAGCTACAGGAGAAAGTTATTTCAGCCTTGGAGAACTGTTTAAAATTTCACCACAACTTCTTTCCTCACTGATTCCCGAAGTCTGTCAAGCAATAATATCAAAACTTCAAATTAAGGTAATCATTTTTTTATGACTCACTCTTGATATTCACAGGGAAGCTCACTCACAGGGAATCCTAGAGGGGAAGCTAGAGAACACCATAACTTAATATATATTTGTACTCTATTGACCAAATAAATATTTTTTTTATTTGATTTTTATTTACGATATGGCCTGAATATATTATGTGATATTGCTGGAATTCGATAATATTTGAGTATAGCATTACATTTAGGCTTACAAGCACATATGCTAAACGTTTAAGTATATATTTATTTTTGAATGTTTATTTTAAATTAATTTTTATTTCCTTTTTCTCGTCTAGATGCCAACCACAGAAGAAGAATGGCTTTCGGTGTCACGTTTGTTTTTCAAGAAATGGAATGTTCCCAATTGTTGTGGATCCATTGATGGGAAACACATAAATATACAATGCCCCAATAATAGTGGCTCAGAATTTTTCAATTATAAATCGTATTTCAGTATTGTGTTCTTGGCATTAGTCGATGCTAATTATAATTTTTTATACGTCGATATTGGTTGTCAAGGAAGAGTTTCGGATGGGGGTGTTTTTAGAAATAGCTCGCTTTACGAAGCATTACGAAATTAATCTATAAATCTACCGACACCAAGACCTTTGCCTGGACGGACTATGAATGTACCATTTTATTTCCTTGGTGATGATGCTTTTCCGATTTCTCCTAACTTAATGAAACCATTTCCTGGACAACATGAGCGAGGATCTCCGAAAAGAATATGCAATTACAGATTTTGTAGGGGAAGGAGAGTCGTGGAAAATGCTTTTGGCATATTATCGGAAAAATTCAGAATATTTCATTCAATAGCTAATTTACAGCCAGAGAAAATGAAAATTATAGTAATGGCTTGTGTATGCCTGCACAATTTTATCCGAAGAAATGACGTTGATGTTGATGATAATATGATAACGATACCGGCACCAAATATTGAAATAAATCGAAATTTGGAACCTTCAATGGTCAGAAATGAGTTGATGAACTATTTTCTTTCAGAGCAAGGACAACTTCCATGGCAAAATTACATTTCATAAATCAAACATAGTTTTATTGGGTACAACGTTTATTTAGCATATAAGTATCTATATAATGATATTTTAAGTAAAATTTTAACTTTAGTCAGTACAAGTCTGACAGTACCTCCCGCCCTGCCCGGGGTGGGAGGTGTCATTTGATGATTTTACCACGTTAAAAAAAAGGTAACATTTTGTTAATCTGTGTTTGCCTCATTAATCTCACTATCAATCACAATGTACCAGTACAATCATAGTTTTAATTATTAAATTCTTAATGTAGCATCATAAATCTAAAAGAGTTTTAATTATTTTCCAAATATGAAAAAAGGCTGTCCTGAGTATCAGAATATCTGTAACTTGCTCATCTTTGCTCATAGATAACATGTATGAACTAAATCCGGGAAATTCCGCAAACATTGTCGCAAAGACGATCACTCACCATAACTTCAACCAAAATATACCCAAAAATACTGACTGCCAGCAATATACCTGAAAATATACTGATGTTCGGAAAAATCGATGAAATATACTGAAAAAGTATTAAAATACTGAATCTGGTCACACTGGCGACAAGCCGCGTAACCCGCCGGCACACCCCGGCGGCCATGCCGGCGGCTCCTTTGTGCGGCAAAGCCGGCGGCTTTGTATGCCGCCGGGTGCACGGCGGCTTACCCGGCGGCCCTGCCGCCGGCACTGTGTGTAGGAGCCTTAACGTGTGTAGTTGTGTACACGCGTCAAATGTGTGCGTGAACTTTAGTAATAGTATTCCGTTAGTCGCTAGTGGTACGGATTGTATCGACCACAGATCACTATAATAGTATGGTATCGACTTGATGGCGTACACCACAGAATGCATACACATAATAAACCCATTTATTATTATTCAGCTATCAACTTCAACTTCTTGTTTTCATGGCTTGTGCGGGCGCAAATTTGCGTGCGTGTGCAATATCGCCGTGGATAAAGAGACCAACAAACGCTGGATATAGATTGGTTTAAAAAAACCATGACCGGTTAGTTTGGAAGAAAACCGCAACCAAACCAATCGTAACATCTCGCTTCCTTACGTATTTTATTAATCTGTCATTCATTAGTGTTGCTAGACGCAAAAGAAAAAAAATGTCACGTGTAAAACATCAAACGAAGGAAATTTACCAATAAATGCTTTTGAATAATCTTCTATTTTACAGCTTGGTACCACAAAAAAAAGACTAAATTTTATTTTATTCTGTGAATTTTATCATTACAATACAATGTAGTCAAATAAAATTCAACATACTATTGACCAAAGTACTTGTTGGTTAATTTCCTTCGTTTGATGACCAATCTCCCTGCGTGTTATTGGCAAAGTTGTGGTGTTCTATGGCACTTTCACAAGACACAAAAGTATTCTGTATTCTGTGCACAAATTATGAATTGAATTGAATTGACCAAGGCCTCTTTGTAATATTTTAAGTAATAATACCTAATCCTAAATGATTAATTATTTTGGTATTATGTGGCGATAGCTCACATATTGTATCTTGAAGCTGGTTATTAATTTCTATTATCAATGACAAATGGCTGAAGACGACGCGTTCAACGATGCACACCCTCGGCATAGTGTTTTTATTAAAATGGAAATTGACGAAGATGGAATGGAAGGCATCGATAGTTTAAATGGAAAAGAGACGAAATCGAGAAAACGGAAAAAGTAAGTCTACATGATGTCTAATTGTTATGAACACGTTACCTCCCAATTGCCTAAGAATGGGCTAGCAATAGATTAGCTTAAGTAAAAGGCCTATTAACACTACACTCAATCAGATCAGTCCCTACATAAGGGCGCCCTAACTTTTTGCCTTACTGTTATTTCACCACTCATTATGGTGTTAGGTTAGTCTAAACTTTTTATTACTTTTCCATAAAAATACTAAGAAATAACTATTATAGGTGGTTATAATATCATAAAAGAGATTATTATAAGATTGAAGTGGGCAGGGCACACAGCACGTAGAACTGATGGCTGATTGGGCTATAAAGTTGGAGAATGAAGACCACGGACCGGCAAGTGCAGCATAGTACGTCCACCCACAAGGTTGACTAATGATATGATAAGGATGGCAGGAACATGTTTGAGGCAGGCCGCTTATATCTGGACTGGATAGAAATCTATGGGGAAGGGCTATATTCAGCAGTTGATGTCTTATGGCTGAGATGATGATATTAATATTATAAGATTGAAAACAAATGCCAACTGTCTCGGTGGCATAGTCATTGCAAGCGCTTGCCGATCTTGAAGTTTAAGAAGAAAAGATTTATTCAAATAGGTCATAACACAAGAAACTTGTAGGGCTTAATTTTTTCAATAGATAGTTTCACAATATTTGGTTTGGTTACATTCGTTTGCTTTGAAGGCGCCGCGAGGTGGCTATGCAGAAGTTTCCAGGCATATTTGTCCTCTATGTAGTGATTAACTTTAATAAGCCTTTTGCATGTTATTAGAGTTATCGGTTAGGAACTTTCTTTATAACAGCCTGGAGTCTGGAACTATGTATGGTAGATGGCAATCCCCTCGCCCCCTATAACATGGGACTTATAAATTTAACTGGCAGTAGATACCTATATACCGTCTTCCTGTTGAGCTACAACATGGGGCTGTACAGAAAGAGAATGAATAGAGTGCTGAAGTATCAGGAACATACTGGCCCTGGTGTTGCAAGTATCCATAGGCGGCGGTAACCGCTCACCACCAGGCGTCCCAAAGCTATTTGTAGTGTAGTGTGTGTGTAGTGTATGTGTACTAGGTTGCCACCTATTGCATACAAAATCAGACTAAAAATTGAGTTATGCACATCATTTTCACACTTGGGAAAGTAGTTACTACCTATATAATATATGTAGTTTTGATACTTTCTTAATTTAACCCTACCATGGACCATGGACCTAGTTGTTTTTATAAAATTATAAACATAATATTTCATAAAAATATAAAACATACATTCACGCCTTTTTCCCGAAGGGATAGGCAGAGGTGTACCCAGGACTCAGTCCCATAGTAGATACACCCACATTTCGCCAGTATGTTATTGGTCCCATGTAATAGGGGGCGAGCCTGTTGCCATCTACCGGGCACAGTTCCAGACTCCAGGTAGTTATTGAGATAATTCCTAATGGAAAAATCCAATATTTAACACTGCCTGACCTGGGGATCGAACCCGGAAACTCTTGATTGGCAGTCGAGCATGTGCCCTCTACACCACCGAGGCAGTCAAAATTATAACAATAGTATAAAATTATAACATGGGTGGGAATATCGAGATATAGACTATCCTATGTCAAAGGACATATCGGACATATGGATATCCCAGGACTCAAACTATCTCTATAACAAATTTCATCTAAATGGGATCAAGCGCAATAGACACAGACACACTTTCGCATTTTTTATATTAGTATGGAAAAATAATTTTTATTTGTTTTAATTTTTTACAGAAAAACTAAAACTACAACAATTTCTGATGTGGAAACAAATAAAGAAATAATATTCAATTGTGAACACTGCGACTTCAAATCCAAGTACAATTGGGATCTCAAAACGCATAATAAATCATATCATGGTAAATCAGGATTTAGTTGTCAATTCTGTCCGTATACTACGACATATGCAGATTTTTTGAAAGAGCATATGAAATGTCATAAAATATTTGAATGTTCCCAATGTCCTTACAAAACAACTGTAAAGAATAGTTTTAACCACCACCAACGAAAACATGTACTAAATCTAAGAAATGCTGTACGAAGATCAAAAATGAAAACAATTGAAGCGGATAAACCAATATTCCGATGCCAAAAATGTCCTTACTACACTACACTAAAGGGGCATTATCTTAAACATTTAGCTAAAGTTCACTATGAAAAGTCAAGTAATGGATTCAGATGTGAATTCTGTGGTTGCGAATTTAAAAAATGTTACTTATATGAACATCATATTGATAGAAGTTATAAGGACAGTGTAATTAATTGTAAAGAGTGTGATTTTGAGTCATGGTACTTTTGTGAATATAGAAGGCACAGGAAATGTCATCCGCAGAAAGTAAAGAAAAAACATATTCGGTGCATTTCTCCAGAAACTTCACAAGAAGCAATTATTGTGGACGGTCAAGAATTCCCAAGGAAACCCAATTCACACTTGAAATATGACAAAACCAAACAGTTTTTGATCGATACGAAATGTATATTAAACTGGAAAAATATACCAGTCAACGAATTTCAAGAAGAAGGGAAAAAAAAGGTGTTTCAATGCACTCAGTGTACTTTTACGGCTAATGCTAAAAAAAATGTCAAGTATCATGTAGAAAGAGACCATACGGACAGTTCAGTAAAACCTTATCTGTGTTTAAACTGTGATTTCGCTGCAAAAACAGATGACCAAATGAAAAACCATAATAAAATTGCCAAGTCTGACGTACAGCTTGATTGTAAAAGTTGTTTATTTTCTAGTCGCTTTAAATGTCAGTTGAGAATGCATGAGAGTAAGCATAGACCGTATTGTTGCATGCTTTGTGACCATAGATTTTGCGATTCTACCAAATTAAGATTTCATTACATGGAAATTCACAGCCATTCGGATTATAAGTGCGAGCATTGTGATTTCAACACTACAAGAATGGAGTTGATGATTGAACATGGAAACAAGCATTCAGGATTGAAAGGGTTGAAATGTAACGAATGTGATTTCTCATGCGAGAGTAAGACTAGTTTACGGGAGCATATTTTGAAGAATCATCAGGATAAAACTATGGTTATAATTACTGAAAAGAGGATTGAATATGTATCTATGTAGATTATAAAGACGCCTAATAAAGACAACTCAACTAGGGCGCCAATTTCATGAGTTCTAGTATGAAAAACAAACTCCTATGGAGTTGGTGTGTGAAGGATATTGGGTAGTTTTTGGGGTTCTGTGCCTCAGAAGGAAAAAAGGCCCTTATAAGATCACTTTGTTGTCCGTCGGTCTGTGTGTCTGTCCGTTTGTCACGCATGGAGGTATCAAGTTGAAATTGATATCAACTACTCAGATCTGCAGTCCATTGTGGCTGAAAAAAAATCATACTTCTAAGTTAAAGCATTCAAAAGTTATGGCCATTTTACTGAATATTCCCATACTTTGTGCAAAGGACTAGTATTACTGTAGTTTGCAACTAGATTGTGCTGTATATACTTAGTAGGCGGATTTTTTTTTTAATTGGAAGCGTTTTCAGGCACCTGGGTATGGAACCCTACACTATGCATACATATGCCTTAACAATTTTTTTTCTATTGTATGTGTCGCTTGCGTATTTTGCCAGTAGTATGTAAAGGTCGGCTAGATATTGTTGTTCAGACTTCAAACATAATATCATAAATACATAGTCTATCAAATTTATTTATTTTTATGAACAGATTTTGTCTTGTTTGAAGGATTTAAATTTAGTTATACAGTTTTACATCTTCTGATATAATTCCATGGTTTTACGTTTTAAGTCATTGAAATTATACGCTTATGCAACGTCGTGTCAGGCGCAAACATAAGAATTGGAGGAAAAACGTAAAATAGCGGGGCGGCCGTTTTAAGGTCAGGCTCAGCTTCTTTATTAAGTTGAGTATTTGAAAAAATAAATATCGTATTTTTAAATTCATTCTGAAAGTTTAATGAAAATTATCTATCATCCGATTCAAGAATCACTTTAAAAACATATTTTTTAATTAATTATAAGCAATTCAACATTAATAAAATTCCAATAAGAGTCACTTGATGACGAACGCGCTACGAGTGGTCGCCATGATTGTGACGTCATTATGTTATAGTTATATATTATGATACTTTATCACATTGTGACGTCACTACAGACCACGAGCTCGTTCGGGCACTATCGACGTGTTTTCGGTACCGGATTAAAAATGATTTTACACAAAGTTAAATTGATATAACTTTATAATTATAGCGAATAAAAAATACTAAAAATAGTTTTGTTACGACTTTTATATATATATTTCCATTTATGCCAAAAAAAATCAAATACTCAATTCTATAAAACCACACACACCACTCGATTCGACGCGGGCAGGTGTGCGAGATTTTATATAGAATTCTGAATTTCCTTTGGTTGGAAGCGTTCGGTTCGGATAAGTGTGCGTTCACCTTTACTGTATATCTGTATTTTTATTGTATATTTTTGACTTTAGTTGAAAATTAAATAATGAAAATATCTACTTATTGGATTATTATTGTTTAAAGCATCAATTTTGACTACCCTAAACGGGTACAAGTGGGGGACGTTAGGACAAACTATTAGCTTTTGTGCCAACGGCCGCCGATGGCGGTTATGATGCGGCAGCGATTATGACACATTAAAGTGCCGCCACCAGGTGGAAATTAGTCAGAACAATCAAACTCGAAGGTAGGTTAAATTCCCGTATTACAAATCAAAATACCACAGTAAGTATTTAAAAATGGTCTAATAATTAACAGAATTTTTAATGAATATTTAACTTAAATTCTAAACAATTGTTGTATTGTCATGTAAATGTAGATGTTTTAATATTAGGATTTTCCCTGGTATTAATTTGTTTCGTCATTTGATGAAAGCTGTGATAACAAAGCTATTTATATATTTACTGTAGTGTTTTATCTGAAACAGGAGACCTTCGAGCTCGATCGTTCTGTCATTACCACCAGTGGAGGCGGCAGTTGGCACAAAAAAGTAACTCTGTCCTAACCGCCGCAACTGGTGGCAGTTCAGTGGGGGCTGTTGAGACTGATATTTTTTCTAAGTTTTCACATTCCACACTGTTGCCCGTTTTAGTGGGGGTCGTTGGGAGTAACCCATAAATAACAGTTATATAATAGAAAAAAAGGGTATATTACCGTTTGCCACCACGCATCTATGCTCCCCCTGCCCCCACGGTATCAGACGGTAATTTTTATAACCATTTACGTGGTGGCAGGCGGTAGTAATTACAGTCTGCCTAAATAAATGAACTGCATAAATAACTTTGTAATTCCATATAAATGTATGGGATTACAAAGTTACATTTACAACTAATGAATCACTGTACCTGTATACGTATAGAGAAGAACTGAGTTGCCCATTTTACCTTTAAACATAATTATATCTAGGTACCTATCTAGACCTACTATTCCATTATTATGTTATAAACAGGTACACTGATTCATGAACTGCAAATGTAACTTTGTAATCCTATACATATATATGGGATTACAGAGTTATATTACGTGGATCTCCCGTACGCGTATTTCCATTTCCGTGTTCATTAGGAGGCAGTACTGCCTTGAAACACGCACGGGTTTGTCGCGCTAACTCCCTTTACAAAATCGTGTTCAATTCAAGGCACGTGTCCTTCAGTCGCGCACGGGTTTGCAACGCCAACTGCCCTTCTAAACACGTGTTCAAGGTGATGCATGGAACTTAGCCATGAAGTTCGCGCGTAAACTTCGCTCGCGTCTCGTCACTTCGCCAGTCGCATTCGTTTGTTTTTCCACTGTACAGCGTTTGAGATAAGTGTGTGGTTTTAAATAATTAAATACTAGATTATAGAAATATTAAAAGATAAATTGGTAATATTGTGTACAATTATAAATAAACAAACTTTATCTTGTGATGGTGATAAATAAAACAAACTATAGTTATACCGTTAGAACATTTTGAAGTTATGTTTATAGAGTGTGCTTTTGATTAATATGGAACTATTTAAGAACATACTTAGTGGTATTGTGGACAATTTTGAAGTCGTTAAATATGATGGAGACAATGATAATTACCAATGTAAAATTCGATGCGCTTTATCTTGTGAAGGTGATTACGACAAAAAGTGTGGTCATTGAAAAATTTTCGGAGTCAACTCAAACAAATTGGATTATGTTGAGACGATATTCTCAGCATATACGGTATGATTTCAGAAAAGTATTTATTTGTCATCTTTCGGAAAGAAACAAAACCAAAGATAAAAAGAAAGGTGTGACTAGAAACTATAATTGTAAAGCAAATATTGGGATAAAATTTTTAAAAGTAACTAAGAGTACGATAAAAAATTCGCAATTAATGAAACGGGGATTGAATGTTCTGATAGAGATAAACTATAATCATTCCCACCGAGTAAATGTCGCCCAAGCATTGAGCCTACTGCGTTGTTCCGAAGACACGATAAAACAATTTGAATCGTATTTCGAAGGTGGGATGACAGCTGCAGCAGCAAAATTGTATCATGAAATAGCTATCATTGAAGGATGTGAGAAGAATGCTTACATTACTTTATCTAATGCACAAAAAAATCCATGCGACCGCCAAGTTACTCATCTGTATGAACAATGGCGCCGCCGAACCTACGGAACGCGAGACATCGGTGATATAATTGAAGTTTTAAAACGAAAGAAGATTGAGTTGTCTAAGATAAATGTAGAGATATATTTAAAAGAAGAACCAACTGTTTGTGTTGTAATAACGCCTATTATGCAAAGAGTGTTCATGGCTGGTTTGGCTGATGAAATGGTGTTTATGGATACAAGTGGATCTTGTGATCAAACAAATGCCTGTGTTACATTTATCTTTGCTGCAACGAAAATTGGTGCTTTACCTATTGTTGTCATTTTGCACACAAGTCAATCTCAAGAAAATTATACACATTCTTTTCAATCTGCAAAAGATTATTTAGAGGAGACTTGCCAGAAGGTTTTTCAACCAAAAATCGTTATGACTGATGATAGCAGCGCAGAAAGGAATGCCTTACGAACAGTATTTCCAAACAGCAGATTACTTCTTTGCATATTTCATGTAAATCAAGCTCTTTGGCGTTGGTTGTGGCAAAGCGAACATGACGTTATTAAAGAAGATCGGCAATCAGTTATGAAGAAATTCCGTACTGTAATGTATGCCAACACAATGCAAGAAGCCGAAATTAGAATGTCTGATTTATCAAATGAGGAGAAAGTTAAGAAAAATAAAAAGCTTGAAAAACATTTAACAGGTTTGTGGAATCGGCGTGAGGAGTGGTGTTTAGCATATCGCTCTGATATTCTAACACGAGGGAATAACACAAACAATTACTGTGAATCCTCAATAAGAATTTTTAAAGACGTAGTACTGCAGCGCTGTAAAGTGTTCAATATGTGCGCGTTAGTTGACTTTATCGCGAATACCTTTGAATCATACCACAAGAAAAGGTTGATTCAGTTTGCCAATGGGCGGGCAAGAAATCTTACGTTAGCGTATGAAAAATTTTGCCAAGCAAGTAGTAGTATTAAGGATATTGTACACATGGATGACAATACCTATTTCGTGAAGGAGAAGACTGATCTGTATGTTGTTGACTGTGAATTGGCAACATGTGACTGTCCGTATGGTGCTGGGGGCCGATTTTGTAAACATCTCTGCGCTGTAGAAAGAAAACATGGGACTGTACTTACCACATCGCTAAATTTGAATGACTGTGATCGTCAACAATTTGCAAAATTCGCTCTGGGTGACCAGTTTTTACCGTCATTCTTTGAGAATATTACGGGCACAAATAGTGAAGACAGCCAAACTGACTCTATTACACCAGATGATGTTGTACCAAACACTTTTGAACTTCCAATAAATCGAGCGGAAAACAGTGTAATTATCAACAATGAAAACTTTGACAATGCTATTCAAAATATTAAAGCTCAGTGGCAAAGAATTACTGATATTTTGGAAAAGGATTCAAATGCTGCATACACAAACATTCTTACAAAGTTTGGATCTGATTTGTCGAAGCTACAAACTCCATCGAGTATTATATCATTTATAGTTGAAAAAAATGTCCGAAAAAATCTCGAAAAATTAATGTACAACCAACATCACTCGCTCGCCGCAAAGAAAGAGGTTTACCATGCAGTGGAAGGATTCAATCAGGACGACCAGCCAAGTCAGAAACTGTGAAAAGAAAACGTGTTCATAATATTTCATCTAATATTGATGATAATGAGCCTCCTGCCAAAAAACATTAATTTTATAAAATTACTTAATTGTATTTGTATAAGTACCTACGTTGATTGCCTGCAATACAATACCATACTCATACATCTTTGAATATAGATATATTTTGGTCCTAATAAAAGGTTAAAGACTTTGTTTGAGTTTTCTTGCCCATTCATTAAACACAAAAGTGCCTTCGAACAAACACGGATTTGAGGCGCTTAATCAAGGCGCATCCTCCTTGCAAAGCCGTGCGCGATTGGAGGACGCGTACCCTGAATTGAACACGTGTTTAGAAGAACAGTTGGCGTTGCAAACCCGTGCGCGATTGGAGGAAACGTGCCTTGAATTGAACACGATTTTGTAAAGGGAGTTAGCGCGACAAACCCGTGCGTGTTTCAAGGCAGTACTGCCTCCTAATGAACACGGAAATGGAAATACGCCTCCCGTACGCCTGCTTTCATGCTTCATCATGTTATCTTTTCCCTGGAATAACACATTATATACGCTGTTCCACATGCACAGAGAAAACAGCCATTGTTTTTCGTACAGGCTAGAGGGAGAGAGCTAGACGCGCCTCTCATTCTTTCTTGTGCCATTATACTTAGGTTCAATGGTCGTTTTTCTCTCTACATCTGGGACGGATTATAGGGTACTTTGTATCCCGATATTCCCACGGGAATGGAAACTACGCGGGTAAAACCGCGGGGCACAGCTAGTAATAAATAAAGGCAAACTGAAAGGTAATGATAGAAATCTAAAGGAATATGACCCTGAGGAAGAAAATAATAACAAATACTTATGTAGTTATCAATTTCAGAAATAATTTATTTACATACTATATTATGTATCCTCTACATTCTTAGTTCAATAATTTCTAGACCTTTTTGGATGACTCTTGCTCATGTGTGTGTAGAATTTTACTTTATTAACACAAGCAAAGTCACATTCGCTACATCTCCATGGCTTTTCTCCCGTATGGGTGCTTTCATGCTTGATCATTTTATCCTTTCTCATAGTACTAAAGTCACACAGCTCACATTTATATATCGAATGTGTGTGCATTTCCTTAAAATGCTTTCGCAATTGACATTCAAAATTAAATCTACACTCGCACATCTCACAATAATAGGGATTATGTTGCCGGTTATGCATTTTCATCTGACATCGAAATTTTGACTTAAACTGACAATGTTTGCATTGTAGTAATTTCGTTGGTGCGCTTTTTTTAACGTGCTTTCTCATAGCGTCTTGTGTTTTTGATGTAAAATCACAGTTTATGCATAAAAACGGCTTGACAGAGTTATCTGTATGCTGTCTGTGTACGTGCCATTTGACAGAATCCTTCTTTGTAGATTTAAAAGTACATTGTCCACAACAATACATGCTTCCTTTTTTTCCCTTGCCTGCTCCGGTTGCATAAGAATTGATTAGTATATTTTTTATATCTATCATGCATTGCATATTGATTAAAAACTTCTTGGTTGTGTCGTACTTTGTAGTAATAGAGTTGGGGGTTCGTGGGAATTTTTGCAAGTTCACAATGACATAATCTTCCGTATATTTGTCTTCGTCAGTTTCAACAATTTTCTTATTAATAACACATTTGTACGGATGAGATTTTCTATGCAATCTATATTCACACATATAGTACGATTCGAAATCACATTGGTCACATTGAATTAGATTTTCCCGAAGACTTTTATCCGTATGAAGTTTCAATTGGTAATCACCCTTAGTAATATACTGGCAGTATTCACATTTCACCGCATCTCTTTTAGCTATTTCCTTGTGATTAGTACGTAGGTGCCATATTAATTTACGTTTGATTAAAGTGACATATGGGCATGTTGCACATTGTAATTTTTCTGGTCTTCTTTTTAATTTTTGATATTCCTTCAGCGCTAATTTCCGGCTTTGTATATGGCTTGACTTGTGCTGATTAAAGTTGCGTTTTATAAAAGTTTTGTACGTACACTCACGACATTTGAACATCCTGTGTTGTAATTTAATGTGCTTTTTCATAGAATAGGTTGTTTTTGTGGAGAATGTACAGAAGTTGCAATTTATTATCGTAGTCTTCATGTGGTGTGTTCTAATATGAGTAATGAGACTTCCTCTGTTTCTTTTTCGTGTTTTGTAGTCACAGTGGTCGCAATACATGTACGGTTTTTGCCTTTGATGTGAAATAATTCTCTTATAAATGGTTTCTCTGAAACAATGTTTTGGATTAGATTAGAATACTCTTTAATTCGACCATTGTTACATAATATTACACAGTACATACAACATAATAACTTAAAATTTAAGCTATAACTAAAAAGTGATTGGTCGACGACGGGCGGCCTTATTGCTTTAAGCGATCTCTGCCAGGATGTTTTATATTTTTATAGACCAAGTCAATTCGCTTGAAATACAATACGGGATTAATAGGCTCTATAGGCGTTAATTAGGTGGGATAGAAAAATTTCCCCGCCAACTAGTACCTCTACAGTAGCTCAAACGGTGGAGTGCCCACTACGCGCATTGGTGCGGGTTGAATTATCCTGCTCATGAGCGAAATTTTTCTTTTCGTTTCCATATTGTACAATAAAATTTATTAGTCATCATCATCGTCACAGCCGTAGAAAGTCCACTGCTGGACATAGCTGCCCATCCTCTGGATCCTATAATCCTTAGCCGGCTCTTACGGCGACCACAGGTAGAAGTGGTGGGGACTAATCTAATGCACCCCATCGCAAAATGTGTTAGTAAGATATATGTATTTCAACCAATAAACACAAAACCATTTAAGAATTTGTCAAATGTAATCTATTCAGTAGTTTTGGCGTGAAAGGGTAACAAATCCATCCATCCTCATAAACTTTCGCATTTATAATTTTAGTAAGATTAGTATAAGAAGTCTTTAAAGAACTCGACCTAAGTCTACTTGTTTAGAAAAGGTTTACCTCGATTCAGTCTCATCTTGTTCTCTTACGACAGGCGGTTTAATAAATTGATAATTAGGTTCTATATCAATATCTCCAACAACCAACATTATGTCATCATCTTCATGAACCTCCTCTATTGCAGGATCTTTCAATGTATCTAATTGCACCCAAACATTGTCAGGATCTGGGGCTGGTGGGGCACCATTTGGAGCAGGCGTTTCATCTGACATCTTACTGGCAAAGATATTTTTGATGATAAGATTTTTTTTTTTTAACAGTGAACAAGCGAACAATTATTCAATTCAATTCAATTCAATTCTTATTTTGTGGCTTGTGAAAGTGTTTTTAACACCACAACTTTGCCAATATCACGTTGGAAGATTGGACATCAAACGATGGAAATTAACCATGTGTTTTTGAATTTTGAACACAATCAACAATCATATTTATTCTACAGCATGATACTAAACTATTATATGATTATTGTAAATGTATCTTCTATGGTTTTGAGTTAGCAGTTAGCACTAATTTTAAAATGCTGTACAAGTAATCGCAAAACATCTAGTCCGATCTGAAGTTGCACCATGGCGGCCCGCGACGGTACAGTCAAGTGCAACAACATTATGTACGAATTATATTTTTTATAATTAATTATTTTGACTATTGGGATTAGGTACATATTGTTCTAGATTCCTATCGAATAGTACTAAAGTATATAGGTAAAGTAAATACTTAATTAATAATCTTAAATAATAATCTTTTTAATACGCAATAACTAACAACTCAAAGTAAAAGCATTATTTATATTGTGAATGTTGTTAACAGCTGTAATTAGATGTCAGGTTTACTTACTATATTCTGATATGACAACTTATTGTATTATTTTAATCTGTTATCTGTATCTGTACCTACTTAATAAAATAAAATAAAATAAATAAACCTATAACTTAAGCCTAAAAATAATCATGCTTATGTTATGAAAATAAAACAATTTAATAACATATATTATTTTAATGGTTGTACACCCTCAATGCAAAAATTGCTGCCACCTTCACCTCCCGAATCCGACTCGGATGAGTCCGACATTGAAGATTCGGACGTATTATTGTCATCTTCGCTGTCGTCATCTTCTGATCCACTTAATTCAATAATCATTCTCTCGTCTGATAGTGAATCAATTACATGGTCACTTTTTTTGTATTCATCTTCTATTTTTAAGACTTTATTGCATAAAGCCGACCACTCGTTTTCACCCATCATGCCAACTTTTTCTTTGACTAAATTTATAACCTGGGCGATATTCCATGTAACGTTTTTGTTTGCTACATAGCCTTTAATAGATGCCCAGGCCATTTCTATAGGGTTGAGATCCGGGTGGTATGGGGGCAATCTCAAAACATCATGACCATGTTGTCTAAATATCGCATCTATCGAATATTTCTTGTGGCGTTCCTTATGCAGCGTTATCAATTTATATAATTGTGGCTTCAGCATATTTGGTTCAAAGATTATACCGTTTTCTTGGAGCCAAGTCTGCATATCCTTTTTTTTGGATGATGACGTTGGCACTCCATCGTCTCTTTTGTTGTGATAGGACGCATTGTCTACTACCACAACTGAATTTGGGGGTAAATTGGGTATTAATTGATTACGAACCCATTTTTCATAGTTTTGAGTATTCATATTATCATGATAATCCCCCGACTTTGCTCCTGCTTTGAATAAAAGTAACGCGTTGGGAATGAAGCCATTCTCATATCCAGCGTGCACGATTACAACGCGCTGCCCTTTCGAAATTTTTTTTTTAATTCCTTCATTGGATCCATCTCCCCACGTTTTTGAAACCGAGTGCGATGAATCTACATAGGATTCATCGGTGTATACAATTGGTCTCCCTTCTGCTCTGAATTTAGTTATTTTTTGCAAATATTCGATACGCTTAAGGCGTACGCTCATATGCTCCATCAAAACTTTTCTGTTATTTTCGGTTTTTCTCCAGCGAAAACCTAAGTTTTTTAATATAGTTCTCAAGCTGGATGCTGATCCTTGATAATTTATATCATTTTTCAGCTTATTTTTCAGTTGTTTTATGGTTGGCAACTCTTTTTCCGTTATATGAAAATTGTGTACGATTCTTTTGATAACCCCTTGATCGAAACTGTCGATTCCAGTTATTCTCTTCTTTCCTGACCTTTTTTTACCGGGGGTCCGAAACACCGTTAAGAGGTCAGACTGACTTGCCTCAATGCACAATCTACGAACGGTAAATTTTTTTTTTAGGTTAATCAAAGTCACAAAACAAAACAAATTTAGTGATCTGTGATTCTGTGATACCAACTTACGAAGCTGGGAGAGCAATTCAGGGGGTGTCAGCTTAGTTCCCGGCCAATGCCAACACGGCGAAGGAAATGTTAAAAAGAAACGGAGCTCTACAAACGACAGAGAAAACACTATTTACTGACCCTACTAAGGAAAATATAACATTTTAGTAGAATTCAAAGTTATGGGAATTATTTAATTAATTCGGAAGATAGAAATAAACACTTTTGAAATAAGTAATTAAATTTATTAATAATTTTATTACATATATTGTTCAAATTAGTCCTCAGATAATCACACAGATAGTCTCAGTAATCTAGACCTCAGATTCTTATGATTACTTGAATCAGCGTTAGAAGAATTTCTTTTTTGCTATGTAGCAACCGGATAATAAAAATGGCTGTTTTTTGTTTACGATTTTCACTTTTTCATTGATTTGCACTTTTCACATCTTTAGTGGAAATAAGTTTTGAAAATATTATCGTTTTTGTTATTTTGTGCTATAGAAAGTTTTGTTTTTGTGCTAACGAGATCATAGACTCTATTATTGCGATTGTGCGAAAAAGACGCCTAGATTAGGCAAAGTGTTAAATATCGGATTTTTCCGTGAGGGATTATCTCAATAACAAACTGGAGTCTAGAACTGTGCCCAGGAAATGGCAATAATCTCGCCTTCTATTACATAGGACCAATAACATACTGGCGAAATGTGGGAGTATACTTAGTATGAGATTGAGTTCTGGGTACACCTCGGCCAACCCCTTCTAGAAAGATGTTGTGTAATATAAGATTTACCTTATTTACATCTGAATAAAGACTACTTCTAATACCTGCTCTTATTTTTTACCCTTTGCGTATGGCATGAATAGATATAGAAGTAAATATAGAAATATAATGTTGGTAGGTAAACCTATAGCTAATGTTAGAAATATTAAATCTCCCGCGCTACTGAATAGTTCCAGTGCGAAGCGTTGGTAGCACTAGCGTCGCTTCGTGTACGCAAATCTGAAGTACGTAGTGGGACTTCTTCTTGTATATGTGTTCTGTGGAGCAATTATTCCAACCTCAAAATTGTATATTACTTGCATATAACAATTTATTCATCGCTGTCAATAAATCGTAGTAGCAAGCAAAAACTGGGAATTTTATTTAAATATTAATTATGATAGGATATTAATTTAAATAAAAATTAATTTTCTTCACCTTCAACTTCTTGTTTACAATCACAGAACCACAGAACACAATACCCTAAAGGGCACAGAACAGAGAGGAAAATTAATTTTTGCCAATGAGGTAGACAGAGAGACCAACAAACGCTGGATAATGATCATAACATAACATACATTCACGCCTTTTTCCCGAAGGGGTAGGCAGAGGTGTACCCAGGACTCAGTCCCATAGTAGATACACCCACATTTCGCCAGTATGTTATTGGTCCCATGTAATAGGGGGCGAGCCTATTGCCATCTACCGGGCACAGTTCCAGACTCCAGGCAGTTATTGAGATAATTCATAATGGAAAAATCCAATATTTAACAATGCCTGACCTGGGGATCGAACCCGGGACCTCTTGATTGGCAGTCGAGCATGCGCCCTCTACACCACCGAGGCAGTGGATAATGATCGGTATAAAAAAAAACATTTTTTTTCTTCTTTTACGGACCCACACGAATGTATTGCCAGTGTCAAGTTATATAAATTTTCAAATTAATATGGTCAATTCAGAGTCAGGGCAAGCCCAGTAAACAATGGATTTCGATATCGAGACCACAGGCCACAGATCACTTTATTAGTACTACTAACTATCGATTTAATGTAACACATAATAAAAAGATTTTCGTAACAATGATTTTGATCCAACGACTTTTCTAAGGGCGTACCTACACTTGAAATTTTTTCGCATCAAGGCATTCGAACATCTCACTTAATACACAGACTACTTTTCATCCAAAGTAGAGTTCGTAGTAACATAGTGATCTGTGGTAGAGTTTCATTTTGACCACAGAACAAAAGGAACATTTTGACTAAAATCTGATTCGATCTCTTTAGGCACAGATCTAATACTTAGATCTGTGCCTTTAGGGTACTATATGTTCTGTGACTGTGTTCTTTCTGTATTACGAAAAAAAAAAGTATTGTGTTCTGTGTGATGTACTAATTTTATGTGATCTGTGTGTGTAATTCTGTGGATTAGATTTTCCTTTTGTTGTTTCCAATGTACTAATTATAGTGATCTGTGTTTCCAATTCTCAAATTTTTCAGATTGATGTTTCCATTCTTTATTCTTCGTTTATCGTATATAATAATAAATAGGTTCTTTCTGCTTGCAATGATCGATATAATTGAATAGTCAGCGCAAAGTTTTGCGGTCACCATTTATAGAGGTTGGAATTTGAAAACTGAAAACTTCACTTGGACTTGAAACACATGGAACTTCGAAGCCAAAATAGGTAAAGGCAACGAAATATTGGGTAAAGGTCTCTGCATGCATGCTCAAAGAGATCTTTATTAGTGTTAATACCGTCAATAATTTTCAAACTAGCAACCATTGCGCATAAAAATTTACATAAATTAAAATTAAATAGTGATCTTCATAATTTTAATACTAGGAATAAAGACAAAATAGCTGTATCTAGCTTTAGATTATCTAAAACAAATAAAAAGACATTGTTAGGAAATAGTGTACGTTTTTATAATAAAATCCCAAAAGAGATAACGGGGCTCTCAGAGGGTAAATTCAAAACCTATAAAAAATCTACTTTACTAAAGAAGGCTTATCAGAAAGTCAACCAGTACATAGAGGACAAAGATGCCTGAAAACTTCTGCATAGCCGCCTCGCGGCACCTTCAAAGAAAACGAATGTAACCAAACCAAATATTGTGAAACTATCTGTTGAAAAAATTAAGCCCTACAAGTTTCTTGTGCGTTCTTCTTGTAGAGGTATCTTTCCGAACGCACGGTAATTCAGTACTGTTAATCTTCATTGACATGCATAAGTGTCAGATTATGACCTATTTGAATAAATCTGTTTGAGTTAGAAAAATTATTATTAGGGTTTATGGCTTACTTCATCATCTCAGTTGTAAGTCCACTGCTGGACATAGGCCTTTCCCATAAGGGGAATTATGCTAATACTCGCCACGCTTGGTAAGCGGGTTGGCGAGCGCAGTTCGATGGTTTTACGCAGAGGATGCTGCTGTCCGTCCTCTCGCCCTGATAGCCCATGGCCGGCTCTTACAGCAACCACGGGTAGAGAGGGTGAGATATTATTCTAAAAAGTCTGCTTACCAAAGTTTAAGTAGGTATATTTTACAGAAAAATGTCAGATGAAACGCCTGCTCCAAATGGTGCCCCACCAGCCCCTGATCCTGACAATGTTTGGGTGCAACTAGATACATTGAAAGATGCTGCAATAGAGGAGGTTCATGAAGATGATGACTTAATGTTGGTTGTTGGAGATATTGATATAGAACCTAAATATCAATATAATAAACCAACACCTGTTATACGGGATCAAGACGAAACTACATCAAGGTAAGATTGGGTCAGAGGTAGGGTTTGGTTTGTTTTGATATTTTTCTAGGCCTGGGAGCCAAAACTGCGAGTGCCCTAGGGTTGCCAACTTTTTTTTGCAAGAAATACAGTATATTCGGGTCGGAGAAGCAATATTAACAGTATTTTAGAAAAATTAACAGGATAATTTATAATATTATGTTTTTATTTAATATCATTTTTAAATACATATTTCTTGGTGCTTCTTACACAACTTATCAATTTAGTGCCATTTTGGAAGGCTTCTTAAGCCTCACTACAAGTTAAATCAAAATTAATGCACATTCACTATTAAATTTATAGAAGCTCTATTTCTGTCGGCCCGCCACTTTGCATTCATTACAGAAGAAAACACCTTGGCGCTAAAAATGATGTTACCCTGAAAACGGGTTATAAAAATGTAAAAAAGGGATGTCGATAGTATAACTTCCAAAAAAGAAAGACAACCGTGTCATTCGTTAGAAAATCGCGTCGTTCTTTAGACTGTCCGTCTAGGGGTTTACACGTTAAACTATTAATTATATTATTTTTTTCAGAAATACTGGTCATAACAGAATACTTAGATATGGAAAACGAAGCCTATTCATATACTGTGACCACTGTGACTTCAGAACATTAAAGAAAAAGAAAATGAGATTGATTTTTCACTTGAAATCAAAACACATGAAAACTGAGCTTCTACAATGCAATATCTGTACGTTTTCCACAGTTTTCCACAGTTCAATGAGAAAACATCTTACGTTGCAACATAAAACATTTGAATGCCCCGACTGTCCGTATAAAACTATAATAAAACATAACTTCAATATGCACAAGAAAAAACATGCTGATACCCAGAAGTATGCTGTTAAGATTTGTCAAAAACTACTACGGCAGAGCAATTCCAATGAAAGAAAATATTATTGTGACAAATGTCCATACAAGGCTACATATAAAACAGGTTTAATAAAACACTTTCAAACGGAACACAAGAAAAAATTAAAAAAAGAACCCGCAATATGTGAATACTGCCACTATAGGCCTACGAAAAACTATTATTTGAAACATCACAAAGAAAAAAATCTACAAGAAAACCTAATCAAATGTGACCAGTGTGAATTTGAGTCTTATTATATGTGCGAATATAGAATGCACAAAAAAACTCATCCCCAAATAAAACCACCGAAACCACCTCCGAGGAAAAGGATCCCTTATATTGAGGATATGGGGGTATCCTTTAAAGATTTTGTCATTGTCAACGGACAGAAATTCCCGAGAACTCCCAATGCCATTATGAAGTACACCAAAACAAAGAATTTTCTTATCAACACGCAAGGCATAATAGATATTGATAACATACCGGTAGAAACTTTTACAATTGGTCAAGGCAAAGGTGGGGAAGGTAGAATGTTTCGTTGCAAGCAGTGTACATTTACATCTCCAAAGAAAGATTCCGTAAAGTGGCATGTACACAGAGACCATACGGACAAATCTGTCATGCCGTATTTGTGTTTAAACTGTGAATTTACATCGAAAACACGGGAAAGTATGAGAAAGCATGTGAAAAGAAGCGGTTCAATGGAATTACTGCACTGTGAAAACTGCCAGTTTACAACAAAGTTTATGTGTCAGTTAAAGATGCACGTAAAGAGTCATAACCCGTACAATTGCAAGCAGTGTACGTCTATGTTCAGTAATGAAAATAAATTGAAACAGCATTACGGGCAAGTTCACACTCATTCCTTCTATAAGTGTGGGATTTGCGAATTCAGTACAACGAGGAAAGATCGTATGGCCAAACATGAAAGCGGGCATACGGGGCACAATCATCTCAAATGTCAGGATTGTGAATATTCATGTGTAACCGTAAATGTTCTTAGAGCTCATAGGAAAAAGTTTCATCCGCCACAAAAGTTGATTACGGATGGTGATGAGAAAGAATTGGTGGCAATTAGGAAAGACACGACTGAACCATTTGATAAGTGTGCTAGTATTGATAATAATATGGATTTTCTATCAGGTGATATCGAACAATAAATTTAAAGTGGTTCGTTTTCCATACAACATGAAATTACAGAAATTTCAAAAAGGGAGAACAACATTCAACTGCCTTTGTTTGCGGTAAAACATATTTGGAGAAAACACTTTTTACATAAAATTTATAAAAAGCACTGCTCACCGGTTTCACCCGAGTGTTCTGTCTTGGTTCCCATCGGAATAAAAGTAGACAAATATGAAAAAACGGAGAATAATTTTCCACTCAATTGTTTGTGGTCAGCTCTGGATCCGGCCCCCATTTGCGTGAAAACATATTTGGTTAATGAAAACCTATTATTATTATACGACTTTCATCAACCAAATATTTATTATGTTTTCACGCAAATGTGGGCCATTTCCAGAACTACAAACAATTGTGGAAAATTATTCTGTTTCTTCATATTTGTGCATTTTCACTTTTTATGGACGAGCAATCCCCTTAAAATATTAGCAGGATAGAGTAGGATTAAAATTACCTAATAAATATTTTTATAAATTTTCATTAATATGAAAATACCGTAAGGTTTTCTTTAACCAAATATGTTTAGCCGCAAATAAAAGCCAGCCAAAGCCAACCAAAAACAATTGAGTGAACAATTAAAAGGCCTCTTGCAGGGGATCGTCTGGGGAAGTACCGCACCTTTGCCAGTTATTCATCCGCCAAGCAGTAATGTGCAAACATTACTGTGTTCCGGTCTGAAGGGCAATGTTACCAGCGGAATTACTGGCCATGACGAGTTTCAACAACTAACATCTCAGGGTGACAGGCGCAGTGCATTGTGTCAGATATGGGCAATCATGATGCTTACCATCAGGCACCTGATTTGCTCGTCTTGTTACTATCATAAAAAAAACTTTCTTCATATTTGTGTTATTAAATTTTGTATAAAAAACGAACTTCCCTTAAGTGGTTTTTAGGATAAGTATTGTTAGTTTATAATGTGTGTATTCCAATCACCCTGCATCTGAGTCATATTTATGTAGTTCAACAGTCATGGTATATGTTAAGTACATTTGTCTTCTCTAGAGCCAATGGTTATTAAGGCTGGATGTTGGTGAGTGACTGCATCAGTCAGTGAATCAGGTCTTCGATTTTTAGGGTTCCGTACCTCGAATAGGAAAAAAGGAACCTTTATAGGATCATTTCGATGTCCATCTGTCTGTCTGTCAAGACCCTTTTTCTCGGGAACGCGTATTTATCAAGTTGAAACTCATATCAACAATTCAAGTCCACGGTCCGTTGTGCTGTAAAAAATTAACTTGTAAGTAAATTTTACCGCGGCCATTTTACCGCGTTTTCACACTGTTCAACGGGCTATAAACCTCTAGTGTACTTACCGTTGGCTTAGCATCATGAAAAAAAGCCAGATCTTAACTAAAGAAAAAAAACCCGAACCGTAAAATAAAAAAATGTATTTACTACATGTTAGTACTACTCGTACATGCGGTATCTAGGAGTATGGAATCCTACAATAAGAATACTTACTAAGGTATGCCTTATCAATTTATTATATACAGAGATTGTTATTTTAACTAGCTTAAAAATCACGTTTTAATTTCTCGATAGCAATTATCTATTATGAAAAAACTGTATTGGTTGCTTTTGTTATGAAGGAGATTATGCAAAAATAGAGTGGAAATTGTACGGAACCCTATACAAATATTAGTACTGTATTGTTATTACAAAACATGCATACACGACTGCCTCGGTGGTGTAGTGGGCGCAAGCTTCGAGTAAGGGGTTCCTCAGGACAGGCAGTGAATATTGGATTTTTCCATTAGGAATAATCTCAATAACATCCTGGAGTCTGAAATTGTGCTCGAAACGGTAGATGGCAATAGGCTCGCCCCCTATTACATGGGACCAATAACATACTTAAAACATACCCAATTTCTGTAACATTTTCTTTAGTTTTAGGATAACTGGCAGAAAATGCTACACTAGCATTAGTTAGTCCTAGCGTTGTGCTGAATTATAAATAAATAAATACTGGCGAAATGTGGGTGGACCTACAATGGGACTGAGCCTCTGCTACCCCTTCGGGAAAAAGGCGTGATTGTATGTGATGTAATAGGGGGGCGAGCCCATTGCCATCTACCAGGCACAGTTCCAGACTTCAGGCAGTTATTGCGCGGAGTAGTGGTTCGCAAGCGCTACAGCAGATCATGCGGTCCCGAGTTTGAGCCAAGTTCAGTGTTATTGGATTTTTATTATGACAGTCTGAAACTGTGCCCCCTACATGGGACTTAAAAACATAACGGGCGAAGTGTGGGTGTACCTACAATGGGTTAGTCCATAGGTACACCTACAATAGCCTACCCCATCAGGAAAAAGGCGTGATGTTATGTACCCACAAGTTTGAGAACCGAATTCTGACGAAATAGTATGTTCTGTAGTAGTGACATCAAAATTTTTATATCTACCCTCTTTTTGTATTGACTACCATAGTTGGCTACTTAATGTAATATTGTTGGTTTTTTTAGTAATAAATGCTGTTAAACATCCTAATTGTTGATTTTCCGTTTGCACTTTGGTGGTGGTGGGTGGGTGAATTCACCCGGGTGAACAAAGTGGAAAATAAATAATTGTATCCTCAATTATTGATTCTACAAATTACAGCCCAGCAAATCTAAGAAGATCCGTTTGAGGTTTCGTCTTTTCAAGCTTTGAGAGAAAAGAGACAACTGTGCATAATCATGGATGGAATTATGAATTTTATCACAAAATGCAAAAAATGGCAAAATAAAAACTGTCAAACAGTACCTACTTCTTAGATTGGATGGGTTATAAGTTAGTGTCTATTGTTCACTCAGGTGAACATAGGCACCTTTTTAAAATTACTTTCGTGGACTAATTCACCCACATGGAACAAATTATTATTTTCTTCACATAAAGAAGAGGAAATAGGCCTTTATGTGCCATTTCTTTCTGTTTATTGAGCTGATCTTTTCTGCGATTTTCACGATGTTAACTTAAAAGTTAAAAAATTGAGTTGAAAACCATTTGTTATGACTGACTTTTATTTTTTCTCTTATAATGTTTGTGGCAAAAAAACTTATGTAATCCACAGTTATTAGACATCTCCATCTACTCCTTTCCTACTAAATTTCTTAAAATTATAACTCCCTATTAGGGGTAGACACAAACATTGGGCTTGGTGATATCCCATCCCAATCAAACTCTGCATTATACGCATATGACAAGCTACTCTCAAAATCTTCAAAGGTTTTCACATCTATTTCCTCAGTACTTTCATGTTTTCTCTTGTGACTTGCAAGTAAACATGGACGCATACATGAATAATCACATAGATCACATTTGTAACGTTTGACACCAGTATGTTTTGTTAAGTGGCACGCCATGCTTTCTTTTCTGCCTGTCGTGAATTCGCAAAACTCGCATTTTATTACTTGTCCTCGATGGACAACTGCGTTATGTCGTAGTATCGCGTAAATGTGTTTGCATGTGTAATCACAATGTTTACATTTGTATGGGTAATGCTTCTTTTGGTGAAGAGCGAGATAACACTTGAAATTAGTAGTAAAAGGGCAGTGCTTACAGCTCAATTCGTCTGCAGATTGACTGCGTGCGTTATGCAAAGCAATCTGATCTTTAGTTTTTGTTGAAAAGTCACAATTGATACATTTATAAGGCTTATTTTTGTCCGTATGATGTCTTTCGAAGTGCCGTTGTACAGAGGCCTTGTATTTCGATGAATAATCGCATTTTGTGCAATGAAATGGCTTTTCTTGACCTTCTGCTTTATTTACGGGTATGTGTTTCCAATCTACGCATTCGGTGTCTATCATGAATTTGTTAGATTTATCAAATTCTAACTGAGGTGAATACGGTCGTTTTGGGTATTCGTAATCATTGGCACTTGCAAGTTCTTCGTTAGTTGTATATTCGTTATTTAATGTACATATTTCAGATATTTTCTCATCACATTTAATTATACTTTTGTGATTAGCTTTACTATGCATATTGTAATCGCATAAGTGTTTTGTAGTAAAGTCACAATGCTTACATTTAATTTCGTTATCTGTAAAATACTTCTTTATATGCATATTTAATCTCCATTTATTTTTCGTGGCAAAATTGCAGTTTTCACACTTGAAATCCATATCTGAGGCTTCATTATGAATCTTTGCTTTGTGTCTAATGATGTGTCCATCAAATTTAGTCACATACGGACACTTATCACATTTAAATATTTCTTGTCTGTGTACTTTGCTATGTTTAATAATATTATGTCTTAAAGTTGTTGAAAATTCACAATCGTTGCAGTCAAATCGTTTCTTCGTATGCTTTCTTTTATGAGCCTTTAAATTGGATTTAAACATAGTGTTATAATCACATTTGTCACAGTTAAAAGTGACATTTTCTTCAGTATGTTGTAATTTATGTCTTTGCAACGAAAATGAGTATTTAGTCCTGTATGAGCAAACGTTACAAGATAGCGGTTTGTATGTGGTATGACTTAGCATGTGATTTTGTAGACTACTTTTGTTCGCAGTTTCATAATTGCACACATCGCATTTTAGCTGTGGAACACATGCAGCTTTCTGTTTTCTTGATCTCCTGTAAGAGATTGATGGATTATTAGGAAATAATACTTACTATGTTTATTTTCTAACACATTACAAAAAGGTGTACCAATACCTAAGGCGTTGCACCTACCAGTCAAATTATTTGTAATAGAAAGTATTACGAAATTGTAAAAAAATTCGACTTCTGATACAAAAATCTCTCAGCGGACTGGGTGTAGCAAAGGGGGCAATGTTTTATTAGGGAATAATTTCCTAGCCAAATGGCCAATACAAACATTTCTCCTGAAGAGGTCCTCTACACGAACCGGCCATAAAAAGTTGGGACATCAGGGTACGGGAGTCATCGAAATCGCACCCTCTTTGCTACCCCCAAACCAGAATTTTGAAGCCTTACAATATTCTCTGTCCTGAAGATTGCTCGAACGTCAGGGGCAGTTTTGCATCATGAATTTCTTCCTTCACGTCTTCTTCCACCTCGGTCTTCACCCAAACACTGTTGAATGATATGTCTAACATTTGCTCTTCATCATCCGACATTTTTTGCAGTGGCAGTGTTTACTGTTTATATTCAATCGCAAACTTTATTAAAGAGTAGGTAATGAATTAATAAATATATTTTAAATGTAATATGTAACTAGAAACCTAAATTTTAAAATAAAAGTATGGATATAATTCTACCCACAGAATAAAAAGAACATTTTAACCACAGATCACGACACGAGAACCACAGACGAAAACTATATCTTTTAGGAAACTTCAGTTTTATCACAGTATTACCATAGATAATACATATAAACTGGGTAACTGGGCCTCAATTCCGTACGGACACCTTAATTTTTCGACCATTCCGACACGACTGAGAGGCCGATACGATTATAACGCCAGAGTGGCCTAAGTGTCAATTCCGGAACATCAAATTACCAGTGTCACAAAGATCGCATTGGCCTGTCGTCGGAGTCGCGTCTTCTCGGAATGAACAGTGCTGCCAGTCAAAATCAATCATGTAAAAAATGTTGCCTGCAAAAAAACGGTAAAAGAAAAGACGCTATAATTAATTCAAAAATGCAAATATTTAGGATAGCCTGTGAAAATTTCAGCAAAGCACAGAACATGTCAAAGTCAGTAATACTGTCAGTCGAGTCGAGTGTAAATATTTACGAATTTAATAAATTAAAAATACACACAATCACTAGAAAGTTTTAGAAAAACGTAGTTTCTCGTCTCAACCTCCTAGCAATAGTATTCTGTGTATTCAACTCCCTAAGTAAAAGTGAAATACATAAACAGTTAATTCAGTAGAAAAATGTACTCAAATATTTATCTTCATAATATATATATCTCGCCAACCTGCCTGCCAAGCGTGGTAAGTATAGGCCAAGGCCCCCCAATGGGACCTATGTCTAGTAAACTTCTACGTCTGAGATGATGGTGATGATGATAATCAAGTCTTGACCCGAGATTCCTACCAGAACGAAATCCCGGGAATAATAACGCTTGTCATTAAATTGTATTATTGTTATTCTTTCAGAGAAGGTGCTGCGCCAGAGTACAGATAGAACTAGTTTTCCCAAAAATCTTACAATGGGCGTCCGCTTTGTATCCAAGAAATAGTCTATCGTTATAATAGAAGTAGGTACCTTGCAGATTAACAAGCTTACCTGGTGTAAGTCAAAACTGGATATTACAAATGATCAACAAAATGTTTAAAAGTGAGTATAAGTACCTACCCTTTTGTCTTGATTACTTATTAAGTCAAACAGTCAGATCTTGGAATTCTATGAAAAGAGATTAGTGTAAGATTCTGTTGTGGAAACTAATTATTGCCAGATTACCAGGCATGGGTACCAGATTTAGATTATTTTAGCATTGGACTGTGCTCTTCAACCCGCCTGCCTAATCAAATTTTATTTTATAAGTTCAAGTTCTTTATTTATAATAGAAAATGTTACAAGTCAACCTGCAAATAAATTTAAAATTCTTAACTTAAACTTTTACATTTAAAACATATATTATTCTGTTATATTTCCAGCGGATCCTTAAACTAAGAAAGAGCCTGTATCTTAGGGCCCAGAGATGTGATTTACAACTTTGTTAATTATGCTATACATACATACAGCATACAGTTACACTTTGTTCCCGATGGAGTAAGCAGACTATTTCTCTCCACTTGCTACAATCCTGACGTTCGGCTTTAAACATACATTCACGCCTTTCCCCGAAGGGGTAGGCAGAGGTGTACCCAGGACTCAGTCCCATAGTAGATACACCCACATTTCGCCAGTATGTTTTTGGTCCCATGTAACAGGGGGTGAGCCTATTGCCCTCTACTGGGCACAGTTCCAGACTCCAGGCAGTTATTGAGATAATACCTAATGGAAAAATCCTTATTTAACACTTTACCTGACCTGGGAATCGAACCCATGACCTCTTGATTGGCATTTGAGCATGCACCCTCTACGCCACTGAGGCAGTCTAAGTTAAATGCTGTAAGTCACAAGATATTTTATAGCGGTGTGTAACATAGATTGATTAGGTAAAATAACATAGAAAAAAAAACGGATTGATGATACTATAGTAAATTTTTGAAATTAGATTAGGTAACACAATGAATTATCGCTTTAGATCAGATGATAAATTTCATCATAAGTAATATTGGTTGAAGGGTTAGGTGTATAGTAGGCATGAAATAACACCATTAAACAATTCTGTCTTTATTCTTCGCAGATCAAGCTTGCAGTGTGGGACTGAATTCTAGTGCTCAAGGTTGACAACATACTCATAACACCTTTCTACTTTAAATTTCTCCTTCATGTTTTGTCAAAAGAAACTACTTATATAATATCAAGTTGATTAATGAATGATGTGGGGTCTGTAAATAATAATCTATGTAACAAGATAGAAATGAAATTCTCATAAATTATAATTTTTAATGTTCTGATTGAAGTTACATTCACAATAATTATAACATATAACATTTTATGTATATTCTTATATGTATGGTACCTATGGTTTTATAGCTGAATAAGGCTTGTTTTATTGTTCGACTGGTTGTTTTATTTTGTAACCCATGCTGTAACAAATAAACGAATTTTTACTTGTAATAAATGTGCCTATATTTATTTGAAGAACTTTTACCACATTTCTAATAGAAAAGTGATGAAGAATCCCAACTTATATAATAAATTGTATGCTTGTTACCTTTTCACGCTAAAACGACGGCACAAATTAGGATGAAATGTTATACATACATACATTCACGCCTTGTTCACGTTGGGGTATGCAGACTATTTTCCTCCACTTGCTACGACCCGGACATACAGCTCTCGCTTTGTCCACTTTTATGACATTCTTCATACATGCTCGTCTTAGAACAACATCAATTTGTTCATGAAATGTACGCCTAGGTCGACCCCTACCAATTTTACCATTCACACCAGTCTTATTTACAGCTCTTTTGTTAATCTCCTTTCATCCATCCTCTCCAAATGTCTGAACCACCTGAAAAAAAATTATAAGAAATATTATTTAGGCTAGCTTTGTTTAGGTGAGTGATGTACAACTGCTGTGGTCAGAATTGAAAAATCCAGGGCGCGATTTATCGATAGCATCAAAAGAGTGGCATAAAACCAAAGGCCATATGCACAGCAGTCATGGCGCTATGGGTAGAAATTCCTTGCATGGCGCTTATAAAAAATATTTTTATAAATGGATATATTAGACTAGGTAATAACTTATTATTATTATTTTTTACTTACCCTATTACTCTCAGACCACACTGACTATGTCCCGAAGATATTGACGATAGGGATGTTTGGTTATAAAATTATAAGTCTGATTTTCGTGTTTCCCATTTCATATTCACTATCCGGAAGGTCTTAGAAAGCGTCGACGCGGGCATTTTTTCTCTATTTCATGATAATTTACTCGTATTTGTATAGTAAATTTATTTTCAGCGCCTCATAAACGGCCATTTTAAGAGTAATTTCAAGGTTTCATCGAACTACCATTGAGCAACTGCTACTCAAAAGGTTCGGCTGCAAAATGGTCAGTCAATGGTAGTTTACGATAGAATCTATCATTGAAAAGCCGAAGTACTTGATGTCAAAATGGTTACAGAATTCGGTTAAAGTCAACCATCAATACGACATTGATCACCAGAGTCTTAGTGAATTGGGTTTATAATTATGCGAGCAATGACAGATCAAACGTGTTCATTCTGATTTCATCGGTTTTCCATTGGAGTTTTTAAAATGACATATAGACTCGCGTATTTCAAAAAAAGTGCCGATGATACACGATCGAAACACCATTGCGCTTATAGTACAATTTCAGAATTGGGCCCCTGGGTACTTGTATATGTGTTCTGTGGCCTGGTATTACTAAAAGTCACAGAATACAAAAGTGCATTCGTTTGTATCACTGAGCATATAATAGGTTTGTATTCTGTGAGTGCATCATAAAAAATCATAAAAAAACAGTTTAGTATCAAGCTGTAGAATATGATTGCTGATTGTGTTCAAAATTCAAAAACACTTGTTGGTTAATTTCCATCGTTTGATGTCCAATCTCCCAACGTGTTATTGGCAAAGTTGTGGTGTTAAAAACACTTTCACAAGCGTAGTACTAATTATAGTGATCTGTGTTCACAAGCCACAAATTAAAAATTGAATTGAATTGAACAGAAATCAAGAAAAAATAACAAAAATGTATACAGAAGTGGATGTTTTCGTCAGTAATTTCACGCTGATAGATCCTGAAATATATCAACTATGGATCGAGGGGTGTTCCTGTGAGTATGAACTTATTTTTATCATCAGATGAAACTCCCAAGATTATCGTAAAATTGCATAAGTTTTGTACTCTAGGTTTAATTTACATTCAAATCAAGATAGAGCATTATATTCACAACAAATAATTAACCGTTTTGAGTAATAAATTTCCCGAATTAAGCAAAATACGATGTCAATAAGTTCTAAAAATACCAATAAATTATAGCGAGCGAGGCGGTGTCCACTTTACACCAAAGGAGCGTTGCCAAACAGATGGTCGCACCTGTCGATCTAATAGCCAGCGACGTTTTGGATCATTACAGGTAAATTATTAAAAGAAAACTTGCTCATGAACTACTCTTTATATATTTTATTTTATTTTCTTAGGAAATTAACAGCTAGGTAGATACATAAGATATAACAGAATACATATTTGAAGGCCAACTACAAGTTTTCACAGATATCAGAATGTATATGTTATATATAAGTAGACAGAAAAGTATAATAATTTTATTTAAATGTATAAAATATACTTAATAAATTAATAATACATATTAAATTAAAGTAGATGTAAGAATACAAACTAAATCAAAGTAAATATTGCCACAGATGCATTTAAACTTTGCTGTAGATGTATTAAAGATATCTAGGTCTTTTGATATTGCATTGAAACACGTGCATGCCCTAACCAAGTAACTGTTACACCGATGACTTTTGTAGTGGTAGGCCTCTTTTGCAGGGGCCCGCCTGGGGAAGTACCACACCTTTGCCAGTTATTCATCCGCCAAGCAGTAATGTGCAAACATAACTGTGTTCCGGTATGAAGGGCAATGTTACCAGCGAAATTACTGGGCATGATGAGATTCAACAACTCATATCTCAGGGTGACAGGCGCAGTGCAGTGCTGCGCAGAATTTTGAATTTTAAAACACTGGGTGTCACTGTGTCTGATATGGGCAATCATGATGCTTACCATCAGGCACCTGATTTGCTCGTCTTGTCACTCACTATCATAAAAAAAAAAAAAAAAAAAAAAAAAAGATAAGTGCATATGTAACTTTTTTCGTTAAAATTTTTACAAGTAATAATTAAGCTTTTTTTTAAACGGTTTTATACCGACACAGCAGTCTATGTCTTCGCCTTAAAGATGAACCAGATATTGAAAGAGAGCGTAGGGCGTTGATGGTGAGGGCGAATATGTTGTCAATCCTTCTATACCAGCAGCCTATGGACAACATATACGCAAAGAGCCCTTAACTCCCTACGTGTGCAATATAATAATGCCTTCAGGGCGCTGATGCGGCTGCCACGCTTCTGCAGCGCATCATCCATGTTTATGGCGGCGCGCACGGATGGATTTGCTGCTATCATGCGCAAAAAAGTAGCGTCGCTCTTGAGTAGAGTGCGTGGTAGCGGCAACAGCATCCTGAAGGTCATCACAGACAAGTGGGACTGCCCTATGTTGAGGCACCACGTTCAGGTGCTGATCAGGTAGGTTATCCTGCATGATCGGGACCTGAACGTGTAGTTTTTTACATATTGCCTATTATCACCTACCCAACCTTAAGCCCTTAATAATAATAATAATAATAATAATAATATAATAATAATTTGTAATAATAATGATAATTTTAATTTTAATGTAAATGTAACTAACAAATGGATCATAGTTGTCTATAATAAATAAAATTTGATTTGATTTGATTGATATGTCTTCTTTCAGGACATTCGCACTACTTGAAAGATTAATGACAGTCCCGTCGAAATTATCAGAACAAATGATATTTCAAATAGATGAACCAACCAAACAGATGCTCATTGAAAAGTAAGTTATTATCATATGTAAAAGTAATATAATAGTATCATGTAAAAGTTATTATTCTATATTTGTAGTGGTAGGCCTCTTTAGCAGGGGGCCGCCTGGAGGAGTACCACACCTTTGCCAGCTATTCATCCGCCAAGCAGTAATGTGCTAACATTACTGTGTTCCGGTATGAAGGGTAATGTTACCAGCGAAATTACTGGGCATGAAGAGATTCAACAACTCTCTGGGTGACAGGTGCAGTGCAGTGCCGTGCAGAATTTTGTGTTTTAAAACACTGTGTGGCACTGTGTCTGATATGGGCAATCATGATGCTTACCATCAGGCACCTGATTTGCTCGTCTTGTCATTCATTATCATAAAAAAAAATGGTCATCTGGTCCCAAACTAGGCTAGAAGCCTGTACTATGGTAACCAGATGACTGATATACATACTTCTATAAGCTTATAACACCCAGACACAAATCAAACAGACATGTTCATGCACACAAATGTTTGACCTGGCCGGGGATCGAAGCCAGGACCTGCGGCACAGAGAGCAGAGTTACTACCATCTGAGCCAATGAGGCTGTCATATACATGTGTATATAAACATTATAATACTTACACATTAAATAATAAAATTGATGGTTGCAGGTATTATGATTTGGATGATACCGTGATCAGAGAATTATTGGGCAGAAAACTGTCTTCCAGACAAAGGAAGGATTTGGATGAGGTAAGTTCATTTTCACTAATAATAGTAGCACGAGGGGCTAAAGGGATCTATTGTATAGCTCGGTAGTTTTACTGACGAGCTTTAGCGAGGGAGTCAATAGAAACAGAGTTATAATCGGTTTTAGTGCCGCGTGTTACACTTTACTTTGCACTACAATTATGAGAAAATTAAATTATAAATTTCATCAAAACATTTTGCCTGCCTCGGTGGCGTCGAGGGCGCATGCTCGACTGCCAATCAAGAGGTCCCGGGTTCGATCCCCAGGTCAGGCATAGTGTTAAATATTGGATTTTTCCATTAGGAATTATCTCAATAACTGCCTGGAGTCTGGAACTGTGCCCGGTAGATGGCACTCGCCCCCTATTACACGGGACCAATAACATACTGGCGAAATGTGGGTGTATCTACTATGGGAAAAGGCGTGAATGTATGTTGTGTTTAAAACATTTTGGCTAATACCCTATACATAATGTGTCAATAAAAAAAAAACTAATCTTTGGTAACAGACAAAAATTAAAAGAAAATTTACTTGACTTAAAATCCCCTAGAGGTTGAAAAATTATTATACCCAACAATGACGGACTTTTTGAGCAAGAGATGTTAAAATACTGTATAATAGGGCCACTTCTTTCTCATCTGTTGGGAGCCGTGAGACCTAGCAGAAGGGGATTTTTTTTTATGATAGTGAGTGACAAGACAAGCAAATCAGGTGCCTGATGGTAAGCATCATGATTGCCCATATCAGACACAGTGCCACCCAGTGTTTTACAATTCAAAATTATGCGCGGCAATGCACTGCGCCTGTCACCCTGAGATATGACTTGTTGAATCTCATCATGACCAGTAATTTCGCTGGTAACATTACCCTTCAGACCGGAACACAGTAATGTTTGCACATTACTGCTTGGCAGATGAATAACTGGCAAACGTGTGGTACTTACCCAGGCAGCCCCCTGCATAGGAGGCCTACCACTACAATCTACAACAATATTATGGGATATTAGAAGAGTGTGCAGCAGTGCTCTACGGCACCAAGTATTCCAACTACTGCGATCACCAAGCCGCACAACAAGCGTAGTGATTACTGCAAAATTATTTGGTGTCCATATGAATAGTTTATGCCGTCCTATGGGGGAGGCCTATGTTCAGCAGTGGACGTCTCCCGGCTGATGATGATGATTATTATTGTAGGTGGCAGATCGTTCCGGCGCACCTTTAAGGTGCTGCAGGCGTCAGTTTGACAATGTCAGGAGGGTGTTTAAAGCCGTGGAAGAGGCGCCAGGGAATGTGGTCTCTAACATCCGTGCTGCTTTCTTATTGCCCGAGAGATTGGCCAAGTAAGTTATATGTACCTAATTTATTTATTTATTTACTTTAATTAAAACGGTTACACACCAATTACATTAATTAAAGTTACATTAAATTTAAGAATTAAATAAATATGAAATAAAATGTCAAACTAAATATTTAAAATATTAATATGTAATAATTGATCATTATACATATTATAGTATAATATTAGAGATATATAATATATTATACTCAATTAATTCAAATTGCTTTTGTAAGTAGGGATGCGCCAGTCCGATCCGATTTTATCGAATATCGGATCGAAGGGGGCCATCCATAAATTACGTCATATGAATTTCATGATTTTTATATATCCAATATTACTGTTTTTTTTTGTTTTTTTATAGGTATATTGAATAGCTAAACTTATAATAATAATTATAATTATGAAAAAAAAAAATGGTTTAAAATCGTTCAATATTTTTATTTTCATTTTTATTTATTTAATTAAAACTGTTACACACCAATTACATTAATTAAAGTTACATTAAATTTAAGAATAAAATATTTACAAAATAAAATGTCACACAAAATAATTAAAATAATAACATTAAAACATATTAAACAATAAAATTAGACAAAAAAATAATAATAATAAAATTGATCATAAAAAAAAATACAATGATCAATAATGCGATCTTTCGGATCGATCCTTTGAATATCGGATCAATGAATGCAATCCGATCCGTGGATCAGATCGATCCGGCGGGGGGGTATTACAAACATGCAATCGCGTAACAACAGCAGTAAATTTTCCTCATTTTTTGTTTGCCGTTTGACAGCAGACATTTAGCAATTAAACGCTTTCCACACTTCTGCTGTTCGTAATAAGGGGGCGGATCCCATAAGAGGGGCTATTGGCGTTCTTCATAATCACCAGTCGTTATCAGGCTTAAGTCTTTGTGTTTTGTGGTTTGAATTAGTTACAAAGACGTTTTACCTTTCTAACAAGACTGTGCACTGTCAAATTTGGAGGAGAGAAAAGGAAAAGGATAGACACTGCGAGTGGTTCTCACTCGGGACCGACACAGTGCACAGTCTACTTAGTAAGTTTATCATAATGTCTTCGGTTAGTAACCGGACTTTGACATTTGTAGTTAATGTCAAATCAAGATAATAGTCACTAAAGTGATATTCACCAAGAATGCCAATAGCCCCACTGATCCAGAATATCGGATCGAGATTAAAAAAGCACATCTCTATTTGGAAGTTGGCACTGATTGATTATAATAATTTTAAGATATATGTTTGTTTCTAGAAAATATGGCGCGGTTGTTTTCATAGCGTGCATGCGATTTGAAACGGCGAAGAGGAAATTGCAATATTTGTCTTTCAACGATTTTTTTCATTGCGCGCAAGTAAGTATTACAAGTAAGTTTTTGTAGTGGTAGGCCTCTTTTGCAGGGGGCCGCCTGGGGAAGTTCCACACCTTTACCAGTTATTCATCCGCCAAGCAGTAATGTGCAAACATTACTGTGTTCCGGTCTGAAGGGCAATGTTACCAGCGAAATTACTGGCCATGATGAGATTCAACAACTCATATCTCAGGGTGACAGGCGCAGTGCAGTGCCGCGCAGAATTTTGAATTTTAAAACAGTGGGTGGCACTGTGTCTGATATGGGCAATCATGTTGCTTACCATCAGGCACCTGATTTGCTCGTCTTGTTACTCACTATAATAAAAAAAAAATTAAACAAAAAAAAAAGTTATTCAAGGTAAAAAAAACACAGACCAAAAAGCGAATAAGCCATACAGGGAGGTAATGTAGCCAGTTTTTGGGCACCCTATCTGCTATATTGACTACTGTTGAATAAATTAGTGAACGAAGCGAAAGTTGTATGTCAGGATCGTAGCAAGTGGAGGGAAATAGTCTCTGCCTACCCCACCGGGAACAAGGCTTGACTGTATGTATGTATGTATGTATGAATAAATTATTAAAACTGAAAAAAAAGATATCTGTACATCTTACTATCCTACTTCTTGCTTATTTATACTTATAATTTCAGTAGAATGTAAAAAAAATACGTTAACATGTGAACAAAGCGATAACGAGTTCTAACTCGACTCCAGCGCCATCTAGATGGCACAAAGGAAACACCGCTAGTGCTGTTTTTGTGTGTATGTTTGTTACTCTTTCACGCTAAAACTACTGAACCGATTGGGCTGAAATTCGGTATGTAGATAGTTTAGACCCTGGAATAACAGGTAGGGTAATTTATATCTCGATATTCCCGCGGGAACGATATCTACGCGGGTAAAACCACAGGACCCAGCTAGTATTATTATAAAACAAGTTTTTTTTTTTATGATAGTGAGTGACAAGACGAGCAAATCAGGTGCCTGATGGTAAGCATCATGATTGCCCATATCAGACACAGTGGCCACCCAGTGTTTTAATATTCAAATTCTGCGCGGCACTACCCTGCGCCTGTCACCCTGAGATATGAGTTGTTGAATCTCATCATGCCCAGTAATTTCGCTGGTAACATTGCCCTTCACACCGGAACACAGTAATGTTTGCACATTACTGCTTGGCGGATGAATAACTGGCAAAGGTGTGGTACTTCCCCAGGCGGGCCCCTGCTAAAGAGGCCTACCACTATAAGTATTGTTAACGGCATTGCTAATCGTTTCATATTTTAACTGTCCTTTTCCACCTTTTATTTGCAGGTTGTCTGCAATAAATTGCCCAATGCGATAAGACCTCCGGTTGTTTACCGTGATATTTTGTCAAACTCAAACTCAAAAAGATTTATTCAAATAGGTCATAATCTGACATTTTTGCACGTCAATGAAGATAAACAGTACTGAGTCTACCGTGCGTTCGGAAAGATACCTCTACAAGAAGAACGCACAAGAAACTTGTAGGGCTTAATTTTTTCAACAGATAGTTTTACAATATTTGGTTTGGTTACATTCGTTTCTTTGAAGGTGCCGCGAGGCGGCAATGCAGAAGTTTCCAGGCATCTTTGTCCTCTATGTACTGGTTGACTTTATAATAAGCCTTCTTTAGTAAAGTAGATTTTATATAGGTTTTGAATTTACCCTCTGAGAGCCCAGTTATCTCTTTTGGCATTTTATTATAGAAACGTACACCATTTCCTAAGAATGTCTTATTATTTGTTTTAGATAATCTAAAGCTAGGTACAGCTATTTAGTCTTTATTCCTAGTATTAAAATTATGAAGGTCATTATTTACTTTGAATTTATGTAAATTTTTACGCACATACATGATGTTCTCATAAATGTATAAGGATGGTAGGGTCAGTATGTTTATTTCTTTAAATAATTCCCTCAGGGATTCGCGTGGACGCATCTCATAGATGGCACGAATCGCACGTTTCTGTAGTATAAAGATAGTTTCTATATCTGCAGCTGCCCCCCACAACAGAATCCCATAAGACATCAAACTATGGAAATATGCAAAGCTACAGCTATTTTGTCTTTATTCGTAGTAATGTATGGGTCGTTTTTGTTGTTTTTGATGTTATAAATGAGCTATTGTGTATAATTACAGGCGATAATGTCTAGTTGGACGTACAGTTGTACGGGCCCAGAGTATTACGACACGGAGATGGACAGAGAGTTTCTACTGGAGCTGCGAGATCTGAGGATATTGTTGGACAAGGAGAAGGAACACAAACAGTGAGATATATATCATAACTTATCAAATTTAATTATTATTTATTTTATTTATTTATTTATTAAGGGCAACCAACAAATAAGCAACTATCACATATACAAAAATATAATAATATGGGACAACTTCTACACACGGTCATCTGGTCCCAAACTAGGCTAGAAGCCTGTACTATGGTAACCAGATGACTGATATACATACTTATATAAGCTTATAACAACCAAACACAGATCAAACAGACATGTTCATGCACACAAATGTTTGACCTGGCCGGGGATCGAACCCGGGGCCTGCGGCACAGAAAGCAGAGTTACTAACATCTGTGCTAACGAGGCTGTCAAAATAGTTACACAAAACATAATATAACATACATTCACGCCTTTTTCCCGAAGGGGTAGGCAGAGGTGTACCCAGGACTCAGTCCCATAGTAGATACACCCACATTTCGCCAGTATGTTATTGGTCCCATGTAATAGGGGGCGAGCCTATTGCCATCTACCGGGCACAGTTCCATACTCCAGGCAGTTATTAAGATAATTCCTAATGGAAAAATCCAATATTTAACACTGCCTGACCTGGGGATCGAACCCGAGACCTCTTGATTGGCAGTCGAGCATGCGCCCTCTACGCCACCGAGGCAGTCGTCGTCGTCTATATGATAAATAAATAATAATATAATTCATATTATATACTTAGATATTATTATAATAATAGGTTATACATTATAAGCATACAAATTATATACATACATACATATTACAAAATATTTAATAATAATAATAAATAATAATAATAATAAATAGTTTATTTTTCAAAAATAATAGGTACAAAATTGCATTATAGCTTAACTAATTAATCCTAAACTTTCTATGATAAACAACAAGTGATAATGATAAGTAAGTTTAACATTAAGAAAATAACAAACATTGAAGTACTCTTCAGGCTATAATGTGTGAACACTAGCCCCCACACTAGGATACCCTGTGTCGTGGGCGCTAGTCTCTTCCCTAGTAATTTCAAAACCTTAAAGATTATGTTTAGGTAGGTGAGAGTAGATAACATCTTTCTTTAATCGCTAAAGCAGTTAATTTACGAGTATATAGACAGGAAAGTTAAGTCAGTCAGTAAGTTGGTACAATAAATAAAGTAGCTTATAAGTAATTGTAACAAAATAAATTTATATCTAGTATTATGCTCCTATATTTGTTACAGTTAAGAATAGACGAAAAAATAAACGGTACTAATTCTAAGTTCATACAATAATTGTAGGGTAGGTAGCTGTTAAGGCTACCCACAGATTTATTACTAATAGTAGATGTTAGGGTAATGTGCTCCATACAACATCGATGTAAATATATATTATATAATTTAATATAATTTCGGTACCTAGTAATTATAGTTTGAGAAAATAATAAAATTATGATTACACTGGCAGTAAGTTAGACATAGCATTGGTATTATTAGCCAAAAAGAATTGCGGTGAGTCGTGGTTCATAAGACTACGAGGTAAAATAGTATTTATAACTTCCACACACTACCATCTGGTCAAAACTAGGCTAGAAGCTTACACTATGGTAACCAGATGACTGTTATACATACTTATATAAGCTTATAACACCCAGACATAGATCAAAACAGACATGTTCATGCACACAAATGTTTGAGCCGGCCGGGGATCGAAACCGGGGCCTATGGCACAGAGCAGAGTTACTACCTGTGTATCTGTGTCATCGAGGCGGTCAAAATTATTAATTTGCATGATGCATGATGAGAGTAATTATTAGTTAGGTAGGTATATACCTACTTATTAGTGCCATCGCCTTCCCCACGTTCATCCGATACATACAAGCAACGCATTCGGGCATTGCGAGGCGACTGACGGCTGCTGGCCGCCGCTGGCGACTAATGACTAATGACTATAGTACCAGGTTAGTTAAGTCTCTTTGCATGTGTGAGTATCTATACAATATGAGAGCAACATGATATAGACCTAGTCAGTACGTGATGTTTAGAATGTTATAATAATAATCATATCATTATGATCTAACTAGTATGAAATAATGTATAAAATTATTAATTGTGTGTACTTGTGTGTAAATTAAAAATATTAAGTGTATATAAAAACTGTTATCAAGTTTTATAGCTATCAGTCTGGTTTTAAATAAATAACTAAGATCTATTAATTAAGACCTATACTAGCGACTTTTCTCCCTTGGGATATTCTTTGTTATTCCTTGTCTACATAATAATGAATATTTGTAGAAAATACCTAGATACCCTTCCTTGCGAAGGGCCAAAACTGGGTATCGATGAGTGACTGTGTCAGTCAGTCAGTAAATCAAGCAGGGCTTGAATTTTATTAATAAGTATAGTAATAAATATACATAATATCAATTGCCCAACTTTTCCCACGCGGAATTCTGTGGCTGGAATGGATTGTGTTTGTGTGTTAGTGAGTGAGTGAGGGGGTGAGTGAGTGTACATTCGAGAGTGAAAGCGCGAGCGCCTGTATGTGTGTGGGTGAATTGTGGTGGGGGTGTGTGCGTGAGTGTATGGACGTCTGTGTAGTATGTTAGGGTGTGTGTGGTTGGAGTATATGGACGTCTGTGTAGTACGTTGGTGTGTGTGTGTGTGTACCATGTCACTTTAGAATTTTAAGTACTTCTTCAGTTTCTTTATAATTTAGGGTGAGTAGCCAGTTTCTAATTTTTATTTTACACGACTTTTTGAGACAATTTACGATGTTATGTTCTTTGTTGACTTTTGTATATAGATAAGGTTCTAAGAATGCAGGTGCTCTTCGTGCAAAACTGGTTTTCCTTCGCGGGGCAGACCATGTCATTGTACGTTGTGATCTTGTTGACACTTGATGGCAGAACAACGCTGTTTTGTGGAACCGCAGTAGCATGGCATTTATGAAGATTTGTCGCACACGAAGTACCTTACACTCCGAGTAGAGAGAGTCAGTGCTATATCGCCATGGCTTTTTGTAGGATATTTTTAATATAGCTCGTTGTGCGCGTTCCAATTTAATTAAATGTGTACCATAGGCAGCACCCCAAACTACCACACAGTATGTTAGGATGGATAAACATAGTGCATTGTACACAAGTTGTATGGTGAGTTTATCACCGACCGCACCGAGGCGCTTAAAAATGTACTTAAGTTTTCGAACCCTACCGTTTAACACGTCTATTTGGTTTTTCCATGTGAGTTTGTCATCCAGTATTACACCAAGATATTTTAAGGAGGAAACGTGTTCAAGGGGTTTACATTCGCAGCACGTTGAGTTTTTGCAGTTATGTACCACTATGTTTATGGGCTGCTTTGGTGATGTACGCTGTGAGATGTTAAATGTTAGAAATTTAGTCTTTGATACATTCAGTGTGAGTAAGTTTGTCTGCAGCCATTTTGACACTTGGGTCATACCAGTTTGGGCAAAATCAGCAACAGATTCCCAATTGTCTCCATGGAATATCAGAGCAGTGTCATCCGCAAAAGCGAGCGTTTCTGCATTTTGTAGATTCAGGTTGCTAATATCATTAATGTATATTAAAAATAAGGTAGGTCCGAGGACACTACCTTGCGGGACACCAAAATTTATTTCTGCGTAGCCACTACAGTGTTCACCCACCATTACTTTTTGTGTACGGTTCGTAAAGTAGGACGTGAACCACTGTAGTGCCACTCCACGTATACCCAGCGCTTCCATCTTCTTTAGTAGTAGAGGTCGAGAAACCGTGTCGAACGCTTTTGCGAGATCGAGGAAAACGCCGATACATTTTTGCCCTGAATCAAGTCTTTCCGAGAGACAGTTGATCATGTGAGCAACGGCATCTTCCGTCGATCTGCCACGACGAAAGCCGAATTGATTCTCAGCCAATAGCTTGTTTGATTCCAAAAATGAGAGCAATCTCTTGTTAACAACTTTTTCTATTATTTTCGATATTGTTGTTAGTAAGGATATCGGCCGATAATTGTTTACGGAAAGTGGGTCACCTGATTTGAAGATGGGAAAAACATTTGCGATTTTAAGACATGCTGGCATTTTTCCCGAGGATATGCTCAAATTGCACAAGTGCGCCAAAGGAACAGAAATAACATCTTTACATTTCTTCAGTATGTCGTTGCTGATGCCATCATATTCCGGAGCAGATTTTGGTTTAAGGGTTTCTATAATTTTAATGATTTCGAATTCATTGGTCGGGGTCAAGTACAAAGACTGTACGGGAGGTGCATTACTAGGTGCAAATGTTTGAGCTAGCATTTCTTCTGTCGTGTTGAGATTTTGTAGGATCCTGTTTGCTAAATCACCTCCAACAGATGTGAAAAATGCGTTAGTGTTTTGTAGTGAGTGATTTGGTGAGGATGCAACATTTAGGATAGCAGAATTCGATGTTTTATTGGAGCCAATATTGCAGATTTCTTTTACCGCATTCCATGTTTTTTTGCTATCCCCTCTGCTGTTGACTAATGTGGATCTATCATGCTCGATTTTTAAGTTCTGCAGAATATTATTACAGTGGTTTCTATAAACCTTGTATTCCACTTGAAGTTCCTCGTTTTTCAGTTGCTTCCTCGCACGCATATGTAGTGTATCTCTTCGCTCAATACATCTTAGTAATCCTTTGGTAATCCAAGGCTTCCGAATGTGTTTTGAATTACGAACAGCTGTAATAATTTTGCTATCTTACATTCGACATTGTTTCAATGAATGACTCAAATGCCATATCAACGTCATTAATTTCATATAGACCATTCCAGTTATAGGCTTGTAAGTTATATACTATTGCCTCATATTTGAGTTTCGTAATTGTTTTATTTGAGGCAGGTGATGGACTGTCAAAGGATTTGTCTACGCCAATAATAACTGCGTCGTGGTCAGTTATACCAGCCGCACAGATAACGACTCTTGAGTTATGGCTGCTTTTTATTAGGGCATGATCCAGACATGTTTGTCCATGTGTAGGTGTTATGTGTCCTGGTATGAATCCATAATGTGCCACTAGGTCAAGGTATATTTCTGATCTGTTGTCTATTGAGTTTGTGCCAATGTCAATGTTTATGTCTCCTGTTATTATGATATTTTCACTTTTGGTGTCTTGTATTGTAGATTCAAGTGAGTTTAAGAAACCGGTGATATCAGCTTGTGATGAAGATCGATAAAGGCATACAACGCTATAACTATCATTTACAGTGGCTATTATGCAGTTAGAGTCTTTGAAAATGGGTTCGCGTATATCAACTTGTAAATCAATCTTTGAATAGATGACAATGCCGTCACATTTATTCAAGTATGTAAGAGATTTATGACAAATATAGTGGTCAAGCGATAATTCAGGGGTATTCTCATCAAGCCAACACTCTGTTAATACAATAAGGTCAGGGAGAAATCTGAGTGTCGAGAGAAGCACTATCAATTTATCAAAGTTTTTCCTTATACTACGTATATTTTGTGTAAGCACTGTTATTTGATTAGAAGGATCACCAATATTTTTAATACATAAGCCTGGATCAAAGACATGAAAGTTGTCAATAAGATTTGTTATTTAGATATGTTGATTTATGTAACACGTTGAATATGGGATAATAATATCTATTTTTTTTTATTTCAGCCTGATTTGTATGAGATTGAAGCCGAAATTATTGGAAAAATCATATCAAGAGTTGGAACTCAATTTTAGGTAGTAGATATGTTTTCTATTATTATTTATTTGATTTCTTTTATATTTTTGTATCTTTATATTTGTGAAATTTTGACTTTAATGATTAATTTTAGTGTAAAAACTGACATTGCATGCTTCATTAGGCAGAATACATTGAGACTATTTTAAGGAACTAAATTTTAGGTAGGTATATTATTGGATTGTTCCACCCTGCCGAGCCCCCACCAAGCCGCCCCACTGGTGGGGCATAGTGGAATGCTATAAATTTATTAGCGGAATATGCCCCACTAAGTTGACTCGGTGGGGCACGCAAAAAGCCGAGTGCAATTTGCCCCACCAGGGTTATCACATTACTGTTTTATATAAAAAATAGCTGACCCGGCAAACATTTTGCACTAAAAATTCTTTTTAGATATTATTTTAGTAGAAAAAAATTTATAAATAATTGTAAGTACGTGAGGATGTCGTGTATGAGTGGAATAAGCATGGAGCGCTGTAAACATATCGCTATTCAAAAATAGGGGATGGATGGAAGAAGGTAGAAAATTAAGGGTTGTATGTATTTTTTAATGGCACATCATAAAAAAGAAATAAAAAATTCTGCCAGAAAAATAAAAAAAAATTTTGGGGTGGGCCACCCTTATCACTTATGCCCGGTTCCTATAAACATGAAACGGTGCGTTTTACCTACGGACAGTTAAATATGCTACCAGGCGTAAGTGCAAACCGTTTCTATAACAAACGTCTCGTAGGTTGAACTACCAACAGTTCGTTACTGACGGATGGAAGGTTACCATATACGCTCCGTATCAGCTATGTATGGAAATGACACTCTGTGGTGTTTCCATAACTTTTTTCAATCTGTCAAACTTACCATCCGTACAAAACTTGTCTACCGGTCGATTTTGGTCGGTTTTGTTGTACCGACGGATTCTTTAGAATTTAAAACATAAAAATAATACATGTCAAGAGGTCCCGGGTTCGATCCTCAGGTCAGGCAATGTTAAATATTGGATTTTTCCATTAGGAATTATCTCAATAACTGCCTGGAGTCTGGAACTGTGCCCGCTAGATGGCAATAGGCTCGCCCCCTATTACATGGGACCAATAACATACTGGCGAAATGTGGGTGTATCTACTATGGGACTGAGTCCTGGGTACACCTCTGCCTACCCCTTCGGGAAAAAAAAGGCGTGAATGTATGTTTTCTAGTTAACATAATAAATGTCTACTTAAGAATGTGATCAAGAAATTATGATTTATCTACTACTAGATTTAACGATCGATATGAATGTAAATAATTACGCAACTTGATAGAATTTACAAGCAAAGAGTGAATGATAAATTATGATATATTTAATTATAATAATTATTTCAACTCATTTCGGCAAGATAAATTTTCTGAGCAAGAGGTACTTGAAATAAGTAATAAATATACCTACGAATAAGAATAAAACGGGCCTGAATTGCATACTGGGTAATAGGCTTAGTTTTAATTGTAATCTGAAACTTACTAAGGTAGAAGATAAACACTTGTGGCTTTACAATACTTTATATTTATTATTATACACTTCACACTCAAGCACTGTTTAGTTTATATACGATAAGTAATAAGGTATTTTCTTTATTTTCTTCTGTAACTGTCTAATTTATAAAAAATTCTTCGCCGCCTTCTTATTATTAATTTTCTACAGGTAAATTGCGTAATTGCCTTCTAGTAGCCCATCTTTCCATTTGCCTATGGAAAAATGATATTAATGTACTATAACGTCGATGGCCTGGAATACTTATTTATTTTCGCTTTACGCTCTAAACTTATAATTAGACTTTATTATTTTTTCTTGAGAATTAACAAAATATTATTATCACATTTTAATTTTTTCATAAATGTGGCGCGCGCCATAAGATAGCGCTGGCGTTTCGTTTCACCGAAACAATTATTAGCAAATGGCAAATATACCATAATAAAAAATTATTATAAATTATTAATCTAATATCAAAATTCAAAATACAGCAAAAATTATTTTAATATGGTTTTATATTCATTTTATTTAAATTATAACGTATTATTATTTTATGAAAACACCGTATTGAAAATCCACAAATCGAATTTTAATTCAATAACGAAACGCTAAAAGAACCATCGGTTATCTGTGAACGGGTTATTGTTCGTTGCTGGTAGGAGAGTTAAAAATTTTGTGAAACACTATGAAACTACCCGTTATTGGTAGGTGAAAACGAGTCGTAGCTCTTATACAATGACGCTCCGTTGGTTATAGGAACCGGGCATTAGAGTTTAATATATATTATTAATTATTTTTTTATGATAGTGAGTAACAAGACGAACAAATCAGGTGCCTGATGGTAAGCATCATGAGTGCCCATATCAGACACAGTGCCACCCAGTGTTTTAATATTCTAAATTCTGCCCGGCACTGCACTGCGCCTGTCACCGTGAGATATTAGTCGTTGAAACTCGTCATGGCCAGTAATTTCGCTGGTAACATTGCCCTTCAGACCGGAACACAGTAATGTTTGCACATTACTACTTGGCGGATGAATAACTGGCAAAGGTGTGGTACTTCCCCAGGCGGGCCTCTGCAAAAGAGGCCTACCACTACAAAAATTAATGCCATGTTTTTTTTTGTATGTTTTAGACTATACACCCGCGCCCTGGTCGGGCTGGCTTGTAATCTGCACAGAGGAAGGGAACTGAGGTCTCTTTTCATTGATTTACTTGAAAGGTAAATATTATCATAAAGATATGTAATACCTCGGACTGCCTCCGTGGCGTAGAGAGCGCATGCTCGACTGCCAATCAAGAGGTTCCGGGTTCGATCCCCAGGTCAGGCAGTGTTAAATATTGGATTTTTCCATTGGGAATTATCTCAATAACTGCCTGGAGTCTGGAAGTGTGCCCGGTAGATGGCAATAGGCTCGCCCCCTATTACATGGGACCAATAACATACTGGCGAAATGTGGGTGTATCTTCTATGGGACTGAGTCCTGGGTACACCTCTGCCTACCCCTTCGAAAAAAGGCGTGAATGTATGTTATGATATGTAATAGTATTCCTCATCTCAGGGTTGAAATAGTACTATAATGAAATAGTATTAGTTAAATCATTTGAAATCACAGCATATTTCCAACATTTAATGACGTTATTCGGAATGAGACACTAGTTATCTAGGTTCCTGATTATATTTCAATCCAAAATAGAAGTACTATGGACTGAAATATGATAAAAATCCAAAAATATAGGTATTTTCAAATATAACTCCAAATTATAAGTATTTTAGACTAAAATATAATTAGGAACCTAGATAACTAGTGTCTCATTACGAATACATACATACATAGATATAGTCACGCCCTGTTCCCGTTGGGGTAGGCAGAGACTATTTCTTTCCACTTGCTACGATCCTGACATACAACTTTCGCTTCTTCCACTTTCATGACATTCTTCATGCATGCTCGTCGGTTGTTGGTACTTTAGACCTGGCCTTTCCTTAAGATAACATCAACTTGTTCATGAAAGGTATTATTACGTTCCGAATAACGTCATTAAATGTTGATAATATGCTCTGATTTCAACTGATTTGACTACAAACCAACCGGCAAACCAACCTAATCTTGTATAGATAAAAAATGAATTGCTGTTCGTCAGTCTCGCTAAACCTCGAAAACGCTGGACCGATGTAGCTAATTTTGGTTTTGAAATATTTGTAGACATCCAGAGAAGGTTTTTTTCATCCGGGCGAAGCCGGGGCGGGTCAGCTAGTTGATATATCAATTTAATTTAATTGAGTTTGACAATAATATTATAATGTTAAAAATATATAATGTTAATTAATAATTATAATTAAGACTTTTGTTTGTAGATGTATCGAGCCGTTGAGACTGGGATCTTGGCCTAAAACGGATTTGGCTCAATTTTTGTGCGCGTACGAGCAATGCGCGCTACAAATGGATGTTTTAAGGTAAAATGATACTCAATAATAGAAATTGTTCATCATAATCATCAGCCGGGAGACGTCCACTGCTGAACATAGGCCTCCCCCATAGAACGCTATAAACTATTCATATGGAGGGGATTTTGGCATTCAATATTATTGTTAAAATTAACAGGGACATATCAATATAACCATACATGCTTATACAAAAATGTCTGTGCTTGGGATTGAACCCGGGACATGCTCAGAAGGCAGAATTACCAACAAAGCCGTTAGCTTAGACAGTTTTAGGAGCGGTCTAAGATAATTCCTCCTCTCGCTCGCACATACCCATATTTTTGAAGATAAAAAAAATACTACATGTAATTACGTAAAATAAAGACAACTAGGTTCTAGAAAATAACAATACAAAGATTCAGTAAAAAATCCAATTTAAAACAAACGAGTCTTCAGTGTCTTTTTTATTCTAGGATTTTTTTTCTCTATGCAGGTTTTTATATATGAAAACTTATTTGGATTAAATTGGATTTTTTACTGAATATTTGTATTGTTATTTTCTAGAACCTAGTTGTCTTTATTTAACGTAATTACATTTTTTTTCTGTATATCTTCAAAAATGTGGGTACGTGCGTGCGAGAGGGAAAATTATCTTAGGCCGCTCCTTAAACTGTCTAAGCTAATAGTTTTGTTGGTAATAATTCTGCCTTCTGAGCAGGTTCCGGGTTCGATCCCCAGCACAGACATTTTCGTATAAGCATGTATGGTTATGTTGATTTGTCCCTGTGTGTTGAATATACTAGTACTGTGCCCCGCGGTTTCACCCGCGTAGTCTTCGTTCCCGCGGGAATATCGGGATAACAAGTACCCTATGTGTTATTCCAGGGTCTAAACTATCTATATACCGAATTTCAGCTCAATCGGTTCAGTAGTAATGGCGTGAAAGAGTAACAAACACCCATCCATCTACCTAACCAAAACCGCGCTAGATGGCGCTAGAGTCGAGTTAGAGCTCGCTAGCGTTCTGTTTACCTGTTACAAACGTTACTTTTTTACATTGTACTTTTTTATATTGTTGTGAGATTTGTGAGATGACAATTTTAATTTAGGTCAAATTTCTTGAAAATTTACTATATCGATGTTTTGTATTCCCCTGTTTCCTTCGAATATAATAAACCCATTCTATAATAATAATAATAATAATAATATGGGACCACTTCCACACACGGTCATCTGGTCCCAAACTAGGCTAGAAGCCTGTACTATGGTAACCAGATGACTGATATACATACTTATATAAGCTTATAACACACAGGGACAGATCAAACAGACATGTTCATGCACACAAATGTTTGACCTGACCGGGGATCGAACCCGGGCCCTTCGGCACAGAAAGCAGAGTTACTACTATATGAGCCATCGAGGCTGTCAAATAAAAATGTATAAATTTATATCCTGATATTTTTATAGTGAAGTAACCTATATCTCTGTCTCATTCATTCATGTCATTTTAATTTTTCTTATAAAGCTTTGGTTTTTTCATAGTGAACTTTAAAAAAATCCCAGTTTTATTCGCGTGATTGGACGTTCACTACAAAAAATGTAGAGTTCATATAACAAAAATTTAATGATAGGGACATACTTTACTTCAACTTTAAAATATCAGGATATAAATATATCAAATAGGTTTACTGTATTCGGAGGAAACAGGGGAATACAAAACATCGATTTGGTAAATTTTCCATGGGATTGCGTCAAAATGCTAAGAGGTCCTGTGTCCTGTTAATTATGATATTTATTTCAGAGAGGCCGATTTGAAGTCCGTCTGGGAGAGATATATGCGAGTGATAAGTCAGTGTTTACTTACCATGTATCATATATAGCCAGCGTCAGAACCGCATCGAAAGCGGTTCAGCATTGTTTAAATATATGTAAAATATACAAAATTTAACATAAAAGACGTCTAACTCAAACTCAAAGGAAATGTATTTAAATAAGTCTTAAAAAGACGTTTTTAAACGTCAATCAATAATATCAGTAATATCAAACTAGTTAAGAATCTACCGAGCGTTCGGAAATATACCTCTACAAGAAGAACGCACAAGAAACTTGTAAGGCTTAATTTTTTTCAACTGATATTTTTTACAATCATTTTCAACTAATAGGCGTGAACCTATAAAAAAGGTGGACGGAGTCTAACTTAAACAACAACTGAAGCACCATAGTAAGCCAGCCCTCTAAAATACAAACATGACCGCACTCCAATATGTGTGAGTATGTGCGGGAGAGGCAGCTACTCGGATTTTTCATCAGACACTTTTTGACGATTGTTATAAGTATTTTTGGAAAATGTAAGGATTTGTGGATTTAGTCTGTGGCTTTGTCGCTGTCAACAGGAATATTGACAATGACAAGGTTACTGGTTTGATAATAGAAGTACTGAGAGGTGATATACTCTATGGAATAGGCAGATAAGTAGGAAATATGGCGGCAAAGCAGTGACAATGGAATATGGAGTGAAATAAGAGAAATTATAGTAAAAGGAGGTGTACGAGGCGTATTATAAGATTTATGGTTTCCATTCGTCACACGATACAAAAATAGTGCTGTGGTAAAATGATATTATAGCTCTTTCACTTTCAGTTCAGTGATCTAGATCTTTTTTTCATATTCTTAGTCTTAAAAACCACAAATCTTGAATTAAGAGTGATTTTACTATTCAAAGATTGTTTCTTGATTCATTTATAAAAGATTTTTATATAGGAGTTATAAAAGATTGCAGCAATAAATTATACAAATTAGGGATGGCAAGTACTGCAGAAAGTATTTGGATATTTGGTGCATCCCGCGCACACTACGTCACAATATATATAACACCTTAGTCAAACCACACTTATTGTATTTAATTGAAGTGTGGGGTAGTGCAACTAAGACAAGACTAGCAAGTCTCCAAATAGCTCAAAATAAAATCGTCAAAACACTTTTTCGATACCCATACCTAACTTCAACGTCTAAAATCTACAGTGACACCAAAATAATGAATATAAACCAATTATATATCTATAGTACTTGCATTTTTATCAAGAAAATATTCACAAAAGCCGTTCAATCTAACATTACTTTTTCCAAATGGCAGTCTTTCAGCAAACGCAGTAACCGGCGTGGTAGTTTTCTGGTGTTGCCAAAAATCAGAACCAATTATGGCAAGAAAATGTTTACTAACGAGGGAGCACGGTTATATAATAATTTACCTATAGCTATCAAAAATATTAACACTCTTAATGCATTTAAAAGGAAGTTATCCAATTATTTAATTGGAGATATTGTCTAACATGTCTAAATGTAGCTCTTGTAAAATAGGACTAAATACTATTTGTACGACAAGACGAACTTGTAATAATAGATTTAATTTATTCATAAGTCACGTTCTCATGTAAGCGGCATATTATGTCTTAATTGAGAATAAATATCTTTAAACCTATAATTGCTATAATTCTTTATAAACAATTGAAAGCTATTAAGACTAAAACAATATCAAACAGATTTTAATTAGTTTTTTATTTAATGTCCATCACACTCATAGTTCAGCTCATAAAAACTGAACTAGAACATCTCTAGGATTTAAAGCTGGCAACTTTATTTTGAAATTTGACATTTCGATCTGTCAGATTCTTCCGTCTGATTAAAAATCCGAGTGTAGTTGTTATTTTTTACTCTATCGAACCTCTGCCTCTGTCAGAGTCTAGTCTTCTAGGCTTACTTTTTTACTACTATGAAAGTAGTAGCCTTTCCAGTCAGACGTGGCATAGTTCATGTCTTGTTATTTAACATTGAACCAAAAGATAAAACGAAACAGTGTCCAACTCATTGATTTAAAGAAAGGTGTTGTTGTCTCGGTCGCACTTCGGTCTTAGGTACGTCTTTCTATCTTTATTGTTCATTATATGTCACTGAGCAAACTTCACACTGAGCAAATTGCACGTGCCAGTTGTTGGGTAAGCGCTGGGAGAACAGGGTACGTTCTCCCAGCGCTTACCCAACAACTGGCACGTAGTACAATCTCCCCCTTTTTTTAAATGAATAGTCCAACCACCATATTATAAACAAAATGTGCATAACCTTGGCGGAAGTATTCCTCTTAAAGCGTCGACTTTTTGTTTGGGATTGTGCGGATTTTATGAACTTTAAAGAATACGTGTGGATGTTCATATATAATTAAAAAGTTGTCAACTAAGGCGTCAATTACACGATAGGGTTTGGCGTCAATCTATTGACTTCGATAAAACTGATATCAAAATACCTATGGTGTTTTATAGATGTTTTAAAAATCTACCTTTATTTAATAATATTGTGTAAAAATGTGATTTTTAATTTTGTGTGTTATTTAATTATTAATTTTATGTAAAAAATTATGTGTTTGTTATGTAAGTGTTATCTAAATTACGTAGGATTTAAACATTTTATTTGCAATAAATATTCGTGTTTTAAATTACCTGATTTTTATTTGAATAATAATAAATAGATATACATAATTTGCAGCCATTCCCACCCTCTACTCCTCGTAAAGCTTTAATCCAAAGGCTATTTGTCCGGATGAGATGGATGAGAGCTGATGTCGACCAATAAGAATACTTTAATTATTTTAAGGTGAATTGTTAATTGTTTCCACCTCGGTCTCAAGTCGAAATAAGAGTTTTATTTTATTCTATTTATCAGGCTGTATAAACAAAAGTACAAGTAATATTTATTAACGGACTGCGTCCGGGGTACACCTCTGCCAAGGGGTAGCCTTTACAAAACTGTTTTGGAAACTATATTGTAAACCTTACACTGTCATCTAGTATCGAGTAGAGGTATCGAGATCTAGTAGAACTATATAATATAGCGACACCTAGGTTTTAAATTTATACTACTTACTAATTTAGCCGATATTACAACAACATTTGTGTAGATGGCGCAAATATATATTTTATTGCGACATCTATCTTCGAAAAGTTGAACTCTATTAGTTTTAAATGTGCAATAGATAGCGCCGTTTTAAGTCTTAGTAGTGACATCTAACGACAAAAAGTTAAACATTATTAGTTTAAGCGGCAACCATAGATGGCGCTGTCCAAATAACATAACAAAAGTTACCAGTTTATCACAAAGATTTTAAAATTAACGTGATAAGAAATTTACAAGGCAAGGACATTATTGTGGATTAAGGCTCTGTTTAAAATACCAGAGCACATAGATACTCGCCTTTTCTTCAAAGGGGAGAATACCAATACGGGGGGAATGTACGAATTATCACTACAAATGTACCTTCCTTAACAATTTAATTTAAACGGGTCGATTTTGGCCATATGCGGTTTATCATCTTATATCACCAATCGCCGCATAAAAGATTAATACGATGACTAATGCCACGGCGATGATAATGCCGAGCGAGTTAACTCGCATAGGAAGATAGGACAATAAATCTTCCTTGGCTTCTAAAAAATCTAATTAATTCTTCCAAAAATCATTAGATTTTCGCGAATGTAGTCACCCGTAAAAAAAAAAGCCTCGGTGGCGTAGAGGGCGCATGCTCGACTGCCAATCAAGAGGTCCCGGGTGTGATCCCCAGGTCAGGAAAAGTGTTAAATATTGGATTTTTCCATTAGGAATTAGTTCTATAACTGCCTGGAGTCTGGAACTGTGCCTGGTAGATGGCAATAGGCTCGCCCCCTATTACATGGGACCAATAACATACTGGCGAAATGTGGGTGTATCTACTATGGGACTGAGTCCTGGGTACACTTCTGCCTACCCCTTCGGGAAAAAGGCGTGAATGTAAAGAGGTAAAAAAATAGGCAAAAACCTCCTAAAAGACAATAGGACGCAGATCATTCAAATCGTAGTACTAATATTTTTGATCTGTGATCCAGGTTTCAACCAAAGCTGTGAAAAAAGTCCAAATTCCTGTCAATCTACAAAAAAATAAAGAAAAAACACAATAATGAGGCGCCAAAAGAATATAATCAAGTCGCAACCCGAAATAAAATACTTTAGCGACGAGGAGTCATGTTCTAGCGGGCAGACCACCATCCAACAGGACCACGCTAGGCCGCGGCCGAAGTCCTACGCTAAATCAGTGATGTCCCCTCATCCGTCCAGCTCGGATATATCCACCTCTATTTCTAATACGTCTCTATCTTCTTCTATTTCAAGGTAAGACCATGAACTAGAAAAAGAGGCGGACGGAATCTTCTTTAAAGAAAAGTTAGCAGTATAGAAAGCTAGTCTGCACCATTGATATAAAGAAAAGGGGAGATAAGCGCTGGGAGAACGTACCCTACGTTCTTTTGTTCACCCAGCTGATCAAAGTGGAATAATCCTTCTCCCAGCGCTTACTCAACAAATGGCACGTGCAATTTGCTCAGTGTGAAGTTTGCACAGTGACATATAAGGAATAACAAAGACAGAAAGACGTACCTAAGACCGAAGTGCGATCGAGACAACAATATTATTCGCTTGTACGATTTTACTTTACTGACGTACGTAACATAATATTGGGACCTTATTTGAGCTTGCCATTTTCGAGTACCTCATATCCCCTTTTCTTTATATTAATTGGGTGCACACTTGTTTGCGAGGTCTACCATGAGTGGAAGAAAGGATTTTTGTAGTACTAAAAGCTCGCATTTTTCCATTAGGAATTATCTCAATAACTGCCTGGAGTCTGGAACTGTGCCCGGTAGATGGCAATAGGCTCGCCCCCTATTACATGGGACCAATAACATACTGGCGAAATGTGGGTGTATCTACATGGGACTGAGTCCTGGGTACATCTCTGCCTACCCCTTCGGGAAAAAGGCGTGAACGTATGTTATGTTTATGTTATGTTTAAAAGCTCGCAGTAACCACTTGCACGCACACATTCACACCTTTTTTCTAGATTCATGTGTGTGCTAGTTAGTGTAAATAACGACCGAACTGAGCCAACGAGGCTGTCAAATATATTATAATCTATTTACACATAATTAGCCCTGCTCCTGCTTGTATTTCCCCTTGTCTTTCTTCTCTTTCGCGCCCAAACAATACATATCTGCTGTCTCGTTCTAACCTCCTAGGATCTTAGCTTGGCAGTCTTGGCACAGAACAGTTAGGTAATAATAGCAGTGTTTTACCTGAAATAAAACACATATTAAATACTTACCTTATTTGAAGCTTACTAAATTGAGAGAGGCACTCGTCGTTTTCCGCTATATTCCCTCTCTTTCGCTCTTTAGCTACTCTTCTCTCTCGCACACTCGTTTCCCCCACCAGGTAGGCGACCGAGTTGTGTTCGTGTTCGGTCGCGCTGTACTGATCATTGTGTCTCAATTCACAAGGCAGGATTAAAAATGTAAGCTTCAAATAAGGTAAGTATTTAATATGTTTTTTATTTCAGGTAAAACACTGATACACTTGACCGTTCTTTGAAGCTTACTAAATTGAGACGTGTTTGTTATCGCCTGGTGGGAAACGACGCCAATGTGAAATACAACAATAGTTAGTTGGTACTTATTTAAGTACCTAGCTCGGTAATAGTAAAAAACTGTATTACAATTATTATAAGGCAATAAGTTACGAGAGAGATGTTCGATATAACATATAAAGAAGTAGGAATTCACTAATAGCGTTAAGGGCGCCCGTTGTGGACCAATAACTAAACCTTTGATTTTAAGATGAATCTGGTCTGAATAAAGAATATTCTATTCTTACTCTACACTCATCATTTATGGAAGTAATGATGTAAAAAATGAAAATAATTGTTATTAGAGGTAATAATTCTATAAGACATTCCTTACTTATTGCAAATTTAGTCAATCTTTATAGTCTAGGATTAACAGTATCAAGAAATAAGACTAATCCATTCAGTTACATTCAAATGACGTTGGTATTTTAAAATTAGCTGGTATCGCTACACTATGAAATATCTAATTTCTAATTATTTATTCATGTAACGGATTAAGTACTGTACAAGATGAAAAAATGCCATAATTAAATTAATTATTTTAATCGAAATCGTGGCTCTAAAATACCCGTAATTTTCAGCTCAATTTTTTAAACTGACTGCCAAAAGTAGGATCTCGAAAAAATTCACTACACTTGGTTCTAAAAATAAGAATTTTACCCATATCGCTGTAACTGTGCGAGACGCACCTTTAGGAATTCTTTTAATGTTAATGAACAGATTATATAACAAGACCCTAACCGACCCCTCTCCTCTTGTAGCAGTCTAGTGCCATTCACCTAGTAAAATGGACCTACGAAATATAGGGTCACGAGTTATTTTATACCGGACTGTCTGTAATTGGCAGTATCTGTTTTTGAGCTGAATAAAGGCCAAAGGATCATGCCATCTTACTATCAGATCGTCACCAACGAATAAGGTTAGATCAAGAACTTTCGGGACAGAAGTTGCTGCATATAGCAAGTGTTATTTTCATATATAGAATAATTTTAGACTAAAGACAGCTTTTCAATATACCATACTTCTGTGCCTCGAAAACACATCTTCACAAGATTGAAATTAGGACATGAATGACTGAAGTATGATGTATGTATGACTGAACGTGAACTTAATTTACCGGTATAGGCGGAGGGCTCTAGCCCATAGCGCGCCCGTGTGCAAACAATACCTAACGCCCTTTAGTAGGCGCGCGGTCAAGATATTAAGCTTTATTATCTGCTTACTAGAAAGAAATTTAATAGGAACGTATTCGGCGCAGAAACTGATACGAAATGATTGCCAACTGCACCGTTATAACATTGTTATCATAAAAATAAGTTAACGAAACGTTACTAGACGTAATAACAGCCTAGAGGCCATAGTCTTATAATACAATTATGTCAAATGTGCGAGTCATTATTACTTTATTATTATTATATTTTTTTTTTGTACGTCAATGAATGTGCACTTGCTGCGAATGTAACGGAAAATTGTATGGATACTTATGACAATTATGAATGCGCAACCAGCATGCTGAGAGCACGCCGAAAATTTTTATGACTGAAACCATAAAACCTGAAATAGTGAATGCAAGAGCAGCTTGCAGCGAGTGTGAAGGAAAAAAAAAATTATAAAATATTTAAATAGGCCTTCACTTGCGAAAAATCAGGGAGCCTCGCGTGAGGCTCCTTTGAAAGCGAGACCGTGGGCGATGAGCGGTTTCACCCGCCCTAGCGTCACTGGTAATTGTCTAGATCACAGAGTACTTTATATATACTGGTCTAGATATATCTAGACCAGTATATATAATACTGGTCTATATATATCTAGACCAGTGGAGCGTCACGAGCGGCTCCTTTGCTATAGCAAAGGAGCCGCTCGTGACGCGTCTTGAGTCTTGACATGCTATCGCGCCGGGCGTAACACGGGCGCAGTCTTTGGGAGCACCGGCGATGCGAGCGACGCATGCTCTTAGAGGTATCATGAGTGGCGCTCGGCGCCTGTGTGCACCGCACACCCTGTAATACGTAAATAGGTTAAACGAGTCTGTACGGCGTAGCGTAGATACCACAGACTTACATAGGGCGATATTGTTCTATAACAAGCCAAACAAACATATCACAAGAAGGTTTTCTATGAGATGCAAATCCTCTGAAAAACGGGCTAATATCTTCCCTGTTGACTGGTAGGGATTTATATAATATTTCATGATCCGTCTCAGCCATCTATTCCACGCTATCTTATGACAAGTGCGAAGAGTAGACAATGCCCAAATTATATAAAAATCTTTTTTAAGAACGTGAGTGTTTCTCGAAAATGCAGTCTATCCCTGGGTAGGTGTAGCCGCATATTTACTGTAGCATGTGCGAGAATGCGAGGATAGCCGGTGGCAACAGTTTTTGTGAATGAATTCACATTTTTAATTCAAATCTTCAAGTAATAAGGTTATCAAGCAATTTTGCAAGGCCTCTTGTTGTTCAAGTATACGTAAGTTGTTTAATTCATGGCCCGTAAAATATTATTATGTCTTATCGACCTTGTCTTTGAGTACTGTTTGACCTCCTACATATCGTCTTGTTCCGTAAATGCCGGCAAATAATTTAATATTGTGTGCACTTCGGAGTGCCTTACTTCAACTTGGTCCAGATGTACCCGCATGACCATAAGATACCATCCTAATCCTAATATATACTATTATAAAGGCGAAAGTTTGTAAGTATGGATGTATGTATGGATGTTTGTTACTCTTTCACGCCAAAACTACTGAACCGATTGGGCTGAAATTTGGTACGTAAGTAGCTTAGACCCTGGAATAACACATAGGGTACTTTTTATCCCGATATTCCCACGGGAACGAAGACTACGCGGGTGAAACCGCGGGTCACAGCTAGTATATCATAAAAACCTTTTGGAACAGTGTGTTCCTTGAGTATTAAGACTTGATCATCGAATAAAAATTCCGGCAATTCTTTAGATCTATCTTCTTTTACAAGATTTAACATATCCACGAGAATTTGTAGAGCGTTCAACGTCGTAGTGTTCTTACTCTGTGTGTGTTGTATTTGGTTTGTTAAATTGGTATGTATTGCTTGTGGTAGTGGTAGTACTTTAGTAGCCAGTGGTTGTTCACCCACGGATCCCACAAGATCCCCAGAAATACAAGACCTTTGACAGGGCATATACGTAAGACTTTTAAAGATTTACCCGTGTCAACATACATAATAGGGCTTTGTGGACCATCTAGTGCTATCTTAATGTGGGCCTCTAGCGTCAAATAATTTTGATTGATTATCAAAAAAATCGGCTAGATAGTCGAGTTGCGCTGACAAAACGTTTTGTCATAATACCTGCTCAAACCAATTAGAGAATATGGCAACCGCTCTGGGCGCTTTGCTGAGGCCGAAGAGAATGAGCCAAGTCATTTTTAATAATCTCCCTTCGTAGCTTAGGCGTAGCTATCTTCGGTGTGTACACTAGCACATTTACATAGGCTTAGGACAGGACCACTTTGCACATCCAGCCTCCGTATTGTAGAAAGTCCGGAACACGAAAGATATTTAAAGTTCCGACTGGTACCGGCTTGACCGAATATTACGATGTTCTGTAAGTCTTTCAAGTTGAAAATAGACTGGTTGTTACTGTCGTTTTTAAACCAGGAACGTTGTCGATATAAAGTTCGGAATACGTGGCGCACGTTCTAGAACCTTCTACTCATAATTTCTGAAATTATGACTGGCGTCACTTCGGACTTCTTTGCATCGAACAGTATACGATGCTCTGATCTGCCGCCAGCGATGGACGTCATGTGTTAGCTGGCCCGGTATGAATCACTTAGTAACGCCCTCTTATTATAACACCTGTGTGGTATTTTCTGGTTGATAACCGCTGTCTATCTAACTGGCTCTTGTCTCCGAATATCATTGATACAGAACGTATCAGGATCTCGCGCCACGCGAGGACGAAAAGATCCACGCGTGCTATGATTGGAAACAGGTGCGCCAGCATTGAGATATTCAGTTCCCTGCGAGTTTCAGATTAAATGATTGCAAGCTTGCGAGGCTTGATTATGTGCACAGCCCTGCGAGGGCAGAACAGAAGGTTGCACGTGGCAACAAGATTGCGAAGCACCCTGCGAGGGTGCAGCAATATTATTAGCTTGTCCCTGCGAGGGATAGCGTGGGGTCTTAATGAATGCAAGCCTGCGAGGCTTGATTATGACTACAGCCCTGCGAGGGCAGAACAAAAGGTTGCACGTGGCAACAAGATTGTGGAGCACCCTGCGAGGGTGCAGCAACATTATTAGCTTGTTCCTGCGAGGGATCCCTTCTCTACCCTTCCAGTCTGAATTTAAATATTTAGGATTAAAGAGGTGCTGATTTGATGGGATTTAACGTATCGCCGATTTAGTTACCGGGTCCCACACATTACAGCTTATAGCGTCCCTTCTCATCAGAATGGTCTCTGTATGTAACCATCAACTGTACAACACGTGCCGCCAATGAAGTTCTTGCAATCCACTTACCTCGCAAGATCATTTGTCAAATTATCTTTACGAATTAGTTTGCTTTCATGATGGCGGCAACGTCGACGCCATAATTTTTATATCCAGACAAAGACGAACTGGAACTTGCATTAAAACTGGACGATAAACTGTCCCGACACCATGCGCGGCATTGTTTAGCCTCCTTTGAAGGTCACGTTTGGCACGTTTGGCAAACATTATCATTTTTTCATACACAGATCACCCTAATAAAAAGAGGGTATCAATCACATAATATTAAAAGTATAATAACGAAGGGTAAAACCGTTAACACATTTTTAAAAATATACTGTACTTACTGCGTTTCCGATGGAAAACATCAACTGTACAGAAGTAAACGGATAATATATAAATTTCTAGGTAGGTAATGCCTACTTAGATATTCGGTCAGAATTTCAGCAGCGAGTCTTATAGACGACCGTTCAAGGCGGAAAACTTGAAGCCAATGATCAGTACAGCGCGACCGAACACGAACACAACTCCGTCGCCTACTTGGTGGGGGAAACGAGTGTGCGAGAGAGAAGGGTAGCTAAAGAGCGAAAGAGAGGGAATATAGCGGAAAACGACGAGTGCCTCTCTCAATTTAGTAAGCTTCAAATAACGGTCAAGTGGTTAATAGGAACTACGTAACGTATAGAATGGACACATGGACTCGGAAATCACCTCACGCAAACTCTTGCGCGTGTACAAAACTCCATGTGTGCAGTGTCTGTATAGTAGGTAAAACGCGCCTTTTGTATGGGAATTGAGTCGATCTGTGGTGGTCTTGGTCCACGTTGGTGGTTGGAATTAGGTTCTTATATCTCGCTAGGTTCGGTTAAGTGTGCGTTACCTTTGTTAGATTCCGCAACGACTTCGAAGAGTTGAAATGTAAGATGCGCATATTCGGCGAATCCCTAAACCTCTGTCGCTGCATCGCCGACGACTACAAAAACAAATTGACGTCTATGGAGAGACGGCTAGTTGGCTTGGAGAAGAGGCAGATCGTATCGCGGGTTAGTTATGTAATTGATATTTTTCTATTACTGAATAGGCCAGCACATGACCGCAGTCCTCCATTCAATTTTTTTTCTTCTTTTCCACACGAATCCACACGAATGTATTGCCAGTGTCAAGTTTTGTATTTCTAGCCTGCTTACACGGGACATTCATGGACTCACACGTTAGTGTATTTGCCAGTGTCAACTTATATAAATTTTCAATTTAATATAGTCAATTAGTCAATTCAGAGTCAGGGCAAGCCCAGTCAAGTCACAGCTCTAGTAAAGTGGTGGTCTTTACACCCACCCACCAAAGTTTACTTTAGTTTACCAAAATTCCAGCAGCTTCTTGTGAAGCTGCCGGAATTTTGGTGGGAACAAGAAAAATCACATTTCAACTCTCGCATCACTTGCCGAGAGACTTGTGTATCTTCGAAAACACTCAACACGTAATATTCCACCATTATTACACGTTAAACACTCGAAAATGCACCGATAATTGATAGAGATACGGGAGCCAAACTGTACTCTTCGGCTTCCCCCCAAACCTCCCTCCATACAAATGACCGCGCGCAATAGGCTACTACCTACGTAGAAAACTTAACGTGTGTACCCCAACATGTCATGTCTATGGGAAATCACCTCACACACACTCTTGCACGTGTACAAAACTCCATGTGTGCAGTATCTGTGTAGTAGGTAATTATAGCGCGGCTTTTGTATAGGATTGTGTCGAGTGTCCGGGATGTGACAATAGTTAGTGTTCTTTGACCGTAGTCTCACCTGATAGTGACGACGCAGTCGACGATAGTGCATGCCTGGAAGATACCAATTCAATTCACTTTTGACTTGAAGAACTTCAGATTGTACTTTTCGAGAAACAATGACACACTGATTGTAACAACATAACCAGACATTTTTCCGAAGGGGTAGGCATAGGTTTATCCAGGATCTAGTCACATAGTAAGCTCACATTTGTGTGTTTTTTGGTTCCATGTAATAGTAGGCGAGCCTATTGCTATCTACCGGGAACCTAAGCCGGGAACATTTCCAGACTCCAACGTGTCTTGAGATAATTGGTAATAGAAAAATCTAATTACACTTTTACCTGACCTGGGTATCGAACTCGGCAGGAGAGCTTTTCACTTGGTTACTGAAATTTTATGAATTAATGTTACATATTTGCGGAGCTTACTTTTTAACAGAAAAAAAAATAATGACCATATTTTTTTTCTACATAAAAAATATGTAGTCTGTGTTGCTAGATATGGTAAATTACCCCAAATTAAAACTTAACTTTTTTTTGCGACTCCAATGTTTGGGATTGTAGTCTAGATTATTTTATCGTGACGTAATAGGTATTATACGTTCGAGTCATTAAATGAAATCCTATTTGATCTGAATTTATGGCAGGTAGATTATCCGTACGACGAACGTTGCTTTATTGTAGACATGACAGTTAAATTATACATATTACTATTATTACTGAACTGTGCCTTGTAGATTACAATAGGCTCATCTCCTATTACATGGGACTAATAAAACCATAGATGGCAGGGTGGGTTTAGGTATAAGCCGGTTCAATAAAGAAACGAATCCAATATGGCGGCGCTAATCATGTCCTCTCCCTTGCAAGCGAAAAAACATAATTTTTAGAGATCATTTTAGATTCGTTTCTTTATTGAACGGACTTATACCTAATATAGGCTCTCATTAAGAAAATTTCTACGACAAAAAATCAAAATCAAACATCATTTATTAAGTTTACAAAAGTTTTAAATCCAATAACACTTTTACCTAACTATCTTAATATCGAATCCGGGCGGCGAAATGTGGGTGTATCTACTATGGGACTGAGTCCTGGGTACACCTCTGCCTACCCCTTCGGGAAAAAGGCGTAAATGTATGTTATTTCAATAAAACATGTAAGTACTCAGAAACTACTCAACCAATTTGGATGGAATGTAATAATTATAGTAGGTTTTGCTTTTAAAGGTATATTGTGGATGTTATTTCATAAAATCACAAAAAAAATCTTTACAATGAGCTCGTTCGTATAGGTCGACACAAAAGAGTAGAAAATAATGGGGGCGCCACTGTCTCTTACTAGAGTAAAAACAATTTATTCAACACATACACTTTAAATTAGTTCCGTTTCTACTCTTTTGTGTCGAGCTATACATTAAGGCTTTTTACTATGATGTTCCTTCTGATTTATTTTACGATTTTACTAGCTAAGAATATCAGTATGTACAATATGTATAGGTATATTGTATTACCAAACAATAACACGCCCCAAATTGTCACGTATAGACCCAGATAATGTTACGTAATCGTGGCCATAAATGCTTTAATTTTAACAATAATATATTCTGTTTAATTACCTACGTTATCTTCTTCACTAGGTACACATAGTACCTACCTACCCACCTTTAATTCCACCGTATTCAACATTTTACTAAAGAACTACAATAAATAAATATAATATATTGCGGATAATAATAGCAAAAAGCCAACGTCACGCGGTGTTCCCAGGCGGTCACCCATCCAAGTACTGACCGCGCCCGACGTTGCTTAACTTCGGTGATCGTGATGTTTATGTAAATATTGTGTACATTTTTGTTTCCAGAGCGAGAGTAACTATTCGGCAATAATACAGAAAAACAAGAAATTGTCAACTAAAACGTTACACGACGCCAAGGTGAGTGAATCAACGATTTGTGCGTCAAGTTTCACAAAAGCATTTTTTCATAGTAGCGAATTTTCACATCGCGTTCTTTCATGATCGCAAATTTAATTATTCGTTTTTTTTCATGTAGCGATTTTTCATGAAGCGTTTTATAATCAACAACAATGCAGCTCCACCATCTTAACTATTCAGGTGGACAAAATCGGAACTACGGCGATTAGCCGACTTACAAACTGTCTGTAAGCATCATGATTGCCCATAACAGACACAGTGCCACCCAGTGTTTTAAAATTCAAAATTCACGGCACTGCACTGCGCCTGTGACTCTGTGACCCTGAGATATACTCGTAAGTTGTTGAATCTCATCATGCCCAGTTATTTCGCTGGTAACATTGCCCTTCAGACCGGAACACAGTAATGTTTGCACATTACTGCTTGGCGGATGAATAACTGGCAAAGATGTGGTACTTCCCCAGGCGGCCCCCTGCTAAAGACGCCTACCACTACAGCCTACTACATTCTATGTTAGTTATTGTGTTTTTAAATTTTAAGTTACATACATACACGCCTTCTTTCTGATGGGGTAGGCAGTAGGCAGATTATTCCTCTCCACTTGCTACTTGAAAGCTAGGTACATACTTACCTATTTATTCTTATTAGTTAAATTGATAATTTAATTAGGTAGGTTATTGCTTATTTATTCAAAATATCTTATTTACTCTTTACGCGAAACCGATGTATTTGTAATTAGCATATAAGTTGTTTTGGTAAATAAATTTTATTCTATTCTATTCTACTATAAAATCATAGCAAGTGCCCAATGAGTCCATTTTAATGTATTAAATTAAATGTACTAGGAAACTATTACAAAATAAAGCATTTATTTTATATTAGGTACTGTAAAAATTTTACCGTGCAATTCGACACGACTGCTTGCGTTTTAATCTATGATAGAATAGAATAGAATAGAATACTCTTTATTATGACTAAGGTACACCGAATACAATCAACTTACAAATTAAATTATTCTTATTGGTCAACAATGGGCGGCCTTATCGCTTTAAGCGATCTCTTCAAGGCAACCAGTCTTTGGACGGATAGGGCATGATTCCTATCATGTTCTACTCCTGTAGGGGGTGGGAAAGGGTGTACATTATTTTACTCTTAATATAAGATCTTATATTATGACTAAACTATATTATAATGAAAAAAAAATACAATATACTATATATATATATACATATACTATAATGTGACTTCAAAGTAGGTATAATCATTATTATTAAGTATTGTAGACTGAGAGTAGCCTTGACAAGATAAATCAAATCGCCACAAAATCGATACAAAATCAAAGTTTTTATTCAAAAGTAATCGTTTTGCACATTGTCCTCTGGATTTTGTAGCATTAAAAAAGCTTACTTGTTCAGTTTTTATCCAATCGTATGGACAAAAAGACTCTTTTGTGGAAACATAATGGAACCAAAAATGTTTACGTTTATTTATTTGGCTGCAAAATTGGTTTTATATCTGAGTTTTATTTTTTATGATAGTACTAAGTGACAAGACGAGCAACTCAGGTGCCTGATGGTAAGCATCATGATTGCCCATATCAGACACAGTGCCACACAGTGTTTTAAAATTAAAATTCTGCGCGGCGCTGCACTGCGCCTGTCACCCTGAGATATTAGTTATTGAAACTCGTCATGCCCAGTAATTTCTTACTATTAGTTACTGCGTAGAATATGAAACTGGACCGCGTAGTCGAGTTCTTAGCGGTCGAGATTACTACTAACCTGCATAGTGTTGTCCGCTCGGCCCATAGATAATACATATAAACCGCCCAGTGCAAGGTCGCACTACGGATAACTGCTCGCTATAAATGCTCTTTTCTATACAAAATTAGTCGCGGGAAAAAACCGCTAGTGCAGTCTCTTGTTGAAATATGTCTTTAAATCATAAAATGACGCAGCGCCGATAACCATAGTGTGGTCTGGGGCTAACACAGATTAAATCCAAATAGTTACTTAATATAAGTAAGTATTCAGACAAAACAAAGCATCGTCTGGTGTTCAGTGCTCAAGTAGATAAGTAGGTACTTGTATTTAAAGATAAACGTCAAAAGTAACAACAATACACGCCCTTTATAATGATTTCGAACGAAGACCTTGGTCATGTCTGAGGATGAATTAATATTTTTTATAGGTTGCATACAAATACAAATTGACAAAACACCTGTAGAAGAGGTTGATTCAACAAAATTTTTGGGCATCATAATAGATCGACAATGTGACTGGAAAGCTCATATTGCATACGTCTGCGACAGACTTGACCGATTCGTCTACGCAATAAAAAGACTAAGAACGACTGTGTCGGTGGAGGCAGCACTAAGCGCATATCATGGGTATGTGGCATCTGTGCTTCTATATGGTTTACTTCTATGGGGTAACTCGGTTGATGTGGAAAGAGCATTCATAGTGCAAAAGAAATGCGTTAGAGCAATTGGTGGAGCCTGGCAGTTGGACAGCTGCAGACCACTATTTAAAAAATTTAAACTATTGCCACTTGCGTGCATGTACATCCGGGAGTTGTGCATCTTTGTTAAGCAGTACCCCGAATATTTTTCCAAGCAATCAGACATAGTAACACGTAAAGCTACTCCTAGAGATGTACATAGACTCTACCTCCCTCAGTGTAGACTACAATTGCATAAAAGAAATGCATTCATAAATGCTATCAGAGTGTACAACAAACTTCCAAACACACTCAAAGACCTAAAACTTGTTTTATTCAAGAAAAAATTGGCACAATGGCTAGCTGACAAATGTTTTTATAATTTAAAAGAATTTTTTGACTTACGTATTTAATTATAATTTTATTTATTAATGAATTATTGGAATTATATTACTAGAATTTATATTATTATTATGACATTGTAATTGAATATTATTATTATTTAACTACTATGACATAAATTGAGGTTGAGTGACTACTAGGTTTGTGTATTGGAATTTGTTTTAAATGTTTTAATTAATTATGACGTATTGAATTTTTTTTGTTTTGTATTGCACACCGCACTTATGTGGTAGAATGTATTGGACATATTTAATATTATAACACCATTTTGTACGACATTCTTGCAATAAATTATTCTGATTCTGGTTCATAAAAAAAAAAAAAATCATGGTCGAGTCTTTTTGGAACAGTGTGCGAAAATCGGGAAGTACTTAACTTCTTTGTGCTCTAATAAAATGTTATTATATTATTATCTATTTACTATTTGATGATTCATTTTTGTTAGCAAAGCCTTATAATATAATATACTAAATAATGTTCTCGCATTAATTTATGTTTAAACTAACTTGCATGCTTTTTGCACCTATAAATATAATGGCAGTGGCACTTAGCATGTACAAATTATGAATGTTTTAAACTTAAGCCACGGTGTACATTGTGTTGGTGTTCTAATAATAAATAAATAAAATGATATGTTTGGCCATGAATATGTGTAACAAAATATATCAACTCTAGCAATACAAGATAGGTCTAATATAATTATTGACATAATTACTACTAGGTATATATAATATTAAGTATTTGGTATGTATTTTATTTATTTAAGTATAATGTGTTTGAAACCACCGTCCCTTCATATATATATTTTCTCTCCCTGCATGGTTGCCTGGAAGAGATCGCTCTGAGCGATAAGGCCGCCGGTTGTTACTTATTTCTAGTTTTAAGGTTTTCTTCTTTGTTATATTGTGGTAGCAATAAAGAGTTTTCATTCATTCATTCATAATTATATGATTATAATTAGAAACCATTTACAATTTTAATAGTATCATAATATGTATCTATATAATTATTTATCTATTTATTGTTAAGGACTCCCAACGGGGGATATACAAAGATACAATATTCTTATGACTAGGGAATTAAGTACATGTGTTCCCGCAATTATAGGGAGCCACAGCATGCACAACTAAACATTAAATTTATAGGTAGGTATAATAATTTACATAACTAGCCGGTTTACTGCGTTTTTTTTTGACGTGACAACGTCTTATAATTCGATAGAGCCGGCTGCACGCACGAAAACACATGACTCATGCGGCGTTACCTCGCTCTGAGGCGTTCCATGTAAGGCTTGAAGTGCAAGCGAGAGCGCGGAACGAGCGACAAAGAAGCACAATCGGCCTTTGCGTTCGGCAGCGTTCGACATCCGTCTCTCTCCTACTTGAGTGAGCGCGTTGTCACGTTCAACTATCGTCAGTAAACCGACTTTACAGACAACCAATTTTTTTTATGATGGTGAGTGACGACTGACAAGACGAGCAAATCAGGTGCCTGATGGTAAGCATCATGATTGCCCATATCAGACACAGTGCCACCCAGTGTTTTATAATTCAAAATTCTACGCGGCACTGCACTGTGCCTGTCACCCTGAGATATAAGTTGTTGAATCTCATCATGCCCAGTAATTTCGCTGGTAAAATTGCCCTTCATACCGGAACACAGTAATGTTTGGACATTACTGCTTGGCGGATGAATAACTAACTGGCAAAGGTGTGGTACTTCCCCAGGCGGCCTCCTGCAAAGAGGCCTACCACTACAAAAACGTACATTCTAAAAATGAAAAAGGTTCTTTATCTAACTAAAATAATTCATTTTTTATCAGCAACAACATAAAATAAATCAATATACAAAGTGCAGTAATACTTCAAGGGTTTCATCTTCAAATCTGTAAAACTGAACAACTTTTAAAACAAACATTTTAGGGTCTTATACCTACTAATTTACTGAACAGCTGTATTTTGTAAGATTTTTTCAAGAGTTTAGCAATGCTTTGTTTTGAAACTCGTTCAGTAGCACTTCCCACCATCTTACATAATATTATTACTGAACTTTTACGTACCAATATTTGTTATAAATATAGTACCTATGTGCCTAAGATATAAATAATATAATATGAAGACTGTTAAATTAAGCCCGTCACACACGTAGTTATAATATATTAAGTTTGAGTTTGAGTTTGATACCGTCCTATAATAAGAGATCGCACTTAGCGATAAGACCGCCCATTGTTACACTAGTTATTATTAATTGTTATTAGATTTAAGAACTTCTTGTTAGCCTTCATTTCATTGATACAGTAGTTTATAAATGCAATAATATATATTACGGTATATGTTGGTGACGTCACAGAAATATATATTATAGCTGCGTGTGCGGTCAGTCGAATATTTGTAAAGAAAATAATATATCGTAATATACCTTGCTATGATTTATAATATATATGATAGCGACGTGTGTGACGGGCTAAAAAAATCCTGAAATAACGCATGTCCTTTTAAAGTATAATAATCATAAATATAGATACGTATGCCTATTTATTCTAAGGGTACATACATATTATTTACTTTTAAACTGAATCAAACATAACATAAAAACACGCCTTTTTTCCCGAAGGGGTAGGCAGAGGTGTACCCAGGGCTCAGTGCCATATTAGATACCCATTTCGCCAGTATGTTATTGGTCCCATGTAATAGGGGGCGAGCCTATTGCCATCTACCGGGCACAGTTCCAGACTCCAGGCAGTTATTGAGATAATTCCTAATGGAAAAAACCAATATTTAACACATTGCCTGACCTGGGGATCGAACCCGGGACCTCTTGATTGGCAGACGAGCATGCGCCCTCTACGCCACCGAGGCAGTCACTGAGTTAAACTGAATCACATCATTTTAATTCTACACCTCTGTTCTTATGTTAATGCGGTCTAGCTAGCGGTTGCATCCAAGGCTGAGTTTTTTGCGTTGTAAGATAACTTGTTTAAAAACAATATGCATATTGATTTTTTACGGTTTCAATTCATAAGAAAATCGTTTTTATTTTGCTACCAAACCGGTCCGTTCTTTTATTGTGAATCAAATTATTATTTTGTGCTATTTTTAAAAAACTTGTTTTCTATAATTTGTGATGTTCATTGGAGTTTTTATTTAATGAAATCAAATAAATAACTGATTAAAGTACATAGCTAATTCTACGACGTATTTAATTTGATCGATAATTAATGTAGGTATGTTTACTATTTATTGTGAACTCATAAATTATGTTTTTCGCATAAAAAAAGAGGTTTATCATAATAATATTGATTTAAATGCCTAATTGATAACAATAGTATTTTATAATAAACATAACATAACATATTTAATAATAATATTAAAAGATATTTTGTTTTATGTTGATCATAATCATTAAAACAATTAATATTACCTCGTTAACTGTTAGAAGGTTGTTATTATGTCACTACAAAATATAATATATTAAAACACCAAACATACATTTAAGAAATATATATAAACAAGAGAGAGAGATAGTTCTAACATAAAAAATAAAGCAATGTTTACAAAATTAAAACTAGAACAAAACTTACATAGGTCTAATATAGACTAATATAATAGGTCTAATAAAATCTAGATTTGCTAAATTTTTGGCGGAGGAGAAAGTGGCCTGATACGTATATATTATTATATTTAATATGACATTATATTAGATATAGATATCTATTATTATAATATTTATAATAATTTCGTAATAATAGGTTACACTCGTTGATACTTACTATGTGATGTCCTACTTATTATGTAATTAATATCTATCATTCCCACAATACCCGATTAATTTAGACAGTGAAACGGATATAGAAACATAATAATCTCAACTCCTATGATGACACCGGAAACATGTAATGTAAATAATATTTTAAACACTGTCTACTATTTTAATGTATGTGGCTACAAATGGAACTAAACTTTTGCATTTTAAGTAGCAGTTAAAATGCTCTACCTTTTAACTTTTAGCGCTCTCACTTATTTTTTTCACCGTGGTTGGAGTACAAAGCGAAATCCGTATGACTCAACATTGTTTATATTTTTTTTCCATATTTAGTATGAATCAATAGAAAACTAGTAATTACGTGCATTATATTATTATACGTCCAAATTAAATGGCTTCATTAATATGTAACCACAGTTGAAAAATATGCTGTTTAAAACATAGCGGGTAATAGTGACGTTCAGCACACGTCCACACGTAAAAACCAAGGGATGGTTTTCGTGCGTTTTCGCTCTGAATCATGCGGATTTGCATTTTGTCTCTCTTTCGCACTCGTTACCGTTTATATTGCACCTTATCGAATTTCTACTCTACAAGATCCTCTCGCTCTTCGGCTTAGTTCGTATTTTTAGATCGCGGCGCGCGCACGTATTCAGAAGTGCTAATAATTTCGTGAAATTTTCAGAAATAATTGTTATAAAATATATTTTTTATAATAAAGGCTGTTGTCCTGTAAGCATGGCGAAGGTAACTATATTAATTTATATTATTTTACTGATTATATGTTGTTTAGAATAATAATAATAATATTTTTTGCATTCGTATACATCGAACCACAGTGACGTGATCAGACGGTTGGAGATAGCTTATATCAATATTATTATATACTTAACTTTATTTATGACCATCATTAGCACTAAAATGGGTATAAATGCAGGTGTCACAAAATCATGGTATTCAAATGAAAATAATTATCAACAAAATATTTCATTATATTAATAAAATAGTTATTGATATCTTAATTTAAATGCAAATTAACTAAATTCACCATCTAATTAACATGTTTTATCAGCGTAAATGCCTATTGTTTATAATATTATGTGCCATCAAACTCAAGTAATTGTGTCTATAATTTATCGCAATATTAAACAAATAACTTACATCGCGTATAGCTCGACATAAAGAAATAATGGGGGCGCCACTGTCTTTTACAACATTAAAAACAATTGAATCAACACAAACACTTTAAATTAGTTTCGTGTCTACTCTTTTCTGTCGAGCTATAACATAACGCGTAATTTATTATTATACCTTTAATAAATTACGCGTTATGTTATAGCTCGACAATAATAGCTCGAAAATAGGTCATATAATATTATTATTACCTATATGACCTATTTTTGTTTATATATTATTGTATATATTATATTCATTTTAGATTATTGTTTATATTACCTATTTTTTCTGTTCCCGCTTCTGGGTGAATAATCTGCCTTGGAACGGGCAATTTTTTTTTGTCAAAATCAATAATTTCTTTCGCAACAAATGTCAGTGTCAAAATAATACGGATACATCCTTTGATATTTTTGTTCTGTGACGATTAAATAAGTACCCAAGTAAGACCATTTTAATTTAAGACCAAAAGTGATTTATTTAATGTCTCTCATTAAGAACATAGTCAAAACAGCGCGAGAAAGTTATCGAAGAATCGTCGAAATGCGACGGAGTGATATTTGGGTATGTTCCCATTGAGTAATTAGTGAAAAACTGAGGTGCTAATTGTGCTGTAGATTTAACCTCATTTCTGTTGTTTTTTTTACGATAAAGATACATTAATGAGTTATAAATGATAGGAAATATCTGTTAAGATATCTCGGAAGGTCGTGGATATGGTATTTTTCCGTTTGATCAGGAGTTTATGTGATTTTGTTAAGGTTACCGCGTACCATACTAAACAATGGATTCGTCGACCCTTATCGTAAATTTTATGGTATAATTACCAGCTATTGTTCTAAAAACTGGTATACAATACAAGAATTAAAACCGTTTAAGTGCCATAATGCTTTGTCAATGCAATTAAAAATGAATTTGTGTATAAATAACTTACAAAGAATGTTTCTGTACAGACCAATAAATAGACATAAATTTAGCTTTAATTTAGTTTTAATTGTGTAGGTAATTGAGGTTACAACAAAATTAATGTTTCTGTGTGGAAAGAATGGAATCAATATAAAACCATAGGATTTTTTTTTAATTGTTAATCATCTCCAAATGTGACTGTGATTATTTCTTACATTATTATTAACTTTATTATGTAGGCATTCTTAGTGGACTTCCTTAGACTCTCTAGAGGGAGTCCATAGTGTAATATTTTATTATTATGTCGCTCGAAAACACAGGATATACCCAGTCTTTTGATAGGTGTGCGCGAAGACAATTTTTTTTTAAGTCCAACGTGGAGAGGCCCCTTTGAGCTTTTAATCTAAAGGTAATGTATAGCACCTATCGGGGTCCATCTCTGAAACCATCTACAGTTTTTTTTAAGGTGACCTCAAAGACAGCCTCCGCTAGGTACAAGGTCTATTGTGAATGGATGGAAACTACTTGATTCGTCTATAGGTGTGATTTCTAGATGGATGGTGACCGGGCTATTGCTAGAGACTCCGGCACCTGCCACTTCCGTCTCATGGTGAAATATGATGGCAGGCGATGACTCGCCGCTCACTAAACGGAATATTATTATTATTATTTATTATTATTATTATACATATCCGCCAAGCAGTAAAGTGAACAAACATTATATAGGTATTTCCCGTTGGCCTAGTATCATTTTCTTTTTTTTAATCATTAAAAAGGGCTTTGTCACATTGTGACTATGCCGCCCTGGTCTTATCATAATTGAAAAAATGAAAAAATTAAAAATGAAAAATATTTTATTTAGCACAAGGAGCACAGAGACTTAATTCAAATAGTGTAATAATAACAACTGTTTAACTATTAACAAGTAATACTGCTAACAAAATTAATGAGTATGTAGGGTTGATGTTATTTTGTGACGCGCATGCTACGGTTTTGGTGGTTTTATGGAAAGTATTAATGGCAACGGGTGATTTCACGGAGATCTATGGCATGTGCGAGGGCGCGATGGCAACACAGGGAGGTGGATGCCAGCGCGACAAATGATTGTAGAGCGAGATTGAAGATGGTGGGCTTGGAATAAATCATGTAAAATATGCTGAAATGTTCGAGTATTATTTAATGGAAAGGCACACCTACAAGTATGAGAGTTTTAGATCCTATGTGCGAGGTATAATAGGTAAGATTTACTAATAATCCCCACACTAGGCTCTGCCAGTATCGTGGGGGTTTAGAAAAGTTCTACCTGTGAATTTTTAGACCTCATCTGACTGATTTCCAAATAACTGTTATAAGTAAATCTTCCAGTTAATTTGCACATTAAATATAAACTTAATATAGTAAACCTTAAAGCTATGAAAAAAAGTTGAAGGAACTGACCAGTAATGTGACAATATAATAATTTTTATATTGTCCTATATAACTGAAGCTTACCTAGGTCGTACACAATTTTTTTATTAGAGGTTTAGCCAGAATCTCAGCCAGAGATTTATGGAGTGTGTCCACAATAAGAAGCCAGATGAACCGTCAAAATCTTACGAAAAAATTGTGATTACCAACATGTTAGTGGTATCTAGGTATGGAACCCTACAGTAAACCGTTATCTGTTCTGTGACTAAGCATACTTACCAAGGAATGCCGTAAAAAATATCTTTTGTTCAAAATTCCATTTGTCTCTTTTATCTCTGGTATTACAAATATACGACAGTTACATTGAATTAACTTTATCAATAAAGATAAAGAATAACTATAATTATGATAAATATCACAATCAGGCACACGGTTTTCAATGTTTTATTGTAATTATTATATTGATAAAATCAATTTTGTTTTATTTGGCTGCCTCGGTGGCGTAGTGGGCGCATGTTCGACTGCCGATCATTAGGTACCAGGTTCGATCTTCAGGTCAGGTAGTGTTATTGGATTTTTCCATTAGGAATTATCTCTATGACAGCCTGGAGTCTGGAACGGTGCCGGCAATAGGCTCGCCCCCTATTACATGGGACCAATAACATACTGACGAAATGTGGGTGTACCTACTATGAGACTGAGTGTTGGGTACATCTCTGGAAACCCGTCTGGAAAAAGACGTAATTGTATGTTATTATTATTTAATAATGTGCTAGCAGCATACGCTGATGCTTTACTGATTTTTATTTCAAAATCATCTCCAAACTTAAAGAAAATTTATACAAATAAGTCTTAAAACGAAATTTTAAAACGTCAATAAATAATATAAGTAATATTATCACAGTAGTAAAAAATCTACCGTGACTTCAGAAATATATCATCATCAGCCGGAAGACGTCTACTGCTAAACAGGCCTCCACCATAGAACGCCATTGTGCAGTTATTCATCCGCTAAGCAGTAATATGCAAACATTACTGTGTTCCGGTTTGAAGGGCAATGTTACCAGCGAAATTACTGGGCATGATGAGATGATGAGGCCATAACGAGTTTCAACAACTCATATCTCAGGGTGACAGGCGCAGTGCAGTGCCGCACAGAATTTTGAACTTTAAAACACTGGGTGGCACTGTTTCTGATATGGGCAATCATGATGCTTACCATCAGGCATCTGATTTGCTCGTCTTGTCACTCACTATCATAAAAAAAGGTACTGTACAATAATAGCTGTCTCTTGTCAGAGTAATAATAAAGTCTAATTCTAATAGCAATTTATCAATGAAGCAAAGAGGTAAATTACCTTGAAACCTACACAGTTATTCAAGAAAATAACTTTGCTTTACTTTTTTTATACATTACTAGCTATGACATCGTTCTACACAAGATCTACAGCACAAGAGTAATCTTAGTGTGGGTCTGTATGTTACCAATTTACTAAAACTCAGTTAAAACAATGTGCACTTAGCTCCATTAGCTGCTATATTTATTAATATGCATAATTTAACAGTATACAGGACCTCTTAGCAGTTTGGCACAATCCTATGGAAAATTTACGAAATCGATGTTTTGTATTCCCGTGTTTCCTACGAGAATAATTGATTTTATACATAAATTTATATCTTGAATATTAGAAGATGAATTAGGCTATGTCCCTGTTATTTTATTTTTGTTCTTTAACTCTTCATTTATTTCTAGTGGACGTCTAATTACGCGAGTAAAACTGGGACAGTTTTTCATGTTTTTAAAGGGTCGTACTTCATTTAACAAAGAGTTTGTAGAAAAATGAAAATGACAGGGACATGCTCACTGAAGACCTAGATTTTATAAAAAAAAAACCATTGCTCTGACGCAGTTATCTAGGGAGGAAACACGGGAATACGTTTGTATGGAAAAATCACCCCTCATGTAACCTCTTAATAACTGTAATAACAACTAAGCATCAGGTATTTACTCGTAACTGTAATATTCTTCTGAGAAATGAATTTATTATTTATTTATATCGAGAAAAAGTAACCTATGTGTTCTGCTATAAGGTCTAAGTTACATGTGTATGTTTACTTATTCCGTTTCCACGCTAAAACTACTGAACCGATTGAGCTGAAATTTGGTATGTAGGTAGCTTAGACCCTGTAATAACATATAGGTTACTTTTTATTCCGATATTCCCGCGGGAACGAAGACTATGCGTGTTAAACCGCGGGGCACAGCTTAATATAATTCAGCACAACGCTAGGACTAACTTGATGCTAGTGTAGCATTTTCTATGCAGTTATTCTAAAAGCTAGAGAAACATAACATACTATCACGCCTTTTTCACGAAGGGCCAATCCCAATTTCGCCAGTATGTTATTGGTCCCATATATTTATTTATTACTACTAAGTTGACATAACAGCGTAAAACCAAACCGCCAAACTTAGTGCTGCTAAAAAGTTAATAAAATATATTAATAATAAATTAAAATAAAAATTATCATAACCTATTACATGAATACCGTTTTTCAAATTATGAAGAGAATACATTCTTTATAAATTAAAATTAAAAATACATGTTATTTATATATTATGTAACCTAAAAAATATTACATTGCCAATTTATTAATATTAGAGGAACCATCATCTAGAGTCGTTATGTTGAGCTCACTCACAAAGAGGTCTAGATCCTTTTCTATTACTAGAGCATTAAGCAGTCGTAATGCTCTAGGTAGCGGAGAAAATTTCTTCAGCTCCGTCCTACAAATTGGCACCGCAAAGGGTCTATGTCGACGTGCTCTAAGATAACCTGATGTATCCGGTACCAATAAGTTAACTTCCTCCAGAACGAAGGGATTATTTAACTGACCCAAGATTATTCGAGCCACATACCTCATCAGCGACACAATTCGCCTAACTTCCAGACTGTTGTAGCCCGTCATACCCAGGATGAAATCCGAAGGATATAGGTGCGGATAACCAACGTAGAACCCATGCTGCTTCTGGTAGAGCCACCTAAGAAATTTTCTTTGAATTTTCTCTACCATTAGCGTGTATTTAATTTGGTAGGGATTCCAGATGACGGTGTTACTTTCCAACTTACTCCTGACAAAAGCATTATACAGAAGTTTAATGGCTGGAATAGAGTCTAAATGACGTGCCTGTCGCATAACAAGTATAATAGTGAGCTGGCCTATTGCCATATGCCGGGCAGTTCCAGGCTGTCATTGAGAATAATTCCTAATAGAAAAATCCAATATTTAACACTATGCCTTACCTGTGGATCGAACCCGGGACCTCATGATCGGCAGTCGCGTCCACTACGCCACGCCACCGACGCAGTCAAATCTAAAAAGTTACAGTATAATAATAATAATGATATTATAGTATTGAACAACTTCCACACACGATCCTCTGGTCCCAAACTAGACTAGAAGCCTGTACTATGGTAACCAGATGACTGATATACATACATATATAAGCTTACAACACACAGACAGATCAAACAGACATGTTCATGCACACAAATGTTTGACCTGGCGGGGGATCGAACGCGGGCCCTGCGGCACAGAAAGCAGAGTTACTACCGTCTGAGCCAATGAGGCTGTCAATAGAAGTCGTATGTCAGAATCGTAGTTTCAATAGTAGTATTAAATAGGGATCCCTATTACACGTCATTAGTCATCAGAACATGAATATTCGAGATAGTTTTAAGTTTATAAGATACGCTATCGTACGTACATTTTATTATTTTATCCTTGATAATTTGGCGCGTGTATGTTTGTAATCTTAGTAAATTTTTAAACAATTTAGATCCACGGCAACACTTTAGATGCTTCACAGCGTAGAGCTGTCAGAATAGTCGACGACCCCAAGTTCACTGAACACATAGAACCACTCAGTATGCGTAGAGACATCGTGTCTCTTAGTGCTTTTTTTTGTGACGAGACGAGCAAATCAGGTGCCTGATAGTAAGCATCGTGATTGCCCATATCAGACACAGTGCCACCCAGTGTTTAAAATTCAAAATTCTGCGCGCCACTGTACTGCTCCTGTCACCCTGAGATATTTTAAAACTCATCATGCCCAGTTAATTCGCTGGTAACATCGCTATTCAAACCGGAACACAGTAATGTTTGCACATTACTGCTTGGCGGATGAATAACTGGTAAAGGTGTGGTACTTCCCCAGGCGGTCCCTTGCAAGAGAGGCCTATTAAGACAAATACAATGTATATGGTGCGCATAATGCTGAATATGACTTATTCAGCAATATGCGCACTCTTATCGATGGATATAATATATCATAGCCCGTGGCAAAACTGACAGCGAAACCTACCGTGTATTGGATGCCTAAGAATATTCCTGTATCGTTTCAGAAGCTACAAATGTGTGGCACCGAGGAGGAGATGCGAGAAGTGGCCGGCAGAATCTGCAGGAACTATCTACACGGCGCCTGGAAGACTGTGGAGCCTAGCATGCTCGAGTTTAGACGTATCAAGTAAGTTTAAGAGCGTACGCGGCCTTCTAGGGATTTGACGCAATCCTAGGAATAATTCACCAAATCGATGTTTTGTATTCCCCTGTTTCCTCCGAATACAGTTGCTGGCTGGATTAAAAAATAGACCGTCATTCCAGTTCACCGGACTGGATTGTTCACTGAAATGGACACATTCCAGTGCCGGTTCAAATTATTCCAGTCTAGCATTCCAGTCCAGCGCTGGATTGCCACTGGAATAATGTGAACCGGGCATTAGAGCGTATCCTAGTTACGAGAAATTTAACACAATCCATTGAAAAATTTATCAAATCGATGTTTTGTATTCCCCTGTTTGTTCCGAATATAATTAACTCATTCTATAAATATAATATACTAGCTGTGACCCGCGGTTTCACCCGCGTAGTCTTCGTTCCCGTGGGAATATCGGGATAAAAAGTACCCTATGTGTTATTCCAGGGTCTAAGCTACTTACGTACCAAATTTCAGCCCAATCGGTTCAGTAGTTTTGGCGTGAAAGAGTAACAAACATCCATACATACATCCATACTTACAAACTTTCGCCTTTATAATAGTATTAGGATTAGGATTCTTTTTAAGCTATTGCATAGCTTCTATCGCGGGCCTTGAGCGTGGAGACTGAATCCAGAAATTCCGTAACGAAAATAACCTAACACCCCCCACTCCGACCGGCACAGCGGTGATACTTTTTAGTTTTGCCATCTATCGATGAATAGCAGAACTTTTAATGACTTTTTTGAAATGTCACGCTTGTCTCTTTAGTTCAGCAACTCGCCTCTAGGTGGCATTGGTTGTATCGGCGAATTTGTTTTCTTATCGGTCACCACGCTCAAAAAGTGTAACTTGAATTAATATCAAAGAAAAAAAACAAAGGAAAATAAAATAAATAAATAAGTTTTTTTTTATTTTTTTATGATAGTGAGTGACAAGACGAGCAAATCAGGTGCCTGATGGTAAGCATCATGATTGCCCATATCAGACACAGTGCTACCCTTGTTTTAAAATTCAAAATTCTGCGCGGCACTGCACTGCGCCTGTCACCCTGAGATATGAGTTGTTGAATCTCATCATGCCCAGTAATTTCGCTGGTAACATTGCCCTTCATACCGGAACACAGTAATGTTTGCACATTACTGCTTGGCGGATGAATAACTGGCAAAGGTGTGGTACTTCCCCAGGCGGCCCCCTGCAAAAGAGGCCTACCACTACAAAAAAAAAGTTGATAAAAAATGCTATGTAATAGCTTTACCGCGGCAGTCCCCGAGTGCCACACGTCTTTTTTTTTGTGCCGTACCCTGCCATGTACGGCTTTAAGATAAGTCTTGTTTTCCGAAGGGTAAGGCGCGGTATTAAATTGTCTAAAATATGACGATCGGTTTAAAGTGGTCAGAAACAATCTACGGAATGTCTACGGAGAGTTTTTTGTCGTGCTCTGCGTAAACCAATATGAGTATACTATGAAAGCAATGTATTACGGAATTATTAGGCATGCCTTATAAAATTACTAGCTGTGCTCCGCGGTTTCACCTGCGTAGTCTTCGTTCCCGTGGGAATATCAGGATAAAAAGTACCCTTTTTTAATATGGGTTAACTTCCACACACCGTCACCTGGTTCCAAACTAGGCTAGAAGCCTGTACTATGGTAACCAGATGACTGATATACATACTTATATAAGCTTATAACACCCAGACACAGATCAAACAGACATGTTCGACTGGCCGGGGATGGAATGCACACAAATGTTTGACTGGCCGGGGATGGAACCCGGGCCCTGCGGCACAGAAGCCGAGTTACTACCTGAGCCAACGAGGCTGTCAATGTGTATGTGCTATTCCCTATGTCCTATGCCCTATGTGCCATTCAAGGGTCAAAACTATTAGCTCAATCGCTTCAGTAGTTTTGGCGTGAAAATAGAACAAACATACACACAAAATAAAACAGCGCTAGCGCTTTTTTTTGGTGCCATCTAGATGGCGCTGCGGTCGAGTTAGAACTCGCTGGCGTTTTGTTTACCTGTAACAAAAGTAACATTTTTACATTGTACTGAGATTTGAGATTTATATTGTTAGAAAGATTGACTTACGAGTATACTATAATATATTCATTTCATTTAATTTCAACTTTAAACTGACAATATGGTTTGTCCGCATAATCCAGCCATTGGACAGCCTTGTTGGCTCAGACGGTAGTAACTCTGCTTTCTGTGCTGCAGGCCCCGGATGATCCCCGGCCAGGTCAAACGAACATGTCTGTTTGATCTGTGTCTGGGTGTTAGCTTATAATAGTATGTATATCAGTCATCTGGTTACCATAGTACAGGCTTCTAGCCTAGTTTGGGACCAGGTGACCGTGTGTGGAAGTTGTCCCATATGAATTGACTAGCAGACCAGCAGTGTTGTTGGGGAGTTCTGTTCTGCGTTCGATTATAAATTCAATTTATAATTGTTATATTGAATACGAAGCGTATATAATACATCTATTAGGCGTCCAAGGTAGTTTTTTTTTTCTACGTTTCAAGCAAGATTGAAGCGTGCAAGGTCAAAACTTGTTTACATTATTACAATATAATAAATTCCATTGTTGCTAGTTGCGTAGAATTCGATGTCAAACTCAAACTCAAACAGATTTATTCAAATAGGTCATAATATGACACTTTTGCACGTCAATGAAGATAAACAGTACTGAGTCTACCGTGCGTTCGGAAAGATACCTCTACAAGAAGAACCCACAAGAAACTTGTAGGGCTTAATTTTTTCAACAGATAGTTTTACAATATTTGGTTTGGTTACATTCGTTTTCTTTGAAGGTGCCGCGAGGCGGCTATGCAGAAGTTTCCAGGCATCTTTGTCCTCTATGTACTGGTTGACTTTATAATAAGCCTTCTTTAGTAAAGTAGATTTTATATAGGTTTTGAATTTACCCTCTGAGAGCCCAGTTATCTCTTTTGGGATTTTATTATAGAAACGTCTTTATCTTAAATGTAGATTTAAGATAAAGAAAACGTAATCTCTATTGACTATCTACTCTATGACATGTGTAAATTAATTTTTAAGCGGTCTAATCGATAAACATTAGATAAACACACAAGCCCCTATAGGTAGATAAGATAGAGAACTTTCGCCGACGACCAGCACCTCCAAGGTAGCTCAAGTGGTAGAGAGCCCACCACGCGGAATGGTGCGGAGGGTGCGTGGTTCGAATCCAGCCCGTGGGTGTCTTTTTTTCCGTATTCGTATTGTAAATTAAGAAATTTAAAAACCGTTTCCACTTTTTCCTGCTCCATCATCAGACCCTGCTCTCCATCTATCTGTAACACGATATAGACTACTGGTCCATCTGAACCTGATACACCATCTGGGCAAGATTACCAATACATAGAGGACAAAGATGCCTGGAAACTTCTGTATAGCCACCACCGGCACCTTACAAGCAAACATTTTTTTTTATTATAGTGAGTGGCAAGACGAGCAAATCAGGTGCCTGATGGTAAGCATCATGATTGCCCATATCAGACACAGTGCCACCCAGTGTTTTAAAATTCAAAATTCTGCGCGGCACTGCACTGCGCCTGTCACCCTGAGATATTAGTTGTTGAAACTCGTCATGGCCAGTAATTTCGCTGGTGACATTGCCCTTCAGACCTGAACACAGTAATGTTTGCACATTACTGCTTGGCGGATGAATAATCCGCCAAGCAGTAATTACAACAATTTCTCTCACATTTGAGAGAAATTGTTGGTCTTTCGGGGCCCCCTGAGGATGAGGGGCCCTGGGCACGGGCCCCGTGTGCCTTTATGGTAAAGACGGTATTGCGTGTAGTGATAGGCCTCTCTTGCAGGTGTCCGCCTGGGGAAGTACCACACATTTGCCAGTTATTAATCCGCCAAGCAGTAATGTGCAAACATTACTGTGTTCAGGTCTGAAGGGCAATGTCACCAGCGAAATTACTGGCCATGACGAGTTTCAACAACTAATATCTCAGGGTTCTCAAAACATTTTTGCAGCAGCAGCTTACTAAGTTATGTCATTAATGACATATTATATTGATTGCTCATAATAAATAGAAGGTCATAATAAAAAAATGTTAGTTTAATCTTTACTTTCCAAAAGTGCCCTAAATTCTTGTGTGCCCAAGGGCCCCAGCATTGTTTAGGACGGCCTTGACTACACGTAAATGTAACCAAACCGTATATTATAAAACTCGCAGTTGAAAAACGGAACGGAGTCTAAAATTCGTTATATTATTCTAAATTAAGCACAGAAGTATCATCTAATAATCGATTTAAACCAGTTATGCTTAATTACTTATCAAATTAAATTAATTATTATGACAATGATTACCGAATGAATATTAATTATAACATCATCACAGAACAGATAATAATACTACGTATAGAATGGACACTGTCATCCGCCCACCAATCAGGCTCACCCCGCGAGCGAGATTGAGCTCTCGACGAGTGCCGAACACTCAAATCACCTCACGCACTCTCTTGCGCGTGTACAAAACTCCATGTGTGCAGTGTCTGTGTAGTGGGTGGTTTTAACGTGTCTTTTGTATGAGAATTGAGTCGAGTGTCCGGGGTGTGACATCACATCAAACCTTTTTTCTCGAGGGGGTAGGCAGGGGTGTACCCAGAACTCATTCTTCGGCCTTATGGCGCAGAACAGAAAAATGTTATTTCCAAAACACTTAGACATATGATTTTTTTACAATTCATTGCTAGCACTTATGAACTATACATACATATATATATATAGTTCGGAAAGATACCTCTACAAGAAGAACGCACAAGAAACTTGTAGGGCTTAATTTTTTCAACAGATAGTTTCACAATATTTGGTTTGGTTACATTCGTTTTCTTTGAAGGTGCCGCGAGCGGCTATGCAGAAGTTTCCAGACATCTTTGTCCTCTATATACTGGTTGACTTTATAATAAGCCTTCTTTAGTAAAGTAGATTTTATATAGGTTTTGAATTTACCCTCTGAGAGCCCAGTTATCTCTTTTGGGATTTTATTACAGAAACGTACACTATTTCCTAAGAATGTCTTTTTATTTGTTTTAGATAATCTAAAGCTAGGTACAGCTATTTTGTCTTTATTCCTAGTATTAAAATTATGAAGGTCACTGTTTAATTTTAATTTATGTAATTTTTTACGCACATACATGATCTGTCTGTCACCCTCTTTATTACGGCAAACTATTCTTCTATAACTATTCCATAGCCGATACAGTCACGGAATGCGAAGGAATGCCGGTAATTAAATATTTAATACATAATTATCTTATATCAATAGTTAGTTTTCAACAAAATGACGCGTCATACCGAGTTTAGGCTGTAGGAAAGTTACAGATGATAACATATTAAGTATGTTGTTTATAGAGTATTGATAAAGGTTTGCACTTAACTCGAAATTAGGCTTTGAGAAACCTTTTTTTTTTAATGATATTGAGTGACAAGACGAGCAAATCAGGTGCCTGATGGTAAGCATCATGATTGCCCATATCAGACACAGTGACACCCAGTGTTTTAATATTCAAAATTTTGCGCGGCACTGCACTGCGAATGTCACCCAGAGATATAAGTTGTTGAATCTCATCATTCCCAGTAATTACGCTGGTAACATCGCCCTTCATACCGGAACACAGTAATGTTTGCACATTACTGCTTGGCGGATGAACAACTGGCAAAGGTGTGGTACTTCCCCAGGCGGCCCCCTGCAAAAGAGGCCTACCACTACCTGTTTTATAATACTATATATGAGATGTTTTATATTTTATAATACTCGTTTCGATTGCCTTAGTGGCGTAGATGGTTGCTAACGCTACTACCCAATCATGTCCACGGGTTCGATCTTTTTTTAATGATAGTAAGTAACAAGACGAGCAAATTAGGTGCCTGATGGTGAGCATCATGATTGCCCATATCAGACACAGTGCCACCCAGTGTTTTAAAATTCAAAATCCTGCGCGGCACTGTACTGGAACTGACCTGTAATTTCGCTGGTAAGCTTCCGTAAGTTCCGCTCTTCCGTTCTTGGTAAGGTTTCGCTTTCCAAGTGTACTGGATATATTACCATTGAGAATTTTCTCAATGACAGCCTGGAGTCGGTACTGAGCCCACGAGTGGGTGTACCTACTGGGTCCTGGATACACTTCTGCCTACCCCAATGGGAAAATAAACATAACATACAAAATCACACCTTTTTCAAGGGGTAGGCGGTAGAGCGATTTTGTAGTGGTAGGCCTCTTTACAAGGGGGCCACCTGGGGAAGTACCACACCTTTGCCGCAGTTATTCCACCGACGAGCAGTAATTACTGTGTTCCGGTCTGAAGGGCAATGTTACAGGCGAAATTACTGGGTATGAAGAGTTTCAACAACACAGGTGACAGGCGCAGTGCAGTGCTGCGCAGAATTTAGAATTTTAAAACACTGGGTGGCACTGTGTCTGATATGAGCAATAATGATGCTTACCATCAGGCACCTGATTTGCTCGTCTTGTTACTCACTATTGTAGGCGTGCCTTTTCCATTAAATAATACTCGAACACTTCAGCATATTTTACATGATTTATTCCAAGCCCACCATCTTCAATCTCGCTCTACAATCATCTGTCGCGCTGGCATCCACCTCCCTGTGTTGCCATCGCGCCCTCGCACATCCCATAGATCTCCGTGAAATCACACGTTGCCATTAATACTTTCCATAAAACCACCAAATCGTTCACAGAATCCGTAGCATGCGCGTCACAAAATAACATCAACCCTACACTATCATAATAAAAACCTAACCCTAAATACCTACGCAAAAGTGACTGACCTTAGGCGTGTTTGTATGTGAGTCATATAATGTTGTTGTACATTAGGCATTGTATACAATACCGACTGGTTTATAAGGAAAAACACAACTTATCTGAGTACATCTTTGTTGTGGTTTTAACATTTTAATAGTGTACATGGCCTTCTAGGAATTTGACACAATCCTATGAAAAATTTACCAAATCGATGTTTCGTATTCCCCTGTTTCCTCCGAATATAATTAACCCATTCTATAGGTACATTTATATCCTGATATTTTTATATTAGTGAAGTAACCTATGTCCCTGAAATTTTAATTTTTCTTAAAAATTCGCAGTTTTACTCGCGTGATTGGACGTTCACTACAAAAAAATGTAGAGTTTACAAACAAAAATGATATGATAGGGACATACTTTACTTCATCCTTAAAATATCAGGATATAAATATATCAAATAGGTTTACTGTATTCGGATGAAACAGGGGAATACAAAATATCGATTTAGTAAATTTTCCATAGGATTGTGTCAAACTGCTAAGAGGTCCTGTATCCTGTTAGAGAGAAGAAATAACTTTGCATAGGGGTAGCGTAGCCTTTGTTGATGTCATTCAGAGCGAGTCATTGACAATGTTCTTTGTTTGCCAGCGGAGGCCTGTCTAACTTCCTGTACTACGTGGCCCTTCCTGACGACGTGTCCAAACTGGCCCTCACCCACCAACGGGACTCCTCGCCACAATCAGACACCGATATGGCCAAGCCATCCATGATTTCTTTCTCAGTTGAGGAACCTAAAAAGGTGATATCTTTTTTGGTACTCTTGATCTGGCCTTTCCTTATAGTAGATTAGTAGCCAAGGGCTGTAAGGCATCAATTGCAGCCCGAGATATTTAGGCGCACGAGCGCAGCGAGGGCGCCTATACTTCGAGGGTGCAATTGATGCTTACACCCGAGCTAACTACTCTGCTTTACATCTCGATTGTGAGGTAAGTAGAAAAACACCGGCATTACAAGAATAAAACATTTTAAAGTAAAAGTTTTCTATTCCCGCCTTTTTTCATCTCTTTTTTAAATTATTTTTTTCAAGAACGAAATTGAGCTTCGTAGTTCGATATTTAAAATTGATGACTATTATACTCATACGAAGACAAGGAATAGCGAAGCGACCTCTTTTGTCATTGGCCTGAATGCATGATGTCTATTGCCAGTATGATGGTTAGATGTACGCAAACTTTTTGAAAGAGTGAAGTTTTTTTTTAATTACTTACCGCCCTAGGGCTTTTCTAGCTACATTATTACCCTAGAGCGCTAATTGGTCACTTACAAGCCCCATTTGGGGGTAATAAGGACCTACTTACCGAATATGAGAGATGTAATAGTAGATTAGTAGCCAAGGGCTGTAAGGCATCAATTGCAGCCCGAGATATTTAGGCGCACGAGCGCAGCGAGGGCGCCTATACTTCGAGGGTGCAATTGATGCTTACACCCGAGCTAACTACTCTGCTTTACATCTCGATTGTGAGGTAAGTAGAAAAACACCGGCATTAATACAAGAATAAAACATTTTAAAGTAAAAGTTTTCTATTCCCGCCTTTTTTCATCTCTTTTTTTTTTTTTTTTTTTTTTTTATGATAGTAAGTGACAAGACGAGCAAATCAGGTGCCTGATGGTAAGCATCATGATCGCCCATATCAGACACAGTGCCACCTAGTGTTTTAAAATTCAAAAATTCTGCGCGGCACTGCACTGCGCCTGCCACTCTGAGATATCAGTTGTTGAATCTCGTCATGCCCAGTAATTTCGCTGGTAACATTGCCCTTCATACCGGAACACAGTAATGTTTGCACATTACTGCTTGGCGGATGAATAACTGGCAAAGGTGTGGTACTTCCCCAGGCGGCCCCCTGCAAAAGAGGCCTACCACTACTACTCTTTTTTAAATTATTTTTTTCAAGAACGAAATTGAGCTTCGTAGTTCGATATTTAAAATTGATGACTATTATACTCATACGAAGACAAGGAATAGCGAAGCGACCTCTTTTGTCATTGGCCTGAATGCATGATGTCTATTGCCAGTATGATGGTTAGATGTACGCAAACTTTTTGAAAGAGTGAAGTTTTTTTTTAATTACTTACCGCCCTAGGGCTTTTCTAGCTACATTATTACCCTAGAGCGCTAATTGGTCACTTACAAGCCCCATTTGGGGGTAATAAGGACCTACTTACCGAATATGAGAGATGTAAAGATATTTTAGATATAATCATTTTGTTTTGTATCTAATTTGTTATTTTTTAATTTGACTTTATATATATTCTATTGTTTCATTTAATGCAATAATTGTATCGATTTGTGTAATTGACTTTAGCCAGTTTCAAGTGCCTGATGGTAACCATCATGATTGCCCATATCAGACAAAGTGCCACCCAGTGTTTTAAAATTCAAAATTCTGCGCGGCACTGCAGTGCGCCTGTCACCCAGGGATATTAGTTGTTGAAACTCGTCATGGCCGGTAATTTCGCTGGTAGCATTGCCTTTCAAACCGGAACATAGTAATGTTTGCACATTACTGCTTAGCGGATGAATAACTGGCAAAGGTGTGGTACTTCCCCCGGCGGGCCCCTGCAAGAGAGGCCTACCACTACTACTACTCTTTTTTGCAAACATATTGTTTATAAATTTGTAACCTAGATAATTGATATTTCCAGGTGTTACTAAGGATCTACGGGCAAGTTCACGGCGAGCGCGCGATGGATGCAATAGTGACAGAATCTGTTATATTCACCTTACTGTCGGAGAGGAGATTGGGGCCTAAACTGCACGGCGTGTTTAGCGGGGGGAGGATCGAGGAGTATATCCCTGTGAGTTTTGACCTTATTTGACATGTGACCTTATTTAACCTTTTACCTTATTTGACCTTTTGATTTTTGGCAAGTAGCCAGCGATTTCAAATTTTGGTTAAATTTCACTTCATAACTTTTGGACCTACTATGCATTTTGACCCTTATTGGTCGTGTGACTCCCGGCTATAAGGGCCAGCCCTTCCTCATCTGGCAGCCCGGACCCGGAGACCCGGTAGAGACATATTTTGAAAGTGTGCAGCAGCGCTCTCCGGCACCAAGTATTCCAAATTCCAACTGCTGCGATCACCAAGCCGCACAAAAATAGTGCTGATCTAGGATAAATGTCCCCACATGAATAGTTTATGGCGTTCTATGGTGGAGGCCTATGTTCAGCAGTGGACGTCTTCCGGCTGATGATGATGATAATGATATCCTGGTTGACGCGCTGTTGATTCTGTGTGTTTTGCCAGGAAAGTATTGAGGAGTTGTATTCCTGTGAGATTTAACCTTTGACCTCATTTGACCTTCGGCCTAATTTGACCTTCGACCTCATTTGACCTTTTGTATCAATAGCGATAAGTCATCACTAAACATTTTGTTTCAATGCAGAGTTATTTATATATTTATCTTAATTATCGTTTGTTTTAGGCTCGACCTCTCCTAACGAAAGAGCTCGCTGAACCGGCTTTATCGATGAAAATAGCTGAGAAAATGGCCGCCATACACTCCATGGACATACCACTGTCTAAGGAACCCAACTGGTTGTGGAAGACAATGGGCAAATGGCTCAAAACTGTCAAGGAAGAACGATTGTCTGGCTCATATCAGGCAAAGGTAAATATTATATATATATTTTTTTAATTTATGATAGTGTACAAGACGAGCAAATCAGGTGCCTGATGGTAAGCATCATGATTGCCCATATCAGACACAATGCCACCCAGTGTTTTAATATTCAAAATCCTGCGCGACACTGCACTGCGCCTGTCACCCTGAGTTATTAGTTGTTGAACCTCATCATGCCCAGTAATTTCGCTGGTAACATTGCCCTTCAGACCGGAACACAGTAATGTTTGCACATTACTGCTTGGCGGATGAATAACTGGCAAAGGTGTGGTACTTCCCCAGGCGGGCCCCTGCTAAAAGAGGCCTAGCACTACAGAAAGGTTTTGAGGTTATGTTAATCTTATCTTATATCTTTAAATGAGCAATTCTTGTATATATATAATTGGAATCTCGGAATCGGCTCCAACGATTTTCATAAAATTTAGTATATAGGGGATTTCGGGGGCGATAAATCGATCTAGCTAGGAATAATTTTTAGAAAATGTCATTTTATTTAAAAAAAAAAAAAAAAAATACCGAGCAAAGCTCGGTCATCCAGGTACTGTTTTTTTAAATAGCAAAAAAAAAACCATACGGTTTTCGTTAACAAAATATGTTTTCGCGCAAATAAAGGCCAGATCCAGAGCCGACCATAAACAATAGAGTGGTAAATTATTCCCTATTTCTTCATATCTTTTATTGTATGGTTATACAAAATGAAAATACACAGATATGACGATTTACCTTAAGCCGAATTTTTTATAAGGGAAAGTGACATCTCGGAGTTTTTGGCGGGAGACCGAAGAATACAGTTTGGCTCCCGTATCTTTATCAATTATCGGTGCATTTTCGAGTGTTTAACGTCAAATAATGATGGAATATTACGTGTTGAGCGTTTTCGAAGATACACAAGTCTCTTGGCGAGTGATGCGAGAGTTGAAATGTGTTTTTTCGTGTTCCCACCAAAATTCCGGCAGCTTCTTGTAAAGACCACCACTTTACTAGTGCTTTGACTTGACTGGGGTCGCCCTGACTCTGAATTGACTAATTGATCATATTAACTTGAAAATATATATATAACTTGACACTGGCAATATAATCGTGTGGGTCCATAAAAGAAAATAAAAGAAAAAAGTGACATCTCTATGGTTTTCTTTTTCCAGAATGACACAGAAAAGAGTATAATCAAAGAGTTGAAAGCTGTAGAGTTTGATAAAGAGATCGAATGGTTGAAGAAATTCTTGGCTACGGTCGAGTCGCCGAGTGTATTCTGTCACAACGACATGCAAGAAGGTGAGGACTATAATGTTAAGGTTAACGCACACGTATTCAAGCCGAACACGTGTAATAATAATAATATGGGACAACTTCCACACACGGTCAATCAGGTCCCAAACTAGGCTAGAAGCCTGTACTATAGTAACCAGATGACTGATATACATACTTATATAAGCTTATAACACACAGGGACAGATTAAACAGACATGTTCATGCACACAAATGTTTGACCTGGCCGGGGATCGAACCCGGGGCCTGCAGCACAGAAAGCAGAGTTACTACCGTCTGAGCCAACGAGGCTGTATAAATAAGACTTAACAGGAGGGACCTCTTAGCAGTTTGACACAATCCTTGTCCACACCACAATCCGTTGTGTATAAATTTTTTTTTTAATTTTCCAGGCAATATATTGTTATTCGAAGATACATCGATGCCACCCGATTCGGAGCTATCCACAGTGTACGTACAGACATACGACACGAGCTCACCTAATATAGATAGGATCGACTCCATGCCTCTCGATAATTACGAAGATGCCAATACTAACGACAGGTAAATATTTCAATAATATATTGTTTAAAATAAACTGCCTCGGTGGCGTAGAGGGCGCATGCTCGACTGCCAATCAAGAGGTCCCGGGTTCGATCCCCAAGTCATTACAATTAATTATAATTAATTACAATTAATTATAGAATTAGATTAGAATCATCTCAGCCATAGGACGTCCACTGCTGAACATAGGTCTCCCCCATAGATTTCCATTCAGTCCGGTTGTAAGCGGCCCGCCTCCATCATATTCCTGCCGTCTTTATCAGATCGTCTGTCCACCTTGTGGGTGGACGTCCTACGCTGCACTTTCCGGTCTGCATTATTATTATAATTAATAATTATAATAACAACAATAATTATAATTAATTGTAATTAATTACAATTAATTAAAATTATAAATAACAATGGGACTCTTTATTCCCTCGGATAACAATCAACGATTTATTTCAGTATGACAAGCCATATATCAGATTCGGGCGAACCCCGTATAGTCTTAATAGACTTCGAATACTGTGCGTACAATTACCGAGGGTTCGACATCGCGAACCACTTCCAAGAGTGGCAGTACGACTACACCAACCCTGTTCATCCGTTCTACTTCGAGGATCTGGAGCCACCCACACTCGAACAGAAGGTCAGTATATTTGGACACTAATTGCATTTAATATCATGTTATAATTCAGTATATGAAAAATATTAAGAGGTTACATATTGAGGGGTGATTTTTCCATGCAAACATATTCCCGTGTTTCTTCCATTAATATGAAAAAATAATGGAATGAAAAGTCAGAGATAAGTGGTGAGTCAGTGAAGTGAATGAGTGTGTGACTGAGTGGTAAATAAATGTCTTTAGAAAAGTGAAACGAGAAAAGTGTAACAAGAAAAGTGAAACATGAAAAGTGAAATTTGTTTGATATGTTTGAAGGATCAATAGAAAAATGTACTTTGTGTATCACAGATTTTTAGAAAGAAAATTTTCAATAATATTATCTATGACAAATTAGATAGAATATAATTTTTTAAAGAGGACACACGATACATTTTTTTTAATGGCGTCTCAATTTTTTTTTATTTCCACTACGCAGCTTGTGTGTTTTATTCTTGTCAATTTTAGCTGGCGGCTGCATTCCGGCTCGAAGGACCATAGGCCATTATCCAAAATGGCCGCCGATCTCTGAGCGCGCTTGTCTATGCCCCGAAACAAAGATGGCGTAAAGTAAAAAGTATACATTATAGGACTCTTTTGTGTTTTTATTTGTCGTTGGTTGGTCATAGTTTTTTCTTAAATTTTTTATGATTTATAATAATATTATTATACCTTGATTAGGTATATTATACTTTGACAGCTGAAAAAGAAAAACTTTTGGTTGTACTTTTGGTCTTATTTCCTGAAACTAAGTACATAAGTTGTATCATATCAGGTAATTTATAATTTAAATGATTGATCTAATATTCTCTTACAACTTTAATTTACGGAAATATGGAACAAAAAAGATTTACAGAAATATGGAACAAAAAACATATACAGAAATATGGAACAAAAAAAAATTTTTTTTTCAGTTGTCACGTATCAAGCTTTATTTTAGGTATAAGTGTCAGCAAAAGGTGAAGTGATACTTCATCATCATCATCTCAGCCATAGGACGTCCACTGCTGAACATAGGCCTCCCCCATAGATTTCTAAATACTTAAATAGGCTTATTTCCATGAGAGTCTAATAAACAGTCGATTGCCTTGGTGTAGTGATAGCGAGCGCTACTGCTGTAAATGACATCCAAGGTTCGATCCCCAGGTCAGGCCAAAAGTGCTATTGGACTTTTCCAGCCAATCGGTTGGTATTTCGAAAATCTTTTTCAAATAATGTGTTTTCTTATGGCTTGGTTTAAACCCTGTTGAGTATTACTTTATCTTTTGAAACGCTTACCAAAATAAAAAACGTTTAAAATACTTTGATCAATCAACGACAAAAATATAATTAATTGTTAAGCATTGCTTTAATTTTGATTAAAAAATATTGCAATATCATATTATAATGTAAAATTTTTATCTGATTGGTTATTTTTATATTTAAAAAAAGATTTTTATTTTTAAAGACTAATAACATAACATAACATAACATACAATCACGCTTTTTCCCCGAAGGGTTAGGCAGAGGTGTACCCAGGACTCAGTCCCATAGTAGATACACCCACATTTCGCCAGTATGTTATTGGTTCCATGTAATAGGGGGCGAGCCTATTGTCATCTACCGGGCACAGATCCAGACTCTAGTCAGTTATTGAGATAATTGCTAATGGAAAAATCCAATATTTAACACTTTTGCCTGACCTGGGGATCGAACCCGGGACCTCTTAATTGGCAGTCGAGCAATACGCCCTCTACGCCACCGAGGCAGTCAAAAGTTCAAGACTAATGCTGAAATTAATTCGCTTGAAATACAATATGAAAATGTAAAGAAAAATTTCACGAACGGGACTTAAACCCGCACCTTCCGTACGCAATCCGCGTGGTGGCGCTCTACCAATTGAGCTACCTTGAAGGTACTAGTCATCGGCTAAATTTTCCTTTCCTACCTATAGCATATAGGTATATCCATATTGTAAAAAATGATTTATACAGACATACAGACAGAAAAAAGCTACTTTTGAAAACAAAGTATAAAAAAAATGTTCAAATTTGATATCGTAGTTGCAATGCTTAACAAATATACATAAATTATTACTAAATGTTATTTTGTAAGACTATCTCAAAATTAGAAAATATATTATTATATCTTAGATGTCTTGCCACCATCTTTAATTTAGACTCACAAATGAAATCAACTTATTTAATGCTACTATTATTATAAATCTCAAATTTAAGTACAATGTTAAAAACTTACGTTTTGAACAGGTGAACAAAACGCATGCAAGTTCTAACTCTACTCCAGCGCCATCTGGCGCGGTTTTGGTTAGATTGATGGATGGATTTTTGTTACTCTTTCACGCCAAAACTACGGAACAGATTGGGCTGAAATTTGGTATGCAGGTAGCTTAGATCCTGGAATAGCACATAGGGTACTTTTGTTCCCGATATTCCCACGGGAACGATGTCTACGCGGGTGAAACCGCGGGGCACTGCTAGTTTAATAATTATTAATGGATAATATTACATATAGGCTTGATTCGAGGGGTATTTTCCTGGGTAGGGGAATTTAAAAATTTCTATAAAAAAAGCTGTACAAATCAAAGTTTCATAAAGTTTCTTCTGAAATACCCTAATAATTGTAGAATCATAATCATTCAAATAAATAGCGACTCTAGCACCGACGCAATAAAGTGCAATTGCTGCCTCTCTTTCTAGATTCAGATTCATTTATTTACCATAACTATAACAATTATTGTTACAATGGCATGTCATTTGATACAGTCGAACAATTTCAAATAATTATTATAATTAAATAATATTTATTTGAAATTAATATTATAATTAAATTAAAATTAAATTAAAATAATAATTATTATAACAAAAAATACTTATGCATACAAATTTTCAAATAAATTGCTAAATAAATAAAAAAAAAATTATAAAATAACAACAGGTATTGATAACCATGATATAATAAATTAAAATTATTAATAGCTTATGTCAATGCATATTATTTAAAAACGAATCACAAAAATTATAACAATGATTTCAAAACATACATACTTAATTCAAATCTAATAATGTCAAAAGGTAAATAAATTAATAATACAATTCACAATAATGTCAAAATGTAAAAAAAAAAATTGAATAAAATTTAATTATAATCTAATTTAATTCTTATTAATTAATCATTAGATGTCTTCGTCAAAAAAGATGATTCACTAATACGCATCATCTATCGCGTATCTCTTTATCTGTTCTCTATGTCAAGCTCATAGAAATTGTACCGTCAAGACTTGACCCAGGCTTTACATGGATCAAAGATATCTGTCATAAACAAAATACCCCTCGTATTGTGTGTAGTGAATAGAAACCGAGTTATAACGGGTTTTAGCGCCGTGTGTTACAATCTTCTTTTCATTATGTTTGTAAAAAAATAAAATTTTAAATTTCAACGAAACATTATAGCTAATATCATATTCGTGCGTCACCAAAAAAATATCTCGTAGGTAACAGACTAAAATTAAAAAGAAATTTACTTCATCCCTCGAGTTTGAAGTGGTACGCAACAACGACGGACTTTTTGAGTGAGAGGAGTGAAAAACTGAGCGTCATGTACGCTCAGTTTTTCACTTAAAGGATTTACACTTATTTTACATTTTTTATTTTACACTTATAGGAATTTAACACAATCCTATGAAAAATTTACCAAATCGATGTTTTGTATTCCCCTGTTTCCGAATATAATAAACCCATTCTATAAATATATATCCTGATATTTTTATAGTGAAGTAACCTATGTCCCTGTCATTTTAATTTTTCTTATGAACCATTGCTTTTTTTCATAGTGAACTTCCATAAATCGCAGTTTTACTCGCGTCATTAGAAATTCACTACAAAAAAAATGTAGAGTTTATAAACAAAAATAAAATGATACTTTACTTCATCTTTAAAATATCAGGATATAAATATATCAAATAGGTTAATTGTATTCGGAGGAAACAGGGGAATATAAAACATTGATTTAGTAAATTTTCCATAGGATTGTGTCAAACTGCTAAGAGGTCCTGTATCCTGTTAAAGCACTATATCTAAAAGTACTCCAAAATCCTAAGAAATACGTCACAATTTTGTCAACACCACCAAAACACCAATAAAAGTGCTTCAAAAAACATTCCTTCCTTAAGAAATACCTCACAATTTCGTAATTTCCAGGAGATATTCATAAAAGAGTATCTGAAACACTACACGGCTAACATATCGGAGGAGAAAGGACATCACCTCCCCTCTATAGAAGACATCAATCACTTGCTGAACGAAGTCGAGGCGTTTGCCCTCGCCAGCCATCTGTTCTGGTCTTTGTGGTCTGTTGTAAACGCGTCTAAAAGTCAAATTCCCTTCGGATACTGGGTAAGTCTGTTAAATTATCTACTGTCTCGGGACCTCATGATTGGCAGCCGAGCTTATGTCCACCAGTCCAAACTTTCAATGAGACGTTTTTTGGAAATGTAAACTTTCAGAAATATGTTATTTGGAAAATGCCCGACGTGCCGTTGGCACAATTGACTTTCCCAATCAATGGTGCAGATGCTACTGATGTGTTTCGTCTACAACATTCAAACTACTTCACCTTACTTTCCTCGTCATAGATAAAAATTCAGGCCATTGATATAAAGAAAAGGGGTACCTAAACCCTTTCTGGGTACGTTCTCCCAGCGCTTACTCAATAAGTTGTAGTGGTAGGCCTCTTATGCAGGGGGCCGCCTGGGGAAGTACCACACGTTTGCCAGTTATTCAACCGCCAAGCAGTAATGTGCAAACATTACTGTGTTCCGGTATGAAGGGCAATGTTACCAGCGAAATTACTGGGCATGATGAGATTCAACAACTCATATCTCAGGGTGACAGGCGCAGTGCAGTGCCGCGCAGAATTTTGAATTTCAAAACACTGGGTGGCACTGTGTCTGATATGGGCAATCATGATGCTTACCATCAGGCACCTGATTTGCTCGTCTTGTCACTCACTATCATAAAAAAAAAATATGAATTGACTCGAGCACTGTAATTGAGGTAACCCGTTATCTTTCAGGAATATGCTCTATCTCGCTTAGAAGTGTACAAGCGACTCAAACAGGAGGTGATAAAGAAGGACAAATTTGGCGGCCAAAAGAGAAAGATATGCGAAGTCGACATATGAAATGATATAAATAGTTTATGTATTGCATAAAAAAACTTAAAAAAAGTGAAGAACTAACGTGAAATCTTGAAACTGAGACAAATATTGTAAACAAAGATATTAATTATAGTAGCAAAACTGTCAATATTTGTTTTTATTACAATCCTTTATTCAAATTGCAATGTTTGTATGTTCGGGTCAAATCTTACAATTGAATTTCAAAGGAGTTATCATAAAACGATTGCGATGAAATTTTGCATATAGGTCAAAAGAAAAGAGTAGAAACGTAACTAATTTAACAGGATACAGGACCTCTTAGCAGTTTGACACAATCCTATGGAAAATTTACCAAATCTATGTTTTGTATTCCCCTGTTTCCTCCGAAAATAATAAACCTATTTGATATATTTATATCCTGATATTTTAAAGTTGAAGTAAAGTATGTCTCTATCATTTTATTTTGGTTTATAAACGCTGTATTTTTTTGTAGTGAACGTCCAATCACGCGAGTAAAACTGTGATTTTTGGAAGTTCATTATGACAAAAACCAAGGATTTATAAGAAAAATTAAATTGACAGAGACATAGGTTACTTCACTACAAAAATATTAGGATATAGATTTATGGAATGGGTCAATTATATTCAGAGGAAACACGGGAATACAAAACATCGATTTAGTAAATTTCCACATAGGATTGTGTCAAACTGCTAAGAGGTCCTTAAGTTAGTTACGTTTTTATTCTTTTCTGTTGACCTATATGCAAAATTCCATCTCAATCTGTTTATGATAACTGCTTTGAAATTCAATTGTAAGATTTGACCCTAACATACAAACATTGCAATTTGAATATAGGATTGTATCAAAAACAAATATTGTCAGTTTTGCTACTATAATTAATATCTTTGTTTACAATAATTGACAAATGTCAATCTCTCTCTGTGGAATTGACATAAAAATTCCTGAAAAAACACTTAAAAGACTATTTGAATAGTGTTAAAGATCTCTGAAAGTGAGAAAAAATCGTGTAAATATTTAATACTGCTTTTGTACTTTAAGAATTCGTGTACATTATATTTAGTGGTGATCCAAAAAAGTGTAATACAACCTGTATTGGAAGATTTAAGAAAATGTGCTCAATATTTAGTTGCAGTATTAATAACTAAATATTTTGGTGGAAAAATTTTTTAATCAAAAATTAGTCATAAAATTTTTAGTCATAAAATTGTTAGTCATAAAATTGTTAGTCAAAAACATTATACTTAAGACTACCTAATTATATGCATAAAAGTAGGCTAGTAAAGTTTTTTACGTGTAACCAAATCCTATCAAAAATGGTTTAGTTGATAATATGAAATTATGTGTAAAGTATTTTGCACTGGGTTCAAATAGAAAAAGGATCAAAGTTCAAACATAATAATACAATAATAATAAATTCAATATAAAATCTTACGTAAATATTATATTTATATTACATTATATACCACCCGTAAAATTTGTATCCCGCTCGCAGCAATCTGTTCGCGCCTCCATTGCATTGTCACCTAAAATTGTAAGTATTGTTAGTTTATAAACTAACCTAAACGTTAGTTTACAATCTCATTAGATTTTAAACTAATGGTTCGTACAATTTTATGATATGTTTTAATATTTGGTTCCATCGGCAAAATAGTTTGAAAACCGTCGTGTAAGAGTATTAATTCCAATTATTATTTATGGATAGACAGACATACGAAAGCATTTTTACCCAAGTTGAAGTCAAATCTTTTTATTCAATTTAGTCACAATCTGACACATTTGCACTTCAATGAAGATAAACAGTAATGAGTCTACCGTGCGTTCGGAAAGATACCTCTACAAGAAGAACGCACAAGGAACTTGTAGGGCTTAATTTTTTCAACTGATAGTTTTACAATATTTGGTTAAAAATTTTGTTAAATGTTTTGGATTTTGATCCTTATTTCAAAACAAATATAATATGCGTTTGTTTAATTTTAGACAATATTATGTAGTTTTAGTTAATAACATTCCTTTTATGGATTATTAATTAATTCCTAATTTTTACAAAAATTTAATGTTTTTAATTCTCATTGTGAGTTTTGTATACTTATAAATATATTATGTTATTTTATTTAAAAATACCCCCCATTCCGTTTAAATTAAAAATTCTATTAAAATTAACAATGACAGCTAAATTTAACAATATTCTGACATTTTTTTACCAAAATAAAATTTCTCTATCAAAGTATAAATAAAAATAACTTTATTATCTCGATTTTATATTATAACACATCACGTCTTTTTCCCGGAGGGGTAAGCAGAGGTGTACCCAGGACCTATAAGGCACTCAGTAGCAGTCTGCAGTCTGTAACTATGCCCGGTAGATGGCAATAGGCTCGCCCCCTATTTTGTGCGACCAAAACCATAACTGTTAAATGTGAGTGTACCTACTTTGGGACTGGGTACACCTCTGCTTACCCCTTCTGTGAAAAGGCGTGCTGATATTATGATTAAAAAAATTTTTTTTTTCTATTATTTCGTGTTAACATTCCCTTTTATTACTGTGATAGATTTAATATAAAAATTACTTGAAATATTAAATTTAAGTAAAATTTTACATTATGTAGCCTGAACTTATTTGAAACCTAACAAATGAGATAACGATGCATTCTTTCGCGTTTAGTCGAGTCGCCGATAGGTGGCGCTAGGCGTATTTCTAGTAATTTGCTGTCATCGCTCGTGTGGTGGAGCGCGCCGCAAGGGGGAGCGCGCGTACCACTCTTGCCAGTTGGCGTTTGTATTCCGCCGCGAACAGTCGTGTTCTTAAGTTGAGTAAACTCTTAGTAGTTCGAGATTTTATAAATATTATATTTTACTTATTTATTGTTCACTTTTACAATAAATCTTACTTCGGTGGCTAATATTTCCTTAAAATTTTTAGTGTTCTGTTCGAGTATTGAAAAATGAGCTCCGGCGATCGAGCTACACCAGAACCAGAAGGAATCAGAAGGCGTGTTTATAGTGACCATGAGGACGACGCGATCGAGGAGGTTATCATGTTTTCACCGGCCAAACGACCGCGCACCAACGACTGGGACTCAAGGTTTGACTGCCTACAAAAACAGGTGAGTGAATTAAAATATTTATTGACAAGAAATAACGGCGAACAACAAACTTCCCGAATAAATACCTCACCGACTACCCGCGATGAAATCGACGACGCAGCTTCAATTTCATCAGACCTTGTGGGCCCAAAGGAGTTTTCTATTGATTGGGAAATTCCCGACACCACCCTGTCGGAAACTGTCAAGAAAGCAGATGAGTCTAGACTAAAGTATATCTGTAAGCTTCAACATTTTAATAAAACAGAATGGTCTAATGTGCGGTACGCAGATATTCAAAAAAAGTATGCTGCTACACCTGCTTTTACCAATCTAGAACTGAACGACGAGCTGTTGCCTTTTGAGAACAAACCTTATTTTCTCAGATCTTTGGATCAAACTTTTGGTGTACTCACCAATATGCTACTCGCACAGCGCGAGGCTATACAGAGTTCACTGCAGGACTTGGTAATATGGGGCTCAAATAAAAACTCTCGGCTTACATCGGCTTCACTCAATGAAAAGATTCAGGAAATTTTCTCCAATGACTGTAAGTTTAAAGAAATCTCTAAAGATATCCTGCAAACAGTCTGCGGTCGACGAGCCAGTATTATACAGCAGCGCAGAGACCACGCTTTATCGGGAGTCAAGGATACATACAATAGAGCCGCTCTGCAACGCATTCCGCCTAGCTGCGAATTTCTATTTCAGCAAAAGGAATTTAGCGAAGCTGTAACAAAGATGGGAGGATGTTCGAAGGTAATTAAAAGGCCGTATCTACCTGCTGAAGGTAGCCAGGCAGCACCAAAGCGGTTTTCTGACCCTGCGGTGTCATTTCGGGGTTCTACACCATCAAATAAACAGCCCATGCCTTCGACATCTGGAAAAGGTAAACACCCTGCCGGTAAGCGTCCCTACTCCTCCGCCAAGAATAAACAGCAGCCATCAAAGGGTGGAAAGGACTACGGTGGCCGCACAAAACGACAATGACTATCTAGCGAGTTTTCAAGGGGGTCAGCTCAAGAGATTCGCCCTTGCTTGGCAATCGCTCAAGGCACCCACACATATCACCCAGATTATTACCGGGTATCGTATACCCTTCATGACAAAACCCCCTCTAGCCCGGTTACGACCACAAATATGCCCATCCGAAGCATCACCGGCCTTTCTAGCCGAGATCGAGACGATGAAAAATCAAAGGGTAATAGAGGTTGCCCCACACAACTCAGGCTACCTCTCCCAAATATTCCTAGCTCAGAAATCAGACGGCTCGCACAGACCAATCCTAAATCTCAAGAGCCTAAATCGGTTTCTGAATCCGAAGAAATTCCGCCTCATAAATATGTGCAAGGTTCGCCATTTCCTTCAGCCTGCAGATTACATGATGAAAATCGACTTGACCCAAGCATACTTTCATGTCCCAATAGCAGAGAATCACCGCCGCTTTCTGAGGTTTGCTGTGGACGACAAAATATATCAAATGACATGCCTGCCATTCGGGTTGTCAAGCGCCCCAAAGACTTTTGCCACTCTATCCAACTGGATAGCTCAAAAACTGAGAGAAGAAGGTATACGGGTCATTGTATACTTAGACGACTTCCTGTTGGCAAATCAGTGCCCACAAACACTTCTGAATCACGTGAATATGGCCACCTCACTACTCCAAAATTTGGGATGGATAATAAACAGAAGAAAGTCGTCCAAAGTACCCACTCAGACCGTAGAATTTCTGGGAATAGAATGGAATACACTGGTGAACATAAAATCCTTGCCTCCAAAGAAAATAAAGACCCTAGAACATCAAGTCACGAAGATGATAGACGCTCAGACATGGACAATCCAACAGTTACAGAGAACAGTCGGTCTACTCAACTTCTCATGTTTCATAGTCCCATTCGGGCGTCTTTTCTACCGCAACATTCAAGCGGTCATGCAAAAAGCAGTGAGACTAGAAGAGAAAATGACTCCATCGGACTCAGCCCTTTGCGATCTGAGATGGTGGCTATCGAATCACCAGCAGAACAGCAAAATCTGGGACGAACCGGCGTCTCACTTTATCGTCACAGACGCATCCTCCGAGGGCTGGGGAGCACATGTAGACGGCACACACTTCCAAGGACAGTGGACCCCCGTACAGCGCAACCTACACTCCAACATGAAAGAATTGCTGGTGATATACCTGATACTGCAAGATCAGAGTCAACTATACGAAGACAAAACTGTCTTAGTACAGAGCGACAATCGCACCGCCCTAGCGTATTTACGCAATCAAGGAGGCACTCGTTCTCGCAATCTTCTGAGCCTGACGAGACACATATATCAGATCTTGATGGAAAAGAAGATCAATCTGCTTACGAGCTACCTACCGGGACCACTGAACAGTACAGCAGACAGTCTGTCCAGAGGAATAGCAATACCAGAATGGCATCTACTTCCACAAGCCTACTGGACGATTTTCCGCAAATGGGGTACTCCGAAAATAGACCTATTTGCGTCGAGCAGAGCTCACGTCGTGCCTCTATACGTGACATGGGATCTTCGAGACAGGAAGGCGAGTTTTCACGATGCTTTCAGCAGGACGTGGAGGTACCAGCTTGCTTGGATCTTCCCACCACCATGTCTAATGCACAAAGTTCTGATGTGGATGAAACAAGCACACGGATTCTACATAGTAATTTGCCCCCGATGGAAAAACGTGTTCTGGAGGTCCGACCTGAAGACGCAAGCAGTAGCTCCCCCCTTCACCATCACAAACCTGACGCAAGTTTTGATAGACACCAGGACGAACTGCCCTCCCCCTCAAGCGAAGGCATTAGTTTTGGAGGCCTGGCTAATACGGGGTGGGATGACTTGACCAAAGATTTAACAGCAGAGGAAAAGCAAGTACTCGAATCGAGCTGGAGACCATCTACATTGAAAACATATAAAAACGTATGGTCACGCTGGACTAACTGGTGCAAATTAGCCGGTGTCAATGCTAAGAACCCAGGAGCAAGCGGCCTCGTAAAATACCTTATTTATCTATATAAGCAACAGGCGTTGTGTTATAAATCTATACTGGTTCACAAAACTGTAGTCTCTAATTTCTGTCAACCTGACTCAGAAATAAAGTTGGGCGCTCACGTAATGGTTCGTCAAGCGCTTAAAGCAATCGCAAATAAAACCGCTGGAAATTCGATACCGATCATATCTCCTGTATGGAATCCCCAGACTGTGGTAGATTGGCTTTTAAAAACGGATCCAAATGTAAATAGCCTGTTTGACGTGTCAAGACGATGCTCCATTCTTTTACTACTCGCATCGGGGCGAAGAGTCCACGATCTCACACTGCTGTCAATGGCAAAAGATCAATGTGCAGTAAGCGAGAACCAAATAGTACTGTGGCCTATGTACGGATCTAAGACTGACACAATAAACTACAGGCAATCGGGTTGGCAATTATTATCCGGTCTAGAAACAAACATTGACCCAGTGTACTGGATCAAGAAACTCCTGGAAGTATCACAGGAACGACGCGCTATAAATAACATTAATCATCTTTTTATATCCATAAGAGGTGAACCAAAACCAGCCAGTAGAACCGTAATAGGTGGTTGGGTACGCACCATCCTTCATGATGCAGGTATCCACAGCTCAGCTGGATCTGTACGGTCAGCAGTAGCGTCACTAAACTGGCTCGAGAAAGTTCCTATCGAGGACATCCTAGCAAAAGGAAACTGGCAAAATGGAAACACCATGATACGCTTCTACAGGCGACCTCTGGAGCAAGCCTTAAGGAACGTACCATCGGTTTCATCTGTTTTTAACCCAATATCTTAGACAGTAGTCTTAAAGACGGAAAATAATGTTATATAAGAGTAATTACTATTACCGATTATTGATTAATTTCTGATTATTACAACTTTAATAATGTTATATTACTTTTTGCTTGGTGCCTTAAAAATTTTGCTTTAAATCTTGTACTAATATTGATAAACTGAATAACAAGATTTTTGTTTTCATTACTATGGTTTAATATCCTGTCAATAACCTTATTTACATGTTTCACAGTTGGCTTTTTCGCTGTCACCTCGCGATAGTAAACAACTCTCTCATTTGTTAGGTTTCAAATAAGTTCAGGCTACATAATATTAGAATTTTTCCTAAAATAAAAATTTCTTATTATGTACCTAACTTATTTGAAACCTAATTACGCCCTGCTCGGTAAATGAGCAACTGGCAAGAGTGGTACGCGCGCTCCCCCTTGCGGCGCGCTCCACCACACGAGCGATGACAGCAAATTACTAGAAATACGCCTAGCGCCACCTATCGGCGACTCGACTAAACGCGAAAGAATGCATCGTTATCTCATTTGTTAGGTTTCAAATAAGTTAGGTACATAATAAGAAATTTTTATTTTAGGAAAAATTCTAATATTATAATAATTAAATATTTGTTATTATTCTATGTCCTTGTAAATATGTTATCATAATTGAGAAAAAAAAATGCAAAAATATTCATTAACGAGGCGGCGAACGGAGAATTCCCATACAAACGTAATAGTTCAATCATTTGAAATCAGAGCATATTTCCAACATTTAATGACGTTATTCGGAATGAGACACTAGTTATATAGGTTCCTGATTATATTTCAATCCAAAATAGAAGTACTTTGGACTAAAATATGACAAAAATACAAAATAAAGGTAGTTTCAAACGTAACTCCAAATCATAAGTATTTTAGACTAAAATATAATTAGGAACCTATATAACTAGTGTCTCATTCCGAATAACGTCATTAAATGTTGGAAATATGCTCTGATTTCAAATGATTGAACTAATACGTTTGTATGGAAATTCTCCGTTCGCTGCAAACATGAGAAAGGTGTAGTAACAAATTTAAACGACTTGCAATACAAATTATTGCGAATTTCCACTTCCCAATACAATGCATCAGCAGATTCGATTTTACGAATCCCAAAATTCTTTCTCTTGCAAGTTGTCAAGGTTTCTGTAACACCTTTCTGTAACACGATTTAAAAAAAGGCGGCTTGACACTGACCTGTTATGGGTTAATGAAAGATTTAATTTGAATAAACGATTTTGCAATAACGATAAACTTTAAATATTTAGATATATTGTTTCTTTTTTTTTTGGTATGCAATAAAGTATTATTCTATTCTATTCTATATATAAATATTTAGTCAACATAGCGGAAATGGCACCGCAAGAATTTCATCCTTTGCTGTTCATGTTGTGCGATGTGGTGGTGGTGTGATATACACGTTATCAGGCAACGGGCACTGTGATGACGTCAGGACCTAGTTGAAATCACAGTGCACAGTTTAGGCCGCCTTCTCTCTGTTTTTGCTCTGTGCAGTATATACGTTATCAGGCAACGAGCACTGTGATGACGTCAGGACCTAGTTGAAATCACAGTGCACAGTTGCTTAGGCCGCCTTCTCTGTATTTGCTCCTGTGCAGTATATACGTTATCAGGCAACGGACACTGTGATGACGTCAGGACCTAGTTGAAATCACAGTGCACAGTTGCTTAGGCCGCCTTCTCTCTGTATTTGCTCTGTGCGGTATATACGTTATCATGCAACGAGCACTGTGATGACGTCAGGACCTAGTTGAAATCACAGTGCACAGTTGCTTAGGCCGCCTTCTCTCTGTATTTGCTCTGTGCGGTATATACGTTATCATGCAACGAGCACTGTGATGTCGTCAGGACCTAGTTGAAATCACAGTGCACAGTTGCTTAGGCCGCCTTCTCTCTGTATTTGCTCTGTGCGGTATATACGTTATCATGCAACGAGCACTGTGATGTCGTCAGGACCTAGTTGAAATCACAGTGCACAGTTGCTTAGGCCGCCTTCTCTGTATTTGCTCTGTGCAGTATATACGTTATCAGGCAACGGACACTGTGATGACGTCAGGACCTAGTTGAAATCACAGTGCACAGTTGCTTAGGCCGCCTCCTCTCTGTATTTGCTCTGTGCGGTATATACGTTATCATGCAACGAGCACTGTGATGACGTCAGGACCTAGTTGAAATCACAGTGCACAGTTGCTTAGGCCGCCTTCTCTGTATTTGCTCTGTGCAGTATATACGTTATCAGGCAACGGACACTTTGATGACGTCAGGACCTAGTTGAAATCACAGTGCACAGTTGCTTAGGCCGCCTTCTCTCTGTATTTGCTCTGTGCGGTATATACGTTATCATGCAACGAGCACTGTGATGACGTCAGGACCTAGTTGAAATCACAGTGCACAGTTGCTTAGGCCGCCTTCTGTAGTTGCCTGATAACGTATATACGTTATCATGCAACGAGCACTGTGATGACGTCAGGACCTAGTTGAAATCACAGTGCACAGTTGCTTAGGCCGCCTTCTCTCTGTATTTGCTCTGTGCGGTATATACGTTATCATGCAACGAGCACTGTGATGACGTCAGGACCTAGTTGAAATCACAGTGCACAGTTGCTTAGGCCGCCTTCTGTAGTTGCCTGATAACGTATATACGTTATCATGCAACGAGCACTGTGATGACGTCAGGACCTAGTTGAAATCACAGTGCACAGTTGCTTAGGCCGCCTTCTCTCTGTATTTGCTCTGTGCGGTATATACGTTATCATGCAACGAGCACTGTGATGACGTCAGGACCTAGTTGAAATCACAGTTCACAGTTGCTTAGGCCGCCTTCTGTAGTTGCCTGATAACGTATATACGTTATCATGCAACGAGCACTGTGATGACGTCAGGACCTAGTTGAAATCACAGTGCACAGTTGCTTAGGCCGCCTTCTCTGTATTTGCTCTGTGCGGTATATACGTTATCATGCAACGAGCACTGTGATGACGTCAGGACCTAGTTGAAATCACAGTTCACAGTTGCTTAGGCCGCCTTCTGTAGTTGCCTGATAACGTATATACGTTATCATGCAACGAGCACTGTGATGACGTCAGGACCTAGTTGAAATCACAGTGCACAGTTGCTTAGGCCGCCTTCTCTGTATTTGCTCTGTGCGTAGGGCCATTACTTAGAGCTATATATTAACATAAATAATAAAAGATAAAAGGTAAAAATGCACAAAAATGTAAATATTTTTCAATATAAATCATATCTTGAAAGCACTGATTTGATAAGAAAAAGTATTAAATTCGGAAATATTGTGCCTTTGCGCCTAGAAATAAGGAATCGGCGGCTCTAAAACAACCATTCTGCTATTAGTAGAATCTGCATGTATTCAATACTTCAACGAGGGCTTAATAAATAATATAGCAGTGCTCTCAGTTAAAATTTATAAAATAATTACCCAAATCATCTGGAGTCTTCCATTGTTCTAAATTTAAAAAGGAGGCCGTAGTTTTGCCTTTGTTGTTGATAATTTTTACAAAGAATAAGAAAAGTAATATTTTTCCCACCAAAACCACAAAACAACTGAACATAACATATCGCTAAATAAACAAAAGAAGGTATAGGGCAGAAGGACTTTAATAATTATCACAAACAAAACACTACCGACCGCCGCGAAGCGAGCACGCAACTGTCAAATTTCAAAGAAATTTTGTTCCAAGTCCGATGCACTATCGTTTTTTAGGAAGTTTGGTTCGGTGGCAAAATAATAAGTATCATCATCTGTGTAACCAGAGACAAAACCGGTTAAATTAATCACTGCCAGTCGACGTGCACGGGCCCCCTAGACTCGACGCAACGCCATTTTATATATAAATCTATATAGCAGTGTCACTGTAGTTGATCAAATCTAGGAAGTACCTTTTGACGTTTCATACTTTCAATATGATTTAAAGAAAAAGGGAGATGAGGTAATGGCTTCTCGAAAATGGAAAGCTTATATTAGGTCCCATTAGGTCCACGTACGTCAGTAAAGTAAGGTCGTACGAGCGGCTAATATTGTTGTCTCGGTCGCACTTCGGTCTTAGGTACGTCTTTCTATCTTTGTTGTTCATTATATTGCACTGTGCTAACTGCACACTGAGCAAATCGCACATGTCAGTTGAGTACGCGCTGGGAGTACCCTATCTCCTCTTTTTTAAATCAATATACTTTCAATGAGGCGTTTTCGTTTCTAAAAAAAAGATGTAGTTCTCGAAGCAATAAAAATGGCGTTATGGGGATAAGCAAATTAAATGTCAAAATTTCTGTACCATAGATCATACAGCTTCAATCTCTTTATTGTTGATCCTTTTTTTTCTAGAATAACAACGCCATCTTCCTGATTATTAGCAACATATTTCAAATAGCAATTCTACTAATAGCAGCATGCTGCTTTTACAGCCATGAGGTGAGCTTTGTAAGTGAATACTCGAATTTTATGTACTTAAAATACTTAAATTGAGTAAAAAAAAAACCCAAAAAATGTATGACTCAGACATATTCGACTTAAGGGGGTCTCTCTTCCATACAAAATGAATTTTCCCATATATGGAGAAAGAGGTAATAATTTTCCATTCATTTGTTTGGGGTTGGTTCTCAATCTGGCCTTTATTTGCGCCAAAATATGTTTGATTGAAGAAAACCGTATGGTTTTTTTCATATTTACAAAAAACATTAAAATAACCTCAAATTTTTATTAACAATTTTTATATATGTGAAAAAACGGTACGATTTTCTTCAAGCGAATATAATATTTTGGCGCATATAAAGGCCAGAACAAAAAACAGCAACGTACAATTAAGGGAAAAATGATCCTGTCTTTCTCCATATTTGTGAAATGTCATTTTGTATGGGGGAGACTCCCTTAATTAGGGATTATCTCGGGGCGGCGACCGGAGAATTCCCCATACAAACGTTAAATCATTTGAAATCATAGCATATTTCCAACATTTAGTGACGTTATTCGGAATGAGACACTAGTTATATAGGTTCCTAATTATATTTTAGTCTAAAGTACTTATAATTTAGAGTTATATTTGAAAATACCTATATTTTGTTTTTTTTTTATCATATTTGATTCCAAAGTACTTCTATTTTGGATTGAAATATAATCAGGAACCTAGATAACTAGTGTCTCATTCCGAATAACGTCATTAAATGTTGGAAATATGCTCTGATTTCAAATGATTTAACTAATACTTTTGTATGGGGAATTATCCGGTCGCCATCTCCTTAAAAAGTTTTTAACATAATTTTTTTGATTTCGTCTATATTATAAATTATTAGCTTTATGTAATGAATAATGTAATAATATTATCGTTTTTTGAAATAAATCTGTTTTTAAAATAGCATGTTTTATTGATGTTAGGAACCCTAGTTCCGTATCTCAAAAGGAATAAAGGAACCCTTATAGAATCACTTTGTTGTCTGTCTGTTGGTCTGTTTGTCTGACCGTCTGTCAAGACACTTCACGGGAACGCGTGGAGGTATCAAGTTGAAATTGACATCAACTACTCAGATCTGCGGTCCCTTGTGGCTAAAAAAAATCAGTTCTAATTTAACGCAATCAAAAGTTATGGCCATTCTGCATTTCCATACTGCATATGAAAAGGATATCAGAATGTTGTCCCAAACAATAATGTCATCGTTGCGGAGGCGAGCGAGGCGTTGATTTACGATCTGTAGGGCAAGATTTGAATCTCCGTATTTTATCACTTTTGGATTCACTTACACCTTCGAGAAAAAGGCGTGATTGTACGTTTTGAAAGACATTTAAATATTATATGTAACGCGCACATATAAAGCGGACGGCATGCCATGCCGTGCCTGATAGCCAAGCCAAGCCAGGCCAAGCCATGCCAAGCCAAGCCAGGCGAACCCATGCTAAGTCCAGCCGGACTATTATGCCGATTAGTTCTGTCAGATTGCTAACTGACTATATCAGCCTTACCAACCTCAATCCTGAAGAGTAACTTCGTCAAGCTCACCAGCCAGTCCATGGACTTGTCTATGGAACGCATCTACATTTATCTACGCCCTGAAGATTTGAATAGAGCTTTAGAGGCATTGTCGCATTCTCCGACAAGCTGGCAAAGGAAGCGGATCGTCAATAAACTCCTAGTGAAAAGCGCTAAGCATATATGACGTTAAGTGCAAAGATCTATATTTCCAATAAATAAATGACTTGGTACAAATATTTAGCAAACTGTTTCACTTCTGTTTCATCTAATATTATGGCTACAAATTGAGCTTAATTAAAACTAAAATTATCTGTCATTAAAACGCATGTAAAATTAAATTGGTTGTAAACAAATCTAAACAACGCTACATAATATTGACATCATCAAGAGACAATTTAGTTTAACTACTCGACAACAGATGTCACCCCCATATATGTTTTATGGAAACATGGTAAAATCACTGATTTGGTTTGTTGATTACGTAGCTTGTCACGTCTCCTGTAGATGTCGCTGTGACACTTAATAGTAGAGCACCTAGTTTAGCGGAAAGGATTCAATCCACATTTTGATCAAAAATAAGTGGATAGTTTAACACCTACAAGTTAATTTGCCATTATTGGGAAGTGCCTTTATTGAAAAAAGACTAAACAATAGAGCTACCTATTTACTATCTACCCTAACTAAATACATTATACCCTAAAATAAGTACTTCGAAAACCCACAGGCCGACATGTCAGGCCATATTATAATCCAAGTGCTCTAAACCACTGTCAGATGGCAGCGTACCCACGATGCTGGCGGCATTGCCATGTTGAATAGCAATGCTTATACGTTGAGCCAGATAAACGCCAGCATTTTGATCACGCGTCGCCTCGACAAAGCGCTCGGATAGATTTTTGAAAATGCGGTGAGATCCCGGCTCCCACTGTCCCAGAGTCTCGACTCCAAACGGTTCAAATATTAATTTGCCATTATTTAATATTAATATATATAAAATAAGGGTCTTGATTTACGACATAACATATATAATTGCTTAGGTAGTGAATTTGTTATAATCAACTATGCTCGTCTGTCATTCATTATCATAAAAAAAAAACCCGTTGTCAAAAGATGTTCTACCTTCATATTATTATTATTAATAAGTATATCTATGCTATTTTTTTGATGCCGCAGCGGTCACGCCAGCGCTACTGCCAATAACTTATAGATCCCGGGTTCGATTCCCAGGTCAGGTTATTGGATATATCAATTAAATTTCTCAATGATGGCCTGGGAGTTAGACCAAAAAATGGCTACTATGGAACTGAGTCCTGGGTACACCTTTCTCTACCCCTTTGAGAAAAAGGCGTGATTCTATGTTATGTTATCTATCTAAATTCGGGTTATTCTAAAATTAATAATAAATACAAAGATTATTTATTGTGTAAATTATTTATTTCAATTATTTAATTCTAATTGTAAGAATTAGAAAAAGTTGTATCGATACATAATAATTTGACTAAAATACTTCACAATTTTATATAAAAAGTCCTTATTTTTATTTTAATTCTAGCATACCAATTAATATTAGATAGTCGACTATTTTGGTTTCGAAAATATCCCAAAAACGTCAAAAATCTAATTTTTGGACGGAATTTTCTTAAAAAAACATTTATTACATATTTTACTACAAATTACTTATATTCATAAGAATACATATGAAATCAATTAATACGTACACATAATATCAAATCATATTCAATAATATATAAAAAATAAAATGCAAAAAGCTAACATAAAAAAAACAAAATGGCAGTATTTTTAGAGCAAAAAAATACATACTTTTCAATACATAAACTTGATTTGAATAGCCTACCTATTTACAAATAACAATAATAATATAAAAAAAAGTTATTCGCCACAATTTTCGACCGGAAAAATTATCATCAGGAATTTTTTGAACTTTAGTACCTACTCGATTGCGGAAAAAGTTATGGCACTTTCCAATTTAGGTGGAGATTAACTTTGCGTTTTATTTGCCTTCTAAGCACTTGCAGGAACTCGAATGTTTGTGACCGGCTAAATCAGAAAAAGAAGGATTGAAAGTGATGCCCGGAGCGACATATTGTGGGTTAGTGACACTTCCCGAAGTTTCATACCTGATAATCTGTGGCTTGGTTGTATAAGTCACAATTTTGGGTTTAGTAGTGTAGGTGACAATTTCGGGTTTAGTTGTATAAGTGACTATTTCGGGTTTAGTTGTAAAAGTGACGATTTCGGGTTTAGTCGTATAAGTGACAAGTTTGGGCTTAGTAGTGTAAGTGAAATATTCGGGTTTGGTCGTGAAAGTGACGATTTCGGGTTTTGTTGTATATGTGACATATTTAGGTTCGGATTGGAAGACCTTCTTTTCCGTATAAGTTGCGCTGAAAGTATTCGTTAAGGGTCCCTTAATTTGTGTCCCAATGCTTAACCCTTTCACGCCATTGGACGATTCAGTGTATTTGTTGGACCCAAAGCCAAATTGGCCTAAACCTTGGCTCAAACCTTGGCCAGAACCTTGGCTCACACCTTGGCCGACACCTTGAGTGAAAGTACTTATTTCTTTCGTACTTCCTGACAGGCCTGATCCCGAAATACCCGCGCCTCCGGAAAACTGAGCTCCTTTGATTCCTGATACACCCGATCCGGAGATTCTTGATCCTTTAATTCCTGAGACTCCGAAACCAGATCCGGAAATTCCTGATCCGGAAATCTGAGATCCCTTGATTCCCGAAACTCCTTTAATACCTCCTTGGATTCCGTTGATTTGTTGAGTGTATCGGTTGGTAGTGATTTTAGTGGTTGTAGTGTATTTAGTGAATCTCACGCTTTCGATCAGGCCGATAGCCCACTGGTACCACTCGAGGTCGAACCTGTAGAAACCGGCGATTTGGTTTCCTACTTGGCAACCTGAAATAAAAAAACCACATGTGACTTTTAAATTTAGTAAATTAATTTATTAAAAATCGTAGATTTAGTAAATTTTCAAAAAGGATTATGTCAAACTGCTAAGAGGTCCTCTTTCCTGTTAAGCTATTGTGAAAGCTTGAGATATCAGTGGACCGGCTTGAATCCGGACCTAGACAGTGACATGGAATTATGTAAATTATAATTATGTTTTAATTTACCAATATTATTTTGACCAATATTATTATTATTTATTTGTATTTTGTTATTTTCATTATTATTTCTAATTTTATTGCATGTGTTTTCGCTATTTTATTTTATTTCTTGTGTGATAATTGTAATTGCCTATAGAAAATCCAAATGCTCTAAACCACTGTCAGATGGCAGCGTACCCAAGATGCTGGCGGCATTGCCATGTTGAATAGCAATGCTTATACGTCAGGCCAGATAAACGCCAGCATTGTGACCAAGCGCTCAGATAATAATAATAATAAAATAATAATATGGGACAACTTCCACACACGGTCATCTGGTCCCAAACTAGGCTAGAAGCCTGTACTATGGTAACCAGATGACTGATAAACATACTTATATACGCTTATAACACCCAGACACAGATCAAACAGACATGTTCATGCACACAAATGTTTGACCTGGCCGGGGATCGAACCCGGGGCCTGCGGCACAGAAAGCAAAGTTACTACCATCTGAGCCATCGAGATAGTTATAATTGAAGTTGGACAAAAATGTGTATGGCGATAATCTTACCGGAGTCCCAAGAGTAGATGCCTCTCAATACATAAGTTCCATCGCCCTTCGTACAAGCCAAGGCACTTCCGATATCAACCTGCAATACAAATCATTAAAAATATTAAAAAAAAACAATAAAAAATATATAATCTTATAAATATATTATAAACTTTTCTTTTGGGCAGTGTGCCTTTATTGAAAAAAGACTAAAAATAGAGCTACTTACTAACTATCTACCCTAACTAAATACACTATGCTATAATATAACACTTCGAAAATCCACAGGCCGACATGTCAGCCTATAGATAATACAAGTGCTCTAAACCACTGTCAGATAGCAGCGTACCCAAGATGCTGGCGGCATTGCCACGTTGATTAATATAATATAGAGATATAAGTTGTTGAACCTCGTCATGCCCAGTAATTTCGCTGGTACCATTGCCCTTCAAACCGGAACACAGTAATGTTTGCACATTACTGCTTGGCGGATGAATAACTGGCAAAGGTGTAGTAGGTACGTCCCCAGGCGGTCTCCTGCTAAAGAGGCCTACCACAACAAAAATGTTATCAAAATCAAAAAAAAATTAAAAGAATTTTTTAATAAATTCCGAGAGCTAAGTATTTGCTTTGAAATGACAACTGACGCGTCTAAAAACGCATCTAGCCACGTAAGGCTCAACCGCTTCCGACCAGCAATAGGCAGCCGTACTTAGTTACGCACACATTTGATGCGTGTACACACGTAATGTGTTCTACGTTGTGGTAGGTTTGCGCGCGGCCTATTGTATGGAGCGACGGGGGTCTGCCGCTATAGCCGTGGCGGTACCAGCAATGGAATCGTGTCGGCTGGCTAAGGGTTAACTGATCCAGAGGACGGGCAACAGCGTCCTCTACAAAAAACCATCGAACTGTGCTCGACATCCCGCCTGCTAAGCGTGGCGAGTATTGGCAAAAGCCACCTAAGCCAGTTGAAAAAATTAAGCCCTACGAGTTTCTTGTGCGTTCTTCATGTAAAGGTATCTTTCCGAACGCACGGTAGACTAATGAGGAGAACTGCCTCCTGGGCCACAGCTCAAGCTTCTCCAGGAGGTAGGGCACCAATTATATGTATGTAAAACTTTTGTAGTTAACTAAATAAATAATTTTGAAATAATTTTTTTTACTGACTATTTTAGACTAATTACTGTTTAACTTCATTGACGTACAAAAGTGTCAGATGATCTATTTGAATAAATCTTTTTGTTTTTGACTTGGACTTTGACTTTGATGATGCACCTACCTTGCATATATTATTAAGCGGGTTGGTAGGCTGTCCACAAACGCAGCTATCTTGTTCGTAATCGTCCAACAGGTGAGGGTAGTCCGACTGCAGCCTCGCGTCACATTCGCCAGGGTTGATTAGAGACACGTTCATGCCATGCATAATGCTGCCGAGGAGATGGGCTGGAACAAAAATGAATATATTATTTTAGGAAATAGTGTACGATTCTATAATAAAATCCCAAAAGAGATAACGGGGCTCTCAGATTTAAAACCCATATAAAATCTACTAAAGAAGGCTTATCATAAAGTAAATCAGTACATAGAGGAAAAAGATTCTTGAACTACCGCATAGCTACCGCGCGTCACCTCCTAAATTCTAAACAAACGAATGTAACTAAACCAAATATTGTAAAACAATAAACTGAAAAAATTAAGCCCTACAAGTTTCTTGTGCGTTCTTCTTGTAAATGTATCTTTCCGAACGCACGGTAGACTCATTACTGTTTGCAGTCTGAAACTGTGTCCAGTAGATGGCGATAAGCTCGACCCCTAGGCACCTCGATATTTATTGGATAATTTTTTTAAGTATTTTTCCTTGCTATTTTCGGAGGAAGCAGGGGAATACAAAACAAACATCGAATTCAATATAAAACAAACAATATAAAAAAAAACAATACAAAACAAACATTTGACAGCTTCGTTGGCTCAGATGGTAGTAACTCTGTTTTCTGTGCCGCAGGGCCCGTTAGATCCCCGGCCAGATCAAACATTTGTGTGCATGAACATGTCTGTTTGATCTGTGTCTGTATGTTATAAACTTATATAAGTATGTATATCAGTAATCTGGTTACCATAGTACAGGCTTCTAGCCTAGTTGGGACCAGGTGACCGTGTGTGGAAGTTATCCCATATTATTATTATTAATAGGTAAATTTTCCATAGGAATGTGTCAAACTGCTAAGAGATCCCTTTCCTGCTAACTATTCATTCACAACTATTCACAAGCCGCTACTTGTCCGAATATAATATTTAAAAAAATCTAAAAGACAACACAACAATTCTAACATTCACTTGTTTGCGTCCTTTGACATTTTCGCGAATTCTTCAATCAATTGGCGATAAGTTGATAATGAACACAAAGTTATACAAGGTTGAACATAGATGCTTGTTATGACTTTTAATTTCGTAATTCATAACCTTTTAACCGACTTTAAATAAGGAGGAGGTTCTCAATTCAGTAATGTACTTTTTTGAATGATTTTTTTTTTTTTTTTTTTTTTTTTTTTTTTTATTCAAATAGGTCATAATCTGACACTTTTGTACGTCAATGAAGATACAGTACTGAGTCTACCGTGCGTTCGGAAAGATACCTCTACAAGAAGAACGCACAAGAAACTTGTAGGGCTTAATTTTTTCAACAGAAATTAAAGTTGATGCTTGATATAATCTAGTATTACTAGACTAAAACTAGTAGAAAATTATTAGACTTCTAAGTCATGATCTTTCATATTTTTCGTCCTGCTTTAATACGCTTTCCCGCCTAAGACTATAGAGCTTCATTTTTTAAAATTTGTTTTTATTTACATATTGGTCGAGGAATTTATTATTATGAATCTTTTAATTGAAAACATACATGAATGAATAACAGGCACAATAATCTTATTTTTATTGATAGCAACAGCATTTTTATAGATTTATATACTTCCTTGAGGACAAATATCATTCTGAGGCATTGATTTCAAGATAAGGGGACACAGGCGTTCTCCTAGCGCTTCCTCAACTGGCACGTGCAATTTGCTCAGTGTGAAGTTTGCACAGTGACATATAATGAAAACAAAGATAGAAAGACGTCCCTAAGACCGAAGTGCGACCGAGACAACAATATTAGTCGCTCGTACGACCTAACTTTACCGACGTTCGTGGACCTAATGGGACCTAATTTGAGCTTACCATTTTCGAAGAAGCCAGTACCTTTCCCCTTTTCTTTAAATCAATCTGAGGAGCTACAGCAATTACAGATTTACTTTCAGCAATTCCATATTTAGGGACAAAATAAGTTAATTGAATTTGAGGAGGATTTACAGTAGATAATGCAACATTAACCAGATTTTATATTTTTCACTTTTTTTAACCATTTTTGTTATATATAACTAGTGTATGAACGGCAGCGTTGCCCGCTCGTAATTATGAAATATGGGAGTTTTATATCAAAACTTTGACGCTCTTTTTGGACCGATTAGAATGTGAATTTTCAAAAATACTTTCTTAGCACACGTCTAGACAACGAAAACAACCTACATTCCAAGTTTGAAGTCTCTAGGATCAGTGGGTTTTTGACCAAATAGGATCTAATAATCCTTTAGCTATAGTAAGGAGTTTTTGGCTGGGCCCCTTCGTACTGTCTTGTACTGTATTTAAGTACGAAATGCATCTTAATAATTTTGCAAAAGCTGGCAATTTCTTAGTTGCATTTAACTTAAAATTTTGTTGCCACTTCAAATAAATTACACTATTCTATTTTCTAGATGGTATCCTTGTGCAATATCAATAAAAATCAAAGTTAATCTGTTAAGATTTGACCGGTCGAAATTATCATACTTATTTGACGCTTAGCTAATTATTTGCATGCAAATTATTATTGGTATTTTAGATTGGAAATTTAATTATTATGACATCATTTTTGATTGATGTTTGTTAGTTAATAACTTTAGAAACGTACGACACCTTTTAGCAGGGAGTTTTGGCGGGAGGCCGAAGAGCACAGTTTGGCTCCCGTATCTTTATCAATTATCGGTGCATTTTCGAGTGTTTAACGTGTAATAATGGTGGAATATTACGTGTTGAGTGTTTTCGAAGATACACAAGTCTCTTGGCAAGTGATGCAAGAGTTGAAATGTGATTTTTCGTGTTCCCGCCAAAATTCCGGCAGCTTCTTGTAAACACCACCACTTTACTAGAGCTGTGACTTGACTGGGCTTGCCCTGACTCTGAATTGACTAATTGACCATATTAACTTGAAAATTTATATACCTAACTTGACATTGGCAATACATTCGTGTGGCTCCATAAAAGAAGAAAAAAAACCTTTTAGCAGTTTGACACAATCCTTTGAATTTACTAAATCTGTGTTTTAAATACCCCTGTTTCCTCCGCATACAGTTTTTAACTAGTTCGGGGACCTATAGATTAAAAAATATATAATTAATACATTCGATACTATAATATAGTAAGTAGTTGTTGGTTTTGGAGCCACGACAACCTTACATTATAATTTTATTTTATAGGCCTTAATAATAAGATTTTCAAATGGTTTAGCATCGCCATATATTATAATAAATTAAGCAAATGTTCTACTAAAACCAGAACGCACGGCGCCATTATTAAAACAGTACTTAACCTCCCTTTATTCAAACCAATTAATTGAATTATTCTACCCGGCAATATTGAATAGACATTGTAAGGTTTCTGGGTCCAGCTTTCTTGAATTACAAGCCCATATTTTGAAGATAATATCTTTTATATAATGTAGTCTTTTATAAACTCTTCATATTATTTTTCTAGTGAACGAATTAATGTCATCGTTTTTAACTAGTAACTAGATGATAAGACCTTCACTACAAATCTTTTATATATCTCATGAAAAAAGATAGAGAAATAGTTCAAACTTCATTTTAAAAATGTCCTAGCCCACGATATTGTTTATGTACTACGTACTAGATATCGCGTTTCGAACACTTACGTTGCTCCACTAAAGTGCACTGCACTTCAATCCGAGCACTTTACTATAGTGTAGCTTCGACATCCATGCAGTGTGAACGCGTACGGAGCTGTGCTAATATTGCGGGAAAACAAATCGAGTATTAAGTTTTCGTTTGATTTAATTACAAACTATTGTAAACGTTTTTTTTTGACCTTAATAAATAAACGTAACTTTAATGAACTAAGTAATAGAATTTGCGCAAATATTTTTTAAGAACGTTCTTGTCTATCGAAGAATATACGTCGATGATCCTACCTAATAATATAATTTTGGTGTAATTTTGTTATTTGTATGGATGTTTGTTACACTTTCACGCTAAAACTACTGAACCAATTGGGCTGGAATTCGGTATATAGATAGCTAAAACCCTGGAATAGCATATAGGGTAATTTTTAACCCGATATTCCCGCGGGAACGATGACTACGCGGGGTAACGCTAGTTACGATGCATGTGTATCGAATTGGTTTATTATTTTCGCAGAAAACAGGGGAATGCAAAACATAGATTTTGTTAATAATTCATAGGATTGTGTCTAGTAGGCATGACCTCTTAATAAACAAAATACTTACACGAAAAACTTACGAAATATCGCGGCATCTTCGAAGTCACATGGGTAATACGAATCGGTAATATTTCAATATTTAAACCGCTTTGATAATATTATGCATTGCACAATGTATGATGGACACACATACATGCATATATTAATGTATGTATAGCGGGTGTAACCGGTTCAGGTAGCGATAGCAAAAAACCCTCAACTTCATATTTATTTAAATGTTTTTAAATAAATATGAAATTGAGTGTCTACGCCACCGGGTGCCTCGGTGGCGTAGAGGGCGCATGCTCAACTGCCAATCAAGAGGTCCCAGGTTCGATCCCTAGGTCAGGCAGTTATAAATATTGGATTTTCCATTAGAAATTATCTCATTAACTGCCTGGAGTCTGGAACTGTGCCCGGTAGATGGCAATAGACTCGCCCCCTATTACATGGGACCAATAACATACTGGCGAAATGTGGGTGTATCTACTATGGGACTGAGTCCTGGGTACACCTCTGCCTACCCCTTCGGGAAAAAGGCGTGAATGTATGTTTTTATGTTAAATGTTTTTATGATGGCGAATATTTTCAGAGAAATATTCATTAAACGAGTAGTATTGACCATTGGTATAAAGAAAAGGGCAGATGGTACGTCTCCCAGCGCTTACTCAACAACTGGCACGTGCAATTTGCTCAGTGTGAAGTTTGCACAGGGCATATAATGAACAAAGATAAAGACGTACCAAAGACCGAAGTGCGACCGAGACAACAATATTATTCACTCGTACGACCTTACTTTACTGACGTACGTGGACCTAATGGTACTTAATTTGAACTTGAAATTTTCGAGAATCCAGTCCCTCATCTCCCCTATTCTTTATATCAATGGTATTTATTGACACAAAAGTGTTATTTCAAATGATTTTAAAAGCGAAACATTTTATAATAAATCATTGAATTTACCTACTGTTTAAAAATAAATTATATACTTCAAACAAACTCAAACTCAAGAAAATTTATTTAAATAAGTTTTAAAAAGACATTTTTAAACGTCAATCAATAATATCAAACTAGTTAAGAATTTACTGTGCGTTCGGAAATATACCTCTACAAGAAGAAGGTTTAAGTTTTCAACTGTGAGTTTTACAATATTTGGTTTGGTTACATTTGTTGCCTTGTAAGGTGCCGGGTGGTGGCTATGCAGAAGTTTCCAGGCATCTTTGTCCTCTATGTATTGGTTAATACTATAATAAGCATTCTTAACAAATTCGATTTTATACAGGTTTTGAATTTACCCTCGGAGAGCCCAGTTATTTTTATTTGGGATTTTATTATAGAAACGTACGCACTTCACTAAGACTTTTTATTTGTTTTAGATAATCTAAAGCTAGGTATAGCAAATTTATCTTTATTTCTAGTATTAAAATTGTGTGAATCGCTATTTAATTTGAATTTATCTAAGTTTTTACGTACATTTTAATAAATTTTAATACAATAAAGCTGTAATTAGTTCAAAAATAGCTTCATAGCTATTATTGCATAATTGCATTGTATATTAAAATGGTGATCGCTAATACAAAACTAGTACAATTAAAGTACCTATTTGAAATTCAAATATTGACAAATCCAAACATTGTATTTGATGGAGTCGTGACTTACGCACATTCCTTGTATGTAGTCATACAAATAATGTATTCAAACACTGTTTGTATGTTAATTTTAGTAGATTTGAATGAGAGCCAACAGCCTTGTGGCTTATCCCGGATTAACTCATTTTTCAAAAACTTTGTTGATTACGTCAGCTTTTTGTTCCCTCTCTCTCATGAGAGAGAGGGAAAGGAGGGCGTTTCCCACCCAGTAGGGGCAAATCGGGCTAAAAATAATAAATACTAGCAACCCAACCCAGCTTCGCCACGGGTAGCATCCTACTTCCAACTAATATTAGAAATGCGAAAGTTTGTGAGAATGGATGTTACTTTTTATCCTGATATTCTCACAAGAACGATTACTATGCGGGGAAACCGCGGGGCACAGTTAGTATTAAATATAAATATTTCTAAATGGAATTTTTTTGCCGTGCGTTTTATGCCGTGGAGTGACCGGCTTTAGAATAGTGCTCCACCCTCTCTACCCGTGGTTGCCGTAAGAGCCGGCTAAGGGATAATTGATCCAGAGGACGGGCAGCAGCGTTCTCTGCAAAAAACATCGAAACGCTCGACAAACCGCCTGCCAAGCGTGTCGAGTATTGGCACACCCCTTTATGGAGGAGGCCTATGTTCAGCAGTGGATTACCAACGGCTGAGATGATGATGAAATGGATTTTTTTTATGACAGTCAGTGACAAGACGAGCAAATCAGGTGATGGTAAGTATCATAATTACCCATATCAGACCACCCAGTGTTTTAAAATTCAAAATTCTGCGCGGCACTGCACTGCGCCTGTCACCCTGAGATATTAGTTGAAACTTGTCATGGCCAGTAATTTCGCTGGTAACATTGCCCTTCAGACCGGAACACAGTAATGTTTACACATTACTGCTTGGCGGATGAATAACTGGCAAAGGTGTGGTACTTCCCCAGGGTGCCCCCTGCTAAAGAGGCCTACCACTATCAAACTGTCGAACTACTCACTGTGCTTTCCCTACTCACTGTGCTACCGGGGCTGGAGGATAGACATTAATAGATAGACATTGACAGATATTAATATAAGTATGGATATTTATTTAACGTGTCTAATTAAAGGAGTCAATTCACAAAAACATCTAGTAATATCAATGACATAATACACACGTACTCGCCACTTGTATTATTATTATTTCCAATTACAAAACCTTGAACTTCTTATGTCATCTTGTCAAACATAAGTATGGGTCAAGACTTTAAATTTATCGTCAATTATTGTAAACTTAGTCATTTGAAGGCTAAAGGTTAAAATTTTACAGGTTTTTTTAAACTTTATTTCAATAGATTTTAAATCTTATTACTTTACTGTCTAAATTTAAAATCGCCCGTTGTGACTGGATTTATTTATCTATGCATATGAAGATAATCAATATTAGATAAAAACAAATTTTATAAGGATTATGCAAAATATACCTTATTTGAATAGCAATTTTCGTCAAAGTGCTTAATTATTTTTATTTCACGTGCAAGTTTTAATTAAAGACTGGTTTTTTTTTATATTTTATCTAATAATTTAATGAATCACATTTCGCACGTGTCTATTATTAAAATAATTCTTGTATTTCGTTCTAAGAAGATGATATTTAATGAGATAACGATACGACATATATATTATTACTATAGCTGTTCTCCGCGGTTTCACCCGCGTAGTCTTCGTTCCCGCGGGAATATCGGGATAAAAAGTACCCTATGAGTTATTCCTGGGTCTAAGCTATCTACATACTAAATTTCAGCTCAATCGGTCCAGTACTTTTAGCGTGAAAACGGAACAAACATACACACAAAAAACAGTGTTAGCGCTAGCTAGTTTGTGTCTAGATGGCGCTGGAGTCGAGTTAGAGCTCGCTGGCGTTTTGTACACCTGTTACAAACGTAACTTTCTTACATTGTACTGAGATTTAAGATTGATAATATTAAGAAGGATGTCGTTCGTGTTTGAATATTCGATATAGTTTCTGTTAAAAAAGCAAAAGTTTTTTCTTTGAATTTTTGCCATCAACTTAAATAAATTTATTAATTTCTGATTGATACACTTACTTATCAATGCCTAGCCCTAACTCTCGAATCTAGAGAGCTGATATAAGGCACAGTTTTAACAAGGACAAAAGATAAGTAAGGAATTTTGTTAAATAACAAAAAAGACAAATAGTTAAAATTAGGCAAAATTCGTTTTTATATCTCTAGTTAACAATTTTTTTCACACGATTTAACCATTTGTTAGGAATTTAACTATATATAGTTTAACAAATGGTTAACTTAACTGTAGCCAACGATCAAAAAACCGGCCCTAAGCTAACAATGAATCTAGCGTGCATTTATAAGGATAACTCTACAAGAAAAACGCCCAAAGAAACTTACAGCATGTTTTCAACTGCCTGTTTTCAATATTTGGTGTGATTACATTAGTTTGTTCTGCGAACAGTACCCGACAATGACCCGCTGCGGGGCACTCTTTACACTTTCCTTGCTTATACGGATTTAAGACGAAATCGAACTTAAACTCTCACATACAGGGTGTGAAATATTCTAAGTATTCATTATGAAGATTTTAAAAGTATTCCACTAATGTCACATTACATGACTTAATTAAGCAATTTGGAGGAACGTTGTTGGGCCGCGAGCGCCAAAAATTATACCTAGAACTGAACTATTGAACTATTCTAACGGCTCTCTGAGGGTATATTAAATATGAAATCGAATTTACTAAGAAAGGCCCCTGTTTCCCCTGTTTCCTCCGAATGTAATAAACCCATTCTATAAATTTATATCCTGCTACTTTTATAGTGAAGTAACCTATGTACCTGTCATTTTAATTTTTCTTATAAACTTTGGGTTTATTCATAGTGAACTTCCAAAAATCGCAGTTTTACTCGCGATTACTACAATAAAATATAGAGTTTATAAACAAAAATAAAATGATAGGGACATACTTTACTTCAACTTTAAAATATCAGGATATAAATATATCAAATAGGTTTACTGTATTGTTATACAAGAATATTTAGTTTTTAGTTTAGTATTTAGTTGTTTAGTTTAGTATAGTATTTAGTTTTTGTTCTAGGAGTTTGCAATGGAGTTCCGAAAAGTAACGTCAAATTCAATCAATTATCAATGCATATAGATAAATTACTTTTTCCTTTATTTTCCGTGCACCCTTTACACATTATAATGTAATCAATAACCCAGAACTTTTAAATCCAAACAAGTTTCGCTTTCATCCGCTAATACGAACATTCCAAAAATAATTTTATGGCTTTACTCACGGCACTGCTAAAAAAGGAGGATCGTGTTTAACGCACAAGAAAAACAATAAGGAAGTCACAAATCACAAGTAAGAATAGAAAGCTGGCCGCATAAAAATCGAACAGTATAAATTAAAAACAAATACAGAAGATACCTAGATGTTTTTAAAAGTAAAAAGAAGGTTTTATGTAACTTTTATAACACGAAGGAAAAATTGAATATGGCAAGTACCCCTTTCTACCCAGGGTTGTCGTAAGAGCCGGGTAAGGATTATCAGAACTAGAGGACGGACGGCAGCGTCCTCTGTGTGAATATAATTAAGCTAGCTTCAAGATAGAACCTTCTGCACATAGAAACTTCTGCATAGCCACTAACCGGTACCTTACAAGCCAAACCAAATATTGTAAAACTCGCAGTTAAAAATATTAAACCTTACAAGTTTCATTTGTGTTCTTCTTGTAGAGGTATATTTCCGAACAATAATATCAAACTAGTTAATTTGATATTATTGATCGACGTTTAAATATGTTTTTTTAAGACTTATTTAAATAAATTTACTTTGACTTTACAAAAAAAGGACGACACAATCCTATAAAATAAAACATTTACCAAATCGATGTTTTGTGTTCCCCTGTTCCCTCCGAATATAACTAACCCATTCTATAAATTATATCTTAATATTTTTATAGTGAAGTATACTATGCCCCTGTAATTTTAATTTCTGATTGCTATTACAAAAATAGTATATATAGTAATAATAATAATTAAACGGCGATAATTAGATTGCTACTAATTTTTGAGAATATTATTACGATTAACATTATCTAAAGGCAATATAGGACAGATGCCTACACAGGCAAAATAACGGGGAACAGCTAGTTACATAGGTCCATAAAATCTCAAAGTCAAAGTCAAAAAGATTTATTCAAATAGGTAATCGGACACTTTTGTACGTCAATGAAAATAAACAGTAATGAGTCTACCGTGCGTTCGGAAAGATACCTTTACAAGAAGAACGCCCAAGAAACTTGTAGGGCTTAATTTTTTCAACAGATTGTTTTACAATATCTGGTTTGGTTACATTCATTTGTTTGGAAGGTGCCGCGTGGTGGCTATGCGGAAGTTTCCAGGCATCTTTGTCCTCTATGTACTGGTTGACTTTATAATAAGCTTTCTTTAGTAAAGTAGATTTTATATAGGTTATGAATTTACCCTCTGTGAGCCCAGTTATCTCTTTTGGGATTTTATTATAGAAACGTATACTATTTCCGAAGAATCTGTTATTGTGCAAAGTAACATGCGCATATTAAGGACATAATATTGTCAAGTAATTAATCATTTTCGTCAATAACGTGTTAGGAAACTTGACCTCATAGTTCAAGCTCAACCATTGGTTTTACAAATTATCTATTATATTGAATTAGCATTATATATATATTTATCAATATGACTGCCTCGGTGGCGTAGTGGGCGCATGCTCAACTGCCAATCAAGAGGTCCCGGGTTCGATCCCCAGGTCAGGCAAAGTGAAATATTGGAATGAAAAATTGGAAATATTAGATTTAAATATTGGATTTTTCCCATTATAGGCTTGCCCCCTATTACATGGGACCAATAACATACTGGCGAAATGTGGGTGTATCTACTGTGGGACTGAGTCCTGGGTACACCTCTGCTAACCCCTCCAGGAAAAAAGCGTGAATGTATGTTACTAATAAAGACACTTACCTTGAAGCACAACCTTGCCCCATCCAGTGACAATACACTCTCCAGCCCCGTTATAGAAAGCGTCCAAAGTATCATCAGCTCCAGGCAAGCAGATCGGCTGGATATTGCTAGCGAACCTAAGATCTTCTTCCAGCACTAAAATAGCCACATCGTTCTTCAAGCTGCCAGGCTTGTACAGCGGATGACGAAGGATGGTTTTGACTTGAACGATTTGGAAAGGCAGGGGCTCTTCGTCGATTCCTAGTTTCCATTCACCGCCTTTGATTAGGACGTTCTTCGCTAGAAGGCTGGAAGAGAAAAGTAATGTTAAAACTAGTCTTATTAAGGAATAGTACCTCACCCTCTCTACCCGTTGTTGCTGTAAGAGCCGGCTAAGGGTTAACAGATCCAGAGGAGGCAGCAGCGTCCTCTGCAACAAACCATCGAACTGCGTTCGCCAACCCGCCTGCTAAGCGTGGCGAGTAGAATAAAATAGAGAACGGATATTTTATTGTACAGAGGGCCGCCTGGCGAAGTATCGCACCTTTGCCAGTTATTCATCCGCCAAGCAAATATTACTGTGTTCCGAAATGAAAGGCAATGTTACCAGCAAAATGACTGGGTATGACGAGATTCAACAACTGTTTTTTTTATGAAAATTGTAAAAAAAGTTTTAGGTTACCTATGTATTTTTAAATAGCAAAAAAGCCATAAGCTTTTCCTTAACAAAATATGTTTTCGCGCAAATAAAGGCCAGATCCAGAGCCAGCCACAAACAATAGAGTGGAAAATTATTCCCTATTTCTTTATGTCTGTGTATTTTCATTTTGTATGGGCGACCTTAAGAACGTACGCGGCTTTCTAGGAATTTCACAATCTTATGAAAAATTTACCAAATCAATATTTTGTATTCCCCTGTTTCCTCCGAATATAATAAACCTATTCTATATATTTATATCCTGATATTTTTATAGTGAAGTAACCTATGTAGCTGTCATTTTAATGTGTCTTATAAACCCTTGACTTTTTCATAGTGAACTTCCAAAAATCCCAGTTTTACTCGCGTGATTGGACGTTCACTACAAAAAAATGAAGAATTCATAAACAAAAATAAAATTATAGGGACATACTTTATTTCATCTTTAAAATATCTGGATATAAATATATCAAATAGGTTTACTGTATTCGAAAGAAACAGGGGAATACAAAACATCGATTTAGTAAATTTTTTTTTTTATGCCATAGGTGGCAAACAAGCAGACGGGCCGCCTGATGGTGAGCGGTTACCGCCGCCTATGGATACCTGCAACACCAGGGGTATTGCCAGTATTTTGCCGACCCTTCAAGACTCTATTCACTCTCTTTTTGAAGAGCCCCATGTTGTAGCTTAACGGGAAAACCGTAGCAGGTAAATTTTCCATAGGATTGTGTCAAATTGCTAAGCTTTTCTGTAAAGGCATTTTTGGACGAATTAGTTTTGTTGTGATTTTGAGTTTGACTTACCCGTCGACGCAAGCAGCATCAGTAATGACCACATCTGGCCTAGTGATGACACCACCACACAGTAAACTTCTGTTGGTCTGTAGCAACACCATAGCCTGCCATGGGATCTCGGCGAAGTCCATTTCAAGGTCGTTGCGGTTGCCATAGGGCTTCTGAGGCTGCAGGGGCAAATATAAATTAAAACTACAATAGCCACGTGACACATTCCAAACAGACGAATGTTACCAAACCAAATATTGTAAAACTGTCAGTTGAATAATTAAGCACCACAAGTTTCTTGTGCGTTCTTCTTGTAGAGGGCTACAGCTATAAAACGCAAAACCTTTTATGAGCGACTTTGATACAACAAGACCTTTGTTGTACGACTATTTCTTATTTAATATTTATTTACGAATACAAAAAATAAACAAATCAAATTTGCAGTTCTAATCTTTTTACATAACATAACATACATTCACGCCTTTTTCCCGAAGGGGTAGGCAGAGGTGTACCCAGGAATCAGTCCCATAGTAGATACATCCACATTTCGCCAGTATGTTATTGGTCCCATGTAGTAATAGGGGGCGAGCCTATTGCCATCTACCGGGCACAGTTCCAGACTCCAGGCAGTTATTGAGATAATTCCTAATGGAAAAATCGATTATTTAACACTGCCTGACCTGGGGATCGAACCCGGGACCTCTTGATTGGCAGTCGAGCATGCGCCCTCTATGCCACCGAAGCACCGAGGTGTATAATTAAGCACTACAAGTTTCTTGTGCGTTCTTCTTATACAGGGCTACACCTATGAAACGCAAAACCTTTTAAGAGCGACTTTGATACAACAAGACCTTTGTTGTACGACTATTTCTTATTTAATGTTTATTTACGAATACAAAAAATAAACAAATCAAATTTGCAGTTCCAAATCTTTTCAACTCCACATAAACTAGGCATTCGCAGATTAAGCCATAGTACGCACGCGGAACACGGCAGTTACAGATTATGACAGAGTACATCCACGTGTCATAGAGCTAACGACTGATAAAAGTCCCAACTAAAACTAAAAAAATAATTTCTTCAGACGTTTTGGCAAAAGTCAGAACAAAAGGTATCAGTGTTGATGTACCTAAGTCGCTGTTAAAAGGTTTTTCTTTTAACAGCTGTAACCCTGTAGAGGTCTCTATCCGAACGCACTATAAGTCTTACCTTCGGGACTTCGTCCCCGAAAAATACAAAAAAATCTTATAAAATATAAACCCTTATTTTTTTCTGGTGAACGTCCAATCACGAAATCACCGAAATTGTTTAGCAAGTTTGTAAAGGGCTTGTAAAATACCTATTTCATCTTAAGGTTGTAGAAAAAAGTAAAAAACAGGGACATGCTAATTGCAGACGCATATTACGTGAAAAAAAATGCTGTAACGTCATTATCTAGTGAAGAAACAGGGGAATACGTTTGTATGGAAAAATTAAACTCATCTGCCCAATTAAGAAAGGAATTCATAGATACTCGTACCAAGGTAAATTAACCAAGTTTTTTAAAGAAGCATAATAATTTATTCTTTATTGATTTGATATTGAAAGACACCTGTCTTAATTTGATACATTGTTAACAGGACAGGTTTATGATATAATTAATTATTTTATTATTCAATTCATCACGATTTATTACAAAATTTTTGAGGTCAAATATACTTGGCGACCCAATCTATAATGCAGAGAATTAAAGAATGTTTCTATAACGGGGGAGCTGTTATCTTTTTTCTAAGGAAAAATAATGAATTTTTTCACCTTAAAGGTCTCGGCAGATGGTTATGCAATTTCAATACAATAATTAATAAGCACTCATTAAGACCGATGTTCGATGCTTGACCGCATTTCTACTAAAGGGCAAAGGTCAAATTCAAAGCATATAGAAATTTTTAGTGTGAGTCAACTTTGCATGACCTTTAGTATTTGATAGTTTTCTAAACTTGCAGTATAATTTTAATACTTAATTCTTATTGTCAGGCAGTTTACTGTGCGCTCGAATTGGCAACTATAGATTATCGCGACTATCAGCCTAACTTTTGTCGCAATATGTCCTGAATAGGATGAAATAGATTCATCATGGTTGCCTGGAAGAGATCGCTCTGCACTCAGGGCTGCCTTATAGTGATAAGGCCGCTAATTGTTACACGTTTTCTAGTTTTAATTTTTGATTTTGTTGTTTTCTGTACCTACTAATTGTAATACTAATAAAGTTTTCTGTTTTATTCTATTATATTCTATAATAGGTCAATAATATAAATTCAAGACTAATATTTAGGCCTCTGCCTCACTAGGAAGCCGTGGCGACGTCGCCGGCTACCGTGTCCAAACAGTTGTATCAAAATATTATAGTAGTTCCCTCATGTGGCCACATTTGGAAACGTCGCCAATCCACACAAAATTTTTGGATACGTAGCCGGCGACGTCGCCATGGCGTCTTAATGAGGCAGAGCTCTAAGTGTAATCCGCGCGAGCTATGAATCGGCAGTGTGGTATTTTTTTTGCTTTATATCTGCTTTAAGGGTGCGCGTAATGCTAGCAAGTTTGGGCTTAAGAGCACTGTCATTTTTTTTTTGTTTAAGCTGTTTTCAACTCATTGGCAAGCAGCGTTAATAAAAATTTGCATGACAGTGTGCTGTGTTGCTTAAGCCCAAACTTACTAGCTATTTAAAGAACGTACTTATGAACGCAACTTATTAAAGAACGCATCCTTAAAGCAGATACAAAGCAAAAAAAATACCACACTGCCGGTGATACATAGCTCGCGCGCAGTGTTATAAATTTTGTAAGTTTTTAATGATGTGATTTTTTATACTACGCTAAAACTAACTGAACTGATTGGCCTGTAATTCGGTAGGTAGGTAGTTTAGATCCTTAAAAACAGCAGGTAAAACCGCTAGACGCAATTAGTGTATTAAAAATGTCAACTTACGTTCAAACGGCCGCACTGCCCATATCCATTGTATTTCTTCAAAAACACCCTATTCACAGATTCACTGTATTCGTTTTCTTGTCCAAAACCACCTCCTTGTGACACCTGGTAGCCTGTTCCCCTGATTTCCCCACTTCCAACCCCCTGGGTCAACTTCTGACCTTGACCTCTGATCACGCCGAATCCTTGTCCTTGGTTGACCCCGAAGCCAATACCTCCTTCAAGACGAGTTCCGAATCCTTGGCCTTGTACTCCGAATTGACCTTGACCTTGGCTGATTCCGAAGCCGATTCCTTGGCCTACAGCTTGACCTTGGCCTTGGCTAACACCAAATCCTGCTCCTTGACTAACGGATTGACCTTGACCTTGGCTGACACCAAAGCCAGCGCCTTGGCTCACGGCTTGACCTTGACCTTGGCTGACACCAAAGCCAGCGCCTTGGCTCACGGCTTGACCTTGACCTTGGCTGACACCGAAACCTTGGCTAACACCCTGTCCAGAGCCTTGGCTAATACCGAATCCAGCTCCCTGGCTCACTCTTTGACCTGATCCTTGGGTCACTCCAAAGCCAACGCCTTGGCTTACTGCCTGACCTGATCCTTGACTGATGCCAAAACCTTGTCCAGTAGTTTGTCCAGCTCCCTGGGTCACTCCAAATCCTGCCCCTTGGCTCACAGCTTGACCTGCACCTTGAGACACAGTTTGTCCAGATCCTTGGCTGATGCCGAAACCGGCTCCTTGGTTCGTAGCTTGACCTTGACCTCTGACCCCAAATCCTTGGGTGCCTGTCTGTCCGAATCCTTGGTTCACAGTTTGCCCTGCTCCTTGACTGATACCCACTCCCTGGCCTTGAGAAACACTGCTTCCGAAACCTTGACTTACAGCAAAACCGGATCCTTGATTGACTTTTTGACCAGCACCCTGGCTCACGCCAAATCCTCCAGACACACTCTGTCCTTGACCTCGAGACACACTGACCCCTTGACCTTGGCTGACGATCTGACCTTGACCTTTAGTCACTCCGAACCCTTGTCCTTGAGATACGACCTGGCCTTGACCTCTGTTGATTCCGATTCCAGCTCCTTGGCTCACAGATTGCCCTTGACCTTGACTTTGGTAGCTTTGACCTGAGGTCACAGTTTGACCTGACCCCCTAATAACTCCAACGCCTTGTCCTTGAGTCACAGATTGGCCGACGCCTTGGCTTACTGTCTGACCAGCACCTTGGGTCACTGATTGACCTGACCCTCTGATGACGCCGAGGCCTTGACCTTGACTAACGGATTGTCCTTGACCTTGGATCACTCCTTGGGTTTGTACGTATTGGTTTTGTCCAGCCTGTTAATAGAAAAATTATGGGTAAAAGTAATAATAATATGTAATAACTTTTACACAGTCAGCTATAGTACCAAACTAGCATAGAAGCTTGTACTATGGGAAACTAGAACACTGATATAAGTACCTACTTTACCTACTTATATTAGCACTAGCAATCTGCCCCGGCTTAGGAAGGGCCACAGTATATGACATCTTTTAAGAGAAACCGTTTACTAACGAACTATAAATACATAGTTTTCATATAACTCTAAGGTTTACGCAACGCTCGCCAATAAAGCTTCGATAGTCGACATGATTGACGAGCTCTTCAACATATACCATCACATTTCCGCCAATTTACACAAAACCTATATAAATTATACATTTAAACCTTCCTCTTGAATCTCTCTATCTATTGGTGAAAACCGTATTAAAATCCGTTCGATAGTTTTAAGTATATCGCCAACAGATAAGCGATAAAGTAATTTGTATGTTCTCCTATCATCATCATCATCTCAGCCGTAGGACGTCCACTGCTGGGAACGAAGGCTACGCGGGTGTCCCATATTATTATTATTATTTATTTTTGGAGTTACCGGCTTAAGAATAGTGCTCCACCCTCTCTACCACCCTCTCTCTCTGTGGTTCTCGTGTCGGCCGGCTAAGGGTTAACAGATCCAGAGGACGGGCAGCAGCATCTTCAGCAAAAGAACCATCGAACTGCGCTCGACAACCCACACAACAAGCGTGTCGCTTATTGGCAAAACCTCCTTTTATGGGGAAGGCCTTCAGTAGTGGATTACCAACGGCTGAGATATAAACATAAACATAACATACTTTCACGCCTTTTTCCCGTAGGGGTAGGCAGAGGTGTACCCAGGACTCAGACGCATAGAAGATACACCCACATTTCGCCAGTATGTTATTGGTGCTATGTAATAGAGGGCGAGCCTATTCCCATCTACCGGGCACAGTTCCAGACTCCAGGCAGTTATTGAGATAATTCCTAATGGAAAAATCCAATATTAAACACTTTGCCTGACCTGGGGATCGAACCCGGGATCTCTTGATTGGCAGTCGAGCTTGCGCCCACTACGCCACCGAGGCACGGCTGAGATGATGATTTATTTTCAGAAACCTTGTCGTACCTGGCCCACATTATCGTAAGTTCCACGTCCGCCCTGAGAGTAGCTGCCTTGTCCTCGGATCACACTCTGCCCGGCCCCCTGGCTGACTCCCTGGCCAACACCCTGGCTGACGAACTGGCCCTGCCCTTTGGTAGTCTGACCGAAGGTTGACGCTGTAGTTTGGGTGAACTGGGATCCTTGTCCGAATTGGCCTCCTGTTGAAACAAATTAAATTACAAACTGGCGTTGGCGTCCGTGGTCCAGCGGGAATATGCCCGGTTTTTTAATCCGGTTCCATGTAAGGGGCGAGCCTATTGCCATCTAGCGGGCTCAGTTTCAGCTTCCAACGAGTTATTAAGATAGTTAACTTATTAGTCCTAACGGAAAAATCCAATATTTAACACTTTGCCTGATCTGGGGATCGAACTGGATCCTCATGATCGACAATCGAGTGCGTCCGCTACGCCACCGAGGCATTCCTTTTTTGTAACCTTTTTGTAACACCTTGTATTTTCAAGGTTACATACGGGACATTAAATATGACTTATGACTTTATTACTGTATTTGACCTCATTGGAATGTAATAATTGATCGCAATACGAATTAGACCCGGTTTAAAGACGATTATGACCTTGACCTTATAATTAAGGTCAAAATGAATTACTGTATTGATTTGGAGAAATCTTTTTGCAATTTTTTATGACTACCTATTTAAATATTCATCTCACAATCTTACTTGAATTCATTGCGAAAATTCGTATAATATGGCCCCGCGGTTTCTTAGTCTTCGTTCCCGTGGGAATATTTGGATAAAAAGTACCCTATGTGTTATTCCAGGGTCTTTGCTATCTACATATCGAATTTCAGCCCAATCGGTTCAGTAGTTTTTGCGTGAAAGAGTAACAAACATCTATCTATCCATCTCCACAAACTTTCGCATATATTATAATATTAGTAGGATTGTAACAAGAACATTAAAAAAAAAATAAAAAAAATTTAAGCCTGAAATTTTGCACGTAAAAATTTATTTATGAAGTAGACAAAGAATAAAAAAGGATTTCTTGAAGTTACAACGAGAACTATTACAATTAAAATGCAATACACCAAACATATTTTTAATCATTCAATAAACTAGGTATTAAATAAAATAATTTACCCAATTCTTAATTCTCGCTAAAAATCGTCAAGAATGAGACCAATTTTCATTAGTTTTGTAAATTTTTTACACAATTTATGCAATCGCTGATTGATGTTGATTCCTAGAATTTATTAGTTCAATAAAATTCTAATTTTCGTTGATTGATGAAACATTTATAATATGATTATATTTTTACTTGGATAATTGACAGGTCACCGCGCGCGCTCCGACTAGACATCGCTGGCATACTTTTCAAATGGTGGCAACTAAATCTACCCTGACATCGGGGTACCCGAGTCTGTCCAACACAATGTTTCACGACTTAGCTCTCCTTGAAAACTGTTTTTACGCTTCTCTAAGCGTTTAAGTAGTTTATTTATTTGTTTCACATAACAGTTTTAGAGAGTACGGCTTGCTCTAAACGCCATGATAATTTGGAGTCCCTAAAACAATTCGTACGATTGGCAGTGAAGAATTTTCCCATGGAAAGAGTGCGTGACTGCCTCGGTGGCGTAGAGGGCGCATGCTCGACTGCCAATCAAGAGGTCCCGGGTTCGATCCCCAGGTCAGGCAAAGTGATAAATATTGGATTTTTCCATTAGGAATTATCTCAATAACTGCCTGGAGTCTGGAACTGTGCCCGTTAGATGGCAATAGGCTCGCCCCCTATTACATGGGACCAATAACATACTGGCGAAATGTGGGTGTATCTACTATGGGACTGAGTCCTGGGTACACCTCTGCCTACCCCTTCAGGAAAAAAGACGTGAATGTATGTTATGAATGAATGTATGAAAGAGTGCGTGCTTCTATTGATAACTAGGAATAATTGAATAATTGATAACTTCGAACAAGCTTTTTATATTTTAAATTGTTTTATATTTATGTATTTAAACTAACACACTGTAAAAGTAATAAATGTTATTTGCAATAGATTTTTATTTAATTTTTTGTTTCAGTATTTATGGCAAGACTAGATAATATCTAAACGTAGATTTCAAGCTTTAAACAAAAAAATAATTATACAGCCAAATCGATGTAAATTAAGTGCGGTATTTGGTCGGAGCGCGCGCGCAGACCTGGCAATAATCTATTAGTTATTGCTATATATATTTATTATATTATTATAGATTAATAAATAAATTTTATCATATTTATGTCAACACATTTTTAATGTCTTAATAAGCAATAATGAACTTGGCCTCAGGTTAAGGATTTCGTTAAAAATGTATGGAATTCACATTTAGTCTTTAATTAGGTGTGAACTTTATTAAGAGCGAACGCGGACTTTTAGGAAATTGACACAATCCTATTAAAAATTTAGGTACCAAATCGATGTTCTGTATTCCCCTGTTTTCACCTAATATTATTAACCCATTCTATAAATTTATATCCTGATATTTTTATAGTAAGTCTATGTCCCTGTCATTATAGTTCATCTTATAAATTATCTTATTAATATATCGTTTTTCATAATGGACTTCTAAAAATCCCAGTTTTACTCGCGTGATAAGACGATTGATTAGTGTGTCACTTAGTCAAGAATTTAATTTATATATATATATACAACGCATTATAAAAAGGTGTATAGAGTTCCCATTCTGATCTATTCTGTGTAGGAAGTCGTCATTTTTTTGATAATTTTGGATTCAATTATTTCTAGAAAAGTAGAAAATAACGTACCTTGTGTCGTCTGACCAACTCCAGAGCTTCCGTATTGACCCTGACCTACGATCCCGATTTGACCTTGACCCGCAGTTGTGTATGACCCTTGACCTTTCACGTCGTATTGACCTTGACCCTTCTGGATGAAGGAGCCAGGAGTGGAAGATGGGTACCCTGGAGTCAGCTGGTTGGGGCCCAGAATTGGTCCCACAGTTGGTTTGGTTGTTCTATAAGTAGATGAATAATCGTTAGAGCAAATCCTCCTAAAATTATAAATCTCAAACCTCAGTACAATGTCAAAAAGTTACGTTTGTAACAGGTAAACAAAACGCTAGCGTGTTCTAATTCGACTCCAGCGCCATCTAGCGTTGTTTTTAGGGTTCTGTACCTCAAAAGGAAAAAAGGAGCCCTTATTGGATCACTTAATTGTCAGTTTGTCTGTCTGTCTGTCTGACCGTTTGTCAAGACTTTTTAACGGGAACGCGTGGAGGTATCAAGTTGAAATTGATATCAACTACTCAGATCTGTGGTCCCTTGTGGCTGTAAAAAAATCATACTTCTAAGTTAACGCAATCAAAAGTTATGGTCATTTTACTGCTTATTTCCATACTTTGCGCAAGGGACTAATAGATGGCGCTGTATGTTTAAAGCGATTTAAAGCGTTTTGTTCAGGTATCTAGGTATGGAACTTTACCCTATGCACACATACGTATGCCTTAACAGTTTAGTATCTTTGCTACGTTTTTACGCTTAAACTACTGAACTGATTTATTACGCTAACAAATGTTGGCTAAACTTAATCACAAAGTATTTTGCATTTTGAAATGAATATTAAAACTGCAAAATACATTTCAAAAGGTATTTCAAATAAAATACAAAATGTTTTTTACTAAAAGGCATTTAAATGCAAAATACAAAAAAGGTATTTTGCATTTTGTATTTGTATTTTAAATAGAAATAATTAAAATAAATCGCATCTCTGGTAATAAATAGGTAATAAAAATTTAATTAAAGGTGTGTACCAAATAACAGATCAATCTGTCAATAGAATAGGGGGTAACATTTCAATTTTTAATAAACAAAATTACCGAAACAACATACAAAACTTAAAATAAATCTCATCAAAATTCACCTGAAATTGTTCAAAAGCACGGAGCCAGTGACAGGAGCCACGGGAGGTCTCGATGTGACCTGCGGCCTCACGTTGGTGGTGGGAGACCCCCTGCTGTCAGGGGAGTATTTCCCGTCATTACCGCCGAAGACGCCGGGAACCCACTTGCCGATGACGTTTGTAGGCCACGGGTCGGTGTAGTCGGGGTCTCTGCAGCACTTACCTATGCGGCCCGATTCGATGTCCTTACAATCCTGATGGAAGATTTAAAAGTTAGTAATATGTGAAGTATGCCGGTGGGGGCAGTTGCAGACGGTGTGCGTGATGGGTCGCGGTTACCGTCGTCTAAGGATACCTGCAACGCAAAAGGTATTGCCAGTATGTTGCCGACCCGACCAACACTCTATTCACTCTCCTTTTGAAGAGCCCCATGTTGTAGCTCAACGGGAAGACCGCAGCAGGAGATCATTCCACAGTTTGCACGTATGCTGAAGAAATGAATCGCACAAAAAACAATGTATTCACAAAACTCCCCCCTGAACACAAGGCGTCTATGTTTAGCAGTAGACTTCTTGCGGCTGGAATGATGTCTGTACAAATCACATTCCGTGAAGAGATAGTCCGCTATATCACGGAGTATAGCCAAGGAAGAGTCCCAGGTCAGGAACTCTCCCAGATCTCACTATCGAGGCTGGAGTCAACGAGGACGCAGAACTTCAAGTCCTACGTGCTCCAGCTTCCAATCAAATGTAGGAAGATTTTCCTGTCAACGGAGTTTTGGCCCCAAGGAATTGTGTTCCGGCGCTTTAGGAAGGTGAGACCGAAAATAATCCCTACCTAGTGTATAGTATAATAATGTTAATTTAATGTTAACTAATTTTATGTATGTTAGTCTTCGAGGCTAAAGACACTGTAAGGTATTTATTGATATCATCATCATCATCATCATCATCATCATCATCATCTCAGCCGTTGGTAATCCACTACTGTACATAGGCCTCCCCCATAAAAGGGGGTTTTGCCAATACTCGACACGCTTGTTGTGTGCGTTGTCAAGCGCAGTTCGATGGTTTGTTGCAGAGGACGCTGCTGCCCGTCCTCTAGATCTGTTAATCCTTAGCCGGCTCTTACTGCAACCACGGGTAGAGAGGGTGGAGCACTATTCTAAAGCCGGTAAATCTGCGGCACTGGTAATTAAAATTTGCTATTGCCTAAAAGAAAATAATAATTATTACTTATTATAAATAAATATGCTTACTGTAAGAGGAACTCTGAAAGTCTCCTGATCCCTGGTCAAAACAACTGGAGTCTTGGACATAACACCTTCAGCTGTGCAGTATTCAATGGGTGTACACTTCAGGGCAGCGGCACATCCAGCTGGGATCTGACCTGATAAAGGAAGTTTATTTAATATATTTTTTGGTGTCGCACGTGTCGTATAGGATATTAGCCAATATATTTTTATGAAATTAATAATTAAATTTTCTTACAATCATGTTTCTATTCACTCCCTCGCTAAAACTCGACGGTAAAACTACCGAGCTATACAATGGGTCTCTTTAGCCCCTCGTGTAACAATCTGATATTGTAGCTTTACCGTACCAGTATAGTGGGCAAACAGATTTACTGTTAATTACCTCCTATTTATGGTTAACACATACATAAACTTAGCACAGGTGACTAATAAGGCATCTGTTGCGGCGACAAGGTCACGCGGGTATGTGACTTCTAGTAGCTTGTTATTTAGACTTCTCTGTATGGATATACCTTTATTAATTAGCAGGCAGGATTTAGCAGACAAATTTTGAAATCTTTATTTTTCTGAAATCTGGTCGTCGAGCGTTTTTGACTTTTCACTTAGACCACAGCTTAGACTATAACTTTAAAGAGTACTTACTCGGAGACGGTCCAGGGGTGAAAGTGGTCGGCTTTCTAGTCGGCTGTCTGGAATCATCCAAAATGATCTCCCCTTCAGTGTAAGTCGGCGGGCTGGGTAATCGAGTTTCTTTCGTATTCGTTGATTCTGCGATCGGGGGCAGATATCCAGGAGCTGCAGTTGACGGCACGTACGGTTTGGTGAAAGGTCTGACTGTGTTCGGCCGAGGACGAGGTGTGGTTACAAAAGAAGTCGAGCTGATCACATTTGAAGCACTAGTAGAACTGTCTACTGGAGGTAAGTACGGTATACCAGGTTTCAATCCAGAACCACTTGCTCCTGGTCGATAAACATTCTCACTGCCAGCAGCGAAGGAGTCCGTTTCAATGAAATTCGACTGACTGGTCTGCTTGAAGACTTCGTTGTTAAAATTCGATCCGTATTTATTTGTCGATGGTGCGACGGTTGATCCGAAGTTACGAGAACCAAAAGAGCTCTGACCGAAGCCTGTGGTTGTTCCCTTGTTGAAGGAGCCAGAGTTCTGGCTGGATTGGCCGAAACCTGTAGCTTGGCTGTTGAAAGAAGACGATTGTCCGTTAAAATTGGCCTGCCCGGTAGTCTGACCGTTGAAGTTGGCTTGACCAGCTTGGTTATTGGATCCTTGGCTACTCTGGCCATATCCGGTTTGACTTCCGGTAGAGAATAGGCCACCTTGGCTTCCTGATGCAGTGAAAGTGGCAGAGCCTACACCAAGGGAACCTTGAAGGCTTCCAGTTCCAGCTAATGATGATGTTTCGATTCTGCAGCAGATTTCACTTCGGGTGTTGCAGTATTGTTTCTGTAACAAGGAAAATATAACTTTTATTACATTTCAATGTTTGTATGTATGTTTGTAGATATGTTCGGCTCAAATCTCCCTACTGAATTTTAAAGCAGTTAAACAGATCGATCAAGATGTTCAACAGATTGATATGAAATTTGGCTTAAACGTTTGGTTTGGTTGGCAATGTATGGTTAGCTAAGTGACGTCATTCTAAATCCAATATGGCGGACTACCCAAGACGGCAGATTAGCTATATTTTTTTGTGCACGCTCATTATAATTAAGGGTATTTGAGAAGAACACAAAAATGGTTTTAAAACAGTTTATAATTTTATTATCCCTGACCGAATATGGGAGACCGAATATATAATTTCTCAGGGTGACCGGCGCAGTGCAGTGCCGCGCAGAGTTTTGAACTGGGTGGTACTGTGTCTGATGGGCAATCATGATGCTTACCATCAGGCACCTGATTATAAATAAATAACAATAATATGGGACAACTCACACATCAACACACGATCATCTGGTCCCAAACTAGGCTAGAAGCCTGTACTATGGTAACCAGATGACTGATATGCACTTATATAACTTATAATAAGTTTATAACATCCAGACACAGATCAAACAGACATGTTCATGCACACAAATGTTTGAACTGGCCGGGGATCAAAATCGGAGCCTGCGGCACAGAAAGCAAAGTTACTACCATCTGAGCCAACGAGGCTGTCCTCTGTATCTATAATAACATCGAAAGAGCTACTCTTAATTTCATCACCTCCCACTTATGACATAACATGTAAATAGTTAAACCTTCTTACGTGATAGCACAAATCCATCAAAATCAATCAAGCGTTCATAAATCATTTTCACATAGACAGTTATCTATTAATCAATATATGAAGACTAGTGTTAGAACAGCGGCTTTGCCTGATCGCAATTATGAAATATGGCAGATTTATACCAAAAATTTTGATGCCCTTTTTGGACCCCTTAGAATGTGATTTTTTTTTTAATGAAATGATTACTTTATTTGCATGAATACGGGTATAGAATGTTCTTGCTTATTGTATATAGACCACTGTATTCGATCAAATTGTCGTGGAAATATTTAACAATATGCATAGTTATTAATAATTGGTAATTGTTTAAAAATTCAGGATGTCAATTTATAATAATAATAATTTGAATTTATACTCTTACAGAACGGGTTACCCCAATTACACTGCTGGAGTCAATTCAAATAGGTTATGTGGACCACCCCATATTGTCAAAGTTTCAGGTCGCCAAGATTCCTACAAGGCCTTCGACATGACCTAACGACTGCCCGCTACATAACTTATAGGAAACAGCCGGGACCTACAGTTTAACGTGCTATCCGAAACACGATAGCGCCCAGGCGAAAAGTCCACATGGTGAGATTCGATCCAGGGCCTCCGGATTTAAAGCCGGGCATATTCCCGCTGTACCACAGACGCTACATAATATATTTATTTAATAATATTGAACGATAAGTACATAATTAATTAATTTAAAGATTTTAAATGTCAATTTATATAATCTAAAAACTAAGGAAAATAAGAATTTAAATTTGAAATAATCATCTATGGAATAAAAACATCTGTCACATAACCATCTATAAATTTTATTGTTAAATTCATTTCCGTGCAGATCTCTTAACTCATGTTAAATCCTTTCTTAGCACACGTCCAGACAACGAAAAAAACCTACATTCCAAGTTTCAAGTCTCTAGGATCAGTGGTTTTGGCTCTGCGTTGCATGTCAGTCAGTGAGTCATTTAGGATTTTATAATATACCTATATAGTAATAGTGATCAGTGCATGACTGAGATTACAAGATAAGAATGTTACTATTATTGTTAACTATACATACATACATACAGTCACGCCTTGTTCCCGTTGGGGTAGGCAGAGACTATTTCTTTCCACTTGCTACGATCCTGACATACAACTTTCGCTTCTTCCAATTTCATCACATTCTTCATGCATGCTCGCCGGTTGTTCGTACTTTAGACCTGGCCTTTCCTTAAGATAACATCAACTTGTTCATGAAAGGTACGCCTAGGTCGACCCCTACCGACTTGACCTTTATTATTGTTTATTATTGTCTCCTCTCCCTGCACGGTTGTCTGGAAGAGATCGCTCTTAGCGATAAGACTGCCAATTGTTACACTAGTTATTATTAATTGTTATTAGTTTTAAGAACTTCTTGTTATGGTGTACCAATAAAGCGTTTATCTATCTATCTACTAGCGTTATCATTATCATCTCTGCCGTGGGAAGTCCAATGCTGGACCGGGATGTCCAACAGGATGTCTAAACTATCTACATACTGAATTTCAGCCCAATCGGTTTAGTAGTTTTTGCGTGAAAGAGTAACAAACATCCATCTATCCTTCCTCACAAACTTTCACATTTATAATACAATTTGTGCCCTGCGATTTCACCCGCGTAGTCTTAGTTCCCGTGGGAATATCGGGATAACAAGTACCCTATCTGTTATTCCGGGGTCTAAACTATCTACATACCGAATTTCACCCCAATCGGTTCAGTAGTTTAACGTAAATTGATAACAAACATCCATCCATCCATCCTTACAAACTTTCAGGATATGCTTTTGAAAATCTTATTAGACCTAATAAAAAAGATAAAAATTATAATGTGAGCTTGACTGGGGGCGAAAATTTGGGTCATGCCCGCTGGTCCCCACTCCTTTGTCTCCCCACTGGGCTAGACTTTTTGTCGCCGGGAGGAACTTGTTTGGCAAGCTGTTGTTTAATCATAAATTTATCTTCTACACTGAGGACGAAGGATTTGGGGCCAACGGGAATGACCCGAAAATTTGATAACCTTTAATGTTAACTATAGCTATAAATTTAATCAGCTATCTAAGATGTCCCGCGCCTTAACATAGGTCAGACATTGTCACTCAAGCAACTGGCATTTCTAATCTGAAGATCTTTTAAAGTTACCTATTTAGGCTTGTTTCGTTAGTCGACACGCTATAAATATTCGTAAGTAAATTGTTATTTTAATTGGTGACATATGTTGTCAATTACTAATTACTTATGCTTTTAGTGCCTGGCAATACAACGAGCACAAATTAATAAAGCAAACACATTAATGTATTTATTATTTGAATTTATACTCTAACAGAACGGGTTACCCCAATTACACTGCTTGAGACAATTCATAAGGGTTATGTGGACCCATATTGTCACAGTTTCATGTCGCCAAGATTCCTACGCAGCCTCCGAGATGAGCTAACGACTGCTCCCTACATATCATATAGGAAACTATAGGGACCTACAGTTTAACGTGCCATCCGAAACACGGTAGCGTCCAGGCGAAATATAAACGAGACCGGCCCATATTACGAACAGCACTAGAAGTGCGGAAAGCGTTTAATTGTTTAATGTCAGCTGTCAAACGGCATACAAAAAATGTCGTTTGACAGCAAAATTTACTGCTGTTGTTACGCGATTGCATATTCGTCTCACGGTGCGGAGCCGGGATTTTAAACCTTTTCAGTATTGCGCGCTTTTGTGTTAAAAAATGGGAAAATTTAATTCTTTCTTGGTTTGCAACCTGAATACGGCCTGACCGATAGAGTCGCCTCTTTCGTTATCATAAATAATGAGAGAAAAATTTAACGATTTCATTCCATCTAAATTTATCGGAAAAAGTATAATTTTGTAGATACTTAGGTACATACCGAATGCAATATATGGCTAATCAATTATCTAATCGATTTCAATAGCCAAATATTTTTGTTCAACTAAGAAATGAGCTCAATGCCAAAACTACACATAACAAATATTGATTTTAATTACTAAAAACCGTGAAATATTTGCACGTGAATTTTATATTACATTCATGCGTGTTCGACTGATTATTTTATAGATGCAATAAAATTATAATTATTTCGTGATGGTATTTAGTATGAACTTACCTATTTATTATACAATTATCTTTTTTTTATGAGTGAGTGACAAGACGAGCTAATCAGGTGCCTGATGGTAAGCATCATGATTGCCCATATCAGACACAGTGCCACCCAGTGTTTTAAAATTCAAAATTTTGCGCGGCACTGCACTGCGCCTGTCACCCTGAGATATGAGTTGTTGAATCTCATCATGCCCAGTAATTTCGCTGGTAACATTGCCCTTCATACCGGAACACAGTAATGTTTGCACATTACCGCTTGGCGGATGAATAACTGGCAAAGGTGTGGTACTTCCCCTGGCGGCCCCCTGCAAAAGAGGCCTACCACTACAAAAAAATGAAATTCCAAACAAATAAGTAAGTAAACTATCAAACAAATAAGTAAACTATCAATTGAAACAAATAAGCCTTTCAAGTTTCTTATGCGTTCTTGTAAAGGTATCTTTCCGAACGCACGGTAGACTCATTACTGTTTGTCTTCATTGACTTGCAAAAGTGTCCTGCGAAATTATCTTGTGATCATTTTCATTAAAGATTTTTTGCATTTGAATAGAAAACTAAATTTACAATAATTCTGCCCAATTAATTTATTACATAAGACATATTTGTAGTGGTAGGTCTCTTTAGCAGGAGGCCGCCTGGGGAAGTACCACACCTTTGCAATGTTATTCATCCGCCAAGCAGTAATGTGCAAGCATTACTGTGTTCCGGTATGAAGGGCAATGTTACCAGCGAAATTACTAGGCATGACGAGTTTCAACAACTAATAACTCAGGGTGACAGGCGCAGTGCAGTGCCGCGCAGAATTTTGAATTAAACACTGTGTGGCACTGCGTCTGATATGGGCAATCATGATGCTTACCATCAGGCACCTGATTTGCTCGTCTTGTCACTCACTATCATATAAAAAAGAGTAATATAAATGTTATTTTTTTTTAATTGAATTTTAAATTTATATTATCACGAATTTTATTTTTGAACTACTGTATAGGGATAATAATAATATAAGATAATAATAATATAATATGGGAAACTTCCACACACGGTCATCTGGTCCCAAAATAGGCTAGAAGCCTGTACTATGGTAACCAGATGACTGATAAGTCGTATACATACTTATATAACACCCAGACACAGATCAAACAGACATGTTCATGCATACTAATGTTTGACCTGGCCGGGGATCGAACCCGGGCCTGCGGCACAGAAAGCTGACTCATTACCACCTGAGCCAACGAGGGATGGAAAGTTGTGGTACATTAGTACTATTATTTATTCTGTGGCTATCATGTCAAATTCCCTACGAAGTCAGGTGTTTTCCTAATCACGTGTCTACAGCTTTATTATAATTATTTTCCCATAAAATTTTATTGGATATTTAAACAGAATGGATATCATAATTGTTTCTCATGGCTGAGAATGGAACTAATTATTATTTACGAGAAAATATGAAAAACTGCAATTATAACCGCGTGTTCTGCTATTCTATATCAGCTTAATGTATTATGCACGTGGTCCTTTGCAACTTAAATGCCATTACAATTGTAGATACCGTCTTAAGCAACAAAAAAATTGCGTCTAACTTTCAGACGCAATAGATTTTCCCTTTCTCAGTCAGACTCAGAACTCACTGGAAACATAATATTGTTATCACCTAAAAGCGTGGTTACACGATCTAATTTTATATCTAATTTTTAATTTGCAAAACTAGTCACTAAGCAAGATGATGTAATAAAATACCACCAAATATGCGTTATTATTTTTGTAAGTTATAATAGATATAAATTTATAATCTCACAATTTAATGTAGTAGTTACATTCTTTCTTTCCCTCTCTGTTAATAATTAGTTTATAATATTACAATTTTGTGTTAATTCAAAGTTAAACTCAAACTCAAAAAGATTTATTAAATAGGTTATAATCTGACACTTTTGCACGTCAATTAAGATAAACAGTACTGAGTCTACCGTGCGTTCGGAAAGATACTTCTACAAGAAGAACGCACAAGAAACTTGTAGGGCTTAATTTTTTTCAACAGATAGTTTCACAATATTTGGTTTGGTTACATTCGTTTGCTTTGAAGGTGCCACGAGGCGGCTATGCAGAACAGAAGCTATGCAAACTATGGCAACACATAAATTCAAACCATTTGATTTCACAAATAAAATTATGATTTATAGAAAATGACATCACATGCATCCTAAAAAATAATTATGGCAAACACTTTCCACAAAGCCCTATCGTTAAAAAATTTATGATTCTTGAACATAAAAATATTTTAACATCAAAACGAGTTTAAAATCACGTTTTGATGAATTTTTACGTCATAATAAATAAAAATAACTATTTAATAATATGCATATTACAGGTAGGTAGGTACCACCTGGCGACGACACCTTATTATCCTTGAAAATGTATAGAACTGGATTTGCAGACAGATGGACGATAGCTTTGTGACATTTGAGTATTTGAATTTTATTTTCATTTGGCATAAATGGAAAGATCATATATAAGATTCGTACCAAAACTATTTTTAGTTTTCTTTTATTCGCTATAATTACAAAGTTATATCAAATTAAAAAATCATTTTTAATCCAGTACCGAAAACACGCCGATAGTACCCGAACGAGCTCGTGACCTGTAGTGACGTCAAAATGTTAAAAAGTACCATACATAACTATAACATAATGACGTTACAATCATGGCGACCACTCGTAGCGCGTTCGTGAACAAGTGACTCCTATTGTAATTGTATCAATTTTGAATTGGTTGTAATTAATAAAAAAAATATATTTTTAATGTGTTTTTTGAATCGGATAATTTTCATTAAACTTACAAAATAACTTGATAAATACGACATTTTTTTTTTTTCAAATTCTCATTTGTATAAGCACTATTATTAGTTTATTAACGAGTTCAGAGTTCCTTTAGTATTACAAGAGAGAGCGTCATTCCAGTTCTCTATGAAAAAACGAAACTGTGTGCGTGACGACTACATGCATTCGACATTTTGTAATGTCGCCAGCATCTTGTTACGCTGCTGTAGTGTTTTAGAGAATATGGATTATCTATCATAGGCTGACACTGACATGTCATCCAATGGACTTTAATTACTTAATGAGGGTAGTAGGTAGGTCGCTGTAAAATTAATTAGTATTTTTTCAATAACGGCAATTTTCTCAAGAAAAAAAAATTAAATGTAATATTATGGCGGATCTCATATTTATAATTTGGCAAATAGTATGTGAAATACTTTAAGCCTATATTACTATTGTTTCTATCCTTGTGTTATAATTTTTGTACACATTGATTGTGATTTCGCATTTTTTTTTGTATGTGTGTAGTGTGCTATTGCTCCCATGCCGCCTGCAACACAGGGAATCTTAGTACAGGGGTGTGAGTGTTTAAATCGACAATGTGTAAAACGTTTCAGCTGGTGTTACCAGTCGAGACTGAACTAGAAACTGAGTGAGATGTAAAGCGTCTAAATGATAGACGCGTTTTTTTTCTACGTGTTTGCTGCTTTTGTTCATATTTACGATATCAATGTTATATTGTTTGGTGGACTGGAGTGAAAATCTAAGATATCTTTTCTTAATGACAAACACGCACACCCTAACAAATTTTTGCGTAGGTACACCCATAATACTAATTCCACCGACCGAATGGGATGCATTGAAATCCATCGCTAGATGGAACATCTATTCAAACTCAAACTCAAAAAGATTTATTCAAATAGTTCATAATCTGACATTTTTGCACGTCAATGAAGATAAACAGTACTGAGTCTATCGTGCGTTCGGAAAGATACCTTTACAAGAAGAACGCACAAGAAACTGGTAGGGCTTCATTTTTTCAACAGATAGTTTCACAATATTTGGTTTGGTTACATTCGTTTTCTTTGATGGTGCCGCGAGGCGGCTATGCAGAAGTTTCCAGGCATCTTTGTCCTCTATGTACTGGCTGACTTTATAATAAGCCTTCTTTAGTAAAGTACATTTTATATAGGTTATATTATGTCCCTCTAGTACATGCTGAATGCACCCCTTTTGCCTTCATATTAAATATTGGATTAGTAATAAGTTAAATTATATTTATAATTTTATAATATCTACGGTGAATCGCGCGTACACGCGATTTTATAGTAGGTTATAAAGATTGATAGAGCAATTATTATTATTTAATTAGTTTTGCTTGCTTTTGTTTTGACAGCCTCGTTGGCTCAGATGGTAATAACTCTGCTTTCTGTGCCGCAGGCCCCGAGTCCAAACATTTGTGTGCATGAACATATCTGTTTGATCTGTGTCTGGGTATTATAAGCTTATATAAATATGTATATCAGTCATCTGGTTACCATAGTACAGGCTCTGCCTAGTTTGGGACCAGATGACCGTATGTGGAAGTTGTTCTATATTATTATTTTATTGTATTAGATATATTGATCTCATCTCATTATTTTATTTTTATTTGAGATTTATTATTAATTTCCCGGCAATATTTCAATGTTTTATCCGTAAAAAATTTGATCCGCAAAACAACGACCATTTTGACCGCTGCACGCGGTATAGGTATTTGCCAGTGTCAATAAAACTTAATAGGCGGATCTCACAACATAAATGATATCAAATTAATAAACGGATTTATTTAGAAATATCAGCAGGTCACAGTTCAATTTCAGCTGGTTTTATTTATAATTTTAATATTAATAATTTTAATTAAATGATTTTAATCAAGAAACCAGATCTTAGCAATACCTAGACAGGTAAGGTTTATAATTAGCATATGGATTTTAGGGGCTCCGCATACAGGACAACTTTGTGTGGCGTGTTGCGGCAACAGGCAACTAAGTGCCTACCTGTTTACATCGTACTATAATAATATAAATCTCAAATCTCAGTACAATGTAAAAAAGTTGCGTAAACGCTAGCACGTTCTAAGTCGACTCCAGCGCCATCTAGATGACCCAAAAACCTATATATCTTATAGGAAACTACAGGGACCTACAATTTAACCTACCATCCAAAACACGGTTACACCCAGGTGAAAAGTCTATATGTGACATTCGATACAGGGACTCCGGGTTTGAAGCCGGGCATAAGAAGGCTTATTATAAAGTCAATCAGTACATAGAGGACAAAGAAACTTCTGCATAGCCACCTCGCGACACTGACACTAACAAACGAATGATAACCAAACCAAATATTGTAAAACTATCAGTTGACAAAATTAAGCCATAATATACCACTTTCTTGTGCGTAATTCTTGTAGAGGAATCTTTACTTATTACTGTTGAATGAATGAATGAAAGCTTTATTTGCATGAATTCAGGTAAAATACAGAAGTTATAGCCAGTGGCCGATTTACCAGCAGGCTGAGTAGGCTGGAGCCTAGGGCGGCAGATACTAGGGGGTGGCAATTTTTAATTATAAATATTAGTACCATCCACGTAGGATAAAGTATTAGGGCTAGCTTCACACCGCCTGCGTAGTAGAGTATCTAATATTTTTCACCGAGCTTCCAGCAAGTTTCTTGCACATTTAGTACAAACTACTTAATAGTATTCTACAAAATTTTGCCGCGCTAGCAACAAGCTGTTCGCGCCTTCATGGTAAATATTCTAATATTTTTCGATTCACGCATTCATTGTCAACGTACAAAATGTTTTCACCGCTCTCACAGCAAGATCACACGTCTATATTAAGCCCTTGCAGATCTTGGTACCCTATTGAATTTTCGGTAGCATAAATGGTAAGGGGCGCCAAAATATGAATAGCCTACTGGCGGCAAATGTGTAAGTCCACCACTGGTTATAACAATAGGTAGAACGCTGTACTCGATCAAATTTTCGTGCAACTGTTTAACTGAATGACATATTTAGTAGTAATTATCGTCATTGACGTGCAAAAGTGTCAGATGTGACCTAATTGAATAAATATTATTGAGTTTGAGTTTGAATATCCGCTGAGCCACGGACGTTAATAAGATTGACCATGTCAATGCATAAGTAATTCTTCTTATCAAGAATTTATAATCCAATTGACTTTTTGTACCGTGAGAATCTTATTATGTCTATTTAAGTCCATTGTTTTATATAAACACTATTTTCCGTCATTATTTTTTTAATTGGTTTGGTTGATGGCGATTTAAATTTATTTCCGGTTTGGATTTTAATAGTTTGTACTTCGTTTGTAATAACTACATAATCACTATATATTATAATAAAATTCTATATAACTCACTGACTGACATGCAACGCAGAGCCCAAACCACTGAACCTAGAGACTTGAAACTTAGAATGTAGGTTCTTTTCGTTGTCTGGACGTGTGCTAAGAAAGGATTTTTGAAAATTCACATTCTAAGGGGTCCAAAAAGGGTGTCAAAGTTTTAATATATATTTCGCAAATTTCGTGATTTCTCCATAATTTTAATACTAGGAATAAAGACAAAATATACCTAGCTTTAGATTATCTAAAACAAATAAAAATTAGGGTATGATCCCCAGGAAGACAAAGTGATGGATTTTTCCATTAGGAATTATCTCAGTGTCTGGAGACTGGAACCGTGTCCGCTAGATGGCAATACGCTCGCCCCCTATTATACGGGACCAATAACATACTGGCGAAACGTGGATGTACCTACTATGGGACTGAGTCCTGGGTACAACAGTCCTTCGGGAAGGAATGTATGCATATTGTAAGCATCACCACTTAAACTTTAAATAGGTTCCGATTTCTTTTCAGTCGAGATATCTAGGAATTTGACACAATCCTAAAAAAAAATTATCAAATAGATGTTTTGTATTCCCCTGTTTCCTCTGAATATAATAAACCAATTCCATAAATTTATATCCCGATATTTTTATAGGGAAGTAACCTATGTCCCTATAATTTTATTTTCCTTATAAACCCTTGGTTTTTTCAAACTGAACTTCCAAAAATCGCAATTTTTCTCGCGTGATTGGACGTTCATTACAAAAAAATGTAGAGTATATAAACAAATATAAAATGATAGGGACATACTTTACTTCATCTTTAAAATATCAGGATATAAATATATCAAATAGATTTACTATATTCGGAGGAAAGAGCGGAATGAATACAAAACATCGATTTAGTAAATTTTCCATAGGATTGTGTCAAACTGCTAAGAGGACCTGTATCCTGTTAAAGTAAAATGCAGTGAAATATTATACAAACGAACTTAATGGCCGCCCCATGCAAATCTGTGAAGCAATGCAGTAAATAAAACATGATTTTAAGCTCGAGGTTCAAATAGCACCGACAGCGGCTCGTACCGTTCGCAAAAACATTATTTACAGACTCTGTCTTACAAACAGACAGAGGACTTACTTTTAGTATGTAAATAAGTGAATTGTTTTTGAATGTATTTTATATATATCACATAAATAGTAAATAGCCATTTTTTATCTGAAACACAGGTTGTTATTGAACCTAGTTCAGACTTCTCATCTTAATATTAGATGACAGCCTCGTTGGCTCAGATGGTAGTAACTCTGCTTTCTGTGCCGCAGGCTCGGGTTCGATCCCCGGCCAGGTCAAACATTTATGTGCATGAACATGTCTGTTTTATTTATGTCTGAGTGTTATAAGCTTATATAAGTATGTATATCAGTCATCTGGTTACTATAGTACAGGCTTCTAGCCTAGTTTGCGACCAGATGACCGTGTGTGGAAGTGGTCCCATATTATTATATTATAAAGATTTTTAATACATACATTCATTCACGCCTTTTTCCCGAAGGGGTAGGCAGAGGTGAACCCAGGGCTCAGTCCCATAGTAGATACACCCACATTTCGCCAGTATGTTATTAGTCCCATGTAATAGAGGGCGAGCCTATTACCATCTACCGGGCACAGTTCCAGACTCCAGGCAGTTATTGAGATAATTCCTATTGGAAAAATCCAATATTTAACACTACCTGACCTGGGGATCGAACCCGGGACCTCTTGATTGGCAGTCGAGCATGCGCCCTCTACGCCACCGAGGAAGATTTTTAATAAATACATATAATTTAAGAAATGTTTTTGCTAACGCTCCTCACACGTCCTTTCCTTAGTTTACTTTACCTATTGCGACATGGAGTCAACTTTACATACATACATACATAATACATATATAATATGAGCATCATTTCTGGTCAATTGTTACTTAAATATTTTGCTGTAGTATTCAAATTCACTTATAATTTACATAAACCTTGTTCATACAACATAACAACACGTCTTTTTCCCAGTGAGGTAGGCAGAGGTGTACCCAGGACCCCGTCCCATAGTAGGTACAACCACGCCGGACACAGCTCCAGACTCCAGGAAGTCATCGAGTTTCGTAATGCGAATGTTTCGTTTTAAATTCGTAAAGCAAACTTCCAATTAGACTTTGCCTGATCTGGGGATCGAACTCGGGATTACATTAACGGCACTAGAGCTTGCAACCACTACGCCAACAATTAGGTTGAGAGCTAACAAAATAATATATGAGTTAAGTATCTAATTTTACAATATATAATATAGTTTTCTTATTGCAAACATTTTTGAGATAGAGCTCTGTGATAGACTGACGGATAGACGGCGGAGGCTTAGTAATAAGGTTCCTTCGGCACCTTTTGGTTACGAACCCTAAAAAGTAATCTCAAACTCAACTTGAAGAATATATATTTATATCAGTCTTAAAAATACATTTTAAACGTTAATAAATGATATCCAATTCAATTCAATTCAATTCAATTCTTATTTTGTGGCTTGTGAAAGTGTTTATAACACCACAACTTTGCCAATATCACGTTGGGAGATTGGACATCAAACGATGGAAATTAACCAATAAGTGTTTTTGAATTTTGAACACAATCAACAATCATATATATTCTACAGCATGATACTAAACTATTATAATAAGCAACACTACAATAAATATTGAAATAAAACTCATATCTCCTTTAATAAATCATAAACTATTTACTAAGAATATTGAATATACAACTAATTACAATCTATACACAAAGCTATATAACATATTACGAATACAGATTAATATAATATTAAGAAATGATATCCAATTACTACCTAATGAATCTACCGCGCGTTCGGAAATATACCTCCAAGAAGAACGCACAAGAAACTATAGGGCTTAATTTTTTCAACTGATTATTTGGTAATATTTGGTTTGGTTACATTCGTTTGCTTGTAAGGTCCCGGGTGGTGGCTATGCAGTAGTTCCCAGGCCTCTTTGTCCCCTTATATACTTATAAAAATATGAGCTATACAACAGACTAATAAATGTTATCTAACAATGTTGTAAACCTTGACCGAGTGTACAGGCGCCTGCAGACATTTTGTAATTGTTCAAATTGACATCTCTTATAAGAACCGTGGTTATTTCGTTTGATTAGTGGCCTCTGTATTGGAGATAAACTATTTGATCGAATCATCACTACTTAAGAGCATATTTTACCTTTTATGAAATTCGACACAATCCTATGAAAAGTTTACCATATCGATGTTTTGCATTCTCCTGATTCCTTCGAATATTATTAACCCATTCTATAAATTTATATCCTGATATTTTTATAGTGAAGTAACCTATGTCCCTGTCATTTTAATTTTTCTTGTAAATCTTTGGTTTTTTCATAGTGAACTTTCAAAAATCCCACGTTTTCTCCCGTGATACAAAAAAATGAAAAGTTTATAAACAAAAATAAAATGATAGGGACATACTTTACTTCATCTTTAAAATATCAGGATATAAATATATCAAATAGGTTTACTGTATTCGGAGGAAACAGGGGAATACAAAACATCGATTAAGTAAATTTTCCATAGGATTGTGTCAAACTGCTAAGAGGTCCTCTTTCATGTTAAAGTATTATGTATGTGGTAAGTATGTCTGACTAGCGCATCTCATATATCAACCAGCCTTGACATTTGGATATAGATTTATGCGTAAAGACGCATCGCATCACTTCACAAGTTCAAATGTACAGTCAAATGCATAGGAACAGTTTGGTCTGAAAACTAGCATGGGAGATTTTATTATTATCTAGCTGTGCTCCACGGTTTCACCCGCATAGTCTTAGTTTCCGGGGGAATATCGGGATAACAAGTACCCTATGTGTTATTTCAGGGTCTAAGCTACCTACACACGAATATTCAGCCCAATCGGTTCAGTAGTTTTAGTGTGAAAACGGAATAACGGCACACATCGACAAACTTTTGCATTCATAATATTAGTAGGAAGGAGGATTGCAAAGCAGGGCTTAACGCGCTGAAAACAATTTTTTCGACGATTCTTTAAGTTTTATTTTATTATAACTCAGCATTATCATGTTCATCATCTTCTCAACATTGGACGTCCACTGCTGAACGTATACCGCCCATAGATTTTCATCCAGTCCGGTTGTAAGCGGCCCACATCTAGCATGTTCCCGCTGTCCTTATCAGTTCATTTGTCCACCTTGTGGGTGGACATCCTACACTACGCAAGCCGGTCCGTGGTTCATCCATTCTTCTTCAACTTTACAGCTTCATCGGCCATCATTTCTACGTGCTATGTGCCGCCCATTGCCACTTCAACTTTTATTATAACTAACATCACTCAATTGTATTTTGTGCTATGGACGTAATTTTTCTAAGAATCGACATTATCAGGAAATAGTGTACGTTTCTATAAGAGATAACTGGGCTCTCAGAGGGTAAATTCAAAACCTATAAAAAATCTACTTTACTAAAGAAGGCTTATTATAAAGTCAACCAGTACATAGAGGACAAAGATGCCTGGAAACTTCCGCATAGCCTCGCGGCACCTTCGAAGCAAACGAATGTAACCAAACCAAATATTGTGAAACAATCAGTTGAAAAAATTAAGCCCTACAAGTTTCTTGTGCGTTCTTCTTGTAGAGGTATCTTTCCGAAAGCACGGTAGACTCAGTACTGTTTATCTTCATTGACGTGCAAAAGTGTCAGATTATGACCTATTTGAATAAATCTTTTTTGAGTTGAGTTGAGTTGAATGAAGCATTTATTTATTTATTTATTGTGGATATATTTTTACACCTGACTGTACTAGGAAATGAGTTTTGTCTAGCATAAAGTTTATATGCTTAAAATACTTTATACTAAAAGTATTTGTATGTTCATACGTGAATCTTAATGATTGTGTTAGCATTTAAAATTTTATTCTTAAAAGGACGTGAATGAGACAACACGACTTAGTCTTTTTTTTTTGTTTATTAAAAACGCCTAATAATGCAATTAATTATGTTAAAGAAGGTCCAAACGTTCTTGTTTGGAGATGTCTGTTGTAAGAATTAAAAAAATAGTTCTAAAAATATTTTTCGTAAATAAATCCCCATCCAACGAAAAGTTTTAAAAAAGCGGGGATTTTTTTTTACGAAGAAGGCGAATCATTTATTTTATTTTTTTTGGTGGGAAAATAATAAACCAAAAACATTTCTTACAAAATAGTAACGACTTAAACACGAAACAATTTTACGGTTAAAACGGGACTTCAATTAGGTAGCTGAAATCTTTAAAGGGAAGGAGGAGCTCTTAGCAGTTTGACACAATCCTATGTAAAATTTATCAAATCGATGTTTTGTGTTCACGTGTTTCCTCCGAATATAGTTATCCTTTTCTACTAGCGAACGTTTGTGAAGATGGATGGATGTTTGTTACTCTTTCACGCCAAAACTACTGAATGGATTGGGCTGAAATTCGCTATGTAGATAGCTTAGACTTTAAACTCTGGATAATACATAAGGTACTATTTTCTCGTTATTCCCACGGGAACGGGAAACCGCAGGGCACAACTATGTTGTATATAATTTAGTTGTTCTAACTTTAGTACAAAGTTGTTAATATTAACATACATTCACGCCTTTTTCCCGAAGGGGTAGGCAGAGGTGTACCCAGGACTCAGTTTCCCATAGATTATTAGTACCATGTAATAGGGAGCGAGCCTATTGCCATCTACCGGGCACAGTTCTAGACTCCAGACAGTTATTGAGATCATTTCTAATGGAAAAATTCAAGATTTACACTTTGCCTGACCTGGGGATCGAACCCGGTACCTCAGTAGAGCTTGGGCCGGCCGAGCAGTCACTGAAGCAGTCAGGTAGAAGCAGCTCCTTAATTATTCATCTCTTTGTAACACTTGGTTTAAAATGATGTTTGCTAGGCAACATCTAAAACCATTAATTATAAATCTTTTGTATGGGTACCTATTGACAATAACCTTTGTAATGTATGACATGAGTCATGTATGAGGTTTCAATTGGAAACTTGTTAAAATTTACGCAATAGCTTAGGCAGTTCCGGATTCACAAAACTATTTAGGTATTTCTATATTCTTTCTATTCAACATATTACAAAAGGTTTAGTCATACGGACATAAGAGGTTACATGAGGGGTGATTTTTCCATACAAACGTATTCCCGTGTTTTCTCCCTAGATAACTGCGTCAGAGCAATGTTTTTTTTTATAAAATCTAGGTCTTCAGTGAGCGTGTCCCTGTCATTTTCATTTTTCTACAAACTCATTGTTAAATGAAGTATGACCCTTTAATAACATGAACGTTCACTAGAAATAAATGAAGAGTTAAGGAACAAAAATAAAATAATAGGGACATAGCCTAATTCATCTTCTAATTTTCAAGATATAAATTTATGGATAAAATCAATTATTCTCGGAGGAAACACGGGAATACAAAACATCGATTTCGTAAATTTGCCAGATTGTGTCAAACTGCTAAGAGGTTGTGTTAAAGAGGTCATCTACCCTTCAAACTTTATAGATTGAAGGGTAGATGACATTTAAAAAAAAAACTTAAAAAAAACGACTTAAAAAAAAGCTAAATTAATTAAAAAATTATTGACTTCCCATACGAAATGGATCGATCAGCTGATCGGCACAGGCTTCTGTCAACTTTCTATGAGCCTTCGGCCACGAATGAACAGACTTGTGACGCTATGAATATTAATAATAAAATTAAATAACACAATTTAACCGCTAATATATCACAAAAGTAGTAACCGAAAATATGTTACAATTAAATGTAAAACGACATTATCGGAGTTACTATTCGAAAATGTTACGCCATTCCAACATACTTCACTTCAACCAAAACGTTTTTATTCGTTTGTTAATTTTTAATGATGTACTACTATGACCAACCTTTTTGCACCAAACTCTATAGGTGCTATTTAGAAATGAAAACTGTCATAGTGGCTCTTAATATCGTAGTCGAAAGCGGATATTACTCAAAATATTGTTTTTATCACTTTTTTATCTCTTGACTGGCTACAATAATATTAAATGAAAAATTATTTGTTGAAAAGACAGTTTTTTTTGGTATTATTGTCTTTTTGCGAGCATGCTGCTCATTTGTGGCCAGGTGTGAACATTGAGCTTTGGGGTGTCGAAATTTTTGTTTTGTGAAAGAAGAAAGACGAGAGGCACCTTTATTTGGTTGACGGTACCAGCTTTTTAATTATTTTCAAGATATTATGACTACTACCGTGCGTCGACATAGACTTATCAACCAAACCCAAAGCTTGTAAAAGGTAAAAAGACTCACCTGCGTATTAGCATGAAGCAGGCTTCCCCCATTGGTGTTGACCACACCATTGTTGCATTGAGATTTAGGCACGCAGATGTATCCCTGACCTGCGCAAGTTTGCTGCAATTCACCCCCTGAGTGCTCATGAGCGTTCACATTCCCGGTATGTTGGAAAGCCTCGTCGATGCTTTGCTGAGTTTGCTGGGTCTGTTCAAAGTCGATCTCTTTCTGACTGTTCTGAATCAAGTTGATATTAGCTCCACCAGTGGAAGCACTGAAAGGCGCTGGTGTAGATCCTGTGTACCCACTTCCGCTAGCCCCAAATTTACCACCATAAGACGCCTGGTTGAAGTTACTTTGCGATTGTGATCCAAAGCCTGTCGCACCTCCAAACTGTCCCGAATTTCCTTGCGCTTGGAAGCCAGTCTGACCATATTTACCGACAGCTCCATTCAAAAACGGATTCTTAGATAGATCTACGTCACCTTTGCCCGATGTAGATTGACTGAAGGACGAAGATTCGAACGAGGATGACTGGAAGTTAGGCTTAGCTTCGCCAGTGAAACCAGCACCAGCATTAAAGTTCAGCTTGGAGAAGTCTCCGTTTAAGAATGGATTGGCGGCCAAGTCTACACCAGCGGCATTGCCTGTTGTACTGAAGCTGGAAGACGAAGATTTACTGAAGTTTTCGAAGTTTCCCCCAGCTGCGTTTTTGAACGGAGAGTTTTGGTTGTTCCACCAAAAACCTTCACCGTTGCCACCCAACAAGTTTCCTAAAGACCCGGCCGCGTGGAAAGTGAATTCATTGCCTGTATTCTGAGCTGCAGCTGATTTGAAAGCGTCTGCGCTTCCAAACCTTTCCACAATCTTTCCATCTTTAACTTTAAGACCAGCGCAACCTTTCTCGCTCGTGCAGCTTTCGAAACTTTGCTGCGTATGCGTTTCAGACCCAGGCAGCTGCTGAATGGCTGCTAGGGCATCTTTAGGTGATTTAATGTTTAAATTAACGCCTACATTGCATGTCGTGCATCTTTCTACCCGGGTTTGTGGTTCGCTTTCCTCGGCCTCGATGACTGGCTCTTTGGTTTGTGGCAGTTGTTTTTGTTCTTCGATGTTATCTGGGTGCGCGCGCGCATTGGCCGTTAGTACCAATATGGTGACCACTATTGATAATAGTGGCTTCATTTTTCTGCAACAAAAAGATAGAGAACATTTATTTGTGTTTGTGTTTGCTTACATTCTATTTATGGTTTTATTTAATAATAAGATTTTTAATTTATTTTGTTTTTTTTATAAGATAGTGAGTGATAAGACGAGCAATTCAGGTGCCTGATGGTAAGCATCATGATTGCCCATATCAGACACAGTGCCACCCAATGTTTTAAAATTCTGCGCAGCACTGCACTGCGCCTGTCACCCTGAGATATGAGTTGTTGTCGTCATGCCCAGTAATTTCGCTGGTAACATTGCCCTTCATACCGGAACACAGTAAAGTTTGCACATTACTGCTTGGCGGATGAATAACTGGCAAAGGTGTGGTACTGCCCCAGGCGGCCCCCTACAAAAGAGGCCTACCACTACAAAATATATATATGTACAAAATATATAATGTGCATAAATATATTTTTAGCCTCACCATTAGTTATAATAATTTATGAAAATGTTCTACTAAAATTGGAACGTGTGTTGCCTTTAAAAATACTTAGTCCTTAACATAACTTAATTTAAATTAAATTATTATTTAATCGGCGATAATAAGATATCTACTATGTTTAGGAATATTATTGCGAATAACATTCTCTACCCGGCAATATAGGATAGACAGTGGAAGGTTTTCTGGGCCCAGCTTCCCTGGATTACGAGTCCGTTTTCTTTAGTATCATTATCATCATCATCTCAGCCGTTGGTAATCTACTACTGAACACAGGCCTCCCCCATAAAGGAGGGTTTTGTTGTTTATAATATATACAAAATAACTTATGCAAACTCCTCGAACAAGAATATTTAGTTTTAAGTTCGATATTTTAGTGTCAAAAACAACATGCACAGTGCACCGCCCTCCCGCCCGCAAAATAGCATGCAAGAAGAAATCTTCTTGTTCGAGCAGTTTGCAATGGAGTTCCGAAAAGTAACGCCAAATTCAATCAATTATAACTTATGTAAATAATTTGTTCTTTTTCTTGTTTCATTAAAGATTGTTTAAAGTATAGATAATTATATAATGATTGCCGTTTTATAACGGGTTTATATTATAACGGGTCCTACATAGTGATATTTTTGAATTTTAATTCATTATAATAATCGAAAACAGTCTTAGAATATAGCGCTGGAAATGTCAAGTTATTGCCAGTACTGTTTTTTTCTGCTAGCCCAGTCATTTTAGGTGTTTCACCTCGGAATGAAAGATAATAAGCTGTTAATTGGTATAAACCTTTGTTTTGTCGTTCTAAATGTTGTCTCAAAAGTCACAAGTCCTTAACGGACGGCGCACGGCGCACTCTTCGCGGTCTACTGCAAAAACAGTTGATCATATGAAAAAGAAGTTCAAACAAAAGTTGTAGAGAATTTTATACTCTACAACTTTTATAGTAGGTGCAAATCTCATTTAAGCAATAAAAAGCGAGATATTCTTGAAAAACCGATTTTTAAGGCCTTTGACCTTCAATATCTTAAGACGCGGACACGATAGCACTTGTGACTTTTGAGACAACATTTAGAACGACAAAACAAAGGTTTATACCAGTTTACAGCTTATTATCTTTCATGAAATGAAATGAAATGAAATGAAATAATTTATTTGCTTAAAATGTGGTAGGTGTACAGCTGTTGGGTTATTTTATATTTAGTTCAACACATTTTGCCAGTATGATCTCTAGCATGCAAAAATTTCTTAAGTAATCTCATTCCGAGGTTGACCCCTTTTTTTACCTAAAATGACTGGGCCATGCTAGTTTTTGCGAAGTATAAACCGGAACAGCACACATTTACATAATCAAGCCTACTTATGTGGTAAATGAACTGTCACTATAACAAGTGAAAGCTGCACTCAAATAAAACAAGTACACCGTTAGACATTAAATGAAAAAAAAGCGTCATTATCACGTCTTTTTCCCAAAGTAGTCTGTGTCAAGTGTCTAGAGTCTAGTATATCCTAAGTACACCCGCACTTTGCCAGTTATGGTGCCATCTACCGGGCACAGTTCTAGACCCCAGACTGTCATAAACAGGAAAGGGGTCATTTTAGTAGTTTGACACAATCCTATGGGAAATTTACCAAATCGATGTTTTGTTTTCCCCTGTTTACTCTGAATATTGTAAACCTATTTGATATATTTATATCCTGATATTTTGAAGATGAAGTAAAGTATGTCCCTATCATTGTATTTTTGATGATAAACTTTTAATCTGTAATGTCTAATCACGAGTAAAACTGGGATTTTTATAAGTTCATGAGTCTATGAAAAACAGCGAGTTTATAAAAAAAACTAAAATAACAGAGTTTACTTCAATATAAAAATATCAGGATATAAATTTATAAAATGGGTTTGTTATATTCGGAGGAAACAGGGGAATACAAAAATATATAGGATATACGCCCTTAGGAAAAGTCCTAATGGAAAAAAATCAGGAACTCATGATCTCAATTAGATACAGTCATAATTTGAAATTCACGAAAAAATTGTTCATGTCAGACAGCGAATGGCAACTCCCGTTTTAAACACTCTAAGAAAACAGTACGCTTCATTATTTTTTTATCTATTTTAAACACTTGACTTTTGCAAACAAAGCAAAACATCTATAGTTCAAGGTTATTGATCACATAAAGATCTTTTACATTATTGATTTCTAATTATATAATTCTAATTTTCGCGATTTTTACTTATAGGATTAAATAACTTTTGAATGAATGAATGAATGAATGATAACGCTTTATTGGTACCACAACAATACAGAAAATGACAAAAAGAAAACTTAAAACTAGAAATAGTAACAACTGGCGGCCTTAACGCTCAGAGCGATCTCTTCCAGACAACCATGCAGGGAAAGGAAATACAGATGCTGAAGGGACGGTGATATCAAAAACAAATACTTAAATGATAAATAAATAAATAAAATACATAAAAATATTATATAATACATACTTATAATACCATACTTTAACCAATCAAATCAAATGCAATCAAAGAGATAACTGGGCTCTCAGAGGGTAAATTCATAACCTATAATAAATCTACATTAATAAAGAAGGCTTATTATAAAGTCAATCAGTACGTAGAGAACAAAGATGCCTGGAAACTTCTGCATGGCGACCGCGCGGTAGCCACAAACAAACGAATGTACTCAAACCAAACATCGTAAAACTGCTTAACAGCTAACAAAAAAGAAGCCCTACAAGTTTCTTGTGCTTTCTTCTTGTAGACAAAACCCCCCTTTATGGGGGAGGCCTATGTTTGGTAGTGGATTACCAGCGGCTGAGATGATGATGATAATTATTAATAATTATAAATTAAGAAAAGTTTGAGAAGTATGTCTGGAGTGACCTTGATGGATAAAGTGAGGAACAGTGTGATAAGGGAACGCAGTGGCGTGTTAGGAGATGTAGTGACAAAGATAGAGAAAGGATTGCTTCGATGGTTCGGGCATGTGGAGAGGATGGACGAAAAGAGATTGACAAAGGAGATTTATAAGGCTAGTGTGAATGGTCAAGTCGGTAGTGGTCGATCTAGGCGTACCTTTCATGAACAAGTTATCTTAAGGAAAGGCCAGGTCAAAAGTACCAACAACCGACGAGCATGCATGAAGAATGTGATGAAAGTGGAAGAAGCGAAAGTTGTATGTCAGGATCGTAGCAAGTGGAAAGAAATAGTCTCTGCATACCCCAACGGGAACAAGGCGTGACTGTATGTATGTATAAATTAATCACATATATCGTAACATAATATCTACTATGGGACTCAGTCCTTGGGTACACCTCTGCCTACCTCTTCGGGAAAAAGCCGTGATTATATTATTAGTATGTACCTACTTTTCGGAGTAAAATTATCACAGATCGTACAGAAAAGAGATCATATTGAAAAGAGGTTCACATACTTTTAAAGAGCCTAACCGTTTAACTAAACGTGATTTCGGTCTGTGAGGCCAATAGGAATGTCATTGCTTAACCAATATTGACTTTTACATGAACAAATAATAATTTGGCCTTCTAAAAGGTGCGATTCACATAGTATATCTAGCTCTGATATCTAGTAAATCTTACTTCTGGCACAGAATACTAAAGTACTAAACTGACAGAAGAGATACTTCTCAAATTCATCAATATAAATAGCGACTCCAGTTCCGACGCAATAAAGTGCAATTCAGGTCGCACAACGTCAAACTAATTATCGCTGTAATTACTTTACAAGCTGCCTCCCTTTCTATCGCGTATCTCTCTATCTGTTCTCTCTGTCTAGCCTATAGAAATTTTCCCGTCAAGACGGACGCCCCGGCTACTTGTAGCTTCATAAATTTATTGCGGAGTGTCCTGGGTCTGCTTCTGGCAACTAGATTTATTTATACTTGTAAGGCCCAAGATTTATTTAGTAATAGCTGACCCGGTGAACTTCGTGTCTACTACACCTATCTGGAAATATCTCCTTATGTTTATAAGAGCCTAGTACTATAATATAATATAAAGCTACGTTTTCTGTTGTCTCTGCTATATTGTTATTATATTATTACCTCTCTATCATCATGTGGGAATATAACCTCATGTTAATTAGAACCTGGTACTACATATAAAGCTTCTTCTTCTATCACCATGTGAGAATATCTCCTTATGTTTATGTGAGCTTGGTTCTTTATAAAGCTCCTTGTTCTTTCACCATGTGGGAATATCTCCTTATGTTTATATGAGCTTGATACTATTAAAGCACTTTATCACCATGTGAGAATATTTAGTCATGTTTATGTAAGCCTGGTACTATATATAAAGCTCCATGCTCTATCACCATGTGGGAATATCTCCTTATGTTTAAGTGAGCCTGGTACTATATGTAAAGCTCTATCACCATGGGAGAATATCTCCTCATTTTTAATGTGAGTCTGGCACATTACATACAGTACATAAAGCTCCTTGTTCTATCACCATGTGGGAATATCTCCTTATATTTTGTCTAGTAAATCTTACTCCTGGCAACTTGATTTATACGTATATCCTTGTAAGGCCGAAGATTTATTTACAAATTCACTTGTTACAAATTTAGCGTCTAGCGCATTTAGCGTTTTACTATTTGAATTGAAGATCTCAGTTACGAGAATATAAAAGATCATTGCCTGTAACTATTCAATAATATGTCATAATGCGTAAGCATTTAACCTTCTCGCCCACTACACCTCTATTTTAGGCATCCTTACGTATAATTTAGCCTGTTTTCTAAGTATTACTGAGCTGTGTGTAGGTAATGACTTATGAATCATTTATCCAAAACTAATAGGTTAAACTAATACGTTTCTCTGCGAGATCGAATCAGAAGTGAGGAGATCAGCAGACGAACGAAAGTTACCCACATAGCGCAGAGGATAATTAGCAAGTTATAGTGGCAATGGGCGGCACATAGCACGTAGAACTGATGGCCGATGGGGCTGTATATGTTGTCGAATGGAGATTACGGACCGGTAAGCGCAGCATAGGACGTCACCCACAAGGTGGACAGGCGATATGGCAGCAGAAACACGCTGGGGATAGTGAAATAGAGACAACGACCTACTCGAGACTTCGGCATCTGCCACTTTCGTCTCATGGGGAAATATTTCGGCAGGCAATGACTCGCCGCTCACCCCCCAAAAAAGCCGCCCTCTATATAGGAATAAAGGCGACGAGAGTGGCAACGTTGAAACGAGCGGCTAAGGGTAGGAGAGGTGTCCCTGGACTTTAAACGGCGATCACTTGCGTTACTCGAAAGTCGCATCACGCTCTCCCACTCGCCACTTATGCTTCACATCCTCAAGCACGAGGCTGTCGCGACTCTACTCTGGTCGGCCGGTGAAGGCAAGCCAGAGGTGTGAGGTGGGGGACTGTTTGTCGTCAGGATTCACTCCAGCCGGCCTGTAAACACAAACGAAGAACAGAGCCCTTCCCCGGGAGCACTCAGATCCGTCACCATTCCCCAACAGCTCGCCATAAGCTGCCCTGCGGCCTTTAATATTAAAAACTCCAAAGAAAAGAGGGTCAGTCATCTGGCGATTCGCAACGAAAGTGTCACTTTCTTCTGCGTAGCGGCGTATTACGTAATAAGTTACATAATATGTATGTCAAGGTCAACTCTCAAGAGAAATTGAGGCCGATCGGCCGATCCGTGCATCTTTTATGGTTTTTTTATATGTAAACATATGATTATGATGTTTTGCATGTATGATTTCATATTGTTTTTACCACGCTTTCATTTGTTTGACTTGTATCTTTGTGTGGAAGACGCAAAAAGCGTTGTCATAAAATTTACAGTTGTTTTCGTGATTTTAGATTTGTTTTATAAGATAAGCTGTTCCTCGAGGTTTTAACAGGATACAGGACCTCTTAGCAGTTTGACACAATCCTATGGAATATTTACTAAATCGATAATTTGTATTCCCCTATTTCCTCCGAATATAGTAAACCTATTTGATATATTTATATCCTGATATTTTAAAGATGAAGTAAAGTACCTATGTCCGTATCGTTTAATTTTTGTTTATAAACTCTATATTTTTTTGAACGTCCAATCACGTGAGTAAAACTGCGATTTTTGGAAGTTCACTATGAAAGAAACTCATTATATTCGGAGGAAACAGGGGAATACAAAACATAGATTTGGTAAATTTTGCATAGGATTGTGTCAAATTCTTATAAGGCCATGTATGCTCTTAACCGCGTAGACATCGTTCCTGAATGAATATCAGGAAAAAATTGCCATAATGTGTTATTCCAGGCTTCAGATGTGGTCCCATATAAATTTCATCGAAATTAATTTTGCACTTTTTGAAAAAAAAAAAACAACCGATACACTTTTTTAAGTTTATACATATATATACCTATGCAATAATAATGTAGGTAGATCTGGAAGTCGGTTTTAGTTCATTCTAAAAAAATATTATTACCTATTAAAATATTTTTTAACTAAACAATTTTATTTTAGCAGGTGCTTTAATCGCATAATAATTTATTACAACTTTAATATATTATATTATTTAAATCAATAATTTATCACCGACGAATCTAAAAAGCATAATTAATCATATTATAATCAAGAGGAATGTACAAATTGACGTAAACATATAATAATATAGTCACAGAAAAATCAACCTACAGACGCCTCATCATGAATTTTGCTATGAAAATAAAATTGCCAATATCTAAAATGTTATAGCTCTTAGATAATTGTCAAGTCTACGCACGCTACGACCAAATACCTAAAAAACAACAGATTTTAACAGGAAAACCGCTTAGCAGTTTGACACAATCCTATGGAAAATTTACCAAATCGATGTTTTGTATTTACCTGTTTCCTCCGAATACAGTAAACCTTTATTTTTGTTTATAAAAACTCTTAATTTTTTTGTAGTGAACGTCCAATCAAACTAGTAAAAGTGGAATTTTTAAAACTTTACTATTGAAAAACCGAAAGTTTATAAGAGAAACTAAAATGAGAGGGACATAGTTTACTTCACTATAAAAATATCAGGATATATATTTATAGAATGGGTTAATTATATTCGGAGGAAACAGAGGAATACAAAATATCGATTTGGTAATCTTTTCATAGGATTGTGTCAAATTTCTCAAAGCTAGGATACGTTCTTAAAATGCGTCCAATTTTAAATATTAGTTAGCAAGGAGTGCGTAAAAATTGTGTTCAACAGTTTTTTGAGTTTGTTCACATCATGAGCAAATATTAACTTTTTTAAAGCTGTAGGTGGCAGCACAAGCAGGCAGTGTACCTGATGGGTCGCGGTTACCGCCGCCTATGGACACCTGCAACACCAGGGGTATAGCCAGTATGTTGCCGACACTATTCACTCTCCTTTTGAAGAGCCCCATGTTGAAACTCACATTACTCTAATGAGAAACCAAAAGAGGTAAGGTCTTCATATCTATCTATCAGATACTGCATAACATTAGCAAAATTATACACGTCGTTAAACAAGCGTCGTCTTTATTCTGCGTCGTCTGTAAATATAGTATACCCAGCCGTTGGAATTCGGTAAAACAAGTTTGAAAGAAGCAACTTGCTTACCTTTGCGTTTACGCAACGACGACGTTCGATAAAACTGAAGGCTTTATCAACTAGGAGTTTACTAGTTTCGTAACTTATTTTCTTTTCGTAGTCGGTATTTATCAAAACAACATGATAAATTAACAAAACAATCTCAATATAAGTTAATAACATCGTTTCACAAGAAAGAGGACCTCTTAGCAGTTTGACACAATCCTATGGAAAATTTACTAAATCGATGTTTTGTATTCCCCTGTTTCCTCCGAATACAGTAAACCTATTTGATATAATATTTATATCCTTATATTTTGAAGGTGAAGTAAAGTATGTCACTATCATTTTATTTTTGTTTATAAACTCGAATTTTTTTGCACTGAACGTCCAATCACGCGAGTAAAACTGGGATTTTTGAAAGTTCATGAAAAAACCAATAATTTATAAGATAAACTAAAATGACAGGGACATAGGTTACTTTCTTATAAAAATATCTGGATATAAATTTATAGAATGGGTTAATTATATTCGGAGGAAACAGGGGAATACAAAACATCGATTTGGTAAATTTTTCATAGGATTGTGTCAAATTCCTAGAAGGCCTAACACAAGCAACATTTTTTTAAATATGCTAAGCGGTCTATTCGTTTGAAATATAATATTATGAATATAACATAAAATCACGCCTTTATCCCATAGAGGTAAGCAGAGGTGTACCCAGGATTCAATCCCATAGTAGGTACACCCACATTTCGCCAGTATGTTATTGATCCCATGTAGTAAAGGGCGAGTCTATTACCATCTACCGTACAGTTTCAGACTCCAGGCGGTCATTGAAATAATGTCTACTGGAAAAATCCATTAACACTGCCTAACCTAGGGATCGAACCCGGGACCAGCAGTCAAGATTACGCCCACTAAGTCACCGAGGCAGTCTATATGAAATTTAGGCATAATTAAATAGGTTTCACCAAAAATGGAAAAGTCTAGAACGGCACCGTGTCGAGGTTATTCCTAATTACATGGTCATTCGAACATATTATGGGATACCTATTATTCATAATATTGTCAATAAATATATTATTCACCAAATTTTTCATGTCAATTTGCTTTGATTAGTCGGTGTGTCTTTAAAATTAATTACAAATGTAAATCATCTGTCGTAATATTGCAATAAATAGTTAAATATAGGATTTTAATTGGTTTTAGGAAAAAAACTTGTAAATCTCATACTTATCACTACGGAAAACGTAAGTAATTTGACATTATTATGTAAATTGACAGCCTCGTTGGCTCAGATGGTAGTAAGTAACTCTGCTTTCTGAGCTGCAGGCCCCGAATTCGATCCCCGGCCAGGTCAAACATTTGTGTGCGTGAACATGTCTGTTTGATCCGTCCCTGTGTGTTATAAGCTTATAAAAGTATGTATATCAGTCGTCTGGTTACCATAGTACAGGCTCCAAGCCTAGTTCGGGACCAGATCACCGTGTGTGGAAGTTGTCCTATATTATTATTATTAAGAGAACGACAACATTTCGGAATTTGATACACATTTTGAAAAAAAACGATGTTTTGTAATATAATCAACACATTCGACAGATTTCTATCCTGATATTTTTTTGATGAAGCTATGTCCCTATTATTTTATTTTCTATAATCTATATATATATTTTTTTGCAATTTCTCCTGCGTATGCATACTAATCGTGGAAAAATCGGTAATAAAAGTAACCTTACTATCCTTATCGAAGCTCCCACCTTTCTCCTTAATTTATCAAATTCGGTCCAGCGGTTTAAGTTAGAAAGCGTTAGGTGGCTTCCATTAATTACGTGTGGTGTTAAGGGGGAGAGGGGTCGTACTAAATCTCACCGAATCTCACGTGGGGAGAGGGGTGTTTTGGCAAATATCACGTAATTTTTATATTAATATCACGTAAAAAGCAGGCTATAAAATGGCGAGAAAACGTGGTTAACTTAAGAAAAGAATGTTTATTCGCCTAAATCTGAGCTAATCATATGAAATTGTATTTATTTATCGCAATTTAATTCAACGCAATACGCTTTTTGTAGAATCTCACGTAAGAGGGGTGTGGGGTCAGGCAAAATCTCATGACAACTCAGCAAGGGGAGAGGGGGGTTCGAAAAACAGCAAAACCCGATTAAAACCCTAAATCCTTATAAAATAAAAACCAAAATTTCATACAAATAAAGCGAGCAGTTTTCAAAATACTTACTCGTTATAGTTGCAACTGCAACTGTAACGAGGTTGTAAATAAAAATTTTATATTGGATCTTTGGTGGACAAAGTGAGGAACAGTATGATAAGGGTACGCTGTGGCGTGTTAGAAGATGTAGTGACAAAGATAGAGAAAGGATTGCTTAGATGGTTCGGACATGTGGAGAGGATGGACGAAAGGAGATTGACAGAGGAGATTTATAAGGCTAGTGTGAATGGTCAAGTCAGTAGGGTTCGACCGCGGGCGTACCTTTCATGAACAAGTTGATGTAATCTTAAGGAAAGGCCAGGTTAAAAGTACCAACAACTGACGAGCTGACACTGACGACTGCATGAAGAATGTGATGAAAGTGGAAGAAGCGAAAGTTGTATGTCAGGATCGTTGCAAGTGGAAAGAAATAGTCTCTGCCTACCCCAACGGGAACAAGGCGTGACTGTATGTATGTATGTATGTATCTACAAGAATTGCCCGTTTAAATATATAAGATACTGGAATAAGAACAGCGGCTTTGTCCGCTCGCAATTATGAAATATGTTAGTTTTATACTAAAACTTTGACGCCCATTTTAGACCCCTTAGAATGTGAATTTTCAAAAATCCTTTCTTAGCACATGTCCAGACAATGAAAACAACTTACATTCCAAGTTTCAAGCCTCTAGAATCAGTGGTTCGGGCTCTGCTTTGCATGTCAGTCAGTGAGTCATTTAGGATTTTATAATGCAATGTATAGTGATTATCTCTGCCTGCAGATCCTTGTTTGTGAAAATGTCGTAATATAGGGGCATCATATATTTTGTAGTGACATTCATTACAAGTTACCTTTTCTCGCTTGTCTTGTTATACCGTTTCCTAATATAGCAAAACCAAAGATCAGCTATTTTGAAAGTTTCCTACAATATGTATTTGGCAAGTAGATCTTTTTAATCTCTATCAAAGGTGGCTTAAGGTCGTTTCAATGACCTCTGAGGTCGCGACAGGCTACATTTACAAACTACGATGACACATTAATATATTATTATACTGAATAGATATTTCGATATACATCGTTTTTTCTAGGACACGTTCTATTTATTGACATTATATTCTATTGTTTATGTATAACAGCCTCGTTGCCTCAGATGTTAGTAACTCTGCTTTCTGTGCTGCAGGCCCCGGGTTTCTATTCCGGGCCAGGTCAAACATTTGTTTTTTTTTTAATTTTATTTTTTATTTTTTTTATGATAGTGAGTGACAAGACGAGCTAATCAGGTGCCTGATGGTAAGCATCATGATTGCCCATATCAGACACAGTGCCACCCAGTGTTTTAAAATTCAAAATTCTGTGCGGCACTGCACTGCGCCTGTCACCCTGAGTTGTTGAATCTCGTCATGCCCAGTAATTTCACTGGTAACATTGCCCTTCATACGGAACACAGTAATGTTTGCACATTACTGCTTGGCGGATGAATAACTGGCAAAGGTGTGGTACTTCCCCAGGCGGCCCCCTGCAAAAGAGGCCTACCACTACAAAAAATGTGTGCATGAACATGTCTGTTTGATCTGTCCCTGTGTTATAATCTTATATAAGTATGTATATCAGTCATCTGGTTACCATAGTACAGGCTTCTAGCCTAGTTTGGGACTAGACGACCGTGTGTGGAAGTTGTCCCATATTATTATTATTATATTGCTATAATAGTGGCGTCCCGCGGTTTCACCCGCGTAGTCTTCGTTCCCGTGGGAATAACGGGATAAAAAGTACCCTATGTGTTATTCCAGGGTCTAAGCCATCTACATACCTAATTTCAACCCAATCGGTTCAGTAGTTTTGGCGTGAAAGGGTAACAAACATCCATCCATCCTCACAAAATTTCGCATTTATAATATTAAGTAGGATTTAATGAATGAATGAATATAGCTTTATTATTTCATATTATTATGTATACATTTTTAAACAAATAAATTTTTAACAGGCATTAATTATTATTAGTTGTAATGTCATTTTTCTATATGGACGCCCTTAGGGTAAAAGCACAGAACAGATAATAATACTACGTATAGAATGGACACTGTCATCCGCACACCAATCAGGCCTTCCTCACCCCGCGAGCGAGATTGAGCTCTCCACGAGCCCCGTTTCTATGGGAAATCACCTCACGCACACTCTTGCACGTGTACAAAACTCCATGTGTGCAGTGTCTGTGTAGTGTAGGTAGTTATAGCGCGACTTTTGTATGTATTGAGTCGAGTGTCCGGGGTGTGGCAGTGTGGGGCTCGCGTTATTGTTCTACAAGATGATGAAACTAGTCTACGTATATTAAAATAAATTAATCATAAATTTTAATCTAAATAAATAATTTATGTATATTATTTGTTTTGAAATCTGATATCCGTTCAATATTAATTTTGATGAAGTGTTGATATTTTAATTTCCTTTAAACGAACCTATTTTCAATGACGTATCTCTATAATAAAACTTTATAGATCATAGGTAACTATATATATTATATATTATACTGTTTTGATGTACGTTTTAGTATGTTTACATATACTCTGATTAACTTTAACGGCCTCTTAGCAGTTTGGCACAATCCTATAGGTTTACTGTATTCGGAGGAAATACGGGAATACAAAACATCGATTTGGTAAATGAGTTTGGAAAATGATTTTTTTGTAATTAATGAATAGAAATAATATATTGTTTTAGTTTCACTTGTAGGCGCGAGCTACCCTGCCGATCACGAGGTCCCGGGTTCTGTCCCCAGGTCAGGCAAAGTCTTTAATGAAAATATTGGATTTTCCATTAGGAATTGTCTCAATAACATACTAGCGAAATGTGGGTGTACCTGCTCTGCGACTGAGTCCTGGGTATACCTCTGTCTACCCCTTCGGGGAAAAGGCGTGATTGTATGTTATGTACTTGTATACAGGTAAAAAAATATATACATTTATATATTTCTATAATGATCTGGAATTATTTAAAGAAATAAACATACTGACCCTACCATCCTTATACATTTATGAGAACATCATGTATGTGCGTAAAAATTTACATAAATTAAAATTAAATAGTGACCTTCATAATTTTAATACTAGGAATAAAGACAAAATAGCTGTACCTAGCTTTAGATTATCTAAAACAAATAAAAAGACATTCTTAGGAAATAGTGTACGTTTCTATAATAAAATCCCAAAAGAGATAACTGGGCTCTCAGAGGGTAAATTCAAAACCTATATAAAATCTACTTTACTAAAGAAGACATAATATTATAAAGTCAACCAGTACATAGAGGACAAAGATGCCTGGAAACTTCTGCATAGTCGCCTCGCGGCACCTTCAAAGAAAACGAATGTAAGCAAACCAAATATTGTGAAACTATCTGTTGAAAAAATTAAGCCCTACAAGTTTCTTGTGCGTTCTTCTTGTAGAGGTATCTTTCCGAACGCACGGTAGACTCAGTTCTGTATCTTCATTGACGTACAAAAGTGTCAGATTATGACCTATTTGAATAAATCTGTTTGAGTTTGAGTTTGAGTTTGATCTTTAACAGTACTGTAAACATTCAAATTCGTATTATTACAACATAATTTTTAAATCTCTCTCAAAATCTGCAAAATTAATTCGTCGAAGTTTGTCTTAGCCAAGTAAATAACCAAGATCCGGTTATATAGTGCTATAATATTATAATATGTAAATGGCAGACCTTGAGTTCTAATATATGATTCTAACTAAACATCTATTTCAAATTTACAACACAGAATTTCATTTGGTATGTTACAGATTTGGTAACAAAAGATATATATTAATATTATTCATTATGTATTATGTATCTATTCTCATTATGTATTTTTCTATTATTTTGTGGTCGTAAAGTTTATTGTTATATTAATAGGATTATAATATATTTAATTTAAATTGACTGCCTCGGTGGCGTAGAGGGTGCATGCTCGACTGCCAATCAAGAGGTCCCGGGTGCGATCCCCAGGTCAGGCAGTGTTAAATGTTGGATTTTTCAATAAGGAATTATCTCAATAACTGCCTGGAGTCTGGAACTGTGCCCGGTAGATAGCAATAGGCTCACCCCCTATTACATGGGACCAATAACATACTGGCGAAATGTGGGTGTATCTACTATGGCACTGAGTCCTGGGTACACCTCTGCCTACCCCTTCGGGAAAAAAGGCGTGAATGTATGAAACATTCACGCCTTTTTTTGTATAATTTAAATTTGAAACCCGGGGGATCTTTCACTATCGAAGCAGTTCGTCTGTGGAACGATCTTTCCGTCGAGGTTAGATGTGCACTGTCACTTGCCTCCTTTAAATTGCATGTCAGATCTCACTACCTTTCTTTATCTTAATATTTTATCTTAATTCCTTGGGAAATCTGTTCAGTTTGATGAGATCCACCTCCAGGCCTGGGACACTCCGCTGAAGCTACAAGTAGCCGCGGCTTCCGTCTTGACGGTACAATTTCTATGGGCTAGACAGAGAGAACAGATAGAGAGATACGCGATAGAAAGAGAGGCAGCTTGTATGTTAATATAACGATAATTAGTTAGGCGCTGTGCGATCTGAATTGCACTTTATTGCGTCAGAGCTAGAGTCGCTATTTATTTAAATGATTTTGTGGAGTGTCCCTTCTGTATTCTGTGGTATTAATACACCCTTTTGTAACACGTTCTATAATATAATAGTCATACAATACATATTATATTTAATGAATCCTCAAAAGTCATTTATCAGTAAGATAATTATTGACAAATAAATAATTATCTACTTTGTATCAACAACAAATTACTTTTAAGCACATGATTAAAGTGTTTTATTATTTTATTTGATTTTAATTAATTCACTTGTATAATAAATTAATCCATTAGATCAACATTTCATTTTTACATGCATCTTCATATTATTCGTATAATAATCGTATTTAATATGTTATGGTTGACTGCATAGCTCTTAAGAACGTCTTTTAGCAATATGTCACATTATTATAAAAAAAAATCCAAATAGATGTATTCCCTCGATCTATTCGACAGCGTCGTTGGCTCTAATGGTAGTAAATCTGCTTTCTGTGCCGCACGCCCCGGGTTCGATCCCCGGCCAGGTCAAACATTTGTGTGCATGAACATGTCTGTTTGATCTGTGTCTGGGTGTTATAAGCTTATATAAGTATGTATATCAGTCATCTGGCACCATAGTACAGGCTTCTAGCCTAGTTTGGGACCAGATGACCGTGTGTGGAAGTTGTCCCATATTTATTATTATTATATTATTATTCACATGTTTCCTCCGAATATAATTATCATAATTGATAAAATTCTATACTTACTTACTTCTATATTTTTAACCCGATTTGAACTAGGTATGTCTCTATAATTTTTTTATTTATTTTGAAAGCCTCTCTTGCTGGGAGCTGCCTGGGGAAGTACCACACCTTTGCCAGTTATTCTTCCGCTAAGCAGTAATGTGCAAACATTACTGTGGTCCGGTCTGAAGTGTAATATTACCAGCGAAATTACTGGGCATGATGAGTTTCATCAACAACTAATATCTTAGGGTGGCAGGCGCAGTGTAGTGTCGCGCAGAATTTTGAATTTTAAAACACTGAGTGGCACTGTGTCTGATATGGGCAATCATGATGCTTACTATCAGGCACCTGATTTGCTCGTCTTGTTACTAAAAAAATATACATATCATATTTTGAGCACCTGTTTTCGCTATAAAATTATCGGATAGATCGATGGATTAAATTCGGAGAAACATCGTTTTGGGCAATTTTTCAAAGGATTGTGTAAAATTTCTAGAAGGTAAAGTATTTCAACTTAACGCCCTCATAATATAAATTAATAACGATAAAACAAAGATATTATAGATCATTATAGATGTTATATATCATATTATAGATTATTTAAATTCATCGAAAAAATGTTTGAGAGTGTGAAGTATTTCCCAAATAGGCTTGGTAAATTTTTATGAATCACTGCTGAGATAAGCCTATCATTTTTTTTTATAAATAATACTATTTATGGTTACGTTTTTATACCATTTATGGAATGGAATGTTTATGTATTCTAAATATCCGGGCTTATGGCAAAGTTTTGCATATTAAATTATGTAGTAAAGATATAAAGCTATACATAATAATATAAAGGCTTGCCCACTAATAAAACATAGATAATTTATATTAAACTAGCTTTGCTCCGCGGTTTCATCCGCGTAGTCTTCGTTCCCGTGGGAATATTGGGATAAAAAGTACCCTATGTGTTATTCCAGGATCTAAGCTATCTGTATACCGAATTTCAGCCCAATCGGTTCAGTAGTTTTAGCGTGAAAATCGAACAAACATACACACAAAAACGCAAGCGATTTGCTTACTTATTACAAAGGTAACTTTCTTACTTTGTATTAAGATTTGAGATTTATAATATTAAATACAATGAACATATAATTAGCTTAAACTGATTTTTTTATGATAGCGAGTGATAAGACGAGCAAATCAGGTGCCTGATGGTAAGCATCATGATTGCCCATATATCAGACACAGTGCCACCCCGTGTTTTAAAATTCTAAATCCTGCGCGGCGCTGCACTGCGCCTGTCACCCTGAGATATTAGTTGTTGTTAATTAAGTACTTTAGTACACTAGTTTTGTAGTGGTAGGCCTCTTTAGCAGGGGGCCGCCTGGGGAAGTACCACACCTTTGCCAGTTATTCATCCGCCAAGCAGTAATGTGCCGCGCAGAATTTTGAAATTTTAAAACACTGGGTGGCACTGTGCCTGATATGCGCAATCATGATGCTTACCATCGGGCACCTGATTAGCTCGTCTTGTCACTCACTATCATAAAAAAAATAAAAAACTTAAATACAAAAAAACTATTATTAATAGGTATATACAGATATTTAAGCAATCAACATCATGCACAAGGTACCTAAAATATATTACATTACACATTTTTTGTCATAATTTCATCACCAAATCTCTGATTCCTACAAGGTAAGGGGTCAGAGTTGACTCTACTTTGTATAAAATTGTATAAAAGTTTAGGAAATCGGCAATCTATATAACTCGTTTTTGTTTATATAAAAAATCGTCTGGAAGCAAAAGGTCAGTAAATAATAAGTTATTGAGTATATATATATTACTTCATATAATTATTAGCTAACGTTTGCAATCCTAAAATATATAATTATCGTCATCTACAATATATAATCTAGCATTTTTGAAATATGGGAGTTTTATACCAAAATATTGACGCCCATTTTGGAATATGAATTTTCAAAAATTCTTTCTTAGCACACGCTAGACCATGATAATAATCTACTTCTTATTAGAGATCGCTCTTAGCGATAAGACCGCCCATTGTTACACTAGTTATTATTAATTGTTATTAGATTTAAGAACTTCTTGTTGTGGTGTACCAATAAAGTGTTTATCTATCTATCTATCTATCTACTTTTCAAGTTTCAAATCTCTAGCATCAGTGGTTTGGGCTCTGCGTTGCATATCAGACAGTGAGTCATTTAGGATTTTATAATAAATAGTGATGATTAGGGACCCGCCCCGACTTCGCACGGGTAGCAACAAAGCATAGATAAATAGAACGTTTTAACAGGAAAGAGCACCTCGTAGCAGTTCTACACAATCCTATGGAAAATTTACTAGAGCGATGTTTTGTATTCCCCTGTTTCCTCCGAATACAGTAAACCTATTTGATATATTTATATCCTGATATTTTAAGGATGAAGTAAAGTATGTCCCTATCATTTTAATTTTGTCTACATTTTTTTGTAATGAACGTCCAATCCTTGTAAAACTGGGATTTTTGGAAGTTAACTATGAAAAAACGAAGGGTTTATAAGAAAAATTAAAATGACTGAGACATAGGTTACTTCACTATAAAAATATCAGGATATAAATTTATAGAATGGGTTTATAATATTCGGAGGAAACAGGGGGATTTTTATAGGATTGTATCAAATTCCTAGAAGGCCACGTACGTTCGCATGAGGAATAATTAAGTAATGTATTATTTTTATGTACCTAACTACCCATACTCTCATTAATATTCATTGTCATATAGTCACTGCCTCGGTGGCGTAGAGGGCGCATGCTCGACTGCCAATCAAGAGGTCCCGGGTTCGATCCCCAGGTCAGGCAGTGTTAAATATTGGATCTTTTCATTAGGAATTATCTCAATAACTGGCTGTAGTCTGGAACTGTGCCCGGTAGATGGCAATAGGCTCGCCTCCTATTACATGGGACCAATAACATACTGCCGAAACGTGGGTGTATCTACTATGGGACTGAGTCCTGGGTACACCTCTGCCTACCCCTTCGGGAAAAAGGCGTGAATGTATGTTATGTTTGTCATATATTTCAACCAATTTATAAAAAAAAAACTTGCAGTTAGCGGATATACAGACAGACCGATGGGAAAAGGGAAACGCGTCTTTGTTTTACACTATAAAAGGATATTTTTTTGACAGCCTCGTTGGCTCAGATAGTACTAACTCTGCTTTCTGTGCCGCAGGCCCCGGGTTCGATCCCAGACCAGGTCAAACATTTGTGTGCATGAACACGTCTGTTTGATCTGTGTCTGGATGTTATAAGCTTATATAAGTATGCATATCAGTTATCTGGTTACCATAGTACAGGCTTCTAGCTTAATTTGGGAACAGATGACCGTGTGTGGAAGTTGTCCCATATTATTATTATTTTCGTACAAAGGTTATTATGGGTCATATAAGTTTTTATAAAAAGAAGAAATATGACATATTAATACATGAATACATATATATGACATAACAATATAATGTTATTGTTATAATATATTGATATTTTATGTTAAAATTATAACAATAGCGGTTTATAATAAATATGATTTATTTTATTGGATTGAGTTTTAATTTTTGAGCAATCTCGGCCAATATAGATGAGCTAATTTCGTAGTATTTTTGCAATAATGGTATTAATATGTCAGACCTTATATCTGCCAAGGTTTTGAAATACATAGATTAAATCTATTAGTATTGTCTATAGCAAAAAAGAATCAACGTTTTAAGAGGTAACGCTCCTTTTTTTTTTAGGATAGTGAGTGACAAGACGAGCAAATCAGGTGCCTGATGGTAAGCATCATGATGCCCATATCAGACACAGTGCCACCCAGTGTTCTAAAATTCAAAATTCCGCGCGATACTGCACTGCGCCTGTCACCCTGAGATATGAGTTGTTTCATCCGCCACGCATTAATGTGCAAACATTACTGTGTTCCGTCAGAAGGGCAATGTTACCAGCGAAATTACTGGGCATGACGAGTTACAACAATTAATATCTCAGGGTGACAGGGGGGGGGCATTCCAGTGCCGCGCAGAATTTTGAATTTTAAAACACTGGGTGGCGCTGTGTCTGATATGGGCAATCATGATGCTTACACATCAGGCATCTGATTTGCTCGTCTTGTCACTCACTATCATTAAAAAAAGTATTTGATTTTTATCGTTATATAATATAACTTTTCCTTATATTTTACGAAGTAATTCGATATTTTTTCATCTTCCGACACCAAAATGTAAATAACCAACGAACGAAATTTTTTCAAAGCATTGTGTCAAATTTTTTTAAAGTTTCCTCACATCTCATCAGGATATACCAATATCTATATTATAATTTGACTTCAATGTGACATAAAATGACTTTAATTGTAATTATATATGTATATTATGTTATTATACAAAGTTCATAACTTTTTTAAATATAATAAACTTTAATTTGTTTTACTATCTGGTTTATTCTATGAAATGAATTTGAATTGCTAATTTCATATACATAGGTATTTTATGCTATATTCATGGAATAATATTTGGCACCCTAAAATAACTTATAATAAGTAAAATTAAATATAATATATAATATGTGACAACTTCCACACACGGTCATCTGGTCCCAAACTAGGCTAGAAGCCTGTACTATGGTAACCAGATGCCTGATATACATACTTATATAAGCTTATAACACCCTGACACAGATCAAACAGACTTGTTCATGCACACAAATGTTTGACCTGGCCGGGGATCGAACCCGGGGCCTGCGTCACAGAAAGCAGAGTTACTACCATCTGAGCCAACGAGGCTGTCAAATATTCCTATGGGACCGAAGGCTACGCGGGTGAAACCGCGAGGCGCAGCTAGTAAAATATATAAATCAAAATAGCATTTAAGTCACCGACAAATTAAGCTTACATTATTGAATGAATGTATAATTATTTTATTTATAATAATATATTGACCATACTTGTCTTATACATATTTTAAATTATATTTATGTATTTCCAAATCACAGAAATTGATCTACTTTAAATCAATTAATTGAATAAATTACAAAATATTATCATTAATTATCATTGTATATCAAACAACATTTGTCAATAATTAAAATCAATAAACAATAATAAAATCAATAAATAAATAATTAATTTACATCTTGCCTCGGTGGCGTAGAGGGCGCATGCTCGACTGCCAATCAAGAGGTCCCGGGTTCGATCCCTAGGTCAGGCAAAGTGATAAATATTGGATTTTTCCATTAGGAATTATCTCAATAACAGCCTGGAGTCTGGAACTGTGCCCGTTAGATGGCAATAGGCTCGCCCCCTATTACATGGGACCAATAACACACTGGCGAAATGTGGGTGTATCTACTATGGGACTGAGTCCTGGGTACACCTCTGCTTACCCCTTCGGGAAAAAAGGCTTGAATGTATGTTTATGTTTAATTTACATCTTGGTCTGGAAGATATCGCTCTAATCGATAAGACTGCTAATACTATGTACCTATGCATTATTAAAATTCTGATATTATTATGATTTTAGTATGAAAAAATTACATGAATAATTTATGGCGTTCTATGGGGAAGACCTATGTTCAGCAGTGGACGTCTCCCGGCAAATATAAAAAAATAAAACTCCTAAACTACTAAACTAGTGCACGCTATTCTGTCACACTCAGGTGCAAACTTTTGTCAACTAAGTTATTTTACAGAAGCTACAGAAAGTTGGAAAAGAGCCTGCCCAACGGAATCTCTGCCCAAAACTCCCATATCCCAAAGACGAAAGTGGGACGAGCCGCTCTGTAGATTAGAATTTAACAACCTGATGAATTCATCAAGTTCTTCTACAGAGCGTGCTCGCTTACTTGCTGTTGCCCGATGGGAATCGGGGCTTTGGCTGCATGTTTTACCATCCCGTAATATTGGCATCCTATTAGATAATGATACTTTTAGATTGGCGGCATCCTTAAGGATTGGCGCTCCTTGTACAGTTCCTCACCGCTGTGATTGCGGAGAATCTGTAGACCGATTCGGCCACCACGGATTATCCTGCTCGAGAAGTGCTGGACGCATCCCACGACACGCCAGCCTAAACGATATCATCCATCGGGCCTTTATTAGTGCCGGCGCCCCATCAGTGTTGGAACCCAACGGACTAATGAGGGACGACGGCAGGAGACCCGACGGTATGACCCTTGTTCCCTGGAAGCTGGGAAAACCCCTGGTGTGGGACGCCACATGTGTGGATACTCTGGCTCCTTCCCACCTTCCAGGAACAACTTCACAGGCTGGTGCAGCCGCTTTTAAGGCTGAAAACCTCAAGCGGCACAAGTATGTAAACTTAGACAAGGTTTACATGTTTGTGCCGTTTGGGGTAGAGACTATGGGTCCGTGGGGGCCTTCCGCTCTGGAACTGTACAAGGAGCTAGCTAAACGCTTGGTGGAGGCATCGGGTGACCAGAATGCTGGCCTGTATTTAGCCCAGAGGATAAGCATCTGCATCCAACGGGGCAATGCCGCCAGCATTCTGGCCACCTACCCTTCCTCCAAGGGTTTAATAGATTTAAGTTAATGAGTAAGGTTTTGTATATAAAATGTAAATAGTGTAGGTAGTGAGTTTTATAAATAGTGTTTTGTGTGTTACTTTTTAATGTTTCTTTGAATAAATCCTTGTGTTTATATAAAAAAAAAAAAAACTCCTCAATTTACAAAATATTTAAATAATAAATTAAATATAGTATAAAAACCTATACAATATTTATAATATACTAATATAATATTTAAGTTACAATTCAAGTGTCAATGTTAGAATATATTTCACTGTGGGTTCGTGCTGGTCGGGGGCGTACAGGAATCGGACCTTAACGGCCGGACCCGAAATTACGAATTAAATTGACAAATAATTTATAACTTTTAAATTTTGGTTATGCGTATATATAAAATGGGTTATGCGGACAACCCATATTGTCATAGTTTCAGGTCGCCAAGATTCCTACGCAGCCTCCGACATGTCCTAACGACTGCCCCCTACATATCTTATAGGAAACTATAGGGACCTACAGTTTAACGTGACACCCGAAACACGGTAGCGCCCAGGTGAAAAGTCCACATGGTGAGATTCCCGACTTCGGAAAAATAGAGTACTATATTAATGTCCTTGCCCTTTCCTCAGTAATCATTATTACGCAATTTTTACGTTCTATTTATTGACAATCAAAAATGTATTTAAAGTCATAAAATCGTATAGAAATGAGTGTAATAATAATTGAAAAATATGACATTGAAAGTTGGAATATTGAATTGCACAAAATGATACAAAAACATATTATAATATTAATTATACTTGACCTACACGGTTTTTAAGGTAATTCCATATTTAGTGTACATCTCTGAGCTAAGAAGTGGGCTGAAATGAGTACTAATTAGATCCATTTGGTTTGGTCAGGGTTAGTGTTAACAGAAAAGAGGACCTATTAGCAGTTTGACACAATCCTATGGAAAATTTACTAAATCGATGTTTGGTATTCTCCTGTTCCCTCCGAAAACAGTAAACCTATTTGATATATTTATATCCTAATATTTTAAAGATGAAGTAAAGTATGTCCTTATCATTTTATTTTTGTTTATAAACGCAAAATTTTTTTGTAGTGAACGTCCAATCACGCGAGTAAAACTGGCATTTTTGGAAGTTCTCTATGAAAAAACCAAGGGTTTATATGAAATTATTAAAATGACAGGAACATAAGTTATTTCACCATAAAATATGAATTTATAGAATAGATTTATTACCGCCTTTTTTTGTGTTTGTTCCGTTTTCACTCTAAAACTACTGAACTGATTCAGATGAAATTTGTTACTTAGATAGCTTAGACTCTGTAATAACACATAGGGTACTTCTATTCCCGATATTCCGACGGGAACGAAGACTACGCGGGTGAAACCGCGGGGCACAGCTCGTTATGGATATAAAATGGTTTCTAGACCAAAGCTCCTACAAGAATTTAATATAATGTGCTAATAAAAAAAAACTAGTTTTAGTTTTTATTCTTCATTAAGTTAATCAATATTTTTTGAACGTTTTATTGCTCATAATTTTATTATTATATTTTTTGAATTTTATTATTTTTGATCAGGTTTTAATAGTCAGAGGAAATTATTATAAGGATAATCCTACCTTTTAGAAATCACACTAATATTATTAACCAGAAATCTCAGTACAATGTATAAAATGACGTTTGAACAAGTAACAAATCACTAGCGAGGTATAACTCGACTCCAGCGCCATCTAGCGCTGTTCTCTTTGTGTGTATGTTTGTTCCCTTTTCACGCTAAAACTACCGAACCGATTTTGCTGAAATTTTATATAGATAGATTATAGACCCTGAAATAATACAGCGGGTACTTTTTATTATATTACTTTTTAATTCTTACGAAGCTAGTCTGACATAATCTGAAATTAACTATGAAATTAACCAAATTGATGTCTCGTATGTACTGTTTCCTTCGAATATAATTAACATATTCGATATTATTAGCTTGATATTTTTAAAATGAAATATACTATGTCTCTATCATTTTAATTTCAAATTCAAATTCATCAATTTGTTCACAATATGACACTTCAAATCAATGAAGATAAACAGTACTGAGTCTACCGTGCGTTCGGAAAGATACCTCTACAAGAAGAACGCACAAGAAATTTGTAGGGCTTACTTTTTCAACTGATAGTTTTACAATATTTGATTTGGTTACATTTGTTTGCTTGTAAGGTGCTGGGTGGTGGCTATGCAGTAGTTTCCAGGCATCTTTGTCCTCTATGTATTGGTTAACATTATAATAAACCATACTTAACAAAGTCGATCTTATACAGGTTTTGGATTTACCCTCTGAGAGCCCAGTTATATCTTTTCATATATAAACTTTTCTTTATATTTTCATGAATAATAATAATAATTATTTGAATGTATACTCTAACAGAACGGCCCCCTTATTACGAACAGCAGTAGAAGTGTGGAAAGCGTTTAATTGCTTAATGTCCAGTTGTCAAATGCCATAAAAAAATGTCAAACGTCATTTTTAATATGCCGTTTGACAGCAAAATTTACTGCTGTTGTTATGCGATTGTATGTTCGTAATACCACCCCGGGTTACCCCAGTTCTCGAGTCAATTCATATGGGTTATGTGGACAACCCATATTGTCAGAGTCAAAGTGAACGTCTAAAAATCTCGGTTTAACACTCGTGAATAAACCTGACACTCCAGCATGTACCTAAATTCACCAGACGCTTTTAATTTTACACTTTCACGCCGAAACTGCTGAAACGATTTCGATGAATTTTGGTATAGACATAGATAGAATCTTGAGGAAGAAGACGAGGTACTTTTCATCTCGATATTCCTACAGGAACGAAGCTTACGCGAGTGGAACCGCATAGCGCAGCTAAATTAAAACACATCCGGAATGACGTATTCATTACGTGCCTAGCTTCTGAGATATTGAGAAGGAAAAAACAATGTAAACAATAGTATTGCGTGTAAAGTGTAGACTAGATGTAGTAAGTGATGGTTTTTATGGCAATAACCAGGGATAATTAATTAATTTATAACTGGCAACACGAATCTATGATCTGTCCCTAATAGCACGGGGATGTAGAATAAAATATGATAACATATCAGTTACTATATGAGTTTTATACCAAAACTTTTGACGCACTTTCTGGATCCCTTAGAATGTGATTTTTTTTTAAATCCTTTCTTATCACACGTGCAGATAACGAAAATAACCTACATTCCAAGTTTCTAGTCTCTAGAATCAGTAGTTTGGGCTCTGCGTTGCATGTCCGTCAGTGAGTCATTTAGGATTTTATAATATATAGTGATGTTTTAATGAGGTAATAACACTTCCATCCATCCATCCATGCTCACAAACTTTTGCATCATACTATAACCCTACTTTCTACTTATATTATAAATGTAAAAGTTTGAAATTGATGTATGGATGGATGGATGTTTGTTACACTTTCACACCAAAACTACTGAGCTGATTGGGCTGAAATTCGCTATGAAGATAATTTAGACCCTAGAATAAAACATAGGGTACTTTTTATCCCTATATTCCCGCGGGAACGAAGACTACGCGGGGGAAACCGCGGGGCCCAGCTAGTTTATAATATTAATAGGATATTGAGAAGTAAGTATTAGGACTGCCTCGGTGGCGTAGAGGGCGCATGCTCGACTGCCAATCAAGAGGTCCCGGGTTCGATTTAACAGATATAACACTTTGCCTGACCTGGGGAGGTCAGGCAAAGTGTTAAATATTGGATTTTTCCATTAGGAATTATCTCAATAACTGCCTGGAGTCTGGAACTGTGCCCGGTAGATGGCTCGCCCCCTATTGCATGGGACCAATAACATACTGGCGAAAAGTGGGTGTATCTACTACGGGACTGAGTCCTGAGTACACCTCTGCCTACCTCTTCGGGAAAAAGGCGTGAATGTATGTTATGTTTAAGTATTAGGATTATTTTAGTATAAATCATGTTATATATATGACCTTTTAAATAGAAAAACTTAGATCAATATCTATAATAATAGCGTGCAATCTGGCATTTCACGAAATCATAGTTTTATTTAAGAATTAAGCCAATTATGTTGGAAAAAACTTCAACAGTCTGACATTTTGGTCTCAATTTTTTTGTCATATTTTAGGCAAAATTAATGTGAGTATTTTAAAAATGAAAAATGTACTTAATCTACGTCAAAAGTGTTCAGCTGCTCATGGGTGAACTTATCCTTTCGTCACAGAACAGATAATAATACTACGTATAGAATGGACACTGTTCTTAGCCCACCAATCGGGCCTTCCTCACCCCGCGAGTGAGATTGAGCTCTCCACGAGCCTCGCTTCTATGGGAAATCACCTCACGCACACTCTTGCACGTGTACAAAACTCCATGTGTGCAGTATCTGTGTAGTAGGTAGTTAATTTTTTTCATTTATTTAAAACATATAAAATACAGAAAATTTATATTGTATCATTAAACCACGTAGGTTTGAGTTGGTACTCACAATCGCTCTTAACCAACTGTGCTACACAGTGACATACGAGTATAATATAGTAAGTAACAAAACTGAATAGTAAGTTTTTAAACTATCAGTACAAAAAGGAATATTTATTGCAATAAGTACATCGACTGTATGACTGGACTGTATGAAGTATGACTGGAGTGACCTTGATGGACAAAGTGAGGAACAGTATGATAAGGGAATGCTGTGGCGTGTTAGAAGATGTAGTAACAAAGATAGAGAAAGGATTGCTTAGATGGTTTGGACATGTGGAGAGGATGGACGAAAAGAGATTGACAAAGGAGATTTATAAGGCTAGTGTGAATGGTCAAGTCAGTAGGGGTTGACCTAGGCGTACCTTTCATGAACAAGTTGATATTATCTTAAGGAAAGGCCAGGTCAAAAGTACCAACAACCGACGAGCATGTATGAAGAATGTGATGAAAGTGGAAGAAGCGAAAGTTGTATGTCAGGATCGTAGCAAGTGGAAAGAAATAGTCTCTGCCTACCCCAACGGAAACAAGGCGTGACTGTATGTATGTGTATGTATGTAGTACATCGACAGCTGTTACAAATAACCATCTATTATGCAGCAAATAATTAATTATTTACTCGTATCTACTAATAAAACAACTTCAACGACACGCTTTAAAGTTTATAGCGCGGCTTTTGTATGGGATCGACTCGAGTGTCCGGGGTGTGCTTTCGTCGCCTCTTACGACTCCCACTGGAAGAGATGTGGGGGGGTGCTAATTCTTGCCCGGCATCCCACGGGTCTCTGCGAGGCAGTCGATACGTAATTTATCCAGCCTTTGAAAAGGTTCGGAAATCTTGCGATAGTGTGAAAATTGACAATACGCGAGCAAAACTATGTCAAACTCGAACTATCGTAAGATGTTTAACTATTTGGAAACTTATGAATACTACATTTGGAAGGTAGTGATACATTTTTGCGAAATATGGCTGTTTTTTATAAGAACCGACGTGTTGCGACTCAGGTTTTTATAATTGACAAAGAGTCACAGGTTAAAAATTAATTATATACTCCTTCACTATTATGATACCCTAGTAATTCCAATCGAAAAATATACAAAACCAAATAATAAATATATAGGTAAAAATTTGTTGTTTTCTATGTCTCTACTATAATAGGGCACTAAAGCATTTAAAAAACGTATATGTGTGGCCCTAGGTGAACAAGTGCGTAGGTGAACAAAGGACACTACTTTTGTCGAATCAATTCACCTAGGTCAATTCACCCAGGTGAATTGATTCCGAGGTGAATTGAGGCGACTGTTTTAATTTACTTGGTTCACCTTTGTTCCAGGTGAACAAAGTGGAATAAACCATTTACCACTATACTTCATAAAATACCGCTTGATACGTGACAGCTGAACAAAAATGAATTTTTGGTCATATTTTCTTAAATTAGGTAGGTACATATTTTTTCTTTTTATGATAGTGAGTGACAAGACGAGCAAATCAGGTGCCTGATGGTAAGCCGATTCATGTCCAATAATTTCACATAACATAACATAACATACATTCACGCCTTTTTCCCGAAGGGGTAGGCAGAGGTGTACCCAGGACTCAGTCCCATAGTAGATACACCCACATTTCGCCAGTATGTTATTGGTCCCATGTAATAGGGGGCGAGCCTATTGCCATCTACCGGGCACAGTTCCAGACTCCAGGCAGTTATTGAGATAATTCCTCATGGAAAAATCCAATAATTAACACTGCCTGACCTGGGGATCGAACCCGGGACCTCTTGATTGGCAGTCGAGCTTGCGCCCTCTACGCCACCGAGGCAGTCAATAATTTCGCTGGTAACATTGCCTTTCAGACCGGAACTCAGTAATGTTTGCACATTACTGCTTGGCGGATGAATAACTGGCAATGGTGTGGTACTTCCCCAGGCGGGCCCCTACAAAAGAGGCCTACCACTACAATCTACTATTTACTATTTTACTATTTTATAATATATATTGATAGTGATTACAATATTACTTCATCTTTCGTCGCTAAACTATAAATAACCAACGAACGATTCGGGGGATTCCAAACTGATTTGCATAATCTGCGGTTTTACCATTTCTGTAGTTAAGTCATGTCTACTTTGATATTGACAATTCAACCTAAGATACCTCTTTACGGCTTTACATGACTGCCTCGTTGGCTCAGATGGTAGTAACTCTGCTTTCTTCGTTCGATCCCCGGCTAGGTCAAACATTTGTGTGCACGAACATGTCTGTTTGATATCTGTCTGTGTTATAAACTTATATAAGTATGTATATCAGTCATCTGGTTACCATAGTACAGGCTTCTAGCCTGGTTTGGGACCAGATGGCCGTGTGTGGAAGTTGTCCCATATTATTTATTATTTATATTATTATTATTTAATGGCAAATGCCACTTCTTAGCTAATTGACACAATCCTATGAAAAATTTACCAAATCGATGTTTTGTATTCCCCTGTTTCCTCCAAATACTTATAATTAACATATTTAAATGTACCAGAATACTTAAGTATATTACTTATTCCTATATTTTTAAAATGAATTAACTATGTCCCTATGTGTTTCCACGCTTCGCCCATGATTTAAAGAAAAGGGGAGATGAGGTACTGGCTTCTCGAAAATGGAAAGCTCTAATTAGGTCCCTTTAGGTCCACGTACGTCAGTAAAGTGGGGACTTTACTGCGTACGTGAACGAATAATATTGTTGTCTCGGTCGCACTTCGGTATTAAGTACGTCTTTCTATCTTTTTTGTTCGTTTTATTGTACTGTGCAAACTGCACGCTGAGCAAATTGCACGTGCCAGTTGTTGAGTAAGCTCTGTTTTCTTTGAATCAATGGCTTCGTCATTTATATTTTAAGTCCTATATGTAATAGGCTGCGGACCTATTGCCATCTACCGGGCACAGTTCAAGAATCCAGGAAAATTCTTAGAAAAAAAATCCAACAATACTTTTTGCCTGACCGGGTATTGACAAGAGCACTATCATACCGCCAGCGAGTCAGTCAAAGCAAAGATAATAATTCTACAATTTTATTTAAAATCAAGTAACCTCTTGACACCGTCTAATATTTAGTCAAAAACGAGTTAGTGTCATTTGCAATTTGGTAATAATCATTTGAATATTAAAGAGTGGTCGAAGATTTAAATCCGGTACCTCTATTCTAGCTCTTGTCGTTTGCAATCAGTAAAAGTCATAATAATTTTGATATAGATTTTGACTTTGTTGTCTATTACAGGCCATAAATGAGAAGACTAGCGAAAAGATAAGTATATCAAAAAAGCAAGTCAAATTACACACGAATTTTCATTTAATATCTTTGCAGCCAGTGGACAACATGGAAAAATAAAAATTATCCCATGTTATCAGCTTTTGACTGTGATAAGTAATAATAATAATGTAAATTTTTCAGTATTTATTATAGTCTATGGTTTCATTAAAAAAGTATGGTCATTATTATGACCTTTTACTTTTAGCTCTTCATGCACTTTTTTTTTATTAAGAACTATTTATTGTACTTAATTAAAAATAATTGAATCTCCTTGGTCAAAGTGACGAAAGGCTGAATATTTCGAATTTCGAATATATATCTTGGTCACTATAGTGTCTGTGTGTCTAAAATGTCCTAAAATGTCCACGCTCTGTATAATTCAGAATCTCTTAAATGACCATATCACAAAATGTCTACTTTCCAAAATGTCTATCTTTCTGAAACGACTTGAAATTTATTGGCAATTTCGGATCATGTCGTCTGACTTTTAAGTGCTATTCCTAATATGCCCATTTTTCAAATAAAACATATTACATTACATACAAAGAATTTTATGTAATGTAACGGTTACGGCTTTTGTGTTATATTACCGGTTAAAAAGTGTTATTTTATTCTAATTACTAAAATAGTAGTTATTTTATTCAAATACTAAACGACACTGTCCATTCTAGGCCGAAAGCTCATATATCTTGGTCAGTTTCTCTTGTGGTGTAATTTGGTTCATAAGTTTGAAAGAAGGTTTCAGATTATCGCTATAATATAATAAAAATCACAAATTAATAATATTTTATGGTATCGAAATAATTTGTCATTAAATGTTTGCAAAGGTTTGACTGAAATTCAAACCTGAATTGCTGAAAATAAATTAAAAATTATTATTTTTATTGCTAATAATATTATCTGTCCAACAATATAGGTTGTGTGAGGATTAGTCGGAGCGAGCTTTCTTGAAAAACAAGTCCATATATTTTAGTTGTCGTTTTTTTTTTAAATCGTATCCCATTAATTATAAATCCACCGTTTTTATTATGAAAGAAAAATGTTCTGTGTTGTTGTTACCTCTTCACGCTAAAACTACTGAACCAATGAGGCTGAAATTTGTTATATTAATAACTAAGATCATGGAATGTCACGAAGGGTTTTTCAGGGGGTGATATTATGGGGTATAAGCAAGTATTTCATAAAAACCGATCGTAGAAAGCTTTATTCTAAGTAGTAACTACTCTTAATTCTAATCATCGATAAATGGTCAGGTCAACATGTTTCTTCAGGTCAACATCTTCTAAATCTGCCCATTTACTTTGATAGTTCATCAAAATCGGTTTAATAGATTTGGTAAAAAAAATAAAAAATTTTCATATTGATTCTGAAGGAAATTTCATAAAATTTAATAAATTTAGAAAACTCGTTGCTTTTTTTATGTTTCCGCAAAAATATCGCAAAAACTAAATAAATAAAATGTCATGATATCTTATATTTAAATCGCAGTAAAATTTAACATGATTCTATAAATATATTAAAAAAAAAATCATAAGAAAAGACATAAACGCAAATTACGAGAGATGACTTATGATAATTATTATCATTTGCATTGCCCAAGCAAATAATTTGGATCTAAATAATTGAAATATACATTTTTAGTGAGATAAAAAATATTCAAAATAAAAAAAATCATCAATATTCCAAAAACAAAAACCTAATAAATTCAAATCAGCAATAGAAATTAACGAAATCCCAAAAACACCCAGTCAGTAAAATCTAAAAATAAAAATTACTCACTAAATAAAAAGAAAATCAACTCACATAGGTAAAAAAACAACCAATTGCCACTGATCACCACTTCGCACTGATGTCTTTTGCAACAACTGTCGTCTTTAATGTCAAATGTCAAATGTCACTTATTCTCATTGGCGACACGCGCACTTCTCCGATAGCCGGTTTAAACAAGCGTACGTAAGAGATCTTCGAGACTTATATACAAAGTGTTAAGAAATACCTACTTCACGGCCTCGAATGCAAGGGAGGCCTGACTGACTGACTCATCGCGTGCTTTTATAATTTTACCCCGAGAGAGAATGGTCCAGGGTATCGTAATCTTTTTTATGATTGTGAGTGACAAAACGAGCTAATCAGGTGCCTGATGGTAAGCATCATGATTGCCCATATCAGACACAGTGCCACCCAGTGTTTTAAAATTCTAAATTCTGCGCGGCACTGCACTGCGCCTGTCTGTATGAGTTGTTGAATCTCATCATGCCCAGTAATTTCGCAGGTAACATTGCCCTTCATACCGGAACACAGTAATGTTTGCACATTACTGCTTGGCCGATGAATAACTGGCAAAGGTGTGGTACTTCCCCAGGCGGGAAGGATACTCCTGCAAAAGAAGCCTACCACTACAGAAGATTTAATTTTCATACGCTAATAGGTCATTGGGAATGAGACTGTCTCTTGGATAACATAACATAACATACATTCACGCCTTTTTCCCGAAGGGGTAGGCAGAGGTGTACCCAGGACTCAGTCCCATAGTAGATACACCCACATTTCGCCAGTATGTTATTGGTCCCATGTAATAGGGGGCGAGCCTATTGCCATATACCGGGCACAGTTCCAGACTCCAGGCAGTTATTGAGATAATTCCTAATGGAAAAATCCAATATTTAGCACTATGCCTGACCTGGGGATCGAACCCGGGACCTCTTGATTGGCAAACGAGCATGCGCCCACTACGCCACCGAGGCAGTCAAAGAAGCAAGAGAGGCTCTTGGATAAACTCTTATAATATAACAAGTTCACCGAACCACTCAGAATGTGCAGAGATTATTTAAAGAAATAAACATACTGACCCTACCATCCTTATACATCTATGAGAACATCATGTATGTGCGTAAAAATTTACATAAATTCAAATTAAATAGTGACCTCCATAATTTTAATACTAGGAATAAAGACAAAATAGCTGTACCTAGCTTTAGATTATCTAAAACAAATAAAAAATCATTTTTAGGAAATAGTGTACGTTTCTATAATACAATCCTAAAAAAGATAACGTGGCTCTCAGAGGGTAAATTTAAAAACTATATAAAATCTACTTTACTAAAGAAGGCTTATTATAAAGTTAATCAGTACATAGAGGACAAAGATGCCTGGAAACTTCCGCATAGCCACCACGCGGCACCATCCAAACAAACGAATGTATCCAAACCAAATATTGTAAAACGATCAGTTGAAAAAATTAAGCCCTAAGTTTCTTGTGCGTTCCTCTTGTAAAGGTATCTTTCCGAGCGCGCGGTAGACTCATTACTGTTTATTTCATTGACGTACAAAAGTGTCAGATTGTGACCTATTTGAATAAATCTTTTTGACTTTTGACTTTGACTTTGATTTAGAGATATCGGTTCTCTTAGTACTTTTTTACCGCATTTACAACGGGGAGTGTTCTGATGAACTTTTCAACCTGACCTCGGCGTCACGGTTCTATCGCCGTACAAGCCGCCATCGAGAGCTCATCCGCACATAATCGATACGTGGACGTCGCACACTGCGCTCTTTTCCCGTTGTTTTCTGCCGCATACGTGCAAACAGTGGAATGATCTTCTACTGTGATCCCGTTGAGCTACAACATGGGGCTCTTCAAAAGGAGAGTAAATAGAGTGTTGGTCGGGTCAGCAACATACTGGCAATACCGCTGCGCCTTTTTGACGTGACAACGTCTTATAATTCGATAGAGCCGGCTGCACGCACGAAAAAACATGACTCATGCGGCGTTACCTCGCTCTGAGGCGTTCCATGTAAGGCTTGAAGTGCAAGCGAGAGCGCGGAACGAGCGACAAAGAAGCACAATCGGCCTTTGCGTTCGGCAGCGTTCGACATCCGTCTCTCTCCTACTTGAGTGAGCGCGTTGTCACGTTCAACTATCGTCAGTAAACCGACTTTACAGACAACCAATATTTTTTTTTCAAAGGAGTAGGCATGTTCTCTCTATCTCTACATTTACAGATAACTAAAAGCTAATTCGCTTGTTGTTATACTTTAATCATTAACTTAACACTAAACCAAGGTAATTTTTTTTTTTTTTTTTTAGTAATAATGCTATCCTATCTCCAACATTATCGGAGCTTTAACTACTTCTGGCATTCTTCGTCTTTCTTTCAGCATAACTTATCTTTCTATCGGCCTTCTTCTGTCATACCAAGTATTTCTGCTCGTCTTAGTGTTTATTTTGTTTTCATAAAAATTTTAGTTACATTTTTAAAACTATATCTATTTAATTCTACTTTTATAATATATTGTATAACGTATTTCTAACATAATATTACCAATTCATTGTATAAGGGTAACTAGCATTAATATTTGATTTTGACATACCTTTTGACAAATGATCAACTATTATTTGTCAGCCTCTTTGGCTCAGATGGTAGTAACTCTGCTTTCCGCAGGCCCCGGGTTCGATCCCTGCCCTGGTCAAACATAATATGTGTGCATGAACATGTCTGTTTGATCTGTCCCTGTGTGTTATAAGCTTATATAAGTATGTACAACAGTCATCTGGTTACCATAGTACAGGCTTCTAGCCTAGTTTCATCATCATCATCATCTCAGCCACAGGCCGTCCACTGCTGAACATAGGCCTCCCCCATAGATTTCCATCCAGTCCGGTTGTTAGTGACGTGCATTCAGCGTGCTCCTGCCGTACTTATCAGATCTTCCGTCCACCTTGTGGGAAGACGTCCTACGCTGCGTTTGCCAGTCCGTGGTCTCCATTCGAGAACTTTACGGCCCCATCGGCCATCAGTTCTACGTGCTATTTGCTGCCCATTGCCACTTCAATTACTATCCGCTGCGCTTTGTCGGTAACTTTCGTTCGTCTACGGATCTCCTCATTTCTGACTCGATCTCGCAGAGAAATCGCGAGCATAGCTTTCTTCATGACTCGTTCCGCTATTTTGAGCTTACTGATAAGACTCACAGTCAAAAGCCACGTTGTATATAATATAATAAACCAGAACAAAATTAGTATCCTTAATTTTTGCGATTCGAATATAGTTTGTGGCAAAACGGGACTTAAACCGAAGCATTTAAGTCCTGTTTTCCCTTTACTATCAAATAAATTTATTCCTGATCGAATAACAATAAACAATTATTATATTCTGGTCTTCATACGTTTTTGTCATTCCATTTCTCAACAGGTAAGAGGACGTTTCAGCAGTTTGACCTGAAAAACCTTCCTATGGAAAATTTACTAAATCGATGTTTTGTATTCCCCTGTTTCCTCCGAATACAGTAAACCTATTTGATACATTTATATCCTGATATTTTAAAGTTGAAGTAAAGTATGTCCTTATAATTTTATTTTTGTTTATAAACTCTTGATTTTGTAGAAGTGAACGTCCAATCACGCGAGTTAAACTGGGATTTTTATAAGTTCACTATAAAAAAACCAAGGGTTTATAAGAAAAATTAAAATGACAGGGACATAGGTTACTTCACTATAAAAATATCAGGATATAAATTTAGAGAATAGGTTTATTATATTCGGAGCAAACACGGGAACACGAAACATCGATTTGGTAAATTTTTCATAGGATTGTGTCAAATTCCTAGAAGGCCGCGTACGGTCTTATTCCTTATCGAAAGACGATAAAACAATTATTATATCCTGGTCTTCATACGTTTTTGTCATTCCATTTCTTATGGCAAAGTTGTAAGTTTGGAGTTATGTTGCAGTCATATGAAGAATATGATAAAGTCGAGAAAAGGATAGATAACTTGTATAAATTGTCTTGGTGCTTATCAATGCTAAACGTTACCCATACAAAAGGAAAATACACAGATATAAAAAAATAGGAATAATTAAAAACAATAATTTTCCACTCAGTTGTTTGCGGTCCAGAAAAGTCCGGAAAAAGCCAGATCCAGTGCCAACTACAAACAATTGAGTGAACATATCCTATTACATCATATCTGTGTATTTTTATTTTGTATGGGTGACGTTTAACCTAAAAAAACCCGGGCAGTAATAATAATGCCCGCATTAATATTTATATAATATATAATCAATAAATAAGCATGAGCGCAGCACATGCTGAGCACAAACTTATTACCACAACCACTGTTTCAATATTACTATTAATTGCGTAACCTTTACGTTACGTACAAAAACGTATAATTCTTTCTTTCTTTCTACAAAAAGTGGGCGCATGCTCGACTGCCAATCAAGAGGTCCCGGGTTCGATCCCCAGGTCAGGCATAGCGTTAAATATTGGATTTTTCCATTAGGAATTATCTCAATAGCTGCCTGGAGTCTGGAACTGTGCCCGGTATATGGCAATAGGCTCGCCCCCTATTACATGGGACCAATAACATACTGGCGAAATGTGGGTGTATCTACTATGGGACTGAGTCCTGGGTACACCTCTGCCTATCCCTTCGGGAAAAAGGCGTGAATGTATGTTATGTTTTCTTTCTACAAAAAAATGTGTGTAAGTAATTGCTTAATGCGATAAGACTGGCGGTTGCTAACCGTGATATCTATTAATCATTTTTGTATCATTGCTTTTAATTTTATTTTGGTATGCAATAAAATATAATTCTATTCCATAAATTACAATTATTATGATAAGTTATTTCACGAATTGCCATAGTGTTTCATTGGCCAGTAACATGAAACTATGCGGTTCGCCCACATGTAAGTCCGGGTTCAATGTAAATGTAACTTTGCTTGTAAATTAGTGATCTCTACCCCTTTATATGTTGGTTTTACTTTCAATTGATCACAATATTTATAAGATAGATTCAACAGATACGAACATTTTTTATGAATTAATTTTTTTTACGATAGTGAGTGACAAGACTAGCAAATCAGGTGCCTGATGGTAAGCATCATGATTGCCCATATCAGACACAGTACCACACAGTGTTTTAAAATTCAAAATTCTGCGCGGCACTACACTGCGCCTATCACCTTGAGTTACTGGTTGCTGAAATTCGTCATGCAGTAATTTCGCTGGTAACATTGCCCTTCAGACCGGAATATAGTAATGTTTGCACATTACTGCTTGGCGGATGAATAACTGGCAAAGGTGTGGTACTTCCCCAGGCGGTCCCCGGCTATAGAGGCCTACCACTACACAATTGATATTTTACTGGCTGTGCTCTGCGGTTTCACCGACGTATTTCATCTTCTGTTGTATAGATTATGTTCCGTTCTTTTCTGTCGCATACGTGCACACTGTGGAATGATCTCCTGCTGTGGTCTTCCCGTTGAGCTACAACATGGGGCTCTTCAAAAGGAGAGTGAATAGAGTGTTGGTCGGGTCGGCAACATACTGGCAGCACCCCTGGTGTTGCAGGTATCTATAGGCGCCGGTAACCGCTTACCATCAGCCACACCGTCTGCTGGTGTACCCACCTCCTTCTTATTCATTTCGTTCTTGACAGAACGGTCGTGGTCGTCATGTTGAGTCTGTGGCTTGGGCAGATATCGTTCGCCTCACAATATATCGCCATTTCTCCCTATTTGTGGTCATTCTGGAACATTCATGTAAAGGGCCGCCTATGGCAGATTTAATCTGATCAGTCCACCTCATGGGCGATCTACCCCTGCACGACTAGCCGTTCTATAGAGTCATTGTCTCGCCTCGACACGTGTCCGAAGAACTTTAATATACGAGACTGTATGGATGTTGATAGACGCTCTTTGATCCCGAGTTCTTTGAGGATAGAGACGTTTGTGTGGAATTCTGTCCAGGATATCCCAAGCATTCTTCTCCAGCACCACATCTCAAGAGCGTCTATCTTCTTCTTTTCAATTTCTCGTACGGTCCACGTCTCGGAGGCGTACAAAAATATGGGGAGAACGAGTGTTTTTACGAGCCGGGTCTTGGTGGCTTTGGTGATGTTTCTGTTCCTCCATATTTTCTTGAGCCTGTCGATTGCATTTCTAGTTATCGCCATTCTTCGCTTTACTTCGTCTATGCATCCGCCAGTGTTGGAGATCAGTGTACCAAGGTAAACGTAGGAATTAACCACTTCGCAGATTGCAAGTTTCTTCAAATCCGGCGAGTTGTTGTTGGCACGGTCTACGATCATCATCTTGGTTTTACTGCGGTTTATCTTTAGCCCAAACTCCAAACTGACCCGCTCCATCTTAAGAAGTAGCTCTTCCATATGGCGAGAACTACCCACCTATGACATTAAAAATATCGAAAAGTCGATTTAGTACTTTTTCATATAATAGTTTTAAATTACTGAAAGGTGCCGTGGAGTTAACGGATTAAGAAAAGTGCTCCACCCTCTCTACCCGTGGTTGCAGTAAGAGCCGGCTAAGGGTTAACAGATCCAGAAGACGGGCAGCAGCGTCTTTTGCAAAAAACCATCGAACTGCGCTCGACAACCCCCTGCCAAGCGTGTCGAGTATTAGCAAAACATCTTTATGGGGGAGTCCTATGTTCAGTAGTGGATTACCAACGGCTGAAATGATGATAATGCTGACTGAAAGGTATTCTAACATCTACACTTACGGTTCTATTAATATACGTATGTATGTTACATGACAATAACACAACCAATGACTTCTGTAATTCCTTCCTCCAATTAGTAATTAAATCATAATGCATATAATTAAGTATTTATTAGCACGAGAGCACACAATCAATCTATATTATAGTCTAAGAGGTGGAGTACATAATATTGTGTACAGTAGCATTGGGATGTAAGAGCCACAATTATCGTCAGGACTGAAAGGGAATCTCACCTTCACGTGGTGCACCCTGCTAGTATACAAACGAGGCTCTGGCATATCACCGTATATAGGTGGAAATGGTCTAGTTACTTTTTAGACCTGCAACCGACCCGACACCACACGTATTGACTCGTCATTCCTGTGGATCCTGCCGGTTAGGTCTAGAGAGTGGTGTAGGTCTAGGGCACGCCTGCACCATCTTATTTGCGTCCCAGATGGTGTAGCGTCCGTGGAGAAGACACTTCACCCAGACCAATGATGAGCACAGTCTTAAGATGCTTACCCCTACAGGACTCCTCCAGGGCCTAGAGGGCATAGCATACCAGCTTTTGAATAGTACTCCTCCATCTATGCCCGTGGTTTCCGTAGACCTCTTTTATGGGGGCCGCCTCGGGTAATACCACACCTTTGCCAGTTATTCATCCGCCAATCACTAATGTGCAAACCACAGAGGAGATTTTCATCCTGATCTGTGGTGCAAACATTACTGTGTTCCGGTATGAAGGGCAATGTTACCAGCGAAATTACTAGGCATGACGAGTTTCAAGAACTAATATCTCGGGGTGACAGGCGCAGTGCAGTGCCACGCAGAATTTTGAATATTAGAACACTGGGTAGCACTGTGTCTGATATGGGCAATCATGATGCTTATCATCAGGCACCTGATTTGCTCGTCTAGTTACGCACTATATTAAAAAAACATTAAAATAATAGTTAAAAGAATTTTATTTGGTAGGTGAGGAAAGGTGACACACCTATAAATAGGTAGGTAACAGGTACATAGTTGGAACCCTTCAAATGCGAGTCCCATTATATTCGCTTTGACCAGTTTATTTCATATTGACCAAATCTGTGTTAATGATTAAACATTTCGCGTCGCCAGCTCTCTGCCTAAGCTTTCATAATCAATACTAGATTATAACTGTGACAATGTAAGTCCGATAGCAATCGTATTTATCTCGAGGTAGCTATTATCATTTCAGTTCATCTGACTATCGGATTATAATATGTATTACAAAATATATATAGTCATACTTAAAACCTATATAAATAGGTAACCTCGATCTTCTTTTAGGCGTTCTTTACACAATAGGTCAGGCGTCAATCACTGCAATCAATCATGAATGATACTGAGTGTCGGTCAACTAATTTCTTTCTTGAATGACGTCAATCATCACATTCGACGACTAGGAGAACAGTGATTTGCCAGATCTTTGTTAACTTGGACGTGCCAGTTCACTGTTCACTTAGAATTGCCAGTTCACTGTTCACTTGGACGTCCTAGTTCACGGTTCACTTGGACGTGCCAGTTCACTGTTCACTTGCACGTGCCAGTTCATTGTTTACTTGGACGTCCCAATTCACGGTTCACTTGGACGTGCCAGTTCACTGTTCACTTGGACGTGTCAGTTCATTGTTTACTTGGACGTGCCTATTCACTGTTCAATTGGGCGTGCCAGTTCATTGTTTTCTTGTACGTGACCGTACACTGTTCACTTGGACGTGCCAGTGGCGATTGCCACTAGTCATCGGTGGACGTCACCAGTAGTGACAAGTAGGAAACATTCTAAATAAAAATCCCAGTAGTCACTTAGTGAACCGCCTCTACACGACGAACAAATGTAAATTTTGATACTAAGCATTGTGTAGATATAACTTGACCGGAAGACGCTTTATCCCAGCGATCAATCACGAGCGGCTGGGTAAGCTGCTACGGTACAATCTAATTAAAAAAAGCTACGTTTTCATTATCATATTAGCGATAAACTATAAAAACATACTTGCTAGTAATAACAATAATAATTTACATGTCAATGTAAGATGAGATCGTTTTCCGTTGTGTCCGGTTGGGTTAACGAGTTTTCCGACTCTTGTACTGTTGTTAACACAAGTGTTAGGTAAAGAATATATATTTTTTTGTATCAATGAAGATATATTATATATCTTACTAGTGGCCCGCCCCGGCTTTGCACGGGTAGCAGAAGTAGGTATAGTGAACGTTTTAACAGAGGTTAATTCGTGATACATTTTGTTTCATTACATTAGAAACCTCTAATATTATCAGTGTTTATCTACTATATTATGCATGTATTATATAGATAAACCTTCATCTTGAATTACTCTATCTATTAAAAAAAAACCGCATCAAAATACGTTGAGTAGTTTTAAAGATCTAAGCATACATAGGGACAGACTGCGGGAAGCGACTTTGTTTTATACTATGTAGTGATAGTGATACTATCTATGCTCTGCGGTTTTACCCGCGTAGACATCGTTCACGTAGGAATATCGGTTCAGTAGTTTTGGCGTGAAAGAGTAACAAACTTCCTTAAGTTTGTTACTCTTTCTCTCTCTTTCACACAAAATGAAATTGTCCAAATATGGAGAGAGAGAGAATAATTTTCCACTCAATTATTTGTGGTTGGTTATTGATCTGGCTTTTATTTGCGCCAAAACATTATTGGTTTAATAAAACCGTATAGTTTTTCCTATGTATAAAAAAAACATTAAAATACCCTCAAAAATATGTTTTAACAAATTTTACACATATGGAAAAACCATTAGATTTTCATAAACCAAATATCTTTTGGCGAAGACGGCCCCCTGCAAAAGAGGCCTACCACTACAAAGTATGCAATTTAGATTTGATGGATTGTAATGTTAGATATTTATACTTTGTTTACATCAAAGTTCAATCACCTTTCAAATTATAATTGTTTTACTAACACAATCTCACGATGAAGATATAAAACGATTGTTAAATACTTGAATAGTATACCGTTAAAATAAAACCGCTATTTATTCCAACAATAAAATAATTACATTATAATAAAAACAGCAATTTATCACGGAACGTTTACCTAAACGTAATAAACAATTATTTGATTATTAATTACCGTTATAGTGACTGTTTTAGTTAGTTAGCTGAGCAAAAAATTATGTTCTGTCAGGGGGGCGCTGTTATAATTAAATAATTAAATTTAGTATTCTTTATAATTGATTGAATTTGGCGTTACTTTTCGGAACTCCATTGTAAATAAACTTCTGGAACAAGAATATTTAGTTTTTTGTTCCGATTTTTAGTGTCAAAAATAACATGCACAGTGCACCGCCCTCCCGCCCGCAAAATTGCTTGCAAAGAGGTATTATTTTCTTTGGGAAACCATTCATATATCGACACGTATTTCGCGTCTACATTATATACTAATACTTAGATACTATTATAACAAAATGTAACCAAACCAAACATTGTAAAATTCGCAGTTGGTATAATTAAATCCGACAAGTTTCTTGTGCGTTCTTCTTGTAGAGTTATATATCCGAACGCACGGTAGATTCATTACTAGTTATTGATAGTTTGATTATTATTATATTGACGTTTAAGAATGTCTTTTTAAGACTCATTTCAATAAATTTTCTTTGAGTTTGAAAAAACGTTTTTAGCGATAATATTATAAGTCTTTATTGTGGAGTCTTTAATGAACCAAACAACTTTATATTTTAAATTTCTAACAGTACAAAACCTCGTTTGCATTTTTTATTCAATGAAATTAATTTAAATAAATAACAATAAACAATTAAACTACTTACCTTAAAAGTAAATATTAAAAACTAGACTTAAAATCTGAGTCTTATTTTAGAAACTCTATCTTTAAGCTCCGATTCTATATAAACATTTGTGTCGACCATAGTACTTTAACAATGGTATAATTATGTGAATGACGCATGGTTGGCCGTGGTACGACCATGACCGTCTGGAAGACGTTGCCTGAAGTCCGCCTTGAGGAGCATACGAGAAAAATGAACACACTGACTACTAATTCTTATAATCACGCCTTTTTCCCGAAGGGGTAGGCAGAGGTACCCAGAACACAGTCCCATAGTAGGTGGCTGGAAACTTCTGCATAGCCTACAACCGGCACCTTACAAGCCAACAAATGTAACCAAACCAAATATTGTGAAACTATCAGTTGAAAAAATGAAGCCCTACAAGTTTCTTGTGCGTTCTTCTTGTAGAGGTATATTTCCGAACGCATGGAAGATTTTTAAACAAGTTTGATATAACTGATATTATTGATTGACGTTTAAAAATGTCTTTTTAAGAGTTATTTAAATAAATATTCTTTGGGTTTGAGTTTGAGATTGAGGTACACCCACATTTTACCAATATGTCCCATGTTATAGGAAGCGAGCCTATTGCCATCTACCGTACACAGTTCCAGACTCCAGGCAATTATTAAGATAATGCCTAATGAAAAAAAAAAAAAAAACAATATTTAACACTTTGCCTGACCGAACCGGGTCGAACCAGGGACCTCATGATCGACTCTTGCCCTCACTACGTCACCGAGACTGATAATTCATCATCATCATCTCAGCCGTTGGTAATCCACCACTGAACATAGGCCTCCCTCATAAAGAGGGGTTTTGCCAATACTCGACACGCTTGTTGTGCGGGTTGTCGAGCGCAGTTCGATGGTTTGTTGCAGAGGACGCTACTGCCCGTCCTCTGGATCTCTTAACCCTTAGCCGGCTCTTACGGCAACCACGGGTAGAGAGGGTGGAGCACTACCTATTCTAAAGCCGTTAACTCCACGGCACTAATTATTAATTATATTCAATTATTTAAATCTATGTAATTGCGTAACCCCATGGTTACGGAATTACTTGAGACTATTAACTATTGAGCTTACTTTGAGTCCCACTGCAAATTTATATAAAACTATTATGTAAAATTAATCTCTGTGTATTGTAATTATGTTTATGAACTTAATCATTTTGATAATTGATTGAATTTGGCGTTACTTTTCGGAACTCCATTGCAAACAAGAATATTTAGTTTTTAGTTCCGAAATGCTAAAAAAAATTAATAATACCTAATAGCATTTCCTCTTTGCATGCAATTTTGCGGGGGGGAGGGCGGTGCACTGTGCATGTTGTTTTTGACATTAAAAAATTTGAACTAAAAATTAAATATTCTTGTTCTAAGAGTTTTAATCATTTGAGCAATAAATAATTCTTATTATTATTCTACTTAATTTAGTACATACTACTTTTTTAGCATCTATGTTATTTCATGAGACACATCTAAAAAAATCTCTCATCAGCTTTCAAACAAAAAAAACCATATCAACATCACTCCATTAGTTTATCAGCTACGATACCACAGACAGACACACAGATAAGGTACTCCCACACCGCTGTTACGTTTTTTTTACAAACATTTTGTAACAATATAACATTTACTAACAAATGTTAGGAATTGTTAAAATCTGTTAGGAAAAAAAACATACATTCACGCCTTTTTCCCGAAGGGGTAGGCAGAGGTGTACCCAGGACTCAGTCCCATAGTAGATAAACCCACATTTCGCCAGTATTTTATTAATCTGTTACGAAATGTTGGATATTTTAAGTGCTCTTACACTGATAGACGTTTATTATTGCATTTTAAAACATGAAATCGGCTCACAGTTTGGATTTACGTTCTGAGGCGTCGCCTGGATAAATGTTTACGAATAAATAATGACAACAAATTAATGTTTTATTTTGTTATATAACAATTTTGTTTATAAATGTTTACTAACATTACCTAACATAAAACATTTGCTAACATTGTCTTTGTTTGTAAACATTTTGTTACACCAGTTTGGGACCAGACACGTCAAACTTATAAAACCCCTTTTTCTGTCGGGGATTAAAAAGTAAAACGTTTAGAAGATGCAAGTATTGATTGAAAGGACCTTGCCGTGTGATAATATTGAGTCATGTTTTGCTATTCGTTAGATAGGCATGCGCGTGGGCCGTCTGTTCGACCTTCAGAGAATTTGTCATAGATATTGTTATAATAGCTCTATTATAATGTTACCAGGTGGCTTCATTTATAAAGCTTGTAGGAACTTGTAGGGCTTATTATAAAGTCAGCCAGTACATAGAGGACAAAGATGCCTGGAAACTTCTGCATAGCCGCTTCGCGGCACCTTCAAAGAAAAAGAATGTAACCAAACCAAATATTGTGAAACTATCTGTTGAGAAAATTAAGCCCTACAAGTTTCTTGTGTGTTCTTCTTGTTGAGGTCTCTTTTCGAACGCACGGTAGACTCAGTACTGTTTATCTTCATTGACGTGCAAAAGTATCAGATTATGACCTATTTGAATAAATCTGTTTGAGTTTGAGTTTGAGTTTGGTCTTTTAATAGTAATTAAAACTAGCCTTTATTATCATAAAGACATTTATTTAAACCAAAAAGTATAACACATTAATACATATTTACAAAATTAGGACTTAACTAGAATAAAACCTATACCTAACCTAAAACTATATATCAATCTAGATCTGCTTAAACCCTAGGTGGAGAGGAAAGTGGCCAAAATGCTGGCAGCATTGGCCCGTTGGATGCAGATGCTAATCTTTTGGGCAAAATATAAGCCAGCATTCCGGTCACTTGACGCCTCCACCAAGCGCTTAGGCTTAGGCCTCCCCCATAAATGGGTTTTGCCAATACTCGACACGCTTGGCAGGCGGGTTGTAGAGCGCAGTTTGCAGAGGACGCTGCTTCCCGTCCTCTGGATCTGTTAACCCTTAGCCGGCTCTTACGGCAACCACGGGTAGAGAGGGTGGAACACTATCCTAAAGCCGGTAACTCCACGGCACCTACAGAAATGAAATACATTATATTGTGAAAATTACATGTGTACTTTCTATTACGGTTTATGACATAGAGCCCTGTGACGGACGGACAGACAGCGGAGGCTTTGTAGGATTTTTGGATGGGTTCCTTCGGCACCCTTTGGGTACGGAACCCTGAAAATCAAAAGAATCCAAACCGGATGTGGTATAGTTTTATTACAAAGTTTCTGCGACTATCTTTCTTTATTTGGTTCTAACTAATATTCTCTTTAAGGGGGTCGCACTTCCATACAAAATTAAACTGCCCAAATATGAAGAAAGAGAAAATAATTTTCCACTCAAAATTACCAAATAGATAGCTTGTATTTGATGGCTTGTATGGATATTTTTATAGTGAAGTAAACTATGTCCCTGTCACTTTATTTTCTCTTATAAACGCTCGGTTTTATCATAGTGAACTTTTTAAAAATCCCAGTTTCACTCGAGTGATTAGACGTTCACTACAAAAATAAAGGGTTTATTAAAAAAAAATGATACATATTTTACATTATCTTCAAAATATCAGGATATATATATGTTACCGGAAATGTATAACAAGGAATTGTATAAAATTCCTAGGAAATGTATACAATTCCGAAGCTATTTAGAAAATGTATATAAAGTATTGTTTCAAAGATGTTTCAAAGAAGATATCCTGGGAAATGTATACATTTCCTAGGAATTGTATCAAATTCCAATATCGTGTTAGGAAATATATATAACTAATGCTTTCTGTAAATGAAATAATTTTTTTTTTTTTTATTAAGGCTCTCGTTGAGACACGCAGGTAACAAACATGCCGTGAAATATATATAAAATATAACATAATATAGGGCTTTCTATTAATTAAGCTTATAAAATCATCTATTTATTAATTTCTAAGTCGCATCTAGCACAAAAACTGTCATATATTATAATTTATTTATTTCCACAGAAACAGAACTATAGTCTAATATAATGAAAGTCACCGAATTAAGTATTCATTTATAATCAGACAAATCAACACTTGTAACAATATTAAACAATCAGGTCACGTCACTCGCTCCACCGGGCTACACCGTTGCTCTGCGAGCGGGAGGAAGGGCGACTGTCCAAGTTAGACCATAGGTGCACCCCTTGCCTGGGCCTCGCAACATGATGCCACACCTCACACCACACATTTAAATCTGCAAATGTGGCTGTCGAGGCCGCCTTAGTTTGCGTCGCTAACATTAAAGAACTACGAACTAAACCTAACCTAATTTCCGATTGCTTCTTAGGAAATGTATAGATTTCCTAGGAAATACGTCTTATATAATTTATTTCACACATTTCCGGGCGATTTTAGGAGTTATATACATTTCCTTGGAATTGTATATAACGACGGATTCCATAAATTTTCGTTAACATTCTATAAATTTATATCCTGATATTTTTATAGTGAAGTAACCTATGTCCCTGTCATTTTAATTTTTCTTGTAAATCTTTGGTTTTTTCATAGTGAACTTCCAAAAATCCCACGTTTTCTCCCGTGATCGGACGTTCACTACAAAAAAATGAAAAGTTTATAAACAAAAATAAAATGATAGGGACATAGTACTTTACTTAATCTTTAAAATATCAGGATATAAATATATCAAATAGGTTTACTGTATTCGGAGGAAACAGGGGAATACAAAACATCGATTTGGTAAATCTAGAGTTGTTCCTAGATTTACCAAATCGATGTTTTGTATTATTAATTGATAATAAATATACTAGTTTGATAATAAATATAGATAGTTGATTTTACACAGATAAAACTGCTAAGAAGTTTCCTGTAAATTTTTGCGAACGAAATATTATCATTAGATCTTTAATCTTTCATTAGACGACTCTGTTTCTGTGCAAGTTTTGTGACGTAATCATTATAAATGCTTTCTTGAGGATATTTAATATAATTTGCATAGGACCTTGCATCTTTTTTCCACTTGTTTCACCGTATGACACAATGAAGCGGCATCTCGACGGTTTAGTATTCCGGATCTCTGTTAACATTGTAAAAGGTAAACGGATAAATGTCTATATAAATATTATTTTATGAATCAACGTTCGTTAATCAATGTATTAATTAGATGACAAATATGTTGTACATCATTTTATTTACAACTAGCTATGCTCCGCGATTTCATCCGCGTAGATATCGTTGATCGTCGAGAATGGATTAGTATAATAATACATACCAATTACATAAAAATAGGTATACTACAATAAATTAGATCGATAATAACAATTTAGAGATAATTTAATAGACATTTGTTGGTAAGTGTGCATACCTTTTATGGTAAAGTCAAGAACTATTGTGGTGTATAAATAACATTATGTTCTTTGTTTTGCATTATCACGCTATAAATTAAAAAATTGGAAAGTATTCGAATGAATAGAAATATGAAAATATATGAATCATGAAAAATAATAACAATTTTAATTTATACTCTAACAGAACGGGTTACCCCAATTACAGTGCTCAAGTCAATTCATATGTGTTATGTGGACAACCCATATTGTGAGAGTTTCAGGTCGCCAAGATTCCTACGCAGACTCCAACATGACCTAACGACTGTCCCCTACATATCTTATAGGAAATTATAGGGACCTACAGTTTAACACGTTCACTGTCCATGCACTACATATAGGTCATTTTGAAGTTAGCGATGACGTCCGTGCACTACATGTAGGACATACCTCCATTACACTTCGATGACATTTTTTGCCATGGACGTACGAACTAGACTATCGAATTTTAGAGGGACGTATGAGTTATGAATCTAGTAAAAAAAAATTCCTTACCCCAGGTAAATCAAAGTGCTACTTACACAGTTTTAGTCAAATTTATGCAAAATAAGATTGGACGTACAGTGTCTCAGGAGCAAAAGCCTTGGACAGTTAACGTGTTAACGTGACATCCGAAACACGGTAGCGCCCAGGCGAAGAGTCCACGTGGTGAGATTCGATCCAGGGACTCTGGAAATTCATATTATTATTTTTTATCATATAATTTTTATTTTTAAGGTTGTCAAATGACCAAATCCAATCCAATCCAATCCAATCCTTAAATTGTTTTTTTTATTTAATAAAACAAAGTTCAATCATCTGAATTTTCTATTATTTACTTTACTCAAGTTAAAGACAAGCATTTTAGGTTCTACGTAGGCTTATTATTATTATTAATTAGCTCAATTTTTAGAGCCCCACAGTTTGAGAACCAGAGCTTAAAAAACTTTTTATTTTTGTGTACGTGTTTATATCCCCTAGAAGTACCAATATGCTTAATATGAACGAATTTCAGAACTTCACTTTATTTTCGTTGTCCGCTTCACGTGAAATGCCCCATAAGTATATTGTTTTTAATTTTGAAAATTACCTACAAACATTTTTATTTTAAACTGATATTGTTATATATTTTTTTATATCTACTAACTATTAATGTTGTTCAATGGTTTTGTTTTATGCATGCTGTCTTCATCCATAAATATTATGACATTTAGAATTAAGATATTTAATGTAGCCAAACAATAATAACTGATGTACATGATGTGGATAATCCAAATAATTAAAAATAAATAAATAAATAATAAGAAAAACCTAGATATTTGATAAGGGATAATGACTAAGGCAATCCAGTTTCCTAACAAACAACAAAGTAGGTATATGACCTTTCTTTATATTTTTGGTTAAGGTCGTGTAGGCGGTCCAATGTCTATATGTCATGTTTAGACAGAAAAGATAATTATAACAATTATTTAAGGATCGTTGATTAAATGATTTTTGGAGAAGGCCGATGATGCGTTGATATTGTAATTATGACTAAGAAAACCTTCCGTGATTTAAAAACAAAGATAAGGTGCAATATGGATAGCTAATCTATTTCCCATACGTCCATAGCCGCACATAAGTTTAGTGCTACGTTCTATAACAGCGCCTCGAGACAGGAACATTCTCTGTATGTAGAGAATGGTCCCGGGTATCGTTACTAATCTAATTCCCATACGTCCATAGCCGCACATAAGTTTAGTGCTACGTTCTATAACAGCGCCCCGTGACAGGAACATTCTCTGTATGTAGAGAATGGTCCCGGGTATCGTTACTAATCTAATTCCCATACGTCCATAGCAGCACATAAGTTTAGTGCTACGTTCTATAACAGCGCCTCGAGACAGGAACATTCTCTGTATGTAGAGAATGGTCCCGGGTATCGTTACTAATCTAATTCCCATACGTCCATAGCCGCACATAAGTTTAGTGCTACGTTCTATAACAGCGCCCCGTGACAGGAACATTCTCTGTATGTAGAGAATGGTCCCGGGTATCGTTACTAATCTAATTCCCATACGTCCATAGCCGCACATAAGTTTAGTGCTACGTTCTATAACAGCGCCCTCGTGACAGGAACATTCTCTGTATGTAGAGAATGGTCCCGGGTATCGTTACTAATCTAATTCCCATACGTCCATAGCCGCACATAAGTTTAGTGCTACGTTCTATAACAGCGCCCCGTGACAGGAACATTCTCTGTATGTAGAGAATGGTCCCGGGTATCGTTACTAATCTAATTCCCATACGTCCATAGCCGCACATAAGTTTAGTGCTACGTTCTATAACAGCGCCCCGTGACAGGAACATTCTCTGTATGTAGAGAATGGTCCCGGGTATCGTTACTAATCTAATTCCCATACGTCCATAGCCGCACATAAGTTTAGTGCTACGTTCTATAACAGCGCCCCGTGACAGGAACATTCTCTGTATGTAGAGAATGGTCCCGGGTATCGTTACTAATCTAATTCCCATACGTCCATAGCCGCACATAAGTTTAGTGCTACGTTCTATAACAGCGCCCCGTGACAGGAACATTCTCTGTATGTAGAGAATGGTCCCGGGTATCGTTACTAATCTAATTCCCATACGTCCATAGCCGCACATAAGTTTAGTGCTACGTTCTATAACAGCGCCCCGTGACAGGAACATTCTCTGTATGTAGAGAATGGTCCCGGGTATCGTTACTAATCTAATTCCCATACGTCCATAGCCGCACATAAGTTTAGTGCTACGTTCTATAACAGCGCCCCGTGACAGGAACATTCTCTGTATGTAGAGAATGGTCCCGGGTATCGTTACTAATCTAATTCCCATACGTCCATAGCCGCACATAAGTTTAGTGCTACGTTCTATAACAGCGCCCCGTGACAGGAACATTCTCTGTATGTAGAGAATGGTCCCGGGTATCGTTACTAATCTAATTCCCATACGTCCATAGCCGCACATAAGTTTAGTGCTACGTTCTATAACAGCGTCCCGTGACAGGAACATTCTCTGTATGTAGAGAATGGTCCCGGGTATCGTTACTAATCTAATTCCCATACGTCCATAGCCGCACATAAGTTTAGTGCTACGTTCTATAACAGCGCCCCGTGACAGGAACATTCTCTGTATGTAGAGAATGGTCCCGGGTATCGTTACTAATCTAATTCCCATACGTCCATAGCCGCACATAAGTTTAGTGCTACGTTCTATAACAGCGCCCCGTGACAGGAACATTCTCTGTATGTAGAGAATGGTCCCGGGTATCGTTACTAATCTAATTCCCATACGTCCATAGCCGCACATAATAACTTTATTTACATAATAATACAATGGTTTAATATAATGACATGGATGCTATACAATTTTGCATAAAGTTAAGATAATAATATAGAGCTCAAAGATATTTCTTGCGTGATGTGTCATTTTGTTTTAAGGCTGTCTTTATGTCAGAGCTGTGCTATAATATTATATATCTTAACAGGACACAGGACCTCTTAGCAGTTTGAGACAATTCTATAGAAAATTTACTAAATGATGTTATGTATTCCCCTGTTTCCTCCGAATACAGTAAACCTATTTGATATATTTATATCCTGATATTTTAAAGTTGAAGTAAATTATGTCCCTATCATTTTATTTTGTTTATAACTCTACATTTTTTTGTACTGAACGTCCAATCACGCGAGTAAAACTGCGATTTTGGAAGTTCACTATGAAAAAACCAAGGGTCTATATGAAAAATTAAAATCTGTCATTTTACAGGGACATAGGTACTTTACTATAAAAATATCAGGATATAAATTTATAGAATGGGTTTATTATATTCGGAGGAAACAGGGGAATACAAAAAATCTATTTGGTAAATTTTTCATAGGATTGTGTCAAATTCCGAGAAGGCCATGGGGCATATTACGCGAAATAATTTGTTGCATTCCACTATGCCCCACCAGTGGGGCGGCTTGGTGGGGCAGGGTGGAACAATCCCACTCGTTAAGTTTTGTAGCTGAGTGTTTTTGATAATTCATTGTAAGCATCATTTGAATCAACTGGAACTATCGACAACTCCTTTTGATTTGATTTGATTTTGCTGTGGGTTAAGTTGGTTTTTCTATAAATTAATTGCTTTTTCGATATCTCAGAATTGTCGTCTATAGTAGCAGTTATTCTAAATGTGTAATACAATGAGACTTTAATGCTAACAGGAGGGGAGATGGGTACGTTCTCCCAGCGCTTACTCAACAACTGACACGTGCAATTTGCTCAGTGTGAAGTTTGCACAGTGACATAATATTATAATGAACAGCAATGATAGAAAGACGTACCTAAAACCGAAGTACGACCGAGACAGCAATATTATTCTCTCGTACGACCTTACTTTATTGACGTACGTGGACTTAATGGGACCTAGTTTGAGCTTGCCATTTTTGAGCTAGTACCTTATCTCCCCTTTTCTTTATATAAATGCTAGCAGGTAATAAATGGTACTGCTTTTTTTAAAATGAACTCGGACTTTAAGGCTTGGCCCTTTTTGAAAGTAACCTTTTTCTGTCTACAAAAAATATACTACTTTTCGGATTAGACTTCATACTCTATAGTATGAAGTCTAATCCGAAAAGTAGTATATTTTTTGTTTATACCTATGTATAAAATCTAAGAATGAATATTTCATTTCATTTATTCAATTCATTAACAATCAGGATTGCATTTGAAATTACATAATAATATGAGTAAAAACAAATTAAAAGCAAAATAATTAAAATAAACTTAAAAATAAAAAGATTTTATAAAAATAATTACTAAAAAATTAAATTAATTAATGACCGAATAATACTACTTTTTTCTTTCTAAAAATGTGTTGGTTGGTGAAGATTGTATTCGTGCTACAGTCACAATATTCAATGGAAAATTACCCTTAATATTAGTGCCTATTTACATTGCCTAGGTCAAGAACGTATTTATTATACGGTCGTTATAATTTTACGCATCTGCTTCTTCAATCAGCGTTAAATCGACAGCCACGTTGGCTTAGATGGTAATAACTCTGCTTTATGTGCCGCAGGCCTCGGGTTTCATTCCCGGCCAGGTCAAATATTTGTGTGCATGAACATGTATATCAGTTATCTGGTTACCATAGTACAGGCTTCTAGCCTAGTTTGGGATCAGATGACCGTGTTTGGAAGTTGTCCTATATTATATTATATTAATTATTTCGAGGCGAGGCGTTTCTTACACCCGTATTCAATAATAAAATTTACCTAAGGTAGCAAGCAACGCTGTGCAAAGTAAGGGATTTCTCGCAGTGGTCGCCATGGCAGGTCATCTCATTCACAAACAACACTCAAGCGACACATTGCTATGCGAACTCACAGCGTCGATTACAGATCTGTGATTGGTCCGTTTCTGTTGCTAAGTTCGCTCTTATCCCTAACTGATAAGCGGATGACATAAATTATAACCAGTTATTACTAACTAGCTTTCCCGGTGAAATAAATAATATTCTGTATAATAAATTAATTAAAACACCGCAAAATATGTACCAAAACTAAAATCTCAAAATTTGTCGCCAAGAAAAATTAACACGGAGTTGAGAGAGGAACATAATATATTTGTACTAATTTTGATACTATATAAAAGCCTTTCAGGTTTAGTTGACTGTACAAAATGGTCAATGGTCAATAATCTATATCGCCGCTTCATGATAGAACATTTTTTGCAGACACTAATATTTGCGAAAAGATTGTGACACGAAATATTTAGGTTTTGGTAATTGTTTATTTCTGGCGCCTCGGCCCACGCATCGCCAAACTCGATCTCCTAATTTGTATTACCACCTACTTGTATTAACACTTTAGAATGCAGAAAATGTTTCTGCCACGGGAAGCAATGGGGTTAAAAACTGAAAGCTAATCGTAGATGGAGCCACTGTTGAGTGTTCCTAAGCGCCGCCATATTGCACGTTTGTTTACCATTCTTTACAAACTATTTGTTAGATAATGCTATGTAAAATGTATTCAACGTGTAGGGTTAAACAGCTAAAAGAGGAATTAAGAAAAAGGAGAGCATCGACGATTGGAAAAAAAAGTGCTTTCACTGAAAGGTAGGTAATTATCACAGAGATATATTAGTTGGAGTTTATGTGTCATCTGAATTTGTTTATAATCCATTAATAATTTTTAGACTTGATTTAAATACCATCTAAAATACCTTTTAGATGATAAAAACAATCTTATCGGGGTAGAAGACGAGCTGGCCGACGTAGTGCCTGATTTTTCCGGCCCTGGATGCTTTCAGAGACGTAAATTCGAACATAAATCTTTCTGCCGTAACAAAACACCACATCCAAGAGCTTTTTGACTTATTTAAATTACTATAATTAACTAATTAATTAACCATTTAACAGAGCCTCACCTGTGTATGAAATTCCTTGTATTATAGTCATCAGGTTTAAAATGCTCAGTACATAACCTCGAATGTTTACTTGGCTGCCAATTTCTTCTGCGTAAAGCTTTAAATCCACTGTTTTCTTCTTTTCACACCTTGGGGGAATATGTGGATCCCTTGTGGGTTTTTGCAATCGATTGCCGAACAAAGCGTCATAATATTGAGATATTCTCTTCAAAAGTTATTTGTTTACAAAAATTGTATGGAGAATGACAACTAGCTGTCAAATTTATGGAACACTCTACAGTGCTGCCATCTTAAGTGAGTAAAAATTAGTTTTTATCCCTATTGATAAAAGTATTTTTGGCAAATGTAAGGATTTGTAGATTTAGTCTGTGGCTTTGTCGCTGTCAACAAGAATATTGACAGTGACAAGGTTACTGGGTTGATATTAGAAGTACTGAGATGTGATATACTCTATGGAATAGGGAGATAAGCAGAAATATGGCGGCAAAGTAGTGATGATGGAACATGGAGTGAATTATGAGAAAAATATAGTGAGGGGAAGTGTGCGAGGCTTATTATAAGATTTAATAATTTTTACTCGTTACACAATATAATAATAATAAGCCTTTTCACTTCACTTGCTCAAAAAGTCCGTCATTGTTAAAAGTTGTCAGGGGATAAAGTTTAACGCCGGTATCAGGTTGAAAAGTTCATCAGAACACTCCCCGTTGTAGATGCGGTAACCAAACGGTAAACAAATTTGTAGTGGTAGGCCTCTTTTGCAGGGGGCCGCCTGGGGAAGTACCACACCTTTGCCAGTTATGCATCCGCCAAGCAGTAATGTGCAAACATTACTGTGTACCGGACTGAAGGGCAATGTTACCAGCGAAATTAATGGGCATGACGAGTTTCAACAACTAATATCTTAGGGTGACAGCGCAGTGCAGTGTCGCGCAGAATGTAGAATTTTTAAACACCGGGTGGCACTGTGTCTGATATGGGAAATCATGATGCTTACTATCAGGCACCTGATTTGCTCATTATGTCATTCACTATCATAAAAAAAATCCCATTATAATATGTAACAAGTAGAAATTATTAAATCCTATAATAAGCCTTCTACACCTCATTTTACTATAATTTTCTCATAATTAACTCCATATTCCATCATCACTACTTTTCCGCCATATTTCTGCTTATCTCCCTATTCCATAAAGTATAATATATCTCAGTACTTCTAATATCAAACCAGTAACCTTGTCATTGTCAATATTCTTGTTGACAGCGACAAAGCCACAGACTAATTCCACAAATCCTTACATTTGCCAAAAATACTTATAACAAATATGTATTCTGAGATCCTTTGTTAGTAGATAACTAAACTACCCCGAGCGTACTGTTATTTATTCTGTGCCTGAGCTGTGAAGAATGAAAGGTCAAACAGTGAATCATGTTAAGTTCCTCGTCCAGATTCATAACAACAATTGAAGATAATAATATGACAGCTGCATTTTGACAATCATGACTTTTACAACCTTGACATTACGTTACACAGTAATAAATACTTGTGATGGGCGAATTAAGATGTCTATAGGTAGACCGCTTAATTGAGTCCTTGCCTGCGGAGTAAAGGTGCGTAGGACTGGAGAGGTGCGGGCGGCAGGCACCGTCCGCCTGTACCTCTCCCGGCCCCCGCTCACGTCTGCCTCCGCGCCCCCCGCCACCCCTGTACCCTGCAGGCGAGGACTCAATGAAGCGGTCTAGCTATACCTTCTATGATGTCTACTTGATGTCTACGATGCTGTACTTACGACTTTTTTATTGGGATTTCAAGATTGAGGTCTTAAAACCACAGCTTAGAACGCAGTGCACTGGCATAGATGTCAAAGAAGATAGAAATAACGTGAAGTAGAAAAAAACTTTAATCTTTTCCCCTCACTCAGTCTGACTGTCACTTGAAAATGGAAACTCATCAGCAAAAAAATCAGCTAAAATGCCCCGTTTGGTCCATTTCCAGAAGTGGCTTCGAAAAAGGAAATTACCTTCATTGTTTCATAATTACTTGTTGTGCGATTTAGCTCTGTGTAAGCACTAAGCACCTCATGTTTATAATAATAATAATAATAATATGGGACAACTTCCACACACGGCCATCTGGTCCCAAACTAGGCTAGAAGCCTGTACTATGGTAACCAGATGACTGATATACATACTTATATAAGCTTATAATACTCAGGGACAGATCAAACAAACATGTTCATGCACACAAATGTTTGACTTGGCCGGGGATCGAACCCGAGCCCTGCAGCACAGAAAGCAGGGTTACTACCATCTGAGCCAGCGAGGCGGTCGATATGATTTAAAATGAATTTAAAATAAAATAAAAACGGTCCATTTTAATAAATGTCTACGAAATAGGAAATTTCCTTCACTGTGTCATATATGCCGTGTAAGAAATAAGTGTAAGAAGCGACAGTCGTGTGTCAGGATCGCAGCAAGTGGAGAGAAAAATCTACCACAATGGTAGCAAGGCTGTACAGAATCTATGTTTACTGCCCATTGATTTAAAGAAAAGGGGAGATGAGGTACTGGCTTCTCGAAAATGTTAAGCTCAAATTAGGTCCTATTAGGTCCACGTACGTCAGTAAAGTTAATTGTTGTCTCGTTCGCACTTCGGTCTTAGGTACGTCTTTCTATCTTTGTTGTATCAAATTGCACGTGCCTGATGTTGAGTAAGCGCTGAGAGAACGTACCCTATGTCCCCTCTTCAAACTCAAACTCAAAAAGATTTATTCAAATAGGTCATATACTGACACTTTTGCACGTCAATGAAGATAAACAGTACTGAGTCTACCGTACGTTCGGAAAGATACCTTTATAAGAAGAAGCCACAAGAAACTTGTAGGGCTTAATTTTTTTCAACTGATAGTTTCACAATATTTGATTTAGTTACATTCGTTTTCTTTGAAGGTGCCGCGAGGCGGCTATGCAGAAGTTTCCAGGCATCTTTGTCCTCTATATGTACTGGTTGACTTTATAATAAGCCTTCTTTAGTAAAGTAGATTTTATATAGGTTTTGAATTTACCCTCTGAGAGCCCAGTTATCTCATTTGGTATTTTATTATAGAAACGTACACAATTTCCTAAAAAAAGCTAGGTATAGCTATTTTGTCTTTCTTTAAATCAATGTTCCTACCGATCGTGAGTAGCACGGCATTTTGGCAATCATGCATGGCTATTAGAGAACCGAGATTAAAATTAAAATATCATTGTATCATAATTGAAAAGGCATGAAATTGAATACGATATTAGTCAAAACCGTGACCTTAATAATAATAAAACATTCTTGTGACGGGCAGGATGTTTGCAACGCGGTATGCGGATATACTAGTGACGCAACCCTGCTTTACTTAATAATACCACAGAATAAATAATAGTACAACGTACAGAAACAGAACTCTCGAAGAAATCACTCATTCGAATTGATTTAAAGAAAAGGGGCGATGAGGTACTTGGCTTCTCGAAAATGGAAAGCTCAAATTAGGTCGGATTAGATCCACGTATCTCTTGTTCTAGCGACTAATATTGTTGTCTCGGTCGCACTTCGGTCTTATGTACGTCTTTCTATCTTTGTTGTTCATTATAATATGTCATTGTGTAAACTGCACACTGAGCAAATTGCACGTGCAATTTGTTGAGTAAGCGCCGGGAGAATGTGCCCTAACTCCCCCATAATTCCTATAGATCTATGCCATTTGGGTATAAGAATATACCTACTCATTCTGCTTGTACACGAAAATGAACCTTATCGTGTGACGTGAGCGTTAAAATTCCACTGACTCAAAACCGATTTGGCGTCAAACCTGACGGTTCCCAGTTCCCACTCGTCGATGTTCATAAATACTAGGTTAGATTATTCGTATTAATATAAATCAGTATAAATCAGTGTATTAAGAGAAAACCTAACAGTTTCTTCGTATTTATGAAAACTATAAAAAGCATGTTATTTTTTTTTTTTTAAATAGCAAAATCAAAATAAGGCCAGATCCAGAGTCGACCACAAACAATAGAGTGGAAAATTATTCCCTATTTCTTCATATCTGTGTTTTTTTATGATAATGTCGAGCAAATCAGGTGCCTGATGGTAAGCAGCAAGATTGCCCATATCAGACCACCACCCAGTGTTTTAAAATTCAAAATTCTGCGCGGTACTGCACTGCGCCTGTCACCCTGAGATATTAGTTGTAGAACCTCGTATATGTATATGTGTATTTTCATTTTGTATGGGTGACGTATAACGTAAAAAAAAAGTGTCTCATCATTGCGTTATGAGACCTCTTTGCTTTTAATATTATTTATTGTAAGCAAAGCTCCAATAAGCAAGATAAACTGAATCATTTTTTCTCAAGTGTATCAAATTGATATTTCACATCTCAGAACTTAGTTATACCGATTGATGAAGCTGCGATCTTTTTCTTTAAATTCAAACTAAAAAGCCCTTTGATTCTTTACGACTGCCTTAAGGATTGCGTCAAATTTCCTAAGCAGTAATGTGCAAGCATTACTGTGTTCCGGTCTGATGGGCAATGTTACCAGCAAAATTACTGGCCATGACGGGTTACAACTAATATCTCAGGGTGACAGGCGCAGTGCAGTGCCGTGCAGAATTTTGAATTTTAAAACACTGTGTCTGATATAGTATTGTAGTGGTAGGCCTCTATTGCAGGGGCCCGCCTGGGGAAGTACCACACCTTTGCCAGTTATTCATCCACCAAGCAGTAATGTGCAAACATTACTGTGTTCCGGTATGAAGGGCAATGTTACTAGTGACAAGACGTTCTGATGTTATGATAGTGGTGACAAGACGAGTAAATAAGGTGCCTGATGGTAAGCATCATGATTGTCCATATCAGACACAGTGCCAACCAGTGTTTTAAAATTCAAAATTCTGAGCCGCACTGCACTGCGCCTGTCACCCTGAGATATTAGATGTTGAAACTTTTGTTTTTGATATGTTATGCATCAAATTGAAAAGGTAAAACTGTAACCGTAGCATGCAAAATGTACTGACTCATTTAAAGATTTAAAGTGTAGCCTTGACTTTATTGAATCACTGGGGATTGAGTTTAGGACGAAACTTGCCCTTGAATATAACTTTTACTCGGTTCGTCATTTACAAACATTTTAGTCATGTTTTGACTTTTTGAACTAGGCTGAATCATTGTCAGGAATTTTTTTTTAGGATAGTGAGTGACAAGACGAGCAAATCAGGTGCCTGATGGTAAGTATCATGATTGCCCATATCAGACATAGTGCCACCCAGTGTTTTAATATTCTAAATTGTGCGCGGCACTGCACTGCGCCTGTCACCCTGAGATATTAGTTGTTGCAACTCGTCATGTCAGTAAATTCGCTGGTAACATTGCCCTTCAGACCGGAACACAGTAATGTTTGCACATTACTGCTTGGCGGATGAATAACTGGCAAAGGTGTGGTACTTCCCCAGGCGGGCCCCTGCTAAAGAGACCTATGTAGTAGACATACCCAACTTCGGCTCAACCTGTTTGAGGTAAGAACAGAGCGTATCCTAGCTTCAAGATATATGACACAATCCTAAGAAAGAAATACCAAATCGATGTTTTGTATTCCCCTGTTTCTTCCGATATTCGAATCAATTTATATCCTGATATTTTATAGTGCAGAGTAACATGTCCCTGTCATTTTAGTTTCTCTTATGAACTCTCGGTATTTTTCATACTGAACTTATAAAAATTGCAGTTTTACTCGCGTGATTGGACGTTCACTACAAAAAATGTAGAGTTTATAAACTAAAATAAAATGACAGGGATATACTTTACTTCAAATCACTGAGTAACACTGTGTCTGATATGGGCAATCATGATGCTTGCTATCAGGCACCTGATTGGCTGGTCTTGTCACACACTATCATAAAAAAAAATGGAGACTCTGGAATAATATATTGAGTACTTTATATCTCGATATTCCCACGGGAACGATAACTACACGGGTGAAACCGCGGGGAACAGCTAGTACGTTGAAAAGACTAAAGATGTCTGATTACACTTCGAAATAGCGTCATAACATCCGCCTGTTTGTTACTGTAATAATTTCCAACCAAAGGGTATTACTGATAACAGCATAACTCTCAAATGATTAATCATTTATGTAAATTTAACATTGACTACTTAAGGTCGTTGGTACTAAATAAAGGCTTCTCTACACGATACTATTCTAATCTTTGTATCGTATCCCACTTAAAAAAATATGAATTTAAATTTTTACTCTAACCACAGAACAGATAATAGTACTAGGTATAGAATGGACACTGTCATCCGTACACCAATCGGGCCGGTGGGTTCCCATTCAGTCACACCAAACGAGTCACACCGTGACACGTTGGGACTTTTTTTTCCCATCTAGTAACACTGTTACTCGTTGCAACCTTTTTTTTTAAATGAGTTCCCATCGAGTAACAGTGTTACTCGTTGCAACATTTTTTTGTCCCATTGTGTCACACTGTTACGCGTTGCAACATTTTTTTGTCCCATTGTGTCACACTGTTACGCGTTGCAACATTTTTTTTTAAAAAGGATCACAACTAGTTACAGTGTACCGGTTGGGATTTCAATTATGCGAAAAAAATGTTTTAGCCTTCCTCATCCCGCGAGCGAGATTGAGCTCTCCACGAGCCCCGCTTCTATGAGACATCACCTCACGCACACTCTTGCACGTGTACAAAACTCCATGTGTGCAGTGCCTGATGGTAAGCATCATGATGGCTCATATCAGATACAGTGCCACCCAGTGTTTTAAAATACAAAATTCTGCGCGGCACTGCACTGCGCCTGTCAACCTGAGATATTAGTTGTTGAATCTCGTCATGCCCAGTAATTTCGCTGGCAACATTGCCCTTCAGACCGGAACACAGTAATGTTTGCACATTATTGCTTGGCGGATGAATAACTGGCAAAGGTGTGGTACTTCCTCAGGCGGCCCCCTGTAAAAGAGGCCTACCACTACAATAGTATTTATAAGTATTATAAATGTCAAATATCAGTACAAGGTAAAAAAGTTACCTTTGTAGGTGTACAAAAGATAGCGTGTTCTAACTCGACTCCAGCGCCATCTAGCGCTGTTATGGTTAGATGAAAGGGTGGATATTTGTTACTCTTTCACGCAAAAACTACTGAACCGATTGGACTGAAATTTGGTATGTAGGTAGTTTAGACCCTAGAATAAAAAATACGGTATTTTTACCCCGATATTCCCACGGGAACGAAGACTACGCGGATTTTTATTTATTAGGAATTATCTCAATGACGGCCTGGAGTCTGAAACTGTGCCCGATAGATAGCAATAGGTTCGCCCCCTATTACATGGGACCAATAATAAACATACCGGTGAAATGTGGGTGTACCTACTATGGGATTGAGTCCTGGGTACACATCTGCCTACCCCTACAGGAAAAGGACGTGATTTGTTGTGTTGTTATGTTAGTTGTGCAACCATATACACTTCAACTTTCAAGCAAACAAAAGCTTCTTTAGGCGGTCCGCATACAGGCCAACTTTTAGTTTCTTGTTGCGGCTACAGGCCACTATCTATTTATTTACATTATAAGATGCTTGTTTCGATTATTGACAATAGTTTTCCGTAGCTGCAATCGACGATTGAATCAGTTTCACATTGCCGCTATTGTTTTTTTTCTTTTTCCGTAAGGAAAGAAAAAGAAAAACATACTCGTATAGCTCGACAGAAAAGAGTAGAAAAGGAACTAATTTAAAGTGTATGTGTTGATTAAATTGTTTTTATTCTTGTAAAAGACAGTGGCGCCCCCATTATTGTCTACTCTTTTGTGTAGAACTATAATTGTTTCCAGCCGTTTTAATAATTGAAATAAATAAATTAGCTGGTTTCCGTAATAGGCAATCGCAACGAGTCGAATGATTTAAAAAGTTAATGAATGAATCGCGGCAATCCTTAAAGCGCTGTCTAAAGCAAATTCGCCTTCTCGCTCACACGTACCTACATTTTGGAAGATCTAAAAAATACTACATGTAATTACGTAAAATAAAGACTACTAGGTTCTAGAAAATAACAACACAAAAATTCAGTAAAAAATCCAATTTGCTTCGGACAGCCCCTTAAATATGAATTTTAGTTGCTACAACTGGCAACTTTTAAAGAAAATTTTTAAAAAGTTTTCTGTTTCTCAAATAAGTTGATGGTATCTTCAACAAAAGTTGCACTGTATGCGGATCGCCTTACACTTAAAAAGCTAACGAAATCTTAATTAGAAAAACAAAATACGACACTTGCGACTTTAAAGTGTATACAATGCTTTATCTATTGTTGTAAGTTGCATTAATAAAACATCTTAACTAAGCTTATCTTGCCAAATAAGTTTAAGCTTTAAATTAGAATTGTAAAGTTTAATATGACTTGAAGCTGCGATGGTTTTAGCACGTTTTCAAAATTGATACACCTACTCATGACCTCTAATCAAAGGTTACGATCTAACATAGGTTTTGGTCGGAGAGCAAACAGTAAGGTGTTGATAAAATCTACTGTTTTCGCTAGTAAATATTACTAACGTCCTTTTAAAAGAACACCATTTTTCCAGTTTTTCATTTGGTAATTATTATTTTTTGTATTTTTCTTAATAAATAAATATAAATAAATAAATCATTTATTGGTAAAGGGCATTACATGTCAAACGTTAGATAAAAAAAAAAATGTAATTAAGTATACAAACATACACTTAAATAAGGTTTATATAAACTTATGGTTTAAAATTAGTAAATTCCTCGAAGCTATAGTATATATACATACATTCACGCCTTTGTCCCGAAGAGGTAGGCAGAGGTGTAACCAGGACTCAGTCCCATAGTAGATACACCCACATTTCGCCAGTATGTTATTGGTCCCATGTAATAGGAGGCGAGCCTATTGCCATCTACCGGGAACAGTTCCAGACTCCAGGCAGTTATTGAGATAATTCCTAATGAAAAAATCCAATATTTAACACTGCCTGACCTGGGGATCGAACCCGGGACCTCTTGATTGGCAGTCGAGCATGCGCCCTCTACGCCACCGAGGCAGTCCCGAGGGAGTTTTTTATTTATGTTTTTTTTATGTAACTAAACAGGCGTTTGACCGCAATCTCACCTGCTGGTAAGTGATGATGCGTCCTAAGTTGGAGCACGCTTGTTCAGTAAATACCTATTCACTTTTGATTTGAATTCTACGTAGTAGGATAAACAATCCAACTGTATTAGCAGCTATAAACCTTTTTGTACCGGGCAACTATTTGCGAACTGGGCGGCGAAGGCATATATTGTTTTCGGGTCCTGTTCTTCGCACCCGCCACGCTAACAACACACCTACTTCGCGAGCGTTGTCCCTTTTGAATGCGTTCACAAGCGAGATCCAGCACGTCGACATCTTTTACGATAGCATGCGGGCCATCGTGGTCAATTTTAGAGTGTATATGTGTCATTAATATGTAGTTAAGTTATATGTTATTAAGATAGTTAGCGCTTTGGTATAACTGTAAGCTTTCTATCATTGTGTATAATAAATAAATAAATAATAATAAAATGAACATACCCACGTTATAGTTTTCGGGAAAATCGGACGACGGCAGCGAGTTCCATTGCTTCGTCATTCTCATGATGAATGATGAGGCAAATCGCTTAGTGCGAGCTGTTGGTAAATCTACCAAATACTGGTGACGTTTTGCCGTTTGTCTCGAGGTTCGGTAAAAGAAGGGCGATGGTGGAATCAACTCATGCAATTCAGTAGCGCATTCACCATGATGTATTTTGTAAAATACGCATAGACTAGCAACTGATCGTCGATGTGTGTCGATGTTATTAAGATATTCCTAATGGAAAAATCCCATAAAACATGTACCTGTCCTGAGAATCGAACCCAGGCTCTCGTACTTAACTCCTGCAACAACACTAACGAAGCAGGCAAAATAAAACAACAATGTCGTAGCAATCATTCAAGAATTCACAATAGGAAATAGCATATAAAAACAATTATAAAAAAAATGCAGCACAAGGGCAGGTATGTAGGAACGAGTATCCATGACCTTTATCAGATTTGATTTAGCATTTATAGGAACCTCATTTTGTTGACGTATTTTAAAGCAATATGGTTTTTGTCCGCGGCTTTGGTTTGTATTTTTTTTTTATATGAAACTAAACAGGCGTTTGACCGCAATCTCATCTGCTGGTAAGTGATATGCGTCCTAAGTTGGAGCACGCTTGTTCAGTAAATACCGATTCACTCTTGATTTGAACATACCCACGTTATAGTTTTCGGGAAAAACGGAAGACGACAGCGAGTTCCATTGCTTCGTCGTTCTCATGATAAATGATGAGGCAAATGATTGTAGTTTTGATTTTGTTTTATTATTTTAGCTATTATTATTATTATTATATATATTATTTAAGGCTCAAAATAGCGCAACGAGCTATGGAGAGGGCTATGCTCAGAATTTCTCTGCGAGATCGAATCAGAAATAAGGAGATCTGTAGACGAACGAAAGTTATCGACATAGCCCAGCGGATTAGCAAGTTGAAGTGGCAATGGGCGGGACATAGCACGTAGAACTGATGGAAGATGGGGCTGTAAAGTTCTCTGTAGGTGACATAGAAAAAAATTAGCGACGACTAGTATCTCAACAGTAGGTCAAATGGTAGAGTGCCCACCACGCACCTTCTGCACCATTCTGGTGCAGAAGGTGCGTGGTTCAAATCCCGCCCGTGGGTGAAAACTTCCTTCTCAGAAGTACCGCCTGACGTTTCATTATTCAAGCCCAAATAACTTTGCATAGGCGTAACTCGCACAATTTCAATAACCTTCGTGCGTTAAACCATAGAATTATGAATTTTACCACAATAGAACAATTCCTAATCACTTTAAATTTAAATTCAAGTGCATAAATGTTGTTAAACAGACAAAATCTGCTTTTAAAATATAGATATAATAAAGAATTGAAATGATAAATGACGCATAATATTTTAGCATGTAATTGTCTACAGAAACGAGGAAGAGCAATATAAATAATAAATAACTAATAAATGACATTTTGCATTCTAATTTATAAAGAAACATCCAAAATCCAAACAAAAAGTTATTTAAATACTATAGACAATGGTCCCGGGTATCGTAACTAATCTTTTTTTTTATGATAGTGAGTGACAAGACGAGCAAACCAGGTGCCTGATGGTAAGCATCATGATTGCCCATATCAGACACAGTGCCACCCAGTGTTTTAAAATTATAAATTCTGCGCGGCACTGCACTGCATCTGTCACCCTGAGATATGAGTTGTTGAATCTCATCATGCCCAGTAATTTTTCTGGTGGTGGTTCTCTGGTGGACATTACTGCTTGGCGGATGAATAACTGGCAAAGGTGTGGTACTTCCCCATGAGGCCCCCTGCAAAAGAGGCCTACCACTACAAAATCTAACTCCTATATGTCCATAGCCGCACATAAGTTTAGTGAAGGAAGTACAATATTAAATAACATTATATATTTTAACATGATGAGGTCATATTAAGCAGGATGTTAAATAAATAAAAGAAATTCAACAAAAGTTTACGGAAGTCTTCGAAATCAATAAGCTTTTGTATGTGTTTGTATGTCTAATCATTAATCTTTGTATGTGCTTATGAAGAACGAAGACATCAGTACGTCGTTGTTGCATTAAGACCGTTCGCGGCCTTCTAGGAATCTGACACAATCCTTTGAAAAATTTACCAAATCGATGTTTTGAATTCCCCTGTTTCCTCCGAATATAATGAACCCAATGTATAAATTTATATCCTGATATTTTTATAGTGCAGTAACCTATGTCCCTGTCATTAAAATTTTTCTTATAAACCCTTGGTTTTTTCATAGTGAATTTCCAAAAATTTATTACACTTATTATTACTGAGCAAAAAAGTTAGCAGTCAAGCGTATGCATTATATAAACTTGCAGCAGTTGTAAATCCTGAAGCATTAATTACTGCTTACTATGGTCTGGTCGAATCTATCCTTAGATATGGGATAATGTTCTGGGGCAACTCTACTGACAAAGAAATAATTTTCAAAATGCAAAAACGTTGTATTCGCGCTATGTTCGGACTACTAGCTACGGACAGTTGTAGGCCATATTTTATTAAACATAAAATCCTAACGCTCCCTTTATTATACATTTTGGAATTTTGTAGCTACTTTCGTGAAGACTAACCCCCAGCTGTTTCCACGTGTGTCAGATATTGTGCAACGTAATAGAAGGGATAATAACAGACTTTGCCATTATGCTGCAAAAACAGCACTTTTGAGGAAAAGTGCTATATGTATGTCGCCAATCATATATAATAAGTTACCTAAATGTTTTAGAGAATTTACATTAGAAATGTTTAAACGTAATCTAAAGAAGTTATTGTTAGAGAAATGTTATTATAATGTTAATGAATTTTTAATTGATAAGATTTGAATGATAAATTAATAATAATGAATTAAATTGAACTAATAATGAATTAAATTAAACTAATAACTATTTGACATACCATATTATTTCAATATTTAATTAAAATGAAATTAACATTATAAATAAAATTAATAATTATTATGTTTAAAGTATCAGTTGCCAGTCTGTTCATTTGCACGCCTCAGTAGGCAAAACATGTTGGTTGCTCGAATAATTTTTAACATATTATATGCATGCTTTACTGTATTGTGTATGTACCCATGTTTTAAGCAAATAAAATTCTTTATCTTTATCTTTATCTACACAATTCTAGTTTTACTCGCGTGATAGGACGTTCAATACAAAAAAATGTAAAGTTTATAAACAAAAATAACATGATAGGGACATACTTTACTTCATATTTAAAATATCAGGACATAAATATATCAAATAGGTTTACTGTATTCGGAGGAAAGAGCGGAATACAAAACATCGATTTAGCAAATTTTCCATAGAATTGTGTCAAACTGCTAAGAGGTCCTATTTCTGTTAAATACATCTTACTAATTTACATTATAAATCTCAAATCTCAGTACAATAATAAAAAGTTACGTTTGTTACAGATAAACAAAACGCTAGCGAGTTCTAACTCGACTCCAGCGCCATCTAGATGGCCCTAAAAAACAGAGCTAGCGCTGTTTTTTGTGTGTATGTTTGTTCCGTGTTCACGCTCAAATAACCGAACCTATTGAGCTGAAATTCAGTATACAGGTAGCTTAGACCCTGGAATAAGAGATAGGGTACTTTTTGGATGAGCTCTCAGGTTAATAGGTACTTATTACATAGATAATATAGAATTATTGCTACATAAAAATATAATTAAATTGTTTTTAATCAATCTCTATATAACCTTAAACTTATATTATTACACATATATAATTGGGTTAATTCGTAACAGAGCATAAAACATAATTGAATTTTAATTTATAATCTAAATGATCTCAATATATAATCTACAAATTAATGAATAACACAAATTAGGTCACTAGCCTCTTTTAGTCTTTGCCTATTGCCATCTACCGGGCACAGTCCATGCTGTCATTGAGATTGACTAATGGAAAAAGCCAAGGTTTTTTATTATTTTGTTCAAGTATGTTTCATACAAATATTATACTGATAATATAATGTTCTAATAATAAAAATTATTAGTGAAATAATAGTTTATAAGCCCAAAAATTGTGGGAAGCCACCGGCTCCTGAAACACAGTTTCTACTAGTTCGGAAGTCTGTGGACGTGCTCAGTGGTCTGTGGATTCAAAAAAACCTGTAGGTACTATCGATATAAAGAAAAGGGGAGATAGGGTACGTTCTCCCAGCGCTTACTCAACAAATAGCACGCGCAATTTGCTCAGTGTTTGCACGGTGACATATAATGAACAATAAAGATAGAAATACGTACCTAAGACCGAAGTGCGAACGAGACTACAATATTATTCGCTCGTACGATCTTACTTTACTGACGTACGTGGACTTAATAGTACCTAATTTGAGCTTGCCATTTTTGAGAAGCCACTCTTTCTTTATTTCAATGGTAGGTACTAGGTACCATATATATTATGTCAAAAGCGATTCAACGTCATTGTATGTCAATAAACATATATTGATTGATTGTACCCATTCAACACGCGATCTTTTGGTCACAACATCAGTTAGAAGCTTGTTGTGATGGTAAGCATCATGATTGCCCATAACAGACACAGTGCCACCCAGTGTTTTAAAATTCAAAATTCTGCGCGGCACTGCACTGCGCCTGTCACCCTGAGATATGAGTTGTTCAATCTTATCATGCCCAGTAATTTCGCTGGTAACATTGCCCTTCATACCGGAACACAGTAATGTTTGCACATTACTTCTTGGCGGATGAATAACTAGCAAACGTGTGGTACCTATTATATAGTATAATATAATAATTAGAAGAGCTATTGCCAACAAAATTAAAATATTATATAGGTAATTGATCGTAATGATATGTAAAATATATTTTATCGCTAAGACAAATGATGATAAATTCTTATTTAATATTCAGGTATTTTTATTATATCTGCCATATAAATATTTTATATCATTTTAAAGATAAAGTTAAAGAATTTTATTTGCTTAAAACATGGGTACATACACAATACAGTTAAGAATGCATATTATAATATGTTAAAAATTATTTCGAGCAACCAACATGTTTTGCCTACTGAGGCGCGCAAATGAACAGACTGGCAACCGATGCTTTAAACATAATAATTAGTAATTTAATTTATAATGTTAATTTCATTTTAATTAAATTTTTAAATAATATGGCATGTCAAATAGTTATTAGTTTAATTTAATTCATTATTACTTCAATTTAATTCATTATTATTGGGTAATTTATCATTCAAATCTTATCATTTAAAAATTCATTAACATTATAATAACATTTCTCTAGCAAAAACTTCTTTAGATTACGTTGAAACATTTCTAATGTTAATTCTCTAAAACATTTAGGTAACTTATTAAATATTATTGGCGACATAAATATAGCACTTTTCCTCAAAAGTGCTGTTTTTGCAGCATAATTTTGAATTTTGTTTATTAAATTTCTGTTACATTGTAACGGCACTTTTTTACATAAAATGGTAAATTTAATATAATTATACATTTGTGCACGAAATAAAAACTTTGCAAGCGCCAAATTTTAATTAATTAAAGAACTTATAAAACATAACTCTTATGCTAAAAACTAAAATCAATAATGTTACCCCAGGAGGGCTAAGATGCTAAACTGCGAGATATTTCACGCATGAGACGACTAGTTTTGTCGACTTCGGTCCGTATATCCATATACATATAACGTCTGTAACCTCGAATCTTTCGCGACCTAATAACTTTTCACGTTCATTATTTTATCTGTGGTGCGTTTCGTCTACATACGGTAGCATGCACGACATGATCTTCTCACGTCGGATCGACTATTTTCTCGTCGATATTTTTAACGACGAGTCAATTTCTCACGGTAGACATGCCACAAATTAATGCTTGAAGTACTTATGTTAAATCGTTGTTAAAGTTACATTAACTATTTGATGTAATTTGAAGAGTAGAGCGGAGTGGATCAACTGGTTAAATGCAAACGGCAAGAACTCTTGGTATAAATAAAATATAATATATCCGATATAACACAAATTATATAGTAGACATCTTGACTTTTCTTGAACAATTATATATTTTCTTTTTAACTAGTGATGTGAAACCTAGTCTATATAAACCGATCGATTATCAATTTATTAGTGATGTGAAAGTTACAAAGCAATATTGATTTTTCAACACTATTTTATCAAAATCGAAATATATATCAACTTAATACGTCCATTTTTTTTATGGTAGCTCTGCAGGATAATATAAAAACCCAACTTTTATGAAATTTACAGAGGTATATATTTTTCTTTATTTAAATTTATTTAGTGATATTTTAGTGATATAAATGCAACCTATGCTTTTCTGATACCCATGACAAGCCGGGACAGGAAGTTGTAGGTATATAAATATCAACCACTAAGCACCTACTTAGTTCCCATAATGTTTAAAAATGTTTTGAACCATATTGGGCAAAGAGGAACTAAGCAATTATTACTTAATTGAAATCTTAAATGTCGATCGGACAATTTAAACTATAGCATATACGCTATATGTACGGAGACAACAGAATACTCGTAGTGCCATAGACCAGGGCATCCATTCCGTATTATAGGAGTTGAATTATATCGTATAATGGAAGGATCTTATCTTAATAATCACTATCACTATATATTATAAAATCCTATATGATTCACTGACTGACATAATAATAATTAATAATTTGAATTTATACTCTAACAGAACGGGTTACCCCAGTTACACAGCTCGAGTCAATTCATATGTGTTATGTGGACAACCCATATTGTCAGAGTTTCAGGTCGCCAAGATTCCTACGCAGCCTCCGACATGAGCTAACGACTGCCCCCTACATATATTATAGGAAACTATAGGGACCTACAGTTTAACGTGCCATCCGAAACACGGTAGCGTCCAGGTGAAAAGTCTACATGGTAAGATTCGATCCAGGGACTCCGGATTTAAAGTCGGGCATATTCCCGCTGGACCACGGACGCTACATGCAACGCTGAGCCCAAACCACTGATCCTAGAGACTTGAAACTTGGAATGTAGGTTGTTTTCGTTGTCTGGACGTGTGCTAAGAAAGGATTTTTGAAAATTCACATTCTAAGGGGTACAAAAAGGGCGTCAATTTTTTGGTATAAACTCCCATATTTCATAATTGCCAGCGAATAAAGCCGCTGTTCTAACACTAGTTCTACTATAACATATTATTATAAATGCCAAAGTTTGGAGGATGGATGGATGGATGGATGTTTGTTACTATTTCACGCCAACACTAACGAACCCATTGGACTGAAATTCGCAGCTTAGACCCTGACTTGAATAACACATAAGGTACTTTTTATCGCGATATTCCCACGGGAATGATGACTACGCGGTTGCAACCGCGGGGCACAGTTAGTCCTACTGATATTATAAATGCGAAAGTTTGTAAGAATGGATCGATGTTTGATACTCTTTCATGCCAAAACTACTGAACGGATTAGTTTGAAATTTGGTATGAACTTAGACCCTGGAATGACATATAGTAGGGTTTTTTTTTATCGCGATATTCCCACGGGAATGATGACTACGCGGTTGCAACCGCGGGGCACAGTTAGTCCTACTGATATTATAAATGCGAAAGTTTGTAAGAATGGATCGATGTTTGATACTCTTTCATGCCAAAACTACTGAACGGATTAGGTTGAAATTTGGTATGAACTTAGACCCTGGAATGACATATAGTAGGGTTTTTTTTTATCGCGATATTCCCACGGGAACGAAGACTACGCGGGTGAAACCGCGGGGCACAGCCAGTAATATAATAAAATAAAAGAGCCGAGGATAGAGTTCTTTAGCAAAGTTAGGAGTCATGACAGTTAATTCCTCTTTCGTTTCAAAATTTTGAATGTTAAAACACTGGGTGGCACTGTGTCTGATATGGGCGATCATGATGCTTACCATTAGGCACCTGATTTGCTCGTCTTGTCACTCACTATCATAAAAATGTCGCACCAAAATCAAGCGTGTGCACTATTATTTTAAGTAATAATATAAAAAATAAACGACTTAAAAACAGGTAGCTATTCAAATTTAATTTAATTTCTCTAATAATAATAAATAATCACTTACAGCCATTTCGGATTAGCCCACATATTTGATATTTTTGATTTCATTCAATATTGAAAATGTCAGAAATGCAATTTTAAACAGCTGGTGGCCTTGCTATATATACCTATTTATACTGAAATTTTAGATACAAGTGTTAGGTATTTATCTTAATAATATTTTAAAAAAGTTATATTTATAAAGTTATAATATTTAAAAAAATTACGAGCATACGCGGCTTCTAGGAATTTGACACAGTCCCATGAAAAATTAACCAAATCGATGTTTTGTATTCCCCAGTTTCCTCCGGATATAATAAACCCATTCTATAAATTTATATCCAGATATTTTCATAGTGAAGTAACCTATGTCCCTGTCATTTTAATTTTTCTTATAAACCCTTGGCTTTTTCATAGTGAACTTCCAAAAAACCCAGTTTTACTCGCGTGATTGGACGTTCCCTATAAAAAAATGTACAGTTTATTAACAAAAATAAAATGATAGGAACATACTTTACTTCAACTTAAAAATATCAGGATAAATGAAATAATATATATCAAATAGGTTTACTGTATTCGGAGGAAAAAGGGGAATACAAAACATTGATTTAGTAAATTTTCCTTAAGATTGTGTCAAACTGCTAAGAGGTCTTCTTTCCTGTTACAAAACCCTTGCGAGTTCTAACTCACCTCCAGCGCCATCTAGCGCGATTTTGGTTAGATTGATCAATGGATGGGTGTTGGTTACTCTTTCATGACATAACTATTTAACAGATTGGGCTGAAATTTGTTATGCAGGTAGTTTAGACCCTGGAATAACAATTAGGGTACTTTTTCCCTAAATTCCCACGGGAATGATGTCTACGCGGGTGAAATCGCAGGGTACATCTAGTTAAGATATATAATATAGCAAAACAATAATAACTGATGTACATGATGTGGATGATCTAAATAAATAAAAGAAAACGGGATTTCATGTTTAGGTGTTAAGTATCGCAGTCGAATTTAACTGTAAATAATTTAAGATTTTATTTTAGTCATGATTCTACTTAATTAAGGTAGACAGCGTTTTGATGATAATACATTTTTTTATGATAGTGAGTGACAAGACGAGCAAATCAGGTGCCTGATGGTAAGCATCATGATTGCCCATATCAGACACAGTGCCACCCAGTATTTTAAAATTCAAAATTCTGCGCGGCACTGCACTGCGCCTGTCACCCTGAGATATAAGTTGTTGAAACTCGTCATGCCCAGTAATTTTGCTGGTAACATTGCCCTTCAGACCGGAACACAGTAATGTTTGCCCATTACTGCTTGGCGGATGAATAACTGGCAAAGGTGTGGTACTTCCCCAGGCGGGCCCCTGCATAAGAGGCCTACCACTACAAAATACACTACCGCCTAATTTAGCTTTTTTCTTGTATGATATATTAATAAATAATCTGTAACCCTGGTATAACATAACATAACATAACATAACATACATTCACGCCTTTTTCCCGAAGGGGTAGGCAGAGGTGTACCCAGGACTTAGTCCCATAGTAGATACACCCACATTTCGCCAGTATGTTATTGGTCCCATGTAATAGGGGGCGAGCCTATTGCCATCTACCGGGCACAGTTCCAGACTCCAGGCAGCTATTGAGATAATTCCTAATGGAAAAATCCAATATTTAGCACTATGCCTGACCTGGGGATCGAACCCGGGACCTCTTGATTGGCAGTCGAGCATGCGCCCACTACGCCACCGAGGCAGTCACCCCTGGTATACTTAGTCATATTTGCAAAATTACCCTTAGTCATGTCTCTGTGTTTTCCAAACTGTGTAAGGTAAGTAGTCATTATTAAACACCTTGAAATTCAATTGGAAATAATATTTGCTCGTAATATTGTGGTAGGTATGACATGGATTAAGTAGAGAATAGAGGATGTGCTGAGATAATGTTAGTAACAACAGCTAATAATAAGAAATAAGCATTTATCTAGTTACACTACAAAAAAGTTGTTAAGAGCGTAAATAGCTTTCTATGAATTTGACACAATCCAATGAAAAATTTACCAAATCTATGTTTTGTATCTGATATTTTTATAGTGAAGTAACCTATCCTTTTCTGTTCTTTTATTTTTTCTTCAATCCTTGGTTTTTTCATAGTGAACCTCCAAAAATCCCAGTTTTACTCGCGTCATTGGTCGTTCTCTACAAAAAAATGAAAAATTAAATGATATGGACATAGTTTACTTCACCTTTAAAATATCAGGATATTATATTAAATACCTATATCAAATAGGTTTACTGTATTCGGAGGAAACAGGGAAATACAAAACATCGATTTTTAAGTCATATGTATTCATATTGTAGGGCATGCCTAGATACCTGACCAAAACGCTTCCAATCCCAAAAACAATCCGCGTACCAACATACAGCGCCATCTATTAGTTTCTTGCGCAAAGTATATAAATATGCAATAAAATGGCCATAACTTTGATTGCGTTAACTTAGAAGTATGATTTTTTTACAGCCGCAAGGGACCGCAGATCTGAGTAGTTGATATCAATTTCAACTTGATACCTCCACGCGTTCCCGTTAAAAAGTGTCTTGACAGACTGACAGACTACAAAGTGATTCTATAAGGTTTCCTTTTTTCCTTGTAAGGAACGGAACCCTTAAAATACGTTTAAAACTGCTAATATAGGACTGCCTCGGAGGCGTAGTGAGCACAAGCTCGACTACTGAAAATGAGGTCCCGGATTCGATCCCCAGGTCAGGCAGTGTTATTTGGCTTTTCCATTAGGAATTATCTGAGAGTGAGAGCCGGGAACCTGGAACTGTACCCGGTAGATGGCAATAGGCTCGCCCCCTGGAATTCGGTATGTAGATAGTTTAGACCTTGGATGAATAACATATAGGGTACTCTTTATTCCGTTATTCCCGCGGGAACGAGGACTACACGGGTGAAACCTCGGGCCACAACTAGTATCATATAAAGAACAACAGATAAATATGAGTCACATTGTTTGCCAAAATTGGGGAAAACACGTACTGCCTATAGAATTTTATGATATCAATCGTAAAGAGATGTATGGTTTCATTGTCAGCTATAAGCTTATAAGCGATTTAAATAGCTGCTTAAGTAAGTATTTGTGATTCCTGTCTCGTGATGGCTGTCTGGAGGAGATCGCTCTGAGCGATAAGGCTACCAATTGTTAAACTCAAACTCAAACAGATTTATTCAAATAGGTCATAATCTGACACTTTTGTACGACAATGAAGATAAACAGTACTGAGTCTACAGTGTGTTCGGGAAGATACCTCGACAAGAAGAACGCACAAGAAACTTGTAGGGCTATAGTTTCACAATATTTGGTTTGGTTACATTCGTTTTCTTTGAAGGTGCCGCGAGGCGGCTATGCAGAAGTTTCCAGGCATCTTTGTCCTCTATGTACTGGTTGACTTTATAATAAGCCTTCTTTAGTAAAGTAGATTTTATATAGGTTTTGAATTTACCCTCTGAGAGCCCAGTTATCTCTTTTGGGATTTTATTATAGAAACGTACACTATTTCCTAAGAATGTCTTTTTATTTGTTTTAGATAATCTAAAGCTAGGTGCAGCTATTTTGTCTTTATTCCTAGTATTAAAATTATGAAGGTCACTATTTAATTTGAATTTATGTAAATGTTTACGCACATACATGATGTTCTCATATATGTATAAGGATGGTAGGGTCAGTATGTTTAGTTCTTTAAATAATTCCCTCAGGGATTCGCGTGGACGCATCTCATAGATGGCACGAATCGCACGTTTTTGTACGTTAGGTTTTCTTTGTTATAATTTTATTTATGGGTTTTCCATATGATGCATAAATTAACGCCTTTTTCCCTGAAGTGTAAGGCAGAGGTTTATTTAGAAGTAGATAGACTAACTGTGCCCCGCGGTTTCACTCGCGTAGTCTTCGTTCCCGTGGGAATATCGAGATAAATCGTACATTATTTGTTATTTCAGGTTCTAAGCTACCTACAAACCAAATTTCGTCTTAATCGGTTCAGTAGTTTGTTCAGTAGTTACACACAAAAAAACAGCGCATGATGGATGGAGCTGGAGTCGAGTTAGAACACGCTAGCATTTTGTTAAACCGTTAAAAACGTTACTTTTTGACATTATACTGAGATATTTGAGGTTTATAATATTAATAGAATTAGTATTTAAAGGACCAAGAGGGACGGGAGCTCACAGCATTTTCAAAAATTTATTTATAGCTTGGTTGATGAGGCGCGTGATCAAAATGCTGGCGTTTATCTAGCGCAAAGTATAAGCATTGCTATTCAACATGCCAATGCCGCCAGTATCTTGGGTACGCTGCCATCTGACAGTGGTTTAGAGCACTTGGATTTTCTATAGGCTGACATGTCGGCCTGTGGATTATAGAAGTTTTCTATGGCATAGTGTATTTAGTTAGGGTAGATAGTAGGTAGCTCTATTGTTTAGTCTTTTTTCAATAAAGGCACTCTACTCTATTAAAAAAAACCTATCTTATCTATAAGACAGTGTGACTGAAGAAGATATATTTTTTTAAGCTATAGCATACTCGTAGCTTCTATTGCGGGCCTTGAGCGTGGAGACCAAATCCAGAAATTCCGTAACGAAAATAACCTAACACCCCCCACTCCGACCGGCACAGCGGTGATACTTTTTAGTTTTGCCATCTATGGATGAATAGCAGAACTTTTAATGACTTTTTTGAAATATCACGCTTGTCTCTTCAGTTCAGCAACTCGCCTGTAGTTGGCATTGGTTGTATCGGCGAATTTGTTTCTTTATCGGTCACCGCGCTCAAAAAGTGTAACTTGAAAAAAAAAAAAAAAAAAAAAAATACTGCATAAATAAAATAAATAAATAATTATAATTGCATAAGTTGATAAAAAATGCTATGCAATAGCTTTAACGCGGCAGTCTCCGAGTGCCACACGTCTTTTTTTATGATAGTGAGCGACAAGACGAGCTAATCAGGTGCCTGATGGTTAGCATCATGATTGCCCATATCAGACACAGTGCCATCCAGTGTTTTAAAATTCAAAATTCTGCGCGGCACTGCACTGCGCCTGTTACCCTGAGATATGAGTTGCTGAATCTCATCATGCCCAGTAATTTCGCTGATAACATTGCTCTTCATACCGGAACACAGTAATGTGTGCACAATACCACTTGGCGGATGAATAACTGGCAAAGGTGTGGTACTTCCCCAGGCGGCCATCTGCAAAAGAGGCCTACCACTACTAACTCTATAGTAAAATAGTATAAGTATTACCTCGCGCGCGAACTATAGGTATCCGGTCCATTTCCGGGACCATAATGTTTTTCTTACTCTATCAATACAACCACGCCTTTAGTGGTTTAATCAAATGACCAGTTAAACCGCAAAACTGAGATGACTTATTATCATTTAAGGCAGGATGCGTAAAACCCATTATTAAGGCATCGTTTATTAGCATTCTTATAACATCCTGTTTTTTAGAAAACAATTCCACTTACGAGTTTTTCCATGGTTTTTATTTGTAAGCAAGGCAGAGTGCCTTTATTGAAATAAGACTATAAACAATAGAGCTACCTATACTTACTATCTACACTAACTGAATACACTATACCATAGAACACTTCGAAAATCCACAGGCTGACATGTCAGCCTATAGAAAATCCAAGTGCTCTAAACCACTGTCAAAAGGCAGCGTACCCAAGACGCTGGCGGCATTGCCACGTTGAATTGAGTATTTGAATTTTTTTTGCATAATTGGAAAGATCATACTTTATATAAGATTCGTAAGAAAACTATCTTTAGTTTTTTTTTATTCGCTATAATTACAAAGTTATAACAAATTAAAAAATCATTTTTAATTCAGTACCGAAAACACGCCGATAGTACCCGAACGAGCTCGTGACCTGTAGTGACGTCACAATGTTATAAAGTACCATACATAACTATAACATAACTACGTCACAAAAATGGCGATCAATCGTGGCGCGTTCGTAATCGAGTGACTCATAATGGAATTTTATCAATTTTTAATCGCTTATAATTAATTAAAAAATATATTTTTAAAGTGATTTTTGAATCAGATGATACATAATTTTCATTAAACTTTCAAAATATATTTAAAAATACGATATATTTTTATTTTCAAATACTCAATAGCAATGCTTATACGTTGGGCCAGATAAATTCCAGCATTTTGATCACGTATCGCTTTGACCAAGCGCTCAGATAGATTTTTGAAAATGCGGTGTAGTTCCGACCCCCACTGTCTCAGAGTCTCCTAAATCCGCACATAATCGATACGTGGACGTCGCACACTGCGCCAATTTCCCGTTCTTTTATGCCGCATACTTGTAAACTGTGGAATGATCTCCTGCTGCGGTCTTCCCGTTGAGCTACAACAACATCATTATCATCATCTCAGCTATGGGACGTCCACTGCTGAACGTAGGCCTCCCCCATAGATCGCCGTCCAGTCTGGTTGTAAGCGGCTCGCATCCAGCGTGTTCCAGCTGTCCCTATCAGATCATCTGTCCACCTACGCTGCGCCGGTCCGTTGTCTCCATTCGAGACCACCATTCTCTTCTCTCTTGGCAAGTGATGCGAGAGTTGAAATGTGATTTTTCGTGTTCCCACCAAAATTCCGGCAGCTTCTTGTCAAGTTACAGCTCTAAAAGAGTTTGACTGGGCTTGCCCTGACTCTGAATTGACTAATTGACCACTAATTGACTTGAAAATTGATGTAACTTGACACTGGCAAATACACTAACGTGTGAGTCCATGAATATCCCGTGTAAACAGGCTATAAATACAAAAAAAAGGTTCCTTTTTGCATACACCTCTTCCTACCCCTATAGGAAAACGGTGTGCTGTTATATTTTATTTTACCTGTATACTTAATTCCTGACCTTGTATAATGCGTAAATCTCTCACAAATTAAAATTATTCATATAAATGAATTATAATAAGAATTTAAACTATTTAGACTATAATCCGCCATTCTTTTAGTCCGATTGCATAACTTTAAACGACTTTATCGAAATTGTTCTATTAAAACGTTTTGGTCAGATTTGGCCTTTACGAAATTAAGATTCCTCGCCGGTGTTACCAGAACGAAATTGACTGAACGATGTAAGGGGTATTAATAGGCTACTTGACAACATTAAAAATATACTTCAAATGGTGGTCATCCTATCAGATAATAGGGTGTAAAAAGTATTTGGTTTTATTTCGAGAATTTTGCTAAAATCCTGCATTTTTCAGTTAAAAATGTAGGATTTTAGCAGTATTCACGAAATAAAACCAAATATTTTTTACAATTTTAATTCTGATCGTTACGCCCTGTGATTGGTTGGCCCTGTGACTGAACTGCGACGTCACATGGTCACGTGACCGACGCCATAACACAAACCGTGTTTTTGGCGCACTTTTGGGAATTTAAACATAGGACATTTATTGTAAATAATACATTTCGGAAATATCAATGTAATGTACATAATAATATGTATCAAGGAATAATTTAAACTGGTTTTTAAAAAATGGGTCCAATAACCTATTATAGTCAATGACAATGACAATGATCGATAATCAATGCCAATTTAAGAATAAACTAACGCAATTGTTGTTGAAGGGGTGTTTTTATTCAGTGGAAGAATTTAATAAATGTAAATATAATGAGATGTGAAATTTTTTATTAATTGTGACATATTAATGATTATTATTAATTGAATGAATTGTGACATTTTTAATAGGTATCCGAATTTTGACATTTATATTGATTAATTAATTTATTATTGAATTTTAGTAATATTATTGAATTTTTATCTCTAATTTTTAATTTTATTTTTATTATTGTGTAATTTCAAATACAATACTGATTGTTAATGAATTAAATAAATGAAATGAAATGAATGACATTTTTAGATGTAGATTACATGTATTTGTAGGCTGGTGCTGCCGCCGGTAAGGCTATTACAAACCTCAAACAGCACAAATATAGCAATTTGGATATAGGTTACATGTTTGTGCCATTTGCGGTAGAGACCTCGGGTCCATGGGGGCTAGCTGCTCTGGAGCTGTACAAAGGGCTGGCTGGCAAAGCCAGCGTGGAGGCGTCAAGTGACCGGAATGTTGGCTTGTATTTTACACAATGAATTAGCATCTGCATCTTACGGGGCAATGCTGCCAGCATTCTGGCCACTTGCCCCTCCAACAAGGGCTTCTATCAGAATTAGATTTTTAGTTAGTTTAGTTAGGTTTCATTATTTTTTGTATGTGTAATTTTATCAAATAACTTTATTTGCTTTAAATGTTGTACATAAAATTTCAGGTGTTATAGAGTTGTATTCTTAGTCCAAAACATTTAGTCTTCCTATAGTGACATACAAACATGTTTATAATTAATTATTGAATATATTATGTAAATATTAAATTAAAGTAAGATTTTTATTGTTTTGTTTAATTATAACACAGGGTAATGAACGCAAACTTTTTTTTACAGATAGTACCTAAATTAAAAATTGCTTTCAGGGGATTTTAATTTTGAAATGGCAATACTAAGATTAAAAAACTAGTATAGTTCTACAACACTACATATAACAATAGATAGGAATTCGGAATTAATATATTTAAATTAATGTAAAACGAACTGTTAGTGGGCATAATATTGTTTTTAAATGTCTTTTTTCTATAATTTATTATAACACCCTTGAAATGTCTGTTTTTAAATTAGATTTAATAAAATACACTTATCCATCGAATACGAAACCAATAGATCTATACAAGGCGTACCAACGTGATTTCGGTTCTCTCCTCTCCCTGCACGGTTGTCTGGATGAGATCGTTTTTAGCGATAAGACCGCCAATTGTTTTTTGTGGTCCACCACAGAATTTTGAATGTTAAAACAATGGGTGGCACTGTGTCTGATATGGGCAATCATGATGCTTACCATCAGGCACCTGATTTGCTCGTTTTGTTACTATCATAAAAAAAAAGTTAATATATTCATAAAGCAAAATCAGGTTTTAATTTTTTTTTAATAATTTTATTTATTACTTTACCCCTTTATCGTGTTTGATAGATAGATAGATAAACACTCTATTGGTATCCATACCAACTTTACCTCTTTATCGTGTTAGATAGATAGATAGATAAACACTCTATTGGTATCCATACCAACTTTACCTCTTTATCGTGTTAGATAGATAGATAAACACTCTATTGGTATCCATACCAATAGTGTTTATCTATCTATCTATCTATCTAACACGATAAAGAGGTAAAGTAATAAATAAAATTATTAAAAAAAAATTAAAACCTGATTTTGCGTAACAAAACGAGCAAATCAGGTGCCTGATGGTTAAGCATCATGATTGCCCATATCAGACACAGTGCCACACAGTGTTTTAAAATTCTAAATTTTGCGCGTCTCTGTACTGCGCCTGTCACTCTGAGATATTAGTTGTTGAATCTCGTCATGCCCATTAACTTCGCTGGTAACATTGCCCTTCATATCGGAACACAGTAATGTTTGCACATTACTGCTTGGCGGATGAATTTATGGCAAAGGTATGGTACTTCCTCAGGCGGGCCCCTGCAAAAGAGGCCTACCACTACATGCAAGTGATTCAAATCTAACCAAACCAACTCAATTCGGTCTGCAAATGTAATATATGGGATTTTCCCATTAGAAATTAATTCTTTGACAACCTGGAGTGAGGAACTGTGCCCAGTAGATGGCAATAGGCTCTCCCCCTATTATATGAGACCAATAACATACTGTAAAAATGTGATGTACCTACTATGGGACTGAATCCTGGGTACACCTCTGCCTACCTAACATACAAAAGGCGTGTTTGTACCTATGTTATGTAATAATATAAATTAGGGTGCCTTTTTTGATAAAAGACTAAACAATAGAGTTACCTACTTACTATCTACCCTAACTAAATACACTATACCATAGAACACTTCGAAAATCCACAGACTGACATGTCAGCCTATGGAGAAACATGGAGTCGTATGAAAATTCTATACAAACAGTAATGTGATAACCCTGGTGGGGCAAAAGCCACCAGGTTTTTCATGTCGCGGAATCCGCCCCACCGAGTCTATTTATAGTGGGGCATATTGCGCGACATAATTTGTAGCATTGCATTTGGGTCATAACCCACCAGTGGGGCGGCTTGGTGGGGCATAGTGGAACAATCCAAAATCCGCGTGCTCTAAACCACTGTCAGATGGCAGCGTACTCAAGATACTGACGGCATTGACCACGTTGAAAAGCAATGCTTATACGTTGAGCCAGATAAACGCCAGCATTTTGATCACGCGTCGCCTCGACCAAGCTCTCAGATAGATTTTTGAAAATGCGGTGAGCTCCCGGACCCCACGGTCCCAGAGTCCAATAATATTATAAGTGTTATAATATTAGTTATTTTGTGATCAAAGTCATTGAACTTAAAAAACAAAAAAAGCCAAGACTAAAGTAATATATTTCTACCTACCCACTCATTTGTATAAAAGATAACCATCAGAGAGATTACCTATATTATTATGTAATCAATCAACAAACCTTAGAGCATTCATAAAGAGAGTTGCCAACCGTATTCTTCTTTGCCGATCTTTAAGTGTACCTATATCCGAACCCCCGTCGCGTCACTCCATACCACGCCCCGGACATTCGACTCAATCCCATAAAAAAGTCACGATATTACTACCTACTACACAGAAACTGCACACATGGAGTTTTGTACACGTAAAAGTGTGCGTTCGGTGATTTCCCATAGAAGCGGGGCTCGTGGAGAGCTCAATCTCGCTCGTGAGGAAGGCCCGATTGGTGGGTGGATGTCAGTGTCCACTGTGTACTTACTTACTACTGCTACATAAAAAAAATTAAGAGTGTAAGTACGGGCGTTACTGCCTCGTTGACTGACTACTGCTAGACGCAGGCGGGGGGCTAATGGCGAGGGGTGAGCAGTTTCGCTTTTTGTAGTAATATAGCATTTTTTTTATGATAGCGAGTGAGTGAACTTATAGACGAGCAAATCAGGTGCCTGATGGTAAGCATCATGATTGCCCATATCAGACACATACATACATACAGTCACGCCTTGTTCCCGGTGGGGTAGGCAGAGACTATTTCCCTCCACTTGCTACGATCCTGACTTACAACTTTCGCTTCGTTCACTTTCATGACATTTTTCATACATGCTCGTCGGTTGTTGGTGCTTTTGCTATCAGACATAGTGTTTTAAAATTCAAAATTCTGCGCGGCATTGCACTGCGCCTGTCACCCTGAGATATTAGTTGTTGAAACTTGTCATGCCCTGTAATTTCACTGGTAATATTGCCCTTCAGACCGGAACACAGTAATGTTTAGCTTGGCGGATGAATAACTGGCAAAGGTGTGGTACTTCCCCAGGCGGCCCTCTGCAAAAGAGGCCTACCTGTACAAAGCTGTCTTTAAAGATAATTCCTAGTGGAAATCCAATAACACAGCTTTATCTGGGGATCGAACTCGGAACCTCATGATCGGCTGTCAAGCTTGGTCCCATAACGCTACTGAGGCAGTTGTAACCCCCGCGAAAAATGTCTATTGGAAGAAGCGCTTCACAATTCCCGAACTCTTTGTTCTAAGATTAATATAGTCGACATCGCGTCACGCTGTTTTGAAGCAAAAATAATGCGATTATATTGATATATTGCTTGGAATATTTTAAATTGGCATGTTCTTGACCTTTTTTGATTTTATACGTAGCGCCCGAAGAGTGTCTTACCCAAGCATTCTTGATTTTTTTCAAAGTTTAAGCAATGTTCGAGCGATAGCTTTATGGATGGGTGACCATGTAGAATGGTCCCGGGTATCGTATTAATCTAATGCCCATACGTCCATAGTCACCATATGTTTAGTGCTAATTGTATAACAGAGCCCCTTAAGGCGCCTATAATAGGAGCCAACAGCAGCTAAATCTTCCATCTCGTTCGCCCGCTCAATGCGTGCAATTTTAAATTTGTCCATTTTTTTAATATTTATTATGTTATATAACGACTTAACTCACGTTTAAAGTCGAAATCGCTCGACCTAGGTTTCGGACAACTCCGGTGTCCTGCATCAGGAGCTCACGCGTGTGCGGGATCGCAACTCGCGACGGACTGCCGGCCCGCGGCCCGCGCGCGCGCCTCCGCCCGCATCGCTCGCTGCGATCGCGGAGGCGGGGCCTCGGTCGTGTCGTCACTCGAGTCACTACTATTGTTTGCTGTATAAGGCTGTAGGCACACCGCGCTTGTTGTATCCGATTCGCGGTCCCATGTTATGCACTGCTGGTTGCTGGATGTTTTCAGGACTGGTGCCCATGCCGACGATATGGCCCACCCTCGATCTCGGTTGAAATTGGGATTCCGGCTAATTTCGATAGCTTCCTTAAACTTCCGTGGCACAAAAAACTTATCCTTTGCCAACACAGAAACCTTATCGAAACGTAGATAGTGCCTGGAATCTGAGATGTGCGCATGTTCCGCTACCGCCGACCGAATGGTATCTACGTTCTTCACTGACCTGATGTGTTCCGATATTCTTGTTGATATATTCCGCTGGGTCTCACCAATGTAGCTACTTCCACAGTCACATGGTATCTTATACACACCCGGTCCACTTAGCGGCTCCCTATCCTTTGGTGTACGCAATAACTGGCGTAATTTCCCCGGTGGTCTAAACCTGGTCCGGATCCCATATTTGCGGTCCAGAAGACGACCCACTCTATCCGTCACCCCTTTGACAAAGGGCAGATAAATCGGTGACCGCCCCGGTGTGTCTGGTCGTTTGGCCTTTCCCTGGTTTGCCCAACGGCGGCACTGTCTCCAGCTATAACCATTCCGTTCCAACACTTGCCTGACGTGTTCAAGCTCCTCACATACGTATTGTGGGTCACACAAACCAAGAGCTCGGCCTATCAGGGTCCTGGGTACAGATGCCAAGTGCGACAAATGATGGTGTGAATCTGCTCGGAGATATCTATCTGTGTGGGTCGGTTTGCGATACACAGTTTGTGACAGCTTACCATCTGGCTCCCTTATGACCCTGACATCCAGAAATGGAAGGCTACCATCCTTTTCTTCCTCAGCTGTAAACTGGATTTTGCTATGAACTGTATTTAAGTATGACAAGAAACCCTCCAAATCTTCCCTCGCTATAATAGCAAACACGTCATCCACATAGCGCCACCAGTACCGTGGTTTCACCGGGGTATTCGCCAACATCCCGCTCTCAAACCATTCCATGAAAACATTGGCCACCACTGGAGCCATTGGAGAGCCCATAGCTACACCATCAGTCTGCATATAATATTCTCCCCGCCAAACGAAATACCCACTCTTGAGACAAAACGCCGTCCACTCAATGTATTCAGTAGGTAAGTCGGAATCCCGTATCAGGTCAGATATAATATTTATAGCTTCATCTACCGGTACATTAGTGAACAACGAAGCGACGTCAAAACTCACCATAATCTCATTCGATCGAATAGAAACCCCTGCCAATAACTGCACAAAATGCGTCGAATCACGGACATAACTACTATTCTTGCCGGTAAAGGGCTGAAGAACCCCCGCTATGTGTTTAGCTAATTGGTATGTGGGAGCGTCTATTTGACTCACTATTGGTCTCAAGGGCCAGTCTGGCTTGTGTATTTTAGGCAACCCATAAATCTTTGGTGTCACTGGGCTGCGGGGATACAACTTTGTAGCTAGCTCATGGTTATCCATCTCACGCAACAGCTTAACCACCTTTGTAGTCACTCTTGAGGTGGGATTATACGCGACCTTTTTGTAAACACCCACATCACTAACCAGTAAATTAATCTTAGTTTCGTACTCAAGGGTGTCGACAATCACCGTTGCATTACCTTTGTCAGCTGGTAACACCAAGATGTCACTATTGTTGCGGAGATCTTTTATCGCACTCATTTCTCCCGCACTCATATTGGTCTGTGGTACCTTCGATTTTCGCAGTATAGACCGGACCAGGTTTAGACCACCGGGGAAATTACGCCAGTTATTGCGTACACCAAAGGATAGGGAGCCGCTAAGTGGACCGGGTGTGTATAAGATACCATGTGACTGTGGAAGTAGCTACATTGGTGAGACCCAGCGGAATATATCAACAAGAATATCGGAACACATCAGGTCAGTGAAGAACGTAGATACCATTCGGTCGGCGGTAGCGGAACATGCGCACATCTCAGATTCCAGGCACTATCTACGTTTCGATAAGGTTTCTGTGTTGGCAAAGGATAAGTTTTTTGTGCCACGGAAGTTTAAGGAAGCTATCGAAATTAGCCGGAATCCCAATTTCAACCGAGATCGAGGGTGGGCCATATCGTCGGCATGGGCACCAGTCCTGAAAACATCCAGCAACCAGCAGTGCATAACATGGGACCGCGAATCGGATACAACAAGCGCGGTGTGCCTACAGCCTTATACAGCAAACAATAGTAGTGACTCGAGTGACGACACGACCGAGGCCCCGCCACCGCGATCGCAGCGAGCGATGCGGGCGGAGGCGCGCGCGCGGGCCGCGGGCCGGCAGTCCGTCGCGAGTTGCGATCCCGCACACGCGTGAGCTCCTGATGCAGGACACCGGAGTTGTCCGAAACCTAGGTCGAGCGATTTCGACTTTAAACGTGAGTTAAGTCGTTATATAACATAATAAATATGAATACCACTCACGGTAGTTTTCAAAATCGTATAGTTAACTGCTACGGCGCGGTTGTGCTAAATAAAGTGAAGGAGTTTGTGAAATTAAGGATTCAATGTAAGAAACTCGAGTGTGGTTTAAATTACGTTGTGAAGTGTCGGGACAACGGAGTGGTACCAAATTTTGCGCATATTAAACCAGTGCAGTGTATTCGGGATTACAGTGAATTCTTCAGGATTGCAAATATGAAGTTACTACGGAAAGTTATCGCTGATTACAAACGTAAGGTGATGTATACAAACCAACGCGTATACGAGTTACATTTACAATTATCAAGTGAGCTCAACGAGGATTTATGGGTAACATTGGATGCTATGTCTTATTCGAGATCGTCAGCTGTATTGCATAATACAGAGAAAAGACATAATAAAAAACTGAACAACTTAATAGAAAAAAGTTTTCGATCCTACCCGCAACATGAAGATGTTGGGGTTAGGGCGAGGACATATAACGAGGAAAATAATGTTATAAATTTGTCTTCACAACAACTGAGTGACCAGGCTATGAGCGCTTTATCTCGCGGGTTGAACTTTGCACCGGCTCCTCGTAGAATTCCAGTAGAAGACATTGTAGCGAGTGTAGAGGATACATTATTTCGGAATAGAATACCACATCTGGACGCGGAATGTATCAGACAGGATATATCTTCTATACTGCGAAAATCGAAGGTACCACAGACCAATATGAGTGCGGGAGAAATGAGTGCGATAAAAGATCTCCGCAACAATAGTGACATCTTGGTGTTACCAGCTGACAAAGGTAATGCAACGGTGATTGTCGACACCCTTGAGTACGAAACTAAGATTAATTTACTGGTTAGTGATGTGGGTGTTTACAAAAAGGTCGCGTATAATCCCACCTCAAGAGTGACTACAAAGGTGGTTAAGCTGTTGCGTGAGATGGATAACCATGAGCTAGCTACAAAGTTGTATCCCCGCAGCCCAGTGACACCAAAGATTTATGGGTTGCCTAAAATACACAAGCCAGACTGGCCCTTGAGACCAATAGTGAGTCAAATAGACGCTCCCACATACCAATTAGCTAAACAAATAGCGGGGGTTCTTCAGCCCTTTACCGGCAAGAATAGTAGTTATGTCCGTGATTCGACGCATTTTGTGCAGTTATTGGCAGGGGTTTCTATTCGATCGAATGAGATTATGGTGAGTATTGACGTCGCTTCGTTGTTCACTAATGTACCGGTAGATGAAGCTATAAATATTATATCTGACCTGATACGGGATTCCGAATTACCTACTGAATACATTGAGTGGACGGCGTTTTGTCTCAAGAGTGGGTATTTCGTTTGGCGGGGAGAATATTATATGCAGACTGATGGTGTAGCTATGGGCTCTCCAATGGCTCCAGTGGTGGCCAATGTTTTCATGGAATGGTTTGAGAGCGGGATGTTGGCGAATACCCCGGTGAAACCACGGTACTGGTGGCGCTATGTGGATGACGTGTTTGCTATTATAGCGAGGGAAGATTTGGAGGGTTTCTTGTCATACTTAAATACAGTTCATAGCAAAATCCAGTTTACAGCTGAGGAAGAAAAGGATGGTAGCCTTCCATTTCTGGATGTCAGGGTCATAAGGGAGCCAGATGGTAAGCTGTCACAAACTGTGTATCGCAAACCGACCCACACAGATAGATATCTCCGAGCAGATTCACACCATCATTTGTCGCACTTGGCATCTGTACCCAGGACCCTGATAGGCCGAGCTCTTGGTTTGTGTGACCCACAATACGTATGTGAGGAGCTTGAACACGTCAGGCAAGTGTTGGAACGGAATGGTTATAGCTGGAGACAGTGCCGCCGTTGGGCAAACCAGGGAAAGGCCAAACGACCAGACACACCGGGGCGGTCACCGATTTATCTGCCCTTTGTCAAAGGGGTGACGGATAGAGTGGGTCGTCTTCTGGACCGCAAATATGGGATCCGGACCAGGTTTAGACCACCGGGGAAATTACGCCAGTTATTGCGTACACCAAAGGATAGGGAGCCGCTAAGTGGACCGGGTGTGTATAAGATACCATGTGACTGTGGAAGTAGCTACATTGGTGAGACCCAGCGGAATATATCAACATGAATATCGGAACACATCAGGTCAGTGAAGAACGTAGATACCATTCGGTCGGCGGTAGCGGAACATGCGCACATCTCAGATTCCAGGCACTATCTACGTTTCGATAAGGTTTCTGTGTTGGCAAAGGATAAGTTTTTTGTGCCACGGAAGTTTAAGGAAGCTATCGAAATTAGCCGGAATCCCAATTTCAACCGAGATCGAGGGTGGGCCATATCGTCGGCATGGGCACCAGTCCTGAAAACATCCAGCAACCAGCAGTGCATAACATGGGACCGCGAATCGGATACAACAAGCGCGGTGTGCCTACAGCCTTATACAGCAAACAATAGTAGTGACTCGAGTGACGACACGACCGAGGCCCCGCCACCGCGATCGCAGCGAGCGATGCGGGCGGAGGCGCGCGCGCGGGCCGCGGGCCGGCAGTCCGTCGCGAGTTGCGATCCCGCACACGCGTGAGCTCCTGATGCAGGACACCGGAGTTGTCCGAAACCTAGGTCGAGCGATTTCGACTTTAAACGTGAGTTAAGTCGTTATATAACATAATAAATATGAATACCACTCACGGTAGTTTTCAAAATCGCATTTTTTTAATATAATATATTTTAGTAATGTTCATATAAAAATCTCTTACAAAGAATATAATATTATTATAGTCTTATAACATATTCTAGTGACATAATATAGTTTATAAGCTTAAAAATTGGGAGAAGCCACTGGCTCCTGAAACACAGTTTATACTAGTTCGGGAGCCTATGGATTCAAAATAAACCTGTACCATATTTATTATGTCAATAAAGATATTGATTGATTGATATTGTTTTCTAGTACATAGGTGTGAAATGTGGGTGTATCTACTATAGGACTGAGTCCTGGGTACACTTCTGCCTACCCTTTCGGAAAAAAGGAGTGAATGTATGTTTTTTTTTTTATATTTACATAGGCATTGAATTTCCAAAAATCATGTGTTTCTCAATCATACCATTTATAATATATTCAATAAATCCTTTAATTTAACAGAAGTTCTTTTTTCGATCTACTTACTCCATCAAATATATAAGTAAAAAAAAACAAAATATACTTAATGCATTCTTATGAATGCATTTTTTTATCTTTAGATTATTCTAAAGATAAAAAATTGCAACATTATTTTTTTTGTAAGTTCACACTTAGTGATTTTTTATCTTCAATCCAATGACGTTGAATTGCTTGGTATCCTTACTCTGAGCTTCAATCATATAAATTGCGCGAGCAAGATGGAAGGTTTGGCGCTTACAGAAAAGCGGACCTGTTAGCAGTTTGACGCAATCCTATGGAAAACTTACCAAATCGAAGTTTTGTATTCCCCTGTTTCCTCCGAATATAGTAAACCTATTTGATATTTTTATATCCAGATGTTTTGAAGATGAAGTAAGCTATGTCGCATCATTTTATTTTTGTTTATAAACTTAATTTTTTAGTAGTGAACTTCCAATCAAGTGAGTAAAACTGGGATTATAAGAAGTTAATTATAAAAAAACCGAGAGTTTATAAGAGAAACTAAAATGACAGGGACATAGTTTACTTTACTATATAAGTATCAAGATATCATTTTATAGAATGGGTGAATAATATTCGGAGGAAACACGGGAATACAAAACCTCGATATGATAAATTTTTCCATAAGATTGTGTCAAATTCGTAAAAAGCCGCGGACGGTATCAACAGAAAAATTCTCTGAGCTGAAACTGCGGTCTATAGCTGGTCTAGATGTTATCTTTTATTGCTATTAGGTCATTGATCAAGATAATCATTCTAATTATCATTACAATAGTTATTCAGATGTCGTTCTTTGAGATGCAAAGTAGGAAATAATTATTTAATTAAACTTTGACAGATATATTGCTAGGTATAATATGTTTTTTATTGAATTCTTGAAACAGGAAAATCAGTCTGTTAAACGACAGGGAAACGCGTATTTTTTTGCAGCTTCAAACTTTATTAGCTGTTCAGAGTTGGAGCAGTTCTCTTAAAACGTTATAACCAAATTCTTTAATAGCGACGGTGTTAAGGCGCCTATAGGAGCCAAACTTCCATCTCGCTCGCGCAATTTACATATGAGATTTTCAGAAATCGCTCTTTCCATTTGTTTATCTTTAGATTTATGCATGTTTTTTTATGATAGTGACAAGACGAGCAGATCAGGTGCCTGATGGTAAGCATCATATCATTAAAAAAAACATACATTCACGCCTTTTTTCCCGAAGGGGAAGGCAGAGGTGTACCCAGGACTCAGTCCCATAGTAGATACACCCACATTTCGCCAGTATGTTATTGGTCCCATGTAATAGGGAGCGAGCCTATTGCCATCTACCGGGCACAGTTCCAGACTCCAGGCAGTTATTGAGATCATTCCTAATGGAAAAATCCAATATTTAACACTTTGCCTCTCCTAGGGATCGAACCTGGGACTTCTTGATTGGCAGTTGAGCATGCGCCTTCTACGCCACCGAGGCAGTCATGATTGCCCTTATCAGACACAGTGCCACCCAGTGTTTTAAAATTCAAAATTCTGCGCGGCATAGCACTACCCTCACCCTGAGATATGAGTTGTTGAATCTCGTGATGTCCAGTAATTTCGCTGGTAACATTGCTCTTCATACCGGAACACAGTAATGTTTGCACTTTATTGCTTAGCGAATGATTTTTTTCTTTTATTTTATGGATCGAAAAAAAAAAACGGATGTTATATTTCTTAATAGTTTTTTTTTTATATCTTTTCTGTTATATTAAAAGGTATCAAACCAAATTTTTTTGAATCCTCCTTCCTACTAATATTATAAATCTCAAATTACAGGATAATTACAGTTACTTTCAGTACAATGTAAAAAACTTACGTTTTTAACAGATGAACAAAACGCTTGCAAGTTCTAACTCACCTCCAGCGCCATCTAGCGCGGTTTTGGTTAGATTGATAGAGACGTACCCAGAACTCAGTCTTATAGTAGGTACCCATTTCGCCAGTATGTTATTGGTCCCAAGGGGCGAGCCTTTTGCCATCTACCGGACACAGTTCCAGACTCCAGGCAGTTGGAGACAATTCCTAATGGAAAAATCTAATATTTAGTACTTTGCCTAACCTGGGGATCGAACCCGGGGCCACATAATCGGCAGTTGGTCTTGTATCCACTATGCCACCGAGGCAGTCATAGTGATGTTATGTTATATAGTCCATTTGATTATTTTTCCAATTAATTGCAAGAAATAAAAATCGAAAATAGTGTAAAATATCTTTATATTTTCAAGTGATATCTAAATAACTACATAGCACTAATTAAGGCACATTTAATTGCTTAAAAAAACTTAAAATTAATTAAAGATTCGTAAAATCCGACTTCATTTCTTAAGTAGATATTATAGATTATCGACAGGTCTCCGCGCGCGCTCCAATGTCCTCCAACCCAATACAAATAGCTTTATTTCTTAGATTATTGTGTACATAACGTTGGAATAATAAAAGTGTCAAATACCCTACCGTTTTCGGTATACAAAAATTTCATTTAAAATAGTTACTATTGGATTATTCGTATTTTTACAAAATTTATAATACATTATGAAAATATAATTAATTATAATAACAAATCTCATTCATGCACAAAAACTATATTCATCATCATCATCATCATCTCAGCCACAGGACGTCCACTGCTGAACATAGGCCTCCCCCATAGATTTCCATTCAGTCCGGTTGCAAGCGGCCCGCCTCCATCGTGTTCCTGCCGTCTTTATCAGATCGTCTGTCCACCTTGTGGGTGGACATCCTACGCTGCGTTTGCCGGTCCGTGGTCTCCATTCGAGAACTTTGCAGCCCCATCGGCCATCAGTTCTACGTGCTATTTGCCCATTGCCACTTCAACTTACTAATCCGCTGGGCTATGTCGATAACTTTCGTTCGTTTACGGATCTCCTCATATCTGAATCTCGCAGAGAAATTCCGAGCATAGCCCTCTCCATAGCTCGTTGCGTTATTTTGACAAAAACTATATTAAATATGTATATTATAGCTTAATACAATACGTGCGGTTTATCTCGGCGAGTCTCTCGTAAACTCGTGACGAGAACTGTTATTTTTAGATAAACAAATGTACATTGTAAATGTAATGTTCAGTTTAGTGCATTAAATTATTAGTTCGCTAAAGTTCGCAGAGCCTATGTTCAGACTCGCCAAGATAAAACGCACGTTCTGTGCGTGACAGCTGAACAAAAGTTTTTTTTTTGGTCATATTCTCATAAATTAGACACATAAATGGTATCATATCAGGTAATTTATAATTCAAAGGATTAATCAAATACCCTCTAGGAACTTAATTTACGGAAATATATCCAAAATATTCATTGTTTAGCTGTCAGATATCACAAGTTGTATTTTACAAGGTATACGTAACCGAGCCAGTCTGACACAATTTTTCACGCACACTAGCAGCACTCCTTGCACACTTTTTTTCACGCACACTAGTACTCTCACTACAATTTGAAAGTTGCAGCCTTTTTGAAGCTTTTGTTTTAAGGTATTGTGGTATCTGGTCAGAGCGTGCGCGGAGACTTAACGATAATCTAAGGTAGATATAAAAGTACCTGGAATAGAGTGAGTAATCAATTGAAGCATTGCAATTCTTTACAATAATCTATAGAATTTAAAAATCAGCACATTAAGAGCGTACGCGGCCTTCTAGGAATTTGACACAATCCTATGAAAAATTTACCAAATCGATGTTTTGTATTCCCGTGTTTCCTCCGAATATAATAAACCCATTCTATAAATTTATATCCTGATATTTTTATAGTGAAGTAACCTATGTTCCTGTCATTTTAATTTTTCTTATAAACCCTTGGTTTTTTCATAGTGAACTTCCAAAAATCGCAGTTTTACTCGCGTGATTGGACGTTCACTGCAAAAAAATGTAGAGTTTATAAACAAAAATAAAATGATAGGGACATACTTTACTTCAACTTCAAAATATCAGGATATAAATATATCAAATAGGTTTACTGTATTCGGAGGAAACAGGGGAATACAAAACATCGATTTGGTAAGTTTTTCATAGGATTGTGTCAAATTCCTAGAAGGCCGCGTACGCTTTTGATTTAAAGTTTATATATTTTACATCTCTCATATTCGGTAAGTAGGTCCTTATTACCCCCAAATGGGGCTTGTAAGTGACCAATTAGCGCTCTAGGGTAATAATGTAGCTAGAAAAGCCCTAGGGCGGTAAGTAATTAAAAAAAAACTTCACGCTTTCAAAAAGTTTGCGTACATCTTACCATCATACTGGCAATAGACATCATGCATTCAGGCCAATGACAAAAGAGGTCGCTTCGCTATTCCTTGTCTTCGTATGAGTATAATAGTCATCAATTTTAAATATCGAACTACGAAGCTCAATTTCGTTCTTGAAAAAAATAATTTAAAAAAGAGATGAAAAAAGGCGGGAATAGAAAACTTTTACTTTAAAATGTTTTATTCTTGTAATGCCGGTGTTTTTCTACTTACCTCACAATCGAGATGTAAAGCAGAGTAGTTAGCTCGGGTGTAAGCATCAATTGCACCCTCGAAGTATAGGCGCCCTCGCTGCGCTCGTGCGCCTAAATATCTCGGGCTGCAATTGATGCCTTACAGCCCTTGGCTACTAATCTACTATTACATCTCTCATATTCGGTAAGTAGGTCCTTATTACCCCCAAATGGGGCTTGTCAGTGACCAATTAGCGCTCTAGGGTAATAATGTAGCTAGAAAAGCCCTAGGGCGGTAAGTAATTAAAAAAAAACTTCACTCTTTCAAAAAGTTTGCGTACATCTAACCATCATACTGGCAATAGACATCATGCATTCAGGCCAATGACAAAAGAGGTCGCTTCGCTATTCCTTGTCTTCGTATGAGTATAATAGTCATCAATTTTAAATATCGAACTACGAAGCTCAATTTCGTTCTTGAAAAAAATAATTTAAAAAAGAGATGAAAAAAGGCGGGAATAGAAAACTTTTACTTTAAAATGTTTTATTCTTGTAATGCCGGTGTTTTTCTACTTACCTCACAATCGAGATGTAAAGCAGAGTAGTTAGCTCGGGTGTAAGCATCAATTGCACCCTCGAAGTATAGGCGCCCTCGCTGCGCTCGTGCGCCTAAATATCTCGGGCTGCAATTGATGCCTTACAGCCCTTGGCTACTAATCTACTATTAGAGATTATAATATTATATAGGTAAAATATTAGAAGACAAACGATAATAGTAATAAAACAGGAATGTGGATAAACATAAATTATAACTAAAACCTTAAAACATTTATTTTGCACGATTTTACAAAACTAAAAGAGACTCCGATATTTGATTATTCAATTTATAGCAAATTTTTTTTGGAAATTCATTACCATTCAAAAAATCTTTCTCATAAAAATTTGAAAATTCATTACTGCTTAGAACTTTAACACATTCTTTTGGTGAATATATTAACAATGCAATTTAAAAATAATGTTTCAAACTTTAAAATTAATTGAATGAATTATTAAAGTAATGGTTTCCACTATAAAGCGTACTCTTACATATAACAGATAATATTTTTTATTCTTTTTATTATTCTGTAACAAAATTTTGATGCTTTCGGTTTATTAATTATTACAATTCATTTTTAAAATTTGACATTTATCTATTTATACAAATAATTTTATTCTACTTTTTTTGCCTTAATTTTGGAATATAACATTTATTTTGTTCAAAAAAATGTTATGATTATTAATGTTACTTATGGATTTTATTATCCGAAATAAATGAATTAATAAAATAATATACAGTTCAGAGCAAGCAGACTTCTGTAGGTTAGGTTTAGGTTTGCGAAGCGAGCGTGCCGCGGCAGCGGCCGGCGAAGCGCCAGAGCCGATTCTGCCATGTTATAAAATTCAGAGCAAACCGATCTCTGTAGGTTTAAGTTTGTCATGTGAAACTTGTGGTTTTCGACAGTTTTAGTGCAAACCATTATTTTTGTATTAATAATATTAAATATATTATTTAAAAGTGCTGATTTATAATTTAATGGCGGTTTTTATAAAATTTAAAGTTCTATTAAATACATCCCTCTTCTTTTTCTAATGGATTAAGCCAATATTGTGTGACCTTGAGATCGAAAATGGGATGAAATTAAGTTGCTTTTAAATTTACTCATACTAAAAAAAATCACTATAAATTAAAACTCATGTAATTTTAATTTAATAAAATCGCGTATTACAGTCTTTATTTACAAATAAAACTAGATCCATGAGAATAATAACATTAAATATTTTTTTTACATCTAAATCACATTTAAATCTAAAGCACTGGATATTTTTAAATAATACAATACAATGAGATAATACAGTGATTTACAATTGCACTGCAATTCCAAACAATAATTGTTTTAATTTCCTTACTTGTCAGAACTGACTTGATCCATTTGTGGTGTTCTAGCTGTGCCCCGCGGTTTCACTCGCGTAGTCTTCGTTCCCGTGTCAATATCCGGATAAAAAGTATGTTCCCTTTGTCTTATTTCAATGTCTACATTAATAATAATAATAATAATGGACAACTTCCACACACGGTCATCCTAAACTAGGCTAGAAGCCTGTACTATGGTAACCAGATAACTGATATACATACTTATATAAGCTTATAACACACAGACACAGATCAAACAGACATGTTCATGCACACAAAATGTTTGACCTGGCCGGGGATCGAACCCGGGGCCTGCGGCACAGAAAGCACAGTTACTACCATCTGGGCCAACGAGGTGAGATTATCTACGTAGATAGTTGAAATAACCCTTTGATAGACTAGTGTATGAACAGCGTCTTTGCCCGCTCTCAATTATGAAATATGGCAGTTTTATACCAAAACTTTGACGCCCTTTTTGGACTCCTTAGAATGTGAATTTTCAAAAATACTTTCTTAGCACACGTCCAGACAACGAAAACAACCTACATTCCAAGTTTCAAGTCTCTAGGATCAGCGGTTTGGGCTCTGCGTTGCATGTCAGTCAGTGAGTCATAATTTTATAATACATATAACTTTTTTTACCCAACTAATTCTTTAAGCCTAGTTTTTAACAGTCTGACCCTTTTATTTAGAGCGTTTTTATAACCGCTCCTATCTAAACCCTTGCTGTTTCTCCTAGCTAAGACTCTTTCTTCAAATAATTGATAGAAATTTGGAGTAGGGGTGTCGATTAATTTGTAAGCTTGCTCAGAAAAGTCGATTTTGGTATTCGGGTCGATTTTTGCACTAAGATCGATTTTCGCGTCTGCGTGATTGTATCGCTCCTTGTATCGCAGAGCCATATTTTGTATGAAATGGTTGAACATGGCCGTTTCTGTGAACCATTCTAAGAAATATTGGTTTTGCTTCGATGCTGCATTTTTGATGAATGATTCTTTCTGTAAAGAAAAAAGAAATTAATATTAGGTAAATCCTACTAATATCTCTCAAATTTTTATTATGATAGTGAGTGACAAGACGAGCAAATCAGGTGCCTGATGGTAAGCATTATGATTGTCCATATCAGACAATGCCACCCAGTGTTTTAACATTCTAAATTCTGCGCGGCCCTACACTGCGCCTGCCACCCCGAGATATTAGTTGTTGAATCTCATCATGCCCAGTAATTTCGCTGGTGACATTGCCCTTCATACCGGAACACAGTAATGTTTGCACATTACTGCTTGGCGGATGAATAACTGGCAAAGGTGTGGTACTTCCCCAGACGGGCCCCTGCTAAAGAGGCCTACTATTCAAATTTCAGTACAATGTAAAAAACTTACATTTTTAACAGGTGAACAAAACGCTCGCGAGTTCTAACTCACCTCCAGCGCCAGCGTCGTTTGTTACTCTTTCACGCCAAAACTACTGAACAGATTGGGCTGAAATTTGGTATGCAGGTAGCTTAGATCCTGGAATAACACATAGGGTACTTTTTTCCCCGATATTTCCGCGGGAACGATGTCTAAACGGGTGAAACCCGGGGCACATCTCATTTTTACATACAGATAATGTTCCTGTTGTTATAGAACGTAGTACCAAACTTATGTGCGACTATGGACATGATTTGAGTTTGAATAGGATACTAACATCAAAAACAACACCAGCCCGTCCCAAATCGCCATCCTTCAACACGCCAAAAGCGAAAAACCTCCAGAAATCGCCCAAAATATCGACGAAGAATCTCAAAAACGTCTCCGATATCAACAAATTCCTCGTTTTCGTGTCGCCTTTTTCTTTATTCTTCGACGATTCCATTTGTAACGATGTTTTCAGTGTTTTATAGCTCGTTGTTGGTAATATTGTCGATTCGTCTCCTTGGTAGAATAAGACTTTACTAGGTATTGATAGGTCTATAAACATGCCCTGAAAAGATAGAAATTATGCATATTAACACACGTAACTATTCACGAGAAATTTTACACAATCCTATTAAAATTTACTAAATCGTTGTTTTGTATTCCCATGTTTCCTCTGAATATAACCTATTTGATATATTTATGCTGGGCGAGTGTATGGGGTATATAAATCAATTTGTTCAATACATCATTCTTTCATTATCAATTTGTTCATTCATCAAATCGTTCATGAACACATTCTTTCATTCAAAACACCCAATTCTGCATGAAATAACATTTTTCTACAATAAAACCACGATCTCCATATAAATCTGGAGATATATTAACTCATCGAAGCCATATTGTTTTCTCGTTCCCTCGCCCAGCATGCCCACCGGGCGTGCAACAACCCCTTCTATATCTCCCATGAGAATAGATATAAATGACTGTTGCCATATGAATGGATATCATACACTTTTCAACAATAATATTGTGTTGTTAATTAATTAATAGATGAATCATTGATTTATCTTTGCTTATACATCCATTATTAATATCACTTACTTTCCATTCAATCATAAATTCAATCACCGAATGTTTTATTCATCATCAATTTGATCATACATTCAATAAAAATTTTCTACATGATAAAACAACATTTTTCTACAATAAAACCATGATTTTTATCTATTATCATGTTTTCTCAGCTCCATATTCCTCATCGAAGCCATGTTTTTTCGCTCCCTCGACCAGCATAGCGACGAGCATGGGGACAGTGGTGTGCAACACCTCCTCCTACATCTCACATGGAAATAGGGATATTAATGGCTGTTGCCATACAAAGGGGTATCATACACTTTTGATCACTTATAATATTATGTTTATTGATTAACTATTTAAGCATCCATTCATTGTTCACTCACTCAATCTTTAATGATATCATTTATTTTTCATTCACTCAGTATTCATTCATTATTTCATCATCAATCGATTTATTTATCAACAATTTGTTCATTAATCAAATGGTTCATTTACACATTCTTTCATTCAAAATACACAATTGCTGCATGAAATAACAACATTTTTCTACAATAAAACCAAGATTTTTATTTATTATCATGTTTTTCCAGCTCTGTGTGATATATTACCTCATCGAAGCCATGTTGTTGTTTCGCCCCCTCGCCCAGCATGCCCGCAAGCATCGGAACAGGTGCGTGTAACAACTCCTCCTGTATCTCCCACGGGACTAATGATATTAACGGCTGCTGCCATACGAACGGGTACAGGCAAGATTGTAAAGCTTCTAGGTGGGATGATACTAAGCTGAAAATAAAAGAGACGTTTAAACCAACTGGATTTAAACGCCCTCCCGCCCGCAAAATTGCATGTTAGTGACACCATACATACATTCATATAGATATATGAATGGTGTCACTAACAAAAATAATACCTAACAGCATATCCTCCTTGCATACAATTTTGCGGGCGGGAGGGCGGTGCACTGTGCGTGTTGTTTTTGACACTAAAAATCGGAACTACAAACTAAAACTTCTTGTCCCAGAAGTCTACAATGGAGTTCCGATATGTAACGGCAAATTCAATCAATTAAGATTAGATAAAAAACCAACCAAATATATAAAACAATTAAGATTAGATTAGAAACTTACCCAATTTAGATAAATTAATTACCTATTTAGATTAGATAAAAAACTTACCCAACTTCGATAAACCAATTTAGATTAGATAAAAAACTTACCCAACTTAGATAAACCAATTTAGATTAGATAAAAAAACCAAATTTAGATAAATTAATCAAGATTAGATAAAAAATTTACGTAATTTAGGTTAGATTAGAAACTTACCTAAGTTTATCCGCCCGGATAATAATCTTCCTTTCCAATAGTAAAGAACCGAATACTTTGATCAATAATCCAGCACCAAGGGAATCTAGTAACTGAGACGCGCTTGTTTCTTCTAAACGCGGGTCGAGCGGACATTTAAGTGTTTTACTGCAACAAATTATTAAATCAATAATTTTAAGTATGTACGAATGCATCGGTGGCACAGTAAGCGCATGCTCGACTGCCGATCATGAGATCCCAGGTTCGATCTCCAGGTCAGGCAAAGTGTTAGATATATATTTTTCCATTAGGAATGAACCCCTTGGCATCCTGGAGTCTGAAACTATGCCCGGTAGATGGCAATAGGCTTGCCCCCTATTACATGTATGTACCAATTGTTACACTACGCATATTCCTATTTTTACATTTTAGTTTTAAGTTTTTTTTTAAATGTGGTGTAATAATAAAGAATTTATCTATCTATCTACTATGGGATCTAAGCCCTAGACATATCTTACCCTTTTGGGAAAATGGCGTGATTGTATGTTAAGTTAGTACGAAAAACCCGCAAAAACAAGCTATCCAAAACACATTGCGATCACGTCAATTTTTAAACCAAAAATCCTCATCAAAATCGGTCCATTCATGTAGGCGCTACGGTGTCACCATAAGATTTTATTAAACCATATATATTTTTAATAAAGGCCAGTTTAAGAGCCAACAACAAACAATTGAGTGGAAAATAATACTACCTTTCTTCAAGTTTGGGAAATTTCATTCTGTATGGAACAACAACCGCATTAATCGTAAACAAACGGAAACAAATCTAAAAAATCATTAAATTTTTATGCTGTTCGGTTAATATTAATATTTTAAGCATGTTGTCGTGGAGTTACCGGCTTTAGAATAGCACCTCACCCTCTCTCCCCGTGGTTGCCGTAAGAGCCGGCTAAGGGCTATAGGATCCAGAGGACGGGCAGCAGCGTCCTCTGCGTGAAACCATCAAACTGCACTCGCCAACCCGCCTGCCAAGCGTGGCGAGTATTGGCAACAACCCCCCTTATGGGGGAGGCTTATGTTCAGCAGTGGACTTCCAACGGCTGGATGATGAAGCATGTTGTCTTTATCCGTAAATGTGACATTTAGATTTAAGATAATGGATAATGTAACTAATGAAATGAGAATGAAGTACACAATGTAGACAGCCTCGGTGGCACAGTTGGTAGTAACTCTGCTTTCTGTTCCGCAGGCCCCGGGTTAGATCCCCGGCCAGGTCAAACATTTGTGTGCATGAACATGTCTGTTTGATCTGTCCCTGTGTGTTATAAGCTTATATAAGTATGTATATCAGTCATCTGGTTACCATAGTACAGGCTTCTAGCGTAGTTTGGGACCAGATGACCGTGTGTGGAAGTTGTCCTATATTATTTAAAAAAAAAAAAAATTAAATGTGGATGATCTTAAATAAATAAATATTTACCTAATAGGATTATCTAAGTTCAAAAATATCTTGATAGGTCCATTGTTATTTTCAATATCATGATAGTCATAATTATTATTCACATTTCGTCTCAAATCTGGTAAAGTTTTGCATTTGTCCGAAGCCTCTTTGAAGTTTTTCTCGTTTGGTACCGAATTCTGAGTTTTCAACTTCTTTTCAAAAGAGTTTTCCAAGTCACTTTTCAGATTTGAATGATTATTGAAGTTTTCAAAGTGGCTTTTGAAATTCGAATCATTTTTGAAAGAGTTTTCAAAGTGATTTTTGCAATTGGAATCTTTTCCAAGCGAACTGTTCGTGCAATTCAACGAGTCCTCGGCCGTTTTCGATGATTCTTTTTTCATGAGATCACTAAATAAATCGTGTTTTAGTTCGGTGGGTGTGTTATGGGTTGTCACGTCGTTTCTATGGTATGTTATGGTGATTTCTTCGCCTGGCGATGGGAAGTCCATGTCGAAAAGTTGTTGTAATACCGAGTTGATGCGTTCTTCTGAGCTGCCGTGGTGGGATTCTAATTCTTGTAGCACCTTAACATATTAAAAACATTTTTTTTTATTTATTCTACTAATATTATAAATGCGAAAGTTTCTGAGGATGGATGGGTGGATGTTCGTTACTCTTTTACGCCAAAACTACTACAATTGAAATATATAAATGGCAGTGATACCATTATATTATATCTTAATAATATTGTTAATTCAGAAAAAGTATAATCGGATTTTGACAGTGTTTTTTCGGGACAGGCAACGCAAAACTCTTCATTTGTGAATTTAGATTAAATAAGAAACTTAATCAATTTAGATAAATCGATAAAGATTAAGTTAGAAACGTACCCAAGTTAGATTAGATAAAAAGTTACCCAATTTAGATAAAACATGAATTATATACTTTTACGTCAAAACTATGATTGGGGATTTTAGATTATGATTGAGGTGAAATACAAAGTCGAAGTCAAAGCCATACAGATAGTAATATTATACAATATAGCTGTGCCCCGCGGTTTCACCCCTTTAGTCTACGTTCCCGTGGGAATATCGGTACAAAAAGTACCCTAACGGCTATTCCATTGCATAAATTATCAACATACCCCAGTCGGTTCAGTAGTTTAGGCGTGAAAGAGTAACAAACATCCATCCATAAATCAATTCGCTCTGGGTATCATCCTGATATCCTTATTATTATATAATATATATGCGAAAGTTTGCGAGGATGGATGGATGTTTGTTACTCTTTCACGCAAAAAACTACTGAAGGAATTTGGTTGAAATTTGGTATGCAGGTAGCTTAGACAATGCAATATAAAACATAGGGTACTTTTTATCCCGAAATTCCCACTGGAATAATGTCTACGCGTGTTGTGGACGCTTTAAACGAAAATGAGTCTTATTCCTCATGTAATAGAAGCCTGTAAAGTTGTTATATGAGTTGCAAAGGAAAATGATCCTTATTTTACCTTATAATAGAAGCCAGGCGCTCTATATTTGCCTATAAGACAGTAGCATAGAGGAAGGCACGAGGTGGCTCCCTCTGGCAGCACTCTACGACAATAACTGAAAATAAACATGACTGTATTACAAAAGAGTTGATGGAGAGAGTTCTCTGTTTATTCGCATAATATTTTAGTCATAATTTTACACTGCCTCGGTGGCGTAGAGGGCGCATGATCGACTGCCAATCTAGAGGTCCTGGGTTCGATCCCCAGGTCAAGCAAGGTGATAAATATTGAATTTTTCCATTAGGAATTATCTCATTAACTGCCTGGAGTCTGGAACTGTGCCCTGTAGATGGCAATAGGCTCGCCCCCTATTACATGGGACCAATAACATACTGGCGAAATGTGGGTGTATGTACTATGGACTGAGTCTTGGGTACACCTCTGCCTACCCCTTCGGGAAAAAGGCGTGAATGTATGTTATGTTATGAGTCATTTAGGATTTTATAATAAACAGTGATTCTACTTACCCATAAGAGCGCTCTCCTCTTTCATCAGTGAGAACGAAAGAGTAACATTGTGTGGAGCCAGCGTCTGTCGTCCAAACTTTCCTCTCCTCTTTCTCATGAACTAACGTTTCAGGGAATACTAGGTTCTCTATATGTTGCGGTACTTGAACCTGCGAGTCAAAGTCAATGTCATAATTATTAAAATCAGAAGACTCATCTGGAAAAACAATTCTGAGTATAGATTTCCAGCGGCGTGGCGAGCATTACAGTGTCCGGTTTCGGTGTGTATCGGCCCTAAGTATATTCTGATTGGCTATATTATTAGTATGTTGTGGTATTATCCAAGGTAAGTCAAAGACAGAAGTCAAAATCACAACAAATGTATTTAAATACAATTAAACATCGTGATCAAGAGACTTGGTATAATAATAATAATAAGCTCAAAGGGGCCTCTGCACGTTGGACTTAAAAAAACAATGGTCTCCGTGCACGCCTATCAAAAGACGGGGTATATACCGTGTTTTCGAGCGACATAATAATAATTATATGGGACAACTTCCACACACGGTCATCTAGTCCCAAACTAGGCTAGTAGTCTGTACTATGGTAACCAGAGGACTGATATACATACTTATATAAGCTTATAACACCCAAACACAGATCAAACAGACATGTTAATGCACACAAATGTTTGACCTGGCCGGGGATCGAACCCGCGCCCTGCGGCACAGAAAGCAGAGTTCCTACGATCTGACCCAACGAGGGTGTCAAGGTATATGGGGCATCATAATAATTCTTACGAAAACAAGGCGTGCCAGGTTCACTTTTTTTTTATGATAGTGAGTGACAAGACGAGCTAATCAGGTGCCCGATGGCAAGCACCATGATTGCCCATATCAGACACAGTGCCACCCAGTGTTTTAAAATTCTGCGCGGCACTGCACTGCGCCTGTCAACCTGAGATATAAGTTGTTGAAACTCGTCATAGCCAGTAATTTCGCTGGTAATATTGCCCTTCATACCGGAACACAGTAATGTTTGCACATTACTGCTTGGCGGATGAATAACTGGCAAAGGTGTGGTACTTCCCCAGGCGGGCCCCTGCAAAAGAGGCCTAACACTACATAACTCACTGTGCGTCACAGCTACACCAGACTCCCGTCACTCCATACAATCGGCAGCGCGCAAAAGCCTACTACTAGTACGTAGAAAACATAACGTGTGTACACGCGTGTGTCGCTTATTTACAGTAGTAATAGCAGGGGTGGGACACTCCGCTAAAGCTACAAGTAGCCGGGACGCCCGTCTTGACGGTACAATTTCTATGTGCTAGACAGAGAGAGCAGATAGAGGGATACGCGACAGAAAGAGAGGCAGCATGTATGTTAATATAACGATAATTAGTTAGGCGCTGTGTGACCTGAGTTGAACTATATAGCGTCGCAGCCAGTCAGTATTTATTTAAATGATTTTGTAGAATGACCCTTCTGTCCTTTTAGTATTCTGTGGTAATAGTATTCTTTGCCTACAGGATTGGCCTACCTGACTTGACATTTATTTTCAAATGCAGTGTGGCGGATCTTGTTTGAGGACCTCAGCTGTCTATAGAAGTTCAATAATAGGACGACAAAACTCAACGCTGGCAAATGCACTTAACGTGAGAACATAATGAAAAAAACTCACCTGACTGGGAAAAACACTTCGCACATAAGCCTCTCCCGTCATATGATTTAATCCAACAATTAAACACAAATTAAACAACCCCCCTTCCCTCGCCTCGAAGGGCAACTGAATATCGAAACACCCCGTTTTCTCGTCGATACTGTCATTACTGTCAATGTCACTTTGATAGATGACAGGTGAATCTGTCAAATCGACTTTTGACACTTCCATTTTTTCGCGGTGCAGGTTGTTTTGGGATGTTCGGAAGCTTTTCCAAGACCTAAAAGTAAACAGAGTACTTTTAATAGATTAAACACATAACACATTACATCTTGTAATCCCGAAAGGTATATCTTGCAAAGTATACTTAGTGTAGGGTTCTATACCTAGATACCAAAAACATGTTAGTAATCAAAATTTTTTTGGTAAAATTTTACTATTTTGGTATTTATTCTTTTACTTGTCATATAAGATCTTGCATATTGCCAAATTTCATGATGCTAGGCCAACGGGAAGTAACCTTAGAGGTCTTTAGTCCCTTGCTCAAAGTATGGAAATATGCAGTAAAATGGCCATAACTTTTGATTGTGACTTAGAAGTATGATTTTTTTTACTGCCATTTCAACACGATACCTTCACGCGGGCTCTCATAGGGTAAATTCAAAATCTAAACCTACATAAAATCTACTTTACTAAAGAAAGTTTATTATAAAATCAATCAGTACATAGATGACAAAGATACCTGGAAACTTCTGCATACCACCACGCGGCACCAACACAAACAAACGAATGTAACCAAACCAAATATTATAAAACTATCAGGTTCTTGTGTTGTGTTGTGTTCAGGACGTGCAGTGTCAGATTGAAAAATTGAATAAATAATTTGAGTTTAAGCTTGAGAGGCCTATGCCCAGCGGTGGACTTCCAACGGCGAAGAAGATTATGATGAAGCGTACACTCGGCTGGAAGCGACTATGTAAGAAAGTGATTTAGGGTTCTCACCTAAACGTGGAATAAGGGTTGTCAATATCCGATTTGTACGAGCAAATTGACGTTTGATGCCTATATCGAGTTTGTTTTATATTCTTCGGTTCAAGATATGCCAATCTTGATGAAACTCTGCGCACGTAGTTCTTCCTTTTCTCTGTTAAACTCCGCGTTAATTTCGCTGACTCTGAAATAAACAAAATATCCGTGTTGACAGTTGTCTGGTATTGGGAGATAGGTGGCGTTATTACAATATATATCGAATTTTAAAACACTGGGTGGCACTGTGTCTGATATGGGCAATCATGATCTTACCATCAGGCAACTGCTCGTCTTGTCACTCACTATAGATAGATAGATAGATAGATAATACTTTATTGTACACCACACTTAAAGAACCAATACAAAGGATACAGAGAAACTATACTTAAATGTACAAGCGGCGGTCTTATCGCTAATAAGCGATTTCTTCCAGACAACCGATGGATGGAGAGGATTCATTTGCAGCAAAAAGACTATCATAAAAAAATATATAACACATAACATACATACACGCCTTTTTCCTGTAGGGGTAGGCAGAGGTGTACCCAGGACTCAGTCCCATAGTAGATACACCCACATTTCGCCAGTATGTTATTGGTCCCATGTAATAGGAGGCGAGCCTATTGCCATCTACCGGGCACAGTTCCAGACTCCAGACAATTATTGAGATAATTCCTAATAGAAAAATCCAATATTTAACACTGCCTGACCTGGGGATCGAACCCGGGACCACTTGATTGGCAGACGAGCATGCCGCCCTCTATGCCACCGAGGCAGTCGGTCAAATATATATAATATATAGTCAAATGGATGTTAAATGACCGATTTGATACCGCTTTGTGCTTCGCTCACCCGACGTTTCGCTTACACTATACTTACGCTATGTGTACGTTCTGCTAACGCATTTCCAGTACCTACGCTAACACTGCGCTTACTGTATGCTAACATTTCGCTTACGATTTGCTAACACTACGCTTACGCTAAGCTAACGCTATTCTAACGCTTCGCTTGAGCTATGCTAACACTTCGCTTACGCCATGCCACCGCTTCTTTTACAATATGCTATCGCTTCGCTTAAACTACGCTGTCACTTCGCTTACGCTACGCCAACACTTTACTTACGTTTTGCTATGTTTCAAATTCTGTGATACACTTAAGCTATACTCAAAGTGTTCAGTTGAGAAGCTGCTAGGCTTGTTGTTTTCCATTATACAGGCGGAACACTGTCCTTACACAATGCTAGCACTTCGCTTACATTTTGCTGACGCTTGGCATATTCACTTACAGCGATAGACTTACTTACGCTACGCTTACCTTCGCTAGCGCTCTCAGAGTGTTCAGTTGGGAAGCTGCCAGGCTTATTGTCCTCCATTATACACGCAGCTGTCACCGTTTCGTATATCTCGTTCATTAGACGGTTTAACTGGAATCAAAAGAGAAGCTCTTTAATAAGCACAGAATACAATCCTAAAGTGCCTTATTGGCGTTAGAACAGTATCCCTTATCTCACCCACAACGGACCAAATAAGAGTCTAAGTGCCAAAAAGGACCACTTGACAGAACCCTTTACCCTCTCTACTCTCTACCCGTGGTAGCTGTAAGAGCCTGCGGAAAAATCAACCCGGCTGCCAAGCGTGGCGAGTATTGGCACCCGGCGGCAGCGGCCAGCGAAGCACCAAACTGATTTCTCCAAATCGGTTCTAGCGCTTTGCTAGCATAATATTGCGTTTAAAAAGAGTTTTCGAGTACACATTGTTTTACGAAATCAGTTGTAGGCAAACCAATTTCATATCACGAGTTTAGATACCTACATAACAGGAATGCTATATCAATTGAAAATATATCAAACGAATCATCAATTGTATAATTATATTTAATAAAATTAAAAGAAATATATGGTTATGTCAAAAATGTATATAACGCATCCGGTGACCCCACAGTTATTTTAAGTAATAAACAATGTGTATGTGATAAAAAGGTTTACTAATAAAACGCATCATATGTATTGTCATAATATACTTTGGCATAACAACATTATGCTAAATGTTGTTATGCCGAAGTATAATGATCACTACGCGTTATATTATTAGGGACAAATATTTTTCCATAATGTTTACTGTCACAAATACTATTAGCATAATAGTAATGAAGAATAAATTTATAAAGCATAAGATTATGAACGAATAATGATATTTGAACATGATCTGCTTTGTCATAAAAGCCCATAAATAATGGCTCGCATACATTTTTAAGTCCTAATTTACATTGGCATACAAACAAATTAGTCTTCGCGTTGTTTGGTAACGTTATATATATTACTAGTTACAAGTCGGTTCATATATTCACCTAACGTAACCTTACCCAAACTAATTCGGATTTCGCAATATATTATTATGCCACATTATTACTATACGAATTAATAGTATGCCTCAAAAAGTTATGGGACAATTATACCTAAACATGTTAGACCAATTACTACTTATGCTTAACTTTATATTATGCTGCAGTATTATTATGCTAATCTGAGTTAGGCGAAAACGTTATGCCAATCAATTTTATGCCTAAAAAAATTATGCCAATCGGAGGAATCTTCTGACTAATTATGGGAAATCGATTTTTGTTTGTCGGATTTCGGAATACTTTTTTTTGCAAGTTAGAGTTGACGAGTAGATGAATCCCCTTAGTATTACTTATATATCTTTTTGGATATATACTAACTATAGTAACTAAAAGGTTTGAAAACAATTTTTTTTTATGATAATGAATGACAAGACGAGCAAATCAGGTGCCTGATGGTAAGCATCATGATTGTCCATATCGGACACTGTGCCACCCAGTATTATAAAATTCAAAATTCCACGTGGCACTGCACTGCGCCTGTCACCCTGAGATATTAGTTGTTGAATCTCATCATGCCCAGTAATTTCGCTGGTAACATTGCCCTTTAGACCGGAACACAGTAATGTTTGCACATTACTGCTTGGCGGATGAATAACTGGCAAAGGTGTGGTACTTCCCCAGGCGCCCCCCTGCTAAAGAGGCCTACCACTACACAAATATACTTCATAACATGTAAATAAATAAGTAGGATTCTGGAAAATCCCCAGACCTACGAAGCCTACATTTATTTAAAAGCAAAGCAAATACCTGATGAAATAAACATGGCGGACGGCGTTCAATAACACTGCACAATCCAAAAAAAGTTAAAAAACTATTTTACTTATTAATTATTATTATTAAAATTATTAAAAAAGAACATAAATTTTCATTTGATAACTTTATAAAATTTTCAATCAAAAATGGACGGTTTTCACTAACACTGCATAATGCAAAAATATCACAATGAATTCCGGTAGGTATTTTATTTTATTTACTATGATTTTTATTTATTTAATTTCACATAAATAATTTCACACGTTTTTATGTTAATTACGAGTTAAACTTATAGTTTGATTATCGATAAAAAAAATTTTAATTACATTTTTAAACTTTTTCACTGTCTGTGTCCTCAAATGCAACGGAATTTGCAATATATTATATGTCAAAGAAACTGTATCGTTGAAAATTATTGCCATTTACACAAAAAAATACGAGACTTTTTCTTTTTAATACGTAACTTTGATAATTTTTAATAAAATACTGCCACACTATTCAAGCGTGCTCATTATATGAACTTGTTAAACAAAGTTTAATGATAATAATTGTTATTGATAGTCAGAGACGACCGCCAATCGTGACTATGTTATACATAATTACGCAATTCATAGGTTTGACAATAATTCGATTTCAATTCCCAATAGAGGGTATCGGAGGTTATCGCAAATTATTGTTTAATTTATACATTAAGATAATATTTTAACCGCTTATATCGTGATGTTTTTTTGGTTAGGATTTTGAGAATGTAGGGATACAGCGGTGACGGGGCGAGGAGTCAGAATGTGCAATGTTGCAAATTAGAGTTAACGCTACTTAAAGAAGCATCCCGGGCTCGGTACCATGAGTCCGTATCGTCAACCCACCCACCAGTGTACATATTCCATCGTTTTATTTCACTAGTATTACACGCAGGAACTTGTTGTAATATAATGTAAAGTGGACTCCTTTTCCACACTTAGACTCTATATCTGGTCCGTTGTACGTGAAGTCCTGGCTAATCTAGCCTGCCTAACTCCGGCCAGAAGCTCAGAAGCTTCCTGGGAACTTCGCAGGCTTCGCGGAGTGACCTCACTGTTCCGAGGATTTGTTCACGTTGAAGGGTTACTGCCTCGCATTCCAGGACTACGTGGGCAACCGTTTCTTCCGCCACGAAACAGCCTCTGCATAGAGGACTGTCTGTGGCGTTTATAGTGAAAAAGTGTTTGTTTAAGGGACAGTGACCTGTTATAGTCCCTATCATTATTTTAAGTTCTTTCGGTTTGGACTTAACAGACGCTTTGTAAGTCGCATTAAAGCTGATTTTGATTGTCTGCAGTCTATTGTTTGTACCCATCTTTGATTATGGAGCTCAGCGGATCTCTGGTGGATCCACGTACGAAACTATGAGAAGGGTATGAGAAGGAGTGGGTACGGGCCGGTCACTGTCATCCCAGATCCTCTCCTCACCAGTTCATCCGCGGCATCATTACCAAGTGATCCGCTGTGTCCTTTTATCCACTGGAGAATAATTCGATTAGTCGAAGATATTTCTTCCAGGGCCAGCAGGAATTGTTATATGCAGGACAATAGCATGCGGTCTATTAGGAACACCTCGTGGAACCTATGGCGTAGTGGGCGTAGGCTCGACTGCCAATCATGAGGTCCCGGGTTGGATCACAAGTTCAGACAAAGTGTTATTGGAATTTTCCATTAGTAGTAATCTTATGTTTGCCCTTTCTATTCTACCCATGGTTGCCGTAAGAGCCGGCTAAGGGTTAACAGATCCAGAGGACGGGCAGCAGCGTCCAGCAAGAAAACTATCGTACTGCGCTCAACAACCCACCTGCCAAGCGTGTCGAGTATTGGGAAAACCCCCCTTTATGGATGAGGTCTATGTTCAGTAGTGGATTACCAACGGCTGAGATGATGATGATGATGATATAGGATAGACAGTGTAAGGTTTTCTGGGCCGTGTTCCTTGGATACTAAGCCCATTGTCTTAAGTAGCATGTTAACACTTGATAAACACTTTTATACCCATAGTTATAAATTAGTGTTTATTATAGTTTGTTTTATCTTCGTTCGTAACAACGAATACAAATTTATTTACTTTTCCAATTTTTTTTTTAAGGAATTGGTAAGCAAAATTGTGTCTCGTTGCGTGGTTTTATTCCGCATGATGACATCACAATTGCAAAACATAAACAAATGAGGCTAGGTCGGTACAGTATTATAAAAACGTGACGTGATATCTACTAGGGATGTTCACTTTATATCGATACTAAAAATATCGATATCGTAATTTCGAATTTGAGTCATCGATATCGGTAAAAAATTACAATTACGTCTTATTCCCCAAGTGGTAGGCAGAGGTGTACCCAGGACTCAGTCCCATAGTGGGTACACCCACACATCGCTTATTATGTTCTTAATCTCCGTTTTAATAATGGGCGAGGCTATTGCCATCTATGGGGCAAAGTTGCAGACTCCAGGCTGTCACATGAGACCAATAACTAACTGGCGAAATGTGGGTGTATCTACTATGGGACTGAGTCCTGGGTACACCTCTGCCTACGCCTTCGGGAAAAAGGCATGATTGAATGCTATGTTTCTGCAAGGCGCGTCAAGTAAATCGATATGAATGAATGAATTAATGAAAAGCTTTATTTGCATGAATACAGGTAAATATAGAAGTTATAACAAATAATAGATAGATCGCTGTACTCGACCAAATTGTCGTGCAAATGTTTAACTGAATTACATTAGTAGTATCTATCCACAGATAGTAGTAGATATCCACAGTATCGATAATAGATACAACAATATGGCACATACCTATTATAATATTATAATAATTACAGTTAGATAACGCTCAATGATCAGACAAACCGACGCCTCGATTTCATGTTAACATTATTATTAAGCATTAATATGATTATGTACCAAAAACCAACATTCGTCAACTCACTTGGTAATTAGGACTTTATGATTGACATCGGGTCTTGGGTCAATAGTCTTATTAAGTAAACTACAAATCTGGATGTCGACATAACAAGGCCGGCTCGCGAGGCCTGCCTCGTTCGAAAAATTTACCAAATCGATGTTTTGTATTCCCCTGTTTCCTCCGAATATTATCAACCCATTCTATAAATTTATATTCTGATACTTTTTTATTGAAGTAAACCATGTCCCTGTCATTTTAGTTTCTCTTATAAACTCTCGGTATTTTCATTGTGAACTTCCCTCAAAATCAAAATCCCCTCCCCTCAAAATCCCATGATAATATGAGCCACCATGACAGTGTTTATTTCTCAATAGCACCTATGGAGTTTGATGAAAAAAGGTTGGTCAAAATAGTACTCAATTCAAAATTAACAGATAATAAAAACCTTTTGGTTGAAGTGAAGTATGCTAGAATGGCGGAACATTTTCGAATAGAAAAAAAAAAATACATTCACGCCTTTAAAAATCGCTACATGAAAAAAAACTAATAATTAAATTTGCGATCATGAAAGAACGCGATGTGAAAATTCGCTACTATGAAAAAATGCTTTTGTGAAACTTGACGCACAAATCTTGATAATATCGTTAAATATTTAATTATGAGATTTTTCAGTTACTAATTTTGTGATATATTACCGGTTAAAAACTATTATTTAATTTAATTATAAATATTCATATCCGTCACAAGTCTGTTCATTCGTGGCCGAAGGCTCATCAAAAGACGACAGAAGCCCTTACCATTGGACTGTGTCAAATAACGAAGAGGTCGACCGCTGAGTTATCTTGCGTGTTTTCTAATAAGCATGTGAAATAACTATAAAATTCAGCCATCGTGACTCATAGTTTCCACCCTGTGTGCCTGGTAAATGGTACCGCCATGACATGACATCAGCGACTTTATAGCCTTGAAAGGTCAAGGGATACTCCCATGCTTTTAGGGGTATTGGATTCAAATAGGGCTTTTCGCCTTTAACCTTTTGAATGCCATAATATTAATCTTTAGATTCATTATGATTCGATAGAGAGCGCCACCATATGCGTCATTTAATCTATAAAGACTTACTTGGTACGGTCGTACGGTCGTTTGCACATCAATTTGATCGTGCGGCGTGAACACCGTACCGAACGATACGGTGGTACGGACGGGGATTCCTCCGTTTGGAATAATTTTTTTATGGCATAACGTTTTCGCATAAATTTTATTAGCATGATAATACTGTAGCATAATAGAAAGTTTCGGATAAGTAGTAATTAAATAATCATGTGCCATAAAAATATATTGAGAAATCCGAATCGGTTGGTTAGGTTAGGTTAAGTGAGTAAAAAAAAGGTGAGTAAATTAGGACTTATTAAGGGTTTATGCGAGCCAATATTTATGGGCTTTTATGACAAAGAGATTATGTGTAAATATCATTATGCGTTTATAATCTTATACTTTAATAAATTATGCTTCATTACTATGCTAATAGTATTTATGACAACAATCATTATGACAAACTATATGTGCCTTACTAATGTAATGCGTAGTGATCATTATGCTGTATGTTGTTATGTCAAAGTATATTATGACAATAAATATTATGCGTTTCATTAGTATTTTGCTGCTTTCGGTTTATTAATTTACAATTCATATTTTAAAATTGACATTTATCTAGTTATACAATTTATATTAATTTAATTCTTTTTTTTTTTTTTTGCTTTAATTTTGGAATATGACATGTTTTTAATGTTCTTATGATGATTAATGTTACTTATCGATTTTATTATCTGAAATAAATGAATTAATAATAATAATAATTAGTAAACCGTACGGACGAACCATGTTCGATCGTCTATTCGTAGTTTTATATTTTCCATAAATCTACCAAAATATTCACATAATCAACGGTAGCCGCGTTACAAATTAACACCAACCCCACACTGTGGAGTCACCACGTGGTGGATGCATCATCACTGTATCTCAAATCACAAATCTTAACTGCCTACGTTCTTTTATCTGTGCGAGGGCGCAACAGTCTATGTGCTAGCACGTTGTGACAGCTACTAGTTATTGCCGAACGATAGTTACATTTTTAGCCGCATGCGTTGTTATCGTAGACAGTTGAAACATAGAAGCTTATCTCTAATTAACTGAGTTGTATGATGTCATTGTTCTTTGTGCGTTGTTGCGTAAGGTTTTGATAATTATTGGTCTTTTTAGGGCACTTGGCATCTAGACATAATAACACTTCTTTCTCTATATAGTATTTTTTGTATATTAACAAGATACAGGACCTCTTAGCAGTTTGACACAATCCTATGGAAAATTTACTAAATCGATGTTTTGTATTCCCCTGTTTCCTCCGAATACAGTAAACCTATTTGATATATTTATATTCTGATTTTGCCGACTGCCTCGGTGGCGTAGAGGGCGTATGCTCGACTGCCAATCAAGAGGTCCTGGGTTCGATCCCCAGGTCAGGCAGTGTTAAATATTGGATTTTTCCATTAGGAATGATCTCAATAACTGCCTGGAGTCTGGAACTGTGCCCGGTAGATGGCAATAGGCTCGCCCCCTATTACATGGGACCAATAACATACTGGCGAAATGTGGGTGTATCTACTACGGGACTGAGTCCTGGGTACACCTCTGCCTACCCCTTTGGGAAAAGGCGTGAATGTATGTTATGTTATAATTATAAAGTGGCTTTAATCTAGTTATACTACAAAAGATACGTTTTAAACGTCGGTGGCGTAAGGGGTTTCAGTTGGACTCTACCAATCATGAGGTTTCGGGTTCGATCCCCAGGTCAGGCAAAGTGTTAAATATTGGATTTTTCAATTAAGAATTATCGCAATAACTGCCTGGAGTCTGGAATTGTGCCTGGCCGATTGCAATAGGTTCGTCCCCTAATACACGGGACCAATAAAATACAGGCGAAATGTGGGTGTACCTACCCCTTCGGGAAAAAGGCGTGATTGTATGTTATGTTATGCAAAACTGAAAATAGATATTAAATGGTCTTTCCTTAGGAATTCCATAATTCTGATATATCCCTATTTGCCGTTTTAAAACGTATATTTTGTTGTATATCTGTATAAACGCCACTTTATAATTAGTTTTTACTTAAAATAATAATAATATGGGACAACTTCCTCACACGGTCATCTGGTCCCAAACTAGGCTAGAAGCCTGTACTATGGTAACCAGATGACTGATATAGGTATATATGCTTATATAAGCTTATAACACACAGGGAAAGATCAAAAAGACTTGTTCATGCACATAAATGTTTGACCTGGCCGGGGATCGAACCCGGGACCTGCGGCACAGAAAGCAGAGTTACTACCATCTGAGCCACCAAAATAAAACACTAATGAATTAATTATATCTATTCTATCATCGAAATTGGTTCCTCAAAGTTTGTATGGAAAAGATGTGAGATACAATGATTTATTGTTCTGTGATACATGATACATAATATCATAGGTGTTTTAAGATGCAGCATTTCCCCATATATGTCCCACCTTGCCGGTATACAGGGATAATTTAAAACATACAAGAGAATTAAAAAAAAAAAACAAAATAAATAAAAAATGAGTTATATATGTCAGAGTATTAAATGATGGGCCGACCTCAAGCGGTGGCTTTATAGGTAGAATAGCATACCTCTCTTTCCACACGTGGTTGTCGTGGCGGGTTATCAGCTGCAGTAATATGCAAACATTATACTGTGTTCCGGTCTGAAGGGCAATATTACCAGCGAAATTACTGGGACAGGCGCCGTACAGTGACACAATTTAGAATTTTAAAACACTGGGTCGTCTGATATGGGCAATCATGATGCTTACCATCAGGCATCTGATTTGATCGTCTTATCACTCACTATCATAAAAGAAATCAGACCTAGAGGACGGGTAGCAGCATGCTCTGCGTATTACCATCAAACTGTGTTCGCCAACCCGCCTGCCAAGCGTGGCGAATATTGGCAAAACCTCCACCAGTGGCCTTCCCACCGCTTAGATGATGATAATTCGTAATATTTGCAATAACAATCTAATTATAACATTAAATGCGAATATAACCTTCATTATTACGAGTTATTTTTCCTGTTTTTGATAACAGGCAAAATATTATTATTACTAATTATTTAATAAATTTCTAATCACACTGCAATGTACAAATGTTACGTTTGTAACAGTTGAACAACGCTAACATAACATAACATACATTCACGCCTTTTTCCCGAAGGGGTAGGCAGAGGTGTACCCAGGACTCAGTCCCATAGTAGATACACCCACATTTCGCCAGTATGTTATTGGTCCCATGTAATAGGGGGCGAGCCTATTGCCATCTACCGGGCACAGTTCCAGACTCCAGGCAGTTATTGAGATAATTCCTAATGGAAAAATCCAATATTTATCACATTGCCTGACCTGGGGATCGAACCCGGAACCTCTTGATTGGCAGTCGAGCATCGGTCGAGCTCGGTGGCGAGCCTACTACGCCACCGAGGCAGTCTCGCTACTCGCTAGTGAACAACGCTAGCGAGGTCTAATTCGACTCCAGCGCCATCTAGAGCGGTTTTGGTTTGGTGGACATGGATGGATGGATGATTGAACTCTTTATTGCTACACCACAAACAAGAATAAACCTTAAAATGTATAACGAAATGTGTAAATTTAGGATGGATGTTTGTTACTACACCTACTGGACCTTGGCGTACTTTTCATGAACAAGTTGACGTTGTTCTTAGGAAAGGTCAAGTCAAAAGTACCTACAACCGACGAGCATGTATGAAAAATGTCATGAAAGTGAACGAAGCGATAGTTGTATGTCAGGATCGTAGCAAGTGGAGGGAAATAGTCTCTGCCTCCCCCACCGGGAACAAGGCGTGACTGTATGTATGTATGTTTGTTACTCTTTCACGCAAAACTACTGGACCGATTGGGCTGAAATTCGGTATGTAGATAGTTAAGACCCTGGATTAACACATAGGGTACTTATTATCCCGATATTCCCACGGGAACGAAGACTACGCGGGTGAAACCGAAGGGCACAGCTGATATTTTAAGACGGGACATAACAAAATTCAGTAATTCTGGCGCACTGTCCGGTGAACATTATTAGTTTTATTACTGTGCGTACGCTGGTACGGTCGCTTGTACATAAAAGCTTGTATGGCGTGAACACCGCACCGTACCAAACGGTACGGGTCGCAGATTAAGTAGCACAGTTGTACGGCCGTACCATATTCGATCGTCTGTTCGGAGTAAATGGCAATAGGCTCGCCCCCTATTACATGGGACCAATAACATACTGGCGAAATGTGGGTGTAGTATCTACTATGAGACTGAGTCCTGGGTACACCTCTGCCTACCCCTTCGGGAAAAAGGCGTGAATATATGTTATGTTATGTTCGGAGTTTGTAGTTTTTGTAGTGGTAGGCCTCTCTTGCAGGATTCCGCCTGGGAAAGGTGTGGTACACACCTTTGTCAGTCATTCATCCGCCAAGCAGTAATGTGCAAACATTAATGTGTTCCGCTCTGAAGGGCAATGTTACCAGCGAAATTACTGGGCATAATGAGATTCAACAACTCATATCTCAGGGTGACAGGCGCAGTGCAGTGCCGCGCTGAATTTTGAATATTAAAACACTGGGTGGCACTGTGTCTGATATAGGCAATCATGATGCTTACCATCAGGCACCTGATTTGCTCGTCTTGACACTCACTATCATTAAAAAAAAAGTATTTGATAAACCTTCTATCATCTAGATTCCAGATGAACCACAAATCACGTTCAATCCAAAAGTGTGAGAACAATTTCTAAACACTTTAACTTCACTTTTGCAAATACAAAAATAACACGCCTAAAAGACCTTTTTCACTTGCCACTAAAAACAGTATAACCGCCCTTATAGAACTCATTTACAGCCAAATAGTGTTTTGGCATTATTTCGGTGGTAAAACGGCGGCGAATCATTTCGGTTCGACCGCGTGAGCTGAACTAAAGTAAGCACTGAAAGCTATTGTTTGAGTTAGGCAACGTTATTGGTTTACATGACGCTATGTTAAAATTGTCTTTTAATTTTTTTTGACTAAGTTTTTCTGTAATTCGGTCTTGGCATGCTTGTAGGATTTTAGCTTTATATTATACTTATTGTAAAATATTATTTAATTGTACAATTGTTATTGATATTATATGTAAATACTAAAATACCCATTTTATTGGTGAGTCAGTTTTAATGTTAAACATATCGACGGTGTTACTAATTATTTATTATAACTATAATTTATTATTTTTCTTATTGACAATAATTTTGTAATTTATTTTATTTATTTATTTAAATTTTAAAACAGACAGTGTCCATATTATATTAGTAACAAAAAAAATCTTAAAATCTATGTTAGTAAATAAAATTAAAATTAAAATAGAGCCAATATTATTATTATTTGGCACTGGACCAGCACGCTCCATGCATAGTAGCCCAGTGCCACATAAAGGGGTCGTCAGTACGTGCCCCAAACACACTCAGAATTCTGTTGTTGCTGGTCCGCAGCCGCGACATCATGGAGGACGCTCTTTTGCGCAGTATTGCATGAAACCCATCCACATGCGCCTCCGCGAACATGCCTGATGCGCTGCAGTAGCGACCCAGCCCCAACAGAACCCTGAATGCATTGTTGTACTGTACACGCAGAGCATTGACGGCCCTATACTATAGGTATACTATGTGTTATATATGTATAGGTGATGCATTTCGCATCTTCGCACGGACAAGTCTAATGTTACCATTACAATTCATATCGCAAGTGTAAGCCGCTCGCAATTACGAAATATGGAAGTTTTATACCAAACTTTGAGCGCCTTCAAAATTTCTGCATTCGGTTCATATTTGGCCTACGCAAATATGACCATGTCTCTCCTTTTCGTGCTCAGCTCAAGTGGCTCCCCATTCGCTTTCGGCGGAACGCACGAATTCTATATCTTCTTTACAATATACTATTTAATCCTTCATCTCCGAGCTATCTCAAACAACGGTTTGAATTTCTTCATGCAGGTCATGGTCGCTCTTTAAGGTCTTCTGAAACTTTGCTGCTGAGAATACCTTTTTGGACCCCTTAGCATGTGAATTTTCAAAAATCCTTTCTCAGCACACGTCCAGACGGCGAAAAAAACCTACATTCCAAGTTTGAAGTCTCTAGGATCAGTGGTTTGGGCCATGCGTTGCATGTCAGTAAGTGAGTCATTTAGGCTTTTATTATATAGTGATTTTACTAATTTGCCGTCATGTAAACCATCCGCGACCGTCCGCCATTTCTTTCCGTTAGATGTTGAGTCATGAGATAATGGTGTTTACTGTACCATACCATACTATATTGCTCTATATGTCTAATATCTATTCAGCATAGACGTACAGAGGCCGTCCCATAATACAGAGTAATTGGTGCTCTGTTGACATCCAAACGATTTTTCCACTCTTCTTATCACTAGGGGATAAAGTTTTCATTTAAACTCAGAGAAAATTTATTTAAATAAGTCTTAATAACACATTTTTAAACGTCAATCAATAATATCAAACTAGTGAAGAATCTACCGCGCGTTCGGAAATATACCTCTACAAGAAGAACGCACAAGAAACTTGTAAGGTTTAATTTTTTCAACTGCGAGTTTTACAATATTTGGTTTGGTTACATTTCTTGCCTTGTAAGGTGCCGGGTGGTGGCTATGCAGAAGTTTCCAGGCATCTTTGTCCTCTATGTACTGGTTAATATTATAATAAGCCTTTCCTAACAAATTCGATTTTATACAGGTTTTGATTTTACCCTCTGAGAGCCCAGTTTTCTCTCTTGGGATTTTATTATAGAAACGAACGCAGTTCCCTAAGGAAGACTTTTTATTTGTTTTGGATTATCTAAAGCTGGGTACAGCTAATCTTTATTTATTCCTAGTATTATCCTAGTAGATGGTAGGCCTCTTTAGCAGGGGCCCGCCTGGGGAAGTACCACACCTTTGCCAGTTATTCATCCGCCAAGCAGTAATGAGCAAACATTACTGTGTTCCGGTATAAAGGGCAATGTTACCAGCGAAATTACTGGGCATGATGAGATTCAACAACTCATATCTCAGGGTGACAGGCGCAGTGTAGTGCCGCGCAGAATTTTGAATATTAAAACACTGGGTGCCACTGTGTCTGATATGGGCAATCATGATGCTTAACATTAGGCACCTGATTTGCTCGTCTTGTCACTCACTATCAAAAAAAAAAAATTACTATAAAAAAATTACTATTGTATAATCTCTATTTAATTTGAATTTACCTAAATTTTTACGTACATTCATTATGTTCTCATATTATATATGTATAAGGATGTAAAGGTCACTATGTTTATATCTTTAAAGAATTCTCTTAAAGATTCGCGTGGACGCATCTCATAGATGGCACGAATAGCACGTTTTTTGCACTATAAAGATAGTCTCTATATTTGCAGCTGATCCCCATAATAAAAACCCATATGAAATTAGACTGGAAGTATGCAAATAGACTAATCTCGCCGTAGCTACATCGGTTAATTGCCTGATTTTAAAAACCGAGTAAGCTGCTTAACTTTTTTGTATTTGTGTGTTTTTTGTAGTGGTAGGCCTCTTTTACAGGGGGCCGCCTGGGGAAGTACGACACTTTTGCCAGGTATTCATCCGCCAAGCAGTAAAGAAAGAAAGAAAGAATTATTTATTGCCAAAAAGATTAAGTACATATACATAATTTCAAAACACAGAGAGAATTAACATAACAGTTTTATATAAATTTGCAGTGCGACTCAAACTAAGCTTTATCTAGGCTTGTATCTTGAGCCTCCGGAGCGATCAACAAATTCAGGTTTAAAAATGTACCTTGCGTTGTGGAGAAGAAGTTAACATGGCAATATTAGGAAAATGCACATTAAATTAAAAGAGCGACAATGAATAATTATAAAATTAAATTGAGAATATTAGCATGCAATTGAAATCTACATAGGAGCTATCGGCCCTTCTGACCGAAATACAGTAATGTTCAAACATTACTGTATTTCGGTCAGAAGGGCAATGTTACCAGCGAAATTACTGGGCATGAAGAGTTTCAACAACTATTCTCAGGGTGACAGGCGCAGTGCAGTGCCGCGCACAATTTTGAATTTTAAAACACTGAGTGTCACTGTGTCTGATATGGGCAATCATGATGCTTGCCATCAGGCACCTGATTTGCTCGCCTTGTCATTCACTATCATAAAATAAAGGCCATGACGATAGGTAACTGTTATAGAACCGTGACGCCGGGTTTCCGCAATTGTCATAGGTTTTTTGTAATAACCAATTATTCTGCCACATTTGCATATTAATTTCGTCTCTGTAAGTGCAGACTTCACTTTGCATAGAAAATAAAGCAAATAATCAATTAGTAATATTCATAACATAACATACATTCACGCCTTTTTCCCGAAGAGGTAGGCATAGGTGTACCCAGGACTCAGTCCCATAGTAGATACACCCACATTTCACCAGTATGTTATTGGTCCCATGTAATAGGGGGCGAGCCTATTGCCATCTACCTATCTATATGTACCTAATCTATCTCTATCTATCTATATCTAATTAGTAATAATCAATTAACATAATAATCGTAACTTGTCCTTTCGCAAGGATTTTTTTATATTTTATCGGTCAAGGTGGTTTCTTTTCTTACGTTATAGCCTCGAACGATATTCCATTTGCCAGTTACTAGAACAAACTTTGGTTGCATGTGAGCATATAATATTACATTTTTGTGGTTCCGTACATCAAAAGGAAAAGGATCACTTTGTTGTCCGTCTGTCTGTCCGTCGGTCAAGACACTTTTAAAGGGGAATTCGTGGAGGTATCAAATTGAAATTAATATCAACTACTCAGATCCCTTGTGGCTGTAAAAATACTTCTAAGATAATTCAATCAAAAATTATGGCCATTTTACTGCATATTTCTATAATTTCCGCAAGGAACTATATGATTTGAAGCGTTTTTGTTCATGTATCTAGGTATGGAACCCTACACTGTGCATTGTGTTAAATATTGGATTTTTCCATTAGGAATTATCTCAATAGCTGCCTGGAGTCTGGAACTGTGCCCGGTATATGGCAATAGGCTCGCCCCCTATTACATGGGACCAATAACATACTGGCGAAATGTGGGTGTATCTACTATGGGAGTGAGTCCTGGGTACACCTCTGCCTACCCCTTCGGGAAAAAGGCGTGAATGTATGTTATGTTACTATGCATACATACATGCCTTAACAATTTACTATAGCTTATAACATATTATCGATTCCGCGCGCAATATTATCTAGCGCGCGTTCTTATTCTAAGCTTAATAAATGTAAAGCGACATCTATGAACTAGTTCAGGAACTATGTAATAGATGCGAGCGAGTGTCATTAGTGCAGTTATGGGCATTCACAATAGATGGCGTTATTTTTTTTTGAGTTTAGTTTATGAATGAGCTATGAGCTAGCTTTTCCCCGCGGTTTCACCCGCGTAGTCATCGATCCTGTCGGACTATCGGGATAAGACGTACTTTATGTGTTATTTCAGGGTCAAAGCGACTTTTAAATAAGAAATTCTTTGAGAAAGTTTGGTTATGACTCAATTACGTACTTAAATCTAACCCTTGCTTTAGTAAATTTACTTATTTATTTATTTATTAATTTCCTTAATAGTGTAAACACATTCTTATATTTTTAGGTAATATTTGTCTTGTTGTCTCGTAGATTTCTTTTTTTTATATTCTTATACTATAAGTGAAAACTTGTAATTGGCCTTCTGTACCTGTATCTCTTCCTATTTGTATACTAGCTGTAAGTTTTACTAAAATTAATAAAATAAAATAAAGCCACCTACTTCGCTTGCAAAAGATGGAATTGCGAAAACCGAATGGTGAATGGTAAAGTCGGTAGGGGTCGACCGCGGGCGTACTTTTCATGAAAAAATTGACGTTGTTCTTAGACGAGCATGCATGAAGAATGTGATGAAAGTGGAAGAAGCGAAAGTTGTATGTCAGGATCGTAGCAAGTGGAAAGAAATAGTCTCTGCCTACCCCAACGGGAGTAAGGCGTGACTGTATGTGTGTGCACTTTTCCTGACTTCGGGATCGACCCCGTGACCTCATGATCGACAGCCGAGTGCGTCCACTACGCCACCGATACAGTACCGTTTTCTAACATGTTTATTTATTTATTTATAATTCAGCTCAACGCTAGGAGTAACTTAATGCTAGTGTAGCATTTTCTACCAGTTATCCTAAAACTAGAGAAAATGTTACAGAAATTGGGTGAAGTGCAAATATGCAAATATAAAAGTATAACAACATACATTCACGCCTTTTTCCCGAAGGGGTAGGCAGAGGTGTACCCAGGACTCAGTCCCATAGTAGATACACCCACATTTCGCCGGTATGTTATTGGTCCCATGTAATAGGGGGCGAGCCTATTGCCATCTACCGGGCACAGTTCCAGACTCCAGGCAGTTATAGAGATAATTCTTAATGGAATAATCCAATATTTAACACTGCCTAACCTGGGGATCGAGCCCGGGACCTCTTGATTGGCAGTTGAGCATGCGCCCTCTACGCCACCGAGGCAGTCAACATATAAGTATATAGTATTAAAACACTTACATTTTCTCTATCCACGTCCAACTGAGGATTCTTCTTGGGTAGACTGAAACCAACAGATTCTCTCGGCTTGTACCGCTTCACTTCCGTCGCATACTTCTCAGGAGACCTCTTCTTGAAGTTACCTTGGATTTAAGAATAAAGATTTTTATTATAATGTAATACATGTTGCGGGGTGCCGTATATATAGAATACGTGGGTAACACTAAATGTTTTTTTAATAGGCCTGTAAATAAGTAGGCCGGTCTTGTGGCCGCCTGGGGAAATACCACACCTTCGCCAGTTATTCATCCGCCAAGCAGTAATGTGCAAACATTACTGTGTTCCGGTCTGAAGAGAAATGTTACCAGCCAAATTTCTGAGCACAACTAATATCTCAGGGTGACAGGCGCAATGCAGTGGCACGCAGAATTTAGAATTTTAAAACACTGTGTCTGATATGGGCAATCATACTAACCATCAGGCACCTGATTTGCTCGTCTTCTCAATTACTATCATAAAAAAAAATATAATATGAGTTTAAGAGCGTAGGCGGCCTTTTACTAACTCGACACAATCTTATATGAAAAATGTATCAAATCGAGATTTTGTATTCCCCTGTTTCCTCCGAATAATATTATATCAATTTATGGAATGGGTGAATACCTATTCTATAAACGTAATTACACGTAGTATATTTTATATTATATGAGACTGCCTCGGTGGCGTAGAGGGCGCATGCTCGACTGCCAGTCAAGAGGGCCCGGGTTCGATCCCCAGGTCAGGCAAAGCGTTAAATATTGGGTTTTCCATTAGGAATTATTTCAATAACTGCCTGGAGTCTGGAACTGTGCCCGGTAGATGGCAATAGGCTCGCCTCCTATTACATGGGACCAATAACATACTGGCGAAATGTGGGTGTATCTACTATGAGACTGAGTCCTGGGTACACCTCTGCCTACCCCTTCGGGAAAAAGGCGTTTATGTATGTTTATGATATTTTATATCTTCTAAAATGTGGGTACGTGTGAGCGAATACGAATTAGCTTAGCACCCCGCCTTAATAAACTGAACAAATTTTTAAACAAAATGTACAATGCCATCTATCGATAACACCTATAACTGCAATAATGTCACTACTGCACGCTTCTATTACGTAGTTCCAAAACTAGTTCATAGATGTCGCTACACTTTTATTAAGCTTATAACGCGCGCTAGACGATTTCGCGCGAGGCTTAAATCGAAATATCAGCAGTCATGGACTTCCTACGGCTGAGATGATGATAAAGTCAAATGATGATGATGATGATGATTGTAAAAGTGCATAAAATGAAGTACTGTGACACCGAATCCTCTTCCTGCCCACAAGGGCAGGAAGAGGATTCGGTCCCGCACTTAGTGGGGTCGGCACAGCACTGCAGAGGACGAGCAGCAGCGTCTTCTGCGTGACACTTTTACAAACATAAACTGCAACTCAAACTCAAAAGATTTATTCAAATAGGTCATAATCTGACACTTTTGCACGTCAATGAAGATAAACAGTACTGAGTCTACCGTGCGTTCGGAAAGATACCTCTACAAGAAGAACGCACAAGTAACTTGTAGGGCTTAATTTTTTCAACAGATAGTTTCACAATATTTGGTTTGATTACATTCGTTTTCTTTGAAGGTGCCCCGAGGCGGCTATGCAGAAGTTTCATGCATACAGTCAAGAAGGACTAGGCAGAGGTGTACCCAGGACTCTCATAGTCCCATAGTAGGCACACCCACAATTCGCCAGTAAGTGATTGGTCTCATGTAATAGAGGACGAGGGAATTGCCATCAACCGGGTACAGTTCCAGACTCCAGGCAGTATTTGAGATAATTCCTAAATCCACTTTGGCAGGCGACTACTTTTTGTTGACTAGTTTGGTTTTTGTAGTGGTAGGCCTCTTTACCAGGGGGCCGTCTGGGGAAGTACCACACCTTTGCCAGTTATTCATCCGCCAAGCAGTAATGGGCAAACATTACTGTGTTCCGGTCAGAGGGCAATGTTTCCAGCGAAATTACTGGGCATGGCGAGTTTTAACAACTAATAACTCAGGGTGACAGGCGCAGTACAGTGCCGCGCAGAATTTTTAATTTTAAAACACTGAGTGGCACTGTGTCTGATATGGGCAATCATGCTTACCTTCAGGCACCTGATTTGCTCGTCTTGTCATTCACTATCATAATAAAAGACTACGCGACCGGGGCAGTCAACTTTTACAAAAATTAATAATAAATATTGAGTTGCAGGTATACCTTCAAATAGATTCTCCGTGGATTTAGCCATGACCTTGACTTCGTTGAGATTCGTCCCTACTTCACTAGCTTTCAACTGACTTTTGGAATTGTTCTCGAAATTCTCTCGCAGTTTCTGAAAGTCTGACTTCGGTTGCGTTTCTAATTTTCGTGCGGCTGTTTCTAATTTTCGTGTGGCTGTATCTAATGTTTCTAATTTTGGTGGCGATTCTAATTTTTGTTTTTCGGAAAGGTCATCGCACGGCTCGTCGTAGAAAGGCGTGTCCTGTAAAAAATACAAAAAATTGGTTATTTATTGTCTGCAAGAAAATCATATTTATACAGATCAGAATGCTGGGCAACCAGTAAACGCCATCTTAATAAACTACACACAACAGTAATGAAAATGCTACGCTGGTCAGCGGGTGCTTTTAGATTAAATCCGAAATGAGTACATTAGCAGAAGTTTTAAATTTGTCGCGATAGTCGAGAAGGTCAAAGAGAAACGCTTGAGGTGGTTTGGACATGTCCAAAGACGTCCTGAAGACCATTTGGTAAAGCAGGCCCTAGACTTGCCAACGAAACGTACGCGTGGAAGTCCATCCGCCACATGGTTGACGACCGTTCAAAAAGACCTTAATGACTCCAACCTAACAACTGGCATAGCACAAAATCGTGCTAATTGGGAAATGAGGAAAAGGAAGGCCGACCCCAAGTAAATGGGATAAGGTCTAGAGCACAGAATAGATAATAATACTACGTATAGAATGAACACTGTCATCCGCCTACCATTCGGGCCTTCCTCACCCGGCGAGTGAGATTGAGCTCTCCGACGAGCCCCGCTTCGCTGGGAATCATCACCTCACGCACACTCTTGCGCATGTACAAAACTCCATGTGTGCAGTGTATGTGTAGTAGGTAGTTATATCGCGATTTTTGTATGGAATTGAGTCGAGTGTCCGGGGTGTGTCTAGAGGGAAGAAAAAGAAGGTAATAATATTTTAGTCACGAAGGGCTCTGTTATAGAACGTAGCATTACATAAACATTCAATCACGCCTTTTTCCCGAAGGGGTAGGCAGAGGTGTACCCAGGACTCTGTCCCATAGTAGGGACACCTTCATTTCACTAGTATGTAATTGGTCTCGGGAGCGAGCCTGTTCAGCCTACGGGCAGTTATTGAGATAATTCCTAAAGGAAAAATCTAATATTTAACACTTTGCTTGACCTCGGGGTCGAACCCGGGACCACATGATCAGCAAAAGCGCTTGCCAACCACTACGCGACTCCTCTAGAGGCAATGAACTGCTCGAATTTTACCATAACTTCCGAGTCATTGCACCAGCCCGCATAGAAAATCTACAATGATCAATATAACGCTCCCGAATAACGGCATTTTTTTACGCTCTCTGTAACTGCAAAACTGTAGACTAGTGAAATTTCGTATGTGCTTTAGAGAAAGTTGGGGCTTAACAGCAATATCCGAAGTTGGAATATCAACAGAATGTGAGAAATCGAATGATCTCGTTAATAATTCAGCTCTCACATCATTTGCTTCTTGTTGAATGAGAATGGTCCCGGGTATCGTAACTAATCTAATTCCCATACGTCCATAGCCGCACAAAGGTTTAGTGCTACGTTATATAACAGCGCCCCGTGACAGGAACATTCTCTGTATGTAGAGAATGGTCCCGGGTATCGTTACTAATCTAATTCCCATACGTCCATAGCCGCACATAAGTTTAGTGCTACGTTCTATAACAGCGCCCCGTGACAGGAACATTCTCTGTATGTTAGAGAATGGTCCCGGGTATCGTTACTAATCTAATTCCTATACGTCCATAGCCGCACATAAGTTTAGTGCTACATTCTATAACAGCGCCCCGTGACAGGAACATTCTTATGTGATTCTAAAGTCTTGTATGTAAAGTAAGCATTAATACAAACTAACAGCATTATCGTGAACAAGGAATGTTAAACGCGCAAATCTACTAGCACCTAACTGTTATGCAGCGTTCACAATGCCTATTCAAACGCGATTGGCATAGACTTCACATCTTTAAAACATTGTAAACTGTAAACATTACTGTGAGTTAACAGCCCATAGCTTCATAATATGCTGGGGCATCTTGGCTTGTCTCAATAATAATCTGGAGCCTGGGGCCGGTGTCCGGCTGATCCTTGGATCGCAATAAGCTCCCCCTTATTACATGGTACTAACAAGGTATCCCAGCTACGAAAAATTTTACACAGTCCTATGGTAAAATGACCAAATTGATGTTTTGTATTCCCCTGATTCCTCCGAATTTAATTAAACCATTCTTTAAATTTATTTATTGTTATTTCTTTAGTGAATTAAGCTATGTCCCTGGCATTTTAGTTTTTCTTATAAACTCTCGAATTTTTAATGGTGAACTTCTAAAGATTCCAGTTTTACTCGCGTGATTAGACTAAATTACAAAATATAATATGAAGAGTTTATAAACAAAAATAAAATGATAGGGGAACAGTTTTCGTCATCTTCATAATATGAGGATATAGGTTTACTATATTCGTAAGAAACAGGGGAATACAAAACATTGATTTTTCATAGGATTGTGTCAAATTTCTTGTAGCTAAGAGAAGCTCTTAATCCCATGCAAAACAAAATTTAATTGTATACTCTAATTACAGAACCAGGTCACCCCAATTACACTGCTCTAGTCAATTCATATATATCAATCATATATGTCCACATGAACAACCCATATTGTCAGTTTCAGGTCGACAAGATTCCTTTGACATAAGCTAACGACTGCCAGCACGTCTCACAGGAAACAGCCGGGACCTACAGTATTTCATCCGTTCATTGATGATCAGGAATAAGGACAGAGGAACTACGTCCTGATCTACCCCACCAATGTGACGTCACAAAGAGACAGTTCATTGACTCCTAGACCCATATTGCGCTGCGGTCGCGGTTACAATGATAGATTGTATTACAAAATGGAAGCTCCCAGATCATATTGAGAAAGAGTGTGGTTTGCGCCCGAACTGCCCGTAATCGTGAGCGCATCATTTTGTATAATCTTTGTTTAAGGTTAAACGCACCCATACAAATGAAAATACATAGATATGAAGAAATAGGGAATAATTTTCCACTCAATTGTTTGTTTTTGTGTTGGTTGGCTCTGGATCTGGTCTTTAGTTGCGCGTAAACATATTTTGTTAAAGAAAACCTTACAGTTTCTTAGTATTTATGAAAATTGTAAAAAGTAGTTTTTGCGTTATGTTACTGTTTTTGTTTAAATAGCAAAAAAGCCATACGGGTTTTTTGCTACTGCCGATAATGAGGTACCGGGTTCGATGCCTATACCTGGTCAGGCAAACGTGTAATTGGATAGAATGTTCTTAGTGACAGCCTGGAACTGTGCCCGGTAGTTGACAGTAAGCTCGCTCCCCTTACATGGCCTAAAAAGCATAACTAGCGTGGGTGTGCCTACGACTGAATTCTTAACTGAATTCTGGGTACACCTTTGTCTACCCCTTAGGGTAAAGGCATGATGTTATGTGATCGACTTGTTTGTCATGTTTGAATTTATACTCAAACAGAACGGGTTACCCCAATTACACTGCTCGAGTCAATTCATATGTGTTATGTGGACTACCATATTGTCAGTTTCAGGTCGCCAAAATTCCTACGCAGTCTTCGACATGATCTATCGACTGCCCGCTACATATCTTATAGAAAACTATAGGGACCTACAGTTTAACGTGACAGCCGAAACACGGTAGCGCCGAGGCGAAAAGTCCACATGGTGAGATTCTATCCAGGGACTTCAGATTTTAAGCCGGGTATATTCCCGCTGGACTACGGACTACGATATAATATAACCCTTCCTTCTCAGCTCAGCCATAGTCAGTTAAATAGACTTCCAATCGTTATATCAACACGTATCGCGTTCACTTTCTATCAACAAGTTGTTTCGTAACAGGCTGCGCGGGCGCAGGTGGAAGTGTCATGGCGCCTTCCGAACCGGTCCGACTACCGGTTTGGGATATATCATTGAAATTATGAGAAAACGAACTCATTTTCGTTATCAATTTAATAACAAGCTTTTTTTGAATTATACACAGTTTGCATACGTGCAAGCTGTGGAATGATCTCCCTGCTGCGGTCTTCCCTTTGAGCTACAACAAGGGGCTCTACAAAAGGAGAGTGAATAGAGTGTTGGTCGGGTCGGCAACATACTGACAATATCCCTGGTGTTGCAGGTATCCATAGGCGGCGGTAACCGCGAGCCATCAGGCACACCGTCTGCTTGTTTGCCACCTATGGCATAAAAACCATTTTTCCAAAGGGCTAGGCAAAAGTATACCCAGGACTCAGGCCCATATTACATAGATTCGAGGACTTTACAGCGCCATCGGCCATCAGTTCTACGTGCTATGTGCCACCCATTGCCACTTCAACTTGCTAATCCGTTGCGCTATGTCGGTAACTTTTGTTCGTCTACGGATCTCTTCATTGCTGATTTGATTTCGCAGAGGGTGTCCTATTGATTCGCATAATGTCTTTTGTCATAAAATTTTTCCGCATACATCATTTTTCATAACCTCCTCTAGTCATAATATTGGAAATACATATTTTTTTGTAGTAATACTGATAAATTGTCCTAAAATTTAATTGCTATAATATTTTTGTGTATATTATTTTTTATTCCTATTGTTAGTTTTCATAATGGTTGTTATGTATAATTTTATAGTTAATAATGGTGTATGTCCTATTTTCATTGTTCATAATTGTTATTGTATATAATCAGTATTGTACGTATTTTTGCAAGTGAGGTATAATATGATTATATACCGTAACATAGTAACACTCTTGTATTGCATTTATGCGTAGGATCTCGCCATAACTCACATACCCAATAATAACATTTTTTATTTACTCGATTTCTTTTATATGTAAATCCACTGATATTTAATTTGTTGGCTCCTCTTTTTGTTGTAAATATTTTGTACTTGTTTTCCATTGTAATTATAATTTAAAAAGTCGTTTAAGCACTTTGTTCCAAATATTAACACTAAAATTTGACTTTGTGTTATTTTTATAATAATGAAACTACCTTCATTTTTATTCATAATCAATAATAGCGCCTTACTATAATATTTTTATAGCAATGTAATATATCAACAGTTTGCTGCATAGAAAAGATGTTTACTACGTTATAAGTTAAGAACATTCAAAATTCTATTGGTTAGGTTAGGTTTAATTTTTATTATGACAAAGTTAACATTCGAGCAATATACGAGTATGATTATGACACATAATTTTAGTGATAAAAATAGTTAGGACATGTTAGGATTATGGCATAAAATAATATGGTTATCAATGGTTAGGACATAGAATATTATAGGTTTCAAATAATAGGACAATTAAAACTATAACAAGTTATAATAGGAGTATTGACGTTATGACTGGTGATCATTAGCTATTACATATATTATGGCTTAAAATTTTATGAGTTGTAAAATTATGGCTAATAATAGTATGCGAATGAATAGGGAACCCTCGCAGAGAAATCCCGAGCACTAATGTTGGTGACCTCATGTAAAAGGAGTGAGCCAATCTGTCACTGAGATAATTCCTAATGGAAAAATCCAATAACACTGCTTGACCTGGGGATCGAACCCAGTACCACATGATCGGCAGTAGATATTACGTCACCAAGGCAGTTTACCTTTACTGCTACGAGAATACTAAAATAATACGAGAGACTTAGACAATACTATGATGGCTCGAACGCATAGGGCCGGTAAATCTAATAGGTAACAATTACCTGCCGTGGTATCCGCGTTGAGAAATTCCTTACTTAGCACACTACCTTACATAAGTATTGTTCTTAAATCATTGATTTAATGAAAAGGGGAGATAGGGTACATTCTCTCGGCGCTTACTCAACAACTGGCATGTAAAATTTGAAACAATAACTAGAAAGACATACCTAAGACCGAAGTGAACGAGATAACAATTAACTTTACTGATGTACGTGGACCTAATTTTTATGATAGTGACAAAAGACGAGCAAATCAGATGCCTGATGGTATGCGTCATGATTGCCCATATCAGACACAGTGCCACCCAGTGTTTTAAAATTAAGAATTCTGCGCGGCACTGCACTGCGCCTGTCACCAGTGCCCAGTAATTTCGCTGGTAACATTGCCCTTCATACCGGAACGCAGTAATGTTTGCACATTACTGCTTGGCGGATGAATAACTGGCAAATGTGTGGTACTTCCCCAGGCGGCCCCCTGCAAAAGAGGCCTGCCACTACTACCTACGTGGACCTAATTGGACCTAATTTGAGTTTTCCATTTTCGAAAAACCAGTACCTCATCTCCCCTTTCCTTTAAATCAATGTCTTGAATACGGGTTTTAGTTTATGACAACTAATCCAATTAGCAAATTAGCCTATGACAGATGACAGACTAATTACATTAATTCTAAAATATTTAATTGGGATGACCTTTGTTAATGAAGATATTGGTACAAATTGAAGCACTCAACCTCTCTGACCCCATAAGTGAGAAAGAGATAGCAAAGGAATTATGTTTGGGCGTGAAAGAGAGCTATGCAACTTTTTGTTTGAAAGTCAAGGTTGAACTACATTTTGACCAAGATCTCATTATGTAATCTCAGGGAATTCGAGGATAACAGAGGTCACTACTGTGCCTGTGGTGACGGTGAGCGGAAACTTTTCTACAGATGTTAATGCGGTATTTTAAGGCGCGGTGTTAAGCAAATTCGCCCTCTCGCTCACACGTACCCACATTTTTGAAGATTTAAAAAATACTACATGTAATTACGCAAAATAAAGACAACTAGGATCTAGAAAATATAAAATCAAATCATTTATTTTTGAGATAATTTGCGAATTTACACAAAGGTGAAAGAAACGATGTTGCCTGCAGTAGTCGTGAGACTGTGTGACAAATACCAACCCCCTAGACATAATGAGGCAATTTGACAATTACCAAAATAAAATCTTATTATGTTACCAATTATACCCAACTATGCTACCTAATTATATTTTAAAGTAAACCCCCAATTATTGACACTTTAACGTAAAAATACGAGTGTTTCTTTGCCGCTATCTTCCGATTGGTTTCTTCGGTTTCGCCCTTGCTACTCGTTGTTGATTTCAGTTGGTTTTAATTCAAATACACGGTGTTACGAGTATTATACCTACCTACTGATATGAGACGTATTTATTTGATACGGGTCCATTCTACGTGAAATTATTTATGAAATTTTTTAATATATTTTTTTTTTTATATGGGACAACTTCCACACACGGTCATCTGGTCCCAAACTAGGCTAGAAGCCTGTACTATGGTAACCAGATGACTGATATACATAATTAAATATTTGGTTTTTGTGTGTTAGTTATTTCATGATACTTTAATAACAATACAAAAATAGAAAAATCCAATTAAATTCAAACAAGTTTTCAGTGCCTTTTTATTTTTCTAAGATTTTTTTTCTTTGTGCAGGTATATATTCATGAAAATTCGTTTGGATTGAATTGGATTTTTTATTGAATCTTTTTATTGTTATTTTCTAGAAGCTACGTAACGTAATTACATGTAGTATTTTTTATATCTTCAAAAATGTGGGTACGTGTAAGGGAGAGGGCGAAATTGCTTAGCACCGCGCCTTAAGGTTTCCGTGCCTCAAACTTACATTTTAGGCTCGGTCAAGGGATGAAAACAAACCCAAATATAGTAGAAACAAAACCAACAGATCTATTCAAAGTTGAGCAACCGTTAATCTATACTAATATTATAAAGAGAGAAACTTTGTTTTTTTGTTTTTTTGTTTTTTTGTTTTTTTGTTTTTTTGTTTGTAACGAATAGGCTCCGAAACTACTGGACCGATTTTAAAAATTCTTTCACTTATGGATAGCTTAATTCAGTGTGAGTGCCATAGGCTATATGAGATTTTGAAAAAAAATGGGGATCCGTAAGAAAACTGCAATATTGTGAACCAAGGTGTTACATAATATAATTACCATATTCATAAATTTGCGTGCGCTGTGAAATGCATTGATGGTAGAATAATATAATGTACTAGGGGTTTGTAGTACTTATCAATACCTACAAAACAGTATACATAGATTATATCCATCTTTTTTGGTTTAGTCACAATAATCGAAAAAGTGATTATTTTCATGCGGTGTGAAAACTATTGGTGGTAGAGTAAAGTAATGTACTAGGGGTTTGTAGTACTTATCAATACCTACAAAACAGTATACATAGATTATATCCATCTTTTTTGGTTTAGTCACAATAATCGAAAAAGTGATTATTTTTCATGCGGTGTGAAAACTATTGGTGGTAGAGTAAAGTAATGTACTAGGGGTTTGTAGTACTTATCAATACCTACAAAACAGTATACATAGATTATATCCATCTTTTTTGGTTTAGTCACAATAATCGAAAAAGTGATTATTTTTCATGCGGTGTGAAAACTATTGGTGGTAGAGTAAAGTAATGTACTAGGGGTTTGTAGTACTTATAAATACCTACAAAACAGTATACATAGATTATATCCATCTTTTTTGGTTTAGTCACAATAATCGAAAAAGTGATTATTTTTCATGCGGTGTGAAAACTATTGGTGGTAGAGTAAAGTAATGTACTAGGGGTTTGTAGTACTTATCAATACCTACAAAACAGTATACATAGATTATATCCATCTTTTTTGGTTTAGTCACAATAATCGAAAAAGTGATTATTTTTCATGCGGTGTGAAAACTATTGGTGGTAGAGTAAAGTAATGTACTAGGGATTTGTAGTACTTATAAATACCTACAAAACAGTATACATAGATTATATCCATCTTTTTTGGTTTAGTCACAATAATCGAAAAAGTGATTATTTTTCATGCGGTGTGAAAACTATTGGTGGTAGAGTAAAGTAATGTACTAGGGGTTTGTAGTACTTATCAATACCTACAAAACAGTATACATAGATTATATCCATCTTTTTTGGTTTAGTCACAATAATCGAAAAAGTGATTATTTTTCATGCGGTGTGAAAACTATTGGTGGTAGAGTAAAGTAATGTACTAGGGATTTGTAGTACTTATCAATACCTACAAAACAGTATACATAGATTATATCCATCTTTTTTGGTTTAGTCACAATAATCGAAAAAGTGATTATTTTTCATGCGGTGTGAAAACTATTGGTGGTAGAGTAAAGTAATGTACTAGGGGTTTGTAGTACTTATCAATACCTACAAAACAGTATACATAGATTATATCCATCTTTTTTGGTTTAGTCACAATAATCGAAAAAATGATTATTTTTCATGCGGTGTGAAAACTATTGGTGGTAGAGTAAAGTAATGTACTTGGGGTTTGTAGTACTTATCAATACCTACAAAACAGTATACATAGATTATATCCATCTTTTTTGGTTTAGTCACAATAATCGAAAAAGTGATTATTTTTCATGCGGTGTGAAAACTATCGGTGGTAGATTAAAGTAATGTACTAGGGGATTGTATTAATTATCAATACCTACAAAACAGTATACATAGATTATATCCATCTTTTTTGGTTTAGTCACAATAATCGAAAAAGTGATTATTTTTCATGCGGTGTGAAAACTATTGGTGGTAGAGTAAAGTAATGTACTAGGGGTTTGTAGTACTTATCAATACCTACAAAACAGTATACATAGATTATATCCATCTTTTTTGGTTTAGTCACAATAATCGAAAAAATGATTATTTTTCATGCGGTGTGAAAACTATTGGTGGTAGAGTAAAGTAATGTACTTGGGGTTTGTAGTACTTATCAATACCTACAAAACAGTATACATAGATTATATCCATCTTTTTTGGTTTAGTCACAATAATCGAAAAAGTGATTATTTTTCATGCGGTGTGAAAACTATTGGTGGTAGAGTAAAGTAATGTACTAGGGGTTTGTAGTACTTATCAATACCTACAAAACAGTATACATAGATTATATCCATCTTTTTTTGGTTTAGTCACAATAATCGAAAAAGTGATTATTTTTCATGCGGTGTGAAAACTATTGGTGGTAGAGTAAAGTAATGTACTAGGGGTTTGTGGTACTTATCAATACCTACAAAACAGTATACATAGATTCTATCCATCTTTTTTGGTTTAGTCACAATAATCGAAGCAGTGATTATTTTTCATGCGGTGTGAAAACTATTGGTGGTAGAGTAAAGTAATGTACTAGGGTTTGTAGTACTTATCAATACCTACAAAACAGTATACATAGATTATATCCATCTATTTTGGTTTAGTCACAATAATTGAAGCAGTGATTATTTTTCATGCGGTGTGAAAACTATTTGTGGTAGAGTAAAATAATGTACTAGGGGTTTGTAGTACTCATCAATATCTTTTAAATAGCCCACGATAAATTATAACATGTGTTAAGGTTTGGTCATTGTAACAGAAATAGTCATTAATTTGCGTGCGCTGCGTAAACCATTAGGGTTATATTTATTAAAATACAATGTATCACGAATTTACTCCTGATAAACGTCCACTATACCTACTTCTGCTACCCGTGCGAAGCCGGGGCGGGTCGCTAGTATCTAATGCAACAGAACGAGGTTACGGCTTCCGGTTTTTTGTACATTCGCTATAGATAAATAGTTTGAGCAATTTGCTGGGCTTGGGTAAAACTTGGTTAACTCTCTAACGGTTTGTGATTTGTCTGGTCATCGTAGGTCGTAGAGGCACAGTTTATTTTGTCAACTGTCATCATTTTATTTTCTTTTTTTCGTCATTGTTGCGCACCAGAGCAGTGCTAAAATAAATTTCAAGCTCTAGGTCTCTCAGAGATGATAAAGTAAATTTTCTTTTATTTATTGTCTGTAAACTGAGAGATATTTATATTTTGGTGACGCAACGGGAACAGGGCGTGACTGTAAGTGACGTATGTATATAAGATAAATAATAGCATTTCCTCTTTGCATGCAATTTTGCGGGGGGGAGGGCAGTGCACTGTGCATGTTGTTTTTGACACTAAATATTGGAACTAAAGACAAAATATTCTTGTTCTAGGAGTGTGTAAGATAAACATAAGTGTGAACATGATAAGTACACGCTGGATTGTCTTTTTAGGTTAACAAACTGATAATTGCAATTTATCGATAAATATTAATACAATGCCCTTTATGACTCGTGCCAGACTTTTTGCGATGTATTCTTTAAATTCTAGAAAAGTCGTTAGACTTTAAACTCAAATTAATTTAATTAAAATAGCCCTTGTAATGTAAAGTGGACTTCTTTCCCGTACTTAGGCAGGGTTTTTTGATCACTGGTTAAGTCGAAAAATTGTTAGATTTTTTGACAAATGGTTAAAATATGGCAAAATTCGTTTTTTCATACATAGTTAACTAGTTTTTTTCATACGATATAATAATTGGTTAGGAATTTAACTATATAACCAAGCAGTAATGTGCAAACATTACTGTGTTCAGGTCTGAAGGGCAATGTTACCATGTTATTAGTTACAATGTTATTAGCGAAAATACTGGGCATGACGAGTTTCAACAACTAACTCTCAGGGTGACAGGCGCAGTGCACAACTTTAAAACACTGTGTGGCACTGTGTCTGATATGGGCAATCATGATGCTTACCATCAGGCACCTGATTAGCTCGTCTTGTCACTCACTATCATAAAAAACCCAAGCTTTCGTAACAGCAGGAAGTTCGATATTGAGATAAATGCGTGAGGAATCTTCTATGATTCCAGATCAACAAACCTTTTAAAACAGAATGTAAACCAGGAAGTTTGACCCCAAATATCATACGCCAACTAAAATACACTGAGGAATACAATATGGGGAAGGGATATTAATAGATAGTCTATTTATAGATGCTCAGCTGTTACTTTTTAAGGTGAACGCAGACAGCACGCGGGCGCGCGACGGGGGAAAACGACAGGTCTCTTTTTTTTATTAAAGGTCTACAATGAAACAATGCAAGACGGATGAACTGTGTGAATGATGAAATGTGTAAAAAGCCCTTATCCCACCTGATGTGGGGGGTTAAGGGCAGAAAGTAGAAGAAGAAGAACAATGAAACTAATTCGAGCCGATTCTATTAGAGAAAGCAACAACATCAGAGACATGAGACATCGTACAAATTAGGAAGAAAGTAAAAGAAAATGCTACTCTAGTACTAAATTAGAGCTAATGTCGTTCTGAATTATAAATCACTTGTGCACGGCGATTCCACCGTTGTAATCATCCGTGGGAATATAGAGATAAAAGTACCTTATATGATATTCCAGGGTCTAAACTACCTACATACCGAATTTCAGCCCAATCGGATTAATAGTTTTGGCATGAAAGAGTAACAAAACATCCATCCTCACAAACTTTCGCATTTATTATATTAAGTAGGATAAATACATAAATGAAAAAATTGGTTGTCTGTAAAGTCGGTTTACTGACGATAGTTGAACGTGACAACGTCTTAAGAAAATACTGATGGAATGGTAGCATTTTTCAAAAGAAAATTTTAATTTCATTTGTTTCACTTTTCACTGCACTTGATACTCGATCAAAACATGTAAATGTACTATAGTATAGCAGCTGTCCACGCAGACGCATCGCTCACTCAAGTAGGAGAGAGACGGATGTCGCTCGTTCCGCGCTCTCTCTTGCACTTCAAGCCTTACAGCGAGCGCCTCAGAGCGAGGTAACGCCGCATGAGTCATGTTTTTTCGTGCGTGCAGCCGGCTATATCGAATTATAAGACGTTGTCACGTCAAAAAGAAATATGACAAATTGTTCTAAAATGAAAGGTATAGGTACTTTGGTTCCAGGATGTTTTAACTGTTTTAAAGAGTCATCAGAAAATTCTGCTACTTCTGTGATGTCGTCCGTCCAACGTGCTGCCGGACGCCATATGACGCCAGGCCCGCGCCCGATTTCTGTCTGCGTTTACCATTAATGTGATGGAACTCCGTAATTCCATGTGGTTTAAATTGGTACTTATGAATGAGAGCTACGCAACGGCGATGAAACTGTGGGCTTTGACATAATTTGGATGGAATTGGAAACAAGACTCCACTGCGTGAAAACATAACAAAGCTGGTTTGTATCCTATTTTAGAAGCTTGACATTTTTATACCTGACGAACTCTGGTTTTTTCAGTAACAGCCGGGATTCTGGAACTGTGCCCGGTAAATAGGTTGGCCCTATTTTAAAAAACCAATACTGGCGAAATGTGGGTGTACCCCACATACAATCACGCCTTTTCCTGAAGGGGTAGGCAGAGGTGTACCCAAGACTCAGTCCCATAGTAGATACACCCACATTTCATCAGGATGTTATACATCATTCATCATCATCAGCCGGAATACGTCCACTGCTGAACATTGGCCTTCCCCATAGAACGCCATAACCATAAACTATTCAAATGGGGGGATTTTGCCGTAATCACCACGCTTGGCAGGCGGCTTCGTAATCTCAGTAGTTGGAATACTTGGTGCCGGTGAGCGCTGCTGCCCACTCTCTGAATATTTCCCTCTTCCGGGTCTCATGACTCTTACGGGATGAGAAATGGGTGGCCCTATTATATAGCCAGGAACCACTCGGCCAAGTGTCTTATTGGTCCCATGTAATAGGGGGCGAGCCTATTGCCATCTAAAGTGAGTTTAAGAACTAATATAATACCTTATATAATAATAATATGGGACAACTTCCACACACGGTCATCTGGTCCCAAACTAGGCTAGAAGCCTGTACTATGGTAACCAGATGACTGATATACATACTTATATAAGCTTATAACACACACGGACAGATCAAATAGACATGTTCATGCACATAAATGTTTGACCTGGCCGGGGATCGTACCTGGGCCCTGCGGCAAAGAAAGCAGAGTTACTACCGGCTGAGCCATCGAGGCTGTAACATCTTCAATGTTATTAACAGATAGAGTACTAACACAGAATAAATAATAGTACTAATGTACAGAAACATCACTCAAGGAAAATACCTGTTTAGCTATAAGAGAATACCTACTCTTTCTGCTAGCATACGATATTGAACCTTATTGCGTGAAGCGAGCGTTCAGAATGTGTCTAAACGGGTTTAGCGTCGAGCCCGAGGGTTCCCACTCGCCAATATAAATAAATAGCTCAATAAGTATTAAAATAAATCAATATAGATAACAGTGTGTAAGAGCGTACACGGCCTACTAGGAATTTGACACAATTCTATTAAAAATTTACCAAATCGATGTTTTGTATTCCCCTGTTTCCTCCGAATATCATTAACCCATTCTATAAATTTATATACCGATATTTTTATAGTGAAGTAACCCTATGTCCCTGTCATTTTCATTTTTCTTATAAACCTTTGGTTTTTTCATATTGAACTTCCAAAAATCGCAGTTTAAGTCTCGTGATTGGACGTTCACTCCAAAAAAAAATGTGTATTTAAAAACAAATATATAATGATAATATATATAATATAATGATAAATATATAAAATAGGTTATTGAATTCGGAGGAACAAGGGGAATACAAAACATCGATTTAGAAAATTTTCCATAGGATTGTGTCAAACTGCGAAGAGGTCCTCTTTCCTGTTAATTGGATAAACTGCTACTGCTATCACGTCATTATTTTATTAATTACTTGTTCTTTCTTTTATTTCCACAACCGCAAGCATAAGAGTATATGTAATAATTATATTAGATCATTCATCGTTGCAAAAATCACAGAAAAATAATTTTAATAGCGCGGCTGGCGGTTACCGCGCGAGCCGAGCGGCAACCATTTGCCAAACCCTACCCAGGAGGAGCGTTAATCATACCTAAACTGTAAAGCGATACCCCTCTGGTACTAATCAATAGATTAATTGTAATTCATCCAGTGTATAGGCGAAAGTGCATGCATTGTTGCGTGTAGCGAGGGGAAAGTAGTGTGGGCGAGGCGGAACATCTTTTTTTGTAATATGATAATAGGCGCCAATCTATGATGTACTTGTAAGAAGAATAAATCTAGGATCATCGGAAATTTGATATTCGATGGGGTTCATATTCCGTTCACGAAAGTTCAAATCACCGAAAAAAGACTCGTCGAAAGCTTGCAGTACCGAATAATGTCCCATCCAAAGCATGGAGCATGTGACGAAAGTGTATAAAGCGACGGTCTTGTTAGGGTCAACTGTCAGTCTCTCACAACGGGAATAAGGCTGACTATCATTACCCTTGTTTCATGTAATTCTCCTTTTTGAGAAAGGCCGGAGTGTAGCAGGAAATTCTAGGAGATACACATTTATCGCATTGATTGTGTTATCATGTTCACTCAATGTCAGACGGCTAAAGATAGAAAGTTCTAGGTCTAAGGTTATACCTAGATGTATGTAATACACAAGATATATAAAAAATATATATATAAGGAAGTAGGGCAGATCTCGCCAGTCGTGTGGTTCCCGGCTATACAATAAGGCCACATATCTCATTTGGTGGAAGCCGTGAGACAGACAGGCGGCAGAGGGACATATTCGGAGAGTGGGCAGCAGCGCTCTCCGGCACCAAGTATTCCAACTACTGCGATCACCAAGCCGCACAACAAGCGTGCTGATTACTGTACGTGGTCTCCTCTTCACTAATCCATATCAATGCAGCCTACAATACTACTGCAATCTCCTGCATCTTGTCGGCGATGTCGCGCACGTCCAGGCTTCCTCGAACGTACTCTTTGCGAATTTTATAGCGTATTAATTGTAGTGTCCGTGGTCCAGCGGTAATATCCTTTAAATCCGGAGTCCCTGGATCGAATCTCACCATGTGGACTTTTCGCCTGGGCGCTACCGTGTTTCGGATGGCACGTTAAACTGTAGGTCCCGGCTGTTTCCTATAAGATATGTAGGGGGCAGTCGTTAGCTCATGTCGGAGGCTGCGTAGGAATTTTGGCGACCTGAAACTCTGACAATATGGGTTGTCCAGTTGTCCACATAACCCACATGAATTGACGCGAGCAGTGTGAAGCCGGGACTACAGCTACGTGTTAGCGTGTTATATAACAATATTCTGTTAAATAACACCAAAGCCACGCCCACTTTTCATGTTATTGTGTTAGGTAACACAAAAACATGCCGCTGCGGACCCGGGTTACCATGGAAAGTCGGCGTGGCTTTGGTGTTATTTAACAGAATATTGTTATATAACACGCTAACACGTAGCTGTAGTCCCGGCTTAATTGGGATAGCCCCCGTTCTGTTAGAGTACAAATTCAAATTATTATTTATCGAGCCTGATGACACCGCACATCCATCTCATTGGAGATTACGATTGGAGGTAAAAAATAAATCATCCAAATCAAATCATAACAAAGTTAAAACCGTCATCGTAACTAATGATAACGTTAATTTACAAAGTAAAAGTCTGTGAAAGTAGCGATTTGGCTCGACAGGTGACAAATGACGGAATAATTACTGGTGCACTCAGAACATTGAGTGTCGGAAGTGTTCAACGCTACTTCCTGCAGGCCCAGGACACGAAGATAAATTGATTTCCAGGTTTTTTTTCTCTTTCCCACCCGAACTACCTATACATATCTGGTGTTTCATTATAACCCCCTGGGTCTTAGTGCACTTGGTCACTCTGCTAGCAGAACAGTACTACTTACATTTCAGCAGATTTTCGCGAGTGTTGAGGTCAACAGCACACATTTATTTACAGAATCACGCAAACGAATCCAGAAAAAATGCTTTAACATAACAGACAGACCAGACTACATCTTCATTCTCGTGAGAATTTCGGGATTTCTTTCTTATTCCTTATCATAATTTGAAAATATGTGTTTTTAGCTTTCTAGATTCGTAGGGGTTAGGTCTGGACGTTGATAACTCAGTGTCTCAGACACGATTTAGAATTGTATTCTATAAAGACGAAAGCTGCACAAAAAAAAAAAACAAAACACACAAATCAATAGAGATAAGTAAATAAAACAAGAACACAATGTTCATGTACCTCGACTAAAAGAGGGGCGTGTAGTAACAAGCTCCCATTCTGATTACTCAAAGCTGGTACATGTCAATCAGTGTTAGCATGAACGGTTCCCACGGGTCGTTAATAGAGAAATTTTGCAGGAAATCTTTTAGTAAATTATTGTGCATCTATTTTAAGTATCACCTCGTAAGTCTACTGTTCGCAAGCGCTAATACAGAGCATGAGGTCGCGGGTTCGACTCCCAGGTCAGGCAGTGTTATTGGATCACCTTTTCCCAAAGGGGTAGGCAGAGTTGTATCCTAGACTCAGTCCTATAGTAGGTACACCCACATTTCGCTAGTATATTATTGGTCCCAAGTCCCAACATAATTAGCGAAGTGTGGATGTTTCTAGAATTAATAATATTAGATTTTTACACAAGGACTAAACAGACCCATTTTTTTTTTGTAGGCTCCTGTCCCCCAACAGAATCAGGGATCGTTTCTTCATTCATCCTTTCTCACACTCCTTCATGCATCATCTTGCACTATCGCGCATTCGTCCTATTCCGTTCTATCACTATCTTCATCAATCGCTCAGACCCATTGTATACGAGTTAGTTTGACTGCCGAGCTTCAGTGAGATGGAAAATAGTAACTCAGTATCGGGAAAAAGTACCATTATGTGTTATTTCAGGGTCTAAGCTATCTACATACCAAATTTCAGCCCAATCGGTTCAGTATTTTTAGCGTGAAAACGAAATAAACATGCACATAAAAAAACAGCGCTAGATGACATAAAAACATAAACACGAACATAACGACGTGAATGTATCACGTCTTTTTCCCGAAGGGGTAGGCAGAGGTGTACCCAGGACTCAGTCCCATAGTAGATACACCCACATTTCGCCAGTATGTTATTGGTCCCATGTAATAGGGGGCGAGCCTATTGCCATCTACCGGGCACAGTTCCAGACTTCAGGCAGCTATCGAGATAATTCCTAATGGAAAAATCCAATATTTAACACTGCCTGACCAGGGGATTGAACCCGGGACCTCTTGTTGGCAGTCGAGCATGCGCCCTCTACGCCACCGAGGCGCTAGATGACGCTGAGGTCGAATTAACGAACGCGTTTTGTTTACCTGATACAAACGTAACTTTTTTACATTGTACTGAGATTTGAAATAATAATAATATGGGACAACTTCCACACACGGTCATCTGGTCCCAAACTAGGCTAGAAAGCCTGTACTATGGTAACCAGGTGACTGATATACATACTTTTATAAGCTTATAACACCCAGACACAGATCAAACAGACATGTTCATGCACACAAATGTTTGACATGGCCGGGGATTGAACCCGGGGCCTGCGGCACAGAAAGAAGAGTTACTACGATCTGAGCCAACGAGGCAGTGAGGCTGGGAGGTAAGATTTATAATATTAGTTGGATAGTAGATATCCAAAAACGTTGAATAACTATCCTTACCAGAATCGAGATGCTTTAGTCCTTGAGAACTAGTTTTAAGTCCAAGTCATTCACTCATCTATTTCGAGATCCTGTTTTATCAATTGTTGCAAAACAACATTACAAACTGACCATAGGGAAAATAATAGACCAAGCGAAGCGTCTCAGTTTCGAGATTGCCAAAAATGCTTTTGTCCCTCAGTCTGTCTGTTCTCGCCTATGGGTCGAATTTTTCAACCGATTTGGACGAAAAATTGGCACACAAATCCCTAGTTTTATTTAAATTTTTTTATCGATCGCGATTTTTGCTTGGGTGGTAAATAGGGGGGAAGTATACTGTAGCGTTATATATGGACGGATTTCAGTTTTATGAAATCCGTCAGATTCGACCTCCTTGGACCAAGGGAACGCGAGTAATCGCTAAAAGTTATACCCCTATTTTGATCAAAAGCTATACGAGCACACCCCGGACACTCGACTCAATTCCATACAAAACATATCATAACATACATTCACGACTTTTTCCCGAAGGGGTAGGCAAAGGTGTACCCAGGACTCAGTACCATAGTAGATACACTGACATTTCGCCAGTATGTTATTGGTCCCATGTAATAGGGGGCGAGCCTATTGCCATCTACTGGGCACAGTTCCAGACTCCAGGCAGTTATTGAGATAATTCCTAATGGAAAAATCCAATGTTTAACACTTTGCCTGACCTGGGGATCGAACCCGGGACCTCTTTACTGGCAGTCGAGCATGCGCCCCCTACGCCACCGAGGCAGTCCATACAAAAGCCGCGCTATAACTACCTACTAAACAGACATTGCACACATGGAGTTTTGTACACGAGCAAGAGTATGCGTGAGGTGATTTCCCATAGAAGCGGGGCTCGCGAAGAGCTCAATCCCGCTCGCAGGGAGAGGAAAGCCTGATTGGTGGCCGGATGACAGTGTCATTCCATACGTAGTATTATTATCTGTTCTGTGACAAAGACGATGGTGAGTCGAAGGCACTGTTGAATTTGTAGAAGTTGAACCCTTGGTAGGGTTTGTCTTTTCATAGATAAAGGGTTGCTATTTCCTAGATTATTAGGTTCCAGTACATTACTAGGATATGCTCACGACGACTATCACCACCTTTTAGAGTTTGAGGACTTAGCAATCACATTTTGTTATGGTAAATTTCGATAGATGTTTATTATACCTACTAGTAACTATTGAATCGTTCGTAGTGTAAACAATCGCAGCTGCATGCATTGTGGGATTTAAGCTCTTTGCCTATTATGCCAGTACGTTACCGGACCTTTCTATGAACGTATCAAACCAGACGGCTGATACGGAACGGTGTACGTTCTATTAGATAGATAGATAGATAATACTTTATTGTACACCACACTTAAAGAACCAATACAATACATACAGAGAAACTATACTTAAATGTACAAGCGACGGTCTTATCGCTAATAAGCGATTTCTTCCAGACAACCGATGGATGGAGAGGATTCATTTGCAGCAAAAAGACGGTGGCGTATCTTTATAAATTAAATATATCAAGTGTAAATAATATAATATTGTTTAATATAATATATAATAAACTAAATATTAATAAATATAATATAATATATAAAATAATATACAAAATACCTTTACTACGTAATAATATATACCTACATAGATATAAAATCAATATCATAACATATAATATATATACTAGTATTATATACATAACTATTACCTATAATCTTTCATACATGGATAGATAGATATGAGTAAGTACTACAATCAATAATCAAAATATTATGGTAGTGACAGACCGACAGACTGTTGAGTTAGATAATGATTCTTTACGCAAGACTTGAATACGGATAATGAGGGAGCACGTCTAATAGAAACTGGGAGACCGTTCCATAAGCGTACAGCGTAGCTTGTACTGTGAAAGAACGATCAAAGAAGGAAGTCCTATGTGGAGGCATCTTTAAAGAGAGATCCTCCGAAGACCTGAGTAAGTAAAGGTTGGAGCTGTGCATGTGCAGGAACTGAAACTTGTTCTTTAGATAGCGCGGAGCAGTGGGGTTAAAAAGAGTAGAATAAAGTAAAGAAAGGATATGAGTATTCCGGCGAAAGCGAATATTTAGTCACTTGAGTTTATTGCGATACTGAGAAATGCGATCATACTTGCGTAAACCAAATATGAATCGTATGCAGAGATTCTGAAGTCGCTCAAGCTTGTTTAGCTGGTCCTCCGTGACGTCAAGATAGCAGGCATCGGCATAGTCAAGAACTGGGAGCAGTAGGGACTCCGCTAGCGCAATCTTAGTAGCAATAGGCAGGAAGTTCCTGAGTCTTCTGAGGGAACCAGCAGACGCGAATAGTTTACGACTCACGGTTTCCATCTGAGGTTCTATTCATGGTCTTATACTCTAATGTCTAACAACTACAGTAATTGCGGTACGTCAGTATAATGGTTACGGCTGCGAGAGGCATGGCGATATTTAATCTCCGTTTTATTGCTTGTTCACTTATATTTTTTGCGAATGGTACAATACAGGGAAATGTAATGTAATTTTTGTGAATGCTCGACGATCCGTTCGCCGGAATTCTCTCGGTTAGTGAGCAAAACATCGAGCGTCGTGTTCTATGTTCGGTTCGAAGAAATGCTCAAGTCTATCACCATCTTAAGACACAGAAGACAACTTAATCTAGGAGATCGCTGTTGCCCACTCTTCGAATATGTCCCTTTGCCGAGTCTCACGGCTCCCAAGTGATGAGAAAAATATAGAAGGAAACCACAGGGCGAAGTCATCAGATGAGAAACGTAAGGCGCGGGGATGCCTACCAATACTACCAATACTGTCGATGCATACCTAACATTCAGAATAGTTTCTAAGAAACACGTTTTGTAAGAGTATAAAATAATAATATTTAAACAACAAACTTGCAAACAGAAAGCAAATTGTCCATGATAAAAAACCGCGGGCCCAGTACGTCACCTTGGGGGAGCCTGTTTCACATCCTGCGCGATACACTGCTAATAATCATAACAACGATTGTCTACCATGTATAAACCAATATTAGTAACGAACTATATAAGGTAAACGCAATAATTTTCCTTGTAAAATCGCATAAATATTGCAAAAATGTATATATCAAAGTTATCAAATGCTTGTGTAACGTCTATAATTTTATTGATGTAACAAACTGTCACTAAAATTTAATATTATAAATCCATAATATATATAAAAGTAGACATATATATTAGCAGACATATATATTAGTAGATGTATAGACATATATTAGTCACCTTTTGATTTTATGACATATTATGTAACTCGCTGTTATTAGTCGCAATATTAATTACGATTCGAATTTCGTAAATTTTAACATGTTGTTTTCAATTGATATTCTTCATTTACTTAATTATAATCTAATTTTAGATCAATTCTGTCAAAGTGAAACACATATGATAGAATCGATTATTTAAAACCAGTTTTGTTACGCTTTACAGAATAAATAATAAAAATAGTAGACAACCAGTTAGCAGACAAAGTTTTTGGAAGAAATACTCAATATGACAATAGTGAATAGTTTTATATCTTATGTATAATATGGAGTATTTATTTATACTACGTAGTAATGAATATCATAAAATGCGAAATTTTGTCGTTTTAATGTGTACTTTTGTTACCTATTCACTCCATAAGCCATAACTACTGAACCAATTGGGCTGAATTTGACATGTAGATAGCTTACCATAGTACAGGCTTCGTGCCTAGTTTGGGACCAGATGACCGTGTGTGGAAGTTGTCCCATATGATTATTATTATTATATTAGACCCTGGAATACATAGACATAGGGTACTTTTTTCCGATAGGTATTAGATAGATAGATAGATAGATAGATTGACTCTAATAAATAAATAGTAAAATAAATAGTAATAGATAAATTTAAATATACAATTATAACAAATAATGTAACAATTGGCGGTCTTATCGCTAAAAGCGGTCTCTTCCAGACAACCGTGCAGGGAGAGTACAGTAAATCACATTTGGTCGGTAGTGTCACAGAAGAAGTAAAATTGTATTTGTAGGTATATAATATTATATGCAGTTTATAGACATAGTATACTTACCTACTATATATTCCCACGGGAACGATGACTACGAGGGTGAAACCGCGGAGTAAAGCTAGCAAAGTATAAACCAAAGAACGCTGGTCATTGATTTTTCTAAAAATTACTAACTATACAATATAAACTTCATTTGAAGTTAAGTGTCTAGTAACAAACAAAAATCGCAGGCTCTACTTTTTTCTTACATAATAATTGTTACATAGTAGATCGTAAAGATACTGACGTTGGAGTACCGTTCGTAGTATTAGGCATGTTCATCAGGGTATGCTATAAGTCCGTAAACCACAGAATACAATAAATTTGTCAAATGCGTGTTGGGACGCGCATGTGAAGGGCTCCTCACTCTCCACCGTATGTACTGATATAGCTATAGAAATCACGTCTTCTCATCAAATTAATGTACCTTACACAGCAAATTAATAAAAAAACAATTGTCGGTCAAGTAAGTCACATAATAAATTCTTTTCAAACGTCAATTTCTAAAGCAAGTATCATAAAAAATCTGCAGGTCTACCACTTTTATTGAAAAACACGTTCCTACTACTATTCGGACTCTATTGTTCCTCTTGAAACCAATTTTCACTTAATGTTTGTCCATTTTTTTCTGTCCATTGAAGTGCCACTTGACTATGAACTTTTTGTCCCAGACTCAATCTTAATGACCAGCTTCCAAAAAAAACAAAGAGCAGATGTTGTAATATTTTACTAAATTCATGATTTTATTATACTTACTTATTTTTATTTTTAAGAGGTAACTGATCGTTTTTAAAAAATACCTACCTATATATAAAAAATACCAGGCTTAGATGTAATATTATGTTATATATTCTTTATATATTTATTTAACAGTTCCTAAATAGGTTAACCTCACTGCTCCTGTTCAATAGGTACTTTGTTTATCTATGATTTTTACGTATTGAAAATATTTAGAGATATGGTATTTTAAGGGTTGTTAGTTAAGGGAACGTAGGTGGCAATGATTTTTGTTAAAACTTGAAATAATAAGGAAGACTGTAAGTAACCGGCAGTCTCATCACATTAAGGAGTTTTTATACAGATAACCTGATGATGGTATGCAATAGATATCTAGATTATAAATATTACACAAGATACGGTATCTTACTCGTATAATATAAGGTAAATCATGATAATGTTATATGTATATTGCCAAATAATGTTTGAAATCTTCTTCGAAAACTCTAGTCAGAATTAGTCTTATTTGATTTTAATAAGTCGGAAAAGTGTCTTGCATGGAAAAATCCTTGAATTTTTGAATTTATTTAATTTTTAGTATTTGTTGTTATAGCTATTATAGTTACCCATATTGTGTAAGATTTTCAAGTAGATAACTATTTCCATTATGGTGTTACAGCGTGAAACGTTGAAAAAAAATCGTGATTTGTATGAACGCTCCAGTTATTTATTAATTTTATTTAGTCATAATTATTTCATATTATAGCAATCATAATCATTAACGTTCCGTGAAAAAATCAAATACCTAGCTGATGCCGTTTTCACGATACACGAACGAAATCGAGAAATAAATTTTGAGCAAAAACACGTTGCTTGTATGGAGAGTACCTTTAATTATAAACTTTTTTTTAATTTTATTATTTGTCGTTGTAGCGGCATTAGGGATACATGTTTTGTGAAAATTACAAGTACCTAGCTATTACGGTTTATGAGATATAGCCCTGTGACAGACGGACGGACGGACGGACGGACAGCGGAGACTTAGTAATAGGGCTCCTTCGGCACCCTTTTAGGGTTCGGAGCCCTAAAAATGTCTATTATAAAAAAAATTGCATCCTACCAAGGCAAACCAAAGAGGATTTTTTTTAAAGTAATATCATATAAAAATATATTCTTTATAAATTAATGTGATTAATTAAAGAAATTGGTATTCTCCTATATTATCGCTAGCTAACCATTGCAAGCCTAATAACAGTAATTCATTAGAACCGCTCGTAATAAGAGCTTCGTATTTTACGACTTTGAACTCTAACAGAGAGCAATAAAAGCTGTTATTGTTTGGCAAATAAAAATCAGAAGATGCGCGTTGACACAGTTGTGAAAAACTGTGTGTAAATATGACTAGAACGAGCTAGAATTCAGTATTTAATTATAATTTTATGAGTAATGTCATACCAAGAATAATCTTATTGAGTTCAATACCAAGAATTAAGTCTTTTCCGGGGTCGTTCCCCAGGTCAGGCAAAGTGTTATTTGGATTTTTCCATTAGGAGGGCCTGGAGTCTGGAACTGTGCTCGGTAGATGGCAATAGGCTCGCCCCCTATTACATGGGATCAATAACATAATTTGTGAGTCATGATACAGTCATCGGAAATGTCAGAGACACGCATGGTAGATAATATCGCAATTTGAGTTAGGTATTATTACTACCTATTACATATACGATACTGAAATAATTTGTTATAATTTTTTAGTTATAACTTTTTTTTTTGTAGTGGTAGGCCTCTTTAGCAGGGGCCCGCCTGGGGAAGTACCACACCTTTGCCAGTTATTCATCCGCCAAGCAGTAATATGCAAACATTACTGTGTTCCGGTCTGAAGGGCAATGTTACCAGCGAAATTACTGGGCATGATGAGATTCGACAACTCATATCTCAGGGTGACAGGCGCAGTGCAGTGCCGCGCAGAATTTTGAATTTTAAAACACTGGGTGGCACTGTGTCTGATATGGGCAATCATGATGCTTACCATCAGGCACCTGATTAGCTCGTCTTGTTACTCACTATCATAAAAAAAAAACTTCTGGAACAAGAATCTGATCCTAGAGACTTGAAACTTGAAACTAGGAATGTAGGTTGTTTTCGATATCTATGCGCGTGCTAAGAAAGGATTTTAGAATACTCACATTCTATGGGTTTCAAAAGGGCGTCTAAGTTTTGGTATAAAACACAAATACAATTTTACTTCTTCTGTCACACTACCGACCAAATGTGATTTACTGTACTCTCCTCTCCCTGCACGGTTGTCTGGAAGAGATCGCTCTTAGCGATAAGACCGCCAATTGTTACATTATTTGTTATAATTGTATATTTAAATTTAAGGTTTCATGTTTGTAATCTATCTATCTAAAACTCTCATCCTACTAATATTATAAATCTCAAATTACAGGACAATGTAAAAAACTTACGTTTTTAACAGATGAACAAAACGCTTGCGAGTTCTAACTCACCTCCAGCGCCATCTACGTAATGCGGTTTTGGTTAGATTGATGGATGGGATGTTTGTTACTCTTTCACGCCAAAACATTTCTTTGGGTTCGCTAGGGCTATATGTACCGGAGTACTACAGTCGTAGCAGGCGCCGTCAGCACCAGCTGTTCTATCGTCCTTAGACTCGGACTTGTCATACTCGGAATGCTCCTACGCAACGAGCATTGGAGCTCTTCAATTCGTTTGCGCAAGAGTTCCAACATCTAGACTTGCTTACGGATCCTGTGAGTGTAATTGTTAGCCATTTAATAATATATTTACGTCATAGTACTATTTAATTAAGGTAGGAAGCGTTTTGGTTCAATACTGTAAGCTTTCTACTTATATGATAAATAAATAAATAAAACTACTGAACAGATTGGGCTGAAGTTTGGTATGCAGGTAGCTTAGACCCTGGAATAGCACATAGGGTACTTGTTATCCCGATAACGAAGACTACGCGGGTGAAACCGCGGGGCACAGCTAGTAAAGCCGCTGGGCCTACACCAGTTTAAAATATAAAATTCTAAAGTAAACAATGCCAAATTATTCTCGTATCTGTAATGAAAGCAATTATTGCTGCGACAGTCCTTGAAGCGACGAGGTCGATCGCCTATTTCGACATAAGATAAGGAATTAGGCTTGCTGGTTTCCTTTAAGGTTTGGCTGGTTTCCTGGGTAAGGAATAATTATATTAATACTAATTATTGTGCCCCGCGGTTTCACCCGCATAGTCACCGTTCCCGTGGGAATATTGGAATAAAAGTACCTTATGTGTTATTCCAGGGTCTAAACTATCTACATACCGAATTTCAGCCCAATCGGTTCAGTAGTTTTGGCGTGAAAGAGTAACAAACATCCATCCATCCTCGCAAACTTCCGCATTTATAATATAAATAATGCCTAGTAGGATTTACATAATACGCATAAGAAGAGCAAGTTATAAATAGTTATAAATAGTGATAATATATATCACTATTTATTATAATATCCTAAATGCCTCACTAACTGACATGCAACGCAGAGCCCAAAACACTGATCCTGGAGACTTAAAACTTGAAATCTAGATTCTTTTCGTTGTCTGGACGTGTGCTAAGATTTTTAAAAATTCACATTCTAAGGGGTCCAAAATGGGCGTCAAAGTTTTGATATAAAACTCCTATATTTCATAACTGAGAGCGGCAAAGCCACTCTGTTCTTACTAGTGTATAGATATATAAGACAGATGTACGAGTAGTCACGACTGCTTCTTTCCCATCCGACCAAGCGTGACGGCATCAGATGTCCTAACTAAAGATATACCTACCTAATATCCACTGATTCACAGATTCAAATTCAACGTTACTGCGATTTTAACACCAGTACATATAATGCCAAAACATAGATGCCTGGAAACTTTTGCATAGCCGCCTCGCGGCACCTTCAAAGAAAACGAATGTAACCAAACCAAATATTGTGAAACTATCTGTTGAAAAAATTAAGCACTACAAGTTTCTTATGCGTTCTTCTTGTAATAAAGGTATCTTTCCGAACGCACGGTAGACTCAGTACTGTTTATCTTCATTGACGTGCAAAAGTGTCAGATTATGAACTATTTGAATAAATCTTTTTGAGTTTGAGTTTTAACACTATCTGCGTTCAATGCTCTCCTGGAAGCCAACCCTCACTGCGACATGTTTGCGGCCGGATGGAAGGTGTTTCTGGCTGAGAGTTTGAATTATTGTAAGAAGAATTTTTTTATGATAGTGAGTGACAAGACGAGCAAATCAGGTGCCTGATGGTAAGCATCATGATTGCCCATATCAGACACAGTGCCTACCACTACAATGATAGGGTAGTGTCGTCTATTAATTATTAAAATGAATTTTATTTGTAACCTTTTTCTTTGACATGATTTATTTTGATTTTTGATTATTTTCATTTTTATTATTATGATATTGAAATTAGCTACATTTTTATTATTTGACCATTGTTTAAATAATTTTATTTAACGTGTTATTTGAATGTTTTTTTGTAATTATATTAATTAGGTAATTGGCAATAGCCATCTTGAATTGATTGATTAAAAAAAAAAAACAGAAATATATAGGTAGGTACTTAGGCATAATAATATTAATATTATCTTACTAATAATATAATACTCTAATTTCAGTACAAACTACTGAACCGATTGAGGTGAAATTTGGTATGAAAGTAGCTTAGACCCTGGAATAATCCATATAGGGCTACAGTTATTAATGCCTACTTAGTGTAGGTAGGTGTCGCTAATATTCAGTGTGTTCAAAGAAAATAATACAATCTGAAATGTGGATGCGGAATGGTGCGGAGGGTGCGTGGTTCGAATCCCGCCCGTGAGTGAAATTTTTGTTCTCATTTCAGATTGTATATCAAGCGATTAGAGACAGCTTAGTCTTTAAAAATACAAAATATTGTTACAAGAAAATATTGCAAAAACCTAATATTATGTCCTGACACAGATGTTTATCAAATGCTATATTACGTAAGTATAATATTATCTTGCACAAGTATGAGTGACCTATGATCTATGATCTAGAATCTATATATTACATAAAATATTATAATTCTTAGGAAATCTAAGTTACGTCAGGCCGGGACACTGCATTAGAGGTATGAAGCTACATGTAGTCGGGGCATCCGTCTGGATGGATAATTTTTTATGGGCTAGACAGAGAAAATACTCAGCTTTGTTTCCATCACTCTTTAAAGTAAATGATAGCAGAGATATTATATAAAACCCAGTTGTCAGAAAGAGATAAACACAGGTTCACAGCTGCGTGAGCAAACCTTACACGTGTAACATCAACGCAAGACATGGTATGACTAACTTGACTCCAGCCAATTAGCCACATAAAGCAGGGTAATATAATGTAAAGTGGACTCTTTTTCCGCACTTAGACTCTATATCTGGTCCGTTGTACTTGAAGTCCTGGCTTATCTAGCCAGCCTAACTCCGCCCAGAAGCTCAGAAGTTTCCTGGGAACTTCGCAGGCTTCTCAGAGTGACCTCACTGTTCCGAGGATTTGTTCACGTTGAAGGGTTACTGCCTCACATTCCAGGACTATGTGGGCAACCGTTTCTTCCGCCATGAAACAGCCTCTGCATGGAGGACTGTCTGTGGCGGTTATAGTGAACAAATGTTTGTTTAAGGGATCTGATATAGTCCATATCATTATTTTATGGTTCTTTCGGTTTAGACATAACAGACGCAGGACATAAAGCAGGGTAAAACTCGTCTACCTCAGTTTATAAAAAAGATAAAAAAAGATAATTGTCTGAGACTTATTTTTCATATCGGAATTAAAACACTTTTCAAATACACATTAAGGCATGGTGATTTTTTGGAGCAGGGAGCACAAAACGTTTAAAAGATTTTATATTATAGCTAGACATAAAAGAGTAGAAAATAATGGGGGCGCCACTGTCATTCCCAGCAATAATAATTGAATTGATACTTAAGTGTAAAGTCTATTTGAACTTTTTTATGTTGACATACATGCACTCACATCATTTCAGACGCAACTGAAGTCAATAATGTGAATGTTGTTAAGGTGACAACATTTGTAAGATCGACAAATCCAAGCAAGTCACATATCTTCTGTTAAGTCTATTTCAATCAGGTTTTTTATGAGGTTTATACATATACCATACTTTAAGATTCATAACTTCAGTTTTGGCGGGAGACCGAAGAATACAGTTTGGGTCCCGTATCTTTATCTATTATCGGTGCATTTTCAAGTGTTTAACATGTAATAATGGTGTAAGAATACGTGTTGAGTGTTTTCGAAGATCCACGGGTCTCTTGGCAAGTGATGCGAGAGTTGAAATGTGATTTTTCATGTTCCCGCCAAGATTTCGGCAGCTTCTTGTAAAGACTACCACTTTACTAGAGCTGTGACTTGACTGGGCTTGCCCTGACTCTGAATTGACTAATTGACCATATTAACTTGAAAATTCATATAACTTGACACTGGCTATACATTCGTGTGGGTCCAAAAACGAAAAAAAAAAATTCATAACTCCCAGATGCACCAAATTAAGAAATAAAATAAGGAATGTACACATACCTCTTTGACTTCCTTCGGTAGGTCTTCCAAACTTTTACTAACACTATTTAAAGTCCCATATTTGCTTCTCCTTCCTTCAACGAAGGGCTCATCATAAATATGCTCGTCAACAAAAAACTCAGACTTCTGACATTTACACTTCAAATGACATTTAAACCCATGTTTTTCATCGTTTACATGACATTTAGTACATTTCTCTGTCATGAATGTACGTAATTTTGTGTCTTTGTCAAGAAATTCGTTGTTACATTGACAGTTCTGGTCTAAGTTTGTACTTAGCCGTGTATATGGAAGACTTGACATGGAGTTACTTGTTACGGAGCAGTTAAGCCTGTTTAAGCAACTTTTTATAGGCGATTCGTTGGGTAAAGCTCTTTGAGTGATATCAAGAATCTCTGTACATAAGTAATGCACTTCTTTTGGCTTTTTCACGTTCTCTTCGGCGATATCGTAAATATTCATATCTTTTTTAGCTTCCCTTTTCAGTAAGACTTGTTCAAGCTTTTCTAACTTGCGTTTAGTGTCGCTTTTTTCTTTGTCGGTCAAGTCTGGTGGCACAAATGTTCGGGGTGGTTTTTTCGGTGGAGGTCCGGGCGGAAGAGGTTGTTTTAAAGCCTTTTTTAAAGTGTCAGTTAATATTAAATGGGGATTCTTACGTTCTAACTTCATGGTTTCACTAGAACCAGTGAAGTTCATAATATTTAAGTTGGATTTTGAGTCAGGTTCGAATTGGCTGGTAATTTTTTTCACTCGGCCACTCTTATCGTCATCCAAATTCTCTGTTTCAGAACTTACCCCACTGTCAGTCATGACTTCTTGTTTTTCTTCTTTTTTTGGCTTTAAAACTTGTGCATACTGAGCTAATATGTGTGGAGGGACATCTTCATCTGGTATTGAATTAATCAGCCTTATTTGTTCAACCTCTTTCAATAAATCCTCATTTGTTTGGGTAAAATCCTCTTTTTTAAATATAAAGTCACCAACCTCATTCGTCAAAGTTTCTTCTTTGTTTGGGACATTCTCCTGGCTGGTAAAATCCTCTTTAATCAGGTCTTCTTTTTTGAAAACAAAATTTTCTTTTTTCATCTGTTGCTCGAGTACATTACCCAATTTTTTAAGCCTGTCTTTGCTAAGTTTACGTTCCATTTTCAAAAATTCGCTCGTTTCCGATCTGCCGTTACAACTGCCGTGTCTTTTTGGCAGTTTTTGACTGCGATCGCAGCGAAATGCGTGACTCCTTTGTAGTTTCTTGCCTGGATCACTTATTTGGCGGGTTAGAGACGTTTTTGAATCACTAGCACTACGTTTCACATCAATTTTATACAACGAACTGATATTTGGTTTCGCGTTATCACCCGTCGAGTCATTGTCGACATGTGCCGCATATTTGTCATAATCGCACTTATTTTCCTTATTTCCTTTCCTTTCGCACCCATTTCTGTGTTTGAACTCTTTGAACTGGGGTTTATCTGCACTTTCGTTGTTTAGATTTTCGAATTTGCTTTTAATTGCTTGGACTCGGTTTATATGCGATATCATTATTTGTTATCATTAGACGGCATTTTTCTAACAATTCCTAACTATAAAAACGTCATTCAGTTTAATTTAATATGAACAAAACGAAAGAACAATAAGCTCTAATTTTCTTGTTTATTTTTCGCTGCACCGTTGGACAGACACTTTGTATTTGTTTTTTCACTAAACACTCGGAAAGGTATCGCGTTTGAACGGCTAATATCGAAAGTGATAGCTGTAAATTGTTGTCTAACACGTATTGGATGTTTTGAAACAGTTTTTAATCAATTTACACAAGACAAGACAAAGTTTACAAAACACGGCCGCTCGTTCACGTTCGAGGGCATGGCACTTATCGATGTTGCCAGATCAACTTATAAATTTCGCCATAAACTTAAAATTAATAATACTAATAATATTGGGGAATGATGTATGTTTAAACGATTTTAAACTCTTCATTAATAGTAATATTATAAAAAGGAATGTAAAGGAAAAAAAATCCAAATCAATAAATAAAAATGTAAGAACCAAGTTAATATTCGTTAACTTCGAGAAAAACAATAGATACCTACCTACTTATCTTATATCTTTAAATGAGCAATTCTTGTATATATTTATATATATAATTGGAATCTCGGAATCGGCTCCAACGATTTTCATAAAATTTAGTATATAGGGTGTTTCGGGGGCGATAAATCGATCTAGCTAGGAATCATTTTTAGAAAATGTCATTTTATTTTAAAAAAAAATAATACCGAGCAAAGCTCGGTCATCCAGGTACTTAATTAATAATAAGGAAACAAAGAAGGGGGAATATTATAAGGTATTACTTTGATAGGTATTAAATATGACATAACGTAAGTGATCTAATAGGCATAGTCTAAGAATAGATTAAGAGGAAAATAATTATTAGAAGGAAAATAATTCTAATTGCTATAATTCTAATAATAATTTTCTTAAATTATTATTGTACTTATGTTTTGATTACTATTTATGGCGCCTATTGCTGTTGTATGTATTTACCTAGTTATACGTATATGACTTGCGTAAATGCTTAATATGACGTATTTACTTATATATATGGATACTACTAATATACCTAATATTTTCTGACGTCATTGAGGATTAAAGATAAAAGCGTAACAATGAATAATATTCATAGTAGGAAAATTATTATCTCGATTGAAGCGCTGGCTAGTAGCGCAGACGTTTTATAGTTACGATGAGTTTTTAAATTAAATAATGTATTAACTGAAATTACATTTATGTAATTATTATTATTGATATTACGGTTGTGTAATTAATAAGTTATATAAATATTGACACATAAGTTGGTTTTATACGAAATAAATGAACTATGAACTATTGTTATGAAGTAAAATTATTAGTATTATGAGGCATATTGAATCCTCGCCCCCTATTACATGGGACCAATAACGTACTGGTGAAATGTGGGTGTATCTACTAAGGGGCTGAATCCTGGGTACACCTCTGCCTAACCCTTCGGGAAGAAGGCGTGAATGTATGTTATGTTTTTTTGAACCCGTTGTAATATTATCAATCATAATATTTTTATCACAGGTCCAAATTTTAACTAAAATATCCACGCAGTAAAGGAGTTTTTTTTTATATAGCAATTTTGATGGATGACAGCTACAGCTGTCAGCTGACAGCATGGTTGACGTTGTTGAGTTGACAGAGATCACACAAGAGCAGTATTTTTATGAGGTTGACTTTTTTTTCTTTTGCATGTTAGCAACACTTATGTAATTAAAACTAAAATAATAAAACATGTGTGTGAAATAAAAAGGCGCCATCTATCCGCAAGCTAATAAACTTGAGCAACTGATAGCTGCGATTCAATAAAAAATAATTATTATACAACAGACTATAATAGAGACTATCGATACATTTCAGAAAAGTCACGAGATGGCGTGATAATAAACAAAAAATCAATATCATATTATAAAATGAAAATAATATATTTTTAAGCCATAATAATTTATTAATAATCATAATCATAATCATCATAATCATAAATCATTTATTTTTCTACAAAACTTTTTATCAATTAATAAGTGGACGCCCTGACTCCTGGAAAAGCGGAAGCTGTAGACCAGAAGGCAGTTCTTCCCAGAATTCTTGAAATACCTTAGTGTTTTGTAGTTACATAGTAAAATATAGTATAAAATATATAGAAACATGCATGAACTAATTTTTGTTTTTTAAATTAAATATAAGATGCAAAATGTATAAGAAGCAATTTATGAAAATTAATATTATTATTTTGAGAAAAAAACACAAATAAAGTCCAGATGTGATGAGTGTTTGTTTGTGAGGGTGTGTATGTGGGGGTGTGTGAGGGGGTGTATGTGGGTGTATGTGAGGGGGGGGGGGGGTGTGTGGAGTGTGTTGAGTTTATAAGAATCATAATAGTAAGTTTTCTGTGCTGCCATAATCAAGACTTTTTAGCCACTCCAATATCGTTGTTTTTAAATAATAGTTACTCATTTTTTTTATTTTATATTTAGAATCAAGTTTGTTGTACAGTCTCGGTGCATTGAAATTAAATTGTTTCCGCGCTGTGTAGCTACGAACTAAAGGAACTGGGCAGGGATTTAATCGCTTATTGGTTGTTTTTAGATGGGGCACCATAGTACGATGATACCGAGAGATGCAGTCAAATATGTAGAGTTTACGCACGCTTAGTACGTTTAAGTTATTATACAGAGACTAGCTGTGACCCGCGGTTTCACCCGCGTAGTCTTCGTTCCCGTGGGAATATCGGGATAAAAAGTACCCTATGTGTTATTCCAGGGTCTAAGCTACTTACGTACCAAATTTCAGCCCAATCGGTTCAGTAGTTTTGGCGTGAAAGAGTAACAAACATCCATACATACATCCATACTTACAAACTTTCGCCTTTATAATAGTATTAGGATATAGGAATTAGGATTAGGATATTAGGATGTTGTAGGATGACGAAAAGGCAGATAGAATATTGTCTTTAAAAGGGCACGCTGTGCTCGTTCCAGTGTTAGCATGTGTGTCTTCGCTGCACCACCCCAAGAACTCACACAGTATGTAATCACACATTGACACAATGCCTTATATGTTTGTAGAAGAAGATTACTATCTGCTATAAAGCGTAGATTTTTGAAAACATACATAAATTTTCTAAGTCGTTTCGCTGTAGTTATGATGTGATCTTTCCACTTCAACTTATTATCAATGATAATGCCTAAATATTTGATACTGTTAACTCTATCCAATTTTTTGCAGTTACAATCTTGGTGGTTATTATAAATATTGCATGGAAAAGTGTGCACAGATAAGAAGAACTCTTTTGGCGGATCACTTACAATAGATTTGTTGAAGCACATGTATTTGGTTTTGGACGTGTTTAAGGTTAACAAACTTTCTTCAAGCCAATTCGTCACCCTACATAGGCCTCTCTCCGCAAGTCCCTTAACTTCTTCCCATGTTTTATCACTGAAAAGTAGTACCGTATCATCAGCGAACATTACCAGGTCTGCTCCTTCTACATCTAATGCACATAATGAGTTAATATACATTAAAAATAGAGTTGGTCCGAGGGTGCTGCCCTGGGGGACCCCGTAACTACAATGAGATACTTCACTGACCAATTGATCGACTCATACCACTTGCTTTCTACTGGTCAAATAATCTCGGAACCATTCTATAGCAATACCTCTTATTCCCATGTTCTCAAGTCTAGTGAGGAGTATAGGAATTGACACAGTGTCAAACGCCTTCTGAAGGTCGATAATGTTAATATATACGTAATAAATGTTAATGGGACCGTATCGGCCGGGGGCTTAGGCGGAATAACAAATTGTTCACTTTGGGTGCGTCCCGAGCGGGGGCGTACCGGAATGGAACCCTAACGGCCTACCCGATAAATTTATAATTTGATTTGAATATAGTCATAGTAATGTGAGTACTAATTGTACTAAATTTTTTTAATGACGACGTGCGTTTTATTTTAGGAAAACATTTGCTTATTTCATCATAAGTACCTAATGGCGATACAAAAAAATATAATTTATAGACATTTGGAAATCTGTATAGTCCTATAAAATAAAATAAAAATTATACTAACCCAAAAACCAACGACTCTTTTACCCATCAGCTGATTCATTTTATATGGGAAGGGATTCTTGAATAATGAATTAAATATAAAAACTCTTTATTGGTACCACTATAATACAGACAATAACAAGAAATAAAACTTAAACTAGAGAGAGTAACAATTGGCGGCCATACCGCTCAGAGCGATCTCTTCCAGACAACCATGCAAAGGCAGACACAGATATTGAAGGGACGGTGGTTTCGGGTCAGGCCGTTAGGGTCCCATTCCGGTACGACCCCGGCCGGGACGTACTACACTGAAAAATTTGTTAAGGCGCTGTCCTCAAACTCAAACAGATTTATTCAAATAGGTCATAATCTGACACTTTTGCACGTCAATGAAGATAAACAGTACTGAGTCTACCGTGCGTTCGGAAAGATACCTCTACAAGAAGAACGCACAAGAAACTTGTAGGGCTTAATTTTTTCAACAGATAGGCTCACAATATTTGGTTTGGTTACATTCGTTTTCTTTGAAGGTGTTGCGAAAAAAAACGCCGTCCAAAGCAAATTCGCCCTTACGCTCACACGTACCCACATTTTTGAAGATATAAAAAATAATAGATACATATAAAATTAAGACAACTATAGGTTCTGGAAAATAACAATACAAAGATTCAGTAACAAATCTTATTTAATCCAAACGAGTTTTCATGTAAAAAAACCTACACACACAGAAAAAAATCTTAGAAAAATAAAAAGGCACTGAAATCTTGTTAGCTGCTGTGTTCAGTATTTACGACATTAACACTACTACCAACCATAATAAACTCATTGATATTTTAATTATATGGGATTTATATAATACGAAATAATTTATAAATTTAATTTATAAAACGAACTAAGTACTGTAATTTTAAATAAAATAATATTTTTAATTTATTGATGATAACTGTCGATAATATTTTCTCAGTTATCTCTAGAAAAAATGCGGAAGGAATAGTAAGTAGGTAAGTAGATACAATGCTCATCTTAAATAATTATTATAATCTCTACGACATTTCCTTAATAATTTCAGATAGTGTCGAATAAAATACTGTAACGACACATTTGCATATAAAACTGTCATAATTTCTATATTGGTAAAAAGTTAAAACAGTGGATGAGTCTTATTACATTCATTCACACTTACACTCTGATGACGATAATATTAATTAATCATTTACATTTATATAATTTAACAGACCGGCCCCCTTATTACGAACAGCAGTAGAAGTGTGGAAAGCGTTTAATTGCATAATGTCTGCTGTCAAACGGCATACAAAAAATGACGTTTGACAGCAAACTTTACTGCTGTTGTTTTACGGGATTGGATGTTCGTAATACAACCCCGCGGGTGGTATTACGATTTTGCTGTCAAACGTCATTTTTTGTATGGCGTTTGACATTAAGCAATTAAACGCTTTCCACATTTCTACTGCTGTTCGTAATAAATGGCGGGTTACCCAAATTACACTGCTCGAGTCAATTCTTATGGATTATGTGGACAACCCATATTATAATTTTCAGCCAGTTGTCCCCGCGGTTTCACCCGCGTAGACTTCGTTCCCGTGGGAATATCGCTATAAAAAGATCCCTATGTATTATTCCAGGTTCTTAAATATCTGCATACCGAGTTTCAGCCTAATCAATTCAGTAGTAGAATCAGTAGTTTTGGCGTGAAAGAGTAACAAACATCCATCCATACATCCTCACAAACTTTCGCATTTATTAAAGGTTGAAAATGCTACACTAGCATTAAGTTAGTCTTAGCGTTTTGCTGAATTATAAATAAATAATTTACCTAGTAGGAAGAATAGTTTGTCACTAATCGTTGGTCGCGAGTATAGCTAGAGAATTATAAATAGTACTAGTATAGCACCAGCGTCATAATAATATTTTGACATAATTGTTTTTTGGCATAATATTTCAGTAAGCATTAATATAGTTATAAGGCATATTGTTTATTCGTCTAATAGTTATAAGGCATAACCATCATAAGGCATAATGGAAACATATTTTAGAATTATAGGTATTTATTCATAATATACAAGTTTTGATGTTACAATACTTTAATAATTGACATTCATTAAAAGCTATCAAATATGAATTACCATATCATAATGTTAAAAAAGTTAGGGTGCGCAGGGGGTGGTCCTCGGGCCACCCCTAATCCGCCAACAAGTTTACGAAAAGTATTTTATTAAATGCAAACACAACATTTCCAAAACTTACCTTTTCCATGAGTGTAAGTTAATTATAAAGCGTAGAATTTTTATGCTTAAATATCACTATGCGTAAGCAAATTTAGGCTTTAGAATAGTTTGCTTAACAATTATTATGCATAAAGTAGTTATGTTTTCAAGAATCGTAACTAAAAAGTGATGCCAAATCAATATTATGCGTAACTTTTATTAGGATAAGTAAGTTTGACAGCTTCGTTGACTCAGATAGTAGTAACGCTGCTTTCTGTGCCGCAGACCCCGGGTTCGATCCCCGGCCAGGTCAAAAATTTGTGTGCACGAACATGTTGTTTGATCTGTGTCTGGGTGTTATAATCTTATATAAGTATGTATATCAGTCATTTAGTTACCACAGTACAGGCTTCTAGCCTAGTTTGGGACCAGATGACCGTGTGTGGAAGTTGTCCCATATTATTATTATTAAAAGTACGTACTTATGCCATATTAAATTATGACATAAGATTTTATACAAAAAAATAGGGAACCTTCCAGTAATAAACCGGAATGTGCGGCGCGACGTCGTCCACATCATGTACGTGTGAATGCACTTTCTGTCAACTGTTTTTTGTTTTCTTTTTAGACCTACCTAGTCTGATTAACCAGGATGTTTTCAAGGGCCGGCTCATCTTAAAATATTGTTATTACTGTAATATCATCCATGAGAATATCCTTAAAGGTCATTGAATCTTCATCTGGAACAACAATGGTGCACAACCATTATGAAGGTACAGACATATATTATTATTATCTATACCTATATTTTTTTATGATAGTGAGTGACAAGACGAGCAAATCAGGTACCTGATGGTAAGCATCATGATTGCCCATATCAGACACAGTGCCACCCAGTGTTTTAATATTCTAAATTGTGCGTGGCACTGCACTGCAACTGTCACCCTGAGATATTAGTTGTTAAAACTCGTCATGCCCAGTAATTTCGCTGGTAACATTGCCCTTCAGACGGAACACGGCAAAGGTGTAATGTGCAAACATTACTGTGTTCCCGTCAAAATAAAGTACGATGTGCAATCTGCTCAGTGTGAAGTTTGCACAGTGACATATTATAATGAACAACAAAGATAGAAAGACGTACCTAAGACCGAAGTGCGACCGAGACAACAATATTATTCTCTGGTACGACCTTACTTTACTGACGTACGTGGACCTAATGGGACTTAATTTGAGCTTGCCATTTTTGAGAAGCCAGTACCTCATCTCCCCTTTTCTTTATATCAATGATTTTATCTCGATAATACAACGGGAACGAAGACTAGTACGCGAGTGAAACCGCAGAACACAGATAGTAAATAATGTGTCAAAGGTTTGACAATGTCACTCATATGACATGTTTTTCCGAAATGACATTTGGCAGTTGTCAATTGTTTGGACAAAATGAATAATGAAATGTTTATATCTTACTAATTTAGTAGGGCTGTCACACGCAAATAATTTAAACATACCGTACAGTAGTTGCTGTGCCCCGCGGTGTTACTCGCGTAGTCTTCGTTCCCGTGGGAATATCTGGATTAAAAGTAAAGTTTGTGTTATTCCAGGATCCAAAATCTAAACTATTGTAGGGTCACATGATGCGTGTATGGGGACATACACGTTGTCAGGTTGGCCGAGTGTAGGGTTGATGTTATTTTGTAACGTGCATGCTACGGATTCTGTGAACGTTTTGGTGGTTTTATGGAAAGTATTAATGGCAACGTGTGGTTTAAGGCAAATCTATGGCATATGCGAGGGCGCGATGGCAACACGAGGAGGGGATGCCAGCGAGAGAGGATTGGAGAGCGAGATTGAAGATGGTGGGCTTGGAATAAATTATTTAAAATATGCTGAAGTGTTCGAGTATTATTTAATGGAATATGAACGTCTACACCATCTACAAAATTATATCAAGTAAAATTATACTATCAATGGAACGGTAGGTCAAAACTTTTTATATTTATATCAAATACTATAAAAAAATCGTTGTCAGACTGGCTTCTTGATGTCTTAAGGAATCCTGTAATGCGGCAATTTAAAAACGTTTAATGATTGTATGTTAAAAATTATGAATTATTTTAGTAGTAGGATTGAGATTGTGGGAAATTGACGTAATATTATAATGTTAAAATATAATGATATTTTTGCACGTCTGCTTGCAGACGAAATGCATGTATGTACCTTTAACATTGCATTTCTTGCAAATAAACTATTTGATTTATTGTTTTGTTTTTTTACTAGATGTGCCCCGCGATCCATCCATCCTCACAAACTTACGCATTTATAATATTAGTAGGATAACACACCCCCTTAGTCCTATCTTACTTAAATTATAAATGAGAAAGTTTGTGGATGGATGGATGGATGGATGGATGGATGTTTGTTACTCTTTCACGCCAAAACTACTGAACCAATTAAGCTGAAATTTGGTTTATAGATAGCTAAGACCCACATAGTTTGCAAAGGAACTAAAACTATGGCTCCTGGATAGAATTTTTTATTCCGTTAATGAATTCTTAGACTTAAAAAATCCTCGGATCTATCGTCAAAAATAAAATTAAATATTTTATGATAATAAAATCTCGACATTGCATTATTATAATATCAATTAAATTTATAAAGAACAATGAACTAGCATAATATAGGGGCTCGACATTTTATTTTAATTTAATATTTACATTATAATTTATATATTCAATAATTAATTATACAAACATGTTTGCATGTCACGATAAATTGACTAAATGTTTTAGACTAAAAATACTACTTTATAACACCTGAAATTTTATGTACAACATTTATAGCAAATAAAGTTTTTTTTTATGATAGTGAGTGACAAGACGAGCAAATCAGGTACCTGATGGTAAGCATCATGATTGCCCATATCAGACACAGTGCCACCCAGTGTTTTAAAATTCAAAATTCTGCACGGCACTGCACTGCGCCTGTCACCCTGAGATATTAGTTGTTGAAACTCGTGATGCCCAGCAATTTCGCAGGTAACATTGCCATTCAGACCGGAACACAGTAATATTTGCACATTACTACTTGGCGGATGAATAACTGGCAAAGGTGTGGTACTTCCCCAGGCGGCCCCCTGCAAAAGAGGCTTACCACTACAATATTAATTAATATTAATATAATATTACCTTTTAATATTACCCGTTTATATAATCTTAGATAATTTATCTAATCTTCATAATGTGAAGGCTGTCCAATGTAAGATAATTATTAATTTTCGTTTGATTTTAATCACTTTGTTATTTATACCTACTACTGCACTTTTTAGAATATTATGACATAATATCACGCCTTTTTCCTGAAGGGGTAACGGTTGAGAACCCAGTTCCCATAGTAATAAGTACACCGTATATCTGTATAAAATTGGAAAAAATTACGCTATGGACTTTAGAATCAGAAACAGAATTTCGTTTATTTCGTAAACTGTAGGTACAGAATTTGTGGTGTTACATAATAATAATATTTCGTAAGTATCAACAGTTTCGTCCACGTAGAATATACAATAGTGTAGACGCTACTTTTCCATTAAATAATACTCGAACACTTCAGCATATTATAAATAATTTCTTCGAAGCCCGCACCATCTTCAATCTCGCTCTACAATCATCTGTCGCGCTGGCATCCCCCTCCCTGTGTTGCAATCGCGCCCTCGCACTTGCCATAGATCTTCCTTAAACCACACGTTGCCATTAATACTTTCCATAAAACCACTAAAACGTTCACAGAATCCGTAGCATGCGCGTCACAAAATAACATCAACCCTACACTCGGCCTCGGCCAACCTGACAACGTGTATGCCCCTATACACTATACACGCATTATATGATAACCCTACAATAGTATTAATAATAGAATAAAATTTATATACTAATATCTTAATAGGCAAATGTCTACGAAATTTTTTACAAACGTCTTATAAAATATAAAAATACACTAACTTAGGGACTTACGGACTTCCCTAGAGAGTATAAGTCGGTCTATTTGAGAACTTCTAATTAACAATGATTAAATTAATTTATGTATGAGATATTCATCCCGAATTTTCGGCCCACGATATTAAAAAGAATTTTTTCGTCCCGCACGATGGCAGCAATATAAAAAGTGTTTATGTTGATCGTCAAAATAGATCACTTTCTCTAGTCAATACATTTTGACGCGCGACAGACACTATTAATAATGTTGCCAATTTGTAAAAGCAAATGACATGTGAGTTTAATACACAGACAGAAGAAGATTACAGAATCCTAATGAGTTCCTTATTCGAAAAATACAACATCATCCCCCCATCTCGGAAAGAGTATTTTTGCCATTCGATATCTGAGTGCAATGGCCGTTTTTATCCGCTAGAGGATGAAGTAAATTGAATTTAGAACATAGTGTGCACTCAAAAAAGTTTGTGAATTCAAAACATCATTAAACCTACTTACTTCTAACTCCATGGTGCCAAATTTATCATAAAACCTTTTTTAAATTGTTAAAAACTCAGACTTGTTCCTTCTTGGTGTACCTACTTTTATTTTTAATTACCTTTGCGCGCGCCATTTTCTTTTCACGTCATATTGTTAAAACCTTAGGTTAAAAACAAGAAACATGAAAACAAGTGAAAATAGTTTTGGCGGGAAGCCGAAGAGTGTCAAGTTATATAACATTTTTAAGTTAATATGGTCAATTAGTCAATTCACAGTCAGGGCAAGCTCTAGTGAATTGGTGGTCTTTACAAGAAGCTGCCGGAATTTTGGTGGGAACACGAAAAATCACATTTCAATTCTCGCATAACTTGCCAAGAGACTTGTGTATCTTCGAATACACTCAACACGTAATATTCCACCATTATTACACGTTAAACACTCGAAAATGCACTGATAATTGATAAAGAGATACGGGAGCAAAACTGTAGTCTTCGGCTTCCCGTCAAAACTCTCTAAAAACTTTCAGAGTTACCCGTATTACCACTGGCACAGACTAAATAATAGTACTAACGCCACTAGGCCACGGGCGCTACACTATATGTGCATTAATACGTATCTCATGTCAAACTTTCTTCATATCAACTTACTATAAAGATTATAATATTATTATTATTATACTTCGTGACATCTGACGGAAGACGCTCAACTCTCTCTGCCCTTTCACCTGTCATGGCCAAATGTTATGATAATCACATTGATATAACGAAAAGGAAAGATAGGGTACGTTCTCCCAGCGCTTACTCAACAAATGGCACGTGTAATTTACTCAGTGTGAAGTTTGCAGTGACTTATAATGAACAACAAAGATAGAAAGACGTACCTAAGACCGAAGTGCGACCGAGACGGTTTGCCGTCTCGGTCACACTTCGCTCGTAAGACCTTACTTTACTGATGTATGTGGACCTAATGGGACCTAATTTAAGCTTACTATTTTCGAGAAGCCAATACCTCATCTCCCCTTTTCTTTATATCAATGGATAATCACGGCTAACTATATTTATTTATTTATTTATTAAGGTACAATTGTGAACTTATCTAGCGTCCCACCCTGCGTCGCTCCAGGTACAAAAAGATGTACTTAGTAATACTTTTAAACAACTTTCAAACGAAAGAATTAAAATATTAGCAATTTATTCAATCAGATCAAAATCTAACACTTTTGCACGTCGATGAAGATAAACAGTAATGAGTTTACCGTGCTTTCGGAAAGATATAGGATAAAGAAAGACAAGAAGAACGCGCAAGAAACTTGTAGTTAATACTGTTACTTGTACTTAATATTTTCAACTGATAGTTTACACCGTGGAGCCGTCCGCCATGGAGTTACCGGCTTTAGAATAGTGCTCCACCCTCTCTACCCGTGGTTGCCGTAAGAGCCGGCTACCATACATTTTACAGATCCAAAGGACTGGCAGCGGCGTCCTCTGCAAAACCATCGAACTGCGCTCGAAAACCCGCCTGCCAAGCGTGTCAAGTATTGGCAAAACCCCCCTTTATGGGGAGGTCTATGTTATGTAGGAACACCAACGGCTGAGATGATGATGATGATGATAGTTTAGAATAGGTTTGGTTACATTCGTTTGTTAGTATCGGTGCCGCGTGGTGGCTATGCAGAAGTTTCCAGGCATCTTTGTCCTCTTTGTACTGATTGACATTATAATAAGCCTTCTTTAGTAAAGTAGATTTAGAGAAGTAGAGATATTTTTGTAGTGGTAGGCCTCTTTAGCAGGGGGCCGTCTGGGGAAGTACCACACCTTTGCCAGTTATTCATCCGCCAAGCAGTAATGTGCAAACATTACTGTGTTCCGGTATGAAGGGCAATGTTACCAGCGAAATTACTGGGCATGATGACAAAGACAAAATAGCTGTACCTAGCCTTAGATTTTTTATTTTTTTTTATGATAATTCCGGTATGAAGGGCAATGTTACCAGCGAAATTACTGGGCATGATGAGATTCAACAACTCATATCTCAGGGTGACAGGCGCAGTGCAGTGCCGCGCAGAATTTTGAATTTTAAAACACTGGGTGACACTGTGTCTGATATGGGTAATTAGTATTAGACGTGTGCGCCGCGCCGACCCGCCGCCGCCGCCGGCAAATATTTCACGCCGCCGCCGCCGATCGGCCAATCGGCGTGAATTCGGCGTGAAACGTTATTTTTTAGTCGCTTTGAAATTCAGTCATTTAGTTGATTATTACATTGTCTGACACTAGGCCAGAGCACCACCCTGCTACGACAGCTAAAAATTTCATCGACGCCATTTTTCAATGTTTCCCTTCCTGGAAAATTGGTCTAGGACCAGTCTACAAAAACCCAAAAACATTGGATTTCTCGCAAGGAATTTTGTATAGTTTTGTCGATCTTTTATGCCGTTTTATATTTCTTAAAAAATATGACGTCATTTGTAAGAAAGAAGATTTGCCACCACGAACTACCGAATCGTGTAAATGTAAATGGAAAGTGGACTCCTTTTCCGCACTTAGACATACACACTTAAACACTTAGGTCCGTATGTGCGTGAAGTCTTGACTAATCTAGCCAGCCCAGAAGCTCAGAAGCTTCGCGGAGTGACCTCACTGTTCCGAGGATTTTGTTCACGTTGAAGGACTACTGCCTCGCATTCCAGGACTGCGTGGGCAACCGTTTCTTCCGCCATTAAACAGCCTCTAGACATAGAGGACTGTCTGTGGCGTTTATAGTGAATGAATGTTTGTTCAAGGGACAGTGACCTGTTATAGTCCCTATCATTATTTTAAGGTTCTTTCTATTTAGACTTAACAGACGCTTAGTAAGCCGCATGTTTAAAGCGGGTAAAGCTGATTTTGATTGTCTGCAGTCTATTGTTTGTACCCTTGTTTGTATCTTTGATTATGAAGCTCAACGGATCTCTGGCGGATCCACGTACGAAACTGTGAGAAGGGTATGAGAAAGAGTGGGTACGGGCCGTTCACTGTCATCCCAGATCCTCTCCTCGCCAGTTCATCCGCAGCATCGTTTCCAAGTGAAGCCGCTTCCGCTGTGTCCTTTTATCTACTGGAGAATAATTCGATTAGTCGAAGATATTTCTTCCAGGGCCTGATGGCATTCGATGATTAGTTTGTTAGTGGTATGTCTATTTGATAGAGACATCAGCACGGACGCACTGTCGGATAGAAATTTTACGATAAAATTGTTCAACTTCCGTCTGTGGACGGCTCTTGCAGCCTCGGTTAATGCTACACATTCACATTGGAAGATGGAGTGATACGCACCTAATGGAATGTGTATTTTTATGTTGAGATAGGAGGAGTATACTCCTGCTCTTGAACCATTCGTCATAATGGACCCGTCAGTGAATATGCGTACTTCGCGACATGACACGAGTGGTCTCGCTCCTCTTCCCCTTAGTTGTACCTCATATTTCTTGTTGAATATATATTGTTTATAGGTTCTGTCACTTGGGTCGGCTATTAGCGGCTGTAACTACCGTATCTCGTGAAGGCTTGAATGATAAATATGACTTATACTTAAATTCAAAAATGTGGTAGAAACTTTAAGATACCGATTGCCAGAAGTAGAAGAGGAAGCTGATAAACAATGAACAGCATCATATATTAACCGAAATTGACAATGTGCATGACCACTTGGAGGATGATGAAAGCTTTAGAGTCAGAGGATTACTGGTACCATCTATCAAGTCTGCGATACCCATTCGCTGGCATAGTACTTTATTAATATTGCAAAGCTTGGGCAGTAAGTTTAACCAAAAGCCAGTCATTAGTTGACGGAAACGTTATTAAATACTGGAGAGACAGACGAGCAGCATTTCTTTTGATATATAAATTAGCAAAGGCTATTCTTTCAGCACTAGTGTCTAATGGACCTATGCTATGAGTACACCCAGCGAGAGAGTGTTTTCTGTTGCCGGTCTAACAGTTACAGCAAAACGCTCAAGACTGAATTCGGCACGGCTTGACAAAATTATATTTGTTTTGATAATTATACTTTCTCTAAAGATGTATTTCATTCATAAGTAATTTTTCTTGTAACTTGTTTTTTTTTTAAATAATTTAATCATTTTTAAATTAATAATAACACATCCTAAACAAATACTATACACACGCCGAGTTCACGCCAAAATCACGCCGCCGCCGCCGATTTCAGGCCGGCGCCCGCCGCCGATTATTTTAACGTCGGCGCACATGTCTAATTAGTATGCTTACCATCAGGCACCTCATTTGCTCGTCTTGTCTTGTCCGTCTGTCTGACTGTCTGTCTGTCAAGATACTTTTTAACGGGAACGCGTAGAGGTATCAAGTTGAAATTATATCAAATACTCAGACCTGCGGTCCCTTGTAGCTGTAAAAAAATCATACTTCTAAGTTAACGCAATCAAAAGTTATGGCCATTTTACTGCATATTTCCATACTTTGCGCAAGGAACTAATAGATGGCGCTGTATGTTCTTGGTATCTAGGTATGGAACCCTACACTATGCATACATACGTGTGCCTTAACAATTTATTGTAACTATGCTCTGCTGATAGCCGTGCGACGCCAGTAACTAACTGCTTCATCAAATTACTTAACTCTGAAAACTGGTTGTTATTTCATTCATTACTTACTTGACGAGTTTTCTAGCAGATAGTAGTTTTTATTGATAATTTGGCTTCGTTTTCATGAAATGTTGTAGGCAAGTACTATTGCGTATCTAATTATGAAGTCAATCAATGCATATTAATAGAAATTTAAGACCTTCGACCACCTTTCTGACTGCTTATTTTGGCTATGTTGCCTCCGTTTTGAGATATGGATTGTTGCTATGGGGTAACTCAACACACATAAAAAGAGCTTTCATTGTTCAGAAAAAATGTGTGAGGGCTGTATGTGGAGTAGGACCATTTGTATCGTGTAAGCCACTATTCAAAAAACTTAATTTGTTAACCCTTACTGGTCTCTACATATATCAAATAGGTTGTTTCGTAAGAGAGCATAGATCATTTTTCACTCTTAAGAAGGATAAGATTGATTTTAGTAACAGAATCACTTGCAGGGATCCGACACAGATAATAATGCCAAGGTACAATACTGCCCTTGGACACAAGAATAGCTTTATGATGACGATACGGGTCTACAACAAAATACCTCGCAATATTAGGGAATTACCGACCAGGCAATTCAAGACAAAACTTCATATGTGGCTGGTAGATAAATCATATTATAATATCAATCAATTGTTAAATGTTAGATAATGTATTGCTGATTATTATGTTTGAATTCTTTTGATTATGTTATGATTATATTATTTTAAATTATTGTATCTGACATGTATAATTCGTATTTTAAATTCATATCTAGTATAATTGTATTATAATGTAATAAATATTGTACGTCCGTCCTGGGCAAACTGTTGCGACACTTTATGACACCCGAATGTTATAATAATTGAAGACCCTCCTGACACAGTTTAAACAATAAATTTCATTTCATTTCATTTCATTTCATTTCATTTCATTTCATTTCACAAAGTGATTGCAGAACAATTATAGAGTTCTCAGTTACTCGTTGCAAATCTGAAAACTAGCGTTTGACAGCTCTATTACCTTGTTTTAAGGATTTGAATTTATATTTAAAGAATTAAAAAAAAAAACATGGTTTTACGGCGAAGTGTATGCGTAACAAAGTTATTTCTTCTCTCTCAAAGCTACTACATTCGGTTTGCTATATTCTGAGTATAGTGAAGCTATTTAGTATATTATGTATGTATATGTATAGTATAGTATATTATTTATATCCTGATATTTTGAAGTTGAAGTAAACTATGTCCTTAACATTTAATGTTTGTTTATAAACTCTTAATTTTCTTCTACTTCTTCTTCTTTTTGGAAGTTCACTATGAAAAAGCCGAAGTTTTGGGAAACTAAAATGGCAAGGACATAGTTACCTTCACTTTAAATATCAGGATATAAATTTATAGAATGGGTTGAATAAACATGGTTACCATAAAAACACCAGCAACCTCGTAGCAGCAGGGAGTCAACATCATAAACAACAACATTTATTTGTTCTAAGAGTTTTGATAATTAGTTAGATTTAACTTTCATACAATTCGATATCAATTCAATATTCCACTTTAATGTTATTAACTCTACGCGCACCGTAACAGATCACGTTACGGTGCGCGTACTGCCTACAAGCCGATGGGTCTCTGGCGAAGAAAGCGTATTTTAGTTTGTGAATGAATATTGAGATAAGTCAAAACTCGTAGAAAAACAAAAATAAATGTTGTTATTTATGATGTTGGCTGCCTGGTCCTTCAAATTTTTTTTTTTTATTCTTTTTTTTTTTTTTAATTTATTGACGAAAATAAAGAAAAGGGCTTTGTCGCTGTGCGACCAGATCGCCCAGTACAAAAATGTTATAAAAAATTCATATTATTCTACTTAAGTCTAAATAATCTATATCATACAAACGATACAATTTTTTACATTTATCAGATACAGGGTAGGAAAGAATACTATTTAAAAGACCAACTTCGAGCGATCGACATCCAAACACTGACCTACGGTCTTGTTCGTTCCGGACACACTCCAACAGAACATTTTGTATATCCTCAACAGTACCGCACACTTCACAGTTGGGAGATGGGATTTTTTTCATCAAAAATGCGAACTTGTTTGTGGGAATGTGACCGGAGCGAAGTCTAAGAGCAGCGGTTAACATAGCGCGGTCTAGACCTGATTGATCTATCCAAGGAAATCGCGTAATTTTAGGTTGAATGGTCCGATACCAGATACCCTTTTCTTTCGATCTCTTATCAAAATATTCTTGCCATAGCTCATAACATTGATTTCTTATAAAACTAACTACATCGGTTTTTTATTCTTATTTTAATGGTCAATAAAAGGCTTTGACATATTGAATGACGACAACGCCTAAATTGCTTGACATAGAAACGTGAAATTTGGAACCTGTGTTTGTCTTATTGCATAGTGGTGCCCTAATTATTATTATAACTTACTTACATATGCTATTTAAAATGCTTAGCTTATGTAGTATAATTTGTCACCAATAGGGAATATGCGTGTAGTTTAAATTTGGTTCAAATCGACCGGACATTATATCTAAAACATAATTCTTTCATTTAATTCCTTTTTATTAGCATAAAATAATAAATAAAAAGTGAAAAATATGCGAGTGAAATTCAAAATTGCCAAACGCATCGCCATTGGTCGAAGCGAAATGTGACGTCAAATGCTATGTCAACATAGAAGTTTGTGTGTTATTTGTATAGCGTATGAAATAAAAATAGTTTAAAATCGTTTTCCCGCAGCCTTTTCCATAGCTAGTACATATTTTAGCATCCTAGTGAGATCAGGAATCATCACAATGATGACTGAAATTGGTTTTGTTATAAAAGCACAATCCGATAATCTGCCGAGAATAGATGCGTTCATGATGACAGCATATTTTGCATCAAATCCAGATTTTACGTCCGCTGAGGTCCGCTGATCATAATAGGTATACATATAATATACTTACATTAAAGTGATCTTCACAACAATGCAAGCAAGTTGTTGGAGATACCATAGTTCTTCTCATAATTTAATTTAATTCTCATGATTAAAAAATGATGATTAAAACATGATTAAAATTTCAAATGATTAAATTAAAACTCATTTTAATTTAATCATCTGTATTGTTCTAAATTTTAAATTTTGAAAATTACCTTAACATTTCTGATATTTTTTATAACTAATAATTATTAATGTTGTTCAATCATTTTTGTTTCATGCATGCTGTCTTCATCCATAAATATTATGACATTTAGAATTAAGATATATAATGTAGCCAAACAATAAAAACTGATGTACATGATGTGGATGATCTAAATAAATAAATAAATAACCTTACACCATTATTGTTGTCGTACTTTCGCATCTCTCGGGACAGGGAAAAACACTTTATCAGGTGCACTTCTAATAGTATTTTTGCACATAGGCACAAGACAATACTTATAAACTTGTTTTGTGCTTCTTCCATGGCTTAAACGGCTATTAAATTGAAATTCTGTGTAAAGTATTTAGAACACCTACAGTAAACAAACACCGGGCATAGCATGTGACGTCATACAAAGCGCGCGAAAATGGCGGTGTTCAAACAGCTCAAATTTTAACTCGGTTTAAATTTATTTTTTTAAATTTTATTCTTTCATTTCCAATGAAATTTATATTTTTTACTATGCTATGACGATGTGAACAATTAATTAAAAATATAAAAAAAACACATGCATATACCCTATTATGCCCTTTACGTTAGAGGATTGCTTAGATGGTTTGGACATAATGTGGAGAGGATGAACGAAAGGAGATTGACAAAGGAGATTTATAAGGCTAGTGTGAATGGTCAAGTCGGTAGGGGTCGACCTAGACGTACCTTTCATGAACAAGTTGATGTTATCTTAAGGAAAGGCCAGGTCAAAAGTACCAACAACCGACGAGCATGCATGAAGAATGTGATGAAAGTGGAAGAAGCGACAGTTGTATGTCAGGATCGTAGCAAGTGAAGAGAATTAGACTTTGCCTACCCCAACGGGAATAAAGCGTGACTGTATGTATGTATGTATGTGTATGTATGTATATATGTATGTTAAAGGAAACGACTCGTACTTAATCCAAGAAAGCTGGACCCTGAAAACCTTCCACTGTCTATCCTATATTGCCGGGTAGAGAATGTTATTATCAATAATATTCACAAACATACATTTATATTTTGATTAAAAAAAGTGAGGTTAACCTCACTTTTATTAAATTATTCTTTCTATTATATTAGTACTTAAGTACTAATATAATAGAATAATAATAATAATAAGTAAAGTAAGTATTTTTTTTTATGGCGACGCACGTTATAATTTTAGTAGAACACTTTCTTATTTCATTATATTAATGGCGATACCAAAAATATTATTTATGCATATTTGAAAAACTTATCATTGGCCAATTGCTTATATGAAAAGGGGAGATGAGGTACTGGCGTCTCGAAAATGGAAAGTACAAATTAGGTCCCATTAGGTCCACGTACGTCAGTAAAGTTAATGTCTCGTTCGCACTTCGATCTTAGGTACGTCTTTCTATCTTTGATGTTGTAATTTTCACTTGCCAGTTGTAGAGTAAGCGCTGAGAGAACGTACCCTATCTCCCCTTTTCTTTAAATCAATGCTAGGCCTAATTTAAATAAAATCAAAATTAATGTAAGGTCAACGTCTTTCTATCTTTGATGTTGTTATTTTCACTTGCCAGTTGTAGAGTAAGCGCTGAGAGAACGTACCCTATCTCCCCTTTTCTTTAAATCAATCATTAGGCCTATCAAGTAAAATCAAAATTATGTATACTGTAAGGTCAACGTGGTCCAGAAACCAAAAACAGCCTTTATGCAATTAGATGTCATTTTTAGGAAACATACCTTTACAGAAAGGCGTCGTCAAGGTTATTGTCGTACTACGATCTGTAACATTTATTTTTACGGATAGTATTAGTCATAATGAATTCGTGGTTAATTTTGTAATACATTTTTTGGGCAAATCAACTTTTTGTGGGATCTTTTTTCTAGAAAAAATTGTGTAACTTTTTCTAATTAATTGGAACTTCATTTTATGATATGTCTCGGTGGTAAATATTCGCAAGCGCTACTGCTGCCGATGGGTTCTCGGGTTCGATTCCTAGGTCAGGCAAAAAGTATCATTGGATTATTCGATTAGATAGATCGGTCGTGACCTGTTACTTACATGGATCATAAAAACGTAACTTGGGATGTGGGTGTACCTACTATGGGGCTGAGTCCTGGGTACACCTTATAAATAATTAAATATCGCCATTTCGCTTCTAAATCATAAGTAGTTTATAATTTAGGTACTACAAAATATATAACTCTTGTCCTTTATCGAAACTTCATGTTTTTTTATTGAAATTTTCCTGTCGTTCTTCATGAAGTGCAATAATTCATGTCGCGTCATAAAGACGTCATGTTTTCTCGAGTGGCAGCCCTACGATGAACGCTTTGCCTCTGCTTATTTCAATTCTTGCATTACCATTACAGTCGGGCACAGCAGCCCGAATTGGCATAACGTGCAGCACCGCGCCGTGAAAAAAACCGGGAAAACTATCGCGCGTTTTTTTGACAGTGACATAAGTGACAAGTGAATTTTTCGCTCTATTTTTGGTGCTTGTGTTTTTTTTTCAGTACTTTCTGGATTCACCAGTCACCATTGAGGTAGGTTATGTGGTATTATGTCATATAATTTTCGCTTTCACTTGTTGGTGGGGATTTGGGGCAGTGGGCCGGTGGAAAGTTAAGATGTTGGATGCTGCAAACCTAAAGTCTGACCTGTACTTGTCCAGTTTATCTTAAAGGTTACCGAACTTTTTTGTGAAGTAACTTTTTAATTTTACTTTCCGCGGCGTGCGGCGTGCGTTTGCGTATATTCGTGTTTGCAAAACTTTTTTTTGCTAATTAAGACATTCTTTTTTATTTTAAGGTCACTTTTTTTGGTTTAATTTTTTTTTAATAAACTAGGTAGTTTTAATAAATGAATATAAGTAGTTTAACAGTTATCATTACCAATCACGTTATATTTACTACTTGTAGGTAACTCATAAATTATTAAGAAAAAACTACATTATAAATATTACAAAAAACAACAATTTTGAGTTTTAACTATATAAAATAGGTATCTAACACGTTTTAAACTCAACGACTGGGTTTTAATAATACAAGTAGATATAATATTCAAATTAGAAAAACGAATTTGAATATGGAAAATAGATTTAAAATAGAATCTTGTCTATACATGCCCAAATTATCTATAGATTTTTTTATATTGATCGGAATGACAACATAACTGGCTGGAAAAGTGGGTGAATAAAAAGCTAAGCACCTACGTAGGTAGAATTGGTACATCTCTGCTTAACCCTGCGGGAAAAAAGGCGTACTGATTAGTTATTTTAAATAATATTACCTTGGCATCTTTGGCATGGCGCATGCTCGACTGCCAATCAAGAGGTCCCGGGTTCGATCCCCAGGTCAGGCAGTGTTAAATATTGGATTTTTCCATTAGGAATTATCTCAATAACTGCCTGGAGTCTGGAACTGTGCCCGGTAGATGGCAATAGGCTCGCCCCCTATTACATGGGACCAATAACATACTGGCGAAATGTGGGTGTATCTACTATGGGACTGAGTCCTGGGTATACCTCTGCCTACCCCTTCGCTAAAAAGGCGTGAATGTATGTATGTCTTTGGCAAATGTATTAATCGGTATGTACCTATCGAGCATTTAGAACACTCTCCACAGACAATGTGTCTCCAAAGACGACTGAAGGGAACGTAGATTTGCCCAGAGCCTTCACCGCCCTCTCGATCTCACTGGCTGAATCCGCAGGAACGACATGTCGATTTGGTTGCAGAAGATTGCCACTTATTTTAGGTTGTACCTTACTCGTGCCAGACTTTTTTTTTGTGTGTTAAACTAAACATGAATTTGACCGTGAAATTTAAGGGTAGTTAATATTAGATGGTTATTACCTATTATATAACAATTTCATAGTGTAAGTGGGTATCTAAATAAGTCCAGGACTTTGAATGTTACTTATTCTTAAAATTCCTATAATTTTGACATGTAGAGACAATGACTAATTAATATTATAAAATGCAGTTTAAATCAATGTAATAGGTACTACATAATATGACTATATATAATTATTATTTTTTAGGTTATAAATTAATAAATTGTTTAATATTTTCATAATTATATATTATAATTCTCGAAAACTATGTTATTTTATGAACATTAGATTTGATTAGTTACCTTAGATTAGTTACATTTGCACGCCCTATGGGCAAAAAGCGTGAGGAACAAAATTGTAATATTATAAGACCTTTATAGTATCCATGTTTTTATGCAAATAAAATTTCTGATTTCTGATTTCTGATTTCCGTAATCTCACCTGCTGGTAAGTGATGATGCGGCCTAAGTTGGAGCACTTAGTCCCCACTGCGGGTTTGTTCTAGTTTTCCTATCTAGAGATCCTATCTATTTATTTCCTATCCGCAACCTATCTAGAGATAGATAGGTTGCGGACTAATGCTGACGAGGCCTATCTCCCCGTAATATTTTAAACGTACCTACATAAGAATTAATTAATTTAATATGACATTAATGAATTTTTATTATTATTATTTTATTGATATTTTATAATATTTAATTGAATTATTATTTGAATTGTTTCATGATTTACTTTTAATTTGATATCTTTCTTAATTTAATATTTTTTTATCTATTGTGTGTGTTCAAACATGGGTTCATGTTGCCTGAATAAAAACTATTTAATTTATTTATTTTTATATTTATAATAATAATAATAATATATCACAATTTTGGGGTTGGTAATTGTATCCATTATTACAAATCCCAAAATATTAACAATGTCAGCGCACTTTTAATTCCAACGCAATGCAATAGTCACCCTGAGACCAGATAGCAATTAGGTAGGTACTTATCACGGCCTTCGCAATATGCAGATAAGTAATTGTGCAAATTATCTAACGTTTTAATACCTAATCAATGAAATAGTATCTAGATTATAACACGAGGGGCTAAAAAGACCTATTGTATACGAGGTAGTTTTACTATAGCAAATAGAAACAGAGTTATAATGTGTTTTAGCGCCGCGTCTTACATGTAGATGGCAATAGGCTCGCCCCCTATTACATGGGACCAATAACATACTGGCGAAATGTGGGTGTATCTACTATGGGACTGAGTCCTGGGTACGCCTCTGCGTACCCCTTCGGGAAAAAGGCGTGAATGTATGTTATGTTTTGTGTTACAATCTACTTTTCATTACGATTTTATGAAAAGAAAATTATCTATTTTATCAAAAACATTTTGGCTTATTGATATGAGTTGGGCGGCAGCTCGACCGCAATAAACTCGACCGCGCGGTCGACTTGCCACCTTCAATATTTTTATTATTTTGTGGGAGCCGACTCGACCGCTCATACAAAGTACAGTCTATTGAAAAAGTAGTTTAAATCGATATCCTAAACGTGCGACACCAAAAAAATATTTTCTCGGGTAATAGACAAAAATTAAAAAGAAATTTAGGAGTTATGGCGGGCAGCCGAAGAGTACAGTTTGGCTTCCGTATCTTTATCAATTATCGGTGCATTTTCGAGTGTTTAACGTGTAATAATATTACGGGTTGAGTGTTTTCGAAGATACACAAGTCTCTTGGCAAGTGGTGCGAGAGTTGAAATGTGATTTTTCGTGTTACCACCAAAATATATTAGGGCATATTCTTGTAGAGACCACCAATTTACTAGAGCTGTGACTTGCTCGTCTTGTCACTCACTATCATAAAAAAAAGATCAGCTGACATCATTTATTATATAAAGAAAAGGGGAGAAGAGGTACTGGCTGCTCGAAAATGGCAAGCTCAAACTAGGTCCTATTATAGGTCTACTTGTCCCATTATAGGTCACGTCGGTTTTAGGTACGTCTTTCTATCTTTCATTATATTATGTCACTGTACAAGCTTCACACTGAGCAAATTGCACGTGCCAGTTGTTGAGTAAGCGCTGGGAGAACGAACCCTATCTCCCCTTTTCTTTATATGAATGGCTAACATTATATCAATTCATTAGGAAGTAGAATATTATTTTGGTGATAAACATCTTTATGAAACTCAATTCGGTGGCATCATTTCCTTGGGAAATTACCACCGAAATGATGCCATTGAATTGAGTTTCATTAAAAATGTTTTTTTTTTTAATAATAATATAGAATAGTAGTAGTAGTAATAATATAGAGTAGCAGAAAAATTAAACCCCCTAAGCGTGTAAGAAGATGGATATTAGAAAGAAAAGTATGCAGAATGAAATAAGCAGAAAGAAAGAAGTCGTTGGAACTCCGATTATGTTGGAGATAGGCTAGCTCGCGGGCCGGGCCGATAGCGCCCGGACAGGAAAAAAAAATCCCTAAGTACATACAGCGACATCTAGTTGCCAATTACAGCAAACATGGAGGAAGTACCCTAGAGCTTTTAGTTCCTTGCGCAAAGTATGGAAATTATCCGGTAAAATGGCCATAACGTTTGATTGCGTTAACTTAGAAGTATGATTTTATTACAGCCACAAGGGACCGCAGACATGAGTATTTGATATCAATTTCAATTTCATTTCGCTCAGACGAGAAGACGCGTGATCAAAATGCTGTCGTTTATCTGGCCCAACGTATAAGCATTGCTATTCAACGTGGCAATGCTGCCAGCATCTTGGGTACGCTGCCATCTGACAGTGGTTTAGAGCACTTGAATTTTCTACAGGCTGACATGTCGGCGTGAGGATTTTCGAAGTGTTCTATGTCATAGTGTATTTAGTTAGGGTAGATAGTACCTAAGTAGGTAGCTATTGTTTAGTCTTAAGTATTTCAACTTGATACCTCCACGCGTCAAATAGGAACTTGACGTCTAAAGGTTCCCTTTCCTACATAACCCAAAAAATTGATAAAAGATTATAAAATAAATAGAAAATAAAAACAATCTTCCTTATTTCTAAAGTCTAGGTAAAATTAACATAATAATAATTATTGTATTTATTAAAAAATACGATTAAAATTTTCACACGAGCTTGTTTTTAATTAAAAAAGTCAATACAATAAGTAATTATTGTGTAGGTATACCCTATATTCGTTTATATAATATACTATTTTTAAATAATTTGGGAAAAACGGTCTGATATCATCTTTAATAATTATAAAGCCGCGAGTCTGGTACTAAATCAATATTTTACCAGACTATGTGGTTAGTTGCATGGCAACCGTAGGCCGACCGCGTGATGCCAGCGTTAGGTAAAAAGCTAACCGAATAACAACAGATACGTGCGTGAAAGCGATAGCTTTTCATAATTTAGGCATGTATTTACAATAATTTTAGGAATTTATGTTTTGTTTTAATTACTTTTGTTTTAATCACATTGCGTGTTTCTATTTTATTTTAATTTTTTTAACTCAATAAAATGGACAACAGCGCTTTGTTCGATGGTACGTCTGTAGTAAGAAGCAATTCAACGTCATTGCTTGTCACGCATTTTGAGAGTCGAAAATCGAACGCGAGTCGCATCTTTTTGACCCGTCACATTAGTTACAAAAATTCTGAGCTGATTTTATGTGTTCTGCAAGTCAGTTTTACTATGTATTCGCTATATGGCTCTCATTAGAATCATATTGGATATTTCATCTGAAAAGTTCAATACATACATTTAGTTTTGAGATGTGTTGAAATGATTTTTGAGCTGATCTTTTGAGTGGATGAGCTGTGAGCTGAGCCGTGACTCATAAAGATCTGCTGAGTTACCCATGGCTAATAAGCAAATACTTAGTTATGCGCCAAGCAATACTCCAAGGAGGTCATAATAAACCTCTATGGTGTTAAAGAAGAAAAAAAATAGTTATGTCATAAAACTTTATGACACGTTCGTCAATGTACTAACTTCTTGCACTGTATTAATATACTAATTATTATTTATGACTGTTTCAACGGTAGCTTAACAACAATGAGTTATTTCGCAATTACTTGCTAATAAATGCATGTAGATAAATATATATTGAATGTAGGTAAAGATAATTAAAATATATAATGCAGCAAATAATAATTTAATTTATGACTATTTATTTCCAATTTCAATCAATTATTATGTCGATTCATTTTATTTTGTATTTTGTATTTGTTAATTTGTATTGTAATTTAATTTAGTAATTAATATTGTGTACCTATGATCCTTGTTGGTCGAAATAAACGAATAATAATAATAATAATAAAAAAAGTGTGAGAATTGCAGTTTAGTTAAAAAGTACTTAGTTTTTTTAGGTTTTTAATTATGTTAGAGTGAAAAGTTAAGATCTTATCAGTGAGGTGTTGCGGGTAACACTGAAAATTTTTCGAATAGACCAGTAAGAAAAACAACCGATGAAAAATGTAATCGATTTTCGAATTAGGAACTCGTTGGGAATCTGTAATGTGTATATTTTTGTATGTTTTAATGTGTTTATTTTATATATCATTTGTTATTACAAATTAACAGGTAAGGGGGCCTCTTAGCAGTTTGACACACATACATACATACATACATACATTCACGTCTTTTTTCCCGAAGGGGTAGGCAGTTTGCCTGACTTGGGGATCGAACCCGGGACCTCTTGAACTCGCAAAAATAACAGGTAAAAATATCGTTAAAATAAAACAGAAACTCACATCTCTTCATCAGCGAGATTATTATAGAGTTAACATAAAGCAAAATCATAAGCAGACTTGTAGACTACAGCTACATTCATCTCCATCATCCGGAAGACGTCCACTGCTCAACAGAGGCCTCCCCCATAGATTGCCATAAACTATTCATATGGAGGGATTTTGCCGTAATCACCACGCTTGTGCGTCTTGGTAAACGCAGTAGTTAGAATACTTGGTGCCGAAGAGCGCTGCTGTCTTCTCTCCGAATAAGTCCCTCTGCCGGATCTCACGGTTCACGGCTCCCACCAAGCGTTGGCCCTCTTATAAAGCCGGGAACCACACGACTAACATCTATAGGTACATACATACACACATCTTCAAAAAGTTCTTCTATAAACTTTCATAAATTGCATGCAACTACAATCACGAGATAACGGGACTCGCACTGTCATTATTAAGTACCCTTACAAACTTTCTCCGTTACGACTAGTCAAGAGTGAGCAGTTTAAAAATCTGTTAAAGTAACATCTTTATGTTATCTGCGATCAAGTGCTTTATAATAATAACTAGAGACCCACGATAGCTTCGCTCGTTTAAGAGACACTTTTTAGAAAGGAAATGGGCTTGCAATCCAAGGAAGCTGGGCCCAGAAAACCCTACACTAACTATCTAATGGTTATCCCAAACATAGTAGCCCTCTTTAATTTATAATTTGATTTGAATAAAGTACGGTTTAAAACTTCAATACGGTTTTGCCGTGGGGTTACCGGCTTTGAGTAGTACCTCACCCTCTCTACCGGTAATATCTACTATGGTTGCCGTAAGAGCCGGCTAAGGGCTATAGGATCCAGAGGACGGTCAGCATCGTCCTCTGCGTAAAACCATCAAACTGCACTCGCCAACCCGCCTGCCAAGCGTGGTGAGTATTGGCAACAACCCCCCTTATGGGGGAGGCTTATGTTCAGCAGTGGACTTCCAACGGCTGGATGATGATGAAAGTACGGTTTAGTACTAAGTTAATCTACATTAATATGAGGCTTTTGAAAAGAAGAGTGAATAGTGTAGGCCGTGTCGGCAACATACTGGCAATACCTCTGGTGTTGCAGGTATCCATAGGCGGCGGTAACCGCGACCTATCAGACACACCGTCTGCTTGTTTGCCACCTACGGCATAAACAATTTTTTTTAATGGCGACGCGCGTTCCAATATAAGCAAAAAAAAAAACATACATTCACGCCTTTTTCCCGAAGGGGTAGGCAGAGGTGTACCCAGGACTCAGCCCCACAGTAGATACACCCACATTTCGCCAGTATGTTATTGGTCCCATGTAATAGGGGGCGAGCCTATTGCCATCTACCGGGCACAGTAAATTAAATAAAATTAAATAATATAAAATTTAAGTAAAACATTTGCTTAATTTGTTATAATTAATGGTGATGCTCTAAACATTATTATAATTTATAAATTTATGTACAATTTAAAAACTTATTATTAGGCCTATCTAACCTACTTTTAACCTACTTTTAACATATCATACAACCATTAGGGGTAGGCAGAGGTGTACCCAGGACAGACCCATAAGTAGGTACATCGATAAACACAAATGCACTTAAATAAGACATAGACATAAGACATAAGATTATTTATTGCCAAAATAATAAGTACAAAAGCGGTATGTTATACAGCGATATTAATCTAAATACTTCTATTATAATCAAATTAACAGTGAGACTCAACTAAGCTCTAGGCTTGTATCTTGAGCCTCTGGAGCGATCAACTAGTAGAGTTTAACATTTCTCGTGCTGTGGTAAAGGTTTTACATGGCAATAGTTTGTGAATATTATAACAAATAATTGCATGTGAGCGGATGGAATTGTAACAAAATCATGCAAAAATAAATTACATAATAATGGTTACGATCAGAAATAAAATTGTTAGATGATCGGATACGAATTATATAGAAATACCAAAAACATACATACATACTACATTATATTCCCGGTGGGGTAGGCAGAGACTATTTCCCTCCACTTGCTACGATCCTGACATACAACTATCGCTTCGTCCACTTTCATGACATTTTTCATACATGCTCGTCGGTTGTAGGTACTTTTCACTTGGCCTTTCCTAAGAACAACGTCAATTTGTTCATGAAAAGTACGCCTAGGTCGACCACTACCGACTTGACCATTCACACTAGCCTTAAAAACTCTCTTGTGTTAATCTCCTTTCATCCATCCTCTCCACATGCCCGAACCACCTCAGCATTCTTTTCTCTATCTTTGTCACTACATCTTCTACAACGCCACAGCGCTCCCTTATCGCACTATTCCTCATTTTGTCCATCAAGGTCACTCCAGTCATGCTTCAATACCAAAAAACATACTAAAATTCTAAAACACAGGTTACTAGGTACGATAATACCTAGTACCTAGCCGCGCGCCACTCACTATGTCCTAACAGAACCAGTATGGCATTGCGAAAACCAATTAATATACCTTTGAGACTATTCTAGGCCGTGATTTTAGTATTAAAACTGAACAGGACATATAAGAACGTTTAAAATTATTATTTTTTTGGTGTCACATGAATAGTGAATAGTAACTTATTAACTTTTCATGTCTTGCACTCCACCCAATTTCTGTAACGTTTTCTCTAGTTTTAGGATAACTGGTAGAAAATGCTACACTATTATGTGCTGAATTTGGCAGCTTCGTTGGCTCAGATGGTAGTAACTCTGCTTTCTATGCCGCAGGCCCCGGGTTCGATCCCCGGCCAGGTCAAACATTTGTGTGTGTGAACATGTCTGTTTGATCTGTATCTGTGTGTTTTATGCTTATATAAGTATGTATATCAGTCGTCTGGTTACCAGAGCACAGGCTTCTAGCCTAGTTTGGGACCAAACGACCGTGTATGGAAGTTGTCCCATATTATATTAAAAAAAATTATAAATAAAGTTTTTGTAGTGGTAGGCCTCTTTTGCAGGAGGCCGCCTGGGGAAGTACCACACCTTTGCCAGTTATTCATCCGCCAAGCAGTAATGTGCAAACATTACTGTGTTCCGGTCTGAAGGGCAATGTTACCAGCGAAATTACTGGGTGATGAGCTGATGAAGCAACTAATATCTCAGGGTGACAGGTCGCGCAGAATTTTGAATTTTAAAACACTGTGTGGCACTGTATGGGCTATGGGCAATCATGATACTTTCCATCAGGCACCTGATTTACTCGTCTTGTCACTATCATAAAAAAATAAATAAATAAATAAAGGATATTAGGTAAAATGTTATGATCAAATTAATAATAATAATAATAATAAATTCATTTATTTCAGGCAATAGTGCGTATAATAAATTATACGCACCAGAGGCCCACATTAATAAATACCTTACAGACTAACATACATAATAATATTATATTAATTATACTATGCTTTAGGGATGATATGTTTCGGTCTCGCCTCCCTAAAGCGCCGGAACACTATGCCTTCCGGCCAAAATTCTGGCGCCAGGAGAGTCTTCTTAAATTTCACCGGAAACCGGAGCATGTAGGACTTGAAATTCTGCGTCCGCGTAGACTCCAGCCTCGACAGTGAAATAGATAATGTTATGTTCTTACAATCCTAGTTAACAGTAGAGTGTAACACGCGGTACTAAAACCCATTATAACTCGGTTTCTACTCCCTCGCTAAAGCTCTGCATTAAACTACCGAACTATACAATGGGTCTCTTTAGCTCCTCGTGTAACTATCTTCCGGAGAATTTTCTGGTTTGTGGTGTATCAAAGTGTTTATCTATCTATCTATCTATCTATCAGAGGTGTACCCAGGACTGTCCCATAGTAGGTACACCCACACTCCACTATAATTTTATAGTTACGTATATTATAGTTATGCATTAGAAGTTATGATAGGGTGCGAGTCTTTTGCTATCTACCGGGCATAATTTCAGATTTAGAAAATTTCTAATGAAAAAACTAAGTTAAAAAAAAAAAAACAATAATTGCCTGACCTGGTGAACGAACCCGCGTCCGCTACGACACCGAGACAGTACCGAACGCGCAAATGCCAGACAATTTAGTGAGGTTCTTATCTCACATTTGATATTCAAATTCAGCTTAGGTAAAGTAATTTACTATCAAACATTGTAATAAGACATTAATATATAATTGAATAATATATATTCTATTCGCGTTCTTACTAGTTATGTTAAATGTAAAATCTAAACGATCTAATGTGATCTAAACGAACTAACGTAATTTACATTTTCTGAATGTTTGGTTTGAGAGTCAACGTGATAGTTCAGAAGACGAGTGGAAAATTTTGTTACGCTCATCTGTTGCTTAAGGATTCTAAATGAATACTCATTTTTGTAGTGCAGAGTAATTTTGTAGTTTTTGTAGTGGTAGGGCTCTTTTGCAGAGGCCGCCTGGGGAAGTACCACACCTTTGCCTGTTATTCATCCGCCAAGCAGTAATGTGCAATCATTACTGTGTTCCGATCTGAAGAGCAGTGTTACCAGCGAAAAATACATGGCATGACGTGTTTCAACAACTAATAGCTCAGGGTGACAGTCGCAGTGCAGTGTCGCGTACAACACTGTGTCTGATATGGGCAATCATGATGCTTAACATCAGGCACCTGATTTACTCGTCTTGTTTCTCACTATCATAAAAAAAATAACATAAGGATTTATCCCGAAGCGGTAGGCAGAGGTGTAGGACAGACAGACGGACAACAAAGTAATCCTTTATGAGCTCCTTTTTTCTTTTTGAGGTACGGAACCCTGCAAAGGTTGTTTTTATCAATTTCGATATGTAGTGGGTAGAATTCGAAATGTAGGCGGAAGTAGGTCGGACAGAAACAAACAAATACACAATTCCTTGAAGGTCAGACGGGAGAGAATCCAATTGGTCACGATGTGTAAAATACTCCGAGGTAAAATCGATGCACCGGATCTGCACCAGAAGCTGTGCAAATTCTTCGTTCCAGAGAAATACCTCCGTGCTAGAAGACACGGTTTATTTGCGGTGCCGACGTGTAGCACTGTAGCCCGAGCCAACTCGCCTATACCGCGCTCGCTATCTTCTCTCAACGCTCTCCTGATATGAGTGCCAATCCAAGTTGTGATCTGTTTGCGGATGGATGGCAGGAGATATTGTCTGAGTGCTTGCGTTTTTGTGAAAGAAAGGAATGATTTTTGGTAGACTAGTAATGATTTTAATTTTTTATTTTAATATAATTTAATTTTGATAAAAAAAATTGTTTATATTATTTAATGTAACTTAATTAATCTTTATTGTATGTTCATTTTAAGTTTTATTCTAATTTAATAATAATTGTTATTGTTATCTTTAATTATTGTAATTGGATTTTTTCGTTTTAATTAAATTAAAACAAATAAATAAATAAAATAAATAAATGTGGCCGATAACCAGAAGCTTAATTGGTAGAATGCCGCCACGCGCATCGGTGCGGAAGGTGCAGGTTCAACTCTCACTCGTGGGTCACTTTTTTCTTCGAATTTTCATATTGTAGGCCAAGCGAATAGAACGCTAAGTACAAATATACTTTATAATACCAAATTACTGTCTAGTCGATTCAGTAATTTCGGCGACACATATACATACATACTTTCTCATTTAGGTATATTAGTATTGGTCATTCAGTTAAAAGACTTAAGACCTAATCTAGAATATCACAGAATTTAATCTCTAACATACATAGAATAAAGTTTAAAATCGCAAATCAATCTTTGAAGTGTATTGACCGATATATTGAATGGCTTTTTTATTCGTTGACTCGATTGATTGTGAATTCTTTTGTAACCCAAATATTATGAAGTGTGCAGAAAAGTAAGTAGGTAGTTATAACTATCTATACTAATACTAATAATATTATAAAGAGAGAAACTTTGTTTTTTTGTTTTTTTGATTTTTTGTTTTTTTGTTTTTTTGTTTGTAACGAATAGGCTCCGAAACTACTGGACCGATTTTAAAAATTCTTTCACTTATGGATAGCTTAATTCAGTCTGAGTGACATAGGCTATATAAGATTTTGAAAAAAAATAGGGATCCGTAAGAAAACTGCAATATTGTGAACCAAGGTGTCACATAATATAATTACCATATTCATAAATTTGCGTGCGCTGTGAAATCCATTGATGGTAGAATAATATAATGTACTAGGGGTTTGTAGTACTTATCAATATTTACAAAATAGTCAACGGAAATTTTATCCATCTATTTTGGTTTAGTCACAATAATCGAAACAGACATTATATGCATGCGCTGTGAAAAGTATTGGTGGTAGAATAAAGTAATGTACTAGGGGTTTGTAGTAATTATCAATGCCTACAAAACGGTATACATAGATTATATCCATCTTTTTTGGTTTAGTCAAAATAATCGAAGCAGTGATTATTTTTCATGCGGTGTGAAAACTATTGGTGGTAGAGTAAAGTAATATACTAGGGGTTTGTAGTACTTATCAATACCTACAAAACAGTATACATAGATTATATCCATCTTTTTTGGTTTAGTCACAATAATCGAAGCAATGATTATTTTTCATGCGGTGTGAAAACTATCGGTGGTAGATTAAAGTAATGTACTAGAGGTTTGTAGTAATTATCAATATCTACAAAACAGTATACATAGATTATATCCATCTTTTTTGGTTTAGTCACAATAATCGAAGCAGTGATTATTTTTCATGCGGTGTGAAAACTATTGGTGGTAGAGTAAAGTAATGTACTAAGGGTTTGTAGTACTTATCAATACCTACAAAATAGTATACATAGATTATATCCATCTTTTTTGGTTTAGTCACAATAATGGAAGCAGTGATTATTTTTCATGCAGTGTGAAAACTATTGGTGGTAGAGTAAAGTAATGTACTAGGGGTTTGTAGTACTTATCAATACCTACAAAACAGTATACATAGATTATATCCATCTTTTTTGGTTTAGTCACAATAATCGAAGCAATGATTATTTTTCATGCGGTGTGAAAACTATCGGTGGTAGATTAAAGTAATGTACTAGAGATTTGTAGTAATTATCAATATCTACAAAACAGTATACATAGATTATATCCATCTTTTTTGGTTTAGTCACAATAATCGAAGCAGTGATTATTTTTCATGCGGTGTGAAAACTATTGGTGGTAGAGTAAAGTAATGTACTAAGGGTTTGTAGTACTTATCAATACCTACAAAATAGTATACATAGATTATATCCATCTTTTTTGGTTTAGTCACAATAATGGAAGCAGTGATTATTTTTCATGCGGTGTGAAAACTATTGGTGGTAGAGTAAAGTAATGTACTAGGGGTTTGTAGTACTTATCAATACCTACAAAACAGTATACATAGATTATATCCATCTTTTCTGGTTTAGTCACAATAAACGAAGCAGTGATTATTTTTCATGCGGTGTGAAAAATATTGGTGGTAGATTAAAGTAATGCACTAGGGGTTTGTAGTACTTATCAATATCTTCAAAATAGCCCACGATAAATTATTTATACATGTGTTAAGGTTTGGTCATTGTAACAGAAATAGTCATTAATTTGCGTGCGCTGCGTAAACCATTAGGGTTATATCTATTAAAATACAATGTATCACGAATTTACTCCTGTTAAACGTTCACTATACCTACTTCTGCTACCGTGCGAAGCCGGGGCGGGCCGCTAGTATATTATAAAATCCTAGATGACTCACTGACTGACATGCAACACAGAGCCCAAACCACTGATCCTAGAGACTTGAAACTTGGAATGTAGGTTCTTTTCGTTGTCTGGACGTGTGCTAAAAAGGATTTTTAAAAATTCACATTCTAAGGGGTCCAAAAAGAGCGTCAAAGTTTTTGTATAAAACTGCCATATGTCATAATTGCGAGCAGGCAAAGCCGCTGTTCTTACACTTTTTTTTATGATAGTGAGTGACAAGACGAGCAAATCAGGTGCCTGATGGTAAGCATCATGATGGCTCATATCAGACACAGTGCCACACAGTGTTCTAAAAAATTAAAAATTCAGCGCAGCTTTGCACTGCGCCTGTCAACCTGAGATATTAGTTGTTGAATCTCGTCATGCCCAGTAATTTCACTGGTAGTATTGCCCTTCAGACCGGAACACAGTAATGTTTTCACATTACTGCTTGGCGGATGAATAACTGGCAAAGGTGTGGTACTTCCCCAGGCGGCCCCCTGCAAAAGAGACCTACTATTATAATAAAAAAAAATGTTGCAATGGGTAACAGTGTGACACGATGGGACAAAAAAAAATGTTGCAACGAGTTATGTTCTCGATGGGAACTTATTTTTAAAAGAATCGGTTGAAAAATACGATCTGTAGGCAAGAACTGACAGACTGACAGGACAAAAGCATTTTTGGCCAATCTCGAAACTGACACACTTCGCTTGCTCGGTCAATAGTTATCTATAAAAGAAAGTGCTTATTTATTATATACAACATTTTCTATGATCGTAAAGTCGTCTGGGACTAAAAGGGTACGGAATAATCACGTAATAACATAAAATACATGTAAACTCCTTGAACAAGAATCTTTAGTGTTTAGTTCCGATTTTTAGTGTCAAAAACAACATGCACAGTGCACTGCCCTCCCGCCCGCAAAATTGCATGCAAAGAGGATATGCTATTAGGTATTATTTTTGTTAATGACACCATTCTTAATATATCGACACGTGTTTCGCGTCTACACGACGCATCATCAAGAATTATATCATAGGGCCCACAGAGATGTACCCAAGTCTCATTCCCACAATAGGAACAACCACATTTCGCCAGTATGTTCTGTCTCAGGTAATAGGCGACGAACCTTTTGCCACCTACCGGGCTCATCAGGCGGCTTGGTGATCGCAGTAGTTAGAATTCTTGGAAACGCAGAGCGCTGCTGCCCACTCTCCGAATATTTCCCTCTGCCGAGTCCCACGGGACAAGGATGGGGTGGCCATATATTGCCGGAAACCACACGGCCACTGTTTTTAAATTTATTTATATTTACTCATGTGAAAATTTGGCCATGCTCACATATCAATGACTGTAATTACCTACCTACCTACTGTAGCCCACGCACTTGACAAGTTTTTCAAATCAGATTATAAATACTTGACACATCGCGATGATTGCAAATCAATTATGATTACTATAGGAAATTAAGCAATACTGCGGTTTTTAATTTCCCCATTGTTTACGAAGGGAAAAACTATTGATGGTCATCAGTCATGATTAGTCACGAGATGACTATAAGGTCATCGGTTGGCGGAAGTCGAGTAACCTTGTGTTCTTTCTTTTAATGAGAATCGTTGTGAATCTTTTTTACGGATCGAAAAACTGGACCGTAAATATAGTACTATCATTGATATAAAGAAAAGGGGAGACGAGGTACTGGCTTCTCGAAATTGGCAAGCTCAAATTAGGTCCACGTACGTCAGTAAAGTAAGGTCGTGCGAGCGAATAATATTGTTGTCTCAGTCGCACTTCGGTCTTAGGTACGTCTTTCTATGTTTGTTGTTCATTATATGTCACTGTGCAAACTTCACACTGAGCAATTGCACGTGCTTGTTGTTGAGTAAGCGCTGGGAGAACGTACCCTATCTCCCCTTTTCTTTACATCATTGAGTACTGTTATTTATTTTGTGCCGTAACGGCCTCACTCCGCACTATAGGTAGCTGATAGAAGCTACATGTTGCCGGAGCTTGCGACAAGACGGTACAATAAGTACAATTACAGAAAGAAGCTAGCTAAATAATAATTGTTCCCTAACATTGTAAAATAACCAAAGTATATTATATTTTATATTACTAAGTCTTACTTATTTATACATATTTTTACGGGGATTATATCTGATCCGTGTGCCGTGTGTTACACTCTACTTATCACTACGATTAAGTAAAAATAACATTATACGTGTGACACCAAAAAAAGAAATTTTATTTATCCCCTAGGGGTTCAACCCCTAGATAGTATTATACAAGGGGCTAAAGAGACTCATTGTACCTGAGAGTAAAACTACCGCGTATACGCAACAATGACGGACTTTTTGATCACGAGGAGTGAAAAAATTACTTAAGCCCCACTCTGGTACGCAGCAATGACGGACTTTTTGAGCAAGAGGAGTAATTTAAACCACACTCTGGTACGCAACAATAACGGACTTTTTGATCAAGAGTATTAAAAAAGTTATTTCAGCCCCACTCTGGTACGCAGAAATGATGGACTTTTTGAGCAAGACGAGTGAAAAAGTTATTTAAGCCCCATTCTAGTACGCAACAATGACGGACTTTATGAGCAAGAAGAGTGAAAAAAGTTATTTAAGCCCTACTTTGGTACGCAATAATGACGGACTTTTTGCAAGAGGAATAAAATACTTGTATAATATACAATTTTGTAGGGAAAACGTTAGGTTACTGTCTTAAAAGTTCTATCATAATAATTTTAGAACTACGCTCAAAGCATAGACATTCCAAACTTCAAACTATGGACTTTCTGTGCCTCAAGATCAAGTTTACTATAATTTGGGAAATACGTGATTCATTATTATAATGTTATTGTGATTTGTAGAATAGAATAACATTGTGTCTTGCTCACTCTTGTTCTAGCGTTCAGCGAGGTAACATCTCGAGGAGCGGCGTCGTACTAACATTTATTGTCGCCCTTACAGCGGTCAGCGGAGTCAGTCTATTTCCTGATGATGCGTCGTGTAGACGCGAAACACGTGTCGATATATGAATGGTGTCACTAACAAAAATAATACATAATAGCATTTCCTCTGCATGCAATTTTGCGGGCGGGAGGGCGGTGCACTGTGCATGTTGTTGTTGACACCAAAAATCGGAACTTAAATCTAAAAATTCTTGTTCGAGAAGTCTACAATGGAGTTCCGAAAACGTCAAATTCAATCAATTAGAATAACATTATTTTAGCACCTTCCAAACAAACAAATGTAACTAAACCAAATATTGTAAAAGGCGCAATAGAAAAAATAAAATTAAGCCCTACAAGTTTCTTGTGCGTTCTACTTGTAGATGTATCAACCAAACGCGAAATCATTAGTTCAGCTTCATTGATCTGCAAAAGTGTATATATCTTATTAAGTTAAAGAGCGTGTCCTAGCTACAAGAAATTTGACAAATCGGTGTTTTGTATTCCCCTGTTTCTTCCGAATATTATTATCCCATTCTATAAATTTATATCCTAATATGTATATAGTGAAGTAAAGTATATCCCTGTCATTTTAGTTTCTCTTATAAACTCTCGGTTTTTCATAGTGAACTTCTAAAAATATCATTTTCACTCGCGTGATTAGACGTTCACTACAAAGAAATTAAGAGTCTATAAACAAAAATAAAATGATACGAACATACTTTACTTCAACTTCAAAATATCAGGATATAAATATATCAAATAGGTTTACTGTATTCGGAGGAAACAGGGGAATACATAACATCGATTTGGTAATTTTCCATAGGATTGTGTCAAACTGCCTTTCCTGTTACGGTTTAAATTATGAATTCGAGTTGTTATAGTTTGAATTTGAGAAAATTTAGAGTAATTTGGTGTTCATATTTCCATGTAATTATTGAGATAATTCCTAATGGAAAAGACCGATATTTAACACTTATCCTGACCTGGGGATCGAATCCGGGACCTGATCGTCGAGTCTTGTTATACGGGCCTGTTTTAAAGTAGTACACTCTGATGAAAAATTAAACTCTTTGGAAACCACATCTTTGCCAGTTATTCATCCGCTAAGCAGTAATGTGCAAACATTACTGTGTTCCGGTATGAAGGGCAATGTTACCAGCGAAATTACTGGGCATGATGAGATTCAACAACTCATATCTCAGGGTGACAGGCGAAGTGCAGTGCCGCACAGAATTTTGAACTTTAACACACTGGGTGGCACTGTGTCTGATATGGGCAATCATGATGCTTACCATCAGGCACCTGATTTGCTCGTCTTGTCACTCACTATCATAAAAATAAACCTCATGAAACAGAATTAGAACGGCGGCCGCATCGACGCCGCACCGGTTTATTCTTTATTATAAATTATGTATAACATAGTTCTGAGTTATGATTAAGTAACAAATTATCAAAACAACATGCTTCTTTCTTTCACATTTGCAATCTGTAGGCTATATTTATCTATAGTTTATAGTTTTGTAGTAGTCTGCAGTGGTGCTCAACAAATTTTCAGGGCCGCATTTAAGTTTCATGGATTTATCCTGAAGCCCAGCGAATCAAAGAAGTACCATTTGACAGTTCTTATTTTGCCTTGTTTGACAGATTTGTGTAGAAATTTAATGATTAAGAATTGTACATCTTGTGATAAAAATTGATAATTTTATGGTTTTACAGCAAAGGTTGCAAATTTGTTAGTTACGCCTAGGAAAAGTTATTTCGGCATGAATATTGCTTGAAAAGATGAAACGTCAAACGGTACTTCTTAGATTAGCTATCGCCGTCGTGTTTATTACGTATTCACATATATCCAACTAGAGTAATTTTAGACCCTTCGTTCCCGTGGGAATTTCGAGTTTCTTTTTTATTCCTTATCAACATCATTATGAAAAACTTCAGGCAAAAGATTTCTAATTTGCAGTAAGAATACGTGTTTATATAAATATCCTACTAGCCGTACCCAGCGGTTTAACCCGCGTAGACACCGTTCCCGTGGGAATATCGGAAAAAAAGTACCTTATTATGTGTTATTCTGAGGTCTAAGGTACGTGCCATAACAAATTTCAACCCAATCCATTTTGTAGTTTTTGTGTGAGAGTAACAAAAAAAACAAAAAGAGTAACAAAAATCCATCCACAATCCATCCTCACAAACTTACGCATTTATAATATTTTTATTTGTAGGATTATAGTAGGACTATTATCATAAATGCGAAAATTTGTGAGTATGGAAGGATGTTTGTTATTTCCACTGATCCTGATATTCTCACGGGAACGATGACCACGCTGCTGAAACCGCGGGCTTAAGCTAGCTAGCTATACATAAAATATTACGCATTTTAATAAGCAGTGGATGTAGGTACATGCTGAAATGAATGAATAAAATGTCGTTTATATATAGTATGTCTAGTCTATAAATCAGATCTGTTCTTAAAAAAAAATATTATCAGCGCTCAAATAATTTGAAACCTGTATTTCAAATAGGTAAGTCATCAATTAACTAAAACTTGACATTAGAAGCTGCGGCCCGCAGATTGGCCGTAGCTGATTTATAACCAGTTTTATTTATTGGCGTATGAAAAAATTGTTATGTGTTTTGATTTTATAGCATTACGGAGATGTATTTTGGTACATTTGTACCGCCCCTTAACACTTGTGGCGTCATAATTTAGCGTAATAATTTAGCGTAATAATTTAGCGTAATAATTTTATTACTAAATTAAGGTTTATATAATATTAAAAGACAAATTAGGCTTATTTAACTTTTTGTTGCTTTTGACTGCCTCGGTGGCGTAGAGGGTGTATGCTCGACTGCCAATCAAGAGGTCCCGGGTTCGATCCCCAGGTCAGACAGTGTTAAATATTGGATTTTTCCATGAGGAATTATCTCAATAACTGCCTGGAGTCTGGAACTGTGCCCGTTAGATGGCAATAGGCTCGCCCCCTATTACATGGGACCAATAACATACTCGCGAAATGTGGGTGTGCCTACTATGGGACTGAGACCTGGGTACACCGCTGCCTACCCCTTCGGGAAAAAGGCGTGAATGTATGCTATGTTATGTTATCTTTAGATTATCTAGACACACGGCAGAGTGTTCGACAAATTGGCAAAACACCGGGCGAAGGCTAATATTATAGAAGGATTAACGAACTAAGTCTGAGATAAAATTTGAATAATTGCTTATAATTACTCGTATAATAAAATGATGCTTTTTACAACATTTGTTAACTGATCCAAACTACTAGTTAAATCTAGTTAATTTAACTTTTTGTTTTAATATTAGAACTCGAAAAACACACTTCAAACCCGGGCTAAAACTTATTATCTGTTAAAAATATGTAATCTTCAACAATCATATTTTTTATACTATTGCAATTTGGTATTTTGGTATTATAAAAAATGTACTGGTTTCAAATAAATTAGTAGGGTACTAAAAACTAAAATAACTCTAAAATAATTATAGGTACCGTAGTGCCGTGGAGTTACCGGCTTTATAATAGTGTTCCACCCTCTCTACCCGTGGTTGCCGTAAGAGCCGACTAAGAGTTAACAGATCCAGAGGACGGGCAGCAGCGTCCTCTGCAACAAACCATCGAACTGCGCTCGACAACCCGCCAAGCGTGTCAAGTATTGGTAATACTCCCCTTTATGGGGGAGGCCTATGTTCAGTTGTGGATTACCAACGGCTGAGATGATGATGATGATGATGTATTATAGGTTCCATTGATTTAAAGAAAAGGGGAGATAGGGTACGTTCTCTCAGCGCTTACTCAACAAATGGCATGTGCAATTAGAAACAACAAACATAGAAAGACGTACCTAAGACCAAAGTGCGAACGAGACAACAATTAACTTTACTGACGTACGTGGACCTAATGGGACCTCAAACTCAAACTCAAACAGATTTATTCAAATTAGTCATAATCTGACACTTTTGCACGTCAATAAAGAAAAAAAGTACTGAGTCTACCGTGCGTTCGGAAAGATACCTCTACAAGAAGAACGCACAAGAAACTTGTAGGGCTTAATTTTTTCAACAGATAGTTTTACAATATTTGGTTTGGTTACATTCGTTTTTTTAATTTGAGCTTTCCATTTTCAAGACCCCAGAACCTTATCTCCCCTTTTCTTTAAATCAATGAGGATGTCCTTCTTCCGTCCTACTTAGTTCACCGAGCGAGCGAAGCGTCTTAGTTTCGAGATTGACCAAAAATGTCCTTCTGTGTGTCCTCCTGTCAATTTTCGCCTACAGGTCGCCTTTTTCAACCGATGTTGATGAAAGTTGGCACACAGATTAATAGATTTTGATCCGGCTCGAAGGACCAACAATGACTATGGGGAATAGTTTTTTTTTAGTGCGGCTTACAAGTAAATTGATTATATTCAGAACTCCTTGACGCGGGAAAAACACACGTCATACATGACGTTGACACGACATAACAGCTGTCATGTGCTGTAAACGGCGGGAAGGAAAGTGCATGAACAGACATAATATACTTACCTAAGTATTATTACATTTAAGTATTATTGCGAATAACATTTTTTTTCCCAGATAGATAAATAGTGTAAGGTTTTCTAGGCTCAGCTTCATTGGATTAAGAGTCCGTTTCCATTGCTCTGATGCTGCCCGTGCCAAGCCAAGGCGGGATGCTTAGTATGTTATTGTATGTCTAAGAAGGACGTCATCCGTCATTCACATGAGTTATGAGACGGTGAAAGTTTAGCACATCTCGCAATGTATGATTATGCATATGTTTATCTTTGTAGAATCTTCTGAGGCGAAATAACAGGTTCAGAAGGGCGATTGTCGCTCTCTACCATAGATAATAATACTACGTATGGAATGGACACTGTCATCCGCCCACCAATTAAGCCTTCCTCACCCCGCCAGCGAGATTGAGCTCTCCACGAGCCCCGCTACTCGTCAAAAAAATCACCTCGCGTACACTCTTGCACGTGTACAAAACTTCATGTGTGCAGTGTCTGTGTTTTAGGTTAAAGCTTATTTATTATTCATATCTATGGAAAGAGGACTTTCTTTTTTGGCAGTGATATTAGCTAGAGCCAGAATTCGAACGATTGAGATGCTGATGAAGAGAGTGAGAACCGCAAAGGTATTTTGGACTTGATAGTCCAAAATACCTTAATGCCTCAAGTCGAAGGTCTTCAACCGGTGTGTGTTACCAGTGATGATTTACGGACCTAAAACGTGGTCTCTGACTGTGGGCCTTATCAGTAAGCTCAAAATAGCGCAATGAGCTATGGAGAGAGCTATGCTCGGGATTTCTCTGCGAGATCGGATCAGAAATGAAGAGATCCGTAGACGAACGAAAGTTAAGTATCGACATAGCGCGGTGGATTAGCAAGATGAAGTGGCAATGGGCGGAACATAGCACGTAGAACTGTTGGCCGATGGGGCTGTAAAATTCTCGAATAGAGACCACGGACCGGCAAGAGCAGCGTAGGACGTCCACCCACAAGGTGGACAGACGATCTGATCAGGACGGCAGGAACACGCAGGAGGCGGGCCGTTTACAACCGGACTCGATGAAAATCTATGGAGGAGGCCTATGTTCAGCAGTGGACGTCCTATGGCTGAGATGAGATCAAGAAGCAGGACATCCAAGCCTGAAATGATGATGATTCGGCCGTCTGTATCTGTATTGTTTCGGTATAGTAGATATTTAAGATAAAACACCGTAAGTATGCGGCTCTTAAACTTAGTTACGTTACTATTATTTATTCTGTGGTTACGTACGTGAAAGTATGAGTTTTGACATTTGAACAAAATGATAGGTATTTACTGTATACCACAGAACTTGTAATCTTATCTTACTAACAATTATAAATCTCAAATAGAGTTTTGGCGGGAGTCCGAAGAATACTTACAGTTTGGCTCCCGTATCATTATCAATTATAGATGCATTTTCGAGTGTTTAACGTGTAATAATGGTGTAATATTACGTGTTGAGTGTTTTCGAAGATACACAAGTCTCTTGGCAAGTGATGCGAGAGTTGAAATATGATTTTTCGTGTTCTCAGGTTCTCACCAAAATTCCGGCTTCTTGTAAAGACCACCACTTTACTAGAGCTGTGACTTGACTGGGCTCTCTGATTTGACTAATTTACCATATTATCTTGAAAATTTATATAACTTGACACTGGCAATACACTCATGTGGGTCCATAAAAGAAGAAAAGAAAAATCTTAAACCCGGTACTGTGTAAAAAAGTTTCGTTTGTAACAACAAAACGCTAGCGACAGCGCCATCTAGATGACACAAAAAAAACTTTTTGTGTGAATGTTTGTTCCGTTTTCACGCTTAAAATACTGAACCGAATAAGCTGAAATTCGGTATGTAGATAGATTAGACCCTGGAATAACACATAGGGTACCTTTTATCTCGATACACTCACGGGAACGATGTCCCCAGTCCACGAGTTAAAAAACTAATATCTCAGGGTGACAGGCGCAGTGCAGTGCCGCGCAGAATTTTGTATTTTAAAACACTGGGTGGCACTGTGTCTTATATGGGCACTCATGATGCTTACCATCAGGCACCTGATTTGCTCGTCTTGTTACTCACTATCATATAAAAAGTCAAAGTCGATTAACAGGAAAAGCGACCTCTCAATTTGACACAATCCTATGGAAAATTTACCAAATCTATGTTTTGTATTCCTCTGTTTCCTACGAATACAGTACATAAACTTATTATTCGTAGACATAAACCTATTTGATATAATATGTATAATGTAATTATCCTCATATTTTGAAGATGATGATTTCTCTATCATTTTGTATAATAAATTATTCATTTTATTTGTAGGGAATGTCCGCGAGTAAAACTGGTATTTTAAGATGTTCACTATAAAAAAAACCGAGTTTATAAGAGAAACTAAAATGACAGGGACATGGTTTACTTCATAGAAGTTCACTATATAAATATCATAAAAATATTGCAATGTTACCAGCGAAATTACTGGCCATGACGATTTTCAACAACTAATATCTCAGGGTGACAGGCGCAGTACAGTGCCATGCAGAATTTTGAATTTTAAAACACTGGGTGGCACTGTGTCTGATATGGGCAATCATGATGCTTACCATCAGGCACCTGATTTGCTCGTCTACTATCATAAAAAAATAACAAGATGTACATTTTTAGAATAAATTATTTATATTCAGAGGAAACCGAGGAAAACAACACATCGATTTGGTATATTTCCCTTAAGATTATGTATAACTAGATGTGTGCCGCAGTTTCACCCGCGTAGTCTTCGTTCCCGCGGGAATATCGGGACAAAAAGTTCTTTTTATGTTATTCCAGGATCTAAACTATCTATATACCGAATATTGGCCCAATCGGTTCAGTAGTTTTGGCGTGAAAGAATAACAAACATCCATCCATCCTCCCTCACAAACTTTCGCATTTATAATTGACAGCCTCGTTGGCTCAAATGGTAGTAACTCTGCTTTCAGTGCCTCAGGACCCGAGTTAGATCCCCGGCCAGGTCAAGCATTTGTGTGCATAAACATGTCCGTTTGATCTGCGTCTGGGTGTTATAAGCTTATATAAGTATGTATATCAGTCATCTGGTTACCATAGTACAGGCTTCTAGCCTAGTTTGGGACCAGGTGACCGTGTGTGGAAGTTGTCCCATATTATTATAATTTATTATTAAGGATATTCTCGTATTTAAGATGCTTTTAATACTCTTAATATCAATCTAGTCAATCTAGGTTGCAAAAATCAAACCTAGATTACAAGGAAAATCGTTCCAATATCAGAGTAATTGCTGAATAATATTGTACCTATAGATAGTAATAGCGATAAGACCTTCTTATCTACAGGTACTTATGACCATGACCGAGTTTTCGGTCACGAATAGGTTCATGGCCAAACCTCGTGACAGTCAATCTTTGGTGATCTGTTATCTAAACTGTGGACAGACGATCTGATAAAGACGGCAAGTTCACGCTGGAGGCGGGCCGCTTACTACCGGACTGGATGGAATGTCCTATGTTCAGCAGTGGACGTCCTATGGCTGAGATGATGATGATGATGATGAATCTTTACGTACCCACAATCCTCCTTGTATATAAAACAATCTTAAAACCAATATGGACGTATGGCATTCAGCTGTGGGGCTCGGCCAGTTATTCAAACACAATGGTGATACAAAGGACACAAACAACATCCTAAAACAAATATCAAACGCACCGTGGTTCATCAAAACAACAGAAATCCATGAACAACTCAACATAGCGACGGTGAAGGAAGAAATAGAAACTCATGCAACCGATTACAAAAAGAGACTTGAGAAGCACGCGAATCAGCTTGCGGGACAATCGACTAACCTTGAAACCATCCGCCGACTAAAGAATCGGCGGTATATATTTGACCAGACAGTCTAATTGTTTTCACTAAGGGGATTACTCCACTGGGAGAAGCGCCCTCCACGCCATCCAGCATTCATCTCATCTGCTAGACTGATTACACGATAAAGAACAAAAAAAAAACGTACCCACAATACGGCTGGCGTAACTAGACGAGTCTAACAGTCGAATTTGTGAGTCGAACATAGGCTCTGCGAACTTCAGCGCTCAACAAACTCAACTTCAACTTCAACAAATATACGAACAAATTTAGGTATATTGTGTAAACGTGCCTTTTCCATTAAATAATACTCGAACACTTCAGCATATTTTACATGATTTATTTCAAGGCCACCATCTTCAATCTCGCTCTACAATCATCTGTCGCGCTGGCATTCACCTCCCTGTGTTGCCATCGCGCCCTCGCACATGCCATAGATCTCCGTGAAATCACACGTTGCCATTAATACTTTCCATAAAACCACCAAAACGTTCACAGAATCCGTAGCATGCGCGTCACAAAATAACATCAACCCTACAATTGTAAATATAATGTTCAGTTCAGTTCAATAATAATAGTAACAGTTTAGACTGCCTGGTTGGCACAGATGGTAGTAACTCTGTTTTCTGTGCCGTAGGCCCCGGGTTCGATCCCCGGCCAGGTCGAACCTTTGTGTGCTTAAGCTTATATAAGTATGTCTATCAGTCATCTGGTTACCATAGTACAGGTTTCTAGCCTATTTTGGGACCAGATGTCCGTGTGTGGAAGTTGTCCCTTAATATATAGTTTTGTTCCAAAGTTAACACATAACATAACATACAATCTCGCCTTTTTCCCGAAGATGTAGGCAGAGGTGTACCCAGGACTCAGTCCCATAGTAGGCACACACACATTTCGCCAGTATGTTATTGGTCCCATGTAATAGGGGGCGAGCCTATTGCCATCTACGGGGCACGGTGCCCGACACCAGGGCATAACTGAGATAATTCTTAAAAAAATCCAGTATTTAACACTGCCGGACCTGGGGATCGAACTCGGGACTTCCTAATCGGCAGGCGAGCTTGCACCCACTACGATAGTCTCTCTAAAGAGCGCGCTAAAGTGTGCAGAGCATATGTTCAGACTTGTCAAGTTACGCCGGCCGTATCTTCCCGTCTCCTCCCAGTTTACTGCATTTCATGTTACATTGTAAAGTAAGCCTTCTCACTCTACCCTGAACGATTTTTTTTGTTTGCAACAAATAAGTTCTAAATCTTCCAAAATACCTAGATGCACTATTATGAAGCCCTTTGGCCTTTAACAATTTAATGACTAATGTATTGATTATATATGTTATTGACCTACATTGACTGGTTTACTTCGGTAAACTGAATGCCTATTTTAACTTTGATGTGGGTTTATCTAAGTAAAGTGGATAAGACCGAATAAGACGAGTAATATTATATAGCGAAAAACTCGACTAAGTATCTAGTCGCCACAATAAATCCGCAATAAATCCGTCATCGTTCTCGTCGGAATATTTGGATAAAAACCCTATCAGAATCAGAATCAGAATAATTTATTGTAAGAAAACAAAACATACATTCACGCCTTTTTTCCCGAAGGGGTAGGCAGAGGTGTACCCAGGACTCAGTCCCATAGTAGATACATTTATTGTCAGAATGCTGTACAAAATGGTGTTATAATATTAAATATGTCCAATACATTCGCCCACAGTGCAATAGAAAACAAAAAACCAATAATACAATAATATGTCACAATTAATTAATGTGTTATTATGTGTTATTCCATATGTGTTATTTTCCTATGTGTTATTCCAGGGTCTCAGCTATCTATGTATCAAATTTCAGCTCAATCGGTTCAGTAGTTTGAGCGTGAAAAAGGAACAAACATACACATAGAAAAACAGCGCTAGAAGGCGCTGTGGTCGAGTTAGAACACGCTAGCGTTTTGTTTATCTGTTGCAACGGTAACTTTTTACATTGTGCTGAGATTTGAATAATATTAGTCGGATTTTTTTTTATGATAGTGAGTGACAAGACGAGCAAATCAGGTGCCTGATGGTAAGCATCATGATTGTCCATATCAGACACAGTGCCACCCAGTGTTTTAAAATTAATTCTGCGCGGCATAGCACTGAGCCTGTCACCCAGAGATATGAGTTGTTGGATCTCGTCAGGCCCAGTAATTTCGCTGGTAACATTGCCCTTCAGATCGGAACACAGTAATGTTTGCACATTACTGCTTGGCGGATGAATAACTGGCAAAGGTGTGGTACTTCCCCAGGCGGCCCCCCTGCTTAAGAGGCCTGCCACTACGATTTATATAAGTAAGCGGATAAATTACTAATTAAATACGAAGACTACCTCTGTGGCGTAGAGGGCGCATGCTCGACTGCCAATCAAGAGGTCCCGGGTTCGATCCCCAGGTCAGGCAGTGCTAAATATTGGATTTTTACCATTAGGAATTATCTCTATTGCGCCCAGGGAGAGCTAGTGGACTGTATGAAGCTTTTTCCAGGCGCTAGTATTTTCCCTACCAGGATCTTCAGGTTCTTCTAAATAAAAACACTTGTGCACTGAACCGTTTATTACTTGTTAATCAACTGTAGTACTGAACTGAACTGCCCTGCACAGATTTTTGGGCTTACTTATATATAAAATGACTACCCATCAAGTATCGAGGTTGGTGAGGAGGCGAAAGAGAGCGACAACCAATGAAATCTTTGGAAAATCTTTTGTCTTTCTCGTGTCGATTTGGACTTTGTCCCCGTTTTCCGTTTCTTACTGACTCATGACAAAATCCTATTTCGCTCCTTTTCACGTAGCCATAAGTCACGTTTTTGAAAACGTGACTTATCGCCCTCTTATTCTAACATGACGTCTCTTTCTCCTCATTACCTTTTCTATTTCTATGTATTATCTTATCTTTATTTGCTAAAAAATGTTAACTTATTTAATACCTAACTTAGCTTTACCTAATCTTATCTTTATTAACTAGAAATTATTAACACTAAGCTCGGCGTTCTTAACAGTCTTCCCCCGGCGCAGACTCGGCGTAGCCTTCTTCTTCCACTCGTAGAACGGCGAGCTTCGAGGTCGGTCGACGGAAGACTCCGCCTCTGGTGCGGACGTCTGCGCTCCGAACCAGCCCGTCGCGGCCTGGATACACTCGCTCGATGATGCCGCGGGGCCAGGTGTTGCGGGGTAGCGTAGAGTCTACTACCACCACTAAGTCGCCCACTTGCAGTGGACGGCTGTCGCTCGCAGACTCCCGACGGGGCACGAGAGTAGGCAGGTACTCGTGCACCCATCGACGCCAGAATTCGTCGGCGAGGGCTTGTGTAGCGCGCCAGGTGCGCCTATCTGCCAGCTCGCAGGGTCCCGTTGATGGCAGCCCCGTGGAGCTTCCCAGAAGAAAGTGGTTGGGTGTGATGGCTTCTGGGTCCCTCGGGTCGACGGATACATGGGTGAGAGGCCGGGCATTTATGGAGTGCTCGGCCTCAATGAGCAGTGTCTGCAGCACCTCTTCCTTCGGCGCCTTCTGGTTCAATGTGGCAGTGAGTGCGACTTTTACTGTTCGCACGAGACGCTCCCAAGCGCCCCCTTGGTTCGGAGCACCGGGCGGAATGAACCGCCAGGTGACACGATGACGTAGTCCGTAGTCTCGTAGAGCTGGTGCCCACTCGGTGTAGGCCCCGCGCAGTTCGGCATCGGCTCCTCTGAAGTTGGTTCCGTTATCGCTGTAAATGACCGCCGGCCACCCACGCCGTGCCGCCATCCGTCTCAAGGCCATGATTGCGGAGTCGGTGGATAGAGAGGCCACCAACTCCAGGTGGATGGCTCGCGTTGTCATACAGGTGAACAACGCCCCCCAGCGTTTCTCGTGGCGTCGCCCGATGGTGACTACCATCGGCCCGAAGTAATCGACCCCGCAGTTTGTGAAGGGTCTAGCGAATGGCTGGATTCTCGCTGCCGGCAGGTCCCCAGTTACTGGAACGTCGGGTCTTGATTTCCTCACCCGACACATCGCGCAGTCTTTGGCTACCGCGCGTAGTGTCGGTCGTAGTCGTAGCACCCAGTATTGCTGCCGCACGTCGTTCACCACTCGTTCGGGGTTGGCGTGTCCTGCAGCTTCATGCTTGTGTTTGAGTAAAAGCTTAGTTAAACGATGTCGTCCGTCTAGAATGATTGGCTGTTTCATCGTTTCCGGAACGTTGGCGGCTCCGATTCTCCCATTCACTTTCAGCAACCCGTCCTTCCAGGTTGGATCTAACTTGTGTAGTCGGCTGGACCGTGGAATTGTCTTCTCTTGTTTCAAGCTTTCTATCTCATTGATGAAACTATCGGCCTGACTTTCCTGAATCCAAAGCTTTTCCGCTGCTTTTAGGTGTCGCGTCTCCAGGGGTTGTTGTTTACCCCGGCACCTCTCGATGAATAACAGGATCATAGCTGTGGCTCGGATGAGCCTCTCGAACTTGGAGAATCGGTTGATGTCGGGCAGACTGGTGTTGTGAGCCTGTGCGTGATAAATGCGTTCGGATCTTTCTTCTTTAAAGTCTTCAGTTTTTAAAAATTGAGGCCAGTCTGCCTTCCGATCTCGAAGAAAGTCTGGTCCTTGGAACCACCGGTCTTCAGTTGTGACTGGTACGTATCCTGCTCGAGTAGCGAGGTCTGCCACGTTCAATTCGGTGGGGATCCATCTCCATTGTTTTGGATTTGTGGCTTCAGCGATCTCTCCTAGTCTGTGTGCTACAAAGGGAGTATAACGCACAGAATCGTTAACAATCCACTGTAGCACAGTTCTTGAGTCAGTCCAGTAGGTCACGTCGTCTGTCTTCCAGCGATGGCCCGAAACAATGTTGGACGCTAATCTGGTCCCGATGACGGCCGCTTGAAGTTCCAGCCGAGGTATTGTTTGCACTCGTAACGGTGCCACTTTAGATTTAGCGGCTATCAGTGCCACCTCGGCAGTCCCATCTTCTTTTTCTAATCTCCAGTATGCCGCGGTTGCGAATGCCTCCTCGCTTGCATCGCAAAAGATGTGCAGCTGCCTTTTACATACTTGATGTGTTTGTGCGTAAAATCTGACCAATCGTAGATTACTTATTACTTGCATCTGCTCAAGCCATATCGTAAAATCGAGTGCGTATTCCTGGGGGAGTGGCTCGTCCCAGGACAGTTTCTCCCGCCACAGTTTTTGTAAAATTACTTTTCCTGTAATTGTGTAGCAACTCAGTAGTCCCAGCGGGTCATAAAGGGACATGACCGCGCTGAGAGCCTCTCTCTTTGTTGGTGTTCTGTCGAACTTACGCACTTCCTGCTTCACTTTATTGAGCTCTGTATTGAAGCCTAATGTGTCTTTCGCGGTATCCCATCGCAGTCCCAGGGTTTTCTCCTGCTCGCTGAAGCCCGTAAGTAGCTGCGTCGAGCTGTGGGCTCGTAGTTCTTCTGGGACGTGTGTCAGGACTCCTTGATTGTTGGAATTCCAGCCTCGTAGCTGGAAACTTGCCTTTTTATGTACTTCCATGACGCTGAGAATTGTTCTTTCTGCCTCTTCCTCCATCGGGAACGAGTCCACGTAGTCATCCATGTAATGAGACTCTGTAATTGCCCTCATGGCTTCTGGGTATTGTTCTCCGTACTCGATCGCATTTTTATTCCTGACGCTGTGGGCCAAAAAGGGTGAACTTCTGGCTCCAAAGATCATTGAAGTCATTTTGTACCGTTGCGGTGGTTGGTTTTCTCGTTTATTGTCTCGCCACAGAAACATCTGTGCTGGTTGGTCCTCTTTCCTAATCTTCACTTGGAGAAACATCTCCTTAATATCAGCCGTTACCGCTATCCGATGTTCTCGGAACCGAAATAGGATCAACGGTAGAGATTGCAGGAGGTCCGGTCCATCGAGGAGAAAGTCGTTCAGGCTCACCCCGTGTGACTTGGCTGCCGCGTCGAAAACCAGGCGAACCTTTCCCGGCTTATTTGGGTTCAGCACAGGAAAGTGTGGCAGGTACCAATGGTTCATGTGGCTAGTTTCTGTTCCATCACAGGGTTCCGCGTACTTCTTTTCTAACAGATTTTTTACTTGTGCGTGGTATTCCTTCTTCATATCTTCAGATTTGTCCAATTTTCGCTCCAGAGTCTGAAGGCGTTGCAGAGCTATATCATAGCTTGGTGGAGTCTGTGTGACGTCGTTTCTCCATGGTAGACCAACTTCAAAATGTCCATCCACTCTCCTTGCTGTCTTTTCGAAGACGGCGATGGCACGTTCATCTTCTGCTCGTACCTTGGTTTTTAATGCTATTCCCAAGGCATCGATTTTAAAATGTTGCTCGACCATTTTCTCGAGCTCCTCGTTTGTTGTCACTACGTGGAGTACTGCTTCTGATCCCTGTCGTATTATTCGTCTGGGCACTACTCCATGGATCACCCAGCCTAACTGAGTTCTAGATGCCCCTGGTTCATTCTTCTTGCCGATGCGTAGTTCTCGGCTGACAATCAGCTCCCAATTATCGGACCCGATCAGTAAACGTGGTTTCCCGTTCTCGTAGCAGAGTTCGCTTTTATCCAAATCTTGGAGATGCTTTAGTCGCATGAGACTTCGTGGCATACTTTGTGATGACAATTTCATGTCGGTGATTGTCCTTGCTTTCACCTGGTACTCTTTATTGGATGTACCTTCAATTTTAAATTTTACGAGTCGGCTCTCGTGCTTCTGTGGATGTGCGCTTACTCCTTGAATGTGAAGAGTGTCTGTCGGTCCCTCGGTGCCTATCTCACGAGCAATTTCTTCGTCAATGAGCGAAACAGTAGATCCCTCATCCAACAGTGCAAAAGTACTGACCTTTCCCTTGGGGCCTGATATTGTGACTGGACATATCTTTAATTTTACCTGTCTAGAGCTTGTAGTAGCGGTGACTGTTTCTGCGTTCTCGGAAGATGTTTCCTTGATTCCTTCCCCCGTAGGAGAAGTAGCTTGCAGATTATGGAGCAGGCTGTGGTGCCCCATTCGACACTCGTTAATTCCACATGCCTTCGCTCGACAGTTGATGCGACGATGACGGCTTGTTATGCATTTGAAGCACAATTTCTCCTTCTTAATGAATTCCCAACGATCCGATACGCTCATTTGAGTAAACTTACCGCACTTTGGCAGTGCATGATTTTGTTGACAGGCTGGACACTTTTTCAACACTTCCTTATCAGTGGTTGCGGTGTAAACCGGCTTGCTTCTTTTTTGTTCCGTCTTAGCCGGCTCCTTTCGTTGCGATACCGTTGTGCCCGCGTATCCGTAACGCAAGGCTCGTTTGGCTTCTTGCATGAGAAATGCTGACATGATTACTATGTCCGGGTCTGAGCTTGGTTCGTTCCGTTCGGCATACTCATACCATTTTGTTAATAAATGTGGACTTAACTTTGTCATGATTTCACGGGTCAACTGAGCGTTACACAAGTATCCTCTTTTGTCGAATGATTACCTTGGCAATAATTGTTGCTAGAGAAATAGGCCTGTAGTTGGTTTTGTCAGATACATCTCCCGTTTTACATTTAATAATTGGAACAACCAACGTTCTAGTCATGTCACTGGGAAGGTAACCATGACACAAACATAGGTTATAAAACATGGAAAGAACACGGGGCAAATGCACGCCCGCATGTTTCAGATGCTCAATGCTGAGACTGTCATAACCTGGTGATTTGCCACGCTGCATAGAATTTATCACATCTCGAACTTCCCTGGTTTTAAGGTGGATTTTTCGCTCCCTTGATTTTGTACCAGTCTCAGCACTGATCATTCCACCTTCATTTGAATTGCACTCTAGTTGAACCCTAAAATGATCTTTGAAAAGATTCGCGATGCTCACATGATCACTTAAATCCCCCACACTCACAGGGAGGCCAGCCCGCGCATTCATTTTGTTTGTTCCTTTCCAAAAAGACTTGAAGTTTCCAGTAGAATGATGAGAAGCAAGAATATCCATTTTTATTTGGTCTTGTCTGTCTTGGCACCACTTTAGCTGTTTTTTAAATGACTTTCTGCTCTCACACGACATGTCTACGTATATTTTACCACTCATCGGCTTGCCAGCGTCTACCCATGCCAAAAACTTCAGCCTGGCCTCCCTGTGGTAAGGGGCCACATGTTTATTCCACCCGGCAATGTAACCACCTCTCCTTCGCGCTCTCCCTCTTTCATAAGCAGATGATGCAGACTCTGTAAGTATGGCTATAATGTCCCTATACATACTATCTAATATACCTCTATGCACTTCATCAAAACAGATTCCATCACAGCAAGGGGAGAGCGCCGATGGAAAGTCAATGTCTTTCAGCCGAGAGTTACACATACGATGATAGTTACTAATTTGACTAGCAGTACGCTCTCCCCATACTATTTTATTAATTAGGATCGGAAGCGGTCCATTTTTACAGTGTATCATGCCAAAATTACATTTTATAAAGAGAGGGAAGTGATCAGACCAATTTACCTCATGCTCCACCCATATGAGATCAATAGATGGCAATGCAGCACTAGTTACTACGCAGTGGTCTAGCCACCTCACACATCCATGCGCCTCGCTGACAAACGTGTATGTGTCGGCGCCCAGCATATTTACATCCACACAAGTCCAACATTGGTCATCACAAAAATCTAATAGTTCATTATAGAATAGCTCTTTGGGATGAGCATTAAAGTCCCCTAGTATAAAGACAGACTCTGTGCCACTATTGTCGTCAACTATAGAGCTAATTTTACCTAAACATTGTGTGAACTCAGGTAGATTATCGTGAGAGTCTGTGGGCATATAAACATTAAATATCAATGCAGACCGGTCACCTGATTGTACCTTTATCGCTGTTATACGCACATCTTCACAATTAATGACATTCACTGTCTGAAAGGCGCCCTTCCTCCACAAAATAGCAACTCCTCCATATGGCCTTCCACGTAACAAGCCAACAGACGTGTCTACAGCAGAAGTCCCGGTGCTCAAAAAGTCCTCATCAATTGTATTCAGTATTGGCAGATCATGCGGCATCAACCAGGTCTCCTGTAGAGCAATGACGTCCGCTTTCTTACACAGACTTCTTACTCCATCTATAGATCTCTTTAGCGACCTACAGTTATATGAGAGAAAGATGGTATAGGGTGTACTATTCATCTAAGGTTCTTCTGGATTGCCTCACTCCATCAGGTCTGCGAAGAACCTGATTCCTATTGTCTTCCTCCTTCTCTCGATAATGCACAAAACGCCTAAAAGAAACCCCCTCCGGCCATAAACTATCATCAAGATAAGTCGCTAGATGGGTTTTGCTCACAAAAATTTTGAAGGAGCTGTAGTTTCTTTGTCTTATCATTTTCATCTTGACAGGCGACACATCCTCTTTTGTTCTACTCCGTATATATTCTGCAATATCCGCCTCAGAAACATCTTTATGCACATTTGAGATAAAAATTGGTGTTTTCCATTCCGCCGCCTTAAACTTGCTATTTTGTTCCGCACATGCCTTGCCTTTATTCGCCGCAAACTTATTCCTAAGGCGCTTTCTCTGTACCACTTTCCACTCTTCATCACCTTCAGAAACATGCCATAATCCCTTCTTTTTGCCAACTTCAGCAAAAGTATCTTGCGTCGTAATTTTATTATTCAAGTGATTTTCTTGCTCATTCACAAAAACTTCTTCATTCAAACTCTGCACCGTTCGGAGCTCAGTACAGTCCTTATCTATATCATCCGTCTCGTATTTGTTCGTATCGCAATGTGCCGTCTTACATTCATTCATTTGTTTCTCGAGTAGCGATGATTCATGTTCAAGCGCCACACGGGTCGTAGTGGCGAGAACATCAACAGGTGATTGAGTGCACTTAGATCTCGTATTTAATAGTGACGAGCGGGTAGGTAACGCGTTAACGGACATCAGTGAATCGGTCTCAGCCATCGACGCGATTGCCATTGGTCCGCTATTCATTAAATTTGCTCCTCGCTTTCTATTAACAAATAAATCATAACGACTTTGAATCGGCGTCTCTACTATAGAATCTTTATTAAAATATATTATTTTATTCTCAAGCTCTCGTAGCTGGTCTGTAGTTACATACGTGCTCTTAATATTCTCCATTTGTGACTTTAACATATTAATATCTTTTAATAATACCGTAATATCGACATGATCGTAGTTCAGTGGGGGCAATTTATGCAGTTCTCTAGCCACAAAAATTGGTATTTCTTCCGGATCCACTCTCTTAATCAGCGTTATTATGTCTTGTAAATCTCTCTGTACTTTGCCTTCACTCTTCTTTTTCCTTGCAATTTTCCTTAAGTCAGTCGTTATAGATTCAAACAATAAATTCTTCGATTTCTCTATATCTTCCATTTTAAAAGCAGATCCGCAAATTCGCACTAAACTTTCCTCGTCCATAACATCAATTTTGTTAGCAATAAATGCCAACAATTCATTAATAACTACATTGCAACTTGCACATTTAACGGTGCTCGACGTCATGACTACGACCGGAAAGACCGCACGCTAGAAACACGACCGCTCACTAGCTGCGTGCGGTAACGACTGATGGTCTCTATATCAAAAGCAAGACGCCTCTTCACTCTATCCGCTTCCAATTCGAGCTGTCTCTTTTCAATCAGGGCCAAACGTTCCTCAGCCTCGAATTGAGCTTGCCTTATCTTGGCATTGACGCTACTATTTGATACAACAGACCTTACTGGTGATGGTGCTCTGTGGAGCTGCTCCACCCCCGGTACTGTTTCCGCGAGGCGCGATGTTGATGGTTCCCTCATCTCTGTGAGGGACGACATATATGCATCACCGGTAGGTGCCACGGTTCCAATTCCCCGTCGTCCAAGGATCGCTGCGGCAGTTGATGCTGCCCCTGTCGCCGCTTCGGTCGACGGTGATCGCGGTGGATCCTCAAAACGCGTAGCCACGGGGCCCGCGGCAGCCTCTTCTTCCGACTGGCTGCGTGACTTCACCATCGTACACAAAAGTACTCACAGTGTCTATAATCGTTCTTAGTCCACGGTTTTCAGTACACAATACACTATGTACATTCACTAATAGTCACAGTAGCTTATTATTTACACAACACATAGAAGGGTCCACAGTTTATTTACGAAGAAAAGTAACCAGTTCTAATAAGACTGTCCAATAAGAATACGCAAAGTCACACGTGAAGTCCAATATGATCCTAAGGGGATTGTTGAATCGACCACTTAGATCTTATACGCAACACACGTGCACTATAGTTCACTTCGCGCACTCACTTCGCGAATAGTCAACTATCCGACTAGGTTAGACGCGCACTTGGTTACTGTTTCACTGAGTCTAAGGTAAAGGTGCAAAACTGAAGCTAATACTTTTTAAAACACTGAATTTATAACTAAAAACACTGAATCCGGGGTCGATGGACCAAAAACTATTGCGCCCAGGGAGAGCTAGTGGACTGTATGAAGCTTTTTCCAGGCGCTAGTATTTTGCCTACCAGGATCTTCAGGTTCTTCTAAATAAAAACACTTGTGCACTGAACGGTTTATTACTTGTTAATCAACTGTAGTACTGAACTGAACTGCCCTGCACAGATTTTTGGGCTTACTTATATATAAAATGACTACCCATCAAGTATCGAGGTTGGTGAGGAGGCGAAAGAGAGCGACAACCAATGAAATCTTTGGAAAATCTTTTGTCTTTCTCGTGTCGATTTGGACTTTGTCCCCGTTTTCCGTTTCTTACTGACTCATGACAAAATCCTATTTCGCTCCCTTTCACGTAGCCATAAGTCACGTTTTTGAAAACGTGACTTATCGCCCTCTTATTCTAACATGACGTCTCTTTCTCCTCATTACCTTTTCTATTTCTATGTATTATCTTATCTTTATTTGCTAAAAAATGTTAACTTATTTAATACCTAACTTAGCTTTACCTAATCTTATCTTTATTAACTAGAAATTATTAACACTAAGCTCGGCGTTCTTAACAATCTCAATAACTGCCTGGAGTCTGAAACTGTGCCCGGTAGATGGCAATAGGCTCGCCCCCTATTACATGGGACCAATAACATACTGGCGAAATGTGGGTGTATCTACTATGGGACTGAGTCCTGGGTACACCTTTGCCTACCCCTTCGGGAAAAAGGCGCGAATGTATGTTTTTGTTATTTGAGTTATGAGTTATAAAATCTTGTTATAAATTACCGCATCCACATTATTTCTTAAACATTATGGTTATATCTATATTTTACCAGTTCAAGGTGCTAACAAATCAAAGGTCTCTGACTTATATTGAACTACTTTTGATAATAAATATTAGCAATATGATGCGCTTTTGTTTTTTTATTATTACATTATTATTATTACGAAAATTTTATACCTAAAATTACGTCAGTTATTAATGAATTAAATTTTTTAATTTATTTTGGAAAATCAGTAATTATAACAACTTTAAAGACACGTAATTTCAATTACTAAAATGCTAAAATAATAATAATAATAATATGGGACAACTTCCACACACGGTCATCTGGTCCCAAACTAGGCTAGAAGCCTGTACTATGGTAACCAGATGACTGATATATTATATACTTATATACGCTTATAACACCCAGACACAGATCAAACAGACATGTTCATGCACACAAATGTTAGACCTGGCCGGGGATCGAACCCGGGCCCTGCGGCACAGAAAGCAGAGTTACTGCCGTCTGCGCCAACGAGGCTGTTATAAATTGCAATGCGTTGAGCGTCGCCTATGAGCGCATAAAATATCGTGAAGTGCTCTTAAATAGGTCAGCATTTGACAAACGTTTTTTTTTAATGTGATTAATATAATATTAGTCAGATATTCAGCTATCCATACAAATCCGTAGGGGGTTGCTAGTTTTGTTATAAAATACACTAGTGCATAGATTGCTAAATGTTTTAGTTATAATCTTAATAGTTTTATTATTGTCTGGATTTAGGGTCAATGATTATAAATAGGTCTGTTATTTTTATGACTATTATTTATTATATTATATGTATATTCAAGTTCACGTTTTGAATCCGTTTAAAATTTCAAAATAGAAGATGATATTTTTTTTATGATAGTGAGTGACAAGACGAGCAAATCAGGTGCCTGATGGTAAGCATCATGATTGCCCATATCAGACACAGTGCCACCCAGTGTTTTAAATTTCTAAATTCTGCGCGGCACTGCACTGCGACTGTCACCCTGAGATATTAGTTGTTGAAACTCATCATGGCCAGTAATTTCGCTGGTAACATTGTCCTTCAGAGCGGAACACAGTAATGTTTGCCTACTGCTTGGCGGATGATTATCTGGCAAAGGTTTGGTACTTCCCCAGGCGGTCCCTTGCAAAAGAGGCCTATCACAACAAAATACACAGTACAATTAAAAAAAAATCGTTTTCACTCTTGCTTAAAAGTCCACCATTGATGCGTACCACACCACCCCCTTATTACGGACGCAACAGAAGTGTGGAAAGTGTTTAAATTGCTAAATGTCTGCTGTCAAACGTCATTTTTTGTATACCTTTTGACAGCAGACATTAAGCAATTAAACGCTTTCCACACTTCTGTTGCGTCCGTTATAAGGGGGCGGAGCTCTACTAATAAAAATAACTTTTCAACCTCTGGGGGAATGAGTAAATTTCTTTTTATTTTTGTTTGCCACCAACGTAATTATATTTTTTGGTTTCGCACGTATAGGATATTAGCCAAAATGTCTTGATAATTTTAATGTAATTATACTAGTAAGTAATAAATTTAATGTAATTAAGATGCTTGGAAACTTCAGCATAGCCGCCTCGCGGCACCTTCAAAGAAAACGAATGTAACCAAACCAATTATTGTGAAACTATTTGAAAAAATTAAGCCCTACAAGTTTCTTGTGCGTTCTTCTTGTAGAGGTATCTTTCCGAACGCACGGTAGACTCAGTACTGTATAACTTTATTGACGTACAAAAGTGTCAGATTATTACCTATTTGAATAAAGCTGTTTTGAGTTTGAGTTTGAGTTTGAATTATTTTTTTATTTTCTCACAATCATAGTAAAAAGTAGACTGTACGGCGCTAAAACCCATTAGAACTCAGTTTCTATTTAATACCTCGTATACAATGGGTCTCTTTAGCCCCTCGTGTACAATTATTAGAGTTTATTAAGGCGATTATCCTACCTTTAAAGAATTTGACACAATCCAATGAAATTTTTACCAATATTTTTTTATTACAGAATAAGCCAGCAACTTCACCGCAGTCTCACCTGATGGTAAGTGACGACGCGGTCGACGATGGTGCATGCTTGCCTAGAAGATACCTATTCACTCTAGACTTGATATACCTCCAGATTGTACTTTTCGGGAAACAATTTTTTGGATTCTCCTTTTTCCTCTTAATATAATCACCTATGGACATGTGCGTATATGTATATGTGCGTTCTCCCCATCCTCACCTACGGTCTCCGTCGGATCTTCAAAGTATTATAGAATATATTTTTATAGAATAAACGGTCCATTAGCTTTTTTTTAATAAATAAATAAGCATGTTGTCTACATCCGTAAATGTTGTGACATTTAGATTTAAGATAATAAATAATGTAACTAATGAATTAATGTACACAATGTGGATGATCTTAAATAAATAAAATAAATAAATTAAATCATTTATTTGCGAGAATGTGGGTACAAACGGTCTCATATTAAAAATTATTGGTCCGTTACATTCTACCTCATTGAGGCGTGCAAATTAATTATCTATATTCTAATTATAATAATGAAAATCATTAAAAAATGTCAAAATAAAATTAAAAATCATGCCTAATTAAGTCACAAAATATATCAGATAATGTCCAATCTAAAATTAAAACATAAACATAACATACATTCACGCCTTTTTCCCGAAGGGCAGAAGTGTACCACACCTTTGTCAGTTATTCATCCGCCATGCAGTAATGTGCAAACATTACTGTGTTCCGGTCTGAAGGGCAATGTTACCAGCGAAATTACTGGGCATGACGAGATTCAACAACTAATATCTCAGGGTGACAGGCGCAGTGCAGTGCCGCGCCGAATTTTGAATTTTAAAACACTGGGTGGCACTGTGTCTGATATGGACAATCATGATGCTTACCATCAAGCACCTGATTTGCTCGTCTTGTCGTCACTCACTAACTTAAAAAAATACTAGCACATAATTTGAAAATCTTATTATTAGGCCTTTCAAATAAAATCTAAATTATAATGTAAGGATAACGTTGTCCGAAAACCAACAACTCCTTTGGGTATTTTAACCAGAATTCCAGCTGCAATGTATCCTTCCTCTACACATAACTTGTTTTTCCTACTCCTTTAACTTGTGTTTCTGCCTCGGTGGCGTAGAGAACGCATGCTCGACTGCCAATCAAGAGGTCCGTTCCTTGGGTTCGATCCCCAGGTCAGGCAGTGTTAAATATTGGATTTTTCCATTAGGAATTATCTCAATAACTGCCTGGAGTCTGGAACTGTGCCCGGTAGATGGCAATAGGCTCGCCCCCTATTACATGGGACCAATAACATACTGGCTAAATGTGGGTGTATCTACTATGGGACTGAGTCCTGGGTACACCTCTGCCTACCCCTTCGGAAATAGGCGTGAATGTATGTTTATGTATCCTGTATAGTATTATTCATTATGTTTAAAGTTTTGAAGGACATTTTTGTTCTAGTGCTAATTGATTCACAGAAAAAAACTTGTAATAATTAATTAACATATATTGTCTAATAACATGATTGATGTGTTAAAAAATTTAAAAGAAATAACATGAGCAAAACATCCGTCAATACATTTTAACCTTTAAAAAAGATTTAATTCAAATAAAATTATGTAAATTTTATCGGCGATAAAGAGGCCTATATCAGAAAATATTATTGCGAATAACTTTCTTTACGTGGATACATAGGATTGCTTCTTTCGATTACAAGCCCGTTTCTTTACTGCAATAAAATCTAATATTATAAACAATTAAGAGCGTACGCGGCCTTTTAGGAATTTGACACAATCCTATTAAAAATTTACCAAATCGATGTTTTGTATTCCCCTGTTTCCTCTGAATATAATAAACCCATTCTATAAATTTATATCCTGATATTTTTATAGTGAAGTAACCTATGTTCCTGGCATTTTATTTTTTCTAAAAATCCCAGTTTTTCTCGCGTCGTTAACTAAAAATAATATCTTATAGCATTTCCTCTTTGCATGCAATTTTGCGGGCGGGTGGCGGTGCACTGTGCATGTTGTTTTTGACACTAAAAAATCGGAACTTAAAACTAAATATTCTTGTTCGAGGAGTTTACAAAATCAAGCTTAGTAAAGAGATCGGGGTTATCTATAATGCCACATGCAAGTTTGTGTAGTACTTAATATAAGATACTTATAAATTAAAGATGGCTGACATTTCTTATAACACATTGTAAGCAAAATTATACGTAAACAGTCACGCAATCATAACTAGCGTATTTCTGTCTAGGTCATGGGGAAAACCTAGATCCTAGATATATCATGACTAAAAATATGTAGGTTCTACGTAGGTACGCTTACCTATGAACAATATTATTACTATCACTATATATACTACTTCTATACTAATATTATAAAGAGAGAAACTTTGTTTTTTTGTTTTTTTGTTTGTAAACACAGGACATTTTATGCATGCGCTGTGAAAAGTATTGGTGGTAGATTAAAGTAATGTACTAGGGGTTTGTAGTCATTATCAATACCTACAAAACAGTATATATATAGATTAAATTCATCTTTTCTGGTTTAGTCACAATAATCGAAGCAGTGATTATTTTTCATGCGGTGTGAAAACTATTGATGGTAGATTAATGTACTATAGGGGTTTGTAGTATTTACCAATATCTACAAAATAGTCTACGGACATTATATCCATCTATTTTGGTTTAGTCACAATCGAAAGTCATTATATGCATGCGCTGTGAAAAGTATTGGTGGTAGATTATAGTAATGTACTAGGGGTTTGTAGTACTTATCAATATCTTCAAAATAGCCCACGATAAATTTATACATGTCTTAAGGTTTGGTCATTGTAACAGAAATAGTCATTAATTTGCGTGCGCTGCGTAAACCATTAGGGTTATATCTATTAAAATACAATGTATCACGAATTTACTCCTGTTAAACGTCCACTATACCTACTTCTGCTACCCGTGCGAAGCCGGGGCGGGTCGCTAGTATATTATAAAATCCTAAATGACTCACTGACTGACGTGCAGCGTAGAGCCCAAATCACTGATCCTAGAGACTTAAAACTTGGAATGTAGGTTGTTTTCGTTGTCTGGACGTGTGCTAATAAAGGATTGTTGAAAATTCACATTCTAAGGGGTCCAAAAACGCCATCTTTGGTATAAAACTGCCATATTTCATAACTGCGAGCGGACAAAGCCCCTTTTCATACACTGGTAATAATATACAATCACACCTTTTCCCCGAAGGGGTAAGCAGAGTTGTTTAACATTTCGTCAGTATGTTATTGGTCCCATGTAATAATAATAATATAATAATATGGGACAACTTTCCACACACGGTCATCTGGTCCCAAACTAGGCTAGAAGCCTGTACTATGGTAACCAGAGGACTGATATACATACTTATACATGTTTATAACACCCAGACACATATCAAACAGACATGTTCATGCACACATATCGACCAAAGTTCCAGATTCCGGGCTGTCGTAGAGATAATAATTCCTATAACGTTTCCTGACCTGGAGATCGAACTCGAGACTACATGATCTAGCGCTTGCAAGCCACGCCACCGAGTCACCTCCACAAATTGAAATTATTGCAACTCATAAACATTCAGTTAAGTTAACTCAGCGTTTTACCTCAGCTGGGTTAAGTTAACGAGTACTCGGCAACCAGTTATGCAACTTGCTGACACACCGACACACTTACACACTTCCTTATAGATATTACCAAGTTATGCTTGGATTTGTATGATACAATATTATGACACGATCTGCCGTTGACTGCAGGGCTGTGTAGCTATAGTGCGCGCGAGCTCCGAGACATCGACCTTGTGCCTTTTTATTACGTATCTTCTACTTAACCCTATTTACTTTTATCTCAGTATCTTATTTCAGTATTAGATAAATAGACTTCCTCGTGGCGTAGTGGGCGCAAGCTTGACTGCCGATCATGAGGTCCCGGGTTCGATCCCCAGGTCGAAACTTTTGGCTAACATTTTGGCTAATACTTTAAATGGACCGCCTGGGGAAGTACCACACCTTTGCCAGTTATTCATCCGCCAAGCAGTAATGTGCAAACATTACTGTGTTCCGGTATGAAGGGCAATGTTACCAACGAAATTAATGGGAGTTTCAACAACTAATATCTCAGAGTGACAGGCGCAGTGCAGTGTCGCGCAGAATAAACACTGGATGGCACTGTGTCTGATATGGGCGATCATGATGCTTACCATCAGGCACCTGATTTGCTCGTCTTGTCATTCACTATTATAAAATATATAATCTCGTTTGTAACAGACAAAAACTAAAAAGAAATTGACTGTTTTCTCTTAGTGGTTGTAAATTTATTTTAATCCCCGCTCCGGTAGGCAACAATGACGGATCCCAGCAGGAGGCGTGAAAAATTGATTTCTCAGCTGTCAGGGATCAAGCTATCTTTTCCAAACCAGACATCTTTACATCTAACTTAAACCAATTTGGTGAACATTTGCTTGCAAATCTCCCAAATTGACTAATGTTTCATGATTTTTTATTTTCTTTTTAATAAATTCCATAATTTGTTTGAGTCCTCATTTAGAACCAAATACAGAACAGAATACATACCTATATAAAGTGTAACTAGGAATTAATAATAATTGAAAATACATTGTAAAACAAACTTTTTTTATATTATACTAAGATCAAAAATTATAATTTTGCATGTGGTGTTCTTCTTAGAAAATAATGCATTATGATTAACAGAGTTAAGATTAGTTTTAATTAGTTGTAAGCATCAATTTAGTTATTGTTGAGGAGCCAATAAATAAATAAATCTCCATTGGTCTATGTACCAACCCGGACATTCGACTCAATCCCGTACAAAAACCGCGCTTTAACTACCTACTACACAGATACTGCACACATGGAGTTTTGTACACGTGCAAGAGTGTGCGTGAGGTGATTTCCCATAGAAGCGCGGCTCGTGGAGAGCTATCGCTCCCGAGGTGAGGAAGGCCCGATTGGTGGGCGGATGACAGTGTCCATTCTATACGTAGTATCTATTTTGTTTGTACTAGAGCCGCAGACCCGTTCAGAATGCTCTAACATTACAAGTCAAAAGTGTGCAGTGAAAGGTGATAATATCAGTAAATGCTTGGTTGCTTAACTAGTACAAGTTAGTGTACTATCATAAAGCATTCTTGTGATTTGTAATACAACTGTCTTATCTCGGCAATTTTTACCCGACAACAAAAAGAAGGTTATTAAGTTCGTTGCGTATTTATTACCTATGCAAAACTAAAAGTGGAATTGTTTAAATATTTAGTTTTTGAGGACAAACCCGGAAAGGGGGCTAGGTACGAGTATGTCAGGCACTCCTTCTCATACCCTTCTCACAGTTCCGTACATGGATCCGCCAGAGATCCGTTGAGCTCCGTAATCAAAGATGGGTACAAACAACAGACTGCAGACAATCAAAATCAGCTTTACCCGCTCTAAACACGCGGCTTACAAAGCGTCTGTTAAGTCTAAACAGAAAGAACCTGAAAATAATGATAGGGACTATAACAGGTCACTGCCCCTTGAACAAACATCTATTTACCATAAACGCCACGGACAGTCCTCTATGCAGAGGCTGTTTCAAGGCGGAAGAAACGGTTGCCCACGAAGTCCTGGAATGCGAGGCAGTAGCCCTTCAACGTGAACAAATCCTCGGAACAGTGAGGTCACTCCGCGAAGCCTGCGAAGTTCCCAGGAAGCTTCTGAGCTTCTGGGCGGAGTTAGGCTGGCTAGATTAGCCAGGACTTCACGCACAACGGACCAGATTAGAGACTAAGTGCGGAAAAGGAGTCCACTTGACATTTACAGGCACGAGTAGGGTACAACCTGAAGGCGCGGTGCTATATTTATTTCAGGCTTTGGTCTGAAATAAATATATTTTATTTATTTATTTATAAGCAAATTCGCCCTCTCGCTCACACGTACTCACATTTTTAAAGATATAAAATATACCAAGTGTGATTACGTAAAATAAAGATATCTAGGAGAGTTTTGGCGGGAAGCCGAAGAGTAAAGTTTGGCTCACGATACTAAGAAGATACGGATCTTTATCAATTATCAGTGCATTTTCGAGTGTTTAACGTGTAATAATGGTGGAATATTACGTGTTGAGTGTTTTCGAAGATACACAAGTCTCTTGGCAAGTGATGCGAGAATTGAAATGTGATTTTTCGTGTTCCGCCAAAATTCCGGCAGCTTCTTGTAAAGACCACCACTTTCCTAAAGCTGTGACTTGACTGGGCTTGCTCTGACTCTGAATTGACTAATTGGCCGTATTAACATAAAAATTTATATAACTTGGCAATGCACTGGCAATACATTCGTGTGGGTCCATAAAAGAAGGGAAAAAATCATGGGGGCAGAGAACATAAAATAAAATGACCTGTAGTATCACATTAGACACTTGCGAGTTCGACAACTCACAAAGTCACTTTTACAACTAGTATTTATTCTGTGCCACTAGCTAGGTATAATTATTCAAAAAGCTCATTCCTCATAATTAAAACAAATATTTTAATATAATGCAAATTTTTATAAGTTAACGCCTTCTTTACAGTCTAATTAGAAGCTATAATAATTAACATTAGATTAACAAATATTGTAGTCATAAAGACATATTATTACTCTACACCGGCACATGCAAAGCGCGCGGCGTTTATTTAAATTTATATATAAAAAAATCTACAAGGATATTAACGTTTAGACTGCCTCAGTGGCGTAGAGGGCGCATGCTCGACTGCCAATCAAGAGGTCCCGGGTCCGATCCCCAGGTCAGGCAAAGTGTTAAATATTGGATTTTTCCATTAGGAATTATCTCAATAACTGCCTGGAGTCGGGAACTGTGCCCGGTAGATGGCAATAGGCTCGCCCCCTATTACATGGGACCAATAACATACTGGCGAAATGTGGGTGTATCCTATGGGACTGAGTCCTGGGTACCCCTTCGGGAAAAAGGCGTGAATGTATGTTATGTTTTTATAAACTAGTCTATTCGCTTGAAATACAATACGAATATGGGAACAAAAGTTTCACTCACAAGCGGGATTTCAACTCGCACCTTCCGCACCAATACGCGTGGTGGGCACTCTACCATTTGCGCGACCTTATCCGAGGGATTTGTTTTACTACCTGATATAAATACGAAAGCAACAAAGAATGATTATTACACGTTAAACACTCGAAAATCCACCGATAATTGATAAAGATACGGGAGCCAAACTGTACTCTTCGGCTTCCCCCCAAAACTATACCCCATGTTAACTGCGAATCCATACCAAAAATATAATAAGTATGTAAATATTTACATAAAACTAATGCCTACGATGGCGTAGCGGGCGCAAGCTCCACTGCCGATCATGAGCTCCCGTGTTCAATCCCCAGGTCAGACAAAGTGCTATTTGGATTTTTCCATTAGGAATTATCTTTATGACGGCTTAGAGTCTGGAACTGTACCCGGTAGATGGCAATAGGCTCGTCCCCTATTACATGGGACCAAGACCTATAACATATGGCGAAATGTTGGTGTACCTACTATGGGACTGAGTTCTGGGTACACCTCTGCCTACCCCTTCGTACTGAAAAACAGCACTGCGCAAAGTTAGCCGAAGGCAGCACATGCCAAGTACAAGCCGATCACCACAACCACGTTGTGTAATAACGCATATTTCTTTCTTTCTTTCTTTTAATACATACCCAATTGGCACCACGTTAAACAAAAGCAGTTAAAAAAATGGTTCAATTGTTAGAAAGGCAGCGGTCAACGACCAAAGTAACTGTTACACGCAGTAACTACAGTTTGATTGCCTTACCACGGTTTAACTGAGGTTTGGACAGGTTACTTATTTTCTTTATAATGCCGCCGTTGCTATGCAATTACATACTTACAGACACGCCTCGTTCCCGTTGCGGTAGGCAGAGAATATTTCCCTCCACTTGCACTCATGACATTCTTCAAACGTGCTCGTCAGTTGTAGTTACTTTTGACTCAGCCTTTCCTTAGAACAACATCAATTTGTTCATGAAAAGTACACCTAGGTCGACCCCTACCGACTTGACCATTCACACTCGCCATATAGATCTCTTTTGTTAATCTCCTTTCATCCATGTTCTCCACATGTCCAAATTACCTGAGCATTCCTTTCTCTATCTTTGTCACTACATCCTCTAACTCGCGACAGCGTTCCCTTATCGCACTATTCCTCATTTTGTCCATCAAGGTCACTCCAGTCATGCTTCTCAGGCTTCTCATCTCCACAGCAATGCTTTTTCTGTCAGACCCAACATTCACTACTATACGTAAGTGTGGGGATAAGCACACCTCTATGGACAGCCAGTCGTGCATTTTTAGACACTTTCTGACAGTTCATAAAGGTATGCAACGCTCGATTAACTTGATTTACTGCCAAAACTTTTCGTTCAATATCACAGTCATACTTTTCATCCCTTGTAAACTTTGAACCTTATATTATACTACTGTAAGCCTAGCGGCTTTGCCCGCTTGCAATTATGAAATATGGGAGTTTAATACCAAAACTTTGACGCTCTTTTTGTACCCCTTAGAATTTGAATTTTCAATAATACTTTGTTAATACACGTCCAGACAACGAAAAGAACCAACATTCCAAGTTTCAAGTCTCTAGGTTCAGTGGTTTAGGCTCTGCGTTACATGTCAGTCAGTGAGTCATTTAGGTTATGTAATAAAGTCATGATAACATTACGGCTCAGATGATTGTCTTTCAAATTCCGTAGAGCTATTAATTACCCTTTGGTGCAAATATTGTGCCATATAATATAACATAGCATACATTCACGCCTTTTTCCCGAAGAGGTAGGCAGAGGTGTACCCAGGACTCAGTCCCATAGTAGATACACCCACATTTCGCCAGTATGTTATTGGTCCCATGTAATAGGGGGCGAGCCTATTGCCATCTGCCGGGCACAGTTGCAGACTCCAGGCAGTTGTTGACATAATTCCTAATGGAAAAATCCAATTTTTAACACTTGGGATCGAACCCTGGACCTCTTGATTGGCAGTCGAGCATGCGCTCACCACGCCACCGAGGCAGTCCTATAACACAGAATCACAGAATAAATAATAGTACTAACGTAATTATGTGGCTTGTTCATAGTTAATAGCGGTTTCACGCGGCTAGATTTTAGTTGGGCAACATACAATATATGAAATACCTATATATTATCTTGTTTTTGTCCAAAAATAAAAAACTAATTTGATTTTTTTCTTAAATTGAAAGAAAAGTTCTTTAAAAGTCTGTTCAGTGTTCAGACTGTTCGAATCGAATGCGATTTAGCAGTTTAATCAATCGTTTAAAATATAATTGAATCGTGTGAAGCCTCTTTATTAAAACTAAATCAACTTGAATAAGAATGACTGACTTGACACTGGCAATAAATTCGTGTGGTTCCATAAAAAAAGAAGAAAAAATAACAAAATTTAGAATGACTGCGTTTTTTTTTGTCCGACTTGATTGCCACACTATCCATTACGATATGATTATGATTGTTTTATGTTTTGTTCTTTTTTTGTTGACACGAATTTTAGTCTGCTATATTCATTATGTGCATGAGGGCGCTACAGTCTTTGTGATTGCACGTTGAGGAGCTACTCATTAAGGCGGCGCGATAGTTACATTTTGAGCCGCATTCTTTATGATTGTAGACAATGTTTAGGTATCTTTTTATTCATGTTTTAATGATTCAGAGAATGCAAAACAAATTGCTAGTTTGCATTTTAATTTAGGCCAACTTTTAACACTTTAAGAATAAGATTGTATTTACTTATAATTACACACTAGGTAATTGAATTAAACAACTTTTATCGTATATTTATTATTATTAATGCATAACGTTGTTCTTTCGAACACTTTGCAGTGTTCGTGGTCACAGGAAGATAAGATGACATATTTGTTTTGTACAAGAATTATTTACTCTACTGCCTTTTATTTCAGGGAAACATTATAAACAAATATTTTTAAAACAAGCTTCTATTAACATGCTCTAAAAAGAAAAAACATCAACAAAGCAAACGAGCCCACCTCGACTATCTTAGCACTTTTCGTAAGTAGTTCCAATAGTAATCTTTCGGCTCCATCATCAGACCCTCATCATCATGTGAAATGAAAAGTTCTCATAAAAACTGTACTGATACTTAGTTGATTTTTACCTTTATTTAGCTTTTGAGATTATAACAAGTATAACCATAACATAAGGAATATAACAAATTTTATATTTGATTTTCAAATAACCTTTAAAAACACTTTTGTTTCCAACAGTATTTGCTCAAGTATCTTGTTCATAGTAGGAGCGTATCGGAATAACAATTTTTTCAATGAGGATGCGTCCCGGCCGGGGGCGTACCGGAATGGGTCCATAATGGCCGGACCTTTTAAATCATTTTTCCCTTCCTACCTTCCATTGTTTTCATAATATTTTAGGAATCTGGAGTAGTGCGAAACTGGCTATTATATTCGGAGGAAACAGGAAAATACGAAACATCTATTTAGTAAATTTGCCATAGGATTGTGTCAAACTGCTAAGAGGTCCTGTATCCTGTTAAGGCCGTACCCTGACCTTGAGCAATCGTTTCCTTTTCGCTGCACCCCACCTTTTGGCTCAGATTTTAAAATAAAATCTTTATAAAATCTAATTAATGTCTCTAAAAAAAAATTTTTTAAGCCAAAAACTTGATTAATTGCCAATCCATTAGTGTAAGTAGCAAATCAAAAATACTGTGTTCGGAGAACACAGTAAACCTTTTTGATATATTAATATCCTGATATTTTAAAGATGAAGTAAAGTATGTCCCTATCATTTTATTTTTGTATATAAACTCATTTTTTTGTATTGAACGTCCAATCACGCGAGTAAAACTGCGATTTTTGGAAGTTCACTATGAAAAAACCAAGGATTAATAAGAAAAATTAAAATGACTGGCACATAGGTTACTTCACTATAAAAATATCAGGATATAAATTAAAAGAATGGGATTATTATATTCGGAGGAAACAGGGGAATACAAAACATCATTTTGGTATTTTTTTCTTAGGATTGTGTCAAATTCCTAGAAGGCGTACGCTCTTAAGGGTTAATGTAGCCCAATCCTTGTCCTGGTTTCAAGTCGCCAAACTGCTCCTCTTTTTGCGTCAGAAAGTCAAAGCCAAAACAGTCGTGAAAGTTATTTCTTTTGTTAATGTGTAAAAATAACACAGTGCTAGGCTATTAACACCTTCGCCAATTTTGCGGTTTGTTAAAAGCTATAAAGTTTTACGGCTATTTTTGTATTATAAATGCTTTGGATAGAAGTTGTGAATGCGTAGGATTCGTAATTGACGTGCCTAATTTTATTTGCTTAAGGCGCCTATAAAAGCCAAACTTCCATCTCTCTCGCGCAATTTAAATTATTGATGATAAAAGTCACTAAATGTGAATTTCCAAAATAGCTCTTTCTATTTGTGTATCTTTAGAAAGAGCTATTTTGGAGCTCTTTTTGAGCTATTATAAACCCTCATTTATAACAAGAGGGCCACTTTGAGTTTGAGATATTATTGCGAATAACATTCTCTACGCAGCAATAGCATAGACAGTGTAAGGTTTTCTATAAAATCCCAGTTTTACTCGCGTGATAGGACGTTCACTACAATGAATGAAGAGTTTAAAAAACATAAATAAAATGATAGGGACATACCTACTTAACTTCATCTTTAATATATCAGCATATAAATATATCAAATACGTTTACTATATTCGGAGGAAACAGGGGAATACGAAACATCGATATGGTAAATTTCCATAAGATTGTGACAAACTGCTAAGAGGTCCCGTTTCCTGTTGTGGCAGGGGGCCGCCTGGGGAAATACCACACCTTTGCCAGTTATTCATGCGCCAAACAGTAATGTGCAAACATTACTGTGTTCCGGTATAAAGAGCAATGTTACCAGCGGAATTACTGGGCATGATGAGATTCAACAACTAATATAAAATAATGAAAGAAAATATATCTCAGAGTGACAGTCGCAGTGCAGTGACGCGCAGAATTTTGAATTTTAAAACACTGGGTGGCACTGTGTCTGATATGGGCAATCATGATGCTTACCATCAGGCACCTGAAACAACTGACAAACTTTTTTCAACGTTAGCTGGTCTAACTAAGCCTAAGATAGAGAAACTGTTTACATACCTATTATATTCAAATGTAGGTAGTTATATATTATACACGTGCTGACAAATGTAGGTTCAGAAAACAAGTGTCATAATAAATGACAAGAGTGATTGAGAATTGATACCGAGGGTTCCATACATAAAACATTTGATAATTCTGGAACTGTTGATCCGATCTTTATCAAAATAATATATATTTTTCAACTTAGACAACGGTTTTGTGGCCCCGAAGTAAAAATAGGAGGCAATATTAGCCAGTCATTAATAAAATAGAGATATAGTTTAAAAACAATACCATACAATAACAATACCATACTTGACGGCCTCGTTGGCTCAAGTGGTAATAACTCTGCTTTCTGTGCCGCAGGTCCCGGGTTCGATCCCCGGCCAGGTCAAACATTTGTGTGCATGAACATCTCTGTTTGATCTGTGTCTGGGTGTTATAAGCGTAAGTATGTATATCAGTCATCTGGTTACCATAGTACAGGCTTCTAGCCTAGTTTGGGACCAGATGACCGTGTGTGGAAGTTGTCCTATATTATTATTATTTTTTATACAATACAATACTCTTTATTAAGACCAAAATTTATACAGATTAAACTTAAAAATAAAATAACAGAACTTAATTCTAATTGGTCGACAATGGGCGGCCTTATCGCTTTAAGCGATCTCTTCCAGGCAACCAGCCTTGGGATGGATAGGGGAATGATAGGATGAGTAGGGGGTAGGAATGGGTACAAATTATAATATTACTCTTAAACTGTCTTATTTTTTTTAAACCATAAAATAAAATAATATTATGAATTACTTACATAAAATACATTTACAATATGAAAATGCAAAGAAAAATTTCACCCACTTGCGGGACTTGACCCCGCACCTTTCGCACCACGTGGTGGCCCTCTACCAATTGAGCTACCGTGGAGGTACTATAAACAACACACACGCCAGGTAGTAGATGGAATGGAAAAATTTCAGGTGCGGGAAGGTGCTGGCTCAAATTCCGCTCATGGATGAATTATTTGTCCCATTTTCATAATGTATTTCAAGCGAATAGACCGATTAGTTTATAAAAATATAAGAAACCAGCGTTGCCCTACGGTTTCACCCATATAGTTTTCGTTCCCATGGGAATATATAAAAAGTACCTACTTTTTATATTATTCCAGGGTCTAAACTATCTATACACCGAATTAGAGCCCAATCGGTCCAATAGTTTTAGCGTGAAAACGGAACAAACATACTCATAAAGAAACAGTGCTAGCGCTGTTTTTATTTGAGTTATCTAGATGGCGCTGGAGTTGAATTAGAACTCGGTAACGTTTTGTTCACCTTATAAAAACGTAACTCTTTACATTTTATTGAAATTTGGGATTTATAGTAAGACTATTTATTCTCTCCACTTGCTACGATCCTGACACAAGACTGTCACTTCTTACACCTTTATCACATTCCTTATACATGCTCGTCATTTATGGCCTTTCAATAGGACTCATTTATTTATAATTCAGCACAACGCTTGCTATAGAGTAGCATTTTCTACCAGTTATCCTAAAACTAGACTACAAAATAAACAACTTATTATCACTTTAATAGTGAACACACATAAACAAAAGCACAGCAACAAAATTTATCTAATGTTTTTTTTTTTTTATGATAGTAAGTGACAAGACGAGCAAATCAGGTGCCTGATGGTAAGCATCATGATTGCCCATATCAGACACAGTGCCACCCAGTGTTTTAAAATTTAAAAATTCTGCGCGGCACTGCACTGCGCCTGCCACCCTGAGATATCAGTTGTTGAATCTCGTCATGCCCAGTAATTTCGCTGGTAACATTGCCCTTCATACCGGAACACAGTAATGTTTGCACATTACTGCTTGGCGAATGAATAACTGGCAAAGGTGTGGTACTTCCCCAGGCGGCCCCCTGCAAAAGAGGCCTACTACAAAAAAGTATGTAATATTATATCAAATAAAATATATAATATATCTATTATTTCAAATATATCAAAAGTATGTATATATCAAATACATTATATAATATAAGACATAAAATATATTATAATATTACACTAGCTTGTTCAGATAATAACTAGCTCGTCAAAGAAAACGACGAAAACGTTGCAGACCCCTAATAAGTAAAAAGATAGATTCAATGTGCTGCAATGCTGACCCACATGAATCTGCCAAGTCATCTGTCTGGCTATAGGAAATAGAAAGCGCAGCGTCGGTTATTATCGTGACTGACATGAAATAACTAAGTCACAGAATAACTAATACTTACATCTAAGTTGCCAGTCTAAATAATAGGTGGGTTCCCATCCAGTCACACTAAACGAGTCACACTGTGACACGTTGGGACTTTTTTTTCCCATCGAGTAACCCTGTTACTCGTTGCAACCATTTTTTAAAAATAAGTTCCCATCGAGTTACAGTGTTACTCGTTGCAACATTTTTTTGTCCCATCGTGTCACACTGTTACCCGTTGCAACATTTTTTTTAAAAAAGGATCCCAACGAGTTACAGTGTGACCGGTTGGGATTTAAATTTTTCGCAAAAATGTTTTAGTAATATTATAATCATCCTTTTATCGTAAAATCATCTTAAATATATAATATTTAAGATGTAATTAATTAATTAATTAATTAAATTAAGAAATATATAATTGTTTAGATGGATAAGGCTCCAAACACTATATTTATTTTCCATATGTATGGATGTAAATACTGAACATTATAATATTATGTAGTGTTTGTGTTTGTTATAACTGCCTGGAGTCTGGAACTGTGCCCGGTAGATGGCAATAGGCTCGCCGCCTATTACATGGGACCAATAACATACTGGCGAAATGTGGGTGTATCTACTATGGGACTGAGTCCTGGGTACATCTCTGCCTACCCCTTCGGGAAAAAGGCGTGAATGTATGTTATGTTATGTTATGTGTTTTGTTATAATATTATATTAATGTTCTTATCACTTAAAATAGGAGCAACCACTTAAAGATTAAGTACCTATATAATTAATTTATTATATAGAATATAATAGAATAGAATACGCTTTATTACGAACAAGATACACAGAATATATAGGTATAACAACCTAAATAAAATAAAATTGTTTTATTGGATAACAATGGGCGGTCTTATCGCTTTGTACATTCTCTTCCAGGCAACCAGCTTTTGTACGGATAAAGTTAAGGGTTATATAATATAAACTTATATACCAATGCATTTATTAATTATATGCTTATATACTTTATAAATAACCTTATATACCTTATATACAACCTTATATACCTTATATACATTATATATATAAGGTATATAAGGTTATACCGAATTATTTAATATTATTATATAATACATTAATTTATTTAATTATATATTATATACAGCCTTATATACCTTATAAACCTTATATACAACCTTATATACCTTATGTACTATCAAGTATATACGGCAATATTGATTTACAGCCTTATATACATTATATTATATAATATGGTATATAAGGTTATACCGAATTATTTATTATTATTATATAATACATGAATTTATTTAATTAAATATTATATACAGCCACATATACCTTATATAAATATCTAGTATGTAAAGTATTATTAATTTAAAGGCTTATTTACCTTATATTACATAAGGTACATAACACTATATTCTATCCAATTAATATTATAAATGCGAAAGTTTGTAAGGATGGACGGATGGATGGATGTTTGTTACTTTTTCACGCCAAAACTACTGAACCGATTCGGCTGAAATTCGGTATGTATAGAAAGTTTAGACCCTGGAATAACATAAAAATTATCCCCATTTATCCCCGTTTTATCCCAGTATTCCCACGGGAACAAAGAATAAGCGGATGAAACCGCGGGGCAAAGCTAGTATTATATATTGTAAGTATATAATTAGTTCATTATAGTATACTTTGAATAATAATTAATATTTAATTATATGTATAATAATATATTAATAAAAAGATCTGTTATCCACCACATAAGTACCTATGAATCCGCAGAGTTCTTAATATATATTAAAATATAGCCCGCAATACCTCATCCCTATTTAATAAAAAAGCCATGACTGATGAAAAGGCTCGGAAAAAGATGTTTCGCCGCCATTATTTTTGTGTGTTTTGAAACGAGTCACACTGTGACTTGTTGGGATATTTTTTATCCCATCGTGTCACACTGTTACCCGTTGCAACCTTTTTTTTCCCAACGGGTTACACTGTTACCCGTTGGCACCTTTTATTTTTTAATCCGTCCCATCCAGTCACACTGTGCAACAAGTGTTACTCGTCGGGATTTTTTTTCCCAACGTGTCACACTGTGACTCGTTTAGTGTAACTCGTTGGGAACCCACCAAATAATATAGTATAAACCAATCGTTTGTAACCATCTTAAAATATTAAAAAATAAATTTTGAATGAATGAATGATAACGCTTTATTAGTACCACAATAATACAGAAAATGACAAAAACAAAACTTAAAACTAGAAATAGTAACAACTGGCGGCCTTATCGCTCAGAGCGATCTATTCCAGACAACCATGCAGGGAAAGGAAATACAGATGCTGAAGGGACGGTGGTATCAAAAACAAATACTTAAATGATAAATAGATAAATAAAATATATAAAAATAATATATAATACATACTTATAATATAACCAATACACTATATACTAAGATTATAGATACATACATAACAATTTAATATATACTATACAATATTACAAAGGTACACAATTTTATATGGGCGTAATTTTTTTTGGATTGCAGTAATTTTTTTTTCTACCATGGTAGATTAAAACGGAGAAAATATCAAAACGTACCTATACTGCTTTCCTGAGTGTGAAAATAATAATTAATTGAATTAGGCGTTACTTTTCGGAACTCCATTGTAGACTTCTGGAACAAGAATATTTAATTTTTAGTACCGATTTATAGTGTCAAAAACAACATGCACAGTGCACCGCCTTCCCGCAAAATTTCAAAAAAACAGAAACATACCTTCACGCCTTTTTCCCGAAGGGGTAGGCAGAGGTGTACCCAGGACTCAGTCCCATAGTAGATACACCCACATTTCGCCAGTATGTTATTGGTCCCATGTAATAGGGGGCGAGCCTATTGCCATCTACCGGGCACAGTTCCAGACTCCAGGCAGTTATTGAGATAATTCCTAATGGAAAATGCAAAATTTCATGCAAAGAGGTAAGAGACTATTAGGTATATTCGGTCGCCTTAACAGCGGGGTCAGAGTCTATTTCCTGATGATGAGTCGTGTAGGCGAGAAACACGTGTCGATATATGAATGGTGTCACTAACAACAATAATACCTAATAGCATTTCCTCTTTGCATGTAATTTTGCGGGCGGGAGGGCGGTGCACTGTGCATGTTGTTTTTGACACTAAAAATCGGAACTAAATCTAAAAATTTTTGTTCCAGAAGTCTGTGAAAATAATGTTTAATATTAATCATCATCATCAGCCGGAAGACGTCGACTGCTGAACATAGGCCTCCCCCATAGAACGCCATAAACTATTCATATGGAGGATTTTGCCGTAATCAGCACGCTTGTTGTGCGTCTTGGGGATCGCAGTAGTTGGAATACTTGGTGCCGGAGAGCGCTGCTTCCCTCTCCAAATATGTCTCTCTGTCGGGTCTCACGGCTTCCACCAGATGAGAAAAGGCTATCTTATAGCCGGAACGGACACGCCCATTAATATGAATAATATATACAAAAAAATAATGTATATTTTAACAAAATTAGTGGTCGACCTATATTTTACAAATGCTAGTTTATTGCGTGCTACATTTTAAATTCCAAAAAGTTTCACTTGGACCTTTTGATTTATTAATGCTGGTTTGTGAGTGTAAGTTCGTTACCTCTTCACACAAAAACTACTTAGTTAAGCCGGTGTTATGGTTCTTGTGGAGCTAAGTGGAACAAATATACTGGCTTGTATTTTTTAAGTTGAATAATAATATTAAGAGCTCGTGAAGATTTCAACGAATTCGTGGAGTGGAGTGGCAAATGTCTGACCTGCCCGGGGATCGAATCAGGGATCGGGGGATTATTAAATTTATAGAGATATATAGAAATTCAAACTCAAACTCAAGCTCAAACAGATTTATTCAAATAAGACACTTTTGCACGTCAATGAAGATAAACAGTACTGAGTGTACCGTGCGTTCGGAGAGATACTTCTACAAGAAGAACGCACAAGAAACTTGTATGTAGGGCTTAATTTTTTCAACAGATAGTTTTACAATATTTGGTTTGGTTACATTAGTTTTCTTTGAAGGTGCCGCGAGGAGGCTATGCAGAAGTGTCCATGCAAATCAAAAGTTATCCTTAATTAATTAATTTGAACCATTAGAAAAGCAACACATAATATTTGCAAAGTTAAATTATTCAAACTAAACTTATTCAATATACAAAGAACTTTTTAGGGATACGCTCCAAAAAAAAAAAACTATTCATTGTCCATTAGTCAAGATCACAATTTTTATCATTCGTAAGAACCTTCCATTACCTCTTAAATATAATAAAAACCACGTGGTACTTTAGCCTTGCGTAGTAAATATCGTAGTATTTTCAACCGGTTTATGCAAATTAAGTCAATTTACATATAAAATGGGAAGTCATAAATCATAATAATATATAATTTGTTATGTTGCAATACATATGAATTTGTTATTTATTATACCTACAACTTAATTTTGGGAGGAAAGTGAGAAGATTTATAGCCGTAATTATTTCTGGTGTACGGCTTTTAATCCGCAGTCCATACTTTGGCTTCATTTTTCATTGCATGTGAACTTTTCAACTGAGCGGTACCGTGTTTCGGATGCCGTGCGCCGCGAGCCGACATCTTTTCCTATACAAACTTTGAAGAGCCAATGTTGATGATAGAAGAGATAAAATTTCTTCATTAGTGTTTTATTTTAAGTAACAACTAATTATAAAGTGGCATTTATCCAGTTATACTGCAAAAGATACGTTTTAAAACTGCAAATGGGTGTTTAACGGAATTACGAAATTCTCAGAGAAAGACTTTGACTTTAAATACTGACATGACTATGAATGTGACACGTAGGGAGATAGATCATCAAACGAAGGAAATTAATCAATAAGTGCTTTTGAATTTTGAACACAATCAGCAATCATATTCTACAGCTTGATACTAAACTATAATAATAAGCAACACTACAATAAATATTAATATACAACTCATATCTTCTTTGATAAACTATTTACTAAAAGTATATACAACAGGTGACCAAAAGGCTGGTTACTATCTTGGCCAACGTATAAGTTTGGCCATACAGAGAGGTAATGTAGCTAGTTTTTCGGGCACCTTAAGTACCTGCAGGAGGCGACAAAAATGATATTTTTTATTTATAATTTTTTTCTTTATAGTTTATGCGTTAAGTTTTTTAGGGCTCCGAACCCTAAAAGGGTGCCGAAGGAGCCCTATTACTAAGCCTCCGCTGTCCGTCCGTCCGTCCGTCCGTCCGTCTGTCACAGGGCTCTATCTCATAAACCGTTATAGCTAGGTACTTGTAATTTTCACAAAACATGTATCCCTAATGCCGCTACAACGACAAATAATAAAATTAAAAATGTTTATAATTAAAGGTACTCTCCATACAAGCAACGTGTTTTTGCTCAAAATTTATTTCTCGATTTCGTTCGTGTATCGTGAAAACGGCATCAGCTAGGTATTTGATTTTTTCACGGAACGTCAATGATTATGATTGCTATAATATGAAATAATTATGACTAAATAAAATTAATAAATAACTGGAGCGTTCATACAAATCACGATTTTTTTTCAACGTTTCAGGCTGTAACACCATAATGGCAATAGTTATCTACTTGAAAATCTTACACAATATGGGTAACTATAATAGCTATAACAACAAATACTAAAAATGAAATAAATTCAAAAATTCAAGGACTTTCCCATACAAGACACTTTTCCGACTTATTAAAATCAAATAAGACTAATTCTGACTAGAGTTTTCGAAGAAGATTTTGAACAATATTTGGCAATACACATATAACATTATCATGATTTACCATATATTATACGATACCGTATCCTGTGTAATATTTATAATCTAGATACCTATCTATTGCATATCATCATCAGGTTATCTGTATAAAAACTCCTTAATGTGATGAGACTGCCTGTTACTTACAGTCTTCCTTATTATTTCAAGTTTTAACAAAAATCATTGCCACCTACGTTCCCTTAACTAACAACCCTTAAAATACCATATCTCTAAATATTTTCAATACGTAAAATGTAGATAAACAAAGTATCTATTGAACAGCAGCAGTGAGGTTAACCTATTTAGGAACTGTTAAATAAATAGATAAAGAATACATAACATAATATTACATCTAAGCCACATATTGGTATTTTTGTAAAACGATCAGTTACCTCTTAAAAACAAAAATAAGTAAGTATAATAAAATCATGAAGTTAGTAAAATACTACAACATCTGTTCTTTGTTTTTTTTTGGAAGCTGGTCATTAAGATTGAGTCTGGGACAAATAATTCATCGTCAAGTGGCACTTCAATGGACAGAAAAAAATGGACAAACAATGTGTGAAGATTGGTTTCAAGAGGAACAATAGAGTCCGAATAGCATAAGGAACGTGTTTTTCACTAAAAGTGGTAGACCCGCAGATTTTTTATGATACTTGCTTTAGAAATTGACTTTGAAAAGAATTTATTGTGTGACTTACTTGACCGACAATTGTTTTTTTATTAATTTGCTGTGTAAGGTACATTAATTTGATGAGGAGATGCGTGATTTCTATAGCTATATCAGTACATACATACGGTGGAGAGTGAGGAGCCCTTCACATGCGCGTCCCAACACGCATTTGACAAGTTTATTGTTATAACATAACAAACATTATTTGCACCTGCCTTGTTACAAAAAGTATATACAACTAATTACAATCTATACACTAAGCTATATAACATATTAATAATCATACATTCACGCCTTTTTCCCGAAGGGGTAGGCAGAGGTGTACCCAGGACTCGGTCCCATAGTAGATACACCCACATTTCGCCAGTATATCCCATGTAATAGGGGGCGAGCCTATTGCCATCTACCGGGCACAGTTCCAGACTCCAGGCACTTATTGAGATAATTCCTAATGGAAAAATCCAATATTTAACCACTTTGCCTGACCTGGGGATCGAATCTGGGCCCTCTTGATTGGCAGTCGAGCATGCGCCCTCTACGCCACCGAGGCAGTCAATATTAATAATATAGGAACATAAATATAATTATGTTTTAAGTTTATACTTATAATGTCAGAATTGCAAAATACATAGACAATACAAATACCTACAAAGCATTCATAAACCCAGTAAATAGTAATAAATTGACACACTGACGTATTTACCATTTTAAATGCATATATTATGCTAATCGTCTATTCATAACTAATAACTAACTCTATTGTGTTATATTATTGTTATGTCAGGTTATATTATATTACATAATTAAATATTACTACTGACTAATTACATAGTATAATATGCATACAATTAAGTAATAGTTTTGTGTATGTTTCTTGCATAGATTTACTTAAGGAGTTGTTTTTGGGCCATGCCGAACTTAGATTGCGATTTTTTTGGAAAGGTTTAATAATAAGATTTTTTTTATGATAGTGAGTGACAAGACGAGCAAATCAGGTGCCTGATGGTAAGAATCATGATTGCCCATATCAGACACAGTGCCACCCAGTGTTTTAAAATTTAAAATCCTGCGCGCACTGTACTGCGCCTGTCACCCTGAGATATGAGTTATTGAATCTCATCATAACATTGCCCTTCATACGGAACACAGTAATGTTTGTACATTACTGCTTGGTGGATGAATAACTGGCAAAGGTGTGGTACTTCCCCAGGCGGCCCCCTGCAAAAGAGGCCTACCACTACAAACAATTTTCTGTGCATAATAGTAGATTGTATGACAAGGCGGCATAATAGTAGGTTTACGGCGAGGGCGCACTTTGAACCACGAGCGAAGCGAAGGTTTCTAGAATAGTAAGTATATTTTAAGAAGAATAGATATATTCTAACGTAGAATCCTGAGCGCAGCGAGGTATTCTCAAAGTACATCGCCCGTGGGAAAAATAATTTGCTCTCGAGTCATATACTGTGCCCGGTAGATGGCAATAGGCTCGCCCCCTATTACATGGGACCAATGGCACTGCGTCCTGGGACCTCTGCCTACCCCTTCGGGAAAAAGGCATATATGTTTATGATATATATATATATATATATATATATATATTTTTTTTTTTTTGTTTACTCTACTTTTCATCCCCTTTCTATGAGAAAATAAACAAGAGACGGTGTTATGTAACTAATGAATATATTTAATTTAAAAAAGACGTGAATTTAAGTAGACACATTTTTCGAAAACGTTTTCCCTCCTTTTCTGTTTTTCCATAGAATGAAATTGTCATAGGCCCTTAAATATTTCTCCCGGAATTTCGTGGGTAATAAATTTTGTACGACGTTGTTAGCTTCTATAGTTATTGTTTCAGGAGTTGATGCAATGGCACCTTCGTAACTCGACGTAGAACTCATTATTATTTCAAAATACAATAAAATATGCACTGACAAGAACAGAGACGTAATTCGCGCGCTTTCGTTTTTTTTTTTAGTTAGCGCGGGTCCCCGCGCCGTGCAGCCAACACGTGCCAGCCAGTAATTCATACAATTTGCGTTCGATTTCTATGAATGATATAATATGTTCCAAATTCAAATCTCATTTGCGCCCGCTAAAAAGTTCCTATCGGAAAATAGCTCTTTTGCTCCCACTTGAAAAGGAACGAAACGACACTTTTCAAATAGAACGGATGGAATTAATATTATTTATTAGTATCGCCATTAATTGTCCTACTAATATTATTATAATGAATTAAGCAAATGGTCTACTAAAATTGGATTGCGCGTCGCCATTAAAAATTAATATACTTAACATTTAACTGGTGACGTGCCTTTTGTGTAACGTAAGAGGTGACCTAAGGCCTGACACGTCTCCATAGAATCTAGATAATTGAAAGATAATAACTGTAGTTTACTAATGTATTTTTTTTATGATAGTGAGTGACAAGACGAGCAAATCATGTGCCTGATGGTAAGCATTATGATTGCCCATATCAGATACAGTGCCACCCAGTGTTTTAAAATTCTAAATTCTGCGCGGCACTGCACTGCGCCTGTCACCCTGAGATATTAGTTGTTGAAACTCGTCATGCCCTGTAATTTCGCTGGTGACATTGCCCTTCAGACCGGAACGCAATAATGTTTGCATATTACCGCTTGGCGGATGAATAACTGGCAAAAGTATGGTACTTCCCCGGGCGGCCCCCTGCTAAAGAGGCCTACCACTACAAACTTAGGGCCTGACAGGCGTCAGTCAAACTTCAATTCCAAATAACTTACCGAATTGACTCCCGCCGACAACTACTATCACTATCCACGGAGTGGGAGCAACTAAACTCTAAGTAACTGAGACGCACAAACCAAAAACGAGCGGGTAAGGGGATAAAAAAAACGTTTCATTATTACTCGTTTCGTTATGTTGTCGGGCCTGTAAAGCGAGACGTCACCAGTTAAAGGTTTACCTCACTTTCAGCATCTTCATCATTAGCTGGAAGACGTCCACTGCTGGACATAGGCCTCCCCCTTGGAACGCCATAAACTTTTTTTTTTATGATATTGAGTGACAAGACGATCTAATCAGGTGCCTGATGGTAAGCATCATGATTGCCCATATCAGACACAGTGCTACCCAGTGTTTTAAAATTCAAAATTCTGCGCGGCACTGCACTGCGCCTGTCACCCTGAGATATGAGTTGTCGAATCTCATCATGCCCAGTAATTTCGCTGGTAACATTGCCCTTCATACCGGAACACAATAATGTTTGCACATTACTGCTTGGCGGATGAATAACTGGCAAAGGTGTAGTACTTCCCCAGGCGGCCCCCTGCTAAAGAGGCCTACCACTACATAAACTATTCATATGTAATCAGCACGCTTGTTGTGTGGCTCGGTGATCGCAGTAGTTGGATTACTTGGAAACGGCAAGCGATACTGCCCACTCTGTCATGTTATTACTTCATAATTTAAGTAGTATAGATGTGTCAACCCGTAATAAATGTCATCTATAAATATCAATGATTAATTAAATAATTATAAAATAACAATGCATCAATTGATTCTTTTTACTACTTAAGATAATTGCAAAGGAAACTAGCTGTAATATAAGAAATCGTCCTTACTTAGCTATTAAATAAAACCTTGGAATCTTGTTAGCTGAGTTTTAACTCTGTTTAAATTAGAAGAGCCTTGGCCAAAAACTTTAGGGATAGAAAAATACTACTAATAATCTCTAATTTTAGTACAATGTAAAAATTAAAAAAAGGTACGTTAATTATACTAGAAATAAAGACAAAATAGCTGTACCTAGCTTTAGATTATCTAAAACAAATAAAAAAACATTCTTAGGAAATAGTGTACGTTTCTAAAATAAAATTCCAAAAGAGATAACTGGGCTCTTAGAGGGTACATTCAAAACCTATATAAAATCTACTTTACTAAAGAAGGCTTATTATAAAGTCAACCAGTACATAGAGGACAAGATGCCTGTAAACTTCTGCATAGCCACCTCGCGGCACCTTCAAAGAAAACGAATGTAACCAAACTAAATATTGTGAAACTATCTGTTGAAAAAATTAAGCCCTACAAGATTCTTGTGCGTTCTTCTTGTAGAGGTGTCTTTCCGAACGCACGGTAGACTCAGCACTGTTTATCTTCATTAACGTACAAAAGTGTCAGATTATGACATATGTGAATAAATCTTTTTGAGTTTGAGTTTATTTACTGAAATAGTAATTGTAAGTAACAAACCACCGAGTAAGTTGTAAGTAAAAAAATTACCGAAAGAAATTCGACAGTCTCAGTCACTTCATGCTTTTAAAACTAAATTAAATAAATATTATTTATCTCTTTGTTAAGTCAATGTATAAGTATTATTAATACGTACTTTATTGATATAATGTTATATTTTACAGATTGATTAGGTATTATGAATTAAATTTTTTATTATATTTATATTATAATATGTGTATTCGATTATATTATAAATATGTGTTAAAGTATGTATCTATCTATGTATGTAAATATGTATGATTATAAGTAAGTATGTTTGTATGTTTATATAACATAACATAACATAACATACATTCACGCCTTTTTCCCGAAGGGGTAGGCAGAGGTGTACCCAGGACTCTGTCCCATAGTAGATACACCCACATTTCGCCAGTATGTTATTGGTCCCATGTAATAGGGGGCGAGCCTATTGCCATATACCGGGCACAGTTCCAGACTCCAGGCAGCTATTGAGATAATTCCTAATGGAAAAATCCAATATTTAGCACTATGCCTGACCTGGGCATTGAACCCGGGACCTCTTGATTGGCAGTCGAGCATCCGCCCACTGCGCCACCGAGGCAAGTATATTTTTATAGTAAGAACTATTTTTTAATCTCCTGTAAGTACACCGCCGACCAGAAATACTCATGAGCAAACTATTCCTTTCCTTCCGGTTGTCTGAAAGAAATCGCTTTAAGCGATAAGACCGCCACTTGTACTAGCCTAAGATTAATATAATTATTATTCCTTTTATGTATTATTTTATTTATTTATTTATTCAAAATTAGTACGGCTAAATCCAATTAAACTAATTGATATAATTATTATATTATATGAAATAGAATAAAAATCATGTCAAATTACAAAAATAAAATAACAAATTAGATAAAATACAATTTGAATACCTACAATATTTACACAATGTCAACAAAAAATTTGAATTAAAATGATTATGTCCAAAAATAGAATTATAATATTATAGAAGAAACCACATACCTATCCATCTTTCTCACAAAATCTCAAGCATTCCGACATAATGTCCTTCCATGCATCATCAAATAAATCATAATTTGGGTTGTCGTCCAGAAGAGCATTGAACGCAGGTTTTGGTGACTTTTTGCGAGACACAGTTCGACATTGAGGCTCTGCGAAAAGCCTTACTCTTCTGAAAGTCAGGTATTTGTTAGGGACAGACAACCTACATAATTCCTTGTTCAGGTCAGGCGCATCAATATCGCCTCTTAAAATCTTGCACATGGTTATCAACTGGTCGTATAATCTCCGCACTCCTTTATGTTTGTGTCCTATGTGTAGTGTACAATAAAGTGTTTATCTATATATCTATCTATCTATCTTTACCAAAGACTGATAGTTTCGATCGTTATCTATTCTCACACCCCACTCTAAATAAACTAAATAAACCAAATAAAGATATATTTATGCCTGTCTTTCTTCACATTAATACCTAAAAAAAACAAATATTACTACAGCTACGAAAAGATTGCGTGAAAAATGCCCACGCGCATATTGGTCAAGGCTGGCTCGCTGCCGGTCGGCCGAGCGTTCCATTAGACGTACTTTACTTACTTAATTTACGGATTTTCCGTTGATTTTTATTACTTATTAAATAAAAATATGTTTATCGCCATCAAAAGATTACAAACATAACATAACATACATTCACGCCTTTTTCCCGAAGGGGTAGGCAGACGTGTACCCACTGCCTCGGTGGCATAGTGGGCGCATGCTCGACTGCCAATCAAGAGGGCCCGGGTTCGATCCCCAGGTCAGGCAGTGTTAAATATTGGATTTTTCCATTAGGAATTATCTCAATAGCTGCCTGGAGTCTGGAACTGTGTGCCCGGTATATGGCAATAGGCTCGCCCCCTATTACATGGGACCAATAACATACTGGCGAAATGTGGGTGTATCTACTATAGGACTGATTCCTGGGTACACATCTGCCTAAAAGATTACAAAACTTAACTTATATCTAAGTATTGCTTTACATAACTTTTGTAACGACTGGGCTATATTAGGGGGTATATTCAAAATGACTATGTCGTGTCGTTTACTATTATATCGTGGAAATACATATTTTTAATAGTAACAAGCATTGATATAAAGAAAAAGGGAGGTAGGGCACGTTCTCCCAGCGCTTACTCAACAACTGGCACATGCAATTTGCTCAGTGTGAAGTTTGCACAGTGACATATAATGAACAACAAAGATAGAAAGACGTGTATAAGACCGAAGTGCGACCGAGATAACAATATTATTCGCTCGTACAACCTTACTTTACTGATGTATGTGGACCTAAAGGGACCTAATTTGAGCTTGCCGATAGCAAATTGCTAAACAATCAGACCACTGGAAGTTGCTCATATTATAGTTCTGCCGCTAGAAAAAAGATGCAAATTTTTAAATGACCGAACCGATTTGTTTCTCATGAAAACTGGTTTAAATATTTATCGACTTAGACTGACACATTTGCATGTTACATCAAACTTGGTTTGACTTTTTAAAAAGTTCTACGAGAAGTTCTTTCTCGTAACTAATTCACTAATTCAATTTCCAACCCCCTCGTAGTCCAAGCCTCAAACTATTAGATAGTTGGAGCTGGAACTCATCCTCTCCTAGGCCGCCCTCGCAACGACCCGGACTACTCTATCGACGCCGTAACATCGACGGCGCTAGGCTCGCCCAATCCTACCAATATACGCAACAGACGCCCCGTTTTCGTTACTGGTGCCGGATACCAGATCCACTAACTCACACAATCACAACACCGACTTTGCCGGCGAGGTCGAAGATCTCTCAGATCCTTCAGATCGGTTAGTTTCTCTCCAAATTATCAAACAGGTCAAACCATTGATAGGGCCCTAGGGAATTTCCCTTCTGGGGTGCCAGGGCAAGTCTGACCCCACGTATTCTGGCGACGGCCAAGCCGAGGTTCGTACCGTCTAGGTGCCCTTGTGCTAGTCGCCCTTAAACTGGGTCGAGCGCCTCCTGCGCTCACCACTGCCCGGTAAAGCTGTAGAGGCCATTCTGAGCCCAACAGCATAGGTCATTAAAAATTTGCCTATTAGCGACACACTCGCTTCGCTCGCTCGGCTCTCACGTTGCGGTCACAAGACAAAACTAAACCTAAACTACAGAAGTCGGCTTGCTCTTATCTTTACAGTGGAAACCATTATTTTTATAGTCGAACTAATGTTTTAACTAAAAAAACATTTTCAAAAGTGTAACGTTAAATTATTTTTTAAAGTGCATTTATATATTTCCCATAGAAATATCCAACAACACTGCCCGACTTGGGAATCAAACCTAACATAATCGACAATAAAGCTTGTGAGCACTATACACTATACAACGAAGCAGTCTGTATTCTAATGATATACGAGTATTTCGAGCACGAGGCAAATCTCGTGAGTTTATAAACGTGAACTGGCTTGTTTTCCGAGCATAATAATTGGTTAAGTTATGTTATTAGCAAGCACTATGATATTGTAAATTATTCATTTAACATTTTTATTAAATTGTCTTCATAGAAATATAATCATTATAACAATATTATGCCTCGCGCGCATGTGTGTGCCTGCGGCAGTAAAAACATGACATTTACTGACACGTCAATTTGAAAGTTGCTTCAAAAATGTACTAAAATATCTATGCGTTTTTCATCTATGGGGAAGCCTATGTTTAGCAGTGGAAATCCTACGGCTGAGATATGATTTTTGTTTATGATAGTGAGTGACAAGACGAGCCAATCAGGTGCCTGATGGTAAGCATCATGATTGCCCATATCAGACACAGTCCCACCCAGTGCTTTATATTCAAAGTTCTGCTCGGTACTGCACAGCGCCTGTCACCCCGAGATATTAGTTGATGAATCTCGTCTGCTGGTAACATTGCCCTTCAGACCGGAACACATGTTTGCACATTACCGCTTGGCGGATGAATAACTGGCAAAGGTGTGGTACTTCCCCTGGCGGCCCCATGCAAAAGAGGCCTACCACTACAAAAGTGTTATGTAGTAAGTATATGTCAAATAAAGCCTTATTATTATTATCATAATAATGCAATGTCGAGATTATATTATGATAAAATATTTTTTTTTTATTTTGGACGATAGATCCGAGACGTTTTTAACACTTAGCTTTTTATTACTTAATTTAAACTTTAAATTATGTAATATAATGGGAATTTCATAAAACGTACATTCACGCCTTTTTCCCGAAGGGGTATAAGGTAGAGGTGTACCCAGGACTCAGTCCCATAGTAGATACACCCACATTTCGCCAGTATGTTATTGGTCCCATGTAATAGGAGGCGAGCAGTTATTGAGATAATTCCTAATGGAAAAATCCAATGTTTAACACTGCCTGACCTGGGGATCGAACCCGGGACCTCTTGATTGGCAGTCGAGCATGCGCGCATTACGCCACCGAGGCAGTCATTATTATGTCAATTATTTCTTTTGCAAGATTGGATGGTTCGTAGATATATTACTACTCCTTTTTCTAACATCCTTATAAAATAATTAGAAGTCGAATGACGCACGTAAATAATGATTTATGATGATATTTGTCACTTGACGTTTCCATACAATTTAATGACAGTATTAAAATATAGGAATTGAAAATCACGTGAAGTCTAATGATATGAGAATAAATAGTAATCAATCAGATGTGTCCGGTAGTCTTCCATGAACGTTTTAAAGAGGTTGAACCAGCTTTAGAATTACAGTAACGTACAAACGGAAATGTGGGTGTATACCTACCTTCTATAGGAATAATCGTACCTACCCTTTCGGTAAAAAGGCGTGATGGTATGTTATCTTAGTCTTATAGAAAAAATACCGATACGCTGTTTCGTATTCCCCTGTTTCCATATATAAGTAGCTTTAGCTTCTAAAGATAGCTTCTAGATATAAAGATACATTTATTTCCAGTATACAAAATATACAAGAAAACAAATACAAACAGATTACAAAAAATTAATTAGATTTTTTATATTACTAGCAATTGGGATATGCTCAGCTTTGTGCTGCACAAGGTGACCCTGTGCAGCGCTGGTTTTCAGCATATCCCATGCTCGAACACAGATGCCGAACCTAGTTTGGGTTTAGATGACCGTGTGTGGAAGTTGTCCCATATTATTATTTCCTCCGAAAATAATTGACTAATTTTATAAAGGAAACGGACTCGGAATTTGTTTGATTAAGTTTGATTTTCCACTAAATTGTTTGCATCAAAATATAAACGCTTGAAAAACCTTTTTTTTTATGTCTTATGTATATTTCTTGCAATCTGCCCGAGGGGTATTGAGCGAGAGTCTAAGTGTCTTCGTAGTTTTTTGTGAGTGGCATGTGTCTAATGGCCCATCCAACTCGTATTTTCTTAGTCCTCCTATATTATGTCTAGTGGAATTCTTCTCCTAATTCTTGAAAGAGTGATTGTGTCGGGATTCATGAGATCACTTGTCAATTCGTTCGGATGGTGGTCCATGCGGTTGGCGTATGTTTTGAACCTTGCTTTTATTTCTTTTCTGAGAGTTAGAATCGATAGGTCTCTGTGTATCAGTCATTGGTGACATATCACGGTGCGCTTGCGATCATGCGTAGGGTTTTGGTTTGGAGTCTTTGAAAGAAAAACCTTATGGTTTTTTTTTTCATATAAAAATAACCTCTAAATATTTTTTATCAATTTTTATAAATGTAAAAAACCATACGGTTTTTTTTTACCAAATATATTTTGGCGCAAATAATAGTCAGATCAAAAAGCAATAACAAACAATTATGTAGAAAATTATTCTCTCTTCATATTTGGGAAATTACATTTTGTATGAAGAGGAACCCCCTTAAGGCAAGCCCTAGCGCTGTGCTGAACTTTTTTTTATATATTTTTTTTGTGATACTGAGTGACTAGACGAGCCAATCAGGTGCCTGATGGTACGCATCATGATTGCCCATATCAGATACAGTGCCACCCAGTGTTTTAAAATTCAAAATTCTGCGCGGCACTGCACTGCGCCTATCACCCGGAGATATTAGTCGTTGGAACTCGTTATGCCCAGTAATTTCGCTGGTAACATTGCCCTTCAGACCGTAACACAGTAATGTTTGCACATAAACTGCCTGACGGATGAATAACTGGTGTGGTAATTCCCCAGGCGGCTCCCTACAAAAGAGGCCTACCACTACAAAAATATTAATAAATGATATGTTATACTTAAAATACCTTTCTTCTTCAACAGATCAATGGAGTGAATACCAATTATAATGGGTCATAAGCCATACCTGGCGGTGGGCCAGACCGCTCGCAGCCGTCTCTTGGACTTAGCCCCAAGGATCTCTGGTGATCGGAGAGTCCCGCTAAATGTGCTGATCTCGCAACAGGGGAAGCTTAATCATGGTAAGTTGATTGATATACCTATACAACTTTTAAAGGAGTCGATTAATTTGGAGTCAGGAGACAAGGGTAATGTGGAAGTATGTAGAGAGACAAACACATTCCAAAGTCTTCATCAAGGGATACAACAATAAAATATCAGAGGAGCTCCTTCAGCTCAGTAGATATAAAACCTGTGCAGTGACAAGAATAATCACCGGCCACTGTAAAATAAATAAACATATGATGAACATGGGGCTAGGCCAGGAAGCCGAGTGTAGATTCTGAAGAAGGGGAAACTGCTATGCACGTCCTCTGTGAATGCGGGCCACTCATGTTCAATAGAAGTATCCATCTGGAACGAGAAATAATTCGCCCAGATGAGAAACAACACATCACTCCTCGGAAAATCTGGAAATTTCTAGATTCAGCGGGCTTAGGCAGTGAATTATAATCTATATGGACTGCCGCAATAGATCAGCAATGGTCGAAGCGGCCTCAGGTTCATTTGGATGATATAAATAATAATAATAATTTGGGGTCAAGACAAGCACACATTAGAATTTTGTTTTAATTGATTTTGATATCCAATTCTTTTGACTGAAAACCTCTAGGATACTTTCTGTTGGCGTAGCTTTCGTTTGGTAAGAAGGAAGTTATTATGTCACGACTAAAGGAATAAATTCTTTAAAATCGCAAAATTTAACAATACATCTAGGGGCACGGCAGTGCCCCCGCCAAGTAGAGAAACAAAGCGGCACGGCCGTCATCCTTTTCGCCATCCTTTTCTCGAAGCAGTTCAGACCATATTCGTATAAACTTTTCTACTAATAATACAACGGTTTAGATTTACCTAGTATGGGACTGCGTCCTGGGTACACCTCTGCCTACCCCTTCGAGAAAAAGGCGTTTATGTTTTATGAAGATTCTTTTCTATGTAGTTTTTGTAAGAGCGTACGCGGCCTTCTAGGAATTTGACACAATCCTATGAAAAACTTACCAAATTGATGTTTTGTATTCCCCTGTTTCCTCCGAATTTAAGAAACCCATTCTATAAATTTATATCCTGATATTTTTATAGTGAAGTAACCTATGTCCCCGTCATTTTAATTTTTCCCATAAACCCTTGGTTTTTTGATAGTAAACTTCCAAAAATCCCAGTTTTACTCGCGTGATTGGATGTTCACTATAAAAAAATGTAGTTTATCAACAAAAATAAAATGATTGGGACATACTTTACTTCAACTTTAAAATATCAGGATATAAATATATTTTATTTTTTTATTTTATTTTTTTATTTATATCAACATAATGTAGGTACTAATAAACACCACACAATATCAGTTTTTAATAATTATTTATTCATACTCTGAACAATACCACGCTCCTAAGAGGTTCAAAGAATACTGCCCAAAGGCCCATGTTACGCAATAGAGATGGGATATACATCGGTAATATAATGAAATATTAGAAGTGTTCCTAATCGATGGATTCCGCTTAACAGTACATGCTATAGGTCTGATATATCAAATAGGTTTACTGTATTCGGAGAAAACAGGGGAATACAAAACATCGATTTAGTAAATTTTCCACAGGATTGTGTCAAACTGCTAAGAGGTCCTCTTTCCTTTTACTAACCATTGAAAACAAATTATCGGCATCGCTGAATCCAATACAAATGCAGTGCGTTGCATGGCCAGTGCCCAGTGACACGGAACAGCCGAAATGCTGCGCGCACGCAACTGCTATTGCAAAATATGCACTGTTTTTCGTAACTTCATTCTGTTTGGTGCAAGTTATGAGATTCTTGAGTATAGAATTTCAACAGGTTGGAACTTAGAAATTGATTAAGTGTATATTGTTGTTGTTGTTGTTGTTAGCCTATTGTGTCCCACTGCTGGGCAAAGGCCTCCCCCAAGTCTTTCCAATGTTCTCGGTCCAGTGCCGCCCATTGCCAGCCCGCTTGGTATGAGTTCAAATCGTCACGCCATCTCTTTCTGGGTCGGCCTCGGCGGCGACATCCATCTTTGGGTATCCACTCTGTTGTGACCTTTGCCCAGCGGTCGGGATGCATACGGATGACATGACCCGCCCATCCCCACTTCAGCCTAGCAGCCTTCAAGCCTACGTCGGTTATGCCTGTTTTTGAGCGCAGCGTTGTGTTACGCACTCTGTCTGCTCTTTATATATATCTTAATATACACTTGAGCATAACTCAAGTGTATATTAAGATATAAAAAAACACCCTCCTTTTTATATTAACACAAAGCGTTAGCGTATAAGGACAGCGTCTTTGCTCGCAATTATGAAATATGGGAGTTTTATACAAAAACTTTGACTCCCTTTTGGGACCCCTTTAATGTCAAATTTTAAAAATCCTTTCTTAGCAAACGTCTAGAGAACGAAAAGAATGATGCTGCTGCTTATTATCCTTTGACCTGATATCATGGTTACCAAGTAAGTCGTTGCATTACTGTTGAAGTGTCAGGATACCAAATTTCTAATAGATCAGACCACTGGAAATTGACCTTAAGTATAATATCACAGTATATTATAAAATCCTAAATGACTCACTGATTGACATGCAACGTAGAGCTCAAACCTTGAACGAATTATATCGTCCTAGACTCAAACCATTGCCCATAACAGACACAGAGCCACCCAGTGTTTTAAAATGCAAAATTCTGCGCGGCACTGCACTGCGCCTGTCACCCTGACATATTAGTTGCTGAATCTCATCATGCCCAGTAATTTCGCTGGTAACATTGCCCTTCAGACCGGAACACAGTAATGTTTGCACATTACTGCTTGGTGGATGAATAACTGGCAAAGGTGTGGTACTTTAGGCGCGAAAGAGTAACAAACATCCATCCATCCATCCTTACAAACTTTCGCATTTATATTATTACTAGGATTTGTTTTCAAATACCGCTATTAACTTTTAGCTTAGACCTAACATTTATGAGTAAACAAGTTACAATAGGTATTACATGAACGCATGAATACTGACTTTAATATTTAGAGCCAAAATCAGTGAAAGTTAAGATTTCCGGTTATAATCTGCGAGATTTTAGTGGATCTAAACTCGTATTATTATCTCAGCCGTTGCAAGTCCACTGCTGAACACAGGCCGCCCACATAAGGGGGGTTGTTGCCAATACTCGCCACGCTTGGCAGGCGGATTGGCGAGCGCAGTTTGATGGTTTTACGCAGAGGACGCTGCTGCCTGTCCTCTGGCTCTCATAACGCTTATAGCCGACTTTTACGCCAACCACGAGAGGGTATAGCACTATTCGAAAGCCGGTAACTCCACGGCATAGTTAGTTAGTAGACAAATTAATATTTTTTATGTGAACTGCGTGAATAATAATAATAATAATATGGGACAACTTCCACACACGATCATTTTGTCTCAAACTAGGCTAGAAGCCTGTACTAGGGTAACCAGATGACTGATGATGCAGCACAAAGCTGGGCATATCCCAATTGCTAGTAGTAATCTAACTTTATTTAATTCTTGTGAAATGTTTAAATTTGCATTATTTTTTTCTATGCTGGCAATAAATTTATCTTTATCTTTATCTTTGATATACATACTTATATAAGCTCATAACACACAGGGACAGATCAAACAGACATGTTCATTGTTCACGCATAAAAATGTCACATCAACCTGACCGGGGATCGATCCCAAATGACTCCATGATTGACATACAACGCAGAGCCCAAAGTATAGATCCTAGAGACTTGAAACTTGGAATGTACGTTGTTTTCGTTGTCTGGACGTGTGCTAAGAAAATATTTTTGAAAATTCACATTCTAAGGGGTCCAAAAAGGGTGTCAAAGTTTAGGTATACAACTCTCGCATATTTCATAATTACGAGCGAGCAAAGCCGCTTTTTTACACTAGTGTAATGATATAATATTTACTTATCCATAGTAACATAATTACTCGATGGTATTTGCGAAAATTCATACAATAATTATCATAATTTACACTGCCTTAGGGCAAAAAATACACGGAAACCAAGCCCTATTGTTACGAAACAATGCTAATTTTCACACTTCAGCTAAACAAATATAAAAAATTATACACTAATATTATAACTATAATGTTATATCATAAAATCCTATTTTTTTTTTATGATATTGAGTGACAAGACGCCTAATCAGGTGCCTGATAGTAAGCATCATGATTGCCCATATCAGACACAGTGCCACCCAGTATTTTATAATTCAAAATTCTACGCGGCACTGCACTGTGACTGACACCCTGAGATATGAATGAGTTGTTGAATCTCATCATGCCCAGTAATTTCGCTGGTAACATTGCCCTTCATACCGGAACACAGTAATGTTTCCACATTACTGCTTGGCGGATGAATAACTGGCAAAGGTGTGGTACTTCCCCAGACGGGCCGAAGACGTATAATTATTTTTATGAATAAAATGAGTTTGAGTTGGCGTTGGTCGATGATTCCGCGAGCAGCGAGTCTTTTGTCAGTCAAAACGTCCATTCCCACGACGCCGCGCCGCACAACGGTGAGTCTCCTAGTGTAAAGCTATGTTTCGTCGAGTCTTGTTATTGAGCTATGTACATACCGAATTTCAGCCGAATCGGTTCAGTAGTTCAGTAGTCACCCATACCAACAAACTTTCGTATTTTTTAATTGCTAGCTCTACCACGCGATGTTTTTTCTATTTGCAAGTTTTTTTTTTAAATTGTTCAGTTTGACGGGTAGATAAACCCCTTAAGTATCGCCATAGATTACCTATGCAATTCAGGTCGCACCGCGTCTAACTAATTATTGTTATATTAATCTATTAGCTGTCTCCCTTTCTATCGCGTTCGCGTATCTGTTCTCTCTGTCTAGCCCATAAACATTTCCCGTCTAGACGGACGCCCCGTGTACTACCCGATACAGAGATTTAATTTTAATTTATATATAAACAATAAAACAATCGTATTTGAAATAGTATATATAGACAGGTAGGTTTAAAATACACAAAAAAATTAATAAAAAACTAACCATATGTCAAATTAAATAAATAAAAATGTCAAAAGGATAATATAATCATTCAAAAAAAAAACATTATTAGATACTAAATAAAATTAATTCCATAAAAATAAAATTTAAAATGTCAAGGGCATAATATAATCACAGAATCAGAGAAGAAACCGAAACGAACGGTAAAATATTTATATGAAAACTTAAGGAACTATTGATATTTAAATCATATTATACGGTACGGGAATACCTTAATGATAAACAAATATTTGAAGACGTGCCTTTTCCATTAAATAATACTCGAACACTTTAGCATATTTTAATTGATTTATTCCAAGCCCACCATCTTCAATCTCGCTCTACAATCATCTGTCGCGCTGGCATCCACCTCCCTGTGTTGCCATCGCGCCCTCGCACATACCATAGATCTTCCTTAAACCACACGTTGCCATTAATACCTTCCATAAAACCACCAAAACGTTCACAGAATCCGTAGCATGCGCGCCACAAAATAACATCAACCCTACATATTGTAATAAGTTTTACCATATTGGAACATATAATTTTTTTTTATCGTCACCTCTATCAAGCTCTCGCTCATGTTACCTCTAATATTACAAGTGCCTAACAGAGTTCTTATTTGTTCATTAGCTTTAAGGTTTCTAAAAATCTGTAGCCTGTAGTCTGTAGTATTTATTACCTAAGAAATGCAAATAAAGTTTTGAGTATTAAATTAAAGGACTTCTCCAAATGCCCACATGAATGAAACCGCGGGCATTAGGTACGTCAGTAACATTATAACATTCTTTTATCAACTTCCACAAGTTCAATGACAACGATAAATATTATCATTGACCGGATTCCGGACGCGATTTTTAATTACGTTTATTAAATTATTTAATTTCCTTTTCGATAATTATACCGGGAGTCATTTTTTTTAATGCCAATGGTGCTGCAGAAGCAGACGGTGTGCTCGGCTCGCGGTTACCGCCGCCTATAAATACCTGCAACACCAGCGGTATTGCCAGTACGTTGCCGACCCGACCAACACTCTATTCACTCTCCTGTTGAAGAGCCCCATGTTGTACCTCAACGGGAAGACCGCAGCAGGAGATCATTCCTCAGTTTGCACGTATGCGGCAGAAAAGAACGGGAAAAGAGCACAGTGTGCGTCGTCCACGTATCGATTATGTGCGGATGAGCTCTCAGGCGATAGCTCTCTGGCTCTCCATAGCTAGTTGCGCGCTTGCTAGTATGTAATAATTCTCCACCCGGAAAGGTAAACCTATAATGTTATGAGCCAACATTTTCCAGCCAAAATCGTGATGTGATGACCCTTATTACTTATTTGTATATAAATAATATCTGCAAACATTTTGAGTGTGAGGGCGCCACAGTCTATGTGCTAGCACGTTGCTACAGCTATCTATTATGATTAGTCGCAAGTTACAAATATCACCGCATTCTTTAATGATCTTAGTTTGTCGAAGAACTCTAGTGTACATTTATCTGTTTTCCTTATTGACTTCCGTCCGTAAAGGGATTTGTTTACATACAACTTTAAATCTTTTTATTCAAATAAAACATAACTTATATAACAATTAAGCTATATAATGGTTATTTGCGATTGTTTGCGAATAAACCTTTACCGGTTTTTATATATAGGTACATGTTTATTCCTGACGTTTTAAATACATAATACGTGTACGACATGGCCTTCTAGGAATTTGACACAATCCTATGAAAAATTTACCAAATCGATGTTTTGTATTCCCCTGTTTCCTCCGAATATAATTAACCCATTCTATAAATTTATATACTGATATTTTTATAGTGAAGGGACCTATGTCCCTGTCATTTAAATTTTTCTTATAAACCCTTGGATTATGCATAGTGAACTTCCAAAAAATGCAGTTTTACTCGCGTGATTGGACGTTCACTACAAAAAAATGTAGAGTTTATAAACAAACATAAAATGATAGGGACATACTTTACTTTGTCTTTGAAATATCAGGATATAAATATATCAAATAAGTTTACTGTATTTGGAGGAAATGGGGGAATACAAAACATCGATTTAGTATATTTTCCATAGGATTGTGTCAAACTGCTAAGAGGTCCTCTTTTCTGTTAAGAGGCCGTACACGAAATTTTGCGGATTATGTGATTTCACAGTCGAGATTTTACAGTTAAATATTGTATTTTTATATGTTTTATTGTATAACAAATAACAAGTCACCACAGGTGACCAAAAGGCTGGCTACTACCTTGGCCAACGTATAAGTTTGGCCGTACAGAGAGGTAATGTAGCTAGTTTTTTTGGCACCTTACCTGCAGGAGGCGACCTTTATGATATTTTTCATTTATATTTAATTTTCTTTATAATTTATGTAAAAAAATTATCATGTTTAATTATTAATGTTCATGTAGCTAAGTATAGTAGACATGAAAGATCATTACAATTATAATCTAATAAATGAGCGAAAACGTTCACAGAATCCGTAGCATGCGCGTCACAAAATAACATCAACCCTACACTCGGCCAACCTGACAACGTGTATGCTCCTATACACGCATTATATGATAACCCTACAGTACCAATAAAAAGTAACATTAAAATAATTGTAAATAATTGACAGCCCCGTTGATACAGATGATATGCTTCTGCATTCTGTGCCGCAAGCCCCGGGTTCGATCCCCGGCCAGGTCAAACATTTGTGCGCATGAGCATGTCTGTTTGATCTGTGTGGGTGTTATAAGCTTATATAAGTATGTATATCAGTCATCTGGTTACCATAGTACAGGCTCTGCCCAGATGATCGTGTGTGGAAGTTGTCCCATATTATTATTATTTATTATTGTATATCTTCTATTAGCAACAGAGTTCTTATATTAATGTACATAAGGTAAATAAAGAAACTTTATGTATAATATGAGTAAATATTAAATATTAGATTACTTACATAAGTGCATCCTGATTCCTTAAATATACTTGACTGACACGGTCAAGGGTACAAAATTCTTCCTTATTTGCAGCACTAGCGACCTGCTCTGGCTTCGCACGGACTATAGTAAAAGATATATTCCAAACCTGACTCCAAAACTTTCCGTTCCGTTCTATAATCCGAACATCCAGGGAAACGACAAGGCGCCATCCTTACATGGTCGATATTCCACCTAACCGTACCAAACGCCACGCAGCTACTTTCATCCCGAGGACCGCTAAGGAGTGGAATTCTCTACCGGCGTACGTCTTCCCACCTGAATACGATCTTGGGGTCTTCAAAAGAAGAGTGAATAATTATCTTCTAGGAAAGCGTGCTCCATCTTAGGCCTCATCTTCACTTTCCATCAGGTGAGATTGGGGTCAAACGCAGACCTATTTAATATATATAAAAATAAACCTGACACGGAAGCGGGTTAGGTTAGCAAAATTAAAAAAAACAGATATTTTCATTCTGAACGCGGTAACTTTCGTCTTAACCTGACCCGATATGGGTTTAGGGATTATTCCTAATCTGACCCGGCAGTAGTTAGGTTGAGTAAAAACCCTTCGGGACCATCAGGTACCTGATTTGCTCGTCTTGTTACTCACTATCATAAAAAAAAAAAAACAATATTGACGCTCTTTTTGGATCCCCTAGAACGGGAACTTTCAAAAATCCGTTCAAAACTTCTAAGCACACGTCTAGACGACAAAAATAATCTACATTTCAAGTTTCAAGTCTCTAGGATCAGTGGTTTGGGTTCTGTGTTGCATGTCACTGAGTCGGGATTTTATTATAGTGAGTATTATTTTTTACACGCTATTTAACTTGCTATATTTGTATGGTCTGGTCCATGATACTATTGCGAAAACTAAATTACCAATCTTACTTATGTGTATTAGGACGTTCAATGCTCTACCGGATTATATAAAAACACTCGATATAAAACGTTTTAAAAGAGAATTATTATGCAGGTTGTTAGAAAAAAACTTTTACATCTCTCATATTCGGTAAGTAGGTCCTTATTACCCCCAAATGGGGCTTGTAAGTGACCAATTAGCGCTCTAGGGTAATAATGTAGCTAGAAAAGCCCTAGGGCGGTAAGTAATTAAAAAAAAACTTCACTCTTTCAAAAAGTTTGCGTACATCTAATCATCATACTGGCAATAGACATCATGCATTCAGGCCAATGACAAAAGAGGTCGCTTCGCTATTCCTTGTCTTCGTATGAGTATAATAGTCATCAATTTTAAATATCGAACTACGAAGCTCAATTTCGTTCTTGAAAAAAATAATTTAAAAAAGAGATGAAAAAAGGCGGGAATAGAAAACTTTTACTTTAAAATGTTTTATTCTTGTAATGCCGGTGTTTTTCTACTTACCTCACAATCGAGATGTAAAGCAGAGTAGTTAGCTCGGGTGTAAGCATCAATTGCACCCTCGAAGTATAGGCGCCCTCGCTGCGCTCGTGCGCCTAAATATCTCGGGCTGCAATTGATGCCTTACAGCCCTTGGCTACTAATCTACTATTACATCTCTCATATTCGGTAAGTAGGTCCTTATTACCCCCAAATGGGGCTTGTAAGTGACCAATTAGCGCTCTAGGGTAATAATGTAGCTAGAAAAGCCCTAGGGCGGTAAGTAATTAAAAAAAAACTTCACTCTTTCAAAAAGTTTGCGTACATCTAACCATCATACTGGCAATAGACATCATGCATTCAGGCCAATGACAAAAGAGGTCGCTTCGCTATTCCTTGTCTTCGTATGAGTATAATAGTCATCAATTTTAAATATCGAACTACGAAGCTCAATTTTGTTCTTAAAAAATATAATTTAAAAAAGAGATGAAAAAAGGCGGGAATAGAAAACTTTTACTTTAAAATGTTTTATTCTTGTAATGCCGGTGTTTTTCTACTTACCTCACAATCGAGATGTAAAGCAGAGTAGTTAGCTCGGGTGTAAGCATCAATTGCACCCTCGAAGTATAGGCGCCCTCGCTGCGCTCGTGCGCCTAAATATCTCGGGCTGCAATTGATGCCTTACAGCCCTTGGCTACTAATCTACTATTATAGCACTGTGTGACCTAAACCCGCACTTAGTCAACACAACAAACAAATAGTCGATTTTTACATCGTGTGAAAATGAATTGAATAACTTCACAGATGCATTATCAATAAGAAAAGATATGTTCAACCGTCTTATGACACTTAGAAATTCGCAGCTGACAGCTCTTTTGGCATTTGTCAAAAGTGGAGTAGGTTAGGAATTTGCCTAAAAAAAGTTGCAAGTGGTAAAAAATTCATTTATTGTAATTCTATTGTTGTCATTTGAATTTTTATTACTCATATTCTGTATTTGGTTCTGGTTTTTTCATTATATCAATTATTTTAAAAAATACTTTTATCTTAAGGGGGGGCTTTGCTGTCTAATGCACGGCGTTTAGCACTTCACGCCGTGCAATAATAGACTATTTAAGTCACACGTATCGTAATGTACTATTATTCAACTAAAGAATTATAAAAATGATATAATTAAGTACTCTTAATATTGATACTAATTACTATTGATATTGATATAAATACTGGCTTTTGGAATATTTTTAATGTAGTTAAATTATTGCAAGCTTATTTCTAAGTTAAGTGTGATGAGACTCTGTAAATAATTTGAAGACCTAAAACTGTACCACATTTACTGCAATAAAACATTTTGAATTTTGAATTTATGTATGTATTATGTATGTATGTATGTTCGGGTCAAATCTTGAAACTGAGTTTTAAAGTTATACTCAACCGATACATATGAAATTTTGCATAATTAGGTTCTTACAGAATAATGAATTAAGATCTATAAATACTAAATACTATTAAATATTAGAATTTATATTTTCGTATTTGCATCGAGGTCAAAGTCAAAGTCAACATTTTAAAATTAATAACATCTAAACATTGGTACCGAATAAATTAATACATTTTTTAATAATTTAATTAATTACATAACATAACATCGGATAATGCAATTCTACTAATAATGTAAAGCGGAAGTTTGTAAGTGTGTGATGTTTGTTTGTTACCATGCTAAAACTACTGAATTAATTAAGTTAAATTTATGTACGTAGGTAGCTTAGCAGACCGAGAACACATAGGGGTACCTTAAGTATTCGATAAATCAGAGTCTAAGCTACCTACCTACGAAATTTCAGCCAAATAAGTTCAGTAGTTATGGCGTGAAGAGGTAACAAACATACACACAACCTTCCGCATATAAGTTTTAATCAATAAGGAATAATTTCATACTTCATAATATAATAATTCCATACTGTTCTATTGGCACAGAACAGATAATAATACTACGTATAGAATGGACACTGTCATCCGCCCACAAATCAGGCCTTCCTCACCCCGCGAGCGAGATTGAGCTCTCCACGAGCCCTGCTTCGCTGGGAAATCACCTCACGCACACTCATCAAACAATGTACAAAACTTCATCGAAATCCGTAGCGTGGTTTAGAAGGCGTTAGCGGATTTAGACCATCGCAGGAAGAAACTTTCTTTTTATAAGTACTACGATTAGATAAAAAATATATTCTCTATAAATATTATAGTGCTTTTGGTTTGTATTAGTAAAACATATTACATATATATATGATTAACATAAATTGATTTATATATATTAAATAGGGGCAGAGTGCCTTTATTGAAAAATGACTAAACAATAGAAGCTACCTACTTACTGTCTACCCTGACTAAATATACACTATGCCATAGAACACTTCGAAATCCACAGGCAGACATGTCAGTCTATAGACAAGCAAAGTGCTCTAAACCACCGTCAGATGGCAGCGTACCCAAGAAGCTGGCGGCATTGCCACGTTGAATAGCAATGCTTATACGTTGGGCCAGATAAACGCCAGCATTTTGTAGTGGTAGGCCTCTATTGCAGGGGGCCGCCTGGGAAAGTATACCACACCTTTGCCAGTTAGTTATTCATCCGCCAAGCAGTAATGTGCAAAAATTACTGTTTCGGTCTGAAGGGCAATGTTACCAGCGAAATTACTGGCCATGACGAGTTTCAACAACTTATATCTCAGGGTAACAGGCATAGTGCAGTGCCGCGCAAGATTTTGAATTTAAAACACTGGGTGACACTGTGTCTGATATGGGCAATCATGATGCTTACCATCAGGCACCTGATTGGCTCGTCTTGTCACACACTATCTTAAAAAAATAAAATAAAATATTATAAATAAACAGTGAAGTTTAAAAATAGTAACAGATTAGATAAAAAAACAGAAAGTGTGATAAGTTCACGGTCACATTATATTATTATGTTGGTATGCCTATCTAATAGGATATGCAAATTGTCTTAAATAAATATATTCTCAATGATTTTGCGCACATTAAACGTGCCAGAATTAATATAATTTTAGCACGCTTTTAACATTGAAAATGTTTTTTCGTTCGCTTTGGATTTTGGAGGAGGCATTTTGGCTGAAAGTGCGACAGGCCTAGTGCGCTCAAAGTTGTAGGGTTACGGTGACCAATGAAGGCTTAAAAGATGTAGATTTTGACCGGCTACGAGATGATATAAAATACATGTATTTTAATGTATTTTAAAAGTATTTTAATGTATTTTTGTAATGTATTTTAAAAAAATTTGATCATTTCTGTGATGAAATTTTAGGATCGCTCTTCACTGATCTTAGTAGGTATATTTTGAAAACTAGAACGAATTTCAAAAAAATAAAGAAACAGCTCCTAGATATTGAACAGGGGAACAATTTTGATTCCTGGTATTATTCGCGTACGGGCGTTAGTTTATCCTGTAGGTGGTCCCTTAGCGAAGGGAGAGCGAGCGCGGTCGGCGCGGTGCGAGTGGGAGGAGGCACAGGGTCGCGTGCTATCTCTTGTAGCATCGACGCGACGGGCAGTAAGATGCAGGCCCGAAAAAATTAGCACAAAATATTTCACAACGGAGCCCCCACTTTGATTACTTCCACGAAATGATAACATTTTTAAAAAGTTGCCAATTGATTGGTGCAAGATCGAGACCACCTTCTCTGTATGGGTGGATTCAAACAATGATAAAGGGTATGTTCAAATTAATAAAATAAAAATTAGTTCTTTATATTTGTTTTATTTCGTATTTCCTATGTTAATTTTCAATGCCCTTTAGATTCGTGCGGAGCACGAGATCTGTGAATTTTTTGTCGAAAGGACGTTATAAAAGTTAATACAAGTGTAACAAATAATAAGCTTTATGGATGTTTAAAAACTCTTATGGTAGATTATGATCCGACGACAAACTTTTTACAAACTTGAAGAACCAATGACGATGATAGAAGAGATATAAATTCTTCATTAGCGTTTTATCGGAATTATGGAATAATTCCGTTGAAACTCAAACTCAAAAAGATTTATTCAAATAGGTCATATTCTGAAACTTTTGCACGTCAATGAAGATAAACAGTACTGAGTCTACCGTGCGTTAGGAAAGATACCTCTACAAGAGGAACGCACAAGAAACTTGTAGGGCTTAATTTTTTCAACAGCTAGTTTCACAATATTTGATTTAGTTACATTCCTTTTCTTTGAAGGTGCCCCGAAGCGGCTATGCAAAAGTTTTTTTGTGCTGCAGGCCCCGGTTTAGAGCCCCGGCCAGGTCAAACATTTGTGTGCATGAACATGACTGTTTGATCTGTTTCTGTGTGGTATAAGCTTATATAAGTAAGTATATCCGTCACCTGGTTACCATAGTACATGCTCTGCCTAGTTTGGGACTAGACGATCGTGTGTGGAAGTTGTCCCATATTATTATTATTATTATGTGAGGAATGACTTAGCAATTTTTATAACGTATCTTTTGTGGTATAACTGGATAAATGCCACTTTATAATTAGTTGTTACTAAAAATAAATCGCTAATGAAGGATTTATATATCATATTCGTCATCGTCGGTTCTTCAAAGTCTGTATAGAAAATGAAGTCTGTATCTACCCTAACTCGTGCTACTTTTTGGGTCTGGCAGAAGAAACGTGGAAGTAAGATTATGCTGTGGAGATGAGAAGCTTGAGAAGCATGACTGGAGTGACCTTGAAGGACAAAATGAGAAATAGTGCGATAAGGGAACGCTGTGGCGTGTTAGAAGATGTAGTAACAAAGACAGAGAAAGGATTGCTTAGGCGGTTCGGACTTGTGGAGAGGACGAGTGTGAATGGTCAAGGGCTCATCCGGAGCCCGGACTTCGTTTAGTCCTCCGTAGAGGGCCCCTCCGAAATAGTCTCTGGTTACTGTAGCTACCCCAAACTACTGTGGCCTACTGTGGCACGCACACATGCCCTGGCTTTATTCACATGAACTAGTATTGTTTCGACAGCTTTTCACTACACATGATAGCATCCTTTAATTTTTAACAAGATCGTCATGGTGGCGAGGTTCGGAACGTAATGGCGGGCGATAGGCGCACTATGCTGTGAATACGTACCGTCTTGTATGTATTAGCGAGCTGACTTACTACGGCGCTTCACTATTTATTTTAGAAGACTCCGTCCGCCTTTTTTTCTTGGTTCATCGTGAATCGTGACGTTCAGCGTGACTCCCGTTGCGGCCGACCCAACCCGCGGTCTTTTTGCTCTGACCTTTACTTAGTTCTTAAAAGGTTGTTAGGGCTTAGAAAGTTGATAAACTACATTCCTAAACATTTATAGCCAAGGCTACGTTAAAGACTGCCTCGGCGTAGTAGGCGTAAGCTCTGCCGATCATGGGGTCTCGGATTCGATTCCTAGGTCAGGCAAAGTTTTGTAATACTTATTAGATTTTTCTAAATAAGTCCACCGTGCGTTCGGAAAGATACATCAACAAGAAGAACGCACAAGAAACTTGTAGGGCTTAATTTTTTTAAGGAATAGTTTTATAATATTTGGTATGGTTGCATTTGTTTGTTTGTGTCGGTGCCGCGTGGTGGGTATGCGGATGTTTCCAGGCATCTTTGTCCCCTATGTACTGATTGACTTTATAGTTAGCCTTCTTTAGTAAAGTAGATTTTATATATAGGTAGATTTTTGAATTTACCCTCTGAGAGCCCCGTTATCTCTTGTAGTCGTTTTCGTCACATATCTCCGGTTCCATGCTTCAAGAGTTTCCAGGTGAATGAAACGAGGCACCGGTCATAATTTACCCTATTCTTCAACTTCAGTGCAGCATCTATAGCGAGCGTGTACGCTCGCTCATTACCTTCCACCCCTATGTGTGCCTTCCCCAAAAAGCTTCAGCTTTTTCTGCAGAATGGAATCTGGCCAGATATTCTGCCGTACATAACAAGTCTCGACGAAACATATCTCGCCGCTAGGAGAGTCATCGTTGTGCGAAGCGGTGTCACAGGAATCACCGCTCCGCGGAGTCATCCACCAGGGCATATAACCTTTAGTCGCTAGATGTAGGGAGACGTGATCGACTGTGGTCTGGAGGGCCGATCTCGAATCGCTAAAGATGCTGCACGTCTGCGCACCGCTCTTGACTGCGAAGGATGTCGCTCTTCCGAGCACAAACAGCTCCGCTTAGTAGAAGATGGTATTATGTTATGAGTATATAAAGAAACATAGCAAAGATGGTGTAAAAAAACTGTAATACCATGAATCATGTTTTATTTCACGTACTAAAAACGTGGGGCTACTAATCCACAACACAAAATACATTAGAACACCTGTCTAATGTCTTTATGTATGTACGAGTATTTGTGTTAGCGATGGCGTCACTGTCTATGTGCTAGCACGATGTAACAGCTACTCATTAGAGCTGAAATTTAGTTACATTATTATCTCAGCGACAAGGGGGTTTTGCCAACACTCGGCACAAGCTCCTCTGGATCTGTCAAACCTGTCGTGTCTTACGGCAACTACTTGTAGAGGGTGTACGTGAGAGGGCACGGTTCTAATAGGCGGTACCAAACTGCAACTGTTCATGACAAAAAAATAGTTTTTTTTTTTTTATGATAGTGAGTGATAAGACGAGCTAATCAGGTGCCTTATGGTAAGCATCATGATTGCCCATATCAGACACAGTGCCACCAAGTGTTTTGAAATTCAAAATTCTGCGCGGCAGTGCACAGAGCCTGTCACCCTGAGATATGAGTTGATGAATCTCATCATGCCCAGTAATTTCGCTGGTAACATTGCCCCTCATACCGGAACACAGTAATGTTTTCACATTACCGCTTGGCGGATGAATAACTGGCAAAGGTGTGGTACTTCCCCAGGCGGCCCCTTGCAAGAAGCCTACCACTACAATTTAGTTCCATATTTAGCCGCATTCATTTTGATCGTAGACAGAATAAACAGGTATAATTGAACGTGTTATGTATGTCCAGATGGGCGTGGATTTAAGTGGGCCTAAGGTGTTATGTGGCACTGAGACCACTGTGAGGTTATTGGTGAAAGCCCTTGCTACGTGAACTAGCCAGTAGTGTAAGCGTGCCGTAAGCGTTCAGCATATTTTACATGATTTATTCCAAGCCCACCATCTTCAATCTCGCTCTACAATCATCTGTCGCGCTGGCATCCACTTCCTTGTGTTGCCATCGCGCCCTCGCACATGCCATAGATCTCCGTGAAATCACACGTTGCCATTAATACTTTCCATAAAACCACCAAAATGTTCACAGAATCCGTAGCATGCGCGTCACAAATAACATCAACCCTAGACTCGGCCAACCTGACAACGTGTATGCCCCCATTATGATGAGTTCATCATAATGAACTCTTTCTTTCAGAACCCGCCTAACAGGAAATGGACCTGGTTGAGTCCCAATGGTTTCACGAGAATCGAGATAGACTTTATCATGACCAACAAGAGGCAAATATTCAATGATGTCTCTGTGATTCACAGGGTGAAAACCGGTAGTGAACACAGACTGGTAAGAGGCACATTGAATATTGACGTCAAACATCAGAGGTCCCGCCTGATGAAGTCCACGCTCCGACCTACTCGCACCCATACACAAAACCCCGAAAGCTTTCAACTCGAACTATCTATTCGCTTCGATTGCCTGGAGGATATTGATGCGTCTGTGAACGAAATTAATAACTGGCTTGTAGAAACTGTCCAAACGGTGGGCTCTTAAGTTTTATAAACCCCACCGTACAAATAGACCTCAAAAATTGTCCGATCACACCCTAAACCTCATGGCTGAGCGACGCTCGCTACGACTGCAATCTTCCGATGATGCTAAGTCATATAGGCAGCTCAATAGACGAATTTCCAAATCCTTGCGGCACGACATCCGTCTATTTAATACCTACTAATAATATTAAAGAGACGATAGAGCGGAAAAAGGGCTCCAAAGTGTTCGCAAGAAATATGTCTATTGGGAAAAGCCAGCTGACAAAGCTGAAGAGAGAAGATGGCAGCATAGCGTCGACAAAATCAGAGGTCTTAGAGGAGATCGAGAGTTTCTATGGACAGCTATACGCTTCGGTCGCAAAGCCTGTTAAAGCTATGGACGTTTCACCTTGCCCGTTCCCACGAGCTTGCCTGGGAAAGCAGCCAGTACCCGCGAGATGCGCTGGGTTATTCGCCCGGTACCCGCGAGGTGCGCTAGGTGATCGGCCTGTACCCGCGAACTTGACTGGGTAATCAGCCTGTAGCCGCGAACTTGACTGGATACTCAGCCTGTACCCGCGACCCTGTGAACAAGCACAGTTTCGAGTCGCGTTCTAACAAAACCTAGATGGGGCACGAGTATGAGGTAGGCAGGAACCTTACGGCGTTATGAGAGAGAGAAAGTAGATATTAAAAGGAAACTCACCACGATTAACGTGGGAACTGCGCCCTCCAGGTTGTCCCCGCCTGGATTGACGTAGATGGGTTCCTATCAACAATTAATAAACACATTACAAACAAATCCCTACGTCAAGATCGGCGAGTGGAACCTCGCAGTTAGACGACGATAAAAAAAACCAAAGAAATATTTACCGAGGAAAAGGAATGACGCACTGCTTTTAATGTGAAACGAAACTTGTCCCGACTCTGGGAACCAACAAAAAAACTTTTAGAGCATATTTGAATTTATACAATGATCTCTGATCGCTCGCAAGGTAGCAGATGAAATGAACGAGAATCTCCGTCCGGCGGCTTATAAAGGATTGGCCTCTTATATGCGCGAACCGTCGAGAAAGTTCTGTAAATGAGGGATTAGGAATACCATCTTTTGACATGGATTTCCCGTAACCACAAAACCACAGAAGGAGGAACTAACTTGCCTAGTAAAGAGATGTCAAAACACTCTAATACTATTAAGAATGTAGACGTGCCTCTTCCATTAAATAATACTCGAACACTTCAGCATATTTTTAATGATTTATTCCAAGCCCCCCATCTTCAATCTCACTCTACAATCATCTGTCGCGCTGGCATCCCCCTCCCCGTGTTGCCATCGCGCCCTCGCACATACCATAGATCTTCGTGAAACCACAAGTTGCCATTAATACTTTCCATAAAACCACCAAAACGTTCACAGAATCCGTAGCATGCGCGTCACAAACAATAAACCAAAATAAAAATAATAATCCTATATCCTTCCAGAATCGATGGAGGGACCTAACACTATCAAAATTACTTGTATTCTGCATACAACGATAAACATAAAATAACTCGGGGTGTCTACTTTATACTCTAATACGACCACACACATAAACGCATGTCGTAGGCTGTCGCATGTACGCCTCTTTTGCAGGGGACCGCCTGGGGAAATACCACACCTTTGCCAGTTATTCATCCGCCAAGCAGTAATGTGCAAACATTACTGTGTTCCGGTATGAAGGGCAATGTTACCAGCGAAATTACTGGGCATGATGAGATTCAACATCTAATATCTCAGGGTGACAGGCGCAGTGCAGTGCCGCGCAGAATTTTGAATTATAAAACACTGGGTGGCACTGTGTCTGATATGGGCAATCATGATCAGGCACCTGATTTGCTCGTCTTGTCACTCACTATCATTAAAAAAAAACCGCGAGCATGCCGCGGTCATGTAGGTTGTTACAGTCAAAAATTCATACTGGTATGCCAAATTACACATCCGAGTCCTCTTTTAATATATTAAGTGTACCTTTGGACATAAGGGTGCACGGGAATAGTAATAGTAATAATTCTGAGACTGTATTCGGGATTGTGAACGGGAATAGCCAACCAGGCTTGTTGTGGATTACCGACGATGTTACTGATTGTAACTTATACATATTTATTTATTTTACTGACATTATGTTAATATTAATGTGACAATATTGAATTTATATATTCTATGAGTGACTAATCAAGTTTAATATTTACTATATTTTTTACACTGTTCAATTATAAATTTTCTTTATTATTAGATAAATAACTAATTAGCACTTTTTAACATGAAAATAAAACATATTATTTCACATAATATAAATTAATATAATTATTTTACAAAATTTAATAAATACAGATCCTCCAAATCGGAGTTGTCAGAAAAATAAAGCTCTGATATTGGCAATTCCAACAAAATGGACGAATAATTGTGTATAACGGTCACAAATTGGATAATTAGGTCAATAATTAATTATAACAAGTGTAATTTAAGAAAAAAGACTACCCTTTTTTCTCTTCTCCGTGCTCCATTCCCTTGACACCATTTTTGAGTCATTATCTATGAGTCGAGCTGATAATCTTCAAACAGCTGAACTGATATAAATAAAACATAGCTAAAGATCGCATCAGCTTTCAAAAAACAGAAATCGCACCAAAATAGGGCCATTCGTTTAGGAAATACCGCAGGCGGATATACATACACGTCAAACTTACGACTCCCTTTCCTTTTTTTAGCTGGGAGTTAAAAATATGCACGTACTAATACGTGAAATGTGATCTTATCTTGTTCCTTTATCATTCCAAAAACATTTTTAAATGTGAGAACCACGCAAGACGGCATATTTTAATGATATTTGAAACATAAAAATCTGTCCCCTCGTAAAAACTATTACCTAGCTACTAACTACGTATGCACTCAAAATTAGTACTCATATTATGAGTAGGCAAATTGTAATCGTATCATACGCGTTCTAGTGCTTAATATTTACATTTCTATGGGCGCTGTTGTCCATTTTATTGTGTTATAAAATTAAAATAAAATAGAAACACGGAATGTGGTTACATAAATTCCTAAAATTATTGTAAATACATGCCTAAATTATGAAAAGCTATCGCTTTCATGCACGTATCTGTTGTTATTCGGTTAGCTTTTTACCTAACACTGGCATCACGCGGTCGGCCTACGGTTGCCATGCAACTAGCCACATAGTCTGGTAATTTATTGTGGCGGTACCAGACTCGCGGCTTGGAATAGATTTTTGCACGACTGGTTCTCTCTGAGATTTGGAATTTACTATTTAATATTATGATTCAACTAAATATGTGAGACAAATGTTTTTAAAATATATTAGCATTATTGCTATTAATTGAAATTCCAAGAAGATAAAGCCCTCAGGTGTTCATAATCAGCTCAGGTGGGACAAGCAATTATTAATATTTTATTATGTATTCTGCGACTTTAAAATAAATATACTCATAGGTCAGGTTTTCGATATTTCACTATAATATTCTGTCAAGTGCGAAAGCAATCAATAGTCTGGGTTCCGTGTGATATATTCGCAAAATTTATTAATGGTTGCAACTCGAATAGTGTTTTATTGGAGAACCCCGTTCTGTTGTATGTTGCCTGTAAGTGTAACCAAACCCATTTTTTTTTTTTTGTGATAGTGAGTGACAAGACGAGCAAATCAGGTGCCTGATGGTCAGCAACATGATTGCCCATTGCCCATATCAAACACAATGCAACCCAGTGTTTTAAAATTCGAAATCCTGCGCGGCACTGCACTGCGCCTGTCACCCTGAGATATAAGTTGTTGAACCTCGTCATGCCCAGTAATTTCGCTGGTAACATTGCCCTTCAGACCGGAACACAGTAATGTTTGCACATTACTGCTTGGCGGATGAATAACTGGCAAAGGTGTGGGATTCCCCAGAGGGCCCCTGCTAAAGAGGCCTACCACTATTTACATTATTCATCCGCCAAGCAGTAATATGCAAACATTACTGTGTTCCGGTCTGAAGGGCAATGTTACCAGCGAAATTACTGAGCATGACGAGATTCAACAACTAATATCTCAGGGTAAAGCCCGTCACACACGCAGCTATCTACCGTCCTATAATAGTAGATTAGTAGCCAAGGGCTGTAAGGCATCAATTGCAGCCCGAGATATTTAGGAGCACGAGCGCAGAGAGGGCGCCTATACTTCGAGGGTGCAATTGATGCTTACACCAGAGCTAACTACTCTGCTTTACATCTCGATTGTGAGGTAAGTAGAAAAACACCGGCATTACAAGAATAAAACATTTTAAAGAAAGTTTTCTATTCCCGCCTTTTTTCATCTCTTTTTTAAATTATTTTTTTCAAGAACGAAATTGAGCTTCGTAGTTCGATATTTAAAATTGATGACTATTATACTCATACGAAGACAAGGAATAGCGAAGCGACCTCTTTTGTCATTGGCCTGAATGCATGATGTCTATTGCCAGTATGATGGTTAGATGTACGCAAACTTTTTGAAAGAGTGAAGTTTTTTTTTAATTACTTACCGCCCTAGGGCTTTTCTAGCTACATTATTACCCTAGAGCGCTAATTGGTCACTTACAAGCCCCATTTGGGGGTAATAAGGACCTACTTACTGAATATGAGAGATGTAAAATATATTATAGCAAGTAACCACACACGGAGACGATGCTATAATATATATTTTTAGCCTTCATTTCATTGATACTGTATTTTATATTAATATGCAATAATATATATTACGGTATATGTTGGTGACGTCATAGAAATATATTATATTATAGCTGCGTGTGCGGTCAGTCGAATATTTGTATAGAAAATATATCGTAATATGCCTTGCTATAATTTATATTAATATATATTATAGCTACGTGTGTGACGGGCTTAACAGACGCAGTGCAGTGCCGCGAACAATTTTGAATTTCAAAACACTGGGTGGCACTGTGTCTGATATGGGCAATCATGATGCTTACCATCAGGCACCTGATTTGCTCGTCTTGTCACTCGCAATCATAAAAAAAACATTTTCATTTTTTGCTTTCTTTCTTTCTTTAGCCGACTCTTCCGGCAACCTCGGATAGAGGTTTGTTTTCAATATTTATATCTGTTGCTACACGGAAAAATAAAATATTATTTAGGTAATAAATACACAATTAAGTGATATTAGAATTGTATAACATTTATTTATTAACATCAGGTGTTTATAATATATATGATGTCAATTTAAGCTTGTTTATTTTGTTAACATTTCATTTTATAAAATGGATTCGTGATTTGTAAAAATAAAATTAGCTGCAAAAGCTTATAAACTAGGGACATATGTATCCTAGCTTCGTTAAATTTGACACAGTCGTATATGAAAAATTTACCAAATCGGTGTTCGTAGTACCCTGTTTCCTCCTAATATAATTAATGTAAAATAATCAATGCTTTATATTTATATCCTGATATTTTTATAGTGAAGTAATGTCCCTTTGTAATCTTTAATTTCTCTAATAATCTCTCGGTATTTCATAGTGAACTAATTAATTAATTTATTTATTTATTAACTTCTAAAAATCCCAGTTTTACTAGCATAATTAGTAGCATAATTTGTAGTGGTAGGCCTCTTTTGCAGGGGGCCGCCTGGGGAAGTACCACACCTTTGCCAGTTATTCATCCGCCTAGCAGTAATGTGCAAACATTACTGTGTTCCGGTATGAAGGGCAATGTTACCAGCGAAATTACTGGGCATGATGAGATTCAACAACTAATATCTCAGGGTGACAAGCGCAGTTCAGTGCCGCACAGAATTTTGAATTTTAAAACACTGGGTGGCACAGTGTCTGATATGGGCAATCATGATGCTTCATGACACACCTTCCGCACCATTCTGCGTGGCGGCACTCTACCAATTAAGCTACCGTGAAGGTAGCTACTAAGACTAGTCGACGAAATTTCTATATATCACACCTACCTAACGCCTATAGGGGCCTATAGAAGGGTAGCTCAAAAAGTGGAGTGCCACCACCGCAACACGGACACTCGACTCAATCCCATACAAAAGCCGCGCTATAACTACCTACACTGCACACATGGAGTTTTTTACATTCACTCTCCTTTTAAAGAGTCCCTTGTTGTAGCACAATTTTGTTTATAAACTACATTTTTTTGTAGTGAACGTCCAATCACGCGAGAAAAACTAGAATTTTTGGAAGTTCACTATGAAAAAACCAAGGGTTTTTAAGCAAAATTAAAATGACAGGGACATAGGTTACTTCACTATTAAAATATCAGGATTTAAATTAATAAAATGGGTTAATTATATTCGGAGGAAACACGGGAATACAAAACATCGATTTGGTATTTTTTTTCATAGGATTGTGTCAAATTCCTAGAAGTACCCATACTTATTTAATTTCTGCCTACCACGTGAGTTACCACATTATGATTCAAAGACATAATCTAATATATTATTATAATGCGTTATATCTACCTATTAACATTTATTACATAAGACAGTGATTAAATTCGATAATCACTTGACGGCTAGGGTCAAAAACGAACTCGGAATTTTCCGACAGATTACATTATGTAATTAAATTTGAAATTCTAATTTGAATCATTAATTTATATAATATTATTAGTTATTATGTAATAAATATTTGGAAATTATTTACTAGCTTATAATATATAGCTTGATGCTTGATCTATAGTAATATACTGATTACCTATTGACTAGGCAAGTTGACACGCGCCGCCGGAAACTCAGTAGGTCATTGACAAACGCTGGTTCTATTAGAACTTGAGACCAATGTCATGCAACATTAGATCTTAGGTCAAATTTACCGCAAAATCTATTAGAAAACCTTGAAATGTCAGTGGCACAGTGGGATTTTGACAAGCTTAGAATCCAAAGAGTTCAAATCTTAACTTTTATATAAATTGAGATAGTTGCCCTTTTACCCTTTGCGTGGCGAACTCAATTCAAGGTATTTGGCTTGAGTCAAGTCAGTCGCACTTTGTCGTGTGCCGATGTTACCCGCTTCAAAACTTTCTCCGTATAACTATGGAATTATGATTATTATTACAAGATATTCAATTCTTTATCTATAGCCGATAGCCCACGGCTGCCAGTAGCTCCTATCAAATTATTTATTATAAATCATTAATTATGTACAATATTAAGAATAATTGAGGTCATACCATAATTCATGCCCTCATAAACAAGTTAACGAAAAAACCTTAAAAATGAATTTATAATCATGTGTGTTATAAAGTATATTGACCTGCCTTAATTTGAATTAATTAAAATGTTTACATTCATATTATTATTATGATTATAAATCTTTGCATAATATTATAATATTACGTCTATTTATAAACCAGTTGTTATGAAAAGATTAAAAAATGCTGCATTTTTGTATGGAAGGTAAAAATTTGTATAATTTGTACAATATTTTTTTCTTATCAAGATAAGTTTCGCTTGTGGTAAGTATACAAGTCAAACTTGCCGTGGTATATAATATAACTAGCGCGTAGTCTTCGTTCCCGTGGGAATAACGGGATAAAAAGTACCCTATGTGTTATTCCAGGGTCTAAGCTACCTACATACCGAATTTCAGCTCAATCGGTCCAGTAGTTTTAGCGTGAAAACAAAACAAACATACACACAGAAAAACAGCGCATAACAGGATACAGGACCGTTAGCAGTTTGACACAATCCTATGGAAAATTTACGAAATCGATGTTTTGTATTCCCGTGTTTCCTCCGAGAATAATTGATTTTATCCATAAATTTATATTTTGAAAATTAGAACATGAATTAGGCTATGTCCCTGTTATTTTCTTATTGTTCCTTAACTCTTCATTTATTTCTAGTGAACGTCTAATTACGCTAGTAAAACTGGGAGAGTTTTTTATGTTTTTAAAGGATCCTACTTCATTTAACAATGAGTTTGTAGAAAAATGAAAATGACAGGGACATGCTCACTGAAGAGCTAGATTTTATAAAAAAAAAACCATTGGTCTGACGCAGTTATCTAGGGAGGAAACACGGGAATACGTTTGTATGGAAAAATCACCCCTCATGTAAGCTCTTAGGACTCGAGTTAGAACAAGCTATCGTTTTGTTTACCTGTTACATATGTTACTGTTTTACATTGTACTGAGATTTTTGTACAAGTGAGACAGTAAATAATATTATAGTAACAACAGTTATTAAGAGGGTACGAATTTTTTTTTTTGCCTTTTACGAATTTGACACAATCCTATGAAAATTTTACCAAATCGATGTTTTGTATTCCCGTGTTTCCTCCGAATTCTTTAAATTTATATTCTGATATTTTTATAGTGGAGTAAACTATGTCCCTGTTTAATTTTTGTTATATAAACCTTTTATATTAAACCTAATAAATTATAATTATAAGTAATAACTTGCATTCGCATTTACGCTCATACTGTATACCTATACGGGCGAAATGTGGGTGTACCTACTATGGGACTGAGTCCTGGGTACACCTCTGCCTACCCCTTCGGGAAAAAGGCGTGAATGTATGTTATGTTATATTATGTATACCTATAATGTACATAATGTCTACAATCTACTAATCACACTCAAACTTTAATAATAATAATTATGTCCTTATACTCTACTGTTATATTACCTCTATGCAAATATTATACTATAAAGTAAGACACAAACTTGAAAAATTTATTAAGAAATAGAGTTAGAAAAAATTACTATTTAAAATAAGAAATAAGCACTATGTTATTGTTTATAGTTACTACCTTTTGCAACACAGTTTTCGAACTAAAGCAAAAGGTAAGAATTTTGTATTTGTATTTGGTTTTTACATAGCGAATTTCCTAAAATCGCAGTTTTACTCGCGTGATTGGACTTTCACTACAAAAAATGTAAAGTTTATAAACAAAAATAAAATGATAGAGACATACTTTACTTCAACTTTAAAATATCAGGATATAACATACATTCACGCCTTTTTCCCGAAGGGGTAGGCAGAGGTGTACCCAGGACTCAGTCCTACAGTAGATATACCCACATTTCGCCAGTATGTTATTGGTCCCATGTAATAGGAGGCGAGCCTATTGCCATCTACCGGGCACAGTTCCAGACTCCAGGCAGTTATTGAGATAATTCCTAATGGAAAAATCCAATATTTAACACTGCCTGACCTGGGGATCGAACCCGGGATTCTTGATTGGCAGTCGAGCATACGCCCTCTACGCCACCGAGGCAGTCCCATTTAATATAAAAAAAAATATATATTTTTTAAAATAATATTTTTTAAGAATACCAGAGATACCCGGAAAAATCTCACCGTTAGCGGTACCACGTATAAAGGGGTGGACAGTTTTAAATATCTGGGCTGCACGATAACGGACACTAACACCAGGGAGGAGGAGATTGAAATCAGAATACAAAATACCCTCCGTTGTAGTGCAGCCCTGCATAAGATTCTAGTGTCCAAATTTCTCAGCAAACGTACCAAAATAAGAATCTACAAAACTGTGATAAGACCTATATTAATGTACGGCTGTGAAACCTGGACACTCACCCAAAAGGAGGAGAATAAACTTCTTGTTACAGAAAGAAAGGTTCTGCGCAAGATTTTAGGACCAGTAAAGCAAGAGGATGGGGCCTGGAGGATCCGAAAAAATGCCGAAATTGAAGAGCTTGTGGCCGAGCCAAACATCATCGGCGAGACCAAAACACACAGACTTCGCTGGCTCGGCCACCTGGAAAGAATGGGGGAGGATCGCGGTGTGAAGAGAGCGTACCTAGGACGGCCTAGTGGTCGACGACCGGTTGGCCGTCCTAGGTACCGCTGGTTAGATGAGGTGGTAAAAGATATGTGCGCACTGCGAGTCGTAGACTGGCAGGAGGTGGCACAGGACAGGCCGAGGTGGAAGCTCTTGTTGTCGGAGGCCAAAACTCAGTTTGGGTTCACGCGCCAACCTAGTTAGTTAGTTATTTTTTAAAATCCGTTATAAATATTGTTATTAAAAAAATATATTTATCTAAGTGATAATAATTGTAAGTACTTAGATGGATGCTTTCACATAAGAAACTTAATGACTTATGTTTACTTTCTTATTTAATACATGTCCATCAACTTTCTTCCAATCGTAGGTAATTATCAATCAAAGAATCTTTGAAGTAAGTATTGTAATAGTGTGCCCCGCGGTTTCACCCGCATAGACCGGTTCCCGTGGGAATATCGCAATGAAAAGTACTCTATTTGTTATTCCGCAGGGTCTCAGCTACGTACATACCAATTTATTTATTTATTTATTTATTCAAAATTAGTACGGCTAAATCCAATTACACTAATTGATACAATTATTACATTTTATGAAACAGTACAATAAAAATCATGTCAAAATAAAAAAAAGAAAAAAATAACAAAATAGATAAATATAATTTGAATACAATATTTACACAATGTCAAGAAAAAATTAGAATTAAAATGATTATGTCCAAAAATAGAATTATAATATTATAGAAGAAACCACATATCCATCTTTCACCAAATTACAACTCAATCCTTTCAGTAGTTTTGAAGTAGGATGAGAGTCTGGATTGTATGGACGACGAACAGAATAAAACTCTGTGTTTTATTCTGTTCGTCGTCCATACAATGATATTTCCATACAAAAAAAGAGAGAATATTTTCCACTCAATTTATAATATAATATGGGACAACTTCCACACACGGTCATCTAGTCCTCAACTAGGCTAGAAGCCTGTTCTATGGTAACCAGATGACTGATATACATACTTATATAAGCACGCTTCCAATTATTACAAACACACACTTCAAAGTCTAATCTCGGTCAATATTCACCTCTTAATCGCCTAATTAGAGAAAACAATACTGCTGCAAAGTTGGATGATAAAGATCTCTTTGCTGATAACATTTGCAAGTTTAATAAAACAGTCAACGCACAATATTGTAATAAGCCATAAATTTTTTGTTCCAATTATTCCAAAGCTCATATCATTTCATTCTTTTTAATTTTTTAAAACTTTAATTTGCTATATTCTCACATAACTTTACAACTTATTATTATTATTATTTAACAATTTTTCCTGATTATAAAAGAAACATGTACTCACCAATTATATGAAAATTTAAATATGAAAAATGTCGCGCAAAAACTATGTCGCGCCCAATATAATTGAATGTTGTCTGCATATTACAATGTATATTACAATAGCATTAACCATGTACAATTATTTATGTAATTTATTCAAATGAAATAATGTATATTGTCTTGGTGTACAATAAATAAATAATTTTTAATTAATAATTTTTTTTTGTAGTGGTAGGCCTCTTTTGCAGGAGGCCGCCTGGGGAAGTACCACACCTTTGCCAGTTATTCATCCGCCAAGCAGTAATGTCCAAACATTACTGTGTTCCGGTATGAAGGGCAATGTTACCAGCGAAATTACTGGACATGATGAGATTCAACAACTCATATCTCAGGGTGATAGGCGCAGTGCAGTGCCGCGAAGAATTTTGAATTTTAAAATACTGGGTGGTACTGTGTCTGATATGGGCAATCATGATGCTTACCATCAGGCATCTGATGAGCTCGTCTTGTCACTCACTATCATAAAAAAAAAAATAAAAAAAAAAAAAAAAAACATGCACACAAATGCTTGACATGGCTGGGGATCGAACCCGGGGTATACGGCACAGAAATCAGAGTTACTACCATCTGAGCCAACGAGGAAATTGTACCTAAAATTACAAAACCGACTGTACCAATAGGAATTTTAATTACCTACAAGAAAAATTATACAGTTATTTAGATAACGCGTCGTTTTGAATAAAAATCATTTATTTTTTTTACATAATTGTACATAATAATCTTAATGTATTGCAATAATTGTATTGTAAAGTAATATTTATATAATACCAGGAAAATTGTTAGGGCCGTGAAAATACAATGTTGCTAAATACTTAGTCACGTAGGGATGTGGTAAATGTATCGATTGTTTGAAGCAATTTTTCACTTTTTTGCTCAAAATATCCGACATTGTTGCGTGACCACCAGATTGGTGCTAAAATAACATGGCAACCTCTAGGGGATACAGTAAATTTGCTTTTTGTCACCAACGAGTTAATATAGTTTTGGTGTTGCACGTATAGAATATTAGCCAAAATGTTTTGATGCAGTTAAGGCACGATTTACACCTAATTCGCCCTCTCGCTCATACGTACCCACATTTTCGAAGATATAAAAAATACTACATGTAATTACGTAAAATATTTAGTTTATTACATATTATATATATATATTATATATATATATATATTATATTTTATAATATTATTATGAATATATACCTATGTAATAAGTATTTATGTATTTTATAGTATTATATAAGTACTAATTATAATAATTATTAATACCATTGTATTATTATACTCTATAAATATAGTCAAATACCAAATCCCATATTATCTAGATATTCCCTATTGCACACCACCGTCGTCTATTGTTTTTAACTCTCCGTTTCCATCCCCAGGTTGTCTGTAAGAAATTGCTTAACGCGATAAGACCGCCGGTTGTTTACCGTATTACCTGTAAATTGTTTTGTAACATTGTTTTTTATTTTTATTTTGGTATGCAATAAAGTATTATTCTATTCTATTCTATATTAAACAATATTATATTATTTACACTTGATATATTTAATTTATAAAGATGCGCCACCATTTTTTTGCTGCAGATGAATCCTCTCCATCCATCGGTTGTCTGGAAGAAATCGCTTATTAGCGATAAGACCGCCGCTTGTACATTTAAGTATAGTTTCTCTGTATCCTTTGTATTGGTTCTTTAAGTGTGGTGTACAATTAAGTATTATCTATCTATCTATCTATCTATCTATCTATAAAGACAACTAGGAACTAGAAAATAACAGTACAAACTTTCAGTAAAACAATCAATTTAATCCAAAGAAGTTTTCATGTGATTTTGATGTGATTTCAGGTGATGATGATTAAAACATGATTAAAACCAAAATTACTAATTCATTGCGTATAATACGCAATACGTGTATATACTCGTAGATTTACATTCGGAACGGAAGAATAATTTAAAAAGGAATTTATATCTACATTATCCTTGATTATAATTATATCTAATATTTTATTTCTATAAGGATTAATATAATAATGTGTCAATGCAATCGACTTTACTGTCGTTTTATTGTTAAATTTTAGAACTTAACTTACTTACTAAACTATTATAATTCTAATTATATTAATATTATAAATATGTGTTAAAGTATGTATCTATCTATGTATGTAAGTATGCGTAATTATAAGTATGTATGTTTGTATGTATATATAAGTATATTATATAGTAAGTACAATTTTTTATTCTCGTATAAGTAACCGCCGACCAGAAATAGTCATGAGTAAAGTATTCCTTTCCTTCCGGTTGTCTGGAAGTAATCGCTTTAAGCGATAAGACCGCCACTTGTACTAGCCTAAGATTAATTTATTTATTCCTTTATGTTCGTGTCCTATGTATGGTGTACAATGAGGTGTTTATCTATCTATCTATGTATAATAATAGGATAGAAGATAGAAGAAGGGGAGTTGAAGACAAAACCGGACTTGAACCCTCAATCATTTTTGTCAGGAGAGGTGAATACCAAAGGAAGGAAGTTGAGCTTTAGCGAGCTTTCACACGAGCGACGCCGACGTAATGTATTCTACTGTTCTTTTTCATACAAATTAGCGCCTGACCACAATGCCGCGTCAGCGTCGCGTTGACCTTGACACTACACAGACGTTCGTCTGAAAGCTCGCCGACGTTCGTCTGAAAGCTCGCTTAGTACATAATATTGGATGTATCAAAATGTAAGCCCGGACCTGACTTTTGTTCAGTAAAAATATTAACTATTACACTATTTTTATTTTTATTAATTAAATTAGTCATAAAATTTTAATGTTATAAGTAATTTTCTAAGGTGTTTGTCCGGTTTTGATTGATAATTAAATATTTTTAAATTTTAAAAACGAGATCGATAACATGTACAAGTCTGATTCTGAATGAAAAGGCGTCCAATTCTTTTTTTATGCCACTACGAGCCAGTCAATACAAACAAAGACGCCTCGAAACTTCTGCATAGCCATCACGCGGCACCTTCCAAACAAACGAATGTAACCAAATCAAATATTGTAAAACTATCTGTTGAAAAAATTTAGTTTCTTGTGCGTTCTTCTTGTAAAGGTATCTTTCCGAACGCACGGTAGACTCATTACTGTTTATTTTCATTGACGTACAAAAGTCTCTGATTGTGACCTATTTGAATAAATCTTTTTGACTTTGACTTTGAATAAAACTATCGATAAAATTAATCTCGAATGGGCATCACTATAGATAAATAGATGACAAATAGACAGAGTAGATCCGTAACTGGACTTGAGGAAAAACAGGTTTAACGTCATTTACGGCTAACTAGGTTTATCTCGGAATCTAAGATGACTGATGATGATGCGGTTTAGCACTTCAGTAGCTTGTTAGCGCCTACTCGTACCTAAACAAATTATAATGCGAATCTGTGCTAGTTTGTTTAATACCTGGAAACAGCATAGCCACCACCCGGCACCTCACAAGCAAACAAATGTAACCAAACCAAATGTTGTTAAACCTGCAATTGAAAAAATTAAACACTACAAGTTTCTTGTTCTTCTTACACATACCTACATATATACATTCACGCCTTTTTACCGAAGGGGTAGGCAGAGGTGTACCCAGGACTCAGTCCCATAGTAGATACACTCACATTTCGCCAGTATGTTATTGGTCCCATGTAATAGGGGTCGAGCCTATTGCCATCTACCGGGCACAGTTCCAGACTCCAGGCAGTTATTGAGATAATTCCTAATGGAAAAATCCAATATTTATCACTTTGCCTGACCTGGGGATCGAACCCGGGACCTCTTGATTGGCAGTCGAGCATGCGCCCTCTACGCCAGCGAGGCACCGAGGCGAGGAGTAGAGTTGTACTTCTTGTAGAGGTATATTTCTGAAGGCACGGTAGACCCATTAGACAATAATGTTGGTCCTTCTTTAACTTTTCCTTTTTTGGATAGAAGGTTGTTTGTTACTCTTTCACGCCAAAACTACTGAACCGATTGGGCTGAAATTCGGTATGTAGGTAGTTTAGACCCTGGAATAACACATAGGGTACTTTTTATCCCGATATTCCCGCGGGAACGGAGACTACACGGGTGAAACCGCGTGAGATATATAGATGACTAGCTGCGTTCGTGGACCCGCGTTATCTTCGTTTTCGTTATCGAAAATTCACATTCTAAGGGGTCCAAAAAGGGCGTCTATGTTTTGGTATAAAACTCCCATATTTCATAATTGCAAGCGGGTAAAGCCGCTGAGTTTACACTAATTTATTATCATATTATCATTTATTTAACACTGCCTGACCTGGGGATCGAACCCGGGATTCTTGATTGGCAGTCGAGCATACGCCCTCTACGCCACCGAGGCAGTCCCATTTAATATAAAAAAATATATATATTTTTTAAAATAATATTTTTTAAGAATACCAGAGATACCCGGAAAAATCTCACCGTTAGCGGTACCACGTATAAAGGGGTGGACAGTTTTAAATATCTGGGCTGCACGATAACGGACACTAACACCAGGGAGGAGGAGATTGAAATCAGAATACAAAATACCCTCCGTTGTAGTGCAGCCCTGCATAAGATTCTAGTGTCCAAATTTCTCAGCAAACGTACCAAAATAAGAATCTACAAAACTGTGATAAGACCTATATTAATGTACGGCTGTGAAACCTGGACACTCACCCAAAAGGAGGAGAATAAACTTCTTGTTACAGAAAGAAAGGTTCTGCGCAAGATTTTAGGACCAGTAAAGCAAGAGGATGGGGCCTGGAGGATCCGAAAAAATGCCGAAATTGAAGAGCTTGTGGCCGAGCCAAACATCATCGGCGAGACCAAAACACACAGACTTCGCTGGCTCGGCCACCTGGAAAGAATGGGGGAGGATCGCGGTGTGAAGAGAGCGTACCTAGGACGGCCTAGTGGTCGACGACCGGTTGGCCGTCCTAGGTACCGCTGGTTAGATGAGGTGGTAAAAGATATGTGCGCACTGCGAGTCGTAGACTGGCAGGAGGTGGCACAGGACAGGCCGAGGTGGAAGCTCTTGTTGTCGGAGGCCAAAACTCAGTTTGGGTTCACGCGCCAACCTAGTTAGTTAGTTATTTTTTAAAATCCGTTATAAATATTGTTATTAAAAAAATATATTTATCTAAGTGATAATAATTGTAAGTACTTAGATGGATGCTTTCACATAAGAAACTTAATGACTTATGTTTACTTTCTTATTTAATACATGTCCATCAACTTTCTTCCAATCGTAGGTAATTATCAATCAAAGAATCTTTGAAGTAAGTATTGTAATAGTGTGCCCCGCGGTTTCACCCGCATAGACCGGTTCCCGTGGGAATATCGCAATGAAAAGTACTCTATTTGTTATTCCGCAGGGTCTCAGCTACGTACATACCAATTTATTTATTTATTTATTTATTCAAAATTAGTACGGCTAAATCCAATTACACTAATTGATACAATTATTACATTTTATGAAACAGTACAATAAAAATCATGTCAAAATAAAAAAAAGAAAAAAATAACAAAATAGATAAATATAATTTGAATACAATATTTACACAATGTCAAGAAAAAATTAGAATTAAAATGATTATGTCCAAAAATAGAATTATAATATTATAGAAGAAACCACATATCCATCTTTCACCAAATTACAACTCAATCCTTTCAGTAGTTTTGAAGTAGGATGAGAGTCTGGATTGTATGGACGACGAACAGAATAAAACTCTGTGTTTTATTCTGTTCGTCGTCCATACAATGATATTTCCATACAAAAAAAGAGAGAATATTTTCCACTCAATTTATAATATAATATGGGACAACTTCCACACACGGTCATCTAGTCCTCAACTAGGCTAGAAGCCTGTTCTATGGTAACCAGATGACTGATATACATACTTATATAAGCACGCTTCCAATTATTACAAACACACACTTCAAAGTCTAATCTCGGTCAATATTCACCTCTTAATCGCCTAATTAGAGAAAACAATACTGCTGCAAAGTTGGATGATAAAGATCTCTTTGCTGATAACATTTGCAAGTTTAATAAAACAGTCAACGCACAATATTGTAATAAGCCATAAATTTTTTGTTCCAATTATTCCAAAGCTCATATCATTTCATTCTTTTTAATTTTTTAAAACTTTAATTTGCTATATTCTCACATAACTTTACAACTTATTATTATTATTATTTAACAATTTTTCCTGATTATAAAAGAAACATGTACTCACCAATTATATGAAAATTTAAATATGAAAAATGTCGCGCAAAAACTATGTCGCGCCCAATATAATTGAATGTTGTCTGCATATTACAATGTATATTACAATAGCATTAACCATGTACAATTATTTATGTAATTTATTCAAATGAAATAATGTATATTGTCTTGGTGTACAATAAATAAATAATTTTTAATTAATAATTTTTTTTTGTAGTGGTAGGCCTCTTTTGCAGGAGGCCGCCTGGGGAAGTACCACACCTTTGCCAGTTATTCATCCGCCAAGCAGTAATGTCCAAACATTACTGTGTTCCGGTATGAAGGGCAATGTTACCAGCGAAATTACTGGACATGATGAGATTCAACAACTCATATCTCAGGGTGATAGGCGCAGTGCAGTGCCGCGAAGAATTTTGAATTTTAAAATACTGGGTGGTACTGTGTCTGATATGGGCAATCATGATGCTTACCATCAGGCATCTGATGAGCTCGTCTTGTCACTCACTATCATAAAAAAAAAAATAAAAAAAAAAAAAAAAAACATGCACACAAATGCTTGACATGGCTGGGGATCGAACCCGGGGTATACGGCACAGAAATCAGAGTTACTACCATCTGAGCCAACGAGGAAATTGTACCTAAAATTACAAAACCGACTGTACCAATAGGAATTTTAATTACCTACAAGAAAAATTATACAGTTATTTAGATAACGCGTCGTTTTGAATAAAAATCATTTATTTTTTTTACATAATTGTACATAATAATCTTAATGTATTGCAATAATTGTATTGTAAAGTAATATTTATATAATACCAGGAAAATTGTTAGGGCCGTGAAAATACAATGTTGCTAAATACTTAGTCACGTAGGGATGTGGTAAATGTATCGATTGTTTGAAGCAATTTTTCACTTTTTTGCTCAAAATATCCGACATTGTTGCGTGACCACCAGATTGGTGCTAAAATAACATGGCAACCTCTAGGGGATACAGTAAATTTGCTTTTTGTCACCAACGAGTTAATATAGTTTTGGTGTTGCACGTATAGAATATTAGCCAAAATGTTTTGATGCAGTTAAGGCACGATTTACACCTAATTCGCCCTCTCGCTCATACGTACCCACATTTTCGAAGATATAAAAAATACTACATGTAATTACGTAAAATATTTAGTTTATTACATATTATATATATATATTATATATATATATATATTATATTTTATAATATTATTATGAATATATACCTATGTAATAAGTATTTATGTATTTTATAGTATTATATAAGTACTAATTATAATAATTATTAATACCATTGTATTATTATACTCTATAAATATAGTCAAATACCAAATCCCATATTATCTAGATATTCCCTATTGCACACCACCGTCGTCTATTGTTTTTAACTCTCCGTTTCCATCCCCAGGTTGTCTGTAAGAAATTGCTTAACGCGATAAGACCGCCGGTTGTTTACCGTATTACCTGTAAATTGTTTTGTAACATTGTTTTTTATTTTTATTTTGGTATGCAATAAAGTATTATTCTATTCTATTCTATATTAAACAATATTATATTATTTACACTTGATATATTTAATTTATAAAGATGCGCCACCATTTTTTTGCTGCAGATGAATCCTCTCCATCCATCGGTTGTCTGGAAGAAATCGCTTATTAGCGATAAGACCGCCGCTTGTACATTTAAGTATAGTTTCTCTGTATCCTTTGTATTGGTTCTTTAAGTGTGGTGTACAATTAAGTATTATCTATCTATCTATCTATCTATCTATCTATAAAGACAACTAGGAACTAGAAAATAACAGTACAAACTTTCAGTAAAACAATCAATTTAATCCAAAGAAGTTTTCATGTGATTTTGATGTGATTTCAGGTGATGATGATTAAAACATGATTAAAACCAAAATTACTAATTCATTGCGTATAATACGCAATACGTGTATATACTCGTAGATTTACATTCGGAACGGAAGAATAATTTAAAAAGGAATTTATATCTACATTATCCTTGATTATAATTATATCTAATATTTTATTTCTATAAGGATTAATATAATAATGTGTCAATGCAATCGACTTTACTGTCGTTTTATTGTTAAATTTTAGAACTTAACTTACTTACTAAACTATTATAATTCTAATTATATTAATATTATAAATATGTGTTAAAGTATGTATCTATCTATGTATGTAAGTATGCGTAATTATAAGTATGTATGTTTGTATGTATATATAAGTATATTATATAGTAAGTACAATTTTTTATTCTCGTATAAGTAACCGCCGACCAGAAATAGTCATGAGTAAAGTATTCCTTTCCTTCCGGTTGTCTGGAAGTAATCGCTTTAAGCGATAAGACCGCCACTTGTACTAGCCTAAGATTAATTTATTTATTCCTTTATGTTCGTGTCCTATGTATGGTGTACAATGAGGTGTTTATCTATCTATCTATGTATAATAATAGGATAGAAGATAGAAGAAGGGGAGTTGAAGACAAAACCGGACTTGAACCCTCAATCATTTTTGTCAGGAGAGGTGAATACCAAAGGAAGGAAGTTGAGCTTTAGCGAGCTTTCACACGAGCGACGCCGACGTAATGTATTCTACTGTTCTTTTTCATACAAATTAGCGCCTGACCACAATGCCGCGTCAGCGTCGCGTTGACCTTGACACTACACAGACGTTCGTCTGAAAGCTCGCCGACGTTCGTCTGAAAGCTCGCTTAGTACATAATATTGGATGTATCAAAATGTAAGCCCGGACCTGACTTTTGTTCAGTAAAAATATTAACTATTACACTATTTTTATTTTTATTAATTAAATTAGTCATAAAATTTTAATGTTATAAGTAATTTTCTAAGGTGTTTGTCCGGTTTTGATTGATAATTAAATATTTTTAAATTTTAAAAACGAGATCGATAACATGTACAAGTCTGATTCTGAATGAAAAGGCGTCCAATTCTTTTTTTATGCCACTACGAGCCAGTCAATACAAACAAAGACGCCTCGAAACTTCTGCATAGCCATCACGCGGCACCTTCCAAACAAACGAATGTAACCAAATCAAATATTGTAAAACTATCTGTTGAAAAAATTTAGTTTCTTGTGCGTTCTTCTTGTAAAGGTATCTTTCCGAACGCACGGTAGACTCATTACTGTTTATTTTCATTGACGTACAAAAGTCTCTGATTGTGACCTATTTGAATAAATCTTTTTGACTTTGACTTTGAATAAAACTATCGATAAAATTAATCTCGAATGGGCATCACTATAGATAAATAGATGACAAATAGACAGAGTAGATCCGTAACTGGACTTGAGGAAAAACAGGTTTAACGTCATTTACGGCTAACTAGGTTTATCTCGGAATCTAAGATGACTGATGATGATGCGGTTTAGCACTTCAGTAGCTTGTTAGCGCCTACTCGTACCTAAACAAATTATAATGCGAATCTGTGCTAGTTTGTTTAATACCTGGAAACAGCATAGCCACCACCCGGCACCTCACAAGCAAACAAATGTAACCAAACCAAATGTTGTTAAACCTGCAATTGAAAAAATTAAACACTACAAGTTTCTTGTTCTTCTTACACATACCTACATATATACATTCACGCCTTTTTACCGAAGGGGTAGGCAGAGGTGTACCCAGGACTCAGTCCCATAGTAGATACACTCACATTTCGCCAGTATGTTATTGGTCCCATGTAATAGGGGTCGAGCCTATTGCCATCTACCGGGCACAGTTCCAGACTCCAGGCAGTTATTGAGATAATTCCTAATGGAAAAATCCAATATTTATCACTTTGCCTGACCTGGGGATCGAACCCGGGACCTCTTGATTGGCAGTCGAGCATGCGCCCTCTACGCCAGCGAGGCACCGAGGCGAGGAGTAGAGTTGTACTTCTTGTAGAGGTATATTTCTGAAGGCACGGTAGACCCATTAGACAATAATGTTGGTCCTTCTTTAACTTTTCCTTTTTTGGATAGAAGGTTGTTTGTTACTCTTTCACGCCAAAACTACTGAACCGATTGGGCTGAAATTCGGTATGTAGGTAGTTTAGACCCTGGAATAACACATAGGGTACTTTTTATCCCGATATTCCCGCGGGAACGGAGACTACACGGGTGAAACCGCGTGAGATATATAGATGACTAGCTGCGTTCGTGGACCCGCGTTATCTTCGTTTTCGTTATCGAAAATTCACATTCTAAGGGGTCCAAAAAGGGCGTCTATGTTTTGGTATAAAACTCCCATATTTCATAATTGCAAGCGGGTAAAGCCGCTGAGTTTACACTAATTTATTATCATATTATCATTTAATTATCATTTTTCATCGTTTATTATCATCTGAGCCACTTGGTAGGCAAGTTTTCCATAAAATCAGAAATCAATGGAAACTTCGTTCTAGTGGTCAGTGGCTAACCATAAATTTAACCGTAATAGCATAATACGGTTCTCCCTTCACTTATAAATAAATATACAAGTATTTTCTGAGCATAAAACCGCTAATTGTCATGTTTTGCGGTTTGCAGTGATGTGGTCAAAGTCACATGATTATATTCATAACATAACATTACGACTTTTTCCCTGAGGGTTAAGAGGAACACTCTTACTAAGACCGCATCCTAGTTACGAAAAAAATTGTCACAATCCTATATGAAAAAATTACCAAATCGATGTTTTGTATTCCCCTGTTTCCTCCGAATATAATTAACCCATTCTATAAATATATATCCTGATATTTATGTATTTAATTAAACTATATTTCTATCATTTTTGTTTCTCTTACAAATTCTTTCTCTTTTTCATAGTGAACATCTTAAAATCCCAGTTTTACTCGCGTGATTACACATTCACTACAAAATAAAATTATATGCACCTACCAAACAAACGAATGTACCCAAACCAAATAATGTAAAACAATCACTTGCAAAGATTCAGTAAAAAAATCCAATTTAATTCAAACAAATTTTCAGTGCATTTTTATTTTTCTAAGATTTTTTACTGAATCTTTGTATTGTTATTTTCTAGAACCTAGTTGTCTTTATTTTACGTAATTATTAATTACATGTAGTATTTCTAAGATCTTTCAAAATGTGGATACGTTTGAGCGAGAGGGCGAATTTGCTTTGGACAGCGCTTTAAATGAAACCCCATGTAAGGCTCGCCCCCTATTACATGAGACCAATAACATTTTCAAAATGTGGGTGTATCTACCTGAGTAGTACTTTTATTTATTCTGTGCGATAGGACGAAGATGTACCCAGGACACTGCCTACCCCTTCGGCAATAAGGCGCGATCGTATGTTTTTTTTTATTTTATTATAGTAGGCTCCTGTCCCCCAACTGAGTCAGGGATCCTTTCACCCACACTCCCACATTCACCCGTGTTTTGGATGTCACGTTAAACTGTAGGTCCCTATAGTTTCCTATAAGATATGTAGGAGGCAGTCGTTAGGTCATGTAGGAGGCTGCGTAGGAATCTTGGCGACCTGAAACTCTGATAATATGTGTTGTCCACATAACCGATATGAATTGACTTGCGCACTGTAATTGGGGCAACCCGTTCTGTTAGAGTATAAATTCATAATTTATTTATCATCTTTCGCTATCCCGCATTCGTCCTATTCCTTTCTATCAATCGCTCAGCATACTTCAAAAACCCTCCTCTCTTACGCCCTTTCATAATAGTCCTTTCTCTCTTTCGTAACATCCATCTCCAATACTTGCCTTATGTCAAAGGCTTGGCACTCAAACAGGATACGCGGTACTGATCCCTGCTCGTCGGAATCGTGCAAAAGCGATCGTATGTTATCTTATGTAATGAAACCCCAACACTATTTTTATAAAACCTAAGCGGTAAATAATTGATTTATTTACAGGCTTTATCTCTGTAAATCTAGTAATTAGTGGGTACAGTTGTTTATTACATCAAGTAATTACAGTACTGGGAACTCTAACCTTAACCTATAAGAATATAAATAATATACAGACAAGACAGTTTCGTTGGCTCAGACGGTAACTCTGCTTTCTGTACCGCAGGCCCCGGGTTCGATACCCGGCCAGATCAAGCATTTGTGTGCATGACCATGTCTGTTTGATCTGTGTCTGGTTGTTATAAGCATATATAAGTATGTACCTATATATCAGTCATCTGGTTACCATAGTACGGGCTGCTATTTATTTATTCTAGCCTAGTTTGGGACTAGATGACCGTGTGTGGAAGTTGTCCCATAATATTATTATTAAAATCAAGGTACTCAATAGGACAGATTTTAAAACAATTTTTATTTATAGTTTATTGGCCTTATAATTTTTTTTATATGATAGTGAGTGACAAGACGAGCAAATCAGGTGCCTGATGGTAAGCATCATGATTGCCCATATCAGACGGCACTGCACTGCGTCTGTCACCCTGAGATATTAATAGCTTGAAACTCATATTATCCAGTAATTTACCTAGTAACATTTCCCTTTAGCCTGGGACACAGTAATGTTTGCACATTACTGTTTGGCAGATGAATAACTAGTAAAGGTGTGGTACTTCCCCAGGCGGCCTCCTGCAAAAGAGGCCTACCAGTACAGTTACTTTATTAATCATAATCATTGTCTTAGCCATAGGATGTCAACTGCTGAACATATGTCATAGATTTCCATATAATCTAGTTGTAAGCGGCCTGCATCCAGCGTGTTCCTGTGTCTTTATTAGATCGTCTGTCTATCTTGTCGATCCGTGGTCTTCACTTGAGGGCTTTACAGCGCCATCGGCCATCAGTTCTACGTGCTATGTGCTTCCCATTGCCACTTGAACTTGCTTATCTGCTCGACTTAGTTGGTTACTTAGATATGGTAAATGAAATGTAACCTTATTTCTTTAAATTATTTTAATATTGTCACATTAATAATAACAGACGCCGTGGAGTTACCGGCTTTAGAATAGTGCTCCACCCTCTCTACCCGTGGTTGCCGTAAGAGCCGGTTAAGGGTTAACAGATCCAGAGGAGGCAGCAGCGTCCTCTGCAACAAACCATCGAACTGCGCTCGACAACCTGACTGCCAAGCATGTCGAGTATTGCCAAAACCTATGATATGGCCTATTTTCAATATTGGATTACTAACGGCTGAGATAATAATGATGATGAATAATAACATAATGTCAGTAAAACTAATTAATTAAATTTAAGTTACAATCGGTAACATCGTCGTTAATCCACAACAAGCCTGATTCGTCTGCAAAACGAATTTCAAACTAATCGGTTCAGTAGTTTTGGCGTATAAGTGTAACAAACATCCATCCATTCATCCATCCTCGCAAACTTTCGCATTAATAATATCAGTAGGATTATGGAACATTCCTATAAAAAGTATCTACATAACTATGCTCTGCAGACCGTGCAAAGCCGGGGCGGGTTACTAGTGAACGGATTTTAAAGTATGATGTATGAATATTATATGATTTTGACATTTTGATTTTGACTTCTTGACACATGTAAGTACTTAAAAGTTTATTGAAATCCTGTATTTATTCTTTTTTTTATAATATTAAATTAATTTTTCTTTGTTTTTTTACAATTTTTTATATGTTTATGTTAAAATTTTATTATCGTATTTGAATTAATTTGCACACCTTGTTAAGGAGGAGGAATGTAATGGAACTTTAATGTAATTAACTTAAGACCTCTTGTAACTACATTTTTCAAATAATTAATAATAATATGGATTTATACTCTAAAAGAACGGGTTACCTCAATTACACTGCTCGAGTCAATTCATATGGGTTATGTGGACAACCCATATTGTCAGAGTTTCAGGTCGCCAAGATTCCTACGCAGCCTCCGACATGAGTTAACGACTGCCCCCTACATATCTTACAGGAAACAGCCGAGACCTACAGTTTAACGTGCCATCCGAAACACGGTAGCGCCCAGGCGAAAAGTCCACATGGTGAGATTCGATCCAGGAACTCCGGATAGCCAGGCATATTCCCGCTGAACCACGGACGTTACATAATAATACACTACATAATGCATAGAGGATTATGATTAGTACCGTCCGTGGTCCAGCGGGAATATTACCGGCTTTAATTCCGGAGTCCCTGGATCGAATCGCGCCATGTGAACTTTTCGCCCGGGCGCTACCGTGTTTCGGATGGCACGTTAAACTGTAGGTCCCGGCTGTTTCCTGTAAGATATGTAGGGGGCAGTCGTTAGGTCATGTCGGAGGCTGCGTAGGAATCTTGGCGACCTGAAACTGTGACAATATGGGTTGTCCACATAACACATATGAATTGACTCGAGCTGTGTAATTGAGGTAACCCGTTCTTTTAGAGTATAAATTCAAATTATCATAATTATTATTATGGATATGATAAAAATGTGAAGTCATAATAACATAACATACATTCACGCCTTTTTCCCGAAGGGGTAGGCAGAGGTGTACCAAGGACTCAGTCCCATAGTAGATACACCCACATTTCATACATTAACATATGTTATTGGTCCCATGTAATAGGGGGCGAGCCTATTGCCATATACCGGGCACAGTTCCAGACTCCAGGCAGCTATTGAGATAATTCCCAATGGAAAAATCCAATATTTAACACTATGCCTGACCTGGGGATCGAACCCGGGACCTCTTGATTGGCAGTCGAGCATGCGCCCACTACGCCACCGAGGCAGTCATAATAATTATTATTAATATAAGAAAATTACTTCAACGCCTTCCTGCAACAATACCTTGTACACCATAATTAGATACCCATTTACCTAGTTAAGCGTCACACACGTAGCTATAATATATTTTAATATACCGTCCTATAATATATATTATAGCAAGCTACCACACACGGAGACGATGCTATAATATATATTTTAGCCTTCATTTCATTGATACAGTATTTTATATTAATATGCAATAATATATATTACGGTATATGTTGGTGACGTCATAGAAATATATATTATAGCTGCGTGTGCGGTCAGTCAAATATTTGTTTAGAAAATATATCGTAATATGCCTTGCTATAATTTATATTAATATATATTATAGCTACGTGTGTGACGGGCTTTATTAAGCACTAATAATACTATAAAATAATTGTAATAATAAACCGTAATATGTTTATTGATAATCAGCACAGCACAATAGTAGACTTTTACACAAGGGCACAGAATATGACACCCTCGCTAGCTCAGAACTCTGCATTCTGTGCCGCAGGCCGCGGGTTCGATCTCTGGCCATGTCAAACATTTGTGTGCATGAACATATCTGTTTGATCTGTCCCTGTGTGTTATAAGCGTATATAAGTATGTATATCAGTCATCTGGTTACCATAGTACAGGCTTCTAGCCTAGTTTGGGACCAGATGACTGTGTGTGGAAGTTGTCCCATATTATTATTATTATCTCCTCCAAACCTTGGTATTTATAATATTATATTAGGTTTGGAATAGGAAGTAGGATAAACTGGGCCAATGCGAAAATGGGACTCGCATATAAAGGGTTCCTCATCATGTACCTATTACCAGCGAAATTACTGGGCATGACGAGTTTCAACAACTAATATCTCAGGGTGACAGGCGCGGTGCAGTGCCACACAATTTTGAATTTTAAAACAATGGGTCGCACTGTGTCTGATATGGGCAATCATGATGCTTACCATCAGGCACCTGATTTGCTCGTCTTGTTACTCACAATTATAAAAAACGGTAACGAAGACTATGCGGGAGAAACCGCGGGCACAGCAAGTATTTCTATTCTAGAGGTATTAAATCTTTTCACACTTCGCCTTATTATTTCAATCATGTAATACTTGTTATAATGTTTGTTTGTTTGTTTGTTACAGGTCGCCTGGCGGTTATTATGTTCAGCATTTGTACGGTTGTACTCGGTGTCATACTATCTTTCGTCCCCTGGTTGGATTATATTATATTTAGGGTAAGTTCTTATTATAATCACTATAGCTTGCATATCATCATAATCAGCCGGAAGTCGTCCACCGCTGAACATAGGCCTCCCCCATAGAACGCCATAAACTATTCATATGGGGGAATTGATTTAAAGAAAAGAGGAAAAGAGGAGACGAGGTATTGACTTCTCGAAAATACATACATACAGTCACGCCTTGTTCCCGTTGTGGTAGGCAGAGACTATTTCTTTCCCCTTGCTACGATCTTGACATACAACTTTCGCTTCTCTTCCACTTTCATCACATTCTTCATGCATGCTCGTAGGTTGTTGGTACTTTTGACCTGGCCTTTCCTTAAGATAACATCAACTTGTTCATGAAAGGTACGCCTAGGTCGACCTCTACAGACGTGACCATTCACACTAGCCTTATAAATCTTTGTCAATCTCCTTTCGTCCATCCTCTCCACATGTCCGAACCATCTAAGCAATCCTTTCTCTATCTCTGTCACTACATCTTCTAAAACGTCACAGCGTTCCCTTATCTCACTGTTCCTCACTTTGTCCATCAAGGTCACTCCAGACATACTTCTCAAACTTCTCATTTCCACAGCATCAATCTTACTTTCATTCTTCTGCCAGAGCCAACATTCACTACCATACGTAAGTGTGGGGATAAGCACCCCTCTATGGACTGCCAGTCGTGCCTTTTTAGACACTTTCTGAGTTTTCATAAAGGTATGCAACTCCCCATTCACTTGACTTCCTGCCAAAACTCTTCTTTCTATGTCATAGTCAATTAAAAATGGAAAGCTCAAATTAGGTCCCATTAGGTCCACGTTCGTCAATAAAGATAATTGTTGTCTCGGTCGCACTTCGGTCTTAGGTACGTCTTTCTATCTTTGTTGTTTCAAATTGCACGTGCTAGTTGTTGAGTAAACGCTGGGAGAACGTACCCTATCTCCCCTTTTCTTTGGATTAAGTATGGGGGGATTTTGCTGTAATCAGCACGCTTGCTGTGCGGCTTGGTGATCGCAGCAGTTGGAATATTTGGTGCCGGAGAACGCTGCTGCCCACCCTCCTAATATGTCCCTCTGCTGGCTCTCAAGACTCCCACGGCAACTAGATACAGAATGTCAATGAACTTTTTTGCCAATCTATAATGTAAAATAATAAAACGACAATGTACGCCATAATTCAACTAATTTTGCATTATTGTATGCTATTGCAAAATTAAGTGGATTATCCCTCGGCACTATCTCGGTTGAGCTATTATGTTCCGCAAAATTATTCCCGCGCAGGGGAACGTCGTCGGCACCAGCTGTTGGCATTTGAAGGAAAGTTACGCGCCCGATATGCCAGTAATGCGCCCACGGCAAGGGCAGTACACATAATTAACTGTTTCCTTGATGAGGTCCAAAGTGCTGACATCCATGTGGACCCCATTTGGGCTATTTATAAGAAAATTGTTTTTAGTATAACATTGTTAACGCTTTGGCTATGCTGTAAGTTTACTTTTGTAATTAATAATAAATAAATAAATAAATAAATTGTCATTATTAACTATCCCTTTCACTCCTATAGTTAATACTCATACTTCGTCGCAGTCACACGTGCTCCTCTTAAGAGCGTACATGGCCTTCTAGGAATTTGACACAATCCTATCGCGGCGAGGCCTATTTCTACCAGTGAATTTTCTGTGGGAGATGATGGTGAATATATTAAGCTTTTTAATTGCTCTCAGGAACTAAAGCTCTGGAACGGTTCGATCAGCTACAGTTATTGGCAGAAGCCAGGAGTCACCAGGCTAACGAAGGTCTACATCTTCAACGTCACCAATCCTCAGGGTTTCCTTGATGGAGAGCGTCCAAAGCTCGTGGAAGTTGGGCCTTTTGTATATAGGTAAGAAAGACAATGGTCCCGGGTATCGTTACTAATCTAATTCCCATACGTCCATAGCCGCACATAAGTTTAGTGCTACGTTCTATAACAGCGCCCCGTGACAGGAACATTCTCTGTATGTAGAGAATGGTCCCGGGTATCGTTACTAATCTAATTCCCATACGTCCATAGCCGCACATAAGTTTAGTGCTACGTTCTATAACAGCGCCCCGTGACAGGAACATTCTCTGTATGTAGAGAATGGTCCCGGGTATCGTTACTAATCTAATTCCCATACGTCCATAGCCGCACATAAGTTTAGTGCTACGTTCTATAACAGCGCCCCGTGACAGGAACATTCTCTGTATGTAGAGAATGGTCCCGGGTATCGTTACTAATCTAATTCCCATACGTCCATAGCCGCACATAAGTTTAGTGCTACGTTCTATAACAGCGCCCCGTGACAGGAACATTCTCTGTATGTAGACAATGGTCCCGGGTATCGTTACTAATCTAATTCCCATACGTCCATAGCCGCACATAAGTTTAGTGCTACGTTCTATAACAGCGCCCCGTGACAGGAACATTCTCTGTATGTAGAGAATGGTCCCGGGTATCGTTACTAATCTAATTCCCATACGTCCATAGCCGCACATAAGTTTAGTGCTACGTTCTATAACAGCGCCCCGTGACAGGAACATTCTCTGTATGTAGACAATGGTCCCGGGTATCGTTACTAATCTAATTCCCATACGTCCATAGCCGCACATAAGTTTATTTTTTTATGTATGTTTTTATGTATGTTTTTATGTATGTTAGTCTGTAAGGTATTTATTAATATGGGCCTCTGGTGCGTATAATTTATTGTTATACGTACTATTGCCTGAAATAAATGAATTATTATTATTATTATTATTATTAGTGCTACGTTCTATAACAGCGCCCCGTGACAGGAACATTCTCTGTATGTAGAGAATGGTCCCGGGTATCGTTACTAATCTAATTCCCATACGTCCATAGCCGCACATAAGTTTAGTGCTACGTTCTATAACAGCGCCCCGTGACAGGAACATTCTCTGTATGTAGAGAATGGTCCCGGGTATCGTTACTAATCTAATTCCCATACGTCCATAGCCGCACATAAGTTTAGTGCTACGTTCTATAACAGCGCCCCGTGACAGGAACATTCTCTGTATGTAGAGAATGGTCCCGGGTATCGTTACTAATCTAATTCCCATACGTCCATAGCCGCACATAAGTTTAGTGCTACGTTCTATAACAGCGCCCCGTGACAGGAACATTCTCTGTATGTAGAGAATGGTCCCGGGTATCGTTACTAATCTAATTCCCATACGTCCATAGCCGCACATAAGTTTAGTGCTACGTTCTATAACAGCGCCCCGTGACAGGAACATTCTCTGTATGTAGAGAATGGTCCCGGGGATCGTTACTAATCTAATTCCCATACGTCCATAGCGATAGTCATTTCCTAATGTCAGGTCCTTGTCTCTAACAGCTTATGTCGACTAATGATTATAATTAAATTATATCTTTATTTAGGTGTATATTAAATGGTTTTATGATTAAAACTCATTAGGCGCAAATTACTATCGACCACTGTTTAGTAACATACAGTATACGCGCGATTTCTGATAAGTTCTGATAAATAAAGTTATTACTCAACTAAGTAGATAGATAGGCAGATACTAACGAGTACATAAGATGGTCAAAAATGACTAACACAAAGTATTATGAGCATCAAAAGTGGTACTCATGTCGTAATGAGCTGCTGCGTTACGCCAGGCTGTGTACTCAAATACTGACGCATGGAAAAGTGTTAATATAAATTATTATTATATCACAACACTAAATCAAAATTGCCATGGTGTTGGTGCGGGGAAGGTCGCCTACTTTGAATGGATTATTTGACTACAATGATAAATGAAAAGGGACAGGGCTGTTATGCAGTAAACTTCACCATAACCTGGCGACATGCAGTGATACTGCACGCGTCGTTCTTTAGTTTCCTGTGTTTAATCCTCATTTTTATGAATCCTTAGCTTTTAAATTTCTCATTTTCGGCAACGTGTTCCAAAAACGTGTAATAATAGTTAAGGGATCTACCAGTCAGCTTTAACAACTTGCAAAAGGAAATATATCGAATTATCCAAAAAATTCGACATCTACAAAAAATAAATTTGTCAAATGCGTGTTGGGACGCGCATATGAAGGGCTCCTCACTCTCCACCGTATGTACTGATATAGCTATAGAAATCACGTCTTCTCATCAAATTAATGTACCTTACACAGAAATTAATAAAAAAACAATTGTCGGTCAAGTAAGTCACATAATAAATTCTTTTCAAACGTCAATTTCTAAAGCAAGTATCATAAAAAATCTGCGGGTCTACCACTTTTATTGAAAAACACGTTCCTTGTACTATTATTAGGACTCTATTGTTCCTCTTGAAACCAATCTTCACACGTTGTTTGTCCATTTTTTTCTGTCCATTGAAGTGCCACTTGACTATGAACTTTTTGTCCCAGACTCAATCTTAATGACCAGCTTACTTATTTTGTTTTTAAGAGGTAAATGATCGTTTTACAAAAATACCAATATGTGGCTTAGATGTAATATTATGTATGATATGTATTCTTTATCTATTTATTTAACAGTTCCTAATTAGGTTAAACTCACTGCTGCTGTTCAATAGGTACTTTGTTTATCTATGATTTTTACGTATTGAAAATATTTAGAGATATGGTATTTTAAGGGTTGTTAGTTAAGGGAACGTAGGTGGCAATGATTTTTGTTAAAACTTGAAATAATAAGGAAGACTGTAAGTAACCGGCAGTCTCATACATTAAGGAGTTTTTATACAGATAACCTGATGATGATGGTATGCAATAGATATCTAGATTATAAATATTACACAGGATACGGTATCTTACTCGTATAATATAAGGTAAATCATGATAATGTTATAATATGTGTATTGCCAAATATTGCTTGAAATCTTCTTCGAAAACTCTAGTCAGAATTAGTCTTATTTGATTTTAATAAGTCGGAAAAGTGTCTTGTATGGGAAAGTCCTTGAATTTTTGAATTTATTTAATTTTTAGTATTTGTTGTTATAGCTATTATAGTTACCCATGTTGTGTAAGATTTTCAAGTAGATAACTATTGCCATTATGGTGTTACAGCGTGAAACGTTGAAAAAAAATCGCGATTTGTATGAACGCTCCAGTTATTTATTAATTTTATTTAGTCATAATTATTTTATAGTATAGCAATCATAATCATTAACGTTCCGTGAAAAAATCAAATACCTAGCTGTTGCCGTTTTCACGATACAAGAAAGAAATCTAGAAATAAATTTTGAGCAAAAACACGTTGCTTGTATGGAGAGTACCTTTATTTATAAACTTTTTTTTATTTTTATTATTTGTCGTTGTAGCGGCATTAGGGATACATGTTTTGTGAAAATTACAAGTACCTAGCTATTATGGTTTGTGAGATAGAGCCCTGTGACAGACGGACGGACGGACGGACGGACGGACGGACGGACGGACGGACAGCGGAGGCTTAGTAATAGGGCTCCTTCGGCACCCTTTTAGGGTTCGGAGGCCTAAAAACAAACAAAAATGCATTTATTTCAGGCAACTTAGAACCATAAAATGTCACACAAAATAACATGATATTGAAATAAAAATAAAGTATTAAAATGAATCAAAATAAAATCAAATTAAAAATGAAGTTGAATAAAAATTGTCAAATATATTAACATATAAATAAATAAAATTATGTTATGTTAGCTGAGTATCTGCCACTATACGCGTCACTGCGTCAAATTAGAGAGGGTTAGATGTTTATTACAACAGTTTCCTATATAGGGGCAGTCCAGTCTGTCGGTCAATCATTGCCAAACTACAAAATGAATAGAATGAATGCGAATTTTGCCATTCTTTTTTTTGCAAGCTGCTTAGGTTGACGGGCACTCTTTTAGGTATTACTATTACAATACCTTTTTTATTGCGTTGTATATGTACTAATTTTGATTTTAAGATGATACTCAAAAACTACTGAACAAATATTATGTATGTATATATTTTTTTTTTGTCATAAAATCTTATAAATATACAACTCAGCGATAATACTAAGTTATATCTAACTTAATTTAAGTTGTTTTACAGACTAGGAGCACCTTTTTAAAACTATTAATACCAAAAGGATAAAGATTACAAGTCTCATTAAATCTTAATAACTTTTCGGGTAGACATAATTATTGATTAGGTATAAACAAATGCGTAAATACACTGCTGGTACTTACGCTGGTAACAAATTGTTTTTTTTTTAAAGTATTTAACAAATAATAACTAACAAAATGTTATTTATGGTTGAAAATGGATACAATTTATATTGCTATGTATGTAAATATGTTTGTTACCTTAAACAGCCCAATCTGATGAAATCGGATGAATATCGGATCGGATGAATAGAATAGAAAACTTTTTATTGGTATCACAATTAGTACAGAAAACAATAAAATCTAATATTTAAACTAGAAAATGTGTAACAATTGGCGGCCTTATCGCTCAGAGCGATCTCTTCCAGGCAACCATGAATTCGGTATACTAATAAGATCATCAAATAACACACAGGATAATTTTTTAGCGGTTTTCAGTGTGGCGTGGTTTTACATACCAATTAATAAAAATATATTATTATAAATTTTTGAACACTTTTGCACGCGTCAGTACCTACTAGAATTATGAAGAAATCATAGCGGTGTGCCGGTGCAGGACAACTTAATGACCAAACGGCGGAAGCGTGTGCGGCATTGCCGTACTAAACTACCACAGACAAACCCAACCTAAAAAGCCTATTACACCTACCCTGAATCAGGGCCCCTTTATAATAATAATAAGACCTTAGGGTAACGCAAGTGATCGCCGTTTAAAGTCCAGGGACACCTCTCCTACCCTTAGCCGTTCACACCGACGTTGCCCCTCTCGTCGCCCTTATTCCTATGTGGTGGGCGGCTTTTATGGGGGGTCCGTTTAGGGAGCGGCGAGTCATCGCCTGCCGTCATATTTCACCATGAGACGGAAGTGGCAGGTGCCAGAGTCTCTAGCAATAGACCGGTTACCATCCATCTAGAAATCACACCTATATAGACAAATCAAGTAGTTTCCATCCATTCACAATAGTCCTTGTACCTAGCGGAGGCTGTCTTTAAGCTCATCCTAAAAAAAAACTGTAGATGGTTTCAGAGATAGACCCCGATAGGTGCTATCTTTTACTATATACATTACGAGTACCTTTAGATTAAAAGCTCAAAGGGGCCTCTGCACGTTGGACTTAAAAAAAATGGTCTCCGTGCACGCCTATCAAAAGACCGGGTATATCCCGTGTTTTCGAGCGACATAATAATAATAAAATTCCTTATTCAGACCAAATGATCCAATGATTATTAGTATATATATAAAATCTGCAGATTTGACAGATCAGATCAGATTTGACCAGGCTCTGGTGATAGAGCAGGAACAAAAGAGGGTTTTTATTTACCTACTCAATTTACATTTGCGTGATTTTGACCTTGACTTTGACTTCAACAGGGAAGACATGGAGAAGGTGAACATCAAGTTTCATGACAACGACACAGTGACCTACCAACACAACAAGATCTTACGATTTGTACCCGAAATGTCCGTCGACAAGAACCTTAAGCTCGTTGTACCTAATATCCCTTTATTGGTGAGTTTAATAATATATAAATTTAAGTTTAATAGTTCTACGAGTAATTCCAGTTTCATAAGTAAAACTGAATTTCAAATCCTTCGTGCTTCAGTTCCCGGTGAGATTTAGCGAGCTTTCAGACAAGCGACAACGTCGTGTTTATACTACTGTTCTTTGTCATACAAATTAGCGCCTGACCACAGCACCGCGTTAGCGTCGCGTTGACGTTATTACACCGACGTTCGTCTGAAAAATCGCTTAAGAGCGTACATGTCCTTCTAGGAATTTAACACAACACTATGAAAAATTTAAGATTGAAAAATTGATGTTTTGTATTCCCGTGCTTCCTCCGAATATAATCAACCCATTCATAAATTTATATCCTGATATTTTTATATTGAAGTAACCTATGTCCCTGTCATTTTAATATTTCTTATAAACCCTTGGTTTTTTCACACTGAACTTCCAAAAACTTTGAATATGAAAGTACTATAGAATTCGAAAATAATCTCAAACAAACATTCTCGACAGTTGTAGAATGGTTAGAAGCTCATAACCTCAGAGTAAATTACTGTAAAACTAAAATTATAGAATTTTTACCCCATCAAAAATCCAGCTTAAATATGGACCTACAAGTAGGAAATACAAAATTAGAAAAAGTTAATACATGTAATTTATTAGGCATACAAATAGACTCAAATCTAAATTGGAAGGAGCACATAGAGAATTTAAAATCTAAGTTGTCTAGATTTGCATATGCCCTTTACGAACTCAAAATAAGTACAGACAGAAAAACTGCTGTTACAGCCTATTATGCATATGCACACTCCTGGCTTACCTATGGTATCATACTGTGGGGTAGTGGTACAAATGTGGAAGACGTACTAATTATGCAAAAAAAGCTAATTCGTATTATCGTAGATATAGACAACACCGTCTCATGCAGACCACACTTCAACAAATTACGAATTCTAACAGTCACATGTATATACATATTAGAGCTATGCAAATTTATAAGAAAGCATCCTGACATATTTGATGAAGCGAAACCCAAAAGACTATTTGCCCCCCGAACAAAACAAGCAACTCAATTATATATCCCTTGTAGTCGCTTACGGATGTATGGAAATAGTCCTTATGCTACTGCAATACGAGTCTACAATCGGCTACCTACTGACATAAGAATGGAACTAAACACTAATAAATTCATTAATAAACTAAAAAGTATGTTATATAATAAATGTTATAATAATCTTAATGAATTTTATAATGATAAGAATCTATGACATATAATAATATATTTAAAATAATTGAATGCATATGTAGTGTAATAATTTAATTAATTCTAAATTTAACCTAATATTGACATCCACCTATTTATTATTTGACATTTAATAATTATTTGAAAAATGTATTAATAAATAAATAAAATAAAGAAATAAGCATAAGCAAATTCAGTTGAAAAAGAAAAATAAAAATAAGGAAAATTCATTCATAAGACCCGCTACACGTTCCAAATTAATTAAATAAACATATTATAGTTATATAACTTCATGTAGGAATACTAAGTTGCTATGCTCAAATGGGCATCATGTTGAACCATAATTTTAGTTGTAACACCATTTTGTACACATGATTTGCAATAAACAAAACTTGAAACTTTAAACTTGAAAAATCCCAGTTTTACTCGCGTGATTGGACGTTGACTACAAAATAATGTAGAGTTTATAAATGATAAGGGCATACTTTACTTCATCTTCAAAATATCAGGATATAAATATATCAAATAGGTTTACCTACTGTATTCGGAGGAAACAGGGGAATACAAAACATCGATTTGGAAAAACTCATAGGATTGTCTCACATTTGGTGATTGATATATTAAAAATGATAACATGCCAATAAGATGAAACAACTGATTTATTGTTTGACTTCAATGATAATACGTAATTATTTATTCTAAATGAGCGAGGGAGAAGTACGCGTGGTGCTGTGACCGTGTCTGAACGCGAACTGATCTGCTAATTGTGTCATGTAAGAAATGCTGTATTGACCAAAATGCTTGATGTGCGGTTCAGCGTACAGCAAAGATACGCTCTTGACGTCTACGTTAGCTGAGAAGCATAAAAAGCTTGTTTTTGTATATCACATTGTTTTCTTTCAGACAGTGACGTCCTTCTCGTCGCACATGGCTGGATGGTTGTTCAACATCTTGGTCTCTGGACTGTCTATCACTTACCGAGAGCGAGCCAAGCCTTTCGTTCATGTCACGGCTGAGGAGCTTGTGTTCGGGTAAGAACTATAAACATACTATATGGACATTTATTAGGTCTAACAAGATGGTATTTTAAACTAGCATCAACTAACAACCCTATTGGGACCTATTATAACAAGAAAGATGTCTTGATAATGAATTATTTAATTGAGTAAAAGATATACATTGAAGAATTCTATTTTTATTTTATTAAGTACCTATATAAATATAATGTCTTTAAGATATATACATAGAGATATAGAAGATATATATATATACATAGAGGACAAAGATGCCTGGGAACTTCCGCATAGCCACCACGCGGCACCTTCTAAACAAACGAGTGTAACCAAACCAAATAATGTAAAATGTAAAACAATCAGTTGAAAAAATTAAGCCCTACAAGTTTCTTGTGCGTTCTTCTTGTAAAGGTATCTTTCCGAACGCACGGTAGACTCGTTACTGTTTATTTTCATTGACGTACAAAAGTGTCAGATTGTGACCTATTTGAATAAATCTTTTTGACTTTGACTTTGATATAATTTAAAAATCTCGTGTCACGGTTTGTGGTCGCACACTTCTCAGAACGCTCGACCGATTTTTATGAATTTTCTTATGTATACTTGGTAGATGAGAATAGGTCGTAAAGTATAAGATATCAGCCGAAAGACGTCCACACGAACCACAGAACAGATAATAATACTACGTATAGAATGGACACTGTCATCCGCCCACCAATCGGGCCTTCCTCACCCTGCGAGCGAGATTGAACTCTCCACGAGACCCGCTTCTTTAGGAAATCACCTCACGCACACTCTTGCACGTGTAAAAAACTTCATGTGTGCAGTGTCTATGTAGTAGGTAGTTATAGCGCGGCTTATGTATGGGATTGAGTCGAGTGTCCGAGGTATGGCTGAACGGCACGGCAATTTACCATGAGATATAACGCTATAAACTATTCATATTGGGATATTAACCTATAGATCAGCACGCTTTTTGTGCAGCTTGGTTCGCAGTAGTTGTAATACTTGGTGCCGGAGAGCGCTGCTGCACACTCTTCGAATATGTCCCTCTGCCGGGTCTCACGGCTCCCACAAAAGAAAAAAAAAGGGAAAATAGATTAATTTTCTATAATATAAAAATTAATCGCTGAATATGTTGCTAAGCGCAAATCTCGAGAGCAGCTGAATCGATTTCACTAATTCTTTTTTAGAATATTCCTTGAAGTACGAAGATGGTTCTTATGGAGAGAAAAATTAAAAAAATTGCCTGAAAAAGTCTAAAAACAACACTTTTCTAAACTCCCTTTTCTATACTCACATACTTAAAAGTCAATTTGGACTTTTATACCATAAAGTTTAAGTGTTAGTGGAGAGGTTCCGGGAAGGCAAAACAATTGAGTGACGTTAGTATCGGTTGACTTATTAACTTTCTTTTTTCTTTTTTTATCTTACTAGCTTTTTGTAGTGGTAGCAGGGGGCCGCCTGGGGAAGTACCACACCTTTGCCAGTTATTCATCCGCCAAGCAATAATGTGCACACATTACTGTGTTCCGGTATGAAGGGCAATGTTACCAGCGAAATTACTGGGCATGATGAGATTTAACAACTAATATCTCAGGGTGACAGGCGCAATGTAGTGCCACGCAGAATTTTGAATTTTAAAACACTGGGTGGCACTGTGTCTGATATGGGCTATCATGATGCTTACCATTAGGCACCTGATTTGCTCGTCTTGTCATTCATTATCATAAACGTGCCGGCGTCCCGAATAGCAGAATAAGTATTAAAAAAATAATAATAATGAATCGACTGTAAGGCGCTAGCTGCTAGTAAGTTATATTATTTTATTTACAGATACAACGATCCTCTGGTTTCTCTCGCACACATCTTCTATCCAAAAGGAAAGCGACCAAACAGCCAGATGGGATTATTACTAGCTGTAAGTTAGTTTCGTTTGACATGTCCGGCGATGTCGCTGGACATCGCACAGCAACGTATCCTCTAGGATACGTTGCTATACGAGAGACAAAATCCTGTGAAAAATGTACCAAATCGATGTTTTGTATTCCCCTGTTTCCACTGAAAATAATACACCCATTCTATCAATTTATATCCTGATATTTTTATAGTGAAGTAAACTATGTCCCTGTCATTTTAGTTTCTTATATAAACTCTCGGTTTTTTCATAGTGAACCTTTAAAATTTGCACCTTCACTACAAAAAATAGAGAGTATAAAAGAAAATTAAATGATAGGGAAATAGTTTATTTCAATATAAAGATATCATGATATAAATTTATCGAATGGGTTAGGTAAATATTCGGAGGTAACAGGGTAGTACAAAACATCGATTTTCATCGACACGGCACGGCCCACGCTGCCGCCACCAGAGTCCCCCACAGATTATGCTAATGTGTGCGTGGCAGTGCGTGCGTACACGGCGCCGGTATGCACGTACACATTCAAACCGGCAGCGGTGTTTTTCCATGAAGATGACTTACTGCACTGTGTGTACTGTGAATATACTGATGTCGAAAAGTTGTCCTAATTGTCATTTTTTTTCCAGAGAAATGGCACTCTAGATGAGGTGTCGACTATTTACACCGGCCACAAGGGGATGGACCGTTTCGGATATATTGACAAAATCAATGGTTTGGACCACCTGCCGCATTGGAAAGATAAACCTTGCAATAATATTAGGTAAGCATTTTTTTATACATTCTGAGCAGTCTTGTTCTCGTTGTGGTAGACACACTATTCGTCACCACTTGCTACGATCCTGACACACGACTATCGCTGCTTACAAACTTCGAACATCCAGCCGACATTGATTAGTCAATAACTTAAAAAAGCACTTAGTTTAGCGTTAAATAAATAATCATTTATTTCAGGTTATTTCACCCATACATCAAATATCCTACTAATATTATAAATGTGTAAGTTTGTGAGGATAGATGGATGGATGGATGTTTGTTACTCTTGCACGTCAAAACTACTGAACCGATTAGGCTGAAATTTGGTATGAAGGTAGACCCAGTAATAACACATGCGGTACTTTTTCCGATATTCTCACGGGAACGAACACTGCGCAGGTGAAACCGCGGGGCACGGCTAGTTAGTAAATAAATTAAGAAGCATTTAAGCGTTTTGGTGTGAAAATTTAAGATTTAAATAAATGCCAGCCGTCGCCTATAAAAAAATTCAAGTGCTCTAAACAGCTATGTTTTATTGGGTAATTTTTTTATGTCACATACATACATACATACAGTCACGCCTTGTTCCCGTTGGGGTAGGCAGAGACTATTTCTTTCCACTTGCTACGATCCTGACATACAACTTTCGCTTCTTCCACTTTCATCACATTCTTCATGCATGCTCGTCGGTTGTTGTCACGTATGTCACGTATTTAATTAAATGATTTACAGATATAAATCCTTCCTAAAATCCAACTAATATTAAAATGGGAAAGTTTGTGAGGATGGAAGGATGTTTGTTACTCTTTCACGCCAAAACTACTGAATGGATCGGGTTGAAATTTGGTATGTAGGCGGCTTAGACCCTGGAATAAGAGTAATACGTCTGAAAGGACCGAATTAAAAGGACCGCAGGCCTTTCGACCGTAAACCATAATCGACGTTCTAAAGGACCGGTGAAATCAATTTCATAAAATATATTAAGTACAGACAGGTCATATAAGTTAAAATGTAAACACATAAGGTACTTCTTTGTCCGATATTAACACAGAAACGACGACTTAGGTGAAACCGCGGGGCACAGCTGGCTTAGTATTCTATAGGTGAAATTTTGTATGCATGGATAGATAGATATTTGTTACTCTTTCACGCCAAAACTACTGAACCGATTGGTCTGAAATTTATTATGTAGATAAGTAGTTTAAACCCTGGAATACAAAGGCTATTTTTATACCGATATTTCAACGGGAACGATGACTACGCGTGAACATGTACGTTGCGATTGCCGTGGAGTTAACGGCTTTAGAATAGTCCACCCTCTCTACCCGTGGGTGCCGTAAGAGCCGGCTAAGGGTTAACAGATCCAGAGGAGGCAGCAGCGACCTCTGCAACAAACCATCGAACTGCGCTCGTCAAACCGCCTGCCAAGCGTGTCGAGTATTGGCCAAACCCCCCTTTATGGGGAGGCCTATGTTCAGTAGTAGATTACCAACGGCTGAGATGATGATGATGACTACGCGAGTGAAACCGTGAGGCAAAGCTGGTAATAAACTTCGCCTAAAGTAGGTACTCAGTAGTTGTTTACATAATCATAATAAACACGTAAAATGACATAATATTAATAATATTCGCAAGATAAGTTCCGTCGGAAAATCCCTTATTTTTTCTATGGCAAGCATTGACGCATTTGTTCATTGCTTATTAACAGCTTCATAGAAATACAATAAGTATTCAATGACTTAATATCTTGGTGACAAAACATAATTAATGATCTTTGCTTATAGTTAAGTTAAACAATGTTAAGAGTTGTTTTTACTAATGTGACATGCATGACGGTTCAAATATATAATGACTTATTTATTTATTTATTTATTTATCATATAAGTAGAAAGCTTACAGTATTGAACCAAAACGCTTCCTACCTTAATTAAATAGTACTATGACGTAAATATATTATTAAATGGCTAACAATTACACTCACAGGATCCGTAAGCAAGTCTAGATGTTGGAACTCTTGCGCAAACGAATTGAAGAGCTCCAATGCTCGTTGCGTAGGAGCATTCCGAGTATGACAAGTCCGAGTCATAGGACGATAGAACAGCTGGTGCTGACGGCGCCTGCTACGACTGTAGTACTCCGGTACATATAGCCCTAGCGAACCCAAAGTCGTTGGGTTGTTTATGTTATTCCGCAGTATTTGCAAATAGTGTAATATGTGTGTAATAGATGTAGCCACGGCGAGATTAGTGTACTTTGCATATTTCCATAGCTTGATGTCTTATGGGATTCTGTTGTGGGGGTCAGCCGCAGATATAGAAACTATCTTTATACTACAAAAACGTGCGATTCGTGCCATCTATGAGATGCGTCCACGCGAATCCCTGAGGGAATTATTTAAAGATATAAACATACTGACCCTACCATCCTTATACATTTATGAGAACATCATGTATGTGCGTAAAAATTTACATAAATTCAAATTAAATAGTGACCTTCATAATTTTAATACTAGAAATAAATACAAAATAGCTATACCTAGCTTTAGATTATCTAAAACAAATAAAAAGACATTCTTAGGAAATAGTGTACGTTTCTATAATAAAATCCCCAAAGAGATAACTGGGCTCTCAGAGGGTAAATTCAAAACCTGTATAAAATCTACTTTACTAAAGAAGGCTTATTATAAAGTCAACCAGTACATAGAGGACAAAGATGCTTGGAAACTTCTGCATAGCAGCCTCGCGGCACCTTCAAAGAAAACGAATGTAAGCAAACCAAATATTGTGAAACTATCTGTTGAAAAAATTAAGCCCTACAAGTTTCTTGTGCGTTCTTCTTGTAGAGGTATCTTTCCGAACGCACGGTAGACTCAGTACTGTTTATCTTCATTGACGTACAAAAGTGTCAGATTATGACCTATTTGAATAAAGCTGTTTTGAGTTTGAGTTGAGTTTGAGTGTATGGCCAGATGCAGTTTTACTTATATTAACATCTTAATTATTTGACATCGGCAAAAACAAAACTTCAATTAAAAGACTTTGGTTTTATGGAATTGATGATTTGGATTTCATATTGTAACCAGTATGAAATAATCAGTATGAAAATTTATGATTTATTTATTTAAGATCATCCACATTGTGTACATTAATTCATTAGTTACATTATTCATTATCTTAAATCTAAATGTCACAACATTTACGGATGAAGACAACATGCTTAAAATATTAATATCAATCGAACAACATAAAAATTTAATGATACTAAAAAATAAATACTATCCTTTAAAAAAATCCAGTAGCAGTCAAAATTAAAATTAACAAAATTAAAACATAATACCAAATAATTAATATATACTCTATATTACTATATATTATTATTGACTGCCTCGGTGGCGTAGTGGGCGTATGCTCGACTGCCAATCAAGAGGTCCCGGGTTCGATCCCCAGGTCAGGCATAGTGTTAAATATTGGATTTTTCCATTAGGAATTATCTCAATAGCTGCCTGGAGTCTGGAACTGTGCCCGGTATATGGCAATAGGCTCGCCCCCTATTACATGGGACCAATAACATACTGGCGAAATGTTGGTGTATCTACTATGGGACTGAGTCCTGGGTACACCTCTGCATACCCCTTCGGGAAAAAGGCGTGAATGTATTTTATGTTATGTTAATTAATATATAAAATACATAGGCTCGCCCCCTATTACATGGGACCACTAACTGTGTCCTGGATACACCCGTGCCTACCCCTTCGGGAAAAAGGCGTGAATGTATGTATGTATGTAAAATACAGAAAAATTATAATAATGTCAATAATAATTGTAACAATTTATTTGTTGCTTAAAATGTGTCGTCTGAATTTGTGAATGTTGTCAGAGAATATGTCAATGTTAGAGTTTTTTGATATATAAAATTTCGTACAAGTCGGATTTTAACATAACATAACATACATTCACGCCTTTTTCCCGAAGGGGTAGGCAGAGGTGTACCCAGGACTCAGTCCCATAGTAGACACACCCACATTTCGCCAGTATGTTATTGCTCCCATGTAATAGGGGGCGAGCCTATTGCCATCTACCGGGCACAGTTCCAGACTCCAGGCAGATATTGAGATAATTCTTAATGGAAAAATCCAATATTTAACACACTGCCTGACCTGGGGATCGAACCCGGGACCTCTTGATTGGCAGTCGAGCATGCGCCCTCTACGCCACCGAGGCAGTCGGATTTTGACTTTGACTTTTGACTTTTTAATCATACCAAGCCTCGGTGGCGTAGTGGGCGAAACCTCGACTGTCGATCATGAAGTCTCGAGTTCCATCCGCAGGTCAGGCAAAGTTATATGAATTTTGCTGTTAGGAATTATCTCAGTCAGCCTGGAGTCTGGAACTGTGCCCGGTAGATGGCAATAGGCTCGCCCCTTATTACATGTTTTTGTAGTGGTAGGCCTCTTTTGCAGGGGGCCGCCTGGGGAAGTACCACACCTTTGCCAGTTATTTATCCGCCAAGCAGTAATGTGCAAACATTACTGTGTTCCGGTATGAAGGGCAATGTTACCAGAGAAATTACTGACAGGCACAGTGCAGTGCCGTGCACAATTTAGAATTTTCTACATACGGAATTTCAGCCCAATCGGTTCAGTAGTTTAGGCGTGAAAGAGTAGCAAACATCCATCCATACATCCATCCTCACAAATTTTGCATAATAAATGTCATTAGTGGGAATAAAATAAAATAGTGACAGAAAATTTTTTGGTCAAATTAATTTTTCTTGAAAATTTATTTTTTAAAATAAATACATATGAAGTGGGTTTCAACCCTAACAGGAAACACGCAATAATACTAAAATATTTGCTCAACTATTATTTGATTTGTATCTCCTACCTAGTTAAGGGGAAAACCTACCAACGTGTCTTCACTAGAAACGTGATTGAACTTAGGTAGTTAACTAATGACGTGTTTACTTAGATTACTTGGTTACCTATTATTGTCATTTAAGATCTTAATCATCATACATGCTTAGAGTATTTACAGAAATGGGACCTCTTAGCAGTTCGACACAATCCTATGGAAAATTTACCAAATCGATGTTTTGTATTCCCCTGTTTCCTCCGAATACAGTAAACCTATTTGATATATTTATATCCTGATATTTTAAAGATGAAGTAAAGTATGTCCCTATCATTGTTTATAAACTCTTCATTTCTCTCTTCAACTCTTCATTCCGTATCTCAAAAGGAAAAGAGGAACCCTTATAGGATCACTTTGTTGTTCGTCTGTCTGTCTATCTATCTGTCTGTGTGTGTGTCCGTCTGTCAAGACACTTTTTCACAAGAACACGTGGAGGTATCAAGTTGAAATTGATATAAACTACTCAGATCTGCAGTCCTTGTGGCTGTAAAAAAATCATACTTCTAAGTTAAAGCAATCAAAAGTTATGGCCATTTTCCAACGGTCTGTTACTTTTTAACTAAATTAAATAGTCATTTATTACAGTTAAAAATCCATATGGATGCCAAAAATAATAATTATTATATACTAGCGACCCGCCCCGGCTTCGCACGGGTAGCAGAAGTAGGTATAGTGGACGTTTATCAGGAGTAAATTCGTGATACATTGTATTTTAATAAATATAACCCTAATGGTTTACGCAGCGCACGCAAATTAATGACTATTTCTGTTACAATGACCAAACCTTAACACATGTTATAATTTATCGTGGGCTATTTTGAAGATATTGATGAGTACTACAAACCCCTAGTACATTACTTTATTCTACCACCAATACTTTTCACACCACATGAAAAATAATCACTGCTTCGATTATTGTGACTAAACCAGAAAATATGGATATAATCTATGTATACTAATTTGTAGGTATTGATAATTAATACAATCCCCTAGTACATTACTTTAATCTACCACCGATAGTTTTCACACCGCATGAAAAATAATCACTGCTTCGATTATTGTGACTAAACCAAAAAAGATGGATATAATCTATGTATACTGTTTTGTAGGTATTAATAAGTACTACAAACCCCTAGTACATTATTTTACTCTACCACCAATAGTTTTCACACCGCATGAAAAATAATCACTGCTTCAATTATTGTGACTAAACCAAAATAGATGGATATAATCTATGTATACTGTTTTGTAGGTATTGATAAGTACTACAAACCCTAGTACATTACTTTACTCTACCACCGATAGTTTTCACACCGCATGAAAAATAATCACTTTTTCGATTATTGTGACTAAACCAATAAAGATGGATAGAATCTATGTATACTGTTTTGTAGGTATTGATAAGTACTACAAACTCCAAGTACATTACTTTACTCTACCACCAATAGTTTTCACACCGCATGAAAAATAATCATTTTTTCGATTATTGTGACTAAACCAAAAAAGATGGATATAATCTATGTATACCGTTTTGTAGGTATTGATAAGTACTACAAACCCCTAGTACATTACTTTACTCTACCACCAATAGTTTTCACACCGCATGAAAAATAATCACTTTTTCGATTATTGTGACTAAACCAAAAAAGATGGATATAATCTATGTATACTGTTTTGTAGGTATTGATAAGTACTACAAACCCCTAGTACATTACTTTACTCTACCACCAATAGTTTTCACACCGCATGAAAAATAATCACTTTTTCGATTATTGTGACTAAACCAAAAAAGATGGATATAATCTATGTATACTGTTTTGTAGGTATTGATAAGTACTACAAACCCCTAGTACATTACTTTACTCTACCACCAATAGTTTTCACACCGCATGAAAAATAATCACTTTTTCAATTATTGTGACTAAACCAAAAAAGATGGATATAATCTATGTATACTGTTTTGTAGGTATTGATAAGTACTACAAACCCCTAGTACATTACTTTACCCTGCCACCAATAGTTTTCATACCGCATGAAAAATAATCACTTTTTCGATTATTGTGACTAAACCAAAAAAGATGGATATAATCTATGTATACTGTTTTGTAGGTATTGATAAGTACTACAAACCCCTAGTACATTACTTTACTCTACCTCCAATAGTTTTCACACCGCATGAAAATAATCACTTTTTCGATTATTGTGACTAAACCAAAAAAGATGGATATAATCTATGTATACTGTTTTGTAGGTATTGATAAGTACTACAAACCCCTAGTACATTATATTATTCTACCATCAATGCACTTCACAGCGCACGCAAATTTATGAATATGGTAATTATATTATGTAACACCTTGGTTCACAATATTGCAGTTTTCTTACGGATCCCCATTTTTTTTCAAAATCTCATATAGCCTATGGCACTCACACTGAATTAAGCTATCCATAAGTGAAAGAATTTTTAAAATCGGTCCAGTAGTTTCGGAGCCTATTCGTTACAAACAAAAAAACAAAAAAACAAAGTTTCTCTCTTTATAATATTAGTATAGATAAACAGACATTTAACATTAAATGTTCTACAAAAAAAAAAAAATATATCTGATAGAGTTGCCGTGGAGTTACCAGTTTTAGAATAGTGCTCCACCCTCTCTACCCGTGGTTGCCGTAAGAGCCGGCTAAGGGTTAACTGATCCAGAGGACTGGCAGCAGCGTCCTCTGCTAAAAACCATTGAACAGCATCATCCAGCCGCTGGAAGACCACTGCTGAACATAGGCCTCCCCCATAACGGTCGTTACCAATACTCGCCACGCTTGGCAGGCGGGTTGTCGAGCGCAGTTCGATGGTTTTTTTGCAGAGGATGCTGCTGCTCATCCTCTGGATCTGTTAACCCTTAGCCGGCTCTTACGGCAACCACGGGTAGAGAGGGTGGAGTGCTATTCTAAAGCCGGTAACTCCACGGCAAATAAGACATAGAGTAGGTACTTTTATCCGAACATTCCCACGGGAACGAAGACACAGCTAGGCCCATATATATATATTTATTTAATTTAATTAAAACGGTCGAAACCAATTACATTAATTGACATATTAATAAAAGTAAGTAGAATTTACAACACAAAAACAGTAAAATAAAAGGCACACAAAGATAATAATAAAACAAAAGAAGACAAATACAATAAATACAAAACAAAAAAATAACAAAATAATCACCAAATAATGGATATATTAAATATTCACCCCTCACACAGCTCACAAAACCTGAGGCACACGGACAATAGTGCCGTCCATCTATCGGCAAACACGTCACAGTTCGGATTTTGGTCCAGGTATATATATAGTCCTATTATATGACTGTAGGGTCCTGGATGCACTTCTTCCCCCTTTGATTAAAAGGCGTGATATTATGTTATGTGCACACTATCCTTTCTTATTTCTACATTTATGTTTGTCTGTCTACACTGGACAAGGTTCTGTACAGTAAATATGACCTTAGCAAGCCAAGGTTTGAGCTAGCTAATGGTTCGTTTACACTAGGCTAGTTTGTCTATGCAAACAATATTCCTGATATGGGGGAGATGTTGTAGAACGTAGCATTAGAATTAACTATAAAATTAGGTACTTCAGAAGGTTATGTGGCATGTAAATCACTTTAAAATCCTAAATGCCTCACTGACTGACATGGAACGAAGAGCCCAAACCGCTGATCCTAGACTTGAATCTTGGAATATAGGTCGTTTTTGTTATCTGGACGTGTGCTAAGAAAGGTTTTTCGAAAATTCATATTTTAAGTGTTCCAAAAAGGGCGCAAGGTTTTTGTATAAAACTCCCATATTTCATAATTGCGAGCAGGCAAAGCCGCTATGCTAACACTGGTTATAAATATAATAAGGTTCAAAAACGCATGCATACAAACAATTACTAACACATCTGCCTACCTCTTCGGGAAAAAGGCGTTTTTGTATTTTATGTTATGTGTTATGTATATCGATATATTATTGAGCATCCGTTCTGTCAGAATATAAACAAAATTAATGTTAATAAGTGAAAAGTAAACTTACTTTTAAATAGGTTACGATCTTATTGGACAGTGCCAGTTATTGAACTGGCATTGATTGCAATCAATCAATCAATCAAATCATTTATTATAAATAGATGTTGCCTTATTATAATATTAAAATAGTCTCAATGTATTCTGCCTAATGAAGCATGAAATGTCAGTTTTTACACTAAAATTAATCATGAAAGTCAAAATTCGCCAAAACTAATGAACCGATTAGGCTGTAATTTGGTATGTAGGTAGCTTAGACCCTGGAATAACACATGCGGTACTTTTTTCCCGATATACCCACGGGAACGAAGACTACGCGGGTGAAACCGCGGGGCACAGCTAGTTTTGTATATTAAATGATACATGTGTCGATAGTTTTGAGGTGAAACATGACTCTTATTCGGGATAGTATGAAACCGAATTTAATACAGTAGCTTGTACAGTGTAAACAGATCATAAAACTGATGTAGGCGATGAGTTCTTACGTCATAAACCTAAGGTCTAAGGCATATTATACTGGTCTGAGATAATTTCACCATTAACAGGAAAGAGGACCTCTTAGCAGTTTGACACAATCCTATGGAAAATTTACTAAATCGATGTTTTGTATTCACTTGTTTCCTCCAAATACAGTAAACCTATTTGATATATTTATATCCTGATATTTTAAAGTTGAAGTAAAGTATGTCCCTATCATTTTATTTTTGTTTATAAACTACACATTTTTTTGTAGTGAACGTCCAATAACGCGAGTAAAATATTCTAAAAAAATCAGTGTTACCCTAATATTACACAACATTTGTTGAGAAATTAGGGGTCTTAGTTTAATAGGTCTTTAAATTAATTATACTACAGGTATAATTAATTAATTTTTTTTCATTTGAATGGCATAGAGGTAACTCGCAATGTCAGAAAGACAATGAACTAAGAAAATAGCAAATTAATGTCGACCTTACTTGTTTTTGCACTATAAAGTCTAATTATCTATTTAAATAAATTATTATGATCGGGTTTTTCCGTTTTAATATTTTTCTGTCTGGAGTCTGGAACTGTGCCCGGTAGATGGAAATAGGCTCGCCCCCTATTACATGGGACCAATGACATACTGGCGAAATGTGGGTATCTACTATGGGACTGAGTACACCTCTGCCTACCCCTTCGGGAAAATGGCGTGCTTGTAGGTTATTTTATGTTATATCCTGATAATTTTATAGTGAGGTGTAATGTCCCTATCATAGTAGTTTTATAAACTCTCGGTTTTTTTCATAGTGATTTTCTAAAAATCCTAGTATAACTCGCGTCACGCCCCGGACTCAATTCTCATACAAAAGCCGTGTTATAACTACCTTCTACACGGACTCTGCACAATTGGATTTTTACTGAATCTATGTATTTTTATTTTATAGTTCGTTCTTTATTTTACGTAATTACAAGTAGTAATAATAATAATATGGGACAACTTCCACACACGGTCATCTGGTGCCAAACTAGGCTAGAAGCCTGTACTATGGTAACCAGATGACTGATATACATACTTATATAAGCTTATAACACACAGGGACAGATCAAACAGGCATGTTCATGCACACAAATGTTTGACCTGACTGGGGATCGAACCCGGGGCCTGCAGCACAGAAAGCAGAGTTACTACCATCTGAGCCAACGAGTACTGAGATTTAAAATTTATAATATCAGTAAGATTTATGATGGGTTCCCAAAATCCAAATCCAAGAACGCTGACGTTGGACATTGTATGGGCTCACCATACAGAGCACTTGAGTTCCCACGTTAACTTAACACTTAACATAACTCTACAGATTTCTTTAGCCATAAGTTTGTTAAAACCAATAGTACCAATAAAGGCGTCGTTCAGAGCACACTGCGCTTTTATTTTTAAAACTAAGCGTCCCGACGTCGCGCACCCGTACTCAACAAACAATTAACAATTTATTCTAACTATAACTTAACAAATAAAATAATTTATTTATTTATTTATTTATTGGATCACCAACATGATGTACATCATTACATTTACCATAAAGCACAAAATCGGAAAAATACATGTTAAATGCCAACATAATTACAGGTGACGACAGCATGAAATGAGACTATTAAGCGAAAACAGAATAATATGGACTTATAACAGTTAACATGAATATAACTCAATTCCAAACAATATATTAATTTACAAATAAAAAATTCAAATCAGCTATTTAGACGAAACAAAACAGAATCAAAATATGTAAATTAGATAATAATAATTATTTCATGCGTACAAAACAGAATGGATTCACAATACAATAATACATTATACAAGTTAGGTAAATTAAATGTTGTTTAAAATAATAAATTAGACTAATAAATTACGAATACAATATTTTAAAATTAATTAGAAAATAAATATAAATATGTTTAAAATTACATAAAATATAAATTTTGTGCAATTTCATTAAGGGTCATCGAATAAAATAAGTTTCTTTAATTTTGCAATATTATCACAATATAAATCAAACTGCTTGCTCTTAGATAACGAATTATATTCTCTCACAATACGGTTAAGTGGTGCATTATGTCCAAGATTTGACTTGCTTTGAGAGCCTACGAACAATTTATAACTAGAAAATCTAGGCAACTTAAGTGGTACTGCAATCTTTAACACAGGTAACAGGTCAGGGGTATCCAGAATGCCGTTGGCTAACTTGTAGAGAAAAGTAATGTCAAGCATACTTCTACGATCTGATAAAGAGGACATCTTAAAATGAGACAGTCTCTCCCTGTAGTGCAAAAGACTTTTACCCATGTGGCAGGAATAAGTGAGGTATGCATGCAGATGTATGCAGAGTCTCCAAACAGTCGAGACTCTACAGACATAAAGCCGCTAGCCTCAAGTGGGACTGGGCCGGTCACATTTGCCGCATGACCGACGACCGATGGGCCAAAATCATAGCTACGTGGTCACCAAACAACATAAGACGTCGTCGCGGCAGTCCCAGGAAGAGATGGCGAGACGAGCTTGACTCCCACTGTCCGGAATGGTGCTCAATAGCATTAGACAGACACACATGGCATGATGTGGGACAACAATAGCTGATAATAATAATAATAATATGATGTGTTTTGTTCCAGGGCCTCAGAAGGATCATTCTTCCCCCCGCGTTCGGTGACCAAGTCCGACATAGTCCATGTGTATGATAAGGATTTGTGTAGAATCATGCCGCTCAAACATAGGAAGGATGTATACATAGACGGTGAATATGTTTGTTTGTTTGCATGTTTATAGGTACTGCTACAAAATGGCAATTAGTATATATTTAAACTATTAGTATGATATTGTGATATTTTAATAAAAAGAACAACAATTAATAATTTATTAAAAACGAACTAAATTAAAATAGATTCGACAGTAATTCGGGCAGAGATTCGACAGCAAAAGTATAATGAAAAGATATCGGGACATGTTCACTCGACGACAGCTGAAGGTAAAGAGAGGCCGAGCGTTTCTTTTTTTTTTTTTTTGTTTTTAAATTACCTATGCTGATGGCCTCAGATGGCCTCTACAGCTTTACCGGGCAGTGGTGAGCGCAGGAGGCGCTCGACCCAAAGTTTAAGGGCGACTAGCACAAGGGCACCTACACGGTACGAACCTCGGCTTGGGCCGTCGCCAGAATACGTGGGGTCAGACTTGCCCTGGCACCCCAGAAGGGGAGTGTCCTAGGGCCCTATCAATGGTTTGATCTGTTTGATTATTTGGAGAGAAACTAACCGATCTGAAGGATCTGAGAGATCTTCGACCTCGCCGGCGAGGTCGGTGTTGTGATTGTGTGAGAGGCCGAGCGCTGGATCCGCCTGCTTTTATACCGTTCGGCCGTCCTAACCTCTCTTCTAGATTGTTGCCAACTAACAATATATAATAAACTACCTAATGAGTTAAGAGAATTGCACAAAAACGAATTTAACAATTAAATTTATAAATGGTTATGTGACAGATGTTTTTATTCCATGGATGATTATTTTAAATTCAGATTTTTGTTTTACTTATTTTTTTATATATTATATTATTTTCAATTTGTATAAATGACATCTAAAATCTTTTAATTAATTAATTATGAACTTATTATTTATATATTTAATATAATTAATTATATTTGATCGATTATATTATTTAGCTGTGGAGTTACCGGCTTTAGAATAGTGCTCGACCATCTCTCCCCGTGGGTGCGTAAGAGCCGGCTAAGGGTTAACAGATCCAGGGGACGGGCAGCAGCGTCCTCTGCAAAAAACTATCCAACTGCGCTCGACAACCCGCCTGCCAAGCGTGTCGAGTATTGGTAAAACCGCCCTTTATGGGGAGGCCTATGTTCAGCAGTGGATTACCAACGGCTGAGATTATGATACCTACTAAGGTACTGAGTCCTGGGTACACCTTTGTTTTACCTTCGGGAAAAAGGCGTGATTGTTTGAAATAATGATACAATACAATAACAATGAAGAAAAATTGAAACTAGAAAGAGTAACAACTGGCTGCTTATCGCTCAGAGCGCCGAGCGTCTCTTCATGATTGTATGTTGTTTCCAGGCATCCAGACCGGTCTCTACACGCCCCCTAGTTCAACGTTCGAGTGCGCGACTTCCAACCCTGACAACAAATGCTACTGTGCGGGAGAGGAATGTCCCCCTCGAGGGTTGCAGAACATCTCCCCCTGTCAATATAGTAAGGATTCATATTTATTTTGTTGTTGGTGGGAGCCGTGATACCCGGCAGAGACACATATTCGGAGAGTGTGCAGCAGCGCTCTCCGGCACCAAGTATTCCAACTGATGCGATCACCAAGCCGCACAACAAGCGTGGTGATTACGGCTAAATCCCCTATATGAATAGTTATGTTCAGCAGTGGACGTCTTGCGGCTGATGATGATGATGATAAAACAGAGAAAAGAAACAGAGAGCGCTTTGTTTATCTGGGAACAACAGTTTTGTTCACGAGCTATCATGCGCCGTACCATAATAATAATAATATAGGACAACTTCCACACACGGTGATCTAGTCCCAAACTATGCAGAGCCTGTACTATGGTAACCAGATGACTGATATACATACTTATATAAGCTTATAACACCCAAACACAGATCAAACAGACATGTTCATGCACACAAATGTTTGACCTGACCGGGGATCGAACCCGGGGTCTGCGACACAGAAAGCAGAGTTACTATACCGTCTGCGCCAACGAGGCTGTCAAATAATCAGAGACATGCTCATATTCTTATTTGACCTGGCCGGGGATATAATCGGAAACCTTCAGCTCAGAGGTCAGAGTAACTCGGTCGTACAAACGTCAATGTGTTATTTCAGACGCTCCTGTATATCTCTCGTATCCCCACTTCTACGAAGCAGATCCTATGTTATTGGAAAAGTTCGACGGATTGAAGCCTGACAAGGAAAAACATGAGACTTACTTCTATATACAACCGGTAAGTACCTACCTACATAGTGTGATAAGCATGCCTATGGCAGAAGATGTAGAAGAAAGATCTAGAAGATGTAGTGACAAAGATAGAGGAAGAAATGCTCAGGTGGTTCGGACATGTGCATGGAGAGGATGGACGAAAGGAGATTGACAAAGGAGATTTATAAGGCTAGTGTGAATGGTCAAGTCGGTAGCGGTCGACCGCGGGAGTACCTTTCAAGTTCAGGTCAAAGTACCAATAACCGACGAGCATGTCGTATGAAGAATGTGATGAAAGTGGAAGAAGCGAAAGTTGTATGTCAGGATCGTAGCAAGTGGAAAGAATAGTCTCTGCCTACTTCAACGGGAACAAAGCGTGACTATATATTGCACATATATATTGACAGCCTGGTTGGCACAGATGGTAGTAACTCTGCTTTCTGTGCCATAGGTTCTATCTAAGCTCCGGGTTCAATCCCCGACCAGGTTACAACAAGAACATTAGTGTGCATGAACATGTCTGATTGATCTGTCCCTGTGTGATATATGTATGTATATCAGTCATCTGGTTACCATAGTACAGGCTTCTAGCCTAGTTTTGGACCAGATGACCGTGTGTGGAAGTTGTCACATATTTTTATTATTATATTTATGTTATATTACCAACGTATGACGTATATACAACGGGTTACGAAGGTGTAGTAATATTTAATGAAGTGTATATCTAACCATCAAGCTAAACAAAATAAATAGCAAAAAAAAAATCGACTTTTCATACTTTGCCGAGCAGTTGATACATTTTGTATTAATAGTCGAAATTTCTTTTGCTAATTTTGCAATTCTTTCTTTTGAAAGTTATTCGTTTTAGTGAACCTCAAATATCACTACACTTTTTTTACACGTTGTTTACCCGGGAACCACACGGCCAACTCCTATCCGTAATTATACCTACCTATCTATTTCCTATTTCAGAAAATAGGCGTCCCCCTTGAAGGCTTCGTCCGCGTGCAGCTTAACATCAAGGTGGAACAAGCTCCTGGTATCAGAGTCAACGATATACACAAGTTTCCTAACATCATCTTCCCTGTTATGTGGGTCGAAGAGGTGAGATAAAATACTTAATACCTACTAATCATAGATTATGGAGAAGCCTCTTGAAGCAAAAACACTGAAAAAATATTGCGTCTAACGTCACGCATCCTTTTTCTTGTATAACTCGAACCTTTAGGAAAATAAGTATGTAGGTACGTACCAACTTTTTAAGGTTTTCCCTTATAAGGTGGTGACTGAACTGCAATGTCGAGTTAAGGCGTGGTGCAAACTGCAAACCTAATTCACCCTCTCGCTCACACGCACCCACATTTTCGAAAATAATTAGTAAAATAAACACAACTAAGAACTAGAAAATAACAATACGAACTTTCAGTAAAAAATCCAATTTAATCCAAACAAGTCTTCAGTGTCTTTTTTTTTAGAGATTTTTTATCTGTGCAGGTTTTTATACATGAAAACTTGTTTGAATTAGCGTATTAATTGAAGCGTATCAAGCCATATTTTAAGGTATAAATAAGTAAGGCCAGGTTAAATGTATACACAACTCGAGCATGTATCAAGAATCTGGTGAAAGTGGAAAAAGCGAGTCATATGTCAGAAATTACTGGGCATGTCGAGTTTCAACAACTAATATCTCAGGGTGACAGGCGCAGTGCTGCGCACAATTTGAATTCTAAAACACTGTGTGGCACTGTGTCTGATATGGACAATCATGATGCTTACCATCAGGCACCTGATTTGCTCGCCTTGTCACTCACTATCATAAAAAAAGGATCGTAGCAAGTGGGGAGAAATAATAGTCTCTGTCTACCACAACGAGAACAAGGCATGACTGTTTTCTTTAATTCTTGTATATTTTCTTCTTCCAGGGTATACCTGAAGTGACTACAGCAATCTGGCGTTGGATATTCCTCGCCACAGCCGTTGGACCCATCGCAGCTCCGCTTCTAACGTACTCAATGATCGCATTAGGCCTTCTTACAATATCCATAATCTTCCTAAAGGCATACAAAAACTTCGTCTTAGGCCAAAACAGCCTAGAATTCACAGAATTCGGCCGAGTTCGACCGCACCCGCAAGAATATAGACGGACTCGACCGAAGCCGCAAACAACCGGCCGAGCTCGACCGAAACCGCAAAGAGACAGCACTTATATGAAAGTGCACGAATTAGTCTTTGTAAAAGAATTAAGTCGAAGCGTAGAAGAGATTAAAAAGTTAAAGAATTTTAAGTCGGACTTCGTGAAAGCCACTTTCAGTGAGCAAGAGAAGGAATCGCTTTTGAGGTCTGATAATGCCTTCATTATTTCAGAACATCGAAGTAAAAGGTTTAGTTTTAATAGTTAGATTAACTGTAGTGTGTGTACGGTGTATGAATGTGTGCGTGGGGTAACGTTTTTCCAGGGTTATCAATTCCTCTAAAATTACTCCTTTGGAATAACTGCAATCATTATAATGGATAATAATCTTTCGCCTCTGAAATCGCAAAAAAACAATAATAAATAAATCAACCAAAGATTATCTTACTAATATTATAAATCTTAAATCTCAATACAATGTAAAAAAATTACGTTTGTAACAGGTTAACAAAACGATAGCGTGTTCTAACTCGACTTCAGTGGCATTTAGAGCTGTTTTTTGTTTGTATGTTTGTTCTCTTTTCACGCTAAATTGACTGAATCGATTGGACTGAAATTTGGTATGTAGGTATCTTAGACCCTCGAATAATACACAGGGTACTTTTTATCGCGATATTCCCACGGGAACGAAGACTACAAGGGTGACACCGCGAAGCACGGATAAATAATTAAAGTAATAAAAAAACAATCAAAGATCTACACGAGTTAGTTTATGCGATTTCAGGGTTGTCTCAATCTTGCAGTTGGTCCAAATGATAACAATGAAAGAGTCATTAAGGAAATGCTAATAGCGGGTTCACTCAGTTCAATTTTAGTTCAAGCAGTATTGTGCAAACATTACTGTGTTCCGGTATGAAAGGTAATGTTACCAGCGAAATTACTGGGCATGATAAGATTCAACAACTCCTATCTCAGGGTGACAGGCGCAGTGCAGTGCCGCGCAGAATTTTAAATTTTAAAACACTGGGTGGCACTGTGTCTGATATGGGCAATCATAATGCTTACCATCAGGCACCTGATTTGCTCGTCTTGTCACTCACTATCATAAAAATAAAAAGAAAAGTTACAAATTTGATTTTTGTTCGAGGAATTGAAAGAAATATAATTAAAATTCTATACAGACGGTTCTAATCGATCGCGAATGCCCACGAACCGTGTGATCCCCGCTTTAACTGATTGCCTGTTTTCCACGGTCTTATACAAAGGTCTTGCAACCACACTAGTGGAGGTACGTCAGCTTAAGGCGGTTGAGCCGACATCATTTACCAAACAAACTTTGAGGAACCAATGACGATGATAGAAGAGATTGATTTACTTAATTAGTGTTTTATTTTATGTAAGTGACCTTTATCTAGTTATTCTACGAAAAATATAATTTTAAAACTACATATACCTAGGCTATCAGTCTTTCCTTAGGACTTAGGAATTCCATAATTCTGATTCTTAAAACGTGTTTTCGTAATTCTATACAAACAGTAATGTGATAACCCTGGTGGGGCAAAAGCCACCAGGTTTTTCATGTCGCGGAATCCGCCCCACCGAGTCGATTTAGTGGGGCATATTCCGCGACATAATTTGTAGCATTCCACTATGCCCCACCAGTGGGGCGGCTTGGTGGGGCATAGTGGAACAATCCGTTTTTGTAGCGTAAATAGATAAACGCCACAATAATTAGTTGTTACATACAATAAAACACTAATGAAGAAATTATGTCACTTCTATCATTGTCATTGGTTCCTCAAAGTTTGAATGGGAAATGGTATCGACTGTCGACGGAACCACCACATGACAGACGAGTGTGGTGTGCAACGAAGACAGAATAGCGTTCTGTCTCTTTTTCTATACTGACGTACATCCTCAGGACACAAAGGACTCTCCTCAAAATAATTTAAATAAATAGCGTCTCTAGCTCCGACGCAATAAAGTGCAATTCAGATCGCACAGCGCCTGACTATTATCGTTATATTAACTTACAAGCAGTCTCTCTTTCTATTGCGTCTCTATCTATTCTCTCTGTCTAGCCCATAGAAATTGTACCGACAAGACAGAGGCATTTAACATAAAATTCAATTAGTTATTTTATATTTTAAAACAGTATTATGTCAAGGTATGTGTCTGTCGAAATAATTATTTGCCGAACAAGTACATGTCGACGCCCCTGCGTCCACCCTTCGACAGACCCTTCTGTCAAAGTAGTGGTCTTTCGAAGGTGTGGGCTGTCGCAGTATATTCTGTCGAAATAATGCTTGTCGAATGTATGTCCAGTCGAAGCAATGACTTGTCGAACTATGTTTATATGAAATAACGAACTTTCGAAAATCAGAGGTACACTCAAATTGGGCTTCATTGCAAGACCTGTGTATAATCGTGCCTATAACTAGGTATATACTACACCACCTTATCGGAAAAGTTACTTATAATAGCGGAAGGTTACCTAAAATTGGCCACATTAATTAATATCGTAGACATATTTTTGAACATGACTGCCTCTTGGAGAGAGGGTATTCCACCAGAGGGCGCTACTGTAGATAATTTTCAAATGAAAAAGTTACTTTTCAACAACATTAGTGACAACTTCTCGTCTTCTTGTATCAAATAGGCTAGCGACCTATACTATGGTAACCAAAACATGGTTATACTAGCATATAACACACACTGACTTGATTGCCTCGATGGCGTAGAGGGCGCATGCTCGACTGCCAATCAAGAGGTCCCGGGTTCGATCCCCAGGTCAGGCAGTGTTAAATATTGGATTTTTCCATTAGGAATTATCTCAATAACTGCCTGGAGTCTGGAACTGTGCCCGGTAGATGGCAATAGGCTCGCCCCCTATTACATGGGACCAATAACATACTGGCGAAATGGGGTGTATCTACAATGGGACTGAGTCCTGGGTACACCTCTGCCTACCCCTTCGGGAAAAAGGCGTGAATGTATGTTATGTATGTTTATAACACACAGGGACAGATCAAAAAGATGCCTATGCACACAAATGTGAGATCTGCCCGGAGATAGAACCCGGGTCCTAAGGCTCAGAAGGCAGGTTTTTTGATTTGATGCTTTACGGGCGTTTGACTTCCATACAAAATAAAAATTCACAAAAATAAAGAAATAAAATTAGTTTTGGTTGGCTCTGGCCTTTATGTGCGCCAAAAAAATTTTTTTTTCATAAGTATTTTGAATAAAATAACTGCAAAATATATTTTTTAACTATTTTTAAAAAAAAATTTTAAAAAAAATTTTAAAAAATTTTTTAAAAAAAACCCTAGAATTAAAAAAAAAACATACGATAATCTTTAACCAAATGACGCTAATAAAGGTCAGATGAAAATGCGCAACAAACAATAATTCAGTGGAAAATTATTCTCTCTCTATATTTAGGAATTTCTTTTGTGTGGAAGAGCGACCGCCTTAACGAAATATTTTTATACAAAAATAACATTGAGGTTATTTTAGTTCTACGAAAATAACTTTTTACTAAAAAAACATTATCTTAAAGAGAATTATCTACTGTTTTACCAAATCTCTCTGGTGATTTAGATTAAAGGGTAAACTGATAGAATAACGATTAATTAAACTTAAATGGGTGATATTTGTACATTGTATGTATGTGAAAACTAATAAAGTACGTATTTTATTAAGTACTGGCAAACGAACCGTGCGGCGCCATAAAAAGTAATATATACAAAATGTTTTTGAAAGGCGCCGCACGGTTTGCTCAAATAATTGCATGCCAAAATATACATGTTCAAATAGGTACATACTATTTTTAATAATGCTCAATTTTATATGACAGGTAAATCTCTAATAAATTCCACTATGCCCCATCAGAGGTGCTTGGTGGGGCAAAACGGAAAAATTAAAAAATCTTCATTCCTCGTAACTTTTTTAATCGATAATAATAAAATATAAATATGTATGAATGAACAAAATAAATTAAGAAATAACGTGTAAGGGTTATAAAATTGCTCAATTTTGTTACAATATGGACTACTTAATTATTGGAAACGTATTGAAGTGCCTACATATCAACAAAATTTATTATTTTTCGATTTACATTTAATTTAAAACTTTAACTGGTGTATTTTATTAAAAATCATAGCATTCATAGTCTGTGCATTCTGAGAATGTTCGTGTCACGGTGCGCTGTTAACCTAGCTATAAGCATAATATTATGTATTTGTAGAATACCTACTAATGGGGATTTCAAGAAAATATTCTCCAATTTTTTTCCCCACTAACCATTAAAATTATATTATGTCGCTGGAAAACTAGGGCTATACCCGGTCTTTTAATAGGCGTACATGGAAACCTTTTTTTTATGTCTTTGTGTGCCCCCTGAGTGCCCTTTTGAGCAAATTATAATTATTATTTTATATATCCCTTTCTAAACAAACTTTATTAAAAAGTAAATTTTACGTTTTACCAGGAGCTAGGGATAATACCCAGATCTCGTTACGCCATGGGAAAGAAACGTAAATTACCAATTACCAACGTATCAGTGTAACCAATATTATTATAATGTATGTTTAAAAATTCCCGGTATATTTCAGTTGGATAGTGGGGAAAATCCGGAATCAACAAGAAAACGGAATATTTTTTCCAACTAAGAGGCAATATTGATAAGGAGTGGGGATTTTAGGAATTATCCAATTTATGACCGGCTATGATAAACAAATTAATTAGATACCTATATGCGCCTATGTAATAAATATTTGTAACCTAAACTTTCTTTTATTACCATTCTCTGCATGCGCAGACTTATCATTCATTTGGTTTAAAAGCTCATGTAAAAAAGCTTTAATCTGAGATTCATGTGACATTCCATTTTGTATCTTAGTCGACGGGGTTAAGGACTATTTTTATACGACTTCTAGGATAAGGACTGTAAATATAGCTATAAGGAGCAATATTTTTGCAATGTTATAAAATTAAAGAATATTTAGGAAGTTATTGTTTTATTTTAATGGTTTAGGTACCTAATCGTCAATGAATTAGTAGCATATTTAGTGTTTAGTAGTATTTAGTAGTGGGCGTCCTGTCCACCAACAAGGTGGATGGACAATGTGATAAGAACGGCAGGAACACGCTGGATTCAGGCCGCTTACAACCGGACTATGTGCAGCAGTGGAAGTCCTATTGCTGAGATGATTATGATGAATTTTTCGAATATTTCAAATCACATATAATATCATGACTGCCTCGGTGGCGTAGAGGGCGCATGCTCGACTGCCAATCAAGAGGTCCCGGGTTCGATCCCCAGGTCAGGCAGTGTTAAATATTGGATTTTTCCATTAGGAATTATATCAATAACTGCCTGGAGTCTGGAACTGTGCCCGGTAGATGGCAATAGGCTCGCCCCCTATTACATGGGACCAATAACATACTGGCGAAATGTGGGTGTATCTACTATGGGACTGAGTCCTGGGTACACCTCTGCCTACCCCTTCGGGAAAAAGGCGTGAATGTATGTTATGTTATGTTATGTTATAATATCATAAGTAAATTTCAACTTTTTTTTAAATCGGGTTCACCGACTTATTATTTATTCGTAGGGTTCACCCTAAAATAAAAAACCAAAGTGACCTAAAAATTATTTTATTGACTAGCAAAAATTATGCCGTATTATAATATGTATCAACTTGAAATGCTTATTCTAAAAGCATAATATATCCTATAGTATACTAATATCTGGACATTTTTCTATAACGCATCGATTAAAAAAATAAGCAACAGAATTACTACATCTAATTAATTTGCACTGGCAACATTTTATTAAATAAATTCCACAATTAAAAAATATTATTATCATAAGGGTCAGTTGGTGTAAATAAATGTGATGTAAATGTAATTAGTGGCCATAATGTCTTATTCCGAAAATCCCCATTTATTTATACCATAACATTTAAGATTACCCTACCTGACCCTATTCATAATACCTGAAAACTATTCATAATTCACTTTTAAATACAGTTTTATACAGCCATTTCATTAAATTTAAGTTAAATATGTTTATTTATTTTTAAATTGTATGTAGATATATGCAATTTATAAATAAAATATTGACAGTGCAAAGTCTTAATATTGGCTTTTCCAATTCATTTTTGAAATACATTAAAAATACGATTAAGACTACAATGTATACTTAAATAGTTTTATAAAAAAATCCTTAAATTTAATTTCACATTTTCTTTACGTATATGCGTTTCTTTAACTTGCTACATCACTGAATTTATTTTCTATAGCTGGGACTATATTTATACAAATAACATTAAAATTAAAAGTCGTTTAAATAAAAAAAAGTATTAGAATTTTATAAATACATTTCAATTTATATATAAATTTATAATTTGAATTTTTTTATAAATTGAAATGTTTTTATCATTTATATTTATAAAAACATTTAATTACAATGTATTTACAAATATATTTTTTGTTAACCTTTGAATGTAGAAAATACATTAACTTAAATTAATGAATTTATTTATAAATTTAAATGTTTTTTTAATTTAATTTTATGAAAAAACATTTAAGTTAAAAAGAAAATAATTAGGGAAATCTAAATAAACATCAAGACATTGCCAATAATAAAGAATTTAGTATGAAAAAACAAATATATTATATCATTATATATAATAGGCAAAACGTATATTATATAGACCCAGCTTAAAATTTAGCTTACATGAAAAATAACATAGTAATTACAGCATTTTCAACATCCAAAAACATTTAATTTAATACAACGTGATAAAAATTATAAAATATTGCAAAACCGTATACCAGATTTCGTAATTTCGACATGAAAATGCTAAAATTACTATGTTAATTATAAAGAGAAAATATACAATGACTTATCGGACACTTTAATCAATTATGCAATGCAAGTAATGCTTAAGGGACTCGTCAAACTTAAAGTAGTTGAAGCAAAGATTTCTAAATTTCATATACAACGTGTAAATGATGAAAAATTTCGTAAAAAAAAAAAATACGTTCTCCCATACAAAAATGGATCAGCTGATTGAAAATTTTTTTTGCTAATTTGCCACAAACTATCCGAACAGCTGATATATTTTTAAAGAGAAGTTTTTGCGATTTTTGAATTTTGGCTTGCCGTTCAGGCGGAAATTACCCGCTGGTCCCCTCCTTCGTCCCCACTAGGAACACTTGGTTTTTTTAAAGTTTGGTTTTTTTAAAGGCATGTCCCAGTGGTGACATATGGGAACAACTGTGTGAGACAACTTAAAAAAACAATGGTTGACCCCTTAAGTATGACTACACAATTTTGGTATAGCTGGTATATTCTGTTATTATGTATAGACAAAAATCGTTTAGATCAGTGTATATTTTCTCTAAATGTTTAAATCCAATCCTTCCAAAAACTAGCATCAGAAAAATTTACATCTAAATTTTAAAATTTCGATTAAGTTTTTAATACTTTTGCACGTATACAATTTTGAATCAAACGTTTTTTTGAGTATACTATTTGGAAATCGTATAAATATCGTATAATCAGGTAAAGTATACCTAGCTTTGCTTTCACACCTACAGACTCAATTTAAGTGGCTGGGCCGACATCATTTCTAATACAATCTTTGAGGAACCAATGACGATGATAGAAGATTTATAATTTCTTCATTAGTGTTTTATTTTAAGTAACAACTAATTATAAAGTGGCGTTTATCTATATATTCTAAAAAAAAAAACGTTTTAAAACTGCGAATAAGGATTTAAAGCTAAGGAATTCCATAATTCTGTTAAATAGAATAATACTTTATTGCATACACAATTTAAATAACTAGGTTAGAAGTAACGATACACAAAATAAACGACCGGCGGTCTTATCGCATAAAGCAATTTCTTACAGACAACCTGGGGATGGAAAAGGAGAGTTAAAACATTAAATGACGGAAGTGCGCAATAAGTAGACAATATCTGGATAATATGGCATTTTACTCATATTAGTAACAAATATGTTACATAAAACAGATACATAAAGAGATAATACCTAAAAATACTAAAGTATAACAATTTAATACATAAAATAATACAACCTACTATATATAATTTATATAAAAATATATTAAATACCTATTTGCTGTTTTCAAACGTATTTTTTGTGGTATAACTGGATAAATGCCACTTTATAATTAGTTGTTATTTAAAATAAAACACTAATGAAGAAATTATATCTCTTCTATCATCGTCATTGACTCCTCAAAGTTTGTATGGGAAATGATGTCGGCGGAACCACCTTAAGGGTGGGTTGAACCAGCAACATTTAGAATTAACTAAAGATTAACTGACCCTAATATCTCAGGTTATACCAGTGTCACGCGTTTCAAGTTAATGGTTCTGTCAACGTTATTATTGTCATTTTTTGACATTTCGTTGTCCGTCTGTCTGTCCGTGTGTCAAGACCCTTTTGGGAACGCGTTGAGGTATCAAGTTGAAACTCATATAACAACTCAGGTTCACGGTCTCTTGTTGGCTGTAAAAACAAACTTCTAAGTCAACGCAATCAAAAGTCCATTACACCGAACATGGCAGGCCTACCACCCACCAATTACCTAGTTTTTTCTTTTTTAGATTATTATTCGTTTTTAAATTTTCTTTGTTATTTAGGTACTTATAGATAATAATTAATCACAATATGGATGTAGAAATCTGGATTAAAACTATTTCATTACATTTAATTTCAAAAGATTCGGCCAATTTACTGCACATTTCCATACTTTCCGCAATGGGCTAAAAAACTCTAGGGTACTTCCCGTTGGGCTAACATCATGAAATTTGGCAAGAAGCAAGATCTTATATCAAAAGTAAAGGGAAAAATCCCAAAACCGTAAATATTTATAAAAAACTATGATTACTAACATGTTTGCGGTATCTAGGTGAGGAACCCTACACCAAGTATACTCACCAAAGTATTAACAATTTATTATTAGAATATTGGTATTAGTTAACATAAAAAAGCCAAAATTACGGTTGTCAATTAAACTTATTTTGGGGTCTTTTAAAAAGTCCCGTTGTTTTATCTGAGTGAAATGGAGTTACATGTAATATTGGTCTAAACTGAGATTAATGAGGTTCGGTTAATCTTTAGTTAATATTATAGTAAGTTGGTGCAATTCAGCCTTAGTTTATAAATTCTAATTCAACTAGATCGATTTGAAATTTTAATTCGACGTTTTAGATCTGTAGGTGTGGAAACCAATTATTCATTAAAACTAGTATGGCGTCGAAAAAAATTACATATTTTTATAATACAATTTAAAATAAATACTTCTGTACGGACGGTATTGTCTATAGTTTGTGATAAAAAATAGTTTTTATTTCTATTTCCAAGGCTCAGTCGGTAAAATGCAATGGTATTTAAAATTATAAGACACGTCATAATTACCAACGTTAATTTATAGTTCTCTTATTGAGTTTGTTTGTGTAGTGAATAATTAGTGAAGTGAAGTGTAGTGTTAGTGCCGCGTACTTAATAAATGTATATGTACATATACACTCACATATACAAGTATATACAGTATATGTAAGTGTCTACCTCATCATAACAGACACAGTAAGAATAAGTTTTAATGGACATACTCTTAGTTTTAACGTTTATGTAGCAGTTTACTGCTATATAGCTAGTATAACTTAAAAGTTAAAGACTGCCTCGGTAGCGTAGTGGGCCTCGACTGCCGATCATGAGGTCCTGGGTTCGATCCCCAGGTCAGGCAATGTTATTGGATTTTTCCATTAGGAATTATGTCGAGAACTGCCCGAGATGGCAATAGGTTCGCCCCCTATTACATGTGACCAATAACATACTGGCGAAATGGGGCGAACCTACTACAGGACTGAGTCCTGGGTACACCTCTGCCTACCCCTTCAAGAAAAGTGCGTGATTGCATGATAACATATCCCCTCGTGTTAAAATGCGTCATTTTACAAATTTAGCAATGTGACAACATGCCGGAAAAAATCGCGCGCGGTAAATTACCTCAAGATAGTATTGGTAAAACGTATGAGACGTGTGTCTTATAATTTAAAATATCATTGCTTCAATGGTGGAAAATTAAAAAATAATCTTTATAATCACAACCGGCGTTTAAAATTGACGAACGCTTGAAAAACATATTGCAAATTAAAATCTCTTTGAGAATTATTTATATGTGCTCTTACTTGTTAGGAATTGAGGCAAACTTGCTTGATTTAATAATATTTTCTTTAAAATAATGTTTAAGAATAAAATAGACCCTACCCCTTAGGGAAAAAGGCGTGAATGTATGCTATGTTATGTTTACTTTTTTTCCGATATTCCCACAGGAACGATGACTGCGCGGGTGAAACCACGAGGCACAGCTAGTATCGTATATTAAAGTGCTTTAATTTATTTTAGATATTTTTTTTAAGGAAGCAAATTTATATGAGTTTTTTTTTAATAATATGACTTTTGCAAGTTTGCCTCTTAACGTATTATGAGTATTATCATTTTTAATAATTATAAGAATATTAGTTTTTAATTGAGGTATGATTTACGTATACATGGTATTATTAATAATAATAAATAATAACCACATTTAATTAAAAAAAACGGATAAAAACGGTCATGGGAAGCAAGTTAACGTAATATTTTAAATACAATTTGAATTTATTGAATTAATTGCATTAAAAATACATAAAATAAATGAAAATAAAAATTACATATAAAATATACAATATCGTAATTTTTTTAATGTAGTTATTATTTATCACATTAAAAATCTATTCTAATCTTACAAATAATATGGTATACTGTTCAGTAATAATAATTATTAATTTATATGTCTTTTATTAAATAAAATGTATAATTTGTGACATGTATTTTGTCATGATTTTTTTTTTCGTAAACAAATACGTATACGTGGAGTTAATTTGTTAAAAATCGTATAGTTTTTGTGTCAATTTGTGGTTTTATTCTAATACTTTAGAATTTTTTTAATATTATATACATTTTGGCAATTTTTCGATGCAATTCTCCCATATTTTTTTTAATGAAAATCTTAATTTTAATGAAAAAAAAGTATGACATTTTTTTATTAACTGTCGAAGTTTGGGTTTTTAAGAATAATATTAATTTTTTATATTATTTAAGTTTATTAACCACAAATTGCATTTAAAAATCGTATTTATTATTATTTCTTACAAAAAAATATGTATGAAAATCACGTAATCATTACCACTATATTTATTATGCGCCTTAGTTTTTTATAATAACTTTAATCTGTCTTAACACATTGACTGCTTCACACTTCGATAAACTTAAAAAAATATATATACAAATAAAAATTACATGGCGGTGAAGAGGTTAAAATACTTATTAAAAATGTATGTTTTTTTTACATTTTAGACCGTATTTTTCAGACCCCACACTTTTAGACCTCAAAATTTATTTTAAGACCTCAAAATGGAACAAGATGTAAAATTAAAAAAAAATTGTATACTACCGAAAATTACATAATTTTAACAAAACAATTTGAAACCATCTCGACAACGTCAGCTTTCAACTAAACCGTATCAAAATCAGTTCATTTATTATGAAGCTGCGATGCCACCAAATCCCCCCTAAGGGAACGTACATATATATTAAGTGACTCAGTTTTTTTTTAATTTTAACCACTACCTGTAGTAAAATCATGTAAGTATATTGCTTAATATAAGTAAATATTTGCATGAAATTGCTATAAATATGATTGATGTTAATTCGCTATATTTTTCCAGTCAAAAGTGCATTTGTGAGTACTGAATTGTAACTAAGTTAAAAAGAATGGTCGCTACAAGTTTCTTGCTCATTTCTTCTTGTGGTGCTGTAGTTTGGAAATGAACGCTAGACTCCCAACTAAGAGTATATTAAAATGAGAATTTAGTATTTGAAAATAAATAAATATAGAATTTTTAATTTATTCTGAAAGTTTAATGGAAATTATGTCTCATCCGATTCAAAAATCACTAAAAATATATTTTTCAAATTAATTATAAGCAATTCAAAATTGATAAAATTCCAATAAGAGTCACTTGATCACGAACGCGCTAAGAGTTGTCGCCATGATTGTGACGTAGTAATGTTATAGTTATGCATGGTATTTTATAACATTGTGACGTCACTACAGGTCACGAGCTCGTTCGGGTACTATCGACGGTTTTCGGTACTGGATCAAAAAATATTTTTTAAATTGATATAACTTTGTAATTATAGCAAATAAAAAAAAAAACAAGAAATAGTTTTGTTACGAATCTTGATCTTTCCATTTATGCAAAAAAAAAACTCTATTCATATTTGAGTGGTCTTATTTGAGTTCCCCATAGTGATAAGTATTCACTTATCACTATGGGGAACTCAAATATTAATATAAGCAAGTAATTATAAGTTAAGATGTAGTATATATCCAAAAACTGATACCACCTTTTTAATTTTACATCTTGTTTTCAATGTCTTACCATTTGTGTGAATGTTTGTATGTTTGTATGTTTGTTTGTTTGTTTGTTTGTTTGTTAGTGCATTGTTTGCAGTGGGTAGGTAGGTTCTTGTTCTTGCTCATCACCTGATGCTTCGCCTTCATTCTCTTCATCCTCTGATGATGAGAGCAGACCTGGAATTATCGTCATTTCGATTAATACGCGGATCGTTGCGGAAGGTGTGGGTTTAAGTACGGCTCGTGGATAAAGTTTGTAGGCCTCTTCTGCAGGGGCCCGCCTGGGGAAGTACCACACCTTTGCCAGTTATTCATCCGCCAAGCAGTAATGTGCAAACATTACTGTGTTCCGGTCTGAAGGGCAATGTTACTAGTGATAGGCGCAGTGCATTGCCGCGCAGAATTTTAAATTTTAAAACACTGGGTGTCTGATATGGGCAATCATGATGCTTACCATCAGGCACCTGATTTGCTCGTCTTGTTACTAACTATCATAAAAAAAAATAAAAAAGTCCACCACTTTACTAGAGCTGTGACTTGACTGGGCTTGCCTTGACTGAATTGACTAATTGACCATATTAACTTGAAAATTTATATCACTTGACCCTGGCAAATACACTAACGTGTAAGTCCATGAATGTCCCGTGTAAGCAGGCTATAAATACAAAACTTGACACTGGCAATACATTCGTGTGGGTCCATAAAAGAAGAAAAAACAAGTCAATGTCAAAGTATGTCACTGTCACTGACAAGTTGTCAACGTGACATTAGTTTTGCCAGAACAAGTAAGTAATCCCTTTAAGAAAAATACCACGACTGGAGTAAGCTGCCCAAATTCTCATCTGCCATTGTATCCTGTACTACCAATATTACCAATAAAGTATGTTTGCCCCCTATCCAGAAATCTGTGTTTTATTAGTTAACGTACCAGCAGTGAACTGAGGGTTAGAGAGAGCGTCTGGCCAGTACCTCTTGCTTATAGACGACCCATTCTTGCCTTTCTTACCACCTGGGAAAAAGAAAATTCACAAATTAAGCTATACCACAGTAAAACTCGCGCAGTTTGACACAATCCTATGGAAAATTTACCAAAGCGATGTTTTGTATTCCCCTGTTTCCTCCGAATACAGTGAACCTATTTGATATATTCATCCCTACTAATATTATAAATACGAAAGTAACTCTTGTCTGTCTGTCTGTTACGCTTTCCCGCTTAAACCTCTCAACCGATTTTGATGAAATTTGGCACAGACAATCTTTAGACCCTGAGAAAGGACATAGGCTACCTAAAAGTACGCAGACGAAGTCGCGGGTACCAGCTAGTATTCTGATATTTTAAAGATGAAGTAAACTATGTCCCTATCATTTTATTTTTGTTTATAAACTCTAAATTTTTTTGTATTGGACGTCCAATTACGCGAGTAAAACTTTTGGAAGTTCACTCTGAAAATACCGACAGTTTATAAGAGAAACTTTAATGACAGGGATGTAGCTTACTTCACTATAACAATGTTAGTATTAAACATTTATAGAACGGATTAATTATATTCGTAGGAAACAGGGGAATATAAAACATCGATTTGGGAAACTTTTCATAGAATATTTATATATGTCCCTGCAATTTGAGACATGTGTTCTGGCAACCATATGTCCGACCCTCTCCAAAAAGGGTCGTAGACCGTTCATACCTAAATCTCTGGAGTGACACCCCCCGCCGAGACCTCCAAATCATAATTCAACCACATTAACAAATCGACCACGACATTCTACATCGAAATTACTCACCAGGTTTACTTCTCTTTACAATCCAACATGGGTTGCAATTAGGGCTTGCAGTATCGGTCCATTTTCAGTCCCGGGAAATTTAAAACCGATACTCACGCAATTCCCGGGACTTTCGAGACTTTCGATACTTTCTTAAAATAAGTTAAGGGAGACAAAATAAATGTCTTTTTTATCTGTCTAAAATGTGTTATTAAGTTAACACTTAATTATTTATTGTGTGTATTTCTTTGATAAGAAATTAACATCATTTCTTTGATAAGTCAAAGAAATAATGAAATATACACAATAAATAATAGCAATATAGAAAGTAAACGACTTTATCTAGCTTGGGTATCAATTAACGACATGTTAGGAGTATATTTTCGGTATATATAAATATACTGAAAACCGGTACGGCTAAAAGTACGTTAACCGATCCAGAAAAAACCTATAAAAACCGTAGAATTCACAGTAAAACCGAAGTGCGCTTAGTGCAGGCGCTGTTATTTTCCATATTATTTTAAGGAGCAGAAACGACGGTGCATGAAAAGCCGCGATATAAATAAGATCGATGAACTCAAAATTTGGGAATAGCGGCATTTGATCCGAATACCATGGACTGCCATGAGAACTGAGAACCAACATGTCTATTTTGATAGAGTAAATCATCTGCCAGGAACGTGTTTGAAGCTTCTTCGGACATTGTGCGGTCACAGGCAAGAACTTGAGAAGCTGATAATATTGGGTCGCATCCAAGGCAAACTAAGGGCAGAACACCAAAAAGATAGTCTGATGTGGTAAAGAAGGGCAGTTGCTGGTAATATATAGCACGCGGTCACGCCACCCAGTATCAAACACGATGGAGAATGGATCGATAAGCTCATAGTATTGTTGGTTCGAATGCAAAGGACACCTTGGGCAGAACACCAGAAAAATAATAAAGAATGCAATGCTGGTCACGGTGGAAAATGGATGGATAAACTCAAAATATTGTTGGTTCGCATCCAAAACACGCCACGGGCAGAACACAAGAAAGTTGGTAAAAAGGCAATATTTGAGAGTAATAGCAAGCGGTTCATGCCACTCAAAATCGAACATGATAGCGAATGCATAGATGGTCTCGATCCTCGGGATTTTTTCGGAGAAGAAAAAGTGCTCCGGACCGCGTTCGCACACTGTGATACATTGTTCACCAAATCAATGTGCATCTAAGCACACATCACACGACTAAGACCAACCCAACAACAGAACTGCAACTACCTTATCAGTCTGCAATCTCACACTACAAATACCCTTTCACTGTACTTGGACTAAACTGACTGATATAATGAGTATCTGCGTTTAAACAAATGCATGCAGTTTCAAGTACAAATGCTCAGAATCTCGGAGCAGAAATAGTATAATGCTCGGGCGATATTAATCAAACTCGATCTAAAAGTACATCAAACGAGAAAGCTTAAACTGTTACAATAATTTAAAATGCAATTGCCAGTATGTGTATAGTTTTAAAAAATTACTTATCATAGTCAGCCGGAATGCATACACTTCTGAACACAGGCCTCCCTCTTAGAATAAAACACCACAGCGCGGAATTACTCGCCGTTTGCATCTAACATCTAACACAAGCCCAAGTCATTGACCATAATTAATCCACCTTGTGGCAGGTCAGCTTTGGTTTCGTCTTCCGGTCCGTAGTCTCTACTTTAGAACCGTTTGTTCCGAAGTTCATTAAATCATTTAAATAAATTAGTATTAGCTACTGAAAAACGGAAAAAGTAAATAAAAAGGGTGAATTGTGAATTTATAAGTACAGTGATTAAAAGTCTCGAAAGTATCGAAGTCCCGGGAAATTCGGTTTTGAGTATCGGTATCAAATTTCCGAGACTTCCCGGGACTTTTGATACTGATACTTCCCGGGACCATGCCCTAGTTGCAATATGCGTCGACGAGCGTTATTATCGAAAGGTAACTTTAACATCGTTATTCACTAATTTTAATAGATACCTAAACCATTTTAATTAAAGGCTCAGAACCATTTAAATTAAAGGCTCAGAAGCTATTCAACGTCATTGATTAAAGGCCTATATTTTAGGTGCTGAGAATCACTCAAAGCTTACAAAAACCCATTATTAATCACAACTTTCAACAAGATTCGAACCTACGTCCTACAGATCGCAAACCACATACAACACACACTCGACCACTCAGCACATACCTTCCTATATCGAAATTACAATATAGTTCTTACCAGTTGTCTCGTTACAGTCCAACATGGGTTGCAATATGCGTCGACGAGCGTTATTATCGAAAGGTAAACTTAAACTTACTTATTCACTAATTTTAATTAGAGACCTCAACAAATTTAAATGCACTTATATATAGTGAAAAATCACACAATGCTTAAAAAAACCCATTATTAAACACAACTTTCACCAAGATTCGAACTACGTCTTCCAGATCGCAAACCAGATAAAACGCACACTTGACCACGCAGCACATACACATACCTTCCTACATCGAAATAACAATATAGTTCTTCACCAGGTTTCTCGTTACAGTCCAACATGGGTTGCAATATGCGTCGACGAGCGTTATTATCGAAAGGTAACTTACTTTATTCACTAATTTAATTAGAGACCTCACTCAACCAATTTAAATGGCCCTTATATACAGGTGCTTAAAATCTCACAATGCTAACAAAAAACCCATTATTAAACACAACTTTCACCAACATTCGAACTACGTCCTCCAGATCGCAAACCAGATACAACACACATTCGACCACGCAGCACATACCTTCCTACATCGAAATTACAATATAGTTCTCACCAGGTTTCTCGTTACAGTCCAACATGGGTTGCAATATGCGTCGAAGAGCGTTATTATCGAAAGGTAACTTACTTATTCACTAATTTAATTAGAGACCTCAACCAATTTAAATGCCCTTATATTATAATATATAGTGAAAATCACACAATGCTTACAAAAACCCATTTTATATCACATTTTACCAAGATTAGAACTACGTCCTCCAGATCGCAAACCAGATACAACACACATTCGACCACGCAGCACATACCTTCCTACATCGAAATTACAATATAGTTCTCACCAGGTTTCTCGTTACAGTCCAACATGGGTTGCAATATGCGTCGAAGAGCGTTATTATTGAAAGGTAACTTACTTATTCACTAATTTAATTAGAGACCTCAACCAATTTAAATGCCCTTATATAATATATAGTGAAAATCACACAATGCTTACAAAAACCCATTAATTATCACATTTTACCAAGATTCGGACTACGTCCTCCAGATCGCAAACCAGATACAACACACATTCGACCACGCAGCACATACCTTCCTACATCGTAATTACAATATAGTTCTCACCAGGTTTCTCGTTACAGTCCAACATGGGTTGCAATATGCGTTCGACGAGCGTTATTATCGAAAGGTTAACTTAAACTTACTTATTCACTAATTTTAATTAGAGCCCTGGACCAATTTAAATGCCCTTATATATAGTGAAAATCACACAATGCTTACAAAACCTATTATATATCACAACTTTCAACAAGATTCGAACTACATCCTCCAGATCGCAAACCAGATACAACACACACTCGACCACGCAGCACATACCTTCCTACATCGAAATTACAATATAGATCTCACCAGGTTTCTCGTTACAGTCCAACATGGGTTGCAATATGCGTCGACGAGCGTTTATGAACCAGTTGTTGACTTGCAGTAACGTGAGCCGGGTTTGAGCCGCTAACGTGCGTTTTTCCTCTTCGGTTGGGTATGGATGCTGAAAGGAAAACAAAATGCTCAGATATATTTAACTTGCTGTGCTCAGCGGTTTGACCCGCGTAGTCTTCGTTCCCGTGGGAATATCAGGAATAAAGGGCGTCGATTAGTTTTGTCTTGTTTCGTTTAAAATGGCGCTGGGCCGGCCATGTAGCTCGGTACAAAGACATGCGATGGACAAAAGAAGTGACAAAAGAGATGGAAAGGACCTTGTGGAAAGAGACGAAAAGGACGACCCATGAAAAGATGGAGCGACGACATCGTAGATACAGCAGCAACAGACTGGCTAAGGACAGAGAAAACTGGACAAAACTGGAGGAGGCCTATACTGGCGCCAGAATTTTGGCCGGAATGCATAGTGTTCCGGCGCTTTAGGGAGGCGAGACCGAAACATATCATCCCTAAAGCATAGATATAGTTAATATAATATTATTATGTATGTTAGTCTGTAAGGTATTTATTAATGTGGGCCTCTGGTGCGTATAATTTATTATACGCACTATTGCCTGAAATAAATGAATTTATTTATTTATACTCAAATAGGGGTTCCTATATCTAAGAAACATATTAATAGCTAGTGTAACTTAATTAATTTTAAGTTTTATACATACAAATAATATTAGAATTGTAAAACTCACGGTGATGGGAAATAAAAGGTTTTTTTATTTTATTTATTATTATTTATGTGTTATTTCAGGGTCTAATCGGTTCAGCAGTTTTGGCGTGAAAGAGTAACAAACATCCATCCATTCATCCATCCTCACAAACTTCCGTTAATTTAATATAAGCAGGATTTGTAGGATATTAGTAGGATAAGATGCTTTCGGTCGTGGGTAAAGATGGCGGCGAACGGAGAATTCCCCATACATAATATGTAATAGTAAAATCATTTGAAATCAGAGCATATTTCCAACATTTAATGACGTTATTCGGAATGAGACACTAGTTATCTAGGTTCCTAATTATATTTCAATCCCAAATAGAAGCATTTTGGACTAAAATATTATAAAAATCCAAAATATAGGTATTTTGACAACAATATAACTCCAAATTATAAGTATTTTAGAATAAAATATAACAATTCAATTAAAGTAATCCAAACAAGTTTTCAGTGCCTTATTATTTTTCTAAGATTTTTTTTCTTTGTTCAGGTTTTTATACATGAAAACTCGTTTGGATTAAATTGTATTTTTTACTGAATCTTTGTATTGTTATTTTCTAGAACCTAGTTGTCTTTATTTTACATAATTACATGTAGTATTTTTATGATCTTCCAAAACGTGGGTACGTGTGAGCAAGAGTGCGAATTTGCTTTGGACAGCGCCTTATGTAGTTCCTTTTCCATTAAATAATACTCGAACACTTCAGCATATTTTAAATGATTTATTTCCAAGCCCACCATCTTCAATCTCGCTCTACAATCATCTGTCGCGCTGGCATCCACCTCCCTGTGTTGCCATCGCGCCCTCGCACTTGCCATAGATCTTCCTTAAACCACACGTTGCCATTAATACTTTCCATGAAACCACCAAAACGTTCACAGAATCCGTAGCATGCGCGTCACAAAATAACATCAACCCTACACTCGGCCAACCTGACAACGTGTATGCCCCCCTACACGCATTATATAATAACACTACACTTAAAATCCCGTTAAAATAACAACAGCAACAATGTTCATGAAGTTTTGGCGGGAGACCGAAGAACACAGTTTGGCTCCCGTATCTTTATCAATTATCGGTGCATTTTCGAGTGTATAACGTGTAACAATGGTGGAATATTACATGTTGAGTGTTTTCGAAGATACACAAGTCTCTCGGCAAGTGATGCGAGAGTTGAAATGTGATTTTTCATGTTCTAACCAAAATTCCGGCAGCTTCTTGTAAAGACCACCACTTTACTAGAGCTGTAACTCGACTGGGCTTGCCCTGACTCTGAATTGACTAATTGACCATTTTAACTTTGAAATTTTATATATTGACACTGGCAATACATTCATGTGGGTCCATACAAGAAGAAAAAATCAATGTATATCCTCACCACGAGATGTTGGAAGAGCCAGGCCCTCATGACCTGGGTGGCGTGTCGCGGCAGGACTCCTCTCTTCCCGTTGGAATCCTCACATTCTTCCTCGGGAGGGGGAGAGCCACTCACTGATGAACAGGAATTGTTTGAATTGGAACCTGCAAATAATAGTAGATTAGTAGCCAAGGGCTGTAAGGCATCAATTGCAGCCCGAGATATTTAGGCGCACGAGCGCAGCGAGGGCGCCTATACTTCGAGGGTGCAATTGATGCTTACACCCGAGCTAACTACTCTGCTTTACATCTCGATTGTGAGGTAAGTAGAAAAACACCGGCATTACAAGAATAAAACATTTTAAAGTAAAAGTTTTCTATTCCCGCCTTTTTTCATCTCTTTTTTAAATTATTTTTTTCAAGAACGAAATTGAGCTTCGTAGTTCGATATTTAAAATTGATGACTATTATACTCATACGAAGACAAGGAATAGCGAAGCGACCTCTTTTGTCATTGGCCTGAATGCATGATGTCTATTGCCAGTATGATGGTTAGATGTACGCAAACTTTTTGAAAGAGTGAAGTTTTTTTTTAATTACTTACCGCCCTAGGGCTTTTCTAGCTACATTATTACCCTAGAGCGCTAATTGGTCACTTACAAGCCCCATTTGGGGGTAATAAGGACCTACTTACCGAATATGAGAGATGTAAAATACATTTTTTTTATGATAGGGAGTGACAAAGTGTGTGAAGTTGCAGCCATATTTATTGTCTATTCCGATTTTGAATGCTTTCGGAATAAACAATTTTTCTTGCTGGCGACATTAATTTTGTTTTTGGAATGTAAACTATTTTTCACAATAACAGTTTCGCTATTAATTCGTCGTCATTAGAAAATAGGTAGTTTTTTTTATGATAGTGAGTGACAAGACGAGCAAATCAGGTGCCTGATGGTAAGCATCATGATTGCCCATATCAGACACAGTGCCACCCACTGTTTTAACTTTAACACTCTACATTCTTATTTCTCTCCAACGCTTTCTATTATTGTATATCCTGAGCTACTCTTCTCCACTGCCTCGGTGGCGTAGTGGACCCAAGCTCCACTGCCGATCAGGAGGTCACGGGTTCGATCCCCATGTCAGGCAAAGTGTTAAATATTGGATTTTTCCATTAGGAGTTATCTCAATAAGTGCCTGGAGTCTGGCACTGTGCCCGGTAAATGGCAATAGGCTCGCCCCCTATTACATGGGACTAATAACATACTGGCGAAATGTGGGTGTGCCTACTGTGGGACTGAATCCTGGGTACACCTCTGCCTACCCCTTCGGGTAAAATCCTTTCTTTTAAGAGCGTACGCGGCCTTTTACGAATTTGACCTATGAAAAATTATCAAATCCAGATTTTGTATATCCGTGCTTCCTCCAAATATTATCAACACATTCTATAAATTGATATCCTGCTATTTTATAGTGAAGTAAGCCATGTCCCTGTCATTTTAGTTTATCTTATAAACTCTCGGGTTTTTTATAGTTAACTTCTTAAAATCCCAGTTTTACTCGCTTGATTGGACGTTCACTACAAAAAAATTATGGAGTTTATAAACAAAAATAAAATGATACAGACATAGCTTACGTCATCTTTGAAATATCAGGATATAAATATATCAAATAGGTTTACTGTATTCGGAGGAAACAGGGGAATACAAAACATCGATTTGGTAAATTATCCATAGGATTGTGTCAAACTGCTAACAGTGGGGCTATTGGCCTTCTCGGTGACTATCACTTTAGTGACTATTATCTTGATTTGACATTAACTACAAATGTCAGTCCGGTTACTAACCAAAGACATTATGATAAACTTACTAAGTAGACTGTGCACTGTGTCGGTCCCGAGTGAGAACCACTCGCACTGTCTATCCTTTTCCTTTTCTCTCCTCCAAATTTGACAGTGAAGTCTTGTTAGAAAGGTGAAACGTCTTTGTAACTAACTCAAACCACAGAACATAAAGACTTAAGCCTGATAGCGACTGGTGATTATGAAGAACGCCAATAGCCCTGCTGGTCCGCTTTCCTGTTAACAGCAGATTGTATTTATATAATATTTAATTATATTTACCAGTGAAAGTGTCAGTGGGTAGAAGTCCGGCGCCTATTTGACTAATTGGCGTAGATCCCTGCACTACTGCCGCCGCTGAAAACATTAAATTTCGTAAACAAAATTTAATATTTTTTTTTTTTTGCATAAGTAGAAAGATCATATATAAGTTTCGTGAGAAAACTATTTTTAGTTTTTTTTTATTCGCTATAATTACAAAGTTATATCAAATTAAAATATCATTTTTAATCCAGTACCGAAAACACGCCGATAGTACCCGAACGAGCTCGTGACCTGTAGTGACGTCACAATGTTATAAAGCACCATACATAACTATAACATTACTACGTCACAAAAATGGCAATCAATCGTGGCGCGTTCGTAATCGAGTCTCATATTGGAATTTTATCAATTTTGAATTGCTTATAATTAATTAAAAAATATATTTTTAAAGTGATTTTTGAATCAGATGACACATAATTTTCATTCATCCTTCAAAATATATTAAAAAATATGATATTTATTTTTTCCAAATACTCAATTGTGTAAAATATACTCAATCCTATGTACTTTTATGGAACTAGGTCCATTCCATGGACCAGATGACCGTGTGTGGAAGGTGCCCCATATTATTATTATAAATGTTCGGGACGGAAACGATCTCTAAAAATCATGTTATCTCGCTTGCACACTAGGCCCTAACTAATGTGCGAGCGAGAGGACATGATTAGCGCCGCCATTTTAAAATCGTTTCTTTATTGAACCGACTTATAAATATAGGATTTTGGTAGTATTGCAGTAGGATTGTAGGACAGTAATACTAACGCAGTGGGTCCGTTTGTGGCGCGGCGAAGGGCAGCTCTGTGTGTGGGAACACTGCTGGGTACACCGGGGCCAAGGGCGCCGGGGGAGACTGCAATATATACATCGATAAATTAGCATCAAAAAGAATTGTAGTGGTAGGCCTCTTCAGCAGGGGCCCGCCTGGGGAACTACCACACCTTTGCCAGTTATTCATCCGCCAAGCAGTAATGTGCAAACATTACTGTGTTCCGGTCTCAAGGGCAATGTTACCAACGAAATCAATATTGGATAAAAAAGGAAAATGCCTTTCGCGGATCCGCCCCCTTATTACAAACAGCAGTAGAAGTGTGGAAAGCATTTAATTGCTTAATGTCAGCTGTCAAACGTCATACAAAAAATGACGTTTGACATCAAAATTTACTGCTGTTGTTACGCGATTGCCTCGATGGTGTAGAGGGTTCGATCCCCAGGTCAGGCAGCGTTTAATATTGGATTTTTTCATTAGGAATTATCTTAATAACCGACTGGAGTCTGGAACTGTGCCCGTTAGATGGCAATAGGCTCGCCCCCTATTACATGGGACCAATAACATACTGGCGAAATGTGGGTGTATCTACTATGGGACTGAGTCCTGGGTACACCTCTGCCTACCCCTTCGGGAAAAAGGCGTGAATGTATGTTATGTTATGTTACGCGATTGCATGTTCGTAATACCACCCCGGATCCAGAGTTATCTAGAATATTAATAAAAGAGCTATGAAAGGCACATCCTTAGAAAACAAAATGTAGTCAGTTTAAATAGTATAAATAGTAAACAAGAGACGTACATTTCATACCTGATATTGTGGCGAATTTGACGTACTGGAATGATCGTCCATAGACCCCGACAGATTGTTGTTGCTTTCGACACCACCTTTAAAGAAAAAAACAAACTTATCATGACGACGTCTTATGCCGGTCACTCACATGCGTACGAATACGCGAACCCACAAGTGTAGGACGACATTCGCAAATAACTATGCAAAGTTTTCGCTGCATTCGTGGTTTTCCAAGTTGTGTCGGTTTTTTGACGCACATCAAAGGGCGCGAACCTCGAACCTTCGCGTAGTCTCCTACACATTCGTGCAACCAGTTGTGCTCACAGAGGACTTTATATATCTTAGCGATAAGACCGTCCATTGTTACACTAGTTATTATGAATTGTTATTAGTTTTTAGATCTTGTTTGTGGTGTACCAATAAAGTGTTTATCTATCTATGAAATGCAAACGGGATTCCATAATGAGTTTGCGAACCCATTCGCATATCCGCTGAATTTGCAAATAGTATATCTGACTGCCCTCACATGCGTGCAAACATTCGTACAATGTACGAATATTTTTACGCATGTGAGTGACCGGGGTTAGAATGATCGTCCATAGATCCCGACAGATTGTTGTTGCTTTCGACACCACCTTAAAGAAAAAAAATTACCTTATCAGGACGACGTCATAACAGTTTGACACAATCCTATGGAAAATTTATCAAATCGATGTTTTTTTTTATGATAGTGAGTGACAAGACGGGCAAATCAGGTGCCTGATGGTAAGCATCATGATTGCCCATATCAGACACAGTGCCACCCAGTGCTTTAAAATTTAAAATTCTGCGCGGCACTGCACTGCGCCTGTCACCCTGAGATATTAGTTGTTGAAACTCTTCATGCCCAGTAATTTCGCTGGTAACATTGCCCTTCAGACCGAAACACAGTAAGGTTTTCACATTATTGCTTGATGGATGAATAACTGGCAAAGGTGTGGTACTTCCCCAGGCGAGCCTCTGCAAGAAGCCTACCACTTACAAACTTTAATTATAAACAAATATAATATAATATAATATAGATATATTATATTCAAAGACGATACGCACTTCGCTGATTCAGCTTGTTACAAATAAATACCAACCTGCAGAATAATCAGTCCTCAGCAAGTTCTCGCTCTGCATCTTTGTTTTCAGGCAGGCTATGTATCTACCGCAGAAGTCTCGACACAACTCCTGGACCTTCTCCAACTCTAGCAAATGGATGCGTAAGACCTGGAGAAGAACATTATAAGGGCATGACCTGGAGAAGAACATTATGAGGGCTTCGACCACTCCTTGAGTCGTATTCCCCATTACTGGGGGTCGTGACCCGATATAGGACCACCTGGATCTGTTGGCGATTTTTAAAGGCTCGTGAAGAGGATCTCAAGAGTGGTGCAGATCAGGACCTCTTTCCCACTTTTTTTTTTCTTCTTTTATGGACCCACGCGAATGTAGTTATATAAATTTTCATGTTAATATGGTCAATTAGTCATTTCAGAGTCAGGGCAAGCCCAGTCAAGTCACAGCTCTAGTAAAGTGGTGGTCTTTACAAGAAGCTGTCGGAATTTTGGTGGGAACACGAAAAATTACATTTCAACTCTCGCATCACTTGCCAAGAGACTTGTGTATGTTCGAAAACACTCAACACGTAATATTCCACCATTATTACACGTTAAACACTCGAAAATGCACCGATAATTGATAAAGACACGGGAGCCAAACTGTACTCTTCGGCTTCCCGCCAAAACTCCTTTCCCACTTGATTAGGTCAACCACTAATGGTCGTGTGGTTCCCGGCTATATAAAGGGCCACTCCTCCCTCACCCGGTGGGAGGGGTGAGACCCGGCAGAGGGACATATTCTGCGAGTGAGCAGCAGCGCTCTCCGGCACCATGTATTCCAACTGATGCGATCACCAAGCCGCACAACAAGAGTGGTGGTCTAGCTTAAATGTCCCCATATGAATAGTTTATGGCGTTCTTTGGAGGAGGCCAATGTTCAGCAGTGGACGTCTTCCGGCTGATGATGTGATGATGATGAGGCACTCAAAAGGTAGGCACTGAGTTACGGTGATATTGGGTGGGATTAATTCGTGAGAAAAGAAATTTTTGAATGTAAACAGAACAGGTTACCTCAATTCCAATGCTCGAGTAAATTCATATGGGTTATGTGGACAACCCATATTGTCAGTTTCAGGTCGCCAAGATTCCTACGCAGCCTCCGACATGACCTAACGACTGCCCCCTACATATCTTATAGGAAACTATTGGGACCTACAGTTTAACGTGACATCCGAAACACGGTAGCGTCCAGGCGAAAAGTCCACATGGTGAGATTCAACCCAGGGTCTCCGGATTTAAAGCCGGGTATATTCCCGCTGGACCACAGACGCTACTAACATCTACTAACCTGTATACTTTTAATCATGAGTCCATCGATCTCGGGCTCGTCAAGTAACAACGGTCTTCTATCTCGCCTCTGATGTTGGACGAAGGCCTGCAGGTCCGCACCGAAGGCGTCGGCCGCGGGGGGCTCCGCCCCTGCTGTGGCTTGCTCACAGCGTTCCAGGAGGAGCGCTAGGAGCGGGAATAGGGGGTGTCTGGAACAATTATTATAAAGTTTACAATAATAATTGTATTGGTAGGCCTCTTTTGCAGGGGGCCGCCTGGGGAAGTACCACACCTTTGCCAGTTATTCATCCGCCAAGCAGTAATGTGCAAACATTACTGTGTTCCGGTATGAAGGGCAATGTTACCAGCGAAATTACTGGGCATGATGAGATTCAACAACTCATATCTCAAGGTGACAGGCGCAGTGCAGTGCTCGGCGGATGAATAGCTGGCAAAGGTGTGGTACTTCCAGGCGGGCCCCTGCAAGAGAAGTCTACCACTAGAACTACTACACTACACTACACTAGCTGTCATTTTCATCGATATTAGGCGTGGTCTTTATGCGTGGTCTTCATTCGAGAAACTTACAGCCCCATCGGCCATCAGTTCTACGTGCTATGTGCCGCCCATTGCCACTTCAACTTGCTAATCCGCTGGGCTGTGTCGGTAACTTTCGTTCGTCTACGGATCTCATTTCTGATTCGATCTCGCGAGATTCCGAGCATAGCCCCTCCATAGCTCGTTGCGCTATTTTCAGCTTACTGATAAGGCGTCTCTAGACGAGAATAATGCCAGGTTCAGATTACGCGCGGCAACCTCTCGAACATTGGCGCGCGGCTGTTCGAATATTGCCTTGCTTGCGTCACACCCCGGACACTCGACTCAAATTGTCAAACTACCTACTACACAGTCACTGCACACATGGAGTTTTGTACACGCGCAAGAGTGTGCGTGAGGTGATTTCCCAGAGAAGCGGGGATCGTCGAGAGCTCAATCTCGCTCGCGGGGTGAGGAAGGCCCGATTGGTGGGCGGATGACAGTGTCCATTCTATACGTAGTCTTAGTATCTGTTCTGTGCTTGCGCGTCGCGTGGCTAACTAGCTAATCGTCGGTTTTTGTGACTACATCAAAAGAATGCGAGCTGAGTCCATGTTACACGCTGCAAAATCGAATCTGGAGAAAGCTTAATCCATACTTCCATATTATAGGTATAAATGCGATAGTGTGTCTGTCTGTTACCTCTTAAGCTGCTGAACGAGGTCAATGCGGGTGAAACCGCTGGGCACAGCTAGTACTTAATTATAGACTTACTTATAGACAGCCCGCTTGTCCGCCTCGAACTGCGCCTGGTCGCCATCAGGGGCGGCGGGCGGCGCGCCGCCCTGCATGCCTGCCGCGCTACCCTACCACCACCGACGACGCATCTGGAAACAACATGCTTTCATGAATTCATTGGATATAATTAGCAAATAGACTTTTCTTAAACATGCATTTTCATAAAAAGAACATGAAGTATCGAATTTACGGAGAAAGAAAATCAAATCTATTGCTGGAGCGTTTTTTTAATTTGGAACATTACAACGCTCCAGAAATGCTTGTATGAAACGGCGTGCTGGAGTTATTAAATACTCTTTGATCGGATCTCTTTTATCAATCTTGGCATACCAAAGTAAGTCCTTCTATTTTTTATTCTTTTGGATGTTAGCAACACACGTAAATTAAATTTTGTAAATTAAGTTATATAATGTAAATTTAATTTTGTAATTATGTAAACTTGTGTAAATTAAGTCTCTTTGCTTAGTACAAATTGCGTTCACGTGGCTGTATAGCCATAAATGCGTTTGTCTTTCGGCACAGATGATAAATAGAAAATTGGCGGCAAAGCTGAAAATTCGTCTTGATTTGTTATTTACATACTTATTTTAAATAAATTTAATAATTAAAATGAGTTCCGACGGTTCAGAGAGTGAAATGGAAAATAATTGTTCTCCATACCAGGGCGTCGATTCCGTACGGACACCTTAATTTTTCGACCATTCCGACACGACTGAGAGGCCGATACGATTATAACGCCAGAGTGGCCTAAGTGTCAATTCCGGAACAGGGGCCTACCATGACCGGCTTAGAGCAGGGCAATTTCAGCCGAAATCTGAGCTGCCTTGCAATTTCGTAGCATAAACTCTGTAGCAGGCGAGTCAGTCGATGTCACGTGGTCATCGCAGGGCAGCGGTCACGTGACCACGCTTACACGACAATTGGCCTGCGCTAACGGTAGTATGACGCGTATAGTGACATTTCAAATCCGATTTATAACGTGCTCTACTGTCAAACTTAGCAGGCGATCGTAATAGTCTTTTTCTGACCTATTTTCCACTTTTTCAACTTTATAAAATTTTGGTATCGACATGGACGGCTCGGACCTCTTGGATTTTATTGAAGAAGAATTTGACGAGTTAGAGAGAAACGCTCGAATTCAAAGAAGAGTGGTTAGAGATTCCAATAATCCCTTCGAGACTCTGAACGAGAGTCAGTTTATCAGAAGATATCGTCTTCATAAGGATTTAGTTCGGCTGCTTTGTGAAGAAATGAAGCCATTCATGAAGCAGGCGAATAAATCTTGTGATTTGGCAACTGAGACTAAGGTATGTAAATATTTTAATTCCGCTTTTTAAAGCAGTACCCAAATATTTCACCTTCTTCCCTAACTTAGGTACTTATTATTTCAGCTTAATAATAGTTGATTAATTACCTAAAAAACTATAATTTTATTACAATACTTCCTAGAGTAACCACACACCAAAGATGGGAAACAACCCCCAAACTCTTGTGTTTGAATTGTTTGAGTTTATGCTTCGAATTTTGTCTCTATGTCAATACTATGCCATTTATAATTGTAGATTGTTTATAAATAAAATATTTGATATGTATCTCTTGTAGGTCCTTATAGCACTGTCATTCTATGGCACTGGCTCATATCAGAGGGTCATAGGGGATATTGCTGGACACTCGGTGTCCCAAGAGACAGTGTCGTTGGCTTTAAGCCAAGTAACCAAGTGTCTTAACTTGCCACACTTCCGAAATAAATATATTGTATTTCCAAAGGACATCACACAGCGAAGGAAAAATATAATAGAGTAAGAAATACTTCTTTATTAGTTAGAAATATATTTTTAATAATAACTACCAATTTTTTACATTATTAATTTTATAGTGTCACAAAGATCGCATTGGCCTGTCGTCGGAGTCAAAGAGAATGTAACACTACGGTCGGAGTCGCGTCTTCTCGGAATGAACAGTGCTGCCAGTCAAAACAAACATGTAAAAAATGTTGCCTGCAAAAAAACGGTAAAAGAAAAGACGCTATAATTAATTCAAAAATGCAAATATTTAGGATAGCCTGTGAAAATTTCATTATTTTACTGTCAAAGCACAGAACATGTCAAAGTCAGTAATACTGTCAGTCGAGTCGAGTGTAAATATTTACGAATTTAATAAATTAAAAATACACACAATCACTAGAAAGTTTTAGAAAAACATAGTTTCTCGTCTCAACCTCCTAGCAATAGTATTCTGTGTATTCAACTCCCTAAGTAAAAGTGAAATACATAAACAGTTAATTCAGTAGTGTACTCAAATATTTATCTTCATAAAATATAATATATCTCGCCAACCTGCCTGCCAAGCGTGGTGAGTATAGGCCAAGGCCCCCCAATGGGACCTATGTCTAGTAAACTTCTACGTCTGAGATGATGGTGATGATGATAATCAAGTCTTGACCCGAGATTCCTACCAGAACGAAATCCCGGGAATAATAACGCTTTTCATTAAATTGTATTATTGTTATTTTTTCAGAGAAGGTGCTGCGCCAGAGTACAGATAGAACTAGTTTTCACAAAAATCTTACAATGGGCGTCCGCTTTGTATCCAAGAAATAGTCTATCGTTAATAGAAGTAGGTACCTTGCAGATTAACAAGCTTACCTGGTGTAAGTCAAAACTGGATATTACAATAAATGATCAACAAAATGTTTAAAAGTGAGTATAAGTACCTACCCTTTTGTCTTGATTACTTATTAAGTCAAACAGTCAGATCTTGGAATTCTATGAAAAGAGATTAGTGTAAGATTCTGTTGTGGAAACTAATTATTGCCAGATTACCAGGCATGGGTACCAGATTTAGAATATTTTAGCATTGGACTGTGCTCTTCAACCCGCCTGCCTAATCAAATTTTATTTTATAAGTTCAAGTTCTTTATTTATAACAGAAAATGTTACAAGTCAACACGCAAATAAATTAAAAATACTTAACTTAAACTTTTACATTTAAAATATATATTATTCTGTTATATTTCCAGCGGATCCATTCCAGAGCCTGTATCTTAGGGCCCAGAGATGTGATTTACAACTTTGTTAATTATACTATACATACATACAGCATACAGTTACACTTTGTTCCCGATGGAGTAAGCAGACTATTTCTCTCCACTTGCTACAATCCTGACATTCGGCTTTAAACATACATTCACGCCTTTCCCCGAAGGGGTAGGCAGAGGTGTACCCAGGACTCAGTCCCATAGTAGATACACCCACATTTCGCCAGTATGTTTTTGGTCCCATGTAACAGGGGGTGAGCCTATTGCCCACTACTGGGCACAGTTCCAGACTCCAGGCAGTTATTGAGATAATACCTAATGGAAAAATCCTTATTTAACACTTTGCCTGACCTGGGAATCGAACCCATGACCTCTTGATTGGCATTTCAGCATGCACCCTCTACGCCACTGAGGCAGTCTAAGTTAAATGCTGTAAGTCACAAGATATTTTATAGCGGTGTGTAACATAGATTGATTAGGTAAAATAACATAGAAAAAAAAACGGATTGATGATACTATAGTAAATTTTTGAAATTAGATTAGGTAACACAATGAATTATCGCTTTAGATCAGATGATAAATTTCATCATAAGTAATATTGGTTGAAGGGTTAGGTGCATAGTAGGCATGAAATAACACCATTAAACAATTCTGTCTTTATTCTCCGCAGATCAAGCTTGCAGTGTGGGACTGAATTCTAGTGCTCAAGGTTGACAACATACTCATAACACCTTTCTACTTTAAATTTCTCCTTCATGTTTTGTCAAAAGAAACTATTTATATCATATCAAGTTGATTAATGAATGATGTGGGGTCTGTAAATAATAATCTATGTAACAAGATAGAAATGAAATTCTCATAAATTATAATTTTTAATGTTCTGATTGAAGTTACATTCACAATAATTATAACATATAACATTTTATGTATATTCTTATATGTATGGTACCTATGGTTTTATAGCTGAATAAGGCTTGTTTTATTGTTCGACTGGTTGTTTTATTTTGTAACCCATGCTGTAACAAATAAACGAATTTTTACTTGTAATAAATGTGCCTATATTTATTTACTTTTACCACATTTCTAATAGAAAAGTGATGAAGAATCCCAACTTATATAATAAATTGTATGCTTGTTACCTTTTCACGCTAAAACGACGGCACAAATTAGGATGAAATGTTATACATACATACATTCACGCCTTGTTCACGTTGGGGTATGCAGACTATTTTCCTCCACTTGCTACGACCCGGACATACAGCTCTCGCTTTGTCCACTTTTATGACATTCTTCATACATGCTCGTCTTAGAACAACATCAATTTGTTCATGAAATGTACGCCTAGGTCGACCCCTACCAATTTTACCATTCACACCAGTCTTATTTACAGCTCTTTTGTTAATCTCCTTTCATCCATCCTCTCCAAATGTCTGAACCACCTGAAAAAAAATTATAAGAAATATTATTTAGGCTAGCTTTGTTTAGGTGAGTGATGTACAACTGCTGTGGTCAGAATTGAAAAATCCAGGGCGCGATTTATCGATAGCATCAAAAGAGTGGCATAAAACCAAAGGCCATATGCACAGCAGTCATGGCGCTATGGGTAGAAATTCCTTGCATGGCGCTTATAAAAAATATTTTTATAAATGGATTTATTAGACTAGGTAATAACTTATTATTATTATATTTTACTTACCCTATTACTCTCAGACCACACTGACTATGTCCCGAAGATATTGACGATAGGGATGTTTGGTTATAAAATTATAAGTCTGATTTTCGTGTTTCCGTGTGACGTGTGACGTGAAAGCGTCGACGCGGGCATTTTTTCTCTATTTCATGATAATTTACTCGTATTTGTATAGTAAATTTATTTTCAGCGCCTCATAAACGGCCATTTTAAGAGTAATTTCAAGGTTTCATCGAACTACCATTGAGCAACTGCTACTCAAAAGGTTCGGCTGCAAAATGGTCAGTCAATGGTAGTTTACGATAGAATCTATCATTGAAAAGCCGAAGTACTTGATGTCAAAATGGTTACAGAATTCGGTTAAAGTCAACCATCAATACGACATTGATCACCAGAGTCTTAGTGAATTGGGTTTATAATTATGCGAGCAATGACAGATCAAACGTGTTCATTCTGATTTCATCGGTTTTCCATTGGAGTTTTTTAAATGACATATAGACTCGCGTATTTCAAAAAAAGTGCCGATGATACACGATCGAAACACCATTGCGCTTATAGTACAATTTCAGAATTGGGCCCCAGATTTAATCCGATATGCTATGACACTATGTCGGGAACTTTCGTTGGTCTACGGCCTCTCCTAATTTCTTTCTTATCGATTCGATCTCGTAGAGAAATTTAGATCATAGCCCTCATCATAGCTTTCAATAATAAAAAAATACGAATCATCAATTTGGAAAAATAATCGTATGTTTTTGTCAATTTCCTCGCTACTTATATATCCTCTAAAATAAAACCTTTTCTTTCAAGAATTTTTGGCGAAGCTATACATTATTCTATTTCAAAAATGTGTTCATCTTTCCAACCAGTATTTGTAATACCCCTCTTTCCTATAACAATGCCATTTAGATGCCGCGCCCGTGCGATCGGGCGCTCGCCGAATTCAAATATTTACAATACACGTACCAACACCGAATGAAAAGTTGCAGCCATATTTATTGTCTATTCCGATTTTGAATGCTTTCGGAATAAACAGTTTTTTTTTGCTGGCAACATTAATATTGTTTTTGGAATGTTAACAATTTTTCACAATAACGGTTTCGCTATTAATCCGTCGTCATTAGAAAAAAGGTAGTGTCACTAGTGAGGACGATTCGAGGGAGTAGCAACAGCATTATCCTGATAGTCGTGGCGGATGACCCGAAGGCTCCTGTACTGAGGCATCACGCACGAAATGCCTCGAAAGTACACGTATAACTAATATTCATTTACTTATAATTATTATAGTTTGCCTTGCAAAATATGTAATCATAGTTTTAAGTTGCTCCCTATTTTTAAATACCTTTTTTTTTTTTTTTAATGATAATGAGTGACAAGACGAGCAAATCAGGTGCCTGATGGTAAGCATCATGATTGCCCATATCAGACACAGTGCCATCCCAGTGTTTTAAAATTCAAATTCTGCGCGGCACTGTACTGCGCCCGTCACCCTGAGATATGAGTTGTTGAATCTCATCATGCCCAGTAATTTCGCTGGTAACATTGCCCTTCATACCGGAACACAGTAATGTTTGCACATTACTGCTTGGCGGATGAATAACTGGCAAAGGTGTGGTACTTCCCCAGGCGGCCCCCTGCTAAAGAGGCCTACCACTACAAAAGTACCTATTAGAAAATAGTGGATCCTTGTCCGAAATAAAGATATTTTGATTTGATAAAGGAGGCAGCGACCGAAGAATTCCCCATACAAACGTAATAGTTAACTAATTTTAAATCAGAGCATATTTCCAACATTTAATGACGTTATTCGGAATGAGACACTAGTTATATAGGTTCCTAATTATATTTCAATCCCAAATAGAAGTACTTTGGACCAAAATATGATAAAAATCCAAAATATAGGTAATTTCAAATAAAAATCCAAATTATAAGTATATTCTAAAGGATCTGATTGTTATGTTGGGTGCCCTGAACACAGCATTTTTTTGTAGTTAAAACACACCATTAACACATATTTTTCCCCACTGCTTTTTAGTAAGTATTTTCTGCCTAATCTACAAGCTAATCTAGCTTAAAATCCACTGAGTTTTAAGGACAATAAAAAAGATCTATAGACTAGAAAAATGCCGTGTTCAGAGCAGCCAACATAACAACTAGATCTTCTAGTTATAGTGAACGGAGTGTAGTAACGTCCGAAGAATAAAAAGTACCCTTCTGTATCTCACTATAAGTTTCTTTCTACGAAACCTAGTTTCCTGTAAAGAATAAAGCGTATTTTTACGTAACTGGTATCGTACGAGGACGAGATATGTTTAGTTCGTAACTGGTTACGACGCTCCGGTTACGTAGACGGCCGAAGCGAGTATTTTAGACTAAAATATAACGTCATTTGACACACATTTAAAAAAATTGTATTGTATTTTGAGTTTATTTTTATGTTTTTGTAAATATGAAGAAAACCACACGGTTTTTATAAGCGAAAATGTATTTGCGCAAATAATGCCCAGATTAAGAGCCAATACAAACAATTGAGTGGAAAATTAGTCTCTATTTCTCCATATATGGGAAATTTCATTCTGTATGGGCGAGAAACCCTCTTAAGGTTAATTTTTTGTTTTTGGTGTAAACACCAACACCAATAAAGAGTTTATAACATACATTCACGCCTTTTTCCCGACGGGGTAGGCAGAGGTGTGTACCCAGGACTCAGTCCCATAGTAGATACCACCCACATTTCGCGGTATGTTATTTGGTCCCATGTAATAGGGGGCGAGCCTATTGCCATCTACCGGGCACAGTTCCAGACTCCAGGCAGTTATTGAGATAATTCCTAATGGAAAAACTCAATATTTATCACTTTGCCTGACCTGGGAATCGAACCCGGGACCTCTTGATTGGCAGTCGAGCATGCGCCCACTACGCCACCGAGGCAGTTTATAAAGAGTTTATCTATGTATATACGGAAAGGGCTAAAAGATCTTGCTTAGTTCAGTCAAAAATATTAAACAGTACAGACTTTTTGCTCAGAATTTCCAAAGGTCGTATACTAGCAGCCTAAGATCCTTTTTATCACGAAAACAACTTACCTATCTATTTAGACCTAAAAGAAAAGCGAAAATCACAATGCCCCAGAACTTTTTCCCTATATTTTGTCGAAAAAATCTCCCTTTTTACGTACATAAAACTCGGTGGAGTAAACAAAATACACTCTGCCCCTTTTCCCTATTTCCTTAAAGCGTTTGGGAATAATTATCTTCAGTTTATTTTTGGGGAAAACAATTTTCTTGTTCTGGCAACCCTATTTGTTCAAGGGTAAATTAGAGTTGAGATCGATATTGAACTAATCGATATGGCAAACTTTTCCCCACTCTTAAACACACAACAGACAGAGATAGAGAAAGGAATGCTCAGGTGGTTCGGACTTCGGACATGTCTGGAGGATGGATGAAAGGAAATATTAAATGTTACTTCACTTCCTAGAAGTTGATTTTTACTAATGACACTATCAGATGGTACAATACAGAATCCGACTTTTTTTATAAATCAACTGTTTTGTACTGGTAGACCTCTTTTGCAGGGGGCCGCCTGAAAAAATACCACACCTTTGCCAGTTATTCATACGCCAAGTACAAACATTACTGTATTCTGATCTAAAGGGCAATATTACCAGCGAAATTACTGGCCATGACGAGTTTCAACAACTTATATCTCAAGGTAACAGGCGCAGTGTAGTGCAGCGCAGAATTTTGAATATAAAACACTGGGTGGCACTGGTGTGTCTGATATGGGCAATTATGATGCTTACCATCAGGCACCTGATTTGCTCGTCTTGTCACTTACTATCATAAAAAATTATAGGTGCTGAATTCACGCTCTGGAAGCTTAGTTATCTTTCAATACACACCCAGCCTCGTTGGCACAGATGGTAGTAACTCTGCTTTCTGTGCCGCAGGTTCCGGGTTCGATCCCCGGCCAGGTCAAACATTTGTGTGCATGAACATTTCTGTTTGATCTGTGTCTGGGTGTTATAAGCTTATATAAGTATGTATATCAGTCATCTGGTTACCATAGTACAGGCTTTTAGCCTAGTTTGGGACCAGATGACCGTGTGTGGTAGTTGTCCCTATTATTATTATTATTATTATAATTTTTTTAGTTGTTTAATCCATTTCAAACAAAAAGAGAGACTAGACGAGTTTAAAACCTCCCCCCAAGAAAGAGTACTTACAACCAACCGCGGCTCTTTAAAAACATATAAGAGAAATTAATCCGCACTTACGGGGGTGAAATGCACTGTTGCTACAATACTGGGGTATTTTTTTTCAATCTCCTGGCAACATTTGTGATAAATGGCTAAAGCCCGTCACACACGTAGCTATAATATATATTAATATAAATCATAGCAAGGCATATAACGATATATTTTCTATACAAATATTCGACTGACCGCACACGCAGCTATAATATACGAGTATATTTCTATGAAGTCACCAACATAATATACCGTAATATATATTATTGCATATTAATATAAACTACTGTATCAATGAAATGAAGGCTAAAATATATATTATAACATCGTCTCCGTGTGTGGTAGTTTGCTATAATATATATTATAGGACGGTATATTAATATATATTATAGCTACGTGTGTGACGGGCTTAAGGAGGTTTTATATTAAACGCTACGGTCATCCGTCTAAAGGCCGTCTAGATACTGGCTTCTTGGAAGAGATCGCTTGAAGAGATAAAGCCGACTATTGTCGAGCAATAAGTTTGTATAGCCCTAAGATGTACCTGTAGGTACTACTCGTTAGAAAAAGGTGTAGTAGTCCTTAAGGTGGTTGGGCCGACATTATAACCCATACAAACTCCCATAAAGACAAAAAAACAGGCTCAGACGGTAGACGGTGTTTTCTGTGCCGCAGGCCCCGGGTTCGATCCCCGGCCAGGTCAAACATTTGTGTGCATGAACATGTCTGTTTGATCTGTCCCTGTGTGTTATAAGCATATTATTTAAGTATGTATATCAGTCATCTGGTTACCATAGTACAGGCTTCTAGCCTAGTTTGGGACCAGATGACCGTGTGTGTATAAAAAAAAATACTGAGGAACCGATGACGATGATAGAAGAGATATCATTTCTTCAATAGTGTTTTATTTTAAGTAACAACTAATTATAAAGTGGCATTTAAAACGGCAAATAGGTATTTATCAAATTATGGGATTCCTAAGGAAAAATATTTTAATACCTATTTGCAGTTATCAACTGAAAAAGATGCGAAAATTACAAAATTTTGATTTTCCATACAAATAAGGATGAGCTGATCGGTTTTGTATGGGAAATGGAAAGTTGAATTTTTGAGAGTATGGCAACACTTTCTTTTGCAAGTTTTTCAAGTTCACGGCTAAATGCACATAGATAGGTAGATAGATAAAATCTTTATTGGTACACCACAAAAAATAATCCTTAAAATTAAGAGTACATAACAAATAGTGTTATCGCTAAAAGCGATCTCTTCCAGACAACCGTGCAGGGAGAGGAGAGTACCATAAATCACATTTGGTCAGTGGTGTGACAAACATAATAAATACTGTAATTTAATTAGCGCTAACAAACATAAACCTACATAAACTATAGCTACATATTATAAACTTAATAGTAGATTAGTAGCCAAGGGCTGTAAGGCATCAATTGCAGCCCGAGATATTTAGGCGCACGAGCGCAGCGAGGGCGCCTATACTTCGAGGGTGCAATTGATGCTTACACCCGAGCTAACTACTCTGCTTTACATCTCGATTGTGAGGTAAGTAGAAAAACACCGGCATTACAAGAATAAAACATTTTAAAGTAAAAGTTTTCTATTCCCGCCTTTTTTCATCTCTTTTTTTAAATTATTTTTTTCAAGAACGAAATTGAGCTTCGTAGTTCGATATTTAAAATTGATGACTATTATACTCATACGAAGACAAGGAATAGCGAAACGACCTCTTTTGTCATTGGCCTGAATGCATGATGTCTATTGCCAGTATGATGGTTAAATGTACGCAAACTTTTTGAAAGAGTGAAGTTTTTTTTTAATTACTTACCGCCCTAGGGCTTTTCTAGCTACATTATTACCCTAGAGCGCTAATTGGTCACTTACAAGCCCCATTTGGGGGTAATAAGGACCTACTTACCGAATATGAGAGATGTAAAATACATTATAATGCCTATAGCTAAATATATTAAATAATATTACATTAAATTATTAATATCAAATTATATTACATACATAATGCAATACTATACTAGTGGGTAGGAAACCCTTCACATGCGAGTCCCATTCGCATTTGACCTGTTTATTATTTCTTTACTACAGCGTAGCACCTAATAAATGCTACGCCGTAGCACTTTCTACGAGATGTTTTTAACAACTACAAAAGCTGTATTCTATTGTCTTGAATCACACTTCCTACAAATAATATTAATGCAAAAGTTTGTATGTGAGTATACATGTTTGCTACCTCTTCACGCCAAAACTATTGGGCTGAAATTTGGTATGTAAGCTTAGACCCTGGAATAACACAACATAGGACTTTTCAACGGTTGACACCGAAAGGGAAAGCTTGTTGAATTAGCTAAGGACTTTATTGTATACTAGCTGTACCCCGCGGTTTTACCCGCGTAGGTTCGTTACCGTGGACATATTGGGATAAAAGTTCCCATACTCAAACCGAAGTAGTTTTCGCGTGAAAGAGTAACAAACATCCGTCCATCTATCAGTAGGAAGTAGGACAATGTACGTGCCTCTTAAACGTTATTACAAAACTTTTTTCTCTATTTCATATTTATTGTATTATTGTTTTCTTGACTTAACGTCGATAATCTTGTAGCTTCAACTTAGTTCAACTTAGATAGACTAGTTCAACTTAGATAGACTAGTTCAACTTAGTTAGACATAGATTTAGCTCCTAGAACAAGAATATTTAGTTTTTAGTTCCGATTTTTAGTGTCAAAAACAACATGCACAGTGCACCGCCCTCCCGCCCGCAAAATTGCATGCAAAGAGTAAATGCTATTAGGTATTATTTTTGTTAGTGACACCATTCATATATCGACACGTGTTTCTCGTCTACACGACGCATCATCAGGAAATAGACTCTGACGCCGCTGTAAGGGCGACAAATGTTAGTACGACGCCGCTCCTCAGGATGTTACCTCGCTGAACGATGGAACCAGATATTATATAGATAGATTAGATAGATGGGATAGATTTAGCTTATTACTAGCTACTAGCACCGGCTTCACCCGGTTTAGCAGATCATTGTTTAACAGGATACAGGACCTCTTAGCAGTTTAACACAATCCTATGGAAAATTTACTAAATCGATGTTTTGTATTCCCCTGTTTCCTCCGAATACAGTAAACCTATTTGATATATTTATATCGTGATATTTTAAAGTTGAAGTAAAGTATGGGGTACTCAAAAGGGTGATTTTTTTGAGTGATATTTCGGTACGATTGCACTATTATTATTTAGACAGCCTCGTTGGCTCAGATGGTAGTAACTCTGCTTTCTGTGCCACAGGCCCCGGGTTCGTTCCCGGCCAGGTCAAACATTTGTGTGCATGAACATGTCTGTTTGATCTGTGTCTGGGTGTTATAATCTATAATCTTATATAAGTATGTATATCAGTCATCTGGTTACCATAGTACAGGCTCCTAGCCTAGTTTGGGACCAGCTGACCGTGTGTGGAAGTTATATTATTAATAAAAAAATCTGTTTATTGTAACACTTTGTTACAAAGAAGTTACTAGCTGCGTAATTCGAAACGAAATCTTGCGCATGCGCACGAGCGCAGCCAATAGACGACCGTCGCCTAGGCCGGCGCAGGCGCACTGAGCGAGCGGTGAGAGCGCACGGAACGCGACGATCATCACGCCATTACGACTAACATACGTACATCGAGCAGCCATCTTTTGATTATGGATGCACGACATTTTTAACTAAAATAATTAGATAAGCAACTAAATTGCCATTTAATTAAGTGTGTGAAACCCCGACTTGGGTGAGTGTTGCAAATTTTGTGCTTTGTTTAGATAAACATATTCTTATCATGTAAAGGACGTGAGTACGTTTAAATATGTTCGGTGTGATTAACGGTTTTTGCATTACGGCTGTTTTGGCCGAAATTATTATCAGATATTTGGTTCTGTTGTGATGTAAATATCATTAAGTAAAGCCGTGGATAAAATACCCAGTGACCTATTCAAAGTGAGCATATTTAAACGTACCTAGATAGTTTAATCATCAAATCCATCTCAATGTATTTAATTTTCTTTATGCTATCCTGACTGTCACTTTCTAAACACCTACTTAATGTTACGTTCTGTTTTATCTTAATGTTATGCTTTTTATGTACTATATGTTTGACTGCCACATCTCAGAATCTATTCATTGCCTCGACATTCCTCGCTTGTGCGTAGCATAAGTTCTTCGAGAATGGCAGTCAAACAAAAGATGAGGACACTTCTAACCACGTCCAAACTGCGGTTTCAGGGTCCAACCACCTAGCGTAGCTACCCTACGTACTACCTGCGCCACCTGGCGAACTGCCGCCACAACTTGCTACGACACCAACCTACCACTAGCGCCACCTGGCAGCCCTACCTGGCAACTTCTGCTTCCTGTCTGCTAGCTGTTCCTACTTCTCTGCCGCCTATCCGATTGCTCGCCAAGGCCAGTTTGTCTACCGGTTTAATACACACACTTCGGTTCGCAAGCGCAACCCCGACCCTGCTCGCTTTCTGTCGCTACCTCCTCGCATTTTAGAATTAAATACCTACTTGTATATTCTTTATATGTTTTTTATTTACACTACCTAACATCTAGATAGGTAGGACATTAAAGAGTGTGACAATTGGCGCCCGACTACAGGTTGCTTTCGCGGTCGAAGTGTGTTGTTTTTCTCGGTTGCTTTAAATAGTTTTCATTGGTGTTGGCTATACAATTAGTTTTAAGAGTTGATTTTATTATTTATCGTCTAGTGCAGTTACCTATTTTTTCTATTAATTTTAATGATCATTTACTTATATCCGCTAGTTCTGTCTGCACTTTTAACTACACTGGACGATCATTATATAGTAAGCTAATCTGCACTTTCATCAGCTTTTGCACCTAGTATTAAGTTGTTTTGGAACACTCACCCAATCAACATGGCCTACAGTATTAAATTCCTGTCTTTACAAAAAGCGGAACTAGAGTACGAAGTGGAGCTCCGCGGTGGAGGAGCCGAGTCTGTACAGGAACTGAGAAAATTAATTGTGAAATTGGCATCTCAACTTCCGTCCGAAGACATTTTAGAATCCCATCTCGAGTCCACAGATGACTTAAAGGCCGTTAGGGAGTCATTAATTAAATCTCAGGCTAACCTTACTGTCCTCAAAACTAAATTTGATAAAAACTTGTTTAATAGAACGGAAAACTTACTGCATCATATATATCATCGCATTAATAGAATTTCCGCCAGTGTTGAATGTTCGGATGTTTATAAGGCAACCGTTTCTAACTTTAATACGCAATATAAGGAAATTTCGGCTCTAAGACCTTCATCTTCTGACTCGAACAAGACCCCCGTAGCAGCTGCTACTGAACCTACTTCTGAAGCTGCGACTTCTATCGCCGTAACATGCGAACGCAGTTTGACCGCAGACGTTAGCAAATTGAAATATTCTGGAAAGAGCTGTGTACGTTCCTTCATACAAAGAGTAGAGGAGTTTGTGCTCTCAAGAGGTATCACGTATGACAAAATCCTTTCTCTCGCCTACGAGATTTTTATTGAGGACGCCCTACACTGGTATCGATGCAACAAACATAAGGCCCAAACTTGGCCTGAGCTATGCATTTTATTAAAAGAAGATTTTAGTAGTAGTGACTATGACTATAGACTTGCTGCCGAGATTAGAGCTCGTACTCATGGGGAAAACGAGAATATTACTATTTACCTCTCTATCATGCACGGTATGTTTTCTCGTCTTAGTAAACCCCTATCCGAAGATGACAAACTCGAGATTCTGTTGCATAATATACGGCCCTGCTACGCTAGCATACTGGCTGCCTCACCGGGTATTCAGAATATCGATGCACTGAAGGCCTTATGCCGTAACTATGAAAACATTCAGACACGTTTTGCGCAATTTCACGAACCGCCTAGAGCGACTGCTTCTACGCTAGCTCCGGAGTTCGCGTATAAGCAAGCCGCGAGTGTCACAACTACAACATCAAATAAGTATCGTCAACACGCTTACTACTTTAGTAACAAACAATCCAATACTTCAAACTTTACCGAAACTAACCAAAGCCCTTTCTACCAAGGCACGAGCTCCAAAACTGGCCAGAGTAACCTCGCTGTTGCAGCCATTTCTGGTAACACTCCTGCTTCAATGTATTGCCCTAGGTGCAGAACAGAGGATCACACGTTAAAAACATGCAAGGAGGAACGATTTCTAATTTGTTTTAAGTGTGGAATGAAGGATGTTCGTTTCCCAGACTGTCCCAATTGTAATGTAACTCACTCAGAAAAGTCAAAAAACTAGTAAAGCAGGATTGCAATAACGGCAGTACTAAGTCATCTCTGAAAACCTTTACTGACTCACAGGAGTGGAAGGAGTGGCTAAGTTTTGTATCTAAATTCTCCGCGCTCAATGCCGTTTCGTCAATCCGCGATAACAATACTAATATAAATAAATCACGTTTATATACACTGGTAAAAGTGAATGACATAGTTCTTACTGGTCTGCTCGATACGGGTTCATCTGCTACTATTCTTGGTAAGGGGAGCCATGAGAGGTTGCTGAAGGCAGGTTTTCACCTAGAAACTATTGACACACCACAGTTTGTAGCTGCTGGTGGACAAAAACTAGACTCGATTGGAATTATTCGTCTTCCTATTGCATTTGAAGACCAAAAACACATTCTTCACGTGTATGTAGTCCCTAATGTAAACCACAACCTTATACTAGGGATGGACTTTTGGCGAACTTTTGGGTTACTACCAAAAAACCTAGATCGCATAGCCTTCTATAAGGAGCCTGAAGTTTTCACAACTGAGTTGGAAGACAAAAACCCTAAACTTTTGTGTTCCTATGACTATTTATCAGATGAACAGAAAGCTACAGCTGATCAATTGATATCACAATTCCACGAAATTTCCTACGAAAAACGTGGCTTAGGTCGTACTTCCCTGACTACACATACAATAGACACGGGAGATGCTGCCCCGATTCGTCAACGCTACTACAGAATGTCACCTGAAAAGCAAAGAATTCTAGTCGAGCAATTGGATAAGATGTTAGAAGAAGATATTATAGAACCATGCGAAAGCCCGTGGTCATCGCCGGTACTACTAACTCCAAAAAAGAACGGCGAACTACGATTCTGTCTTGACAGTAGGAAACTTAATGCAATTACCAAAAAAGATGCATATAGTTTACCCTATATTTCAGAGATTCTCGACAACCTACGCGACGCTAAATACCTGTCAAGTGTCGACCTCTCTAAGAGTTTCTGGCAGATATTAATCAGAGAAGAGGATAGACAAAAGACTGCTTTCTACATACCTACCCGTGGTACCTTCCAGTTCAAATCAATGTCCTTTGGACTGACAAACGCGCCTGCAACTCAACAAAGATTGGTTGATACACTATTCTACGGCCCAGAATTCGAACATAGAGTGTTTGTTTTTATAGATGACGTCATCATAGCCTCAGATAGTTTCGAACAGCACATAGAACTACTAACACGCGTCCTAAAGAAACTGGAATCCGCCAACCTAACTATAAACTACGAAAAGAGCATGTTCTTTAGGTCACAACTCAAATACCTTGGCTACATTGTAGATTCAAATGGCTTGCACGCAGATCCCGAAAAGGTTGAGTCGATTGTGAATTATCCTACCCCCACCAACCGAAAAGAAGTTAGACGATTTATAGGTACTGCCTCTTGGTATCGCAGATTTATTCCTAATTTTAGCAGTCTATCAGCCCCCTTGAATAAGTTAACATCCCAAGGAAAAAATGCCCCACCATTTCATTGGTCTACAGAGGCTAATAAAGCTTTCGAGGAGCTTAAAAAGTGCCTTGTCTCTGCACCTATACTTTCTTGCCCTGATTATTCAAAGCCATTTCAAGTACACACAGATGCTAGTGACTATGGGATTGGTGCTGTACTCACTCAGACACTGGATGGGCAAGAAAGAGTTATAGCGTACATGAGCAAGTCCTTGTCACACCAAGAACGTAACTACAGTGCTACAGAGCGCGAAGCATTAGCGGTACTCATCGCTATTGAACACTGGCGCTGCTACTTAGAAAATGGTCTCAAGTTTACTGTATATACTGATCACTCCTCCCTCAAGTGGTTTCTGAATTTAAACAACCCATCTGGAAGGTTGGCTCGCTGGGGAGTTCGGCTCTCTGCCTACAACTTTGAGATAAAACACCGGAAGGGCTCGGAAAACGTTGTACCAGACAGTTTAAGTCGCTCAGTTCCTGTCGCAGCAATCGATCCAGTACAAAACACCCCTGCACAAACTACTAACGATCAGTGGTACCTGAATATCTATAACGGTTGTCAAGCGTCTCCCACATCCTATCTAAACTACCGCGTCACTAATGGCAAACTCTTTCGCTATATGAAGTCTTTAAACCCATTAACTAGGGAATTTGAGTGGAAAGAAGTAGTTCCAGCTGAATACAGACAGGCCCTTATCAGTAATAATCATTCCGAACCAACTTCTGGCCATTTCGGAATTTTTAAAACACATAAACGATTGTGCCTAAAATACTTCTGGCCAAGCCAGCATAAGAACGTCATCAATTTTGTCACTAGCTGTGATACTTGCCTAGCCTATAAGCATCCGAATCACGCAACACTTGGCACAATGGGTCGGCCTAAAGACTGTTGTCGTCCTTTCCAAATGTTAAGTGTTGATTTGGTTGGTCCATTACCTGCTTCTAGAAAACAGAATACCTTTATACTCGTAATTACTTGCTGGGTCTCAAAATATTGCTTGATCTTCCCAATCCGTCGAGCCACTTCGGATATCATATCCAGAATTATAGAAGAAAGCGTCTTCCTTGTACATGGGATACCTAGTACTATAATTATGGATAACGGAAAACAGTTCACAAGCAATACCATGCGTAACCTATTCCAGTCCTACAGCATTCCCAATGTATATTATACACCACTATATACCCCGCAAATAAATACCGTAGAACGTTACAACAAAACCATCATGACAGCTGTATCTACTTTCGTTGAAAATGACCATAGATCTTGGGACACTAATATACCAAAAATTCAATTTGCTCTTAACAGTGCTGTCAATGAAGTAACCGGTTTTACCCCTTCATTTCTAGTCTTTGGTCGCGAACTTATAAGCGATGGTTCTCATTACGTGGACACTGATTTGGAGAACCAGATTATATTTGTCCCCCGAGACAGTTACGCTGAAAACCTTGGTGCTTTACAAAAGATCTTCGATAAGGTGCAGCTTTTCTTAATTAAATCACATTCTCGAAATAGTACTAACTACAATCTACGACGCAAGAATGTTGAATTTAACGTAGGTGATATAGTTTGGAAGAGAACATTCTACCAAAGCGATAAAGATAACAGATTTTCGAAAAAGTTCCAAAATTTGTAAAATGTCGAATAGTTACAAAGAGGTCAAAGCTAGTTTATGACTTAGAAGACATGTCTGGTCGTAACATAGGAGCTTGGCATGTCAAAGATTTTAAGCTCACTTAGGACGAGAGTCAAAGGGATTTTTCGCAGGAAAAATTCTCATCTAAAAAGGGGGGTATGTAACACTTTGTTACAAAGAAGTTACTAGCTGCGTAATTCGAAACGAAATCTTGCGCATGCGCACGAGCGCAGCCAATAGACGACCGTCGCCTAGGCCGGCGCAGGCGCACTGAGCGAGCGGTGAGAGCGCACGGAACGCGACGATCATCACGCCATTACGACTAACATACGTACATCGAGCAGCCATCTTTTGATTATGGATGCACGACATTTTTAACTAAAATAATTAGATAAGCAACTAAATTGCCATTTAATTAAGTGTGTGAAACCCCGACTTGGGTGAGTGTTGCAAATTTTGTGCTTTGTTTAGATAAACATATTCTTATCATGTAAAGGACGTGAGTACGTTTAAATATGTTCGGTGTGATTAACGGTTTTTGCATTACGGCTGTTTTGGCCCAAATTATTATCAGATATTTGGTTCTGTTGTGATGTAAATATCATTAAGTAAAGCCGTGGATAAAATACCCAGTGACCTATTCAAAGTGAGCATATTTAAACGTACCTAGATAGTTTAATCATCAAATCCATCTCAATCACCCGTATTCTTAAACATAACGTCAAAAGCTCCTCGACTCATAACTCATTCAAGGAAGCCTCAAGTCGCTCCTCCAACCAACCTCGAAATCGGTATTCATAATCACTTGACTGACCAAATTATGAGGTTCCTCGAATGAGTACGATTGGAGGACACTCGAATGAGTATGAGCGGAATACGTCATAAATTACGTCATCGGTTTAGAAAAATGAGCGCATTATCTGTGGTTTTTACCTTCAAGTTGTGTCAAGTGTCACATTTTTACAAAAGTTTTTACAAAGTTTGGTTCTTTTTTATAAAATTCAATTATGGAATCTCATAAATCGTGGCCTAGGCAAGAAATGTGGCGATACTTGAGATGTAGATAAGTAGTTCGAGACTAGAAAAGTATTGCTTTACTATTAAAGTGTTACTATCCGTGGCGTGTTATGTTTATTCATTGGATTGGTGAACTGGAAGGCTGTTTTTTTACTGAAAGTGAAAAGATATGATAACTAATAACAAACATGAATAAATAAACTCGATGGCAACAACAATGGGGAGAAATGCAGCTAAAAACTTGGGCTCACTTAACAAAGGAATAGTACAATACTATCGACACAAACTCAAAAGTAAGTACTTGAATATGTACAACCATATTAATTAAATAATTTTATTTGATTAATCAGATAACTTTATATTATAATTAACTATTTTTATAGTTTGGTTAGTTAAGGTTTGCTGTATAAAGGTTACAAATTATTATAGAAGTACCACCTTACACTTTTTGTTTTGGTTAATAACTTCACTTTTAATTATTATATTTCAGATCAGTTAAAAAATTGGGATAACCTAAAAAAGGGAATTGACTCATGAGAAAAGAGAACAAGAAGATCAGCCGGTATTCCAAGCCTAGCCAATATTTTGGAAGATGCTTTCACCGAGCAAACTGATATGGAATTGTTTAAAGTGACTGAAAGTGGTATTACACATACCTTTTTATGCAGGTAAATAAATTACATATTATATCATAATAAACAATTAACTACCTAGTAGAAAGCTTTTAACGGTTTGTTGGTCAATAAAAATATGTTAGCTCCTTAGACATACTTATATGTTTTTATTATTATTATTATAATCATTATAATTATAAACTAGCATGATTCCCGCTACTGCTTCTAGGAATAGCTTTCTCATTTCTTGTTTGAATAAGTGACCTGGAAAAATATAGATATTATGGAAAGTTTATAAGGGGTAAAGCAAACTTGCAACCGCTTACAACCAGACTAGATGGAATTCTATGGGAGGCTTATGTCCAGCAGTGGACGTCCTACGGCTGAGATGATGATGATAAAAGCTTAGTTGAGAGTGATAGTGGTGAAGATTCTTGATATAATATTTTGCTTATTATGTTTCATCATCATCATCATCATCCAGCCGTTGGAAATCCATTGCTGAACATAAGCCTCCTCCATAAGGGGGGTTGTTGCTAATACTGGCCACGCGTGGCAGGCGGGTTGGCGAGCGCAGTTTGATGGTTTTACGCAGAGGACACTGCTGCCCGTCCTCTGGATCTCATAACCCTTAGCCGACTTTTACGGCAACCACGGGTAGAGAGGGTGAGGTAATATTCTAAAGCCGGTAACCCCATGGCATATTATTTTTACCTACATAATAAAAAAACTTTGATAATCAGAATAAACCGATCATGTATAGATATATTATTTGTTTAATTTGTTATTATTTGTTACATTACAGGATCTAGAAATGTGATTCAAGAAGAAATATTACTGTTTTAAAATAAATGAAGAAGTCCTGCTAAACTCCCTTTACTTTAAAGCTAAAGCTGAGAGAGATGCGGCCGTGGAACTCCTTCAATGCAATCGAATCAAATAGGATTATAAATAAATAGATAAAAATATAAAATGTATTTGTATTATTTTGAACTAGCTGTGAACCGCGGGTTTACTCGCGTCATCTTTTCCGTGGGAATATTGAGATAAAAGTACCCTATTTGTTATTCTAGGGTCTAAACTATATACATACTACATACCGTAATACCATAATTTCAGCCCAATCGGTTCAGTAGTTTTGGTGTAAAAGAGTAACAAACATCCATCCATCCTTCCTCACAAACTTTCCTATTAATAATATTAGTAGGAAGTAGGACTAGTCATCAACATCATCTCAGCCGTTGGTAATTTACTACTGAACAGAAGCCTCCCCCATAAAGGGTGGTTTTGCCTATACTCGACACGCTTGGCTGGCGGGGTGACGAGCGCAGATCGATGGTTTCTTGCAAAGGACGCTGCTGGCCGTCCTCTAGATCTGTTAACCCTTAGCCGGCTCTTACGGCAACCACGAGTAGAGAGAGTGGAGCACTATTCTGAAGCCGGTAACTCCACGGCAAGTAGGGCTAGTAGGATGTGATTATATTGTTTTAAATAATGTTTATTATCTTTATATATGAGTATAACAAAAAGCTATTATAATTTATTTTATTTAAAATCAATAACATATTGTGATATCAGATATTAATTAAATTAATTTAAAAAAATACTAGGTACTAGTATAATAGATAGTACTAGATTATTCTCGCGCAGTAACCTTTCCCATGGGAATAAAAGTATACACATTCCAGGGGTCTAATTATTTACATACCAAATTTCAGCCCAATCGTTTCAATAGTTTTGGCGTGAAGAAATTTAAAACATACACAAAACAAACACCTACACACCTGCACACCGAAAAATTAATAATAATATTGGTGAGATAATATATTTTCCGCATTTCGTTAACAAAGCTATGTTGAAATATTCAATAAACTTTTGAAACAACATTCCAAAATCTCACGAAATACGTTTGTTTTCATCCATATATCACTGTGAGGTCTGTTCAAGGTAGATCGCGACGTACCTTATATTTGACAGTTGTTTCCTCCACTCCACCTTACCTTCAGTGAGGAAACTCCTTAAGGTGAGGAGTAAAATTACAACTATGAATATCAAATCGCTGAGGTGAGGTGGAGTCAAGTCGAGGAATTTTTGCGATTTTGACTCTGAATACGGGTGAATGTATTTAATTTTCTTTATGCTATCCTGACTGTCACTTTCTAAACACCTACTTAATGTTACGTTCTGTTTTATCTTAATGTTATGCTTTTTATGTACTATATGTTTGACTGCCACATCTCAGAATCTATTCATTGCCTCGACATTCCTCGCTTGTGCGTAGCATAAGTTCTTCGAGAATGGCAGTCAAACAAAAGATGAGGACACTTCTAACCACGTCCAAACTGCGGTTTCAGGGTCCAACCACCTAGCGTAGCTACCCTACGTACTACCTGCGCCACCTGGCGAACTGCCGCCACAACTTGCTACGACACCAACCTACCACTAGCGCCACCTGGCAGCCCTACCTGGCAACTTCTGCTTCCTGTCTGCTAGCTGTTCCTACTTCTCTGCCGCCTATCCGATTGCTCGCCAAGGCCAGTTTGTCTACCGGTTTAATACACACACTTCGGTTCGCAAGCGCAACCCCGACCCTGCTCGCTTTCTGTCGCTACCTCCTCGCATTTTAGAATTAAATACCTACTTGTATATTCTTTATATGTTTTTTATTTACACTACCTAACATCTAGATAGGTAGGACATTAAAGAGTGTGACATTATATCTGTTTATAACTCTAATGGTTTACTCAGCGCACCACACTAAAGCTTCGCTCCTAATGAATCGCAACGCTCTTAAACTATCCTAGAAATAGGATAAATCTCATCTTATTAGGAGCCGTCCATATATTACGTGAAGCGTTTAGGGGGGGGGAGGGGGTCGAGCAGAATCTCACCAAATCTCACGAGGGGAAGAGGGAGGGTCTTTTCAAATCTCACGTAATTTAATTTCCGAAACTACAGAATTGCAAGAAAATTGGGTTAGTAAAACATATTTCTCTACAATATGGCTAGATTCTACACAATAATATTATTCACATATTCATTACACAATAATTGATTATGGACTGTCGTGAGTGTAATAAGTTGTTCCTATTTTTCGAATGTAGGTGAAATTAGCGCTACAAATACGCAATCTGAAAAATTTCACGTGAGATTAGATGGGGGGAGGGGGCGAGCCAAATCTCATGACATCTCACGAAGGGAGGAGAGGGGATCGAAAAATTACCAAAATCACCTCACGTAATTTATGGACGCCCCCTTACAATGTAAAAAAATACATTTTTAAGTGGTAAACAAAACGCTAGCGAGCTCTATCTCGACCCCAGCGCCATCTAGCGCTGTTTTTATGTGAGTATGTTGTTCTGTTTTCACGCTAAAACTACTGAACCGATTGAGCTGAAATTTGGTATATAGATAGCTTAGACCCTAGACACATCGTGTGTTTTATTCAGACACACTTTTTAACCCGATATTCCCACGGGATCGAAGACTACGCGTGATACCGCGAGGCACAACTAGTAAGTCAAAACTAAGTAGGTATAATAAGTTGATAATATGAATTACTCCGAAAACTTGTAAAATACTATTTTCAAGAATATTTTGTCTGTCCCAAAATCTAGTATATCTGTATTTTACTTGTTATCCTAATCTTTGAGATTATGATTTTTATGACGTTCCTTTGTTTTGAATCCAAAGAGTTTGGCCTAGATTTTCGGTGTAACTTTAATAAAGTAAATAAATAGGGACAATTTTGGTAGCTGGCTACATTAGGGTGATATTGTTTAAAAACTCCTTGACTGCCTCGGTGGCGTAGTGGGCGCAAACTCGGCAAAGTTTTTTTTTTTATGATAGTGAGTGAAGAGACGAGCAAATCAGGTGCCTGATGGTAAGCATCATGATTGCCCTCAGACACAGTGCCACCCAGTGTTTAAAATTCAAAATTCTGCGCGGCACTGCACTGCACCTGTCACCCTGAGATATTAGTTGTTGAAACTCGTCATACCCAGTATTTAGATCCAGTATCAGTATGTATTTTTCCAGTAATTTCCAGTAGGTAAGTAAAGTGTTATTTAAAAGATTTTTCCATTAGGAATTATCTCAATAACTGCCTGGAGTCTGGAACTGTGCCCGGTGGATGGCAATAGGCTCGCCCCTATTACATGGGACCAATAACTGGCCAATACTGGCGAAATGTGGGTGTATATACTTTGCACGTATACTGTGTAGGTGACTATAGACTTCTGCCTACCCCTTCGGAAAAAAGGCATTGTCTGTTATGTTGTTGCTTAAAAAAATATATATTTTATTTGTATGACGTTTTTTTTTTGTCATATATCTTTCAACCCGATCGGATTTTCATATGATTTTTAGCTATATAATAATAATTATAATAAGTCCTTTATTTCAGGCATAAAAATCACATATTATGATTTTACAAAAAACAAATTAGACTTATTTAAACTAATAATAATAATATGGGACAACTTCCACACACGATCATCTGGTTCCAAACTAGGCTAGAAGCCTGTACTATGGTAACAAGATAACTTATAACACACAGACACAGATCAAACAGACATGTTCATGCACACAAATGTTTGACTTGGCCGGGGATCGAACCCGAGGCCTGCGGCACAGAAAGCAGAGTTACTACCATCTAAGCCATCGAGGCTGTCAAAAGAGTAACGAACATGCATCCATCGTCACAAACCTTCGCATTTATAATATTAGTAATGTATTATGGAATTATTAGCTTTTAAACGATCTCTTTAACTATGCATTGCTAGTACGCACTTTAGTTTATAATTTAAATTATTTGCCAAAAGAGCTACTTGAAAATCAATAAGTACCAAGAGCACCTTTTTAATGACCACTCTTATTAGGCAAAATTGAAGATTCCACTCTGGCAACACAGAACGTTCCGTTCTAAAATTGAGCTAATTACGAAGGCGGGAAACTGGAGATTTCCGAACACTGCAAAAAGATGGCGGCCTAGATTTTTTTTTAATTATACGAGAAGCTTAGCAGGGAGTGCTCTTTGCCAGTCGGGGAAAAAGGAATAGGCAATCAGTAAGGCTTGGAATAATTGATTATAATGAAGTTGAGAGGGTCTAGTTTTTTGTTTAGGGGAAAGGACTATTTACGAGAGCCGCTGATATTTGGAATATAGAATTTAGCACTAAACTTAGGTGCCGAATATCTAAATTATCTATAGGTATATGAATATACCCCAATCGGTTCAGTAGTTTTGGCGTGAAAGATTAACAAACATCTATCCATCTATGGATTTATTTACTACACTTATGCTAACCGTGCAAAGTCAGGGCGGATTGCCAGTAACAAATAATACAAAATCGGAAACATAATGCACGCGGCTTACAAATCAAATGCTTAGCATAATACTAACGCGATTTAGCGTCAGTCGAACGTGATCTGCATTAGAAATTCACCGAAAATTCTGTCTAGACGTATAGGTAAGCTACGTTTTTATGTAATTTGTTGGGAATATGGTACTTTAAACATAGCAAAACTTAAGGTGGTTGGGCCGACATCATTTAACATAAAAACTTTGAGGAACCGATGACGAAAATCAACGATATTAAGAGCAGATATTAAGCCTTCTAGGAATTTGACACAATCCTATGAAAAAATTACCAAATCGATGTTTTGTATGTTTCCTCCGAATATAACAAACCCATTCTATAAATTCATATTGTAAACGTGCCTTTTCCATTAAATAATACTCGAACACTTCAGCATATTTTACATGATTTATTTCAAGGCCACCATCTTCAATCTCGCTCTACAATCATCTGTCGCGCTGGCATCCACCTCCCTGTGTTGCCATCGCGCCCTCGCACATGCCATAGATATCCGTGAAATCACACGTTGCCATTAATACTTTCCATAAAACCACCAAAACGTTCACAGAATCCGTAGCATGCGCGTCACAAAATAACATCAACCCTACACTCGGCCAACCTGACAACGTGTATGCCCCCATACACGCATTATACTCGTATAATAACCCTACAATATTCTGATATTTTTAGTGAAATAATACGTCTGTCATTTTAATTTTTGTTATAAACACTTGGTGTTTTCATAGTGAACTTCCAAAAATCCCAGTTTTACTCGCGTGATTGGACGTTTTCTACAAAAAAATGTAAAGTTTATAAACAAAAATAAAATGATACGGACATACTTTACTTCAACTTTAAAATATCAGGATATAAATATATCAAATAGGTTTACTGTATTCGGAGGAAACAGGGGAATACAAAGAATCGATTTCGTAAATTTTCCACAGGATTGTGTCAAACTGCTAAGAGGTTCTCTTTCCTGTTAAGAATTCCGTACCATATAGTTTTCATTTAACTATATTGTTTTTCTCAGGGCAGGACACGCCAATAAAGCTCCCAGTCGACATATCTTCCGACCTCTTTAGCATTAAATTAATCGTCAAAAAAGAATGTCCAACATAGGCCATAGGTTACTTCACTATAAAAACATCAGGATATAAAAAAACTAACGACTGCCTCGGTGGCGTAGTGGGCGCATGCTCGACTGCCAATCAAGAGGTCCCGGGTTCGATCCCCAGGTCAGGCATAGTTTTAAATATTGGATTTTTCCATTGGGAATTATCTCAATAACTGCCTGGAGTCTGGAACTGTGCCCGGTAGATGGCAATAGGCTCGCCCCCTATTACATGGGATCAATAACATACTGGCGAAATTTGGGTGTATCTACTATGGGACTGAGTCCTGGGTACACCTCTGCCTACCCCTTCGGGAAAAAGGCGTGAATGTATGTTATGTTTTTTATATAAAAAAAAATATAGAATAGGTTTATTATATTCGGAGGAAATAGGGGAATACAAAACATCGATTTAGTAAAATTTAAGTTTTTGGTAAAGTTCGTGCTATGTTAACAGCTGCTCTTAGACTTCGCTCCGGTCACATTCCCACAAACAAGTTCGCATTTTTGATGAAAAAAGTCCCATCTCCCAACTGTGAAGTGTGCGGTACTGTTGAGGATATACAACATGTTCTGTTGGAGTGTGTCCGGAACGAACAAGACCGTAGGTCAGTGTTTGGATGTCGATCGCTCGAAGTTGGACTTATAAATAGTATACTTTCCTACCCTGTATCTGATAAATGTAAAAAATTGTATCGTTTGTATATAGATTATTTAGACTTAAGTAGTGTAATATGAATTTTTTAAAACATTTTTGTACTGGGCGATGTGGTCGCACAGCGACAAAGCCCTTTTTTTTTATTATAGTCAATAAATTTAAAAAAAAATAAAGTTTTTGGTAAAGTTGATAAATTGAGCACTTGTATTAATAAACCACATAATAGAAACAATACAGAAGGGCGGTAGTATCAAGTAGTCACTATGAAGGAACCTGCACCGAGTCAATATTAGAGCAGCTGTGTACGCCGCGCGAATGTTATTTTTATGCGACCTACATGGAAATGTGAAATGCCACCCCTAACTAGGGACGAGGTACACATCTATTATTTATCGATAGTTTGTCGATGAAATATTTTCGAGCTTTAAATATTTATAATAATTTGTGACATTATGTATAATATAATATAATCATTATAGTTTTCTAATTAAACCGCTTTTAAAGGATTTTATTGCGAATATTTACATATTAAAATATTAATTATATTATAACTGACGTTTCAATAACTTTGCAGTGTTCGTGGTCACAGGAAGACTAGATGACATTTGTCTTAAACGAAGAATTTTTTTTTAATCTACCGCCTAATATTTTAATCAAAACGTTCCCGGTGCTCGCAGTTGGTAATCGCTTACAGTATCCAGAAATCTCGAAGTCTTCTGCAGAGCTTGAGACTTAATTAATTTTATATAACAGGCACCCAAACTAGTATAATATTTTTGTTAATTTATGAAAACAACTAGCTGTGCCCAGTGGTTTCACTCGGGTAGACATCGTTCCCGTGGGAATATTGGAAAAAGAAATACCAAAAACCCACCAAATTTCAGCCCAATCTGTTCGATAGCTTTGGCGTGAAAGAGTAACAAACATCCATTCATCCGTCCATCAATTTAACCAAAACCGCGCTAGATGGCGCTGGAAGTGAGTTAGAACTCGCAAGCGTTTTGTTCACCTGTTAAAAACGTAAGTTTTTTACATTGTACTGAAATTTGAGATTTATTATATTACTAGGATAAAATATATTATATCTTATCTAAGTGTACCTTCCTTAGTATATTAAAATATTTAAATTAGAGTTATCGAAGAATTAACACAAGTGCAATAAACTACACCGAAGAGAAAGAATTAAAAATATTTTAGAAACATATTCAAAAGGAGTCAATAACTCTCAAAATAAGTTGTCTGATCAGTTTAGTGCTACTTCTTGGCTTTAACATAATGAATACATAATTAATTTAAAATTATCATGCATATTGAATAGAGAAACAATGTTGAACAATGGCAAAACGGCCAGTCGCGAGGGGCCATAAAAACGCAATATACTTTCCATATTTTTCAAGCTATAAAATATTAAAAAATATTATTTAACATAACTACATATTATAAAATAAAATCACTGTCTGTTTTATTGATGACTTCAAAAACTACCGAACAGATTTTCAAAAGGTTTTCACCAATCGATGGAACTATTCAAGTAGGTTTAAAAAAAATATATATTCATTTTTTATTAGTACGTATACGTACGTACTCGTATATAATAAATTATACGCACCAGAGGCCCATATTAATAAATACCTTACAGACTAACACACATAAAAAAACACAAAATAACTATATTATATTAAACACTAGATAGGGATTATTTTCGGTCTCGCCTCCCTGAAGCGCCGGAACACAATTCCTTCGGGCCCAAATTCGGGTGACAGGAAAATCTCCTTATATTTCACCGGAAATAATTTAGTTAATAATTTTCTAAAGTATTTAATTAAACAGTAATAACTAAACTATTGTAACTACCTTTTGATTGTTGAAATAAGAAATGTTTTTGTTAATATACTTATATCGCGGAGAGGGGCGTTGATGCCTGCGACGCAGTTTGATAAACTGATGCAGGTATCACCGTTGCACATATTGTTTTATGTTACACATTTTTTGTTTATGAATAAATTTGATTTGATTTGATAAAAAAAAATTCTTTAAGGTTAAGGTTCTTTAAGTTGTCAATTGGCTGAATTATGATAGTAAATGTTGAAGCGGTAGAAAAAAACATGCCAAGCGGGAACTTTTTGGCATGCGCTGCGTGAAGCAACAGACTTATATAAAATAAATAAATGTACTACTTACTTCCAGGAATTATCCCTCTTGAAAAGATCTAGATGCTACCCGTCCAAAGCCAAGGCAGCTTAATAGTAAACTTGTAAAAATATGTTACTTAGCATAAGTTATGTATTCGTTTTAAAATTAACATAATTTTATTATACATTGGCGCCTTTAATTAAAGTTCAATGGTGCGTTTCACGTGTGAATATCATTACGTAATTTTGACTCGACAGAAATTAGTAATCTTTAAGTGCTGTTTTAGAACGTAGTACGAAACTTATGTATGTCTAATTTTGTTGGAAAATATTACAAGATTATGTTTACCTCATGTACAACAAAGCCAAAGGACTCCTCCTTCTTCTCGCAGTCGAGTAAAAAATAATGGAAGGAACAGGAAAGGGAAAAGGGAAAATAGAAATGAAAAAAGAAGAAGGGAAAGAAAAAGGGAAAAATAAAGATGAATGAGGAGTCAATTTATTTATTTTGAGATATGGCGCGGTATAGGTTATTTGATTACGCTATCGAAATTTTATCGATCTTTTTGCTATAAATATATTTAGTATCGATATTTTTATCGACTTCACCCCATCACTCTCAGCAAAATTTACCCTTTTCCGCGCCCTACCGCGCACGAATTTCTCTCTTATACAAGACTTCTCTATTATTTAACGAATATTATCATAAATTCTTAAAGAGTTCGAGACCAGATGCAACCTCCTTTAACTAAAAACAAAAACCTCTTTTAGTTTTCCTCTTCGTGAAAAATTTAACTTTCTCCAACTTCGGTTTTAAGTTTTGTTGCGACATTTTCGGCATCTTATTTCGTATTTTAGACGAAGAAATGCCAATTTTGATATAAAAAAGTTTTTTATTTTTTTTTATGATTGTAACAAGACGAACAAATCAGGTGCCTGATGGTAAGCATCATGATTGCCCATATCAGACACAGTGCCACCCAGTGTTTTAAAATTCAATTTCTGCGCGGCACTGCACTGCGCCTGTCACCTTGAGATATGAGTTGTTGAATCTCATCATGCCCAGTAATTTCGCTGGTTTTATTGATATTGAACTAATAACTTGGTTAATTATCAACTTACTACATAACATCACGCCTTATTCCCGAAGAGGTAGAGAAACGTACCTAGCAGATACACCAGTTATCTTTATTAAGGCGCTGTCCAAAGCATATTCGCTCTCTCGCTCACACGTACCCACATTTTTGAAGATATTTTTTTTTTTATTGTAGTGAGTAACAAGACGAGCAAATCAGGTGCCTGATGGTAAGCATCATGATTGCCCATATCAGACACAGTGACACCCAGTGTTTTAAAATTCAAAATTCTGCGCGGCACTGCACTGCGCCCGTCACCCTGAGATATGAGTTGTTGAATCTCATCATGCTCAGTAATTTCGCTGGTAACATTGCCCTTCATACCGGAACACAGTAATGTTTGCACATTACTGCTTGGCGGATGAATAACTGGCAAAGGTGTGGTACTTCCCCAGGCGGCCCCCTGCAAAAGAGGCCTACCACTACAAAAAACTACTACTGTAAAAATACTACTGTACTTAATTACTTACGAGTAAAATAAAGACAACTAGGAATAGACCAACAAAAAAGTAAAAAATTAAGGTTTAGGATTATTATATATACTGTACTGACTGACTTGCAACACAGAACGCTAACCACAGATCCTAGAGACTTGGAATGTAGGTAGTTTTCGTTGTTTGGACGTGTGCTAGGAACGGATTTTTGGAAAGGAAAATTCACATTCTAAGGAGTCCAAAAAAGGCGTCAGAGTTTCAGTATAAAACTCTTATATCTTCTGTCCCTGTGTGTTATAAGCTTATATAAGTATGTATATCAGTCATCTGATTACCATAGTACAGGATTCTAGCCTAGTTTGGGACTAGATGACCGTGTGTAGAAGTTGTCCCATATTATTATTATGTCGCTCGAAAACACCGGGATATACCCGGTCTTTTGATAGGCGTGCACGGAGACCATTTTTTTTTAAGTCCGACGTGCCAGAGGCCCTTTGAGCTTTTAATCTAAAGATCTAAAGATGTTATTATTATTATTATTATTATTATATTTCATATTTGCTAGAGAGCAAGAAATCGCTTTTCATAGAATAGAATAGGTACATAGAATAGGTACTTTACCAGAAGTACTCTGCCTGTTGTGTTACCCAATCAATCTATAAATTATCATACAATATTCAATTTGTAAAAAATTGTATATTTTTTCGTTTAGACAGGAAATATATTAACAATAATTATTGGCTACCTACCCAAAGTTGCAAAGTAGTTTGCCTCCAATTCATCAAATTAGTGGACGCTCGTGAAAATATAGTTAGAATTTTGACCTCTAATGCGTTAATTAATAAGGAATATTATTTTAGATGCGGTCCAAGAGAAAAGCGATTGAACGAAATTTTATTATCAGCGTACGACACATCTGTTGGAGTTAAACAAGAAGTGTTGGATTTTTTCTTTCCAAATCCATGTATATATACGAAATTGAGGTGTATTTTCTCCAAATATAACTAACCCATCCAATTAAATGTGAATGTTCTCCTATCCAGTATTTATGAGCAGTATTTTCGCAGAGATAATTATAACCAAAAAATCAATCTTTTCACCAAACGATTTGTTACGAAATATTTTTTTAAACCTCAGCCCCAGGATAACAAAGTTAATAAATAAAACATTATATTTATGAAATATCCGCTTTTGACTACGATTACAACAGCCACCATGACAGTTTTATTTTCTTTATAATATGAACGACTGAATGAAAGTTGTTCTGTATGACGGAAAGATGGAGCCTCTTAAGTATTACTACACATTTATAACACATCCTACTAATATTATGAATGCAAAAGTTTGTGTGGATGGATGGATGTTTATTACTCTTTCACGACAAAACTTACTGAGCGGATTGGGCTGAAATTTGGTATGAAGGTAGTTTAAAACCGCGAATAACACATAGGGTGCTTTGTTTACCGATATTCCCACGGGAAACGATGTCTACGCGAGTGAAACCGCGGGGCACAATTAGTTATATATCTTGTTGGAGGCATATTGTTGAAGGGAAGTTTCTTATGACTTGGACCACACCCCAGACCACACGCGCACACAACTTCCTAAAAGTGATAATCGATAGTACTAAACTAGTATTGGTACAAAGCGCCTGGCGTTAATTAACAATACATGTTCTAATGTTTGTTTGTCTGTAACAAACATGTTCAAATGGTATCGTTTAGCAGCGACTGGAAATCTCATTTTTAACTGATTACGAATGATTCCTGTTAAGGTGATTGCTCGTCCATATAACTTGGTTAAAAAATGATAAAATGTCATTTAATGTTAATAATTTTCAGGTGGCCAGTAAGTTCAACAGAACATCTGCTGAAGGAGGTGGCTCGATTATACTTTTAAGAAAATCAATTAAATATAAAGAGCGAAATGATATTGTCAGCTGTTCTGTGGAACGAACTTGCGAGGTGGCTTGTGTAGAAGTAAAAAGGCACATAATCTTATGTGTATATAGGCCGCCGAACTCGAATCTCACTTCTTTTATGTCCTCTATGGAAATAATTCTAAACAAAATTTGTAAAAGTAATAAACATGTACTTGTATGCGGTGACTTTAACATTGATATTTTGTCAGATTCTCCAGATAAAACTAATTTGACTAGTTTATTTAAGTCCTTCGGTTTGAGTTACCTATTCTCTGAGCCCACAAGAGTTACAGTTACCTCATCGACCTGTATTGATAATATCTTTACCAATTTAGAAAGTAGGAAGTTATCAATAACGGGTGGAGTTAGGTCTGACCACAAGGGTCTCTCACTAGAATTTATAAGTGAAAAATCAAAAGAAAAACCAACAATTGAACATAGGCCCCTAACAACATATAAACTCGAAAAGCTTAGGAATAATATAGAATCAAAACTGGAAAATGTCGCTGTCTCTGAGGAAGACCCTAATTTCAATTATGAAAACATATTTTCTGTAATAAGTAAGGAGTTCAATGAGATATGTCCCAAAAAGAAATTACACTCGAATGGGAAACTAGAATTTAGTGATTGGGCTACCAAGGGTATCAGGAAAAGTAGAGATAATATGTATGAGTTATATAGGGATAAAGCCCATTCCAATTCAGAATCATTTCATGAGTATGTTAAATGTTATTCAAAAATTTTTAAAGCTGTGTGCATCCAAGCAAAAGCCATAAATATTAGAGACAAAATTCGCAAATCAAGTAATAAAATTAAGACGGTTTGGAAAACAATAAACGTAGAAACAGGTAAAGATAAATGTAGAGATTCTGAATATAAATTATTAATTAATAATGAACACATTACAAATGTTGAGGAAGTCGCTAATATTTTTGTAGATTTCTTCTCTAACATAGCCCTGAACGCGACCAAGTCACTTGATTCATCCCCAGACTTGGCGGAGGCTTTTCTTAAAGAAAACTTCCAACGCACCATACCTGAATTTTCGTTTGAACACATCTCATTAATTGATATCAAAAAGACGTACAAGAGTTTAAATGTTAAAGCTACTGAAGATCTATGGGGTCTATCTGTAAAAATGCTAGATTCTATAATAAACACAATTGCTCCTTACTTAGCAGACTTATTTAACCTATGCATAGATAAAGGCACGTTTCCAGAACTAATGAAAATAAGTAAAATCACTCCTATCTTTAAATCGGGAAGTAAGACAGATCCCTCAAACTATAGGCCAATCTCTGTTTTGCCAGTATTAAGTAAAATCTTTGAGAAATTGATGCTAAACCAACTGCTGTCACATTTCAATAGAAATAGAATATTGCATTCAAACCAGTATGGTTTCACCAAATGCAGATCAACAACCGATGCAGGCTGTCATCTCATGACTCTTGTCTTGGAGGCTTGGGAGAGTTCACAGGATGCCATTGGAGTGTTTTGTGACCTTTCCAAAGCATTCGACTGTGTAGAACACTGCACGTTACTGCGCAAGTTAGAAGTATATGGAATTCATGGGAATGCCCTGAACCTGGTGGAATCATACTTGTCTAGTAGGCAGCAGAAGGTTAGCGTCAATGGTATCACATCTGCTAGTTCTCCTGTCAAGATGGGAGTCCCACAGGGATCAATTTTGGGTCCTTTCCTGTTTTTGGCATATATTAACGATTTGCCTTACATGGTCCACGGTCTAGCAGATATAGTTCTATTTGCCGATGATACGTCATTGATTTTTAAAGTTGATAGGAAGGATACTTCACTAGTACATGTTAATAATACTTTAGCAAGTATATCCAGATGGTTCACAGCAAACAATCTGTTATTGAATGCGAAAAAGACTAAATGTTTGAAATTTTCGTTGCCTAACGTCAGAAGTATAGAACCAATCATAGTTCTTGACGGTGAAAGACTCAATATTGACAATGCAACTTTGTTCCTTGGCATAAATATAGACTCTAAACTGCAATGGAGCACTCATATCACCGAGCTCTCAGGGAAACTAAGCTCTGCAGCTTACGCGGTTTATAAAATTAGGAAACTAACAGATGTAGCCACGGCGAGATTAGTGTACTTTGCATATTTCCATAGCTTGATGTCTTATGGGATTCTGTTGTGGGGGTCAGCTGCAGATATAGAAACTATCTTTATACTACAAAAACGTGCGATTCGTGCCATCTATGAGATGCGTCCACGCGAATCCCTGAGGGAATTATTTAAAGAAATAAACATACTGACCCTACCATCCTTATACATTTATGAGAACATCATGTATGTGCGTAAAAATTTACATAAATTCAAATTAAATAGTGACCTTCATAATTTTAATACTAGGAATAAAGACAAAATAGCTGTACCTAGCTTTAGATTATCTAAAACAAATAAAAAGACATTCTTAGGAAATAGTGTACGTTTCTATAATAAAATCCCAAAAGAGATAACTGGGCTCTCAGAGGGTAAATTCAAAACCTATATAAAATCTACTTTACTTAAGAAGGCTTATTATAAAGTCAACCAGTACATAGAGGACAAAGATGCCTGGAAACTTCTGCATAGCCGCCTCGCGGCACCTTCAAAGAAAACGAATGTAACCAAACCAAATATTGTGAAACTATCTGTTGAAAAAATTAAGCCCTACAAGTTTCTTGTGCGTTCTTCTTGTAGAGGTATCTTTCCGAACGCACGGTAGATTCAGTACTGTATCTTCATTGACGTACAAAAGTGTCAGATTATGACCTATTTGAATAAATCTGTTTGAGTTTGAGTTTGAGTTTGATAAAACGAAATTTCCCAAACATCTCAAATTTGGGAAAAAGGTGAGATGTTATGTTGTACATTTATTATATTATGTTATGATATATGGACTTGGACCAATATACACTTACTACTGAACATAGGCCTCCCCTATAATGGGACCAATAACATACTGGCGAAATGTGGGTGTATCTACTATGGGACTGAGTCCTGGGTACACCTCTACCTACCCCTTCGGGAAAATGCGTGAATGTATGTTATGTTATGTTTTATAAATGGGGGTTTTGCTAGTACTCAACACGCTTGGCAGGCGAGTTGGAGCGCAGTTCAATGTTTTTTTTTGCAGAGGACGCTGCTGCCCGTCCTCTGGATCTGTTAACCCTTAGCCTGCTCTTACGGCAACCACGGGTAGAGAGGGTGGAGCACTATTCTAAAGACGGTAACTCCATGGCACAAAATAAAAATAACTTTATTATTTATTTAATTAGTATAATCTTGTAATTATCTTGTCTCATAGATAATTTTGTTTTTGAATAGTTAATCTGGGGATTATTGATCGAATGAAGCAATTACAATGCAATTTATTGATAAGATTACTAAATTAATGATTATTAAGTATTATTATTAGACTTACTTTGTCATGGTAGGCCATATTATTATTGTTTACTAGAGATAAACGTACATATTAAAAATATATATATTTTTTATGATAGTGAGTAATAAGACGAGCAAATCAGGTGCCTGATGGTAAGCATCATGATTGCCCATATCAGACACAGTGCCACCCAGTGTTTTAAAATTCAAAATTCTACGCGGCACTGTTCTGCGCCTGTCACCCTGAGATATTAGTTGTTGAAACTCGTCGTGGCCAGTAATTTCGCTGGTAACATTACCCTTCAGACCGGAACACAGTAATGTTTGCACTTTACTGCTTGGCGGATGAATAACTGGCAAAGGTGTGGTACTTCCCCAGGCGGGCCCCGGCAAAAATGGCTTACCACTAAAAAAAACCCTTAATGGAGTAACCGAATAGAATTTTGAAAAATAAGCTGTTTTTTTTAGAAAAAACTATTCAAATCACCTCTAAAAACTAAATTTTTATTCAAAAGCTCGGAATTATCAGCGACCAGACCCTATTATTTTTTTATGAATAAATAGCTAGGCTAATATCATAATGGAGTAACCGACTAATTTTATTATCTATTGTTTACATTTTGAGTAAATAAATAAAAACCCAGCTAAGATAAAGATCTTCAACTGTGATATGGATCATCAAGGCATCTTTGTCCTCTATGTTATAATAAGCGTTTTAAAGTCGATATTATACATGAATTTACTTAGTTATTAAAGCCACTTAGTTTTTAAACTTTGTCTTTTTCTGAGTTTCGAAGAAATATTCCTCTTACTATTTAAGAGACACCCCTATTTCCTTGAAGGAGTTTCCTCACCGCGTCAACCCTAACGTAACGGTTTTTCTTACTCGGATCTGCAGATTCCGAATTCAAATTCGAAATTGGAACGGGGAACGCTGACGCGACGTTTCAGCGGGTAGACGGCTTTTGTTATGACTTCCGGCGGAATTGTTTCCTTTATAAGTCTGTCTATTGGCAGGAAATATAACTTTTGAATTTACTTTTTTTTTTGTTTTTGGCCAGTGACTGTGTGTCATTTTAATGACTTGAGACGTTCAAATAATGTTGAACTAAGTTTATGATTTTATAATGAATTAAATTGGCCTTAATCTAACAAACAGGTACCTTTTGGTGGAAATCTATGGTTCTAACAACATAACATACATTCACGCCTTTTTCCCGAAGGGGTAGGCAGAGGTGTACCCAGGACTCAGTCCCATAGTAGATACACCCACATTTCGCCAGTATCTTATTGGTCCCATGTAATAGGGGGCAAGCCTATTGCCATCTAACGGATACAGTTCCAGACTCCAGGCAGTTATTGAGATAATTGCTAATGGAAAAATCCAATATTAAACACTTTGCCTGACCTGGGAATTGAACCCGGGACCTCTTGATTAGCAGTCGAGCATGCGCCCTCTACGCCACCGAGGCAGTCTATGGTTCTAAAGCTTATAAAATACATAATGTCAAAAGTAAAACCAGCCACACGTTGGGCGCCAATTTCAGACCAAACTAACCAAGTATTTATTATTGAACTAGCGACCCGCCCTCGCTTCACTCCGGGTACCATTATACTTATAAAGCTTCCTCTTGAAAGACTGTCTATTGATGAAAACCTTAGCGTAGTTTAAAAGATGTAACTTGCTCCTGAAACACAGTTTATACTAGTTCGGGAGCCTATGGATTCAAAATAAACCTGTACCATATTTATTATGTTAATAAAGATATATTGATATTGAAGTGTGCAGAGTGTAGACGGCAGGTAGTGACTTTGTTTACTGATTTACAATAACACACTGTTATCTCAGTAATATTTACAAATTAAAACTAAACTAGTATGTAAGGCAAGCGTAGTGTGGGACGTCCTTGGGCTAGATGGAGCGATGATATACGCAAGGTCGCTGGGAGTGGTTGGAGAAGAAGAACACAGGATCGAGTTGAGTGGCGTGCCATAGGAGAGGCCTATGTCCAGCAGTGGACGATCATGGGCTGATGATGATGATAAGTATGTAAAGATTTATCTAATGCCAGCAAATAGGTACTTCTAGATCAAAATCCATGGGGCTGGCAAAATGTAGGTCAGAAATCACAAATGGAAATACAGTTACATGTTGGATGCTAATTGTTAATCTCAAACTAAACTAACCAAATTTTCTACATAAAGGGTTAAATCTTTAAGCCAAAAGTCAAAGTCAAAATACAACAATTCGGGCGCCAATTTAAGCTAAACTAACGAAGTTTTTATCATTAAATTTATCTAAGGCCAACAAACAGCTACCTTTAACAATATTTCGTCGGAACTGGGAACAGCAGACCCTGCATTTGCCAAAATGGAATAGAGTAAGCAAAGGTAATACAACAAAGGAGGTCGGCCCTCGCCACCCGTACCTAAATTAAAACCCTTTTGCGTACAGATCATGCAGTAGGACAACTTTGCACACAATTTATGATGGAACTAGCAACCTATCCCGATTTTAGCATTTCAGCAGAGCATAATTTTAATATATCAGTAAAATCTACGCAAAACCTTATTGAATTATGAATTACTTTCTTGATTCATCCATCGGTAAAAACATTAAAATTTGGTAGTTTGAGCTTATCTCGAAAAAATTTTTGATACGTACTTAGTTTAGAGATCGACCTACTACCACTGGTACTGTACCAGTAATTCCTGTGGATCCTGCCGGTTAGGACAAGTGTAGGTTATGGTCACAGATCAGGATGAATCTCCTCTGTGGTTATGGTCATGCATGTACCAGATAAATTACGCCTAGGTGATGCATCGTACAAGGAGAGGTCACTTGTCTCATAAGCCACGAGCGTTGCTGTGGCTTGTGTTAACTCTGCTCTCTCTCTCTCTCTCTCTCTGTCTCTCTATCTCACTTGCGCAATGCAAGTGATGGTGGTATACTTATCTTACACTCTGGAATAACGCATATAATATTTTCTATCGCGTAAAACCGCAAGTCGTTTACCAATATCATAAATTTATATTTTGTCCCAAGTTAACATACTGTTACATCAAAAATGAAGTTTTCTATATTAGGGAGAGGAGCGTATAAGGCTCGGCGTGAACGCAATTGGCTTACGAATGGCTTATGTTAAAATTAGACGATTTCCGAACTTGACAAAACTTATATAGGTCAAGTTGTTTACATTGGTTTGAATTGGAATATTGGTCCTGGCAAGGGGTGCGCTGTTATCAGGCAACTCAGCCTACAATACTCCGCATTGACAAATTGAAGTATAAAAACAACATTGACAACATGTACATAGTCTAAGGTCTAGCAACCACAGTAATGGCGGTACGTCAGCATAATGGTTACAGCCACGGGAGGCATGATGATAGAAAGATTTGCTGTGCAACGAACACAGAATAGCATTCAAGCATTCTGTCTCTTTTTCTATCGACCCTATCGAGCAACGACGTACAGCAGCGTTGACGCGAACGAAAATTGAGTATTTGAAAATAAAAGTGGTTTTTAATTTATGTTGAAAGTTTAATGAAAATTATGTATCATCCGATTAAAAATATATTTTTTAATTAATTAAAAAATATATTTAATAAGCAATTCAAAATAATTGATGAAATTCCAATAAGAGTCACTTGATCACGAACGCGCTACGAGTGGTCGCCATGATTGTGACCTCATTATGTTATAATAATTATGCATGGTACTTTATAACATTGTGACGTCATTACTCGCGTATTTCACAATAAATTGCAAGCGGGCAAAGCCGCAGTGCTCACACTAGTTTTATAATATTATTATTATAAGTTTGACTTTAATATTGTAACTGGTGTAGCCGTACTGATAAAGTACCCATAAGTAAATAATTGCGTTTTGAAAAGATATCTACTAAATTACATTCTTACAAAATATTGATACAAAAAAGCCCTTTCTCCTTCATTTGACCTAATATTTTTAGTAAATACAAAACAAGTTAACAGGAGCAATCGGATGGAAACTTGGCGCATCTATGACTTATCCTAAATTGGCTGGGCCAAACAAAAATACGGTGTAAGAAAACGGAGCAAATTACTCCCTTCACTGTGCTCGATAAGATCTTTCAAAACATTTATACAGAGAAAAGATATTGCCATGAAAAGTGAACATCTATTGATATTGTAGGGTTATCTTATAATGCGTGTATGGGGACATACACGTTGTCAGGTTGGCCGAGTGTAGGGTTGATGTTATTTTGTGACGCGCATGCTACGGATTCTGTGAACGTTTTGGTGGTTTTTATGGAAAGTATTAATGGCAACGTATGGTTTCACGAAGATCTATGGCATGTGCGAGGGCGCGATGGCAACACAGGGAGGTGGATGCCAGCGCAACAGATGATTGTAGAGCGAGATTGAAGATGGTGGGCTTGGAATAAATCATTTAAAATATGCTGAAGTGTTCGAGTATTATTTAATGGAAAAGGCACGGTTACAATATATAGGTACTAAATTAATAGTAATCAGTTAATATCATGACAAAAGGTCATTATTTTCATCATATAGCTCAAAGTAAATTTATTTAAATAGACATTTTTAAACGTCAATAGAACTTCCAAATTTCCATTATCAAAACTGATCTTTCTGAATCTGACATTTCGATGAGTTCACTATTGAAAATTGTTCCAAAATGAGTCTTTAATATTATGATGCTAAGTGATTTCCAGTTATCCTGTATAAAAGATACCAATCCCTGTTAGTTCTACGCAGTTATTTGCCAAACGAGAACCATAAGTTCTCCCAGAATTGCGTTCGTCTTTCCTGCCAGCCCCTCTAACGAATTTTAGTGCAGGAAAAATGTAGGAAAAAGCAAAGTTTTCCCCAAAATATCACCTCGAACGTCGAAACCCAACAATTCCCCGAAAAACCTAATAAACTTAAAAACCATTCTGAAAAATCCCGAAAACTTATATCACAAAAGATTTTTGCAGCGGAATTTCGTACACTTTCCCGCCAAAAAACCGCTTTGACAGCGAAAAAGGCGGGAACGGCGGCCATTACGGACAAGTGACGCTGTAGCCGGCGGTATATAATTGGCCGAACACCGTGGACAGATTTTAATAACGTTGAACCACGAGTTATGGCAGTTTCGTCTTGTATTTGCGGGAGACAACAAGAAAGATAATTCATATTTTAGGTGAAAAAGATTCTATTTATTATCCTTATTACTTATTAGTATACAGATTTTTGTAACTTTGCGAAAAGAGTCAATTTTTCGGATATAGAAAAACATGCTTATCTGGAAAGACAAAATCATAACATTGATAATAGCTAATTCATGATCACATTTTATTTATTTTTTTAATCCAAGGTTTGTCAAAGATGAAGCACTTTAGTGTTCGACGTCACAATGACTAGATAAATCAAGTATTTAATGGTTCGCGAATCGCGAATCGCGAAAATGACAAATTAAGCTTTTGACTTGAGTAGGATATGGTAAATAAAGGAAGTGGAAGGAACCAAGGATTTGTCATTTTTTGTATGCTGTTTGACAGCAGACATGCTGTTCGTAATAGGCTCGCCGTTCACCCCAGTTACACTGCTCGAGTCAATAATAAGGGTTATGTGGACAACCCATAATATTGTCAGTTTCAGGTCATGACCGGCAGTATAGCTTTAGACCACTACGGCTCCGAGGAAGTCAACTGATAGTGGATGGATAGTGGTTAGTAATTTCAAATGGCCGCTTTTCGTTTATGAGAAGTATTGCATAATTTGCTGGTACCGATGTCCGCATAAGAAGTGAAAGCCGATAAACATGTGGCATCTAGCCTTTGGGCATAATTAGGCTAAATTTTAGGCAACTATATATAATTACGTAGGCATGGGAAGGTAACGGAAAATTTATAGGTGACTAGCTGTGCTCCGCGGTTTCACCCGCGTAGTCACCGAATATCGGAATAAAAAGTAGCCTATGGTATAACACACATTCAGAGTAGTAACTACCCACTTGCTGATATTCAGCCCAATTGGCTTAGAAGTCTGAGAGAGTTTTGGCAGGAATCAGATGAATAAGGCGTTGCATACTTTTATGAACAGTCACAAAGTGTCTAAAAAGGCAAGACTGGCTGTCCATAAAGGGGTGCTTATCCCCACACTTACGTATGGTAGTGAATGTTGGGTCTGACAGAAGAAACATAAAAGTAAGATTAATGCTGTGGAAATGAGAAGTATGACTGGAGAGACCTTGATGGACAAAGTGAGGAACAGTGTGATAAGGGAACGCTGTGGCGTGTTAGAAGATGTAGTGACAAAGATAAAGAAAGGATTGCTTAGATGGTTCGGACATGTGGAGAGGATGGACGAAAGGAGATTGACAAAGGAGATTTATAAGGATAGTGTGAATGGTCAAGTCGGTAGGGGTCGACCTAGACGTACCTTTCATGAACAAGTTGATGTTATCTTAAGGAAAGGCCAGGTCAAAAGTACCAACAACCGACGAGCATGCATGAAGAATGTGATGAAATTGGAAGTAGCGAAAGTTGTATGTCAGGATCGTAGCAAGTGGAAAGAAATAGTCTCTGCCTACCCCAACGGGAACAAGGCGTGTCTGTATGTGTGTATGGCTTAGTAGTTTTCAAGTTTAATTTAATATTATAAATCTAAAAGTTTGCGAGAATGGATGGATGGATGTTTGTTAATCTTTCACGCCAAAACTACTGAACCCCTTAGACCCTGAAATAACACATGCGCTACTTCATTCCCGATATACCCACGGGAACGATGACAAACCGCGGGGCACAGCTAGTTTCACTATATATCTTTTAGGTTGTCTATGGCTGCGTTCTATAACAGCACCCTCGTGCCGGGACAAAAACATTTTCAACATGATCCCACTATCTGTAGCTTCAAATCGATGAGAAAGCATCCGGAGAGGTAAAGTGAAATCTAGATTAGCCTCGAAAAGGTCGGGAGTCGGGCGCCATTTCAAAGAAACTTCCGAGTTGATAGGTAAGGGCGATTTTAAAAAAGTTTTTTTGCGTGTTTGGGAGACTCTAGTAAGCTTAAGATTAGGGCATGGAATATGTATAGTATAGTTTTTATAATATGTATAGTATAGTTTTTTGCGCCTGCCCTGAGATATTAGTTGTGGAAAGTCGTCATACCCAGTAATTTCGCTTTATATTTGTAACAGGTGAACAAAATTCTAGCGAGTTCTAACTCGACTCCAGCGCCATCTAGCGCGGATTTGGTCAGATGGATGGATAGTTGGATGTTTGTTACTCTTTCACGCCAAAACTTACCAATTATTTATCCGCCAAGCAATAATGTGCAAACATTACTGTGTTCCGGTCTGAAGGGCAATGTTACCAGCGAAATTACTGGGCATGATGAGATTCAACAACTCATATCTCAGGGTAACAGGTGCAGTGCAGTGTCGCGCAGAATTTTGAACTTTAAAACACTGGGTGGCACTGTGTCTGATATGGGCAATCATGATGCTTATCATCAGGCACCTGATTTACTCGTCTTATCACTTACTATCATAAAAAAAACTACTGTTAGTTGTTTAGACCCTGGAATAACACATAGGTTAGTTTTTATCCCAAATCAAATTTATCCCGACAATATTATGTGTCCATTCTCAGTCGCCACCACCTGCTCCGGCCGCACTGGTGGCAATCGAGAAAAAATCCTAGTCACCACCCCCTGTGATCAATATTCGTCCTGATTGCCACCACTGGTGGCAATTTTCCTGCTAAAATCCTAGTCACCACCCCCTGGGATCAATATTCATCCCGATTGCCACCAATGGCACTGGTGGCAATTTTCCTGCTGAACCTTTAATTTATCCACCCAACGGGTAACCATCTCGCATCGGGTTGACTAAAATTTAGCTTTCTACAGGAGAGGCCTATGTTTGGCAGTGGACGTTGTTCGTGCACTTTCCCGCCCGCTGTTTGCAGCACATGATAGCTGTCATGTGTCAAAGACTGACGTATGACGTGTGAAGTTTTTCCCGCGTCAAGGGTCTTCTGAATAAAACCGATTTATTTGTAAGCCGCACAAAATAGAAAAACTAACAAATTTTACATAAAAACTATTCCACATAATCAGACAGTCTTCCGGCTAATGATGTGTGATACCTTACTAAACATTTCTGAATACTCAAGCATTGAAAGTAATTTTTTAAATATTTCTGGAAAAATATTATGGGCAGTTACATTATTTCTCTACGGTTGGTAAATTATTAATGCGACAGTTGAACATGCCTCAGTGGCACAGTGGGCGCAAGCTCGACTGCCAATCATGAGGTCCCGGGTTTGATCATCATGTCAGGCAAAGTATGAGTTAGACATTGGATTTTTCCGTTAGAAATTATCTCAATTACTGCCTGGAGTCTGAAAATGTGCCTGGTAAACGGCAATGGACTCACCCTTATTACCAATAACATACTGGCGAAATGTGGGTGTACCTACTACTGTACCCAGAGCCCAGGCCTCAGACCCACCGAGTCCTGGGTACATCTCTGCCTACCCCTACGGGAAAAAAGTGTAATTTTATGTTATGTTAGTAATAAAAAACAATAGGCTGGTTATTTCATCCTACAATATCAGTACAAAAAAATATGTATGCAGTCTACAATCTAATAAATAAATAGGCAGTAAAATAATTGAATTGGCAGTTACATAAATAAGTTGGGTAGTTCGCAAGGAGCACAAGGAGCAAGGAGAACATCTGATAGTCACTTTTTTCTGTTTTTCGGTCCTGGCATTCCTGAGACACCACTGAAGCTTCAAGTAGTTGGGGCATCCATCTTGATGGAACAATTTCTATGGGCTAGACAGAGAGAACAGATAGAGAGATAGAAAGAGGGGCAGCTTGTATGTTAATATAATGATAATTAGTTAGGCACTGTGCGACTTGAATTGCACTTTATTGCATTTTTTTAATGTGTGTGATAAGAGGAGCAAATCAGGTGCCTGATGGTAAGCATCATGGTTGCCCATATAAGACACAGTGCCACCCAGTGTTTTAAAATTCTAAATTGTGTGTTCGCAGGCGACCCCCTGCAAGAGAGGCCTACCGGAGCTAGTCTCTATTTATTTAATTGATTTTGAGGAGTGACCCATTTGCCCCTTTAGTATTCTGTGGTCCTGGATTCATAATATTATACCTAAGTATATTATATACCCAAGGCACACCCTTGAGCACCTGGAGTTGGATTGGTTAAGTCAAGTAGTGGCAAAACTAACCACCCTACCTGAGCACCCTGACTCCACATGGTTTTTTGGCCTCACCTTAGTGTTTTTATAAAGTGAGGGAGCCAAAATCTTAAGGGAGGAGTGGCGAAGCAATGTTTAGGGGTGACCGCTAGAGCTTCAGGTGGGAGCCCAAGCATACAGAATTGAGTTGGTTAGATCGAGTTGAGTTACAGAAACAACACAAAAAAACTTATTAAATGAGATTTCTTATTAGCTAATACTGATTTGATAACTGCCCAATTAGTTATTTTACTGCTCAATTAATTATTATACCTAAGTAATACTACTATATCTATTAAATTACCCATTTCTTTATTTTGTATCACACATTAAAACTGCAAAACTTATTAAATTATACATGCATTTTGCAATTTACCAAATCTACAATTTATTAATTACCTGCCGCTTGAATGAGTTACTATAATAAAATTGCTTGATAATTTCAGGCGAATTCCTTAAAACGAAATTAGTTAATATCTAAGTAAGCAAGAAAAATGTTGGTAAAATTAGATTACTGGTAACTGGTACTGGTAAAATTAGACTATTATTAACTCACCATTATTATTCACAGCAGATAAAAACAATTGACACAGGAATAAGTTGATTAAATTTTAACTCATATGATACAGTAGTTGGTTAAAACAAATGCAATAAATTTATGAAAATATGTAACGCTTTTCATTTGTTTTGAGTCGCTATTTTTTAGGTTTTTTTTTTTAATAATATTATTTTGACAATTAATGACAATATACCAAAATTGACATTTAGTATTTACTTTTATGATATATCTGAGAAAAAGTTATTTAGTGATGCACAACCAAAAAAAAATCGATGCAAAAAATCGATAATCGAACCAACTAACAGTCAATTCAAGGGAAAGAAGAAACATAAAGCAAACCACGTGGAGCTCCAAGGTCGAATTTATGTTTTCAACTTGTCAAGCGCGGCGTGTGATAAATTAATTCTACGGGCCGTTATAGTCCACAACACTTTGGAAATGTAGGCCCTATACCGGTGAGTTAAGGTAGATTTTCACATGCGCAGTTAATCCACGCATAGTCGCCAACCCAGGCAATATATCTTAGGCCGTGTACTGCCCCTGACAGTTCGTAAACAAACTGGAGCTACCGCAACAAAGAGTGGCTGTCATTATACAGTGCAAATATCGTTCTAGTGCCAAAATTATTTATATTTAAACCATTTTCATATCCAGAAGTTATTATATTATCAAACACGGCATCACTGTCGATAGAGATACGTTTATAAAGCAATTTTAAACAAAGTACTCACCAGAAAATAACACGAGGAAGAACAAGATAAATGCGAAGTCATCTGTAGTACATCTTGCACATATCGATCAGTCTTGCAGTTCTCAAAACACAACTACAAAAAAACCTAAGAGGTTAGCACCAAAAATCGACGAATTAGACTTCAATATCACTTGTCACGGTGTGAGTAAATAAAGATTTAATTATAAACAGAACACGGCGGGTTAGTAAACGTAATCGGGTCGTTAAATGATTCACAATCAAAATAAAAATAGTTCGGCAGACGCTGCGTCGACGACCGCGCCACTGTCTGTCTGCCGTGCTGTCAATATTCGTCAAAACGAAAATGGCGACACCCTCGACAGAATACGATCACCGGCTGCCTGCCAGCCATCTCCGTCCCTCTCTACTCAATACGAGAAACAAGGACGCAAGAGTGACGTGTATTCTTCAGCCGAACGGACTGATTTGTGATGTCACGCCCAGCGGCGTAACGTTTTGCGTAATTACACGTTAATGATCGGTTGTAAACTTGTTTTAATAACGTTAATTTACTATCGTTTCGTTTATGAGGTCGTCTGTTGAAAGTGTCGGTCATTGCAAAGGTTAATTATAGATTTCAATGAGATTATATTATCTTAATACGTCTTTGCGCATGTTAAGCCCATCCCACCACTCAATATCTGTCGTATCGTAGGAGCGCCTCCTACTTCTTCTTATTTTATTCAGTGGTTTTTTCAGATGTTCATCTCGACTGCATTAATTCGAAGCGTGAAGTCGCAATGCAGTTTGATTAATAATGAAGCAAACGTAGTTCCTATACAACCATAATGTAGGTTCACTTTCTGATATGGACTTTTTGTTGTTAATCTGTGAGATTTTGGGTACTATTATTTATCAATAAATTAGCTCTTGACGATTTGAGGGAGAGGTAATCTTATTTACTTAGAATGTACAATTTTGACATAATGGGGATTTTTATTAAAGAATGGAAAACAAAATACTTCCAAAACTTAAAGTTACTTAATCAATACCTAAAACTTATTAAATAATATATATATTTACTTATGTAATATTTTTGTATAATGATCACTATATATTATAAAATCCTAAATGACTCACTGACTGACATGCAACGCAGAGCCCAAACCACTGATCCTAGAGACTTGAAACGTGGGATGTGGGGTAAAGGGATTTTTATAAATGTACCTTATAAGGGGTCTAAAAAGGGCGTCAAAGTTTTGGTATAAAACTCCCATATATCATAATTGCGAGCGGGCAAAGCCGCTTTGTCCACACTAGTAAAACCATAAATGGCGAAGTGTGGGTATATCTAATATGGACTCCAGACTTCAGGCTCTCATTGATCTCATTGAGCGGGCAAAGCCGCTGTCCTTACATTAATTATTAATATTTATTCCAATATAAATTAATACCTTTCACTTGCTAGCTCGCTGTCATATGTTTAATTTGGATTCCTTGGATTTGTATATCAAGTAATGTAATCCAAAATACAATTAAATAGGTACTTCGTTACTATATTAATTTCGATATTCTATATATGTAAAGATGTTACAAATAGTTAGTTATATGAGCATATTATTTTTATATTTCCTTACAGAGTCACAATATAATATTAACCACGCATTTAAAATTTTAAATCATTTTATAATGAACCAAATCCGGATCTAAATATGTAATTTATTCAAATGACCCTGAATGACTTTGATGGAATTTTAATATATGCATTTATAATAGTGTTATTTATCACGCATATAAATAATTATGGGTATTAATGTTACTGGTATAATATTAAAGATTATATTAACAGATAATGATAAGATAAAAATATTATTTGAAGATAAGATACTAATATTAGATTACATGTGCATTAATCCTCATTTAGTGTCACGTTAGGTGTACAAGTTGACATTTAATGGCAACTTTATAAAACAAAATTATGAACTTAAATATATAATTTTTGTATATAATAACTTATCTTCATTATATCATCATCATCATCATTTCAGCCATAGGACGTCCACTGCTGAACATAGGCCTCCCCCTTAGATTTCCATCCAGTCCGGTTGTAAGCGGCCTGCATCCAGCGTGCTCCTGCCGTACTTATCAGATCGTCCGTCCACCTTGTGGGAGGACGTCCTACGCTGCGCTTACCAATCCGTGGTCTCCATTCAAGAACTTTACGGCCCCATCGGCCATCAGTTCTACGTGCTATGTGCCCTGCCCATTGCCACTTCAACTTGCTAATCCGCTGGGCTATGTCGGTAACTTTCGTTCGTCTACGGATCTCCTCATTTCTGACTCGATCTCGCAGAGAAATCCCGAGCATAGCCCTCTCCATAGCTCGTTGCGCTATTTTGAGCTTACTTATAAGGCCCACAGTCAGGGACCACGTTTCAGATCCGTAAGTCATCACTGGTAACACACACTGGTCGAAGACCTTCGACTTGAGGCACTGAGGTATTTTGGACGAGAAGACATAGCGCAGATTTCCAAAAGCTGCCCAGCCTAGTTGGATTCGACGATTGACCTCTTTCTCGAAGCTGGATCTACCGAGTTGGACTACTTGTCCTAGGTAGATGTACGAGTCAACAGCTTCAAGAATCGCGTTTCCAACCGGTACTGGGGTCGGCGCAACATGGGCATTAGACATCACCTTCGTCTTGTCCATGTTCATTTTAAGGCCGACCCGTTGAGAAACTCGATTGAGGTCTTCGAGCATTATGCTGAGATCTTCCATCGATTCTGCCATGACTACAATGTCGTCGGCAAACCGAAGGTGAGTGATGTATTCGCCATTAATATTGATGCCGTGTTTTTGCCATTCCAGAAGCTTGAAGGCGTCCTCCATTGCGGCAGTAAACAGTTTCGGAGATATAACGTCTCCCTGTCTTACGCCTCTATCCAACGGGATCGCCTTCGAACTCTGGTCCTGTACTCGAACCGACATAGTGGCGTTACTATACAAGCACTTCAACACTTCGATATACCGATAGTCAATATGGCATCGCTGGAGAGACTCGAGCACCGCCCATGTCTCGATCGAATCAAAGGCCTTTTCGTAGTCCACAAACGCTAAACATAATGGCAAATTATACTCCTCGGTCTTCTGTATAATTTGGCGAAGCGTGTGGATGTGGTCTATGGTGCTGTAGCCCTTTCGGAAACCTGCTTGCTCAGACGGCTGGAAGTCATCGAACCTGCGACTGAGACGATTCGTAATGACCCTCGAAAACAACTTATAAACATGGCTCAGAAGCGAGATGGGTCTGTAATTCTTCAACAAGGTGTTATCACCTTTTTTGAAGAATAGCACCACCACGCTTCTGTTCCATGCTTCTGGCGTTACACCTTCGAATATGACAGAGTTAAAGAGCCTCTGGAGGACTTTAAGTACCGGTGTTCCACCCGCTCTCAGAAGCTCTGATGTAATTCCGTCATCACCCGGCGCCTTGTTGTTTTTGAGTTGTTTCAGGGCCATTCTAATCTCGTACAGGCTGATGTCCGGGATATCTTCGGTATAGTGTCGGGTCAGCTTGGCTCTTGGGTCTTTGGCCGCGCTGCTAACAGGCTTTGCGACCGAGGCGTATAGCTGTCCATAGAACCTCTCGATCTCCTCTAACACCTCCGCTTTTGTCGACGCCATACTGCCATCTTCTCTCTTCAGCTTTGTCAACCGGCTTTGCCCAATAGACATATCTCTTGCAAACACTTTGGAGCCTTTCTTCCGCTCTATCGTCTCTTTAATATTATTAGTATTAAAGATACGGATGTCATGCCGCAAGGATTTGGAAATTCGTCTATTGAGCTGCCTATAGGACTTAGCATCACTGGAAGACTGCAGTCGTAACGAGCGTCGCTCAGCCATGAGGTTTAGGGTGTGGTCGGATAATTTCTGAGGTCTATTTGTACGGCGGGGCTTATAGAACTTAGAGCCCACCGTTTGGACAGTTTCTACGAGCCTGTTATTAATCTCGTCCACCGATGCATCGATATTCTCCAGGCAAGCGAAGCTATTAGATAGTTCGAGTTGAAAGCTTTCGGGGTTTTGTATATGGGCGCGAGTAGGTCGGAGCGTGGACTTCATCAGGCGTGACCTTTCAAGTTTGACGTCAATATTCAATGTGCCTCTTACAAGTCTGTGATCACTCCCGGTTTTCACCATGTGGATCACGGAAACATCATTGAATATATGTCTCTTGTTGGTCAAGATGAAGTCTATCTCGTTTCTCGTGGAACCATCGGGGCTCAACCAGGTCCATTTCCTATGAGGCGGCTTCTGAAAGAAAGAGTTCATCAAAAAGAGTCCCTCCTTCTCCAGGAAATCGGCCAGCCTCTGTCCCCTAGGGTTCCGTTGCCCATATCCATATTGCCCCACTCTCAGCTCGCCATCGCTTTTCTTGCCTAGCTTTGCATTAAAGTCCCCCATAACAACAGTGAAGTGGGTCTCGGACATATGTATGGCCCTACTGACGTCCTCATACATAGTCTCCACTTCATCATCTGGGTGTGACGAGGTAGGTGCATACACCTGAATGACCTTCAGCGAGTATCGTTTGGATACTCTGAGTATTAGGTATATGACCCTGCTCGAGACACTTTCGATGGTAATAATGTTGTTAGTGAGGGACTTGTGGACGAGAAAGCCGACACCACCTTGGGACTGTTGGTCGCCCTCCCTGTAGTAGAGTAGGTTACCTGATCTTAGGGTTATCGTGTCCTCGCCCTCTCTACGGACTTCAGACAACCCCACGATATCCCAACGTAGCCTACCTAATTCCTCTTCCAGCTCAATGATCTTCTCGTCAGTCCTCAAAGTGCGTATGTTGTGTGTTACCAGGGCCAGTCGTCGTTGTTGGGGTGGGTAGCCGGAAAACTTCCGGGGATTCTTAGCACCCCCTGCTCCGCCGTTACCGTGACCGCTACCGGAGTCAGGAATAACGGAGCTGCCGGGTACTGGGGGCCTGGTCTGTTTGGTTCTTATCATGTGGGGGGGTTTTGCCAATACTCGCCACGCTTGGCAGGCGGGTTGGCGAGAGCAATTTGGTGGTTCTTACACAGAGGACATCGCTACTCGTCCTCTGGATTTTTATACCTATTAGCCGGTTCTTACGGCAACCCAGGTTGAGCGGGTGAGGTACTATTCTAATGCCGGTACCCCACGGCATATATAATTTATTATATAATTTATTATATATATAATTTATATAATTCATTATATAATGCTTCATTATATAATTTATTAGAATCAGTTTGAATTTTATATCGATATAAAATCGATTTAATTTTCAATCCTTATAAGCGGTATTGGTGCCAGCCTTTAGAGAAAAATAAACCAAAGAGGATCAAGTGATGCCAAGGACAAGTTTTTTGGCTTTTGGTTGGTGGCTAATGTGGCTAGCAGCGTAGTGAGGTGCGCTGCTATCAAGTTATGAAGCTCATAATATGCAAGTTTTAATATTGATCACACGTCAAAATATCCTTGTATCTCTCCTTGGCTTTACGGGTAACATTTCAATTAACTTCCGGTTGTGGAACGTCAACGTCAACAGTGACAGATTAGTATTGCCTGTAAAAGCCTTTTCCTACATAAACGGTAAAAATATTGTAAACTATATGTAATCTATCATCAATCATAATAAAATACTTAGATATTATTATCTAAGCACCGTTTGTCCATTACCACCATTTTTTAGTTTGCTTTTTTGAAGAATTTGAATTGAAATTTATTTATTAAGGATTTTACATCTTATAACAAACTTAAAAATAAAAAAGCATATATATTTCGTAATGGTTTAACGGCGAAGGGTATTGAAATTGTGTGAGTTCCGCTTATTTAAAGTTTATGATGACATTTATGATGACGTTATTAACAAAATGCTTTATATTATTATCTTATTTTTAACATAATGTTATATCGTTGTTACGATAAGGTATAATAATATAATAAACTATAATCAGGAGTATATTTGAGGAATCCATTACACGACAGAATAAGCATCAATAAATAACCATCAATCATGAGAGTGATACGGAGTGACCTGCTTTCTTCTTTAATGTTGTCTTATTGATTGGCGACGATGACATTACTTGATAGGTTAACCATCAATCATAACCGTGAATGTTGCTTAACTGACTGCAAAATCTGTAGTTTAATGGATGCCTATGAGCAAAACCCTAATGTTTGTTACCTATTAAAATATAATTATTAAATAAATTATTAAGAATTATTGATTTGTAGTGTGAAATAAAATAATTTTAATATAATATGTACATACAAGTTTGGGTTTTTTTTTGTACGTATGGCAGCACAAAAGGCACAGATAGTTGTTGTCAAAAACGTCAAGAGTTTAAAAGTCAAACGCCATTTCCGTTTTTCAATCCTCGATCGTTTGTGTCCGTTGTTTTTTGAATCATCATTTAGAATTAAAATTATTAGTTAATTAATTACTTGATTACTTTGATTACCAAGTATAATATCAAATATCGTTTACTAAAATGTCTGAGAGGAATTCCCGGTTGGCTTCATATAAAAATGCTGGAGCCGGCCATGCTACGGTGAGTTTAATTTAAACTTCAACGTCGATTTTCATATGTTTTTCATAATATTCCACTTATGTTGATATTATCAATAGATAGATTATTCATTTATACATTAGTTCAACTGGTTGCAACTAATAATTATTTATCTAGTAAGATTTTATTGCCTACATTTCAATTAAAAAGTAGGTAGGATATAAAAAATGTGTTTGTTTCGAAAATTTACTAAATAAATTCTATTCATTTATATCCATTGATTTAAAGAAACGGGGAGATGAGGTACAATAGTAAAATCATTTAAAATCAGAGCATATTTGCAACATTTAACGACATGCGGAATGGGACACGTTTTTTTTTTTTTTTTTTATGATTATTTATTATGACAAGAATTTATTTATTTATTTTTACTAGTTATCTACTAAAAATGATAAAAATCCAAAATATAGATATTTTGACAAAATATAGGTATTTTCAAATATAACTCCAAATTATAAGTATTTTAGACTAAAATATAATTAGATACCTAGATAATTAGTGTGTAATTCCGAATAACGTCATTAAATGTTTGAAATGTGCTCTGATTTCAAATGATTTTACTATTACATTTGTATGGGGAATTCTAGGCCCATAACTAGGCCTCATAACTAGGCCGTTAACATAAAATTCTTTCTATACTAATTTGCTAATCAGCTGATCCAATGTCTTGCTAATCCATGGTCCGAGGACAATGTACAACCTTTCTGTCTAGATATTTTTATCATGGTCCATAATTTTCTAGAATAAAATTAAAAAAAAAACATACAATCACACCTTTTTCCCGAAGGGGTATGCAGAGGTGTACCCGGACTCAGTCCCATAGTAGATACACCCACATTTCGCCAGTATGTTATTGGTCCCATGTAATAGGGGGCGAGCCTATTGCCATCTACCGGGCACAATAAAATTAGATGATACTTTATAACTGTATTTAAAGATAATTTTCTAAAAATTTTAAGATATCGTTCTTCGTAGGCACTAAAAATTACACATGATTTGGGGGGTGTGGGGGTTAGTCTTAAATCTCACCATGTGTCACCAAGGGGGGGTTAAAAAATGCTAAAAAAACATCATGTGATTAATGGATGGCCCCGTATACCATGGCGGTGAAGGTTATCAATTTGTGTGAGTTATGCATATGCAAAGTTATTTCTTTGAGTGAGTGTACAGACCACACCCCGGACACTCGACTCAATTCCATACAAAAGCCATGCTATAACTACCTACTACACAAACACTGCACACATGGAGATTTGTACACGAGCAAGAGTGTGCGTGAAGTGATTTCCCATAGAAGCTCCCATCCCATAGGGGCTTGTGGAGAGTTCAATCTCCTTCGCAGGGTGAGGAAGGCCCGATTGGTATTGGCGGATGACAGTGTCCATTCTATACGTAGTATTATTATCTGTTCTATGGTACAGGCACTCAAGAAGGACATGAGCAGCTGTCTTATTTTGTTCCAAAATTATATCAATACAGGATCTGCGTCGTAAACGCGCCGAGCTAAGCGTCGCTTTAAGGAAGCAAGCTCGTGATGAGCAGCTGCAGAAGAGACGAGCGCTGTCTCCAGACCCTGCGGAGGACCAGCCGCAAGATGGGGATAAGGTTTACACTCCTGCTGAGATTGTACAAGGTATAACGCATGGTCTTATACAAAGGACTGCCTCGGTGGCTTAGTGAGTGCAAGCTCGACTGCCGTTCATGAGCTCCCGGGTTCGATCCCCAAATCAGGCAGTGTTAGACATAGGATTTTTCATAAGGAATTATCTCTAAGACAAGCTGGAGTCTGCAACAATGCCCGGTAGATGGCAATAGGCTCGACCCGTAGTGCATGGGACCGATAACATACTGGCAAAATGTGGGTGTGCCTACTATGGGACTGAGTCCTGGGTACACCTCTGCCTACCCCTTCGGGAAAAAGGAGTGATTGTATCTTATGTTTCTTATACAAAGGTCTTACAACACTAACCAGTCTAGGTACGTCGGTTTAATTGTTGCGCTTTTCTTTTCACTTTACCGCGAGAGGCGTTACGATAGATGAGTATAGTGTGCAACGAAGACCGAATAGCATTCTGTCATATTAGGGTTCCGTTCACCACAAGGCAAAAACGGAGCCCAACACAAAGCAAACTTCCAAAGTATGCCTTAACTTATTTTATTATTATATTACGTATTTTATCAGTCAATTATTTCAATTTGGTCCACTCTCATCATCATCATCATCTCAGCCATAAGACGTCCACTGCTGAATATAGCCTGCACCGTAGATCTCCATCCAGTCGGTTTGTAAGTGGCCTGCATCCAGCATGTTCCTGACTTCCTTATCAGAACGTCTGTCCACCTTGTGGATCTTACGCAGCGCTTACCGGTCCGTGGTCTCCATTCCCCAACATTACAGCCCCATCGGCCATCAGTTCTACGTGCTATGTGCCGGCCACTGCAACTTCAACTTGCTAATCCGTTTTAAATCACCATTTCTCTATAGGTCTCAAATCCTCGGACCTTTCAACCGTCACATCAGCAGCGCGTGCTGGCCGGCGCATGCTGTCCAAAGAACAGAACCCTCCAATCACACCGATGGTCCAAGCCGGGATAATTGCTCCACTCGTCGCTGCTTTGGATAGAGATGATTGGTAATAACAATATACTAATTCAAAGTGTTTTTATTTAAAAAGGTCTCAAAATAATGAGAGATCAGCTGTGCCCCGAGTTTTCTTAGTCTCAACACAGCGGCTTTGCCCGCTCGCAATTATGAAATTTGGAATTATATACCAAAACTTTGACTCCCTTTTTGGGCTCCTTAGAATGTGAATTTTCAAAAATCCTTTAGCACATGTCCAGACAATGAAAAGAACCTACATTCCAAGTTACAAGTCTCTAGGATCAGTGGTTTGGATTCTGCCTTGCATGTCAGTCAGTGAGTCATTTAGGATTTTATAATATATTTTATATATATTTATATATAAATATATTTTACAAGAGAGTCAGATCGGAAAGGCATTATAGCACTGAATCTGATGAAGAATTTGGGTCAGATAATGAAGTAGAGTAGCCATGCCTATATATATTAATATACCCATAGTTTTAAAATAGTAAAGACAATAATATAATAGTTTTGTAAGGGACAGTGTATTTAAATTAGTGTAAAGACTTAGTGATTCGGAAGTGTATGGAGCTATCCCGAGGGAAAGGCATTCATGTACTGAAGATGAGGGTAGTTCGAGAAACCGTTAGTCTGGAATTGTGGATCTAAGCTGTGAGTGTTAATTAAGTAATTTAAGTAATTCGGCGTAAATATAATAGTGATTAATGATTAGTGATGTTTTAATTTCAGTTCAGATCTTCAGTTCGAAGCAGCCTGGGCTTTGACCAACATTGCTTCCGGCACTCGAGAACATACCATGGCAGTTGTTGATGTATGTAACACATATTATATCAAAATTAACTCATATACACACACTGTTTCACTCTCTCTCTCACACAATCGTGAGAGATTGAGAGAGTAAAACAGTAAACAAAGAACGTATTTCTACTCACAAACTCACCAACATAACACATGACTCACATAATACTCACTAAAGTATTGAAGAAACACAATACCCACTCACTCTCTCACTCATAGTGTATAGAGTTTAACAGTGCCTTACTTAAACAATATAACTAACGCAACAATATCTCGTATCTACTTATTTTCTGTGGGGGAGGCCATTCAGCAGTGGACGTCTTCTGACTGATGATGATGTGTTATATGGATGTTTGTAAGTGTTTGTTTGCATGAGAAAGAGTGAGAGAGACAGAGAGTGGGGGAGATAGTGAGTGTGTTTTACATCCTCAGTGTGTTTGTGTGCACGAGAGAAGAGTGAGAGAGTCGCAGACATTTCAAGGGTATGAGTCCTGGGTACACCTCTGCCTACCCTTGTATGTTATTTTATGTTTTCTATGGCATAGTGTGGTCAGGGTGGATAGTAACAAACATCAACATAGGTAACAAAATCATGTTGTTTCAACAGGGTGGAGCAATCCCCAAACTAATAACCCTGCTCGGTCAAAAAGGCGTGGTAGCCGAGCAAGCGGCCTGGGCTTTAGGGAACATTGCAGGGGATGGCCCGGAGACCAGAGATAGAGTGTTGAACCATGGGGCTCTGCCGGCCATTCTACCCCACATGATGGCTGATACACCTCACACGCAGCTCCGGACTAATGTGTGGACTTATAGCAATTTGTGCAGGTAAGTGTCTGGGAAATTTAGAAAAAAACTGGGAAAAAATCGATTTGTTATGTAGGATTTTTAGAAAAAGTGGAAGGAAAATTTATTTGATATGTAAGATTTACAGAAAAAGTGGAAGATAAATCAATTTGATGTGTAGGATTTTTAGAAAAAGTGGAAAATTTTAATTGTGGATGTGGAATTTCCAAAAAACCAACCGCTGGAGTTGTCCGAAATCTACGTCGAGCGTTTTCGACTTAAAACGGAGTTAAGTCATTGTACATAACAAATGTGAGTACCACTCACGGTAGTTTTCAAAATGGTAGTTTTTTTTATCAAGTTTAGTTTTAATGTATACAAAGGCCATAGGGTATAGCCTAAAAGAAGGTCTTTGTTTCTTGATTTATTGCTAAAAGTTGACTTTTTCGTTACAGAAACAAGAATCCGATTGTGAACTTTGATCTCGTGGCACCGGCACTTCCATACATCTCTAATTTACTTACTATCGATGATCAAGATGTCTTAGGTAAGTCTATTTTATCATCGGCTGAACCAATCATGTTGTATTCCGTGGTCCAGCGGGAATATGTCCGGCTTTAAATCCGGAGCCCGTGGATCGAATCTCACCGTGTGGACTATTTGCCTGGACGCTACCGTGTTTCAGATGTCACGTTAAACTGTAGGTCCCTATAGTTTCCTATAAGATATGTAGGGGGCAGTCGTTAGCTCATGTCGGAGGCTGCGTAGGAAACTCTGACAATATGGGTTGTCCACATAACACATACAAATTGACTTGAGCAGTAATTGGGGTAACCTGTTCTGTTAAATTCATATTATTATTAAGTTATTTTTAGGGTTCCCTACCTCAAAGGGAAAGAAGGAACCCTCATAGGATCACTTTGTTGTCCGTCTGTCAAGTCCTTTTTTCTCAGGAACGCATGAAATTATCAAATTGAACTTGATATCAAGAACTCTGGTCCCTTGCAACTGTAAATAAACTTCTCAAATGCGTGTTTGGACGCGCATGTGAAGGGCTCCTCACTCTCCACCGTATGTACTGATATAGCTATAGAAATCACGCATCTCCTCATCAAATAAATGTACCTTACACAGCAAATTAATAAAAAAACAACTGTCGGTTAAGTAAGTCACATAATACATTTTTTTCAAACGTCAATTTCTAAAGCAAGTATCATAAAAAATCTGCGGGTCTACCACTTTTATTGAAAAACACGTTCCTTGTACTATTCGGACTCTATAGTTCCTCTTGAAACCAATCTTCACACATTGTTTGTCCATTTTTTTCTGTCCATTGAAGTGCCACTTGACGATGAACTATTTGTTCCAGACTCAATCTTAATGACCAGCTTCCAAAAAAAACAAAGAACAGATGTTGTAGTATTTCACTTTGTTTGTTTTTTGTACTTTGTTTGCACTTTGTTTGTTGTAGTATTTTTTGTAGTGGTAGGCCTCTTTTGCAGGGGGCCGCCTGGGGAAGTACCACACCTTTGCCAGTTATTCATCCGCCAAGCAGTAATGCGCAAACATTACTGTGTTCCGGTATGAAGGGCAATGTTACCAGCGAAATTACTGGGCATGATGAGATTCAACAACTCATATCTCAGGGTGACAGGCGCAGTGCAGTGCCGCGCAGAATTTTGAATTTTAAAACAACTGGGTAGCACTGTGTCTGATATGGGCAATCATGATGCTTACCATCAGGCACCTGATTAGCTCGTCTTGTCACTCACTATAATAAAAAAAAAAAAAAAAAAAAAAAACTTTGTTTTTAAGAGGTAACTGATCGTTTTACAAAAATACCAATATGTGGTTTAGATGTAATATTATGTTATGTATTCTTTATCTATTTATTTAACAGTTCCTAAATAGGTTAACCCCACTGCTCCTGTTCAATAGGTACTTTGTTTATCTATGATTTTTACGTATTGAAAATATTTAGAGATATGGTATTTTAAGGGTTGTTAGTTAAGGGAACGTAGGTGGCAATGATTTTTGTTAAAACTTGAAATAATAAGGAAGACTGTAAGTAACCGGCAGTCTCATCACATTAAGGAGTTTTTATACAGATAACCTGATGATGGTATGCAATAGATAGGTATCTAGATTTAGATTATAAATATTACACAGGATACGGTATCTTATTCGTATAATATAAGGTAAATCATGATAATGTTATATGTGTATTGCCAAATATTGATTGAAATCTTCTTCGAAAACTCTAGTCAGAATTAGTCTTATTTGATTTTAATTAGTCGGAAAAGTGTCTTGTATGGGAAAGTCCTTGAATTTTTGAATTTATTGAATTTTTAGTATTTGTTGTTATAGCTATTATAGTTACCCATATTGTGTAAGATTTTGAAGTTGATAACTATATCGTGATTTGTATGAACGCTCCAGTTATTTATTAATTTTATTTAGTCATAATTATTTCATTAACGTTCCGTGAAAAAATCAAATACCTAGCTGATGACGTTTTCACGATACACGAACGAAATCGAGAAATAAATTTTGAGCAAAAACACGTTGCTTGTATGGAGAGTACCTTTAATTATAAACTTTTTTTTAATTTTATTATTTGTAGTTGTAGCGGCATTAGGGATACATGTTTTGTGAAAATTACAAGTACCTAGCTATAACGGCTTATGAGATAGAGCCCTGTGACAGACGGACGGACGGACGGACGGACGGACCGCGGAGGCTTAGTAATAGGGCTCCTTCGGCACCCTTTTAGGGTTCGGAGCCCTAAAAATCAAAGTCCAAAGTCAACGCAATCAAAAGATATGGCCATTTTACTGCAAGCCCACATTTCCATGCTTGGTGCATCGGAGTGGAAACCTCTAGGGCACTTCCTGTTGGCCTAGCATCATTAAATTTGGCAAGAAGCAAGATCTAACTATCTATATATCGGAAGCAAAGCAAAAAATCCCAAAACTGTAAAAAAGTTAAAAATTTTTTTTATTTCTAAAGTCATAGTCAAATATTTATTGGCCGCAACATAGCAATGGTTGTTACATAGGCAAGTCATACATACATTAATTTTTACAACATTATCTTTAACAAATAGATACTACTTGAATTCATATTTCTATAAGTTATCTTAATTTAGTATTAATTTGTAAGGAGGCTAGTATAAGTATAAATACAATTATTTACCTACTATTAAATAGTCATTGTTGTTACAGATTCTTGTACGCAACATTTATTAGAAATTAGATTATTGTTGCCACATATTACTTAATATTATTGTACGTCCGCAATAGGGCAACCTGTTAAACCCTAATATTATACATTAATGTAACCCACCATCTCGCCATGGATCGCCACCATGGAGCCTCACGGAGACGCACTAGACTCAATATATTTAATTTAATGCTCAAATAGGTATATTATAATTTTTAAATCTGTATTTATTAGATATTGACATGATTAAGTCTATAAATATAGATTTATTCAAAGAAACATTAAAAAGTAACACACAAAACACTATTTACAAAAGTCACTACCTACGCTATTTACATTTTATATACAAAACCTTTCTCATTAACTTAAATCTATTAAACCCTTGGAGGAAGGGTAGGTGGCCAGAATGCTGGCGGCATTGCCCCGTTGGATGCAGATGCTTATACTCTGGGCTAAATACAGGCCAGCATTCTGGTCACCCGATGCCTCCAACAAGCGTTTAGCTAGCTCCTTGACACGATTAAATATGCATTTTGTATCTTAAAAAAAAATGAATCTGATGATACATAATTTTCATTAAACTCAGAACTTCAGAATAAAACCTACCATCTTTATACACAGATAAAACAATAAAAAATATTATATTCATATTATCTATTACTTCAATCATTATCATTATCAAATCTAGGATGAACTTTTATTTTACTTATTTTTATCTATTTAGGTATGGAACCCTACACTAAGCATACACTAAGGTATGCCTTAACTCAGTATTTTTAATTTAATTTAAAATTTGATGATGAAATCCTCGTTGGCTCAGATGGTAGTAACTCTGCTTTCTGTGCCGCAGAGCCCTGGTTCGATCCCCGGCCAGGTCAAACATTAGTGTGCATGAACATGTCTGTTTGATCTGTGTTATAAGTTTATATAAGTATGTATATCAGACTGCCTCGTTGGCGTAGAAGGCGCATGCTTGACTGCCAATAAAGAGGTCCCGAGTTCGATCCCCAGGTCAGGCAGTGTTAAACATTGGATTTTTCCATTGGGAACTATCTCAATAACTGCCTGAAGTCTGGAACTGTGCCCGGTAGATGGCAATAGGCTCGCCCCCTATTACATGGGACCAATAACATACTGGCGAAATGTGGGTGTATCTACTATGGGACTGAGTCCTGGGTACGCCTCTGCCTACCCCTTCGGGAAAAAGGCGTGAATGTATGTTATACATATCAGTCATCTCGTTACCATAGTACAGGCTTCTAGCCTAGTTTGGGACCAGGTGACCGTGTGTGGAAGTTGTCCCATATTATTATTTTAAAAATACCCATTTTATAAATATTACATGTTTGTTACAGCGGATGCATGCTGGGCCTTATCGTACCTAACAGACGGGCCGAACGAACGCATAGAAGCCGTTCAGCTTGTACCAAACCTTACCGCTAGGGTCATTGGGCTGCTGGAACATAAGGCGGCCGCCGTTAAGACCCCCGCTTTGCGCGCGCTTGGGAATATGCTGACTGGGTCTGATGTTCAAGTAAGTCTGCCTAATATATAGTAAATATGTAGTGGTAGGCCTCTTCTGCAGGGGCCCGCCTGGGGAAGTACCACACCTTTGCCAGTTATTCATCCGCCAAGCAGTAATGTGCAAACATTACTGTGTTCCGGTCTGAACCAGCGAAATTCTTGGGCATGACGAGATTCAACAACTAATATCTCAAGCGCAGTGCAGTGCCGCGCAGTATTGTGAATTTTAAAACACTGGGTGGCACCGTGTCTGATATAGGCAATCATGATGGCACCTGATTTGCTCGTCGGGTTGTACAATTTCTTTTGCTATGCTATTTTATTGACATGATCCATTCCAAAATCTGTTGAGTGTTTACATTACATCACACGTGACTGTACACCTATGACTAACCCTTAGGGAAAAAGGCGTGATGTTATGCTATATTTTCTTCAATTTCAGACGGATCGCTGTCTAGAAGCATCTTGCCTTCCTCACATAATAAATCTCCTTCAATCAGGGAAACCTTCCCTAATGAAAGAAGCAGCGTGGGCCGCTAGCAACATTTTGGCCGGAACACATGTACAGATACAACAAGCTTTAGATAGAGGTTAGTGTTGTAATAACCATAAGACCGCCAACTCAATTAACAGTCAGAGAAGAAATAAAGATAACGCTTTAGGTACAAGTTTCTTGTGCATTCTTCTTGCAAGATACCTCGTCTTTCCAAACGCACGGTACTCAGTACTGTTCATCTTTATTTATTCAAATAGGTCACAATCTGACAATGTTGCTGACGTGCAATATTGTCAGATTGTGACCTGTGGGGCTATTGGCGTTCTCGGTGACTATCACTTTAGTGACTATTATCTTGATTTGACATTAACTACAAATGTCAAAGTCCGGTTATTAACCAAAGACATTATGATAAACTTACTAAGTAGACTGCACTGTGTCGGTCCCGAGTGAGAACCACTCGCAGTGTCTATCCTTTTCATTTTCTCTCCTCCAAATTTGACGGTGAGGTCTTATTAGAAAGGTAAAACGTCTTTGTAACTAACTCAACCCACAGAACACAAAGACTTAAACCTGATAGCGACTGGTGATTATGAAGAACGCCAATAGCCCAGCAGATGATTTTTGTAAAGAAATAAAACTTCTAAGTCAACGCAATCAAAAGATATGGCCATTTTATTTACTTACATACTTTTCGCAACGGGTTAGTAATCTAGGGTACATCCCATTGGTCTAGCAAGTAATGGGAAAAATCCCAAAGCTGTAAATTTTCCAAAAAAATGTGATTACTGACATGTTTGCTGTAGTTTGCAACTATAGATGGCGCTGTATGTTCTTAGAAGGCGTTTTGTTCAGCTTTCTAGGAATGGAACCTTACACTGCATACATAAAATATGTATGCGTGGAGCGTACGCGGCCTTCTAGGAATTTGACACAATGCTATGATAAATTTACCAAATCGATGTTTTGTATTCCCCTGTTTCCCCCGAATATAATAAACCCATTCTATAAATTCATATCCTGATATTTTTATAGTGAAGTAACCTATGTCCCTGTCATTTTTATTTTTCTTATAAACTCTTGGTTTTTTCATACTGAACTTACAAAAATCCCAGTTTTACTCGCGTGATTGGACGTTCACTACAAAAAAAGTGGAGTTTATAAACAAAAATAAAATTATAGGGACATACTTTTCTTCGTCCTTAAAATATCAGGATATAAATATATCAAATAGGTTTACTGTATTCGGAGGAAACAGGGGAATACAAAACATCGATTTGGTAAATTTTCCATAGGATTGTGTCAAACTGCTAACAGGTCCTCTTTCCTGTTAACAATTTATTTTTGTTATAGGTGTACTGCCAGTACTATGTCAAGTAATGGATCATGGGGAGCCCAAGTGAGTTAAATTATTTATTTAATACTTAACTAATTGGGGGCGTCTATAAATTACGTGAGATGATTTTGGTGATTTTTCGACCCCCCCCCCCATTTCCCCTTGCGTACCCACTCTTCCTTATCTAATCTCACATGAGATTTTTCTTTATAGCGCTAATTCACCTAAATTTGAAAAATATGAACCAATCGATAAACTCACGACAGTCTAGAATCACAGCGAGAAAATCTACTTCTTCGTGGAGTTTGCATGACCGTGAAAAATATTATTGTGTAGAATTTAGCTATATAGAGAATTGTTGTTTTCTTACGAATCTTATATCATTTTTCCTTTAAAGCAAAAAAAAAATTCAATTACTTAATTGTATTATTTCCAGGTGTCAAAAGGAAGCCGCTTGGGCCCTAACCAATCTCTGCCTGGGCGGGTCCCCTCAACAGCTGGACGCTCTGGTCTGCAGCGGGTTCCTCTCCTCCTACTGCAAGCTGCTCTCCGGAGCCGACCATAGAACCGTCGTCCTCGTGCTGGACGGCATCGCACATTTACTGCATGTGAGCATTACTGACACATAGTCGTAGGCCTCTTCTGCAGGGGCCCGCCTGGAAGTACCACATCTTTGCCAGTTATTCATCCGCCAAGCAGTAATGTGCAAACATTGCTGTGTTCCGGTCTGAAGGGCAATATTACCACCGAAATTTTTGCCCATGACGAGTTTCAACAACTAATACCTCACCACAATTTAGAATGTTTAAAACAATGGGTGGCACTGTGTCTGATAGGGACAATCATGTTTAAAGTGTCAATTTAGGAAGAAAACTGTTTCTAATACAGATTCTGCTGCGGACACCAAGCCGCACTACAAGCTTGCTGATCTAGGATAAACGTGTCCATATCTATAGTTTATGACTACCTATAGGGGAGGTCATGTTCAGCAGTGGACGTCTCCCGGCTGATGATGATGATTGAATACATCCCGGAGATTAATAACTTAAAAATAGACTTTAAGCAGCCTCTTAGCAGTTTGACAGAATCCCATGGAAAATTTACCAAATCGATGTTTTGTATTCCCCTGTTTCCTCCGAATACAGTAAACCTATTTGATATATTTATATCCTGATATTTTAAAGATGAAGTAAAGTATGTCCCTATCATTTTATTTTTGTTTATAAACTTTAAATTTTATTATTGGTAGTGAACGTCCAATCACGCGATTAAAACTGGTATTTTTGGAAGTTCACCATGTAAAAACTAAGGGTTTATAAGAAATATTAAAATGACAGGACATAGGTTACTTCACTATAAAAATATCAGGATATAAATTTATAGAATTGGTTTATTATATTCGGAGGAAACACGGGAACGATCTCAAGACCTATTTGACTTTTAACTTTGTTTCAGGCTGCCGTGAAATTCGGTCAAGCAGATTTGATGTGCTTGAAACTGGAAGAAATTGGTGCCTTAGATCAAATAGAAAACCTACAAAGACACGAGAATGAGCAGGTAATAAATGAATACCACTATTTTTGGAATATCTGTAACAGATGAAGAAGCATGAAAGTAAGATTAATGCTGTGGAAATGAGAAGTTTGAGAAGTATGAGTGGAGTGACCTTGATCAGGCCTGGGACACTGCGCTGGAGCCACAAAAAGCTGGGGCGTTTCTATATGCTAGACAGAGAGAACAGATACACAGATACGCGATAGAAAGAGAGGCAGCTTGTAGATTAATATAACGATAATTAGTTAGGCGCTGTGCGACCTGAATTGCACTTTATTGCGTCGGAGCTAGAGTCGCTATTTATTTAATTGATTTTTTGGAGTGTCCCTGCTGTCCACAATTCCACACTTCGCAACGGGCTGAAAACCTGGGGTACTTCCCGTTGGTCTCATGAAATTTGGCAATAAGCACGATCTTGTTATATATCACAAGCAAAATAATAAATCCCAAAACCGCAAAATTTTCCAGATAAAACTAACATGTCTGCGGTATGTCTTAACAGGAAAGAGGATCTCTTAGCAGTTTGACACAATCCTATGGAAAATTTACTTAATCGATGTTTTGTATTCCCCTGTTTCCTCCGAATACAGTAAACCTATTTGATATATTTATATCCTGATATTTAAAGATGAAGTATGTCATCAACATTTTATTTTTGTTTATAAAATCTACATATTTTTTGTAGTGAACGTCGAATCACGCGAGTAAAACTGCGATTTTTGGAAGTTCACTACGAAAAAACCAAGGGTTTATAAGAAAAATTAAAATGACAGGGACATTAGGATACTTCACTATAAAAATATCAGGATATGAATTTATAGAATGGGTTTATTATATTCGGAGGAAGCAGGGGAATACAAAACATCGATTTGGTAAATTTTATTCATAGGATTGTGTCAAATTCCAAGAAGGTCATGTACGCTCTTAACAATTTATTTATTATTTGCAGGTATATAAGAAAACGGTGTACCTTTTAGACACGTTTTTCTCAGAGAACGACGATGAAAACGCCCAACCAACGCAAAACGAGAACGAATATCAATTTGGTATTAATCAAGAGAACGCTAATCCTAATATTAACTTTTAAAATGGATAAATTACTTTAAGGGCATTCAACTTCCCTACAAAATATTTTTTTTTGTTTTTAATATGCAGATTTTTTAATATGCAATATTATTTTTAATATTTTTTTTTTTTAAATAAAAATTTAAAATATCCTCCTCTCGATCTGTGTAAAATGTAAACAAAATCAAAGACTGACAACAGTATTTTTCGATAGTAAAATCCCTTTTGTTCACTGAATTTAGATTTATAAAGCGTACCTTATAAACCTTTCTTTTTAATTATGTAGTCGGGTTTAAGTGTTTTGTAAAATATTCAAGTGAAATCGAAAATTTGAATTTGGCGAATGCGCAAGACATACGACACCAAATTTCATTTTCCATTTAGACTGAAAAAGAATGCTAAAAAATCAATAGAGATGTAGCTTTGTAAAATAATTTTGATAAATAGTGTTATTTTAAATTGTTTTTATAATTTGTTAAAAAAGTCTGATTACTGTGAATATTATTAATTTTTGATACTTTTGAAATAGCACTGGATTATTATTTCAAAAGATTTTTAATTTATTATTTTAATTTATATATTATTCTATACTATAAAATATAAAATAGTCTCTTTAGATCAATTAAAAAAAATAGTAGATTGGTTACGCAAGGGGCTACGCTTAGGATTCTACTCTAGAATCCTTCGCTATGTGGTTAAATCGTCCTAGTTCGCTATGCTCCGGATGTAAAAAATCGCTCTCGCCCGCATTACATCATTTTGTTCCTTGTGACAATCTACTATTAGATAAGAATGTTGATATTATTAATCTTTGTAATAAATTATCGAATTATATTAATAGTAATACTATTATAGTTAATAATAATATGCAACACTAAAAAAACATTTTTAAGAATGGCCGTTTGTTGGCGTTATTTTTTATTCGTCTTATTAAAAATTTATTGGAAATATTGTAAAAAAATTAAAATGTGTTTATTGAGGCTTAAGGTAAAAATACTAGTTTGTGATACTTTTTGAATTTTGTAAGATATCAATAAAAGTTAATTCTTATTGATTTATTTTTTTAATCATCTTCCCGTCCTTATCCCACTTTAGTTTGTGTGGGAGCTATGTGACTGATGCTTGTATATAGATACATAAATATAATTATAATAATAATATGGGACAACTTCTGCACATGGTCATCTGGGCCCAAACTAGGCTAGAAGGCTGTACTATGGTAACCAGGTGACTGATATACATACTTATATAAGCTTATAACACCCAGACACAGATCTAACAGACATGTTCATGCACACAAATGTTTGACCTGGCCGGGAATCTAACCCGGGGCCTGGGGCACAGAAAGCAGGGTTACTACCATCTGAGCCAACGAGGGTGTCAGGTTATACCCGTGTGCCAAGATGGCGGGACTAATTCTTGGATTTGCAACATTTAGTACCAAAATGCTAATATTTGGTATGCGTCAAAACGGGACCAACTCTTGGATTTCAAAAATTTTTAAACAAACTTAAGAGTACTTTACTTCCGAGGAAGTAAAGTACTTGGGAGTGATATTGGACAGGAAATTGACCTGGAACAGTCACTTGGAGAAAAAAATAGACAAAGCTGGAATCATATTCTGGCAGTGCCGCAGGATGATAGGAAAAAGATGGGGGCTAAACCCGAAAATCGTACTGTGGCTATACAAAATGGTAATAAGACCCACCCTATGCTATGGAGCAATAGCATGGTGGAACAAGACAAATCAAACGACGACAATAAACAAACTACAGAAATTCCAGCGACTGGCATGCTTAGCAGCCGCCGGAGGCATGAGGACATACGAGCATGAGGACAACCCCCACCGCAGCGATGGAGGTCATGCTATCGCTTGAACCGCTGCATCTGTATGTAAGACAAGAAGCTGCAATGGCAGCGATCCGCCTAAAAACACTGAACCTATTGTCAGAGAACGGGACGCTTCACACAGGTATACTAAAGGAGGTGTACGAGGAAATACCTGTAACGATGGCAGTAAGCGACAAAATCCCAAAACAATTTGTCTTCGACAAAAAATACAAAATCCAATTAATGGAGGACCTCGAATCGTACGAAGGACTGAACCCAAGGGAGATCAGGATTTTCACAGACGGTTCGAAAACAAAATCAGGTACAGGTACGGGTGTCTTCTCAGAAGACTTAAACATCAGAATCTCGGTACCCCTTGGAATCCACAACACCGTATTTCAAGCGGAATGTATGGGGATTATTCTAGCAACACACGCCATTGCTGACAGGAAAGTAACAAATCATCTATTAAAGCCGCGTATCGACTGCGCGCGGCAAACCATCGAACATTGGCTCGCGCGGCGGCCGCGCAATATGTGGACGAGTCTGCCGCGCGCGGCAGCTCGAACATTGGCGCGCTCGAACGTGCCGCGCGGCGATCCAGTTCGTGTCGGTTTTTGGTTGCGCGGCAAAGGAGCGTCAGTGTGTTGTGCGCGCGCAATTGGGACGGACCTTTTTTTTATTTAGACGCGCGGCAAGATGGATAACGAGAAGTGCCGGCATTTGATTAGATTATATGGCTTAAAACCACATTTATGGAATAGTAAATGCACTGAATATCATAATAAATCTTTAAGAATGGATGCATGGAATGAAATAAGCGTAGAAATGGGCCTGCCCGTGCCAGAGTTGAAGAAAAAAATGACTACCCTTCTAGCATCTTATAGGAGGGAGAAACGCTTATGAATAATATGATGTATGATGATAAATGCCGCAGCTGCACGTCGCTGGCGTGATACGTCCATGGTTGCCGCGCACAAAATGATGGATCGCCTGCCGCGCGCCGCTGCCGCGCTATATCAAAATGTTGAGCTTTAAATTGGCTCGCGCACCAAAACGTAGGTTTGGCGCGGTCGAACATGGCTCGCGCGGCAGCCGCGCGCAGTCGATACGCGGCTTAAGAATACTATCCGACAGCATGGCGGTATTACAAGCCTTAACTAGCCACAGCATGAGTACAGGTTTAATATACAACTGCCATCAGAAACTCTCGGAGGTAAGTTTAAACAATAGTTTAATTACCCTTCAATGGATCAAGGGACACAGCGGCTCTCGAGGCAATGATGCAGCGGACGAGCTGGCCCGGAGAGGCTCGGATATGGAGGCGGTAGGACCGGAAACAATAGTCCCGATACCTTTCACTCAAATCCGCAGTCTCCTAATACAACAAACCCGGAGCAAACATTCCACTTACTGGGGAAATCACAATGAGTGCAGACAGACGAAACTGGCGCTTCCAGAAATAAACTGTCGGCTCACAAAGGCGCTCTTACACCTGAGTAAGCCCCAACTTCGAACGGTCACAGGCGCCATTACAGGTCACGGACTTTTTAACAAACATCTATGTTTTAGGTGTTACAGACAGCCCTCTATGCCGAGCGTGCATGGAAGCGGAGGAGACAGCTGCTCATGTCCTTCTCGAGTGTACAGGAGTAGCAGCATACCGGGCACAGTACCTCGGAACCCCGAGGTCGCTCACCGAGATTGTCAGCAACCTGAAAGGGCTGCTGAAATTCTTCGGAGAGCTAGGGTGGCTCGAGTGAAGAATCACACCCCACCCACACGCAAAATAGGCGCATTGTCGTCGAGTTGCAGAGAACTGCCTGGGTATTTGACTTGACTTGAAACAAACTTAAGTATCATTTGCTGCTTTTAATAAAAATTGGCTACCTCAATAAAATAAAATAAATAGTCAACCTGCCATCTTCACGTCAAAAAAAGACCACAGATATAGAATAATCACAGAAATACCATTAGCAGGATGATAATAATTAAACTTGTAGGTACTGTTAAAAATTAGGTTTATTTCAAAAGATGTATTTCTGTTTTAGAACATGAAAAGTCTATTGCAGTATATTTTTCATGGAATTTATACAACCTTAAATCTATTTTAAAACTATAATAAACCTATGTCTTGTTCTGTTCCTTCAGTTTTTCGAGTTGTTGCCTGAAATGAAATAAAAAATCTTATTAATCAATAACTCCTTCCTTGGTGGTGCAGTGGGCGCAAGTTCGATCCCCAGGCCAGGCAGTGTTAAATATTGGATTTTTTTCATTAAGAATTATGTCCATAACTGCCTTGAGTCTGGTACTGTGCCCGGTAGATGGCAATAGGGTTGCTGCCTATAACATGGGACCAATAACATACTGGCGAAATATGGGGTTTACCTACAATGGGAATGAGTCCTGATCATGACAGGCAATTGTTTCCAATTGGATTTTTTTGATTGGAACTGCCCTATGCGTACGGGCCACTATAGTATTGTTGTTGAATAAGGGTGTAAATATATAAAGTAAGTATGAAAGAAATAAAGGGGTTAAAACTAATTTTACAATCAGATTGTATGAGAATTGTGTTTTTCTAACCTCAATTGTTGATTAAAATCATCTTGCACAATGTCGTCCTCCCAGTTATCTTCCCAAACGGATACGTCCTCATCGTCAGCATCTTCTGTGCCCCAATCTATAGACAAAATAACAAGAAAGCTTAAAAAAATTACATCGATATAATTTGAAAATATTAAATACGAAAATGTTTGCAAGTAAAACTCACTTTCCGCAGGAAATTCTTCGAATTCATCGTCTTCTTCCAGCAGCCCGAGGTCTACTTTCTGTTTGTCAGCCATCGTTTTGTAAAATTTATCAATAAATTCACGGAGATACAGCGAAAATCAACCACGAAAACAAAATAGTCGAAATACAAATTGAAAATTGCTGTTTCATTCGTTGACAATGACAATCATATAATCGATGATTGTTGACGGTTGACATTTGGATTATGGATTGACACTTAAAATGTATTGCCAACTGTGAATTGAAATCTCCCCGTAAAACTCAAACTCTTCTAGTTCTGCTACTCACCACTAGATGTTGCTACAAAACTCAAACTCAAACAAACAGATTTATTCAAATAGGTCATAATCTGACACTTTTGTACGTCAATGAAGATACAGTACTGAGTCTACCGTGCGTTCGGAAAGATACCTCTACAAGAAGAACGCACAAGAAACTTGTAGGGTTTAATTTTTTCAACAGATAGTTTCACAATATTTGGTTTGCTTACATTCATTTTCTTTGAAGGTGCCGCGAGGCGACTATGCAGAAGTTTCCAGGCATCTTTGTCCTCTATGTACTGGTTGACTTTATAGTATGCCTTCTTTAGTAAAGTAGATTTTATATAGGTTTTGAATTTACCCTCTGAGAGCCCAGTTATCTCTTTTGGGATTTTATTATAGAAACGTACACTATTTCCTAAGAATGTCTTTTTATTTGTTTTCAATTTACAGCTTTTCAATTTAAAAGTTAACGATTTTTTTATTTAATTAAATGAACATGATACTGAGGATTCTATTTAAAATTAGATCTTGATAGAATAAAACTTAATTCTTCTGGCTTCTATGTTAACTTTTATAAGTTCAACAAACTATACTTTAAATCTGTTCTTTTTTTTTCATACATTATTATTTATTATGTGTTTAGTTTGTTTTAATGACTGCCTCGTTAGTCGTTGGCAAGGGCGTCGCCAAGGGGGGGCAGGAGGGGGCTGCTGCCCCCCCCTAGAGTATTGAAAAAAATTAGCCTTTATTGTCAATGTTGACATTCAAGTGCCATCCAGTTCATAAAAAAAACAGTAGGGCTTTTCTGTTTCATAGAAATTTGTAATTGTAAATTGTATATGAACAGGCAAATACCTGTTGTATATCTACCGTCTACACAAATGGGTTGACTGCCTCGGTGGCGTAGCGGGCGCATGCTCGACTGCCAATCAAGAGGTCCCGGGTTCGATCCCCAGGTCAGGCATAGTGTTTAATATTGGATTTTTCCATTAGGAATTATCTCAATAACTGCCTGGAGTCTGGAACTGTGCCCGGTAGATGGCAATAGGCTCGCCACCTATTACATGGGACCAATAACATAATGGCGAAATGTGGGTGTATCTACTATGGGACTGAGTCCTGGGTACACCTCTGCCTACCCCTTCGGGAAAAAGGCGTGAATGTATGTTATGTTACCCAAATGGGGAATTTGGGTAGAAATTCCTTGACTGCCCCCCCTTGATCATCGGCTGGCGACGCCCTTGGTCGTTGGTGTGTGGTCGCTAGTGTGACAGCTGATTATGAGGTCCTGGTGTTCAATTCCCAGGTCAGCCACAAATTGTTGAGTTTTCCTATTAGGGATATTCTCAGCATTGGCCTGGAGTCTGGATTTGTGCCCGGTTGGTGGCAATGGCAACAGACTTGCTCCCTATTACATGGGACATAGAAAAATAAATAACCTCGCTGTAATTTTCACACATTTATTAAAATAATCTTAACCTAGAATACAGTCGTCGTAGTAGACAGTAATTATACTTAAGATTATTAATTTCTTAACAATCAGAAGCACAGAAAACCTTACAAGATTATCACAAAGTATCACATATTTATTATCTAAGTAATCAGACTATAAGTGTGCTACAGAAATAAGTATGAGATACAAATTGATCAATAATTACAGTTATTTTACTTTAAATTGCATAATGATTGACATTAATTGATTATAATCGTCATTATGAACTATTCGTAATTAACATTAATAATGTAAATGGGTTTGTATATAAAATCCATTAGAAAATAGAAAGTTACAATTTCTATTGTTAAAATTATAGACATTATCAACAAAAATACAGCAATATTATTATATTACATAATATAAATTAATAATAGCAGATGCGAGTTGAAACTGTTAAAAAATGTTGATTAAATTATTTTCGTTTCGATGAAAACATACATAGATTATTTTATATTTTCGTATAATGTAATTTATGGATGAATAAAAATTATTATAAATAAATATTTTTATATGGCTTTTATAAAAAAAAAAATAATAGGTATTATAATGAACCACAAGCGATTCTTAATCTACAAAGATATAAGGCACTTATCAAAAATACTTCGTTTTCTTATCATAAAAAGATCTCCACATCGGGAAATTCAAACAAGTACAAAGACTTCACAAACAGGGGTTTTACCCACAGGAACAAGGACACAATCCGATTGCTAGTACCCGTCATTACAGTATAACTTCAAAATCTAGCAACACCGAATGCAGTTTTAAAAAATCAACAGCGGCACACGGCTCGCCATTTGCCACAAAAACCTTTGTGTACAAAAAAGGTTTAACGACACCTAAAAAGGAGGTACTCTTGAAGAATTTTAGGGATTTCTAAATTCTCTACGATGTTGACTAGAGAAGTACCGTGGAGTCTGCGAAGGGAAATTCTAGCTTGATTGAGTAGAGGGAGAGGAATCTTAGCGCGTTGGATTAAAGTTTCTTTTTGCGTGGCATTAAGGATGTTATTTCTTTTTATCATGCAGAGGTCGAAGGCTTCAGTTGCTTCTAGAAGTTGATAGAAAATGTGCTCGTATTCTTGTGCTGTAACGTTCTGGAGATGGTTCAGAATGCCGTCCGGGTCACGGAATTGAGTTTTCATTATTACCTGTCAAAGAAAAATTATCTGTTTTTAAGCAAAGTCAACAGATGTTTAGACAGAAGAAGAAATACACCTCACAAACTTACAAAAGACACAAACATCACATAACATACGCCTTTTCCCCGAAGGGGTAGGCAAATATGAACCCAGGGCTCAGTTCCATATCATCCATATCATTCCAGTTCCATAACAATAACATACTGGCGAAATGTGGGTGTACCTACACCCACATTTCGCCAGTATGTTATTGGTCCCATGTAATAGGGGGTGTGCCTATTGCCATGTACCGGGCACAGTTCCAGACTCCATACAGTTAATGAGATAATTAATTAATTGACAGCCTAGTTGGCTCAGACGGTATTAACTCTGCTTTCTGTGCCGCAGGCCCCGGGTTCGATCCCCGGACAGGTCAAACATTTGTGTGCATGAACATGTCTGTTTGATCTGTCCCTGTGTGTTATAAGCTTATATAAGTATGTATATCAGTCATCTGGTTACCATAGTACAGCCTAGTTAGGGACCAGATGACCGTGTGTAGAAGTTGTCCCATATTATTATTATAAGTTACTAATGGAAAAATCCAATATTTAACACGTTGCCTGACCTGGGAATCGAACCCGGGACCTCATGATCGGCTGTCGAGCTTGCACTTACTACGCCACCGAGTCAGTTTCACAAAATGAGGAAAATTCTGATGGCTGAAGGCCGATGGGACTGTAAAGTTCTCGAATGGAGACTACAGACCGTAGCGCAAGACGTCCACCCATAAGGTGAAAATTAGACGACCTAGTATAGACTGCAGTAACACGCCGGATGCAAGCCACTTTCAACCGGTCGATGTGGAAATCTATTGGTGAGGTATACAGCAGTGGACGTCCTAAGGCTATAAACTTATAAAGGTATGCATTGCGGACTTTTGTAATCGTTTTGTACTAAGAAATAGGAAAGTACTCGTATTTCCAGACAGAATGGAAAGGAATCCCATTAGTGGAATAAGTGTGATGGTGTATTATGTAGGATAGTGGAATAAATGCGAAAGTGTAATAGTGTCATAAGTGGTGTACATATCCTAGCTCGGCGTCTTAGCACCATACTGACGAGTACTCCGCTAAGTTCGGTGTTGTTAGCGAGATACTCAGCTAACGCGGGCCAAAGTTGGACTAATCTTCTTCGTTTTATACTTTCAGGATAGTGTTAAGAGTGGCATATTGAAATAAACGCGATAGTGGAAAAGTGGAATAAATGGGAAAGTGTAAAAGTGTAATTAGTGGTGTATACCTTTACTTTTGGGTCCTTTCCTGTTTTTGGCATATATTAACGATTTGCCTTACATGGTCCACGGTCTAGCAGATATAGTTCTATTTGCCGATGATACGTCATTGATTTTTAAAGTTGATAGGAAGGATACTTCACTATTACATGTTAATAATACTTTAGCAAGTATATCCAGATGGTTCACAGCAAACAATCTGTTATTGAATGCGAAAAAGACTAAATGTTTGAAATTTTCGTTGCCTAACGTCAGAAGTATAGAACCAGTCATAGTTCTTGACGGTGAAAGTCTCAATATTGACAATGCAACTTTGTTCCTTGGCATAAATATAGACTCTAAACTGCAATGGAGCACTCATATCACCGAGCTCTCAGGGAAACTAAGCTCTGCAGCTTACGCGGTTTATAAAATTAGGCAACTAACAGATATAGCTACGGCGAGATTAATGTACTTTGCATATTTCCATAGCTTGATGTCTTATGGGATTCTGTTGTGGGGGTCAGCTGCAGATATAGAAACTATCTTTATACTACAAAAACGTGCGATTCGTGCCATCTATGAGATGCGTCCACGCGAATCCCTGAGGGAATTATTTAAAGATATAAACATACTGACCCTACCATCCTTATACATTTATGAGAACATCATGTATGTGCGTAAAAATTTACATAAATTCAAATTAAATACAATACAATACAATACAATACAATACTCTTTATTGAGACCAAAATTTATACAGATTTGACTTAAAAAACTAATAACAGAAGTTAATTCTAATTGGTCGACAATGGGCGGCCTTATCGCTTTAAGCGATCTCTTCCAGGCAACCAGCCTTTGGATGGATAGGGGAATGATAGGATGTGACCTTCATAATTTTAATACTAGAAATAAATACAAAATAGCTGCACCTAGCTTTAGATTATCTAAAACAAATAAAAAGACATTCTTAGGAAATAGTGTACGTTTCTATAATAAAATCCCAAAAGAGATAACTGGGCTCTCAGAGGGTAAATTCAAAACCTATATAAAATCTACTTTACTAAAGAAGGCTTATTTTAAAGTCAACCAGTACATAGAGGACAAAGATGCCTGGAAACTTCTGCATAGCCGCCTCGCGGCACCTTTAAAGAAAACGAATGTAACCAAACCAAATATTGTAAAACTATCTGTTGAAAAAATTAAGCCCTACAAGTTTCTTGTGCGTTCTTCTTGTAGAGGTATCTTTCCGAACGCACGGTAGACTCAGTACTGTTTATCTTTATTGACGTGCAAAAGTGTCCGATTATGACCTATTTGAATAAATCTGTTTGAGTTTGAGTTTGAGTTTGAGATACATACCCTAGCTCCGTGTCTAAGCAGCATGGTGACAATATCTCCGCTGGGCTCGGTGTTGCTAGCGAGATACTCAGCGAGCGCGGGCCGGAGCTGAGCCATGTCCTCCTCGTTGTATACTTTTAAGTTCGGATCTGCGCCACTTTCTAGAAGGATCTAGAAGGAAATACTAATTTACTAGCCGTACCTACACCGGGGAAAAAATTATGCTGATTTTTTTCGACCTCTTCAACTTTAATCGGCATATTTCTGCCAACTTATACAAAACCATAATAACATAATATAACATACATTCACGCCTTTTTCCCGAAGGGGTAGGCAGAGGTGTACCCAGGACTCAGTCCTCAGTAGATACACCCACATTTCGCCAGTATGTTATTGGTCCCATGTAATAGGGGGCGAGCCTATTGCCATCTATCGGGCACAGTTCCTTAATAAATTATACATATATCTTTGATATAAAGAAAAGAGGAGATGAGGTACTGGCTTCTTGAAAATGGCATGCTCAAATTAGGTCCCATTAGGTCCACGTACGTCAGTAAAGTAAGGTCTTACGAGCGGATAATATTGTTGTCTCGGTCGCACTTCGCTCCTAGGTACGTCTTTCTATCTTTGTTGTTCATTATATGTCACTGTGCAAACTTCACACTGAGCAAATTGCACGTGCCAGTTGTTGAGTAAGCGCTGGGAGAACGTACCCTATCTCCCCTTTTCTTTAAATCAATGGTTACGACTATGCAAAGTTATTTCATCTCTCTCAAAGCTTGGAAAGATGAAACGTCAAACGGTATTGCTTAGATTAACTGGGCTGTAATTCGTTAAAGGTAGATAGTAGGTAGGTACAAGGGCGACGCCAAGAGGGGGCAGGGGGGGGCTGCTGCCCCCCCCTAGAGAATCGAAAAAATTTAAGCCTTTAATGTCAATGTGGACATTCAAGTGCCGCCATACGATAGGCACGTATTTTTAAATACAGAATCATCTGGACCCTATTTCATAAAAAAAATAATCTACAAAACTGTAAAAAATCTACAAAATTGTAGGATTGTAGGGCTTTTCTGTTTCATAGAAATTTGTAATTGTAAATTGTATACAGGCCTCTTTCTTCTATTCTTCACCCAATCGGGGAATTTGGGTAGAAATTTCTTGACTAGCCCCCCCCCCTTGATCATCGGCTGGCGACGCCCTTGGGTATTGTAGTATAGCTGAAGTATTGTATTTTCTTTTTTCAATAAAGACATATAAAAAAGGTTACTCACTTTAACGATTTCCTTCCTATTCTCAATGTTATCCGAACAGGCGACATGTAGAGGAGATCCAATCACTGAACTAGATGCATTTACTTGAGCACCTAAAAATCATAATAATTAATTTGAATTTTGTTTTGCATTTTTGACTGCCTCTGTGGCGTAGAGGGCGCATGCTCGACTGCCAATCTAGAGGTCCCGGGTTCGATCCCCAGGTCAGGCAGTGTTAAATATTGGATTTTTCCATTAGGAATGATCTCAATAACTGCCTGGAATTTGGAACTGTGCCCGGTAGATTACAATAGGCTCGCCCCCTATTACATGGGACCAATAACATACTGGCGAAATGTGGGTGTACCTACTATGGGATTGAGTCCTGGGTACATCTCTGCCTACCCCTTCGGGAAAAAGGCGTGAATGTATGTTTATGTTGTTTTGCATAAATGGAAAGATCATATATAAGTTTCGTAAGAAAACTATTTTTAGTTTCTTTATTCGCTATATTAGAAACTTATATCAAATTAAAAAAGCATTTTTAATCCAGTACCGAAAACACGCCGAAAGCACCCGAACGAGCTCGTGACCTGACCTACCCTCCCTTTTAGATTTCACTATTGTTGGACAATAAAACCTGTCCGCATCTTCCTGTCCTTATCTAACACTAGGGGTCTTCTTCCCCCCATCTCTCTCTCACTTCATTTTCACACTTCATTCACCCTGTAATTTCACTTACATTCATCGTCATAGTCGTTTTGGTCACATGACTTTCATAATTTTGGACACAGACTTAATAAAATAAATCTTACCAGCACTCAATAATAATTGCAACATTTCGACATCTCCCTTCAGTATTGCCAGATCTAAAGGACTAGGTTTGCTTAGCTCTGGACACTCGTAGTTGACCCGCGCGCCTTGCTTTATCATCAGGTTAACTACCTCCGGGTTACCTGGTGAAAAATATTTAAATATTATTTCAATCTTCAAAATAAGTTCCACGACATGAAATATTTTATCGTAGTCCGTAACAGTTTCGTAGCAAGTGTTTTCTACGATTTGTAGCAGCGTCTACGGCGTAGAGGTTAGTTATAATAATGATTATTCGAAAGAGATATAAGTAAGAAGTGAGACAGTGAGAAGTGTGATAGTGGGATGTGGCGTACCCGGATGTGGGCGCGTGATTTTGCGAGCGAAAATTACGCACCCGCATATGGGTGTGTAAAAAAGTGTTAAGCGGGAAATGAAAATTGCGAATAGTGAGATAGTGAGAAGTGGATTAGTGGGAATTAAGATAGTGGGGAATATAATATAAATGGGAAGTAAGAAGAGTGATAGTGGAATAAAAGTGGGAAGTAGAATAGAAGCGGGAAATGAGTTAGCGAGAAGTGAGAAATGAAAAACAGAATAGTGGGAAATAGAATACAAGTAGAAAGTAAAACAGTTAAGGGTCACACTGCTTACTATCCATAAGCAGTGTGATAGTGAATAGTAGAATAGTGTGTGTCTGTTTGATCTGTGTCTGTGTGTTATAAGCTTATATAAGTATGTATATCAATCATCTGGTTACCATAGTACAGGCTTCTAGCCTAGTTTGGGACCAGATGACCGTGTGTGGAAGTTGTCTCATATTATATTATTTATATTATAGTGAAAAATGTGATAGTGGATAAGTGCAAAGTGGAATAGTGGAAAGTAAAATAGTGTAATACGTACCACTAAGCACCGCATAATGCATGACGGTTCTATAATCGTTCCGTGCGTCCGCCATCGCGTTGATATCTGCACCGTAGCTGATGAGGAGCAGGACTGCATCCATACCCTAAACAAATCAAAACATTCAAACAACCTTGAAAACGGTTTTACAACAATGGACGCCTTATAAATCTCTTTCGTTAATCTCCTTTCATCCTTCCTCTCCACATGTCCGAACCACCTCAGCAATCCTTTCTCTATCTTTGGTCACTACGTCTTCTAACACGCCACAGCGTTTACTCTTCCTCATTTTGTCCATCAAGGTCATGCTTCTCAGGTTTCTCATCTCCACAGCATTAATCTTACTTTCATGCTTCTTCTGCCAGACCCAACATTCACTACCATACATAAGTGTAAAATAACATATACTCGTATAATCATTTTGGTAAATAAACCTACCCTCCTCTGCCTCGCAGCTTTCATGAGCGGAGTCAGCCCAGCTCTATCTCTAGAGTCAGGGTTGGCTCCGAAGGTCAGCAGCAGCTCCAAGTACTCAGGGTCGGAGACCAGGTTGATCTCGGAGCCGAAGAAATATCGCTTGTTCGGGTCCGCGCCCGCTTCTAGGAGGAGGCGGGCTACTTCCTGAAATAGAGGAAGTAAATTAAAGATGCACATAATGAGTTTAAACTTAAAATTTGTATTATAATGTATTTATTTCCAACATAATGTAGGTACATGTCAGATCTTAATATTAACAGGAAAGAGGACCTCGAAGCAGTTTGACGCAATCCTATGGAAAATTTACTAAATCGGTGTTTTGTATCCCCCTGTTTCCTCCGAATACAGTAAACCTATGTGATATATTTATATCCTGATATTGGGACAATGGGACAATTTCCACACACGGTCATCTGGTCCCAAACTAGGCTATAAGCCTGTACTATGGTAACCAGATGACTGATATACATACTTATATAATCTTATAACACCCAGACACAAATTAAACAGACATGTTCATGCACACAAATGTTTGACCTGGCCGGGGATCGAACCCGGGGCCTGCGGCACAGAAAGCAGAGTTACTACCATCTGTGCCATCGAGGCTGTGTGAGGTGTGAGGAGGGAGGTGTGTGATATTTTAAAGATGAAGTAAAGTATGTCTCTATAATTTTATTTTTGTTTATAAACTCGACATTTTTTTGTAGTGAACGTCCAATCCAAAGAGTTAGATAGTAAGTAGGCAGCTGTTGTTTAGTCTTTTTTCGATAAAGTCACTCTGCCCATAATATATAATATAATATGGGACAACTTCCACACACGGTCATCTGGTCCCAAACTAGGCTAGCAGCCTGTACTATGGTAACCAAATGACTGATATACATACTTAAATACGCTTATAACACCCAGACACAGATCAAACAGACATGTTCATGCACACAAATGTTTGACCTGGCCGGGGATCGAACCCGGGGCCTGCGGCACAGAAAGCAGAGTTACTACCGTCTGCGCCAACGAGGCTGTCAAAAAATTTATTTGACAATAATCGTCTTACGTAATGCTTGTTCCTGATGGCCAGTCTCAACGGTTCATCACAGAGGGTAGTCCTCGGGAATTCTTCTCCGGTGTCGGCGCGATAGTCCACGGCAGCGCCGCTCTCCAAGAGAAGCTTTACTAGTTCAGTGTATCTGAAGAGATCATGTTAAATTAAGATATTATCCAATGATATAAAGAAAAGGGGAGATGAGGTACTGGCTTCTCGAAAATGGAGAGCTCAAATTAGGTCCCATTAGGTCCTTGTCTCGTTCGCACTTTGGTCTTAGGTGCGTTTTTCTATCTCTGTTGTTTCAAATTGCACGCGCCAGTTTGAGCCGCCTTGAGTAAGAGCTGGGAAAACGAACCCTATCTCCCCTTTTCTTTAAATCAATGATATTATCACTCTAAAAACAATAAAGAGCAATAAAGAGTTTATCTATCTAGATAGATAGATAAACTCTATTGCTGCACCACAAACAAGAACTGACCTTAAAATTAAAAATACAAAAACAACATTTTCTAACAATTGACGGTATTATCGCTAAAAGCGATCTCTTCCAGACAACCGTGTCAGTATTAGAAGGTATAATACCAATAATGTTGTGGCGGATGGCTAAGGGTGTACAGATCCAGAGGACGCGGGCAGCAGCGTCCTCTGAAAACCATCAAACTGCTCTTGCAAACCCGCACAAGCGTGCCGACTTATGGTAAACCCTGTCTTATAAAGGAGGCACGGAAGGCCTATGTCAGATCCCCGTCGCTCCATCCAATCGACCTACGTAGAAACCATCCATTTGTATAATATTATTATAGTGTTATGTATGTATTTATATAATCTAAGTATATTATGTATTGGTATATATTATAGTATTACTACTAGGTATATATATTATTAAGTATTTGGTATGTATTTTATTAATTTGAGTATAATGTGTTTGAAACCACCGTCCCTTCAGTATATGTATTTCCTTTCCCTGCATGGTTGCCTGGAAGAGATCGCTCTGAGCGAAAAGGCCGCCAGTTGTTACTTCTTTCTAGTTTTAAGTTTTTCTTTGTTATTTTCTGTTATATTGTGGTAGAAATAAAGAGTTTTCATTCATTCATTCATAACGTGTGTACACGCATCAAATGTGTAAGTACGGGCGTTACTGCCTCCTTGCGCCTAGTCGCGGGAGGAGGTGAGTGTTCTGAGGTGAGCTTCTTTACATAGTATTATTTAGTAATACTTAGTATTCCTTGCCTACGTTAAGCAGTGGACTTCCCACGGCTGAGATGATGATGATGATGAGATTCCAAACGACCATAATTTTAATAAATAATAAAGACAAAATAGCTTTAGATTATCTAAAACAAATAAAAAGTCTTAATAGTTAATAGTATTGTACGTTTCTATAATAAAATCCCAAAAGAGATAACTGGGCTCTCAGAGGGTAAATTCAAAACCTATATGAAACCTACTTTACTAAAGAAGGGTTACTATAAAGTCAATCAGTACATAGAGGACATAGATGCCTGGGAACTTCCGCATAGCCACCACGCGGCACCGACACAAACAAACGAATGTAACCAAACCAAACATTGTAAAACTATCAGTTGAAACAATTAAGCCCTACAAGTTTCTTGTGCGTTCTTCTTGTAGAGGTAACTCTCCGAACGCACGGTAGACTCATTACTGTTTATTAAATATTCATCGACGTGCAAAAGTGTGACATTGTGTTCTATTGGAATTAATCTGTTTGAGTTTGAGTTCCAAACAATCCTCACCCATGTTCAGCAGAGAGATGCAACGCACTGTATCCGCAGTCGTCTCTCGCGTTGACATCGCAGCCTCGAACTAGCAGCAGGCGAGTCGCTTCCAAGTGTTGCTGCCAGATCGCGTAGTGCAGAGGACGGAGACCCTGCGTCACTGGCTCGTTTACCTGTAAAAGGAGTTGGTGGTTTCAAGGCCACGTTGAACTTATATTATGATCTTGGTTTTATTGGATAGGTCTAATAACATTTTATTTGTAGTGATAGGCCCGCCTAGGGAAGTACCACACCTTTGCCAGTTATTCATCCGCCAAGCAGTAATGTGCAAACATTACTGTGTTCCGGTTTGAAGGGCCATGTTACTAGCGAAGTTACTGGGCATGACGAGGTTCAACTACTTATATCTCAGGGTGACAGGTGCAGTGCATTGCCATGCAGAATTTTGAATTTTAAAACACTGGGTGGCACTATGTCTGATATGGGCAATCATGGTGCTTACCATCAGGCACTTCATTTGATCTTGTTACTCATTATCATAAAAAAAAAACAATTTTTTAGTATCGCCATTAATTATAATAAATTAGGGTAATGTTCTACCAAAATTTGGAACACCCGTCGCCAATAAAAATAATATGTGTACTAAAATACTTAATTAACCTCACTATATTTAAATTCTACTCGCACTAATGGGAAAGTTTTTGCGGATGGATGGATGTTATACTCTTTCATGCCAAAACTACTAAACCGATTGGGCTGAAATTTGGTATGTAGGTAGCTTAGACCCTAGAATAACACATAGGGTACTTTTTATCCCGATATTCCCGCGGGAACGGAGACTACGCGGGTGAAACCGCGGGGCACAGCTAGTTGGAAATATTATTGCAAAAAACATTCTCTACCTGGCAATATAAGACAGACAGTATAAGGTTTTCTGGGCTCAGCTTCCTTGGATTTCAAGTCCGTTGCCTTTCTTTAAATTTACACCCTTTTCATTAATTGCAAATTGTAAAAATACATACATATCTACATACAGTCACGCCTTGTTCCCGGTGGGGTAGGCAGATACTATTTCCATATTATATAATTATAAAAAATCCTTTATCGAAAGTTTAATGTAATTTTGTTAATTAATGTAACTTTAATTAATGTAATTGCTGTGTAACCGTTTTAATTAACGTAAAAAAATAAATACATTGTATTTTTACACATACCCATAATTTTGTATTAATTTTATTTTACATAATAATGTGTTAATTTGCAATTAATTTTATGTACCGTGCTAATTATCAAGTAAACCCACTTTACCCGTGGTTGCCGTGAGAGCCGGCTAAGTGTTATCAGATCCAGAGGACAGGCAACAGTGTAATCTGCGTCAAATCCATTAAAATGCGCCTGGGTACACATCTGCCTACCCCTTCGGGAAAAAGGCGTGATGTTACGCAATGAACAGCAAAGTTAACTGTAATAGGAAGGTTACCTTAGCACCACAAGCCAGCAGGATCCGAATATCATCTAACGGCACCATCCTGATGATGGAGTCCGCCAGCTCCCGCTGCAGGGACTTCTCCGATATCACCTCCGATGGCATCTGGAACCAAAATAATAATAATGATTGTAGTGTAATGTTGTTGTATGATGAATGTAGCGTCCGTGGTCCAGCGGTAATATGCCCGGCTTTAAATCCGGAGGCCCCGGATCTAATCTCACCATGTGGACTTTTCGCCTGGGTGCTACCGTGTTTTGGATGTCACGTTAAACTGTAGGTCCCTATAGTTTCCTGTAAGATATGTAGGGGGCAGTCGTTAGCTCATGACGGAGGCTGCGTAGAAATCTTGGCGACCTGAAACTCTGACAATATGTGTTGTCCACATAACACATATGAATTGACTCGAGCAGTGTAATTGGGGTAACCCGTTCTGTTAGTTAGAGTATAAATTCAAATTATTGTTATCATCATCATCAGCAGGAAGACATCCACTGCTGAAAATAGGCCAGAACGCCATGCAATATTCATATGACAGTCTCGTTGGCTCAGATGGTAGTAACTCTGCTTTCTGTGCCGCAGGCCCCGGTTTTGATCCCCGGCCAGGTCAAATTTGTGTGCATGAACATGTCTGTTTGATCTGTGTCTGGCTGTTAGCTAAACTAATTTAGCTTAGCTCTTGGTCTGCAACCCGCATATAGTCGCGACTAAGATTAGATGAGATAACACTTTTATTGATACTACATTATAGAAAATTAACAAAATGAAACTAAAAAAAACAAAAACGTGAGTAACAATAATTGGCGGTCTTATCGCTCAGAGCGGTCTCTTCCAGACAACCATTCGGAAAGAGGAAAGGCATATACTGGAAGGACGCCTACGTTTGTCTGTCTGTCACACATTTAAGCGCACTTTAGATGCACGTGTTTGTTTTTAAATCTAAATCTCGCAGCGTCATTCGCACGTTTAATATGCGTGTGCGCATAAAACCAAGGTTGATTTTCTACATAATAAGTTTTTCTCAATGACATTAGCCCAATTATCCACTATCTCTCCCACTGTTGGGCAAAATGCCACGTCCATCGACCCCGATGTTTTGATTAGGTATATTTAAATACGTTTTATTACGCCCAAAGCATTTTACTAATATTATTGTCCTAAATATCATATTATTTATCTGTTCGCACGTAAAAAATGAATTGCAGTTTAAAAATTAACGTCTTCGGCCAAATAACCTGTTTAAAAATAAATTAAAGTAATAATCCTACTTGCGAAAGTTTGTGGGAATGGATGGATGGATGTTTGTTAAAACATAAAACATACATTCACGCCTTTTTCCCGAAGGGGTAGGCAGAGGTGTACCCAGGACTCAGTCCCATAGTAGATACACCCACATTTCGCCAGTATGTTATTGGTCCCATGTAATAGGGGACGAGCCTATTGCCATCTACCGGGCACAGTTCCAGACTCCAGGCAGTTATTGAGATAATTCCTCATGCAAAAATGGATGTTTGTTGGATGTTAAATACATTATTAATCCACACTAACATCATAAAAGCAAGTTTATTTGTTCGCTTTTAAATTTGCCACGCTTTTTTAGTCTCTACTCTCATGAGCCAGACTCTTTCAATCATGATTGATGGACGCTTAACTTAACGCTTAACAATCACCTGATTGACACGCTTAACCTATCGTGTATTGTTAGCCATAAAGTACAGATATTATTTTTGAACCATCAATTGCACTGGCAAATAAATAAACCGATCAAAACAGATAGGTACGCAATAAAAGAAGAAAACAAGCAATTTATAACTAATCACGAAACTGGCCGAAAACATGCGTCGGAATGAAAAAGGTAAAAACAAATATGGCGTCGATCCAATTTCGTTAAGTGCGTATGTAGAAATTCTGAGAAACAAAGATGGTGAAACAAAGAACGGGAAATCTTACGATAATGGACAGTATTTATAAATATTTATTACGATTTCTTTGACAATAACATTCTTACTGACTATTCTTACTAAACTTTTCTACTAACTCTACATACACAGTAGGTACCTAATTAATACACAAGGAAACTTACATAACTTGACACGGATGTGTGGGTCCATCAAAAAGAAAAAAAAAACATAAAGAAATTGCGCAGGCATAGTTGCAGTTGTTAGTTTAGTTCGCTAAAGAATTGAAAAGTTTATTATGAATCGTAGCAACCGTAAATTGGGAAATTTATTAAAAATTTATAATTAAAAATAAAGGTAAAATTGGTCTAATATTGGTAATAATATTATCTATATAACAAGTATAATAGTCATGAAAAATTTTGTTGCAAAAACTGGCAACTTTTAACTAAAACCATTAAAAAAGTTGATAGTTTCTCAAATTAGTTGATGGTTTTTTCAACTAAGGTTGCCCTGTATGCGCAGCGCCTGAAAGTCAAAGACTTTTTATTAGTTCAAAGTCTAAAAATAGATGGGGCCACGTGCCCCATTGTTTACAAACAATACGATTCAGTACGTATTCAGTTTTCTTGCACTGACGTTGTTATTTTCGTATATTTCCGAGTAATAATATACTTTTAAGTAGGTACTTATTGATTGTTTTTTCAGATTGTATCTCTTTCCTGTTTTGAACTGAATGATTCTTGTCGTTGGTCTTTGCGATGGTCGGAATTATTGGTGTCAGAGCGTTTTGATCTTGATATAACCACAGGATATTAGAGGAAGGAATGTGTGGAGACGGCACATACAATGCAGTGGCAGTTTAGATAAGCGCCTCAATTCAATTCAATTCTTAATTTGTGGCTTATCAGCCATCTTAAGCGACAGCCGACAGTTTTCGTGGTAGTTTCACTGTCAAATGATTGATTTGACAGTTAAATAAAAGCAAAAAGCCAACGATATTAATGTACATACTACATGTAATTACGTAAAATAAAGACAACTAGGTTCAAGAAAATAACAATACAGATTCAGTAAAAAATCTAATTTAATCCAAACAAGTTTTCAGTGCCTTTTTATTATTTCTTTGTGCAGGTTTTAAAACATGAAAACTCGTTTGGATTAAATTAAATTTTTTACTGAATCTTTGTATTGTTATTTTCTAGAACCTAGTTGTCTTTATTTTACGTAATTACTTGTAGTATTTATTATATCTTCAGAAATGTAGGTACCTACGTGTGAGCGAGAGGGCGAATTTGCAACAACGCAGACCACAACACAAGATTGATTATACATATACACACATACATATACATATTGACACACGTTCATTTACACAAATACCTAATCAGGTTAAGGTTGTTATATTGTGCCAGGTACCAAGGTGGCTTCCATATAAGACCTGGCGGAGGAAGCAGTGAGCTGCCAGCTGATAGACCTTGGTGGGCCGTTCACCATGTCATCGGCGTTTATAGACTATTAGTTCAGCCCGATAGTTCAGCCCTAGATTCAATTGACAGTTGCAAGCGTATCGAATTTGAGCGTCATCTGTCAAACATATATGATATGAATTCGATACGATTGCGATCGTGTAGTGCTTCCGAACACTACACCATGAAGGCACATGATTTTTTTTTATGATAGTGAGTGACAGGACGAGCAAATCAGGTGCCTGATGGTAAGAAGAGTTTATAAACAAAATTAAAATGATACAGACATAGTTTACTTTATCTTTAAAATATCAGAATATAAAGATATCAAATAGGTTTACTATATTCGGAGGAAACAAGGAAATACAAAACATCGATTTGGTAAATTTTACATAGAATTGTGTCAAAATCTTTCAAAACAAAACATTAAGGTAAACGATCTTTATATCGACATATCGATCAGCTGATTTCCTTATTACGCAATATAATTTTGATAAACTTCCAACATTCTGTCTCTTTCACACATTTGACAAATGAAAGAGACAATCATTTATTATGTTAAGTACCTACTTCAAATGATTTTATTGCAAAACAGAGCCAAAACATAGTTTGGCTTGGAGATTGATGTATTATGCAAGTTATCAATAAAAGTAATTGATGTATTTTATAATTTTACTATGGTGAAGCACGTTTAATAGATTTATAATTTCAAAACCTATATAAAATCTACTTCACTAAAGAAGGCTTATTATAAAGTAAATCAGTACATAGAGGACAAAGATGCTTGGGAACTTCCGCATAGCCACCACGCGGCACCTTCTAAACAAACGAATGTAACCAAACCAAATATTGTAAAACAATCAGTTCTTGTAAAAGTATTTTTCCGAACGCACGGTAGACTCATTACTGTTTATTTTCATTGACGTACAAAAGTGTTAGAATGTGTCCTAATTGAATAAAACTTTTTGGCTTTGACTTTATATATTTACTAGCTGTGCCCCGCGGTTTCACCCTGACTTATCCCTGATGGACAGACAGACTGGCTTATACGCGATCCTTTATGGGAGTAATCTACAGCTCACAGAGCCACTAGTCTTACTATTTCTACTAATATTATTATTATAAATGCGAAAGTTTGAGTGGATTGATGGATGGATGGCTGTTTGTTACTCTTTCACGTGAAAACTACTGAACTGATTGGGCTGAAATTCGATATGTAGATAGTTTAGACCTTAGAATAACATATATGGTATTTTTTATCTCGATATTCCACGATGACTTCGCGGATGAAACCGCGAGGCACAGATAGTGTTTAATATTAATAGTGTAACCCCACTCCACCCAAAGAAGACGTCTTAAGTTCAAAGATCACATTAATAAAATATTGCAACGTCACTTCAAGGTTACAGCATACGCTCCCGATCGCTCCCTGCCAATTACACGCAAGTTGCTATGACAACCGATGACGTATACTTGACGTTTGACATACGATCCGTACGCCATGACCTTGGCAGGGCGTTACTCTATTTACTTAATAATTAATATTATGATTTACTAAATTAACGAGTGCCACAGAAAATTTAACTTTAAGACGCCGCACATGAACCAGAAAAAAGGCGGACGTAATCTTCTAAAACAAGAGTGAAGCACCATAGTAAACCAGTTCGCTAATTCAAACATGACGGCACGTACTTTGCAAGGTTAAGTATTACCCGCAGATCAAGCAATAAAATTAACGCAGTTTGGAAAACAATAAATGTAGAGACAGGTAAAGATAAACGAAGAGATACTGAATATAAATTATTAATACATAATGAATACATTACAAATGTTGAGGAGGTCGCTAATATTTTTGTTGATTTCTTCTCTAACATAGCCCCTAATGTGACCAAGTCACTTGATTCATTACTTGGCGGAGGCTTTTCTTAAAGAAAACTTCCAACGCACCATAGCTAAATTTTCGTTTAAACACATCTTATTAACTGATATCAAAAAGACGTACAAGAGTTTAAATGTTAAAGCTACTGAGGATCTCTGGGGTGGGATCTGTAAAAATGTTAGATTCTATAATAAACACAATTGCTCCTTACTTAGCAGACTTGTTCAACTTATGCATAGATAAAGGCACGTTTCCGGAACTAATGAAAATAAGTAAAAATCACTCCCATCTTTAAATCGGGAATTAAGACAGATCCCTCCAACTATAGGCCAATCTCTGTTTTGCCAGTATTAAGTAAAATCTTTGAGAAATTGATGCTGAACCAACTGCTGGCACATTTCGATAAAAATAGCATATTGTATTTTAACCAGTATGGTTTCACCAAATGTAGATCAACAACCGATGCGGGCTGTCATCTCATGACTCTTGTCTTGGAGGCTTGGGAGCATTCACAGGATGCCATTGGAGTGTTTTGTGATCTCTCCAAAGCTTTCGACTGTGTAGAACACTGCACGTTACTGCGCAAGTTAGAAGTATATGGAATTCATGGGAATGCCCTGAACTTGGTGGAATCATACTTATCTAGTAGGCAGCAGAAGGTAAGCGTCAATGGTATCACATCTGCTAGTTCTCCTGTCAAAATGGGGGTCCCACAGGGATCAATTTTGGGTCCTTTCCTGTTTTTGGCATATATTAACGATTTGCCTTATATGGTCCAAGGTCTAGCAGATATAGTTCTATTTGCCGATGATACGTCATTGATTTTTAAAGTTGATAGGAAGGATACCTCACTCACACATGTTAATAATGCTTTAGCAAGTATATCCAGATGGTTCACAGCAAACAATCTGTTATTGAATGCGAAAAAGACTAAGTGTTTGAAATTTTCTTTGCCTAACGTCAGAAGTATAGAACCAAACATAGTTCTTGACGGTGAAAGACTCAATATCGACAATGCAACTTTGTTCCTTGGCATAAATATAGACTCTAAACTGCAATGGAGCACTCATATCACCGAGCTCTCAGGGAAACTAAGCTCTGCAGCTTACGCGGTTTACAAAATTAGGCAACTAACAGACATAGCCACGGCGAGATTAGTCTACTTTGCATATTTCCACAGCTTAATGTCATATGGCATTTTGTTGTGGGGGTCAGCTGCAGATATAGAAACTATCTTTAAAAACGTGCGATTCGTGCCATCTATGAGATGCGTCCACGTGAATCCCTTAGAGAATTATTTAAAGAAATAAACATACTGACCCTACCATCCTTATACATCTATGAGAACATCATGTATGTGCGTAATAATTTACATAAATTCAAATTAAATAGTGACCTCCATAATTTTAATACAAGGAATAAAGACAAAATAGCTATACCTAGCTTTAGATTATCTAAAACAAATAAATCATTCTTAGGAAATAGTGTACGTTTCTATAATAAAATCCCAAAAGAGATAACGGGGCTCTCAGAGGGTAAATTCAAAACCTATATAAAATCTACTTTACTAAAGAATGCTTATTATAATGTAAATCAGTACATAGAGGACAAAGATGCCTGGGAACTTCCGCATAGCCACCACGCGCACTTCTAAACAAACGAGTGTAACCAAACCAAATATTGTAAAACAATCAGTTGAAAAAATTAAGCCCTACAAGTTTCTTGTGCGTTCTTCTTGTAAAGGTATCTTTCCGAACGCACGGTAGACTCGTTACTGTTTATTTTCATTGACGTACAAAAGTGTCAGATTGTGACCTATTTGAATAAATCTTTTTGACTTTGACTTTGACCCATAGTCAAATTTGAAATATAAGACAAATCAATATTGACTTTTTCAGAATCCAAATATTGTTTGCTACAAGTCAATGTTATTGCTAACACTGAAAAGCACTATTTTAGTTTAGTTCCCTCCAAAATAAAGCACTTCAAAGCTCTAAAACTGTGCGTAGGTCAAAAACCAGACGTTAAAATGGCCGCCAAAACAAAATGGCGTCTATATTTAGCTCGCGTCTGCGTCGTTGGCTTTCTCGGCATTGACCTTATATCTAAACAAAAACGTTAATGAGGAAAGCGAATGGTCGAGGAGAATATCTGAAATAAATTCTGTTCCTATATTATGATGTATACATAGAGGACAAAGATGCCTGGAAACTTCTGCATAGTGCCACGCGACACCTTCCAAACAAACGAATGTAACTAAAACTATCAGTTGAAACAATTAAGCCCTACAAGTTTCCCGCTACAAGTTTCTCGTGCGTTCTTCTTGTAGAAGTATCATTCCGAACGTGCGGTAGACTCATTACTGTTTATCTTCATTGACGTGCAAAAGTCTCAGATTGAGACCTATTTAAACATAAACATACATTCACGCCTTTTTCCCGAAGGGGTAGGCAGAGGTGTACCCAGGACTCAGTCCTATAGTAGATACACCCACATTTCGCCAGTATGTTATTGGTCCCATGTAATAGGGGGCGAGCCTATTGCCATCTACCGGGCACAGTTCCAGACTCCAGGCAGTTATTGAGATAATTCCTAATGGAAAAATCCAATATTTAATACTTGCCTGACCTGGGGATCGAACCCGGGACCTCTTGATTGGCAGTCGAGCATGCGCCCTCTACGCCACCGAGGCAGTCACCTATGATGAGACCTATTTAAATAATAATATTTGAGTTTGAGTTTGAGAGATAATTTAAAATATAAAAGGTGTACCTTGTCCACTGTAACGTATTTACATCGTTCTAATTTAAATTGTTGACGGACGGAGCTAATGCGCACGTGACGGTCAAAAAACACTTTATTGGACTAGTACATTTCTATAAAAATAATATTTTTGCCACTAGCGGCCTTTTATCGTTCCTATATCCAGATCCCCATCACTCTACACAATCAGCTGCCCGCAATATAACTACAACGTAGAGAAAATAACATGTGAATACGCGTCAAATACGTCTAATAGTGTGTGTAGTTACTGCCTGATCGCAGTGGACTATATTACAGGTCGCGTGACAGTTTAATAGCGCTGACCTTGAATGCGCAGAAGCCAAATTTTAAATCTGTTAGGACTTTTTAGACCAATACACCTGCGCAAAGCCCCCCTGCACTTCTGCCGAGCGCTATTAAACCGTGACGCGATCTGTAATAGTTTGTATTCTTTGCTATAATGTTTATAAGGTAAACAGCTTAATACGCAGACGCACGTATTTCTCATTTAAGTATGATGGAAGAAACCCTTCATTTGCGTACGCAAAAGATGATCAAAATATTTTGCATCTGGTAAAAATAGCTGAAACGGAAACGCTGTGGCTCTCAGGTGGGCTTTATTATTAAACTTCATTCGCAGCCGGCTTGTTTTGGTTTACGTTTGAAACGAATATAAACGTATATGTACTTTCCTACATAATAAAGTTTGGGATTTTGAAAACAACCTGATTTTAGCAATCTCTTTAATGTTTTTCAAATTTTTTAATTTTGTTCAAAAGTCTAATAGCACAACCATAGATACAAGACAAAAAATACGTAAATAACAAAACTGTGTACTATTGAAAATGTTTATTTGATATTTCGCGACGAAAAACCATACGCAAATCAGTACTTACTATAACATTTTGAAACAATTATAAGTACTTAGATAGATAGATAAACACTTTAATGGTATACCACGAACAATAAACTTAAAAATAACATATACTTACCTTACATAGACTTATATACTTACCTACTTATTTACTTAAGTAATATAGTAAATAAAAAATATTAATAAAAACACCGTACTTACACTTTACAAATATATTACTAATTACTTACTGATCTACTGACTAAATTACTAAGTTGATCTTAGGCTAGTAGGAACTCTGGTATCTAAAAGTGGTTTTAACAGTTTTTGACCAAGTTTGGGACAAGAATATGTATGCTATTGTTAAAATAGCCTTTTTAAAGACACTTTTTTTGTTTGTAATAGAATAATAGTTAAGCCTTGTGTTCTGTAGTTAGTAAGTACGATATATAATAGATAATAAAATAACAAATACAACATGGCATATAAAAACACGTTTTTTCAATCATTGCATAATCAAAAAAACAAATAAGTATTTGTATATTATAACTTACCTTTGTTCAAGTCCAAACTCCTTTAACCGCAAACCACACTTCCTTTGTCTAATTATAAAAAAAAAACAAAAGCGCGCGAACTCCCGCGTAAAATGCTAACCTCAAAACGGGAAAATCGATAAAATTTCTGGAAAAACTGATTGATTTCCTTTGTTTGTGTTGATTTTATGGCGGGAAACTAGCGTGCGTTAGGTTTTGCAGCTAATTGAGAACTGAAACTCGTGGCGGCGATGATCTGGATATTTTCCAAGATGGCTGCGAGCCAAATACGAAGAATCAGTGACGGGTGTAGGGTAAGCACACTGATTTGTGGACGTTTAAATTGAACTTTGCACTCTAGAATAACGATTAGATATAATGAAAGAAAACAAAAAGCTGTGTCAAATTAAAATTCCAATCATGATCTTACGTAAACGAGAGCTAATTAAACTATTTAGTCCTACCTAGTTTTTTATTTTGAGTAAGAGATTACAGGTGAATAAATCTTGTGAACTAACAAGCATGGCATAAAATATTTTTTTTTTTTTTGATAGTAAGTAACAAGACGAACAAATCAGATGCCTAATGGTAAGCATCATGATTGCCCATATCAGACACAGTGCCACCCAGTGTTTTAAAATTCAAAATACTGCGCGGCAATGCACTGCGCCTGTCACCCTGAGATATTAGTTGTTGAATCTCACCATGCCCAGTAATTTCGCTGGTAACATTGCCCTTCATACCGGAACACAGTAATGTTTGTACATTACTGCTTGGCGGATGAATAACTGGCAAAGGTGTGGTACTTCCCCAGGCGGCCCCCTGCTAAAGAGGCCTACCACTACAAGTTAAGGGAAAGTCCCAAAACCGTAAAATTTTCCATAAACATTGTGATTACTGACTGATATGTTTACAGTTGTTTGCAAGATGGCGCTGTATGTTCTTAGAAGGCTTAGCGATTTGTTAGATATGTTGATAGAAGGTATCTAGGTATGGAACCCTATGCTCGATGCATAATAATATATAAAATATGTATGCATAGAGCGTACGCGGAATTTGACACAATCCTTTGAAAAATTTACCAAATCGATGTTTTGTATTCCCCCGTTTCCTCCGAATATAATAAACCCATTCTATAAATTTATATCCTGTTATTTGTATAGTGAAGTAAACTATGTCCCTGTCATTTTAATATTTCTTATAAACCCTTGGTTTTTTTATAGTGAACTTCCAAAAATCCCAGTTTTACTCGCGTGATTGGACGTTCACTACAAAAAAAATTTAGAGTTTATAAACTAAAATAAAACGATAGGGACATACTTTACTTCATCTTTAAAATATCAGGATATAAATATATCAAATAGGTTTACTATATTCGGAGGAAACAGGGGAATACAAAACATCGATTTAGTTAATTTTCCATAGGATTGGGTCAAACTGCTAAGAGGTCCTCTTTCCTGTTAACAATTTATTATTGTTGTTCATTACTGTTTGGCGGATGAATAACTGGCAAAGGCAGCAGCAGCATTTTCCAGCATTTTTCAGCATTTTCCAGTTCAGGGAGGGAGTATTTCCATGATAGGTGAGAAAGAGACAGTACATGTAGGTACATATACTGTCCATATACAGATTAGGTAATCTTATTCCGAGTGAAAGAGAAAAATAGACTATAAGATAAATTCCTGTTTTCTAGACCTGTTCGTCGTCATGCAAAAATAACTTTGAACTGCACTGTAACCATGCAATGTAATGGTATGTAACAATTACCAATACATTGTAACCAACCTCGTATAAATTTTATTTAAAAAAATGCAAATGAAGAGTTAGGGAGTCTGTTTGTTTGACCCTTTACGGCTAAGCCGATAGATAAATGTTATTAGATATTAATAATAATAAAAAAATGAGATAGGACTTCGAATGACATCCCGATCGATATTCTAACAGGGACAATTCCTACTCAGCTAAAAAACAGGAAAGAAAAAGAGGTTGAAGATATTTTCCATTTAAAATTTAAATTTTCGATGCCGTTTCAAGCTAGTTGTTGAAATGTCCAACAAATGGATCGTTTACCCTTCGACTCTTATAACCAACACCTTACCAATTCTCTTTGTATACCTTTTGAGAACAAAGATTTTAGCTCAATGAACTCGTTTCATATTTTATTATAAAATAATATAATTTTCGGGAGTTTCCTTTCCAGAATTTTATTTTTGCATTGGAATGTTCCTGTCACGGGGCGCTGTTATAGAACGTAGCACTAAACTTATGTGCGGCTATGGACGTATGGGAATTAGATTAGTAACGATACCCGGGACCATTCTCTACATACAGAGAATGTTCCTGTCACGGGGCGCTGTTATAGAACGTAGCACTAAACTTATGTGCGGCTATGGACGTATGGGAATTAGATTAGTAACGATACCCGGGACCATTCTCTACATACAGAGAATGTTCATGTCACGGGGCGCTGTTATAGAACGTAGCACTGAACTTATGTGGCGCTATGGACGTATGGGAATTAGATTCAGGGCCGTCTTAAGTCTATTCTGCGCCGGGGTGCGGGACTCAGCCTGCGCCCTCGTTTTGTTTACACTGCAGCGTGGCACGCGACCGACGACACACTGCAGTATGAAAGGGGTCCTAGTCTACCAAGAAAACACAATACACGTAATTTTTTTTCCCCTTTCAAATGAATTTACACTTTATTGACTTAGAGATCATTTTGCTTCAAGTGCGGGCGACCGGGCGGCAATGTCAAAAGGCGCAATTACTCGCCCATGACGAACGCACAGGTGCCGCGCCGCGCGCCCATTTCAAATGAACTTACACTCTATTGACTTAGAGATCATTTTGCTTCAAGTGCGGGCGACCGGGCGGCAACGTGTCAAACGTACATACAATACACTCTCTTTGTATTAGAGATTTTGCTGCGCGCGTGTTGTATTAAATAAAATTGTTATTTGTGTAGTGTAGTAATGCGGTATGACAAGCGCCGAAAGCGTAATAAAAGTAAAAATAGTAGATTAGTAGCCAAGGGCTGTAAGGCATCAATTGCAGCCCGAGATATTTAGGCGCACGAGCGCAGCGAGGGCGCCTATACTTCGAGGGTGCAATTGATGCTTACACCCGAGCTAACTACTCTGCTTTACATCTCGATTGTGAGGTAAGTAGAAAAACACCGGCATTACAAGAATAAAACATTTTAAAGTAAAAGTTTTCTATTCCCGCCTTTTTTCATCTCTTTTTTAAATTATTTTTTTCAAGAACGAAATTGAGCTTCGTAGTTCGATATTTAAAATTGATGACTATTATACTCATACGAAGACAAAGAATAGCGAAGCGACCTCTTTTGTCATTGGCCTGAATGCATGATGTCTATTGCTAGTATGATGGTTAGATGTACGCAAACTTTTTGAAAGAGTGAAGTTTTTTTTTAATTACTTACCGCCCCAGGGCTTTTCTAGCTACATTATTACCCTAGAGCGCTAATTGGTCACTTACAAGCCCCATTTGGGGGTAATAAGGACCTACTTACCGAATATGAGAGATGTAAAAAATATTATTGTTGATGACTATTTTTTTTTGCTTGCGCATACATATTTGTCGTAAGTAACAAGTATATAAAACTGTGCAATAGCATTAAATTCAATGAAATATCCAAAAATTCAGCGCTCGACAGGCGCCCCCTGGCGCTCCGCGCCCGGGTGCACCGCACCCCTTGCACCCCCTGGTAAAGACGGCCCTGATTAGATTAGTAACGATCCCCGGGACCATTCTCTACATACAGAGAATGTTCCTGTCACGGGACGCTGTTATAGAACGTAGCACTAAACTTATGTGCGGCTATGGACGTATGGGAATTAGATTAGTAACGATACCCGGGACCATTCTCTACATACAGAGAATGTTCCTGTCACGGGGCGCTGTTATAGAACGTAGCACTAAACTTATGTGCGGCTATGGACGTATGGGAATTAGATTAGTAACGATACCCGGGACCATTCTCTACATACAGAGAATGTTCCTGTCACGGGGCGCTGTTATAGAACGTAGCACTAAACTTATGTGCGGCTATGGACGTATGGGAATTAGATTAGTAACGATACCCGGGACCATTCTCTACATACAGAGAATGTTCATGTCACGGGGCGCTGTTATAGAACGTAGCACTGAACTTATGTGGCGCTATGGACGTATGGGAATTAGATTAGTAACGATACCCGGGACCATTCTCTACATACAGAGAATGTTCCTGTCACGGGGCGCTGTTATAGAACGTAGCACTAAACTTATGTGCGGCTATGGACGTATGGGAATTAGATTAGTAACGATACCCGGGACCATTCTCTACATACAGAGAATGTTCCTGTCACGGGGCGCTGTTATAGAACGTAGCACTAAACTTATGTGCGGCTATGGACGTATGGGAATTAGATTAGTAACGATACCCGGGACCATTCTCTACATACAGAGAATGTTCCTGTCACGGGGCGCTGTTATAGAACGTAGCACTAAACTTATGTGCGGCTATGGACGTATGGGAATTAGATTAGTAACGATACCCGGGACCATTCTCTACATACAGAGAATGTTCCTGTCACGGGGCGCTGTTATAGAACGTAGCACTAAATTCAAAATTCTGCGCGGCACTGCACTGCGCCTGTCACCCTGAGATATGAGTTGTTGAATCTCATCATGCCCAGTAATTTCGCTGGTAACATTGCCCTTCATACCGGAACACAGTAATGTTTGTACATTACTGCTTGGCGGATGAATAACTGGCAAAGGTGTGGTACTTCCCCAGGCGGCTCCCTTCAAAGAGGCCTACCACTACAAATTATAATATTAAACGAAATTAAACAAAAGAAATAGATACATAGGTATTCTTATCTCAAAAGTATTTTACTTCTCGTATCCAAAGGTTATTAGAAAGCAGAACTTTTTATTTTCTCGATGGAATTTAAAATAAGGACACGTCGCGAGGTCGGTCGGGAGAAATTAAATGCCATTTACCGCCACAGATTAGCTTATGACGGCATCTTTTATGTAGGAGGCACACTGGGAGATAAACAAATTGAAATATTTATAATTCCACAGCATTTAATAAACCTAATAATAATAAATAATAATAACAAATTTTGCATAACTTTAAAAATGGGTAGGTACTGACAGAAAATTAAGACTTATTTAAGAAAACCATCTTGCCGTTTTTATATTTATGGAGCATTGTAATCTTAATTGACGTTCATAAGTTTAGTTTTAATATTTTTGTTAAAATGATGACCTTTTTTATGATAGTGAGTGACAATACGAGCAAATCAGGTACCTGATGGTAAGCATCATGATTGCCCATATCACACACAGTGCCACCCAGTGTTTTAAAATTAAAAATCCTGCGGGGCACTGCACTGCGCCTGTCACCCTGAGATATTAGTTGTTGAAACTCGTCATGCCCAGTAATTTCGCTCAGACTCAGAGTAAGATCGTTCACACCTTAACCATGTCCAAAGTCATAGATAGCTCTATGACTATAGAATATAATGATGAAGAAAAAGGGGTGGGAAGACGATATTATTAAAATTTTCACCCACAGATCCTTTTCCCTCAAATCGTCCTTTGTTTACTTGGCCTATATAACTCGGCCTTGCTCCCAGTATGCCTCTCAGTGTGACCCCAGCGGAATCAACACTCAATAAGGTAGTCATTCGGAGGGCGTCTTCGGTGACGGAAACACCACCCACACTCGTAAACGTAAGTTTGTTGTTTTATAAGTAACTAGCTATGTTCTGCGGTTTCTGCTGCTTCTTTTTTTTTAAACGGTTTTATAAAATGCTTTCAAAAGGTGAAGTAATACTTAAGAGCGTACGCGGCCTTTTAGGAATTTGACACAATCCTATGAAAAATTTACCAAATCGATGTTTTGTATTCCCCTGTTTCCTCCGAATATTATAAACCCATTCTATAAATTTATATCCTGATATTTTTATAGTGAAGTAACCTATGTCCCTGGCATTTTAATTATTCTTATAAACCCTTGGTTTTTTCATAGCGAACTTCAAAAATCCCAGTTTTACTCTCGTGATTGGACGTTCACTACAAAAAAATATTTAGAGTTAATAAACAAAAATAAAATGACTTCTTGACACGCTTTACTTCATCTTTAAAATATCAGGTAATAAATATATCAAATAGGTTCACTGTATTCGGAGGAAACAGGGGAATTCAAAACATCGATTTAGTAAATTTTCCATAGGATTGTGTCAAACTGCTAAGAGGTCCTGTTTCCTGTTAAGGGGGTGCATCTACCCGTCAGACTAGACAATTTGCAAAAAAATTGCAATATGAGAAAAATGTCGTCTTTGTTCGATGTCGAGTTTCAACGGCTAATCTCTCAGGGTGACAGGCGCTGTGCAGTGCCGCGCAGAATTTAGAATTTTAAAACACTGGATGGCACTGTGTCTGATATGGGCAATCATGATGCTAACCATCAGGCACCTGATTTGCTCGTTTTGTCACTCACTATCATAAAAAAATAATCTGTCTGTCTGTCCGTCTGTCAAGAAACTTTTTCATGAGAACGCGTGGATGTATCAAGTTGAAATTGATATCTAATACTCCGATCTGCGATCCCTTGTGGCTGTAAAATCATACTTCTAAATTACCTAGTAACTGGTAAACTCAGTACTCTTTATCTTCATTGACGTGTAAAAGTGTCAGATTATGACCTATTTGAATAAATCTGTTTGAGTTTGAGTTTAACGCAATCAGAGCATACTTCCATAATTTGCGCAAGGGATTAAAATCTCTAGGGTACTTCCTCCATGTTTGCTGTAGTTGCAAGAGATGGCGCTGTATTTTCTTAGTAGGTGGATTATTTTTGTGATTGAAAGCGTTTATAATAATAATAATAATAATTCATTTATTTCAGGCAATAGTGCGTATAATAAATTATACGCACCAGAGGCCCATATTAATAAATACCTTACAGACTAACATACATAAAAAATATAAAACACTTAATTTCATTATGGCTTAGGGATATTATTGTTCGGTTTCGCCTCCCTGAAGCGACGGAAAACGATGCCTCAAAACGATTTATTCAAGTATCTAGATATGTAACCCTATATCATGCATAAATACGTATGCCTTCACAATTTATTTATTTATTTGTTTCTAGATGGTGTACCCTCGCCCTGCAACCATTCCCCACCCAACTATTTATCATCGTTTCACAGTGAACCATCGCGGAGCGACCAGGACCCTTCGGATCCAGGACCTGATGCCGCCCATGTACGCTAAGGCTTTGGAGTTATTGGCCAAACACTTCTGCGAGGATGAACCGCCTTGCAAGTATATACGTGAGTTTAACTAGATAATTTTTTTTTGTAGTGGTAGGCCTCTTTTGCAGGGACCGCCTGGGGAAGTACCACACCTTTACCACTTATTCATCCGCCATGCAGCTATGTGCAAACATTACTGTATTCCGGTCTGAAAGGCAATGTTACCAGCGGAATTACTGAGTATGACGAGTTTTAACAACGAATATTTCAGGGTGACAGGCGCAGTGCAGTGTCGCGCAGAATTTTGAATTTTAAAACACTGGGTGGCACTGTATCTGATATGGGCAATCATGATTTATAGCAGTATATATTTTCCTATAGAAATTCACAAACATCCAACTGCCCAGGCAGAGTTGAAGAAGCTCTGGTCTACCACCATGGAAGACCAGCTCTCACTGGCTTGTCTGACTGATGATGATGATGAGTTGGTTGGGGTCAACGTTCTCACTGTGGTGAAGAAGGAAGATAAGGAGGAGAAGTTCCATGTAAGCTCAAAACATATAAATAAATAAAAACTCGAAGAAAATTTAAATAAGTTCTTAAGGTTTAACATCACCCATACAAAATAAAAATACATAGATATGAAGAAATAGGGAATAATTTTCCACTCTATTGTTTATGGTTGGCTCTGGATCTGGCCTTTATTTGCACGAAAACATATTTGTTTAAAGAAAACCTTACAGTTTCTTCGTATTTATAAAAATTGTAAAAAAGTAGTTTTCAGGTTATATTTTTTTTAGTCAATGGCTCACCTCCTGCAGTGTCCTAACTGCCCCACGATAGCTACAATGGCGGACATTCTAGAAGCAAACCAAAACGTCGTAGGCCTGGCAAAATACTGAAACAAAATTTTATAAGTAGGAAATTAGCCATTTTGACTCGAAAAGAAGAAGAAGAAGGTTATATGTTTGTTTACTTTTAATAGCAACAAAACCATACGGTTTTCGTTGACAAAATATGTTTTCGCGTAAATAAAGGCCAGATCCAGAGCCAACCAAAATCAATTGAATGGATTTTTTTTATATATATTAAATAGGTCAGCGTTTGACCCCAATCTCACCAGATGAGAAGTGAAGATGAGGCCTAGGATGGAGCACGCTTACCTAGAAGACCACAAGATCGTATTCAGGTGGGAAGACGCACGCCGGTAGAGAATTTCACTCCTTAGCGGTCAATGGAATGAAAGTAGCCGCGTGACGTTTGGTACGTTTGAGTGGAATATCGAATTATTCTCTATTTCTTCAAACCTGTGTATTTTCATTTTGTATGGGTGTCGTTTAACCTTAACAGACATTTTAAGCGTCAATAGCCAAGCCGTCTGCCAAGCGTGTTGATTACGGCTAAACGTCCACATATCAATAGTTTATAGCGTTCTAGGGGATTTTGCCAATAATCAGCATGCTTAGCAGGCGGGTTGGCAGTCGTATTTCTATGTTTTAACGCACAGTCCTCTGGATCTGATACAACCCTTACCGGCTCTTAGAAAGGGTGGAGTTCTATTCTGTAGCTCAAATATATCATTCTGCTAATATTATGATTCTCGAATCTCAGTAATAGCACACCCCCGCACACTCGACTCAATTCCTATACAATAGTCACGATATAACTACCTACTACACAGACACTGCACACATGGAGTTTTGTACACGCCCAAGAGTGTGCATGAGGTGCGTTACGAGCTCACGGGGGCTCGTCGAGAGCTCAGCTCAAACTTGCTCGCGGGGTGAGGGAGGTCCGATTGGTGGGTGAATGACAATGTCCATTCTATCTGTTCTATGGTACAATATAAAAAAATTACGTTTGTAACAGGTAAACAAAACGCTAGCGAGTTCTAACTCGACTCCAGCGCCATCTAGATGGCACTAAAAACAGCTCTAACGCTGTTTTTTGTGTGAAAGTTTGTTCCTTTTTCACGCTAAAACTACAAAACCGATTGAGCTGAAATTTGGTATATAGATAGCTTATACCCTGAAATAACACACAAGGTACTTTATATCTCGATATTCCCACGGGAACGAAGACTACAGGGGTGAAACCGCGGGGCCCATCAACATCAACATCATCTCAGTCGTATGACATCCACTGCTGAACAATAGGCCTTCCACATAGATTTCCATCCAGTCCAGCTATAAGCGACCCGCATCCAACGTGTTCCTGCCGTCTTTATCAGATCGTCTGTCCACCTTGTGGGTGAACGTCCTACGCTGCGCTTGCCGGTCCGTGGTCTCCAGTCTCCAAATTTACAGCTCAATCAGCCATCAGTTCTAAGTGCTATGTGCTGCCCATTGCCAATAGTTACAAAGAAATCTTTCCTCTACAGACAGATGACCCAATTTGGGCAGCATTATTCGGGGCAGTAGACTTTGTGTCCAAAGGAGTGGACATCTTCAAACATTATGGAGTGGACAAATATCTGACGGCTTACGGACTAGTTGTGTCTCCTCAATGGAGGGGGGCTGGGGTGGGGAGGGGTCTACTGGAAGCTAGGTAAGAAAGAGAGGATATCAAAACAAATAAACCAATGAATAAAAGGTATTGAGGTTTCTATTGCACGGCATTGATTTCTACGGTGGATCTTTCACTGTCGAAGCAGTTCGTCTGTGGAATGATCTTCCCGTGGAAGTTACATGTGCACCGTCACTGGCCTCTTTTAAGCTGCGTCTCAAGGACCACTACCTTTCATTATAAGTAATTTGTTACTAATATTAATTATTATTGTTTTACTGGTATTAAGTAACGCCTATATAAAATTGTGTACCTATCTAATATTAAATAGTATATATTATATTGTTAGGTATGTATCTATAATCTTAGTATTTTATGTATTGGTTATAGTATGGTTTTATTAGTATGTATTATATATTATTATTTTTTATTTTTATTATTTTTATTTATTTATCATTTAAGTATTTGTTTTTGGAACCACCGTCCCGTCATGTTCTGTATATCCTTCCTCTACATGGTTGTCTGGAAGAGATCGCTCTGAGCGATAAGGCCGCCTGTTGTTACTCTTTCTAGTTTTTAAGTTTTCCTTTTGCCTTTTTTGTATAATTGTGGTACCATTAAGTGTTATCATTCATTCATTCATCATTCATTCATTCAATAAAAGAAGATGAATAGGTATTGAGGAGATTCGTCTACCATACTAAATTAACATAAACAAATACGAAGAAACAGAGAACCATTATCCACTCGATTGTTTGTGGTTGGCTCTGGATCCGGCCTTTATTTGTTCGAAAACATATTTGTTTAAAGAAAACCTTACAGATTTTATTTAAATTGTAAAAATAGTAGTTTTTAGGTTATTTTAATGATTTCTTTAATATAAAAAAAAAACAAACACATAACATACATTCACGCCTTTTTCCCGAAGGGGTAGGCAGAGGTGTACCCAGGACTCAGTCCCATAGTAGATACACCCACATTTCGCCAGTATGTTATTGGTCCCATGTAATAGGGGGCGAGCCTATTGCCATCTACCAGGCACAGTTCCAGACTCCGGGCTGTTATTGAGATAATTCCTAATGGTAAAATCCAATATTTAACACTATGCCTGACCTGGGGATCGAACCCGGGACTCCGGGATCGACCCGATTGGCAGTCGAGCATGCGCCCACTATGCCACCGAGGCAGTCAATATAAAAAAAAACATACCTAAAGCCAACGTACCAAAAAAAGTAATAGCCAACAAACAATTGAGTTGAAAATTATTACCTATTTCTTCATACTCGTATTTATGTATTTTCATTTTGTATGAGACGTATCACCTTAATTAAAGTCTTCATCAATAATTCTATATATCCGATAAATACCTATTTGCTGTTTTCAAATGTATTTTATGTAATATAACTAGATAAATGACACTTTATAATTAGTTGTTACTTAAAATAAAACACTAATGAAGAAATTATATCTGTTCTATCATCGCCATTGACTCCTCAAAGTTTGTATGGGAAATGATCGACCAACCACCCTAATACGAACAAATTGAAATATAACCAAACGAGCGAAGCCGGAAGACCAAGCCAAGACATAATTCCCAGACATTAATCTACCCAACAATAGGACAAGGAATGCGTCGGGCATTCCCGTCGTTTCCCGATAAATATCTCATTATTAAGGTGATAAGGAATCTAGGGACGTTCCGAGTTCCACACTTATTGGATTCTTTGCATTTCTATGCCAGGAAAGGCTCAAAGTATTTGTTGGTTTCTGGGCCACAACGATCTTACATTATAATTTTGATTTTATTTGACAGGCCTCATAATAAGACTCTCAAATGTGCTTAAATAATATTTTTAGTATATTCGTTTTCAGTTTCGGTTTCGGCTGAAAATCTTGTTTCGGTCGAACACTATCATTAAAGTATCACTCGTAGCACCCGCGCTACGAGGTCCTTTCGTAACTCGTAGCAAGTGCTACGGTATACGCTACGCGCTAAATCGGTGTAATCATATTTTCAAACGCTTATTTTCAAGGCTTATTACGCTTATTATGACATGATCTGAATTGAAGTTATTTGAATTATAAAGTCAATCAGTAATCAGTACATAGAGGCAAAAGAACAGGCCGGGTTCCGAGGAGAATATAGCACCGTAGACCACATACACACAGTGCGGCAGATTATACAGAAGACCGAAGAGTATAATCAGCCCCTGTGTCTTGCGTTTGTGGACTATGAGAAGGCCTTTGACTCCATTGAGACCTGGTCTGTTTTGGAGTCTTTGCAACGATGCCAAGTCGACTGGCGATATATCCAAGTGCTGAAAAGTTTGTATGATACCGCCACAATGACCGTCCAAATTGAAAACCAGCAGACGAAACACATCCCTTTAAAACGAGGTGTAAGACAAGGGGACGTCATTTCCCCCAAATTGTTCTCTAACGCCCTAGAGGATGTGTTTAAGACGCTAGATTGGAATGGACGGGGCATCAATATCAACGGCGAGTACATTTCACACTTGAGATTTGCGGATGACATAGTTATTATGGCAGAATCGTTGCAAGACTTACAACAAATGCTGACCAGCCTAGGTGAGTCCTCTCAGCGAGTCGGTCTCCGAATGAATTTGGATAAGACCAAAGTTATGTATAATGATCTGGTCACACCGGAACCGATTATCGTTAGTGGCTTGCCTCTCGAAGTGGTTCAGGAATATGTTTACCTCGGGCAAACATTGCAGGTGGGTAAAAACAACTTCGAGAGGGAGGCCAATAGGAGGATTCAGTTGGGTTGGGCGGCATTTGGGAAACTTCGACATGTCTTTTCGGCGCCCATCCCCCAAAGTTTGAAGACTAAAGTCTTCAACCAATGCGTCCTACCAGTAATGACATACGGAGCCGAGACGTGGACACTGACGGTAAGACTAATCCACAAATTTAAAGTCGCTCAGAGAGCTATGGAGCGGGCTATGCTCGGAGTTTCTCTGAAGGATCGTATCAGAAATGAGGTGATCCGACAGAGAACTAGAGTCACTGACATAGCCGAGAGGATTAGCAAGCTGAAGTGGCAATGGGCTGGTCATATTTGCCGCAGAACCGACAACCGATGGGGTAAGCGTGTTCTAGAGTGGAGACCGCGTCTTGGCAAGCGTAGTGTGGGACGTCCTTGGGCTAGATGGAGCGACGATATACGCAAGGTAGCTGGGAGTGGTTGGAGAAGGAGAACACAGGATCGAGTTGAGTGGCGTGCCATAGGAGAGGCCTATGTCCAGCAGTGGACGATCACAGGCTGATGATGATGATGATGATGATGAGAGGTCAAAGATGTCTGGAACCTTCCGCATGGCCACCACGCGGCACCGACACAAACAAACGAATGTAACCAAACCAAATATTATAAAACTATCTGTTGAAAAAATTAAGCCCTACAAGTTTCTTGTGCCTTCTTCTTGTAAAGGTATCTTCCCGAACGCACGGTAGACTCATGACTGTTTATCTTCATTGACGTGCAGAAGTGTCTGATTGTAACCTGTTTGAAGTCTTTTTGACTTTTCACTTTGACTATATTTAACACTCATGATTGGAAGTCGAACCGTAGTAATATAGTGATATGTGATTCGAGCTTGCATTACGTAGTACTAATTATAGTGATATGTGGCTTGCATTACGTAGTACTAATTATAGTGATCTGTGGCTTGCATTCAGATGCAAACAAAGTTTATTCAATTTATAAAAATCAGACAAAGTTGGCTACACTGCCACAGTATTACAATATTTCTTACAGTAGCGCAACGCCTTTGATGTCGCGCGATGCCGCCGCCAGTGTAGGTACTTACGCTGTCAGTTGCAAATATGCTAGGGTTGTCACCAAATGAGAAATAAAATTGTAATTATTACTATTATGATGTAATCATTTATTTATATGTACATTCAAAATAATTGTGTATATTATATCTAAGGTAATTATTTATTCATAAATATAAATTTACATATGTTGCACTGCTAAATATTTACGTGACACTTTATTTTTGGATGTTCTTAATTGTCTATTATAAAATTTAACTACGTAATGTATTCGCATTCGGATGAACAACCTGATAAGAAAAGAATGAGGAAAACATGAACATGGCTGTGATTTAAATTCTACAGTACTTAGTATTTCAAATAATCTATCTAAAATATTGTTTCCAACAAACGAGTTGAAATTTTGTCTAAAACAGGCTTGCAGTTTAGTACAGTATTCAACGAAATCAGCTGGAGGTACCTGTAGTCCACCAGAGGTATCATGCATAGTATTGTATGCACGTTTACGTAAGTAAAAATTACTTGTTGTTGGTTCGTCAGAATAATTTGACGCGTAGTTAATCATTGATAAACATTTGTGTTCATCTACGCAACGCCGCAATATATAACCACAAACATATAGGAAACTATTCTGCTCAGGGATATCAAAATTTGTTGAAAGCGTTTGTGTGGCTGGACGGATTACCTCTTCATTGCGTGCGAATATGGATTTGTGCTGGATAAAACTATTATATTATTGTGATAAAACATTATCAAAATCATCAGCACAATTACTTCCGTTACATAATTTTAACATCTGACACAAAAAAGATTTTCGGAATGCTCGCTCAAACTGAATACAAGTTGGTTCTCTACAATTCCCACCAGCTTGACGTATAACACCAAAAAAGTTTTCTAGACTGTCATTATTCAGCCTACGCGTCATCAAGTAAAATTCATCGAAGCCGGACTCTTTCTTTAAATCATCATACAACCCGATAATCGCATTTATTGTTACAGAAAATGCATTGATGAATTTTATTGTATTTGTGACTTCTTGGCCTGTATCTTTCCGCCTCACTATAAGACTACTAAACAAATCTTGCGCTTTAAGCAACAAATTTCGCTGTAATTCGTTATCTCGATATGGCTTGTTGTACAGCTTTGGGGAAAAAAGATTGCTGGAATTTAATATATCAAAGAGTTTATCCATAATATCGATAAACTCAACTGTGCCATTATGTGGGTTCAAATCACCTGCTTTGGTATAAGTTTCCACTGCTGCCTTGACAGAGTTGCTAAGAACTTGTGTCGCAAACCGCACTTTTTGTTTTTGGAAATTGTTGGGTGATATATGGGAGTCTGTTAATTTAGGAGCACACCGATAATCTTTTTGTTTGTCTAATTGGTAACATTTATAGATATCGTCCCAACTAGCAGTTTTACCCTTAAAATCATAATTATATTTAATCAAATTATTCCTAACGCATTTTATGAGATGAGGAACATCAAAGATATAATAAATTTTTTTCCCATCTAGTTCAAAATAAGGTTTTTCTTTTGATATCCCCCTAGATTTAGAAAACTTTAAGAAATCTGAACCTTGATCGGACACAATAGCCCTTACTTTAAATCCCAATGCAAACAATTCTATAATCGTATTTATTATCCATTCCTCCAATTGTTCGTCGATTTTACTAGTCGTGATAAAAGCATAGCCGACTACTTGTTTCCAATTGCCTAGAATGCCTTTGAGCATAATTGTAAAAGCATAGCCAGCTGCATATGAACTTTGAATGTCATCAATTTCGTGAAGACCTATTATTTTATCTCTGCGTGTATCGTAAAAAAGTGAATATTTTAAGCTCATTTCGTCCATACAAAAAGTACATTCCCTTTCATAAGGTTTTAAGTGTTTGATACCCTGAGACAAAACTCCCTTGATATAGTCACTAATTTTAGTACCCACAGGTATGGCCAAGGTCGCCAAAGTACGTCTAGAGGGCAAGCATAAAGTATTTGAAAAAAACTTATACGCATGTGGACTTGAGTAATAAATATTTAAACAAAATATTTTAAATTCTTTAGAATATCTGTTATTCTTAGAATGAGGTTTTAAATTGGCTTGTGCTTTGACAATTTTACATATATTAGGTGATAAGAACTTGTCACATCCTTGTAAGAACTGTTCATAGGTGACGTCCTTCGAGTTAGCTTCTTCCATCAACTTCAACTTTTTGGCACAACTTGTAACTTGTTTTCGAAGTTTTCTTTTTCTTGGAGAATGATCTGTCAATTTTTTTGTAGTCTGTGATGCTTGGGCACTAGTGGATGCCACAACTGATACACCTACGGAAGCAATGTCGATCTGTTGTTGAACACCTCTGTTTGTCAAATCTTTTATAATCTCTATTTTTGTAGTCTCAGTTTGTGTACTCATAGGATGTAGTGAAGCAGACGGTAAGTTTGATACGGGAATAGCAGTGCTTTTTAATTTTGTTTTCATATACATCCATCTTTCAAAGTGTAAACCACATACATACATGTTATATAATTGTTCAACTGTTTTACTTTTCAAGTCCGGTCTTTGACAAGCTTTTATCCATAACTCGCGCCTGGAAAGTAAGTAGGTACCTATAAATTCAATAAACAAACACATACTTAAACAATTATAATTATCAGACATAAAAATATAAGGAAAAGTGGCCAAAATTGTGTGCACAAGTCAGTTTTGTCTTAGCGGCGGCGGCGGGGCGTCTGGAATATTCCATAAGTCTATGGTACACAAATGAAAAAACCTACCTCTCGTCGCGGGGAAATCTATGAAACTTTAAGTCCTTCTGAGATTTCGATGTCGATTTACATCCATACACAGAACAGTTTGTGCACACCATTATAGAATATGTAAGTATAACAAAATTATTAAACAAAAAACACGCCCGCGTCTGCCCTTCGCGCTCGTTACCGCAAACTAAGCGTGTTTGCGGTACGCGGCCCGCGCCGCCCGACCCCCCGCGAGTTCCCCTCCGTTGCTCTGCGCAAGTACATTCGTCGCGCTACTGTAAGAAATATTGTAATACTGTGACACTGCCCACCATGTTGATATATCAGGATATACCTATACACCTCCTCCTCAGGTCTAAGTAGCATAACGTCCAACACTCCAAAACGTCTAATGAGCAGTAAATCTAATTAGCAAAATGTCCAAGTAGCAAAGCGTCCAACTATCAGATGGTCTAATAAAGAAGCAAATCGTCATTTTGAAAATGTGTAAGTGCAATTTAGGTCGCACAGCGCCTAACAATTTATCGTTATATTAACCAACAAGCTGCTTCTCTTTCTATCACTTATCTGTTTATCTGTTCTCTCTGTCTAGCCCATAGAAATTGTACCGTCAAGACGGACGCCCCGGCAACTTGTAACTTCATATCATTATTGCGGAGTGTCCCAGGCCTGCTATAGCCGATCGATTGAGAGTACAGTCGTTTTTATTTACTACTACATAATTTCTGTCTGCTTTTGTAGTGGTTGGTCTTTTATGCAGGGGGCCGCCTGGGAAAGTACCACACCTTTGCCAGTTATTCATCCGCCAAGCAGTAATGTGCAAACATTACTGTGTTCCGGTGTGAAGGGCAATGTTATCAGCGAAATTACTGGGCATAACGAGATTTAACAACTAATATCTTAGGGTGACAGGCGCAATGCAGTGCCGCACAGAATTTTGAATTTTAAAACACTGGGTGGCACTGTGTCTGATATGGGCAATCATGATGCTTACCATCAGGCACCTGTTTCGCTCGTTTTGTCACTCACTATCATAAAAAAAAATCGGACTACTCAGCTAGCTGTGTGCTATTTTATGTAAAAATGAGAACACTCTTTAAAAAACAACTGCATTATTTTATTCCTAAAACAATTCAAAAGTGTCTCCTATCAGTTTTATCCAATTTATGCCTGTGTTTGCAATCGACTTTCACTCGCTTTTTCTCTTCTATAACATTCCTTTTAATATGGCATACAGGTTGAGCGTAACCGAAATCTAATTCACAGTAATATAGGTGTTTATTTCTGTCTGCCGGATTGGGGTAGTGAGCTACATACAAAACGTCATCAACTACATACAATTTTACATCTAAAGTATGTTGAAAAAGCACCCCACTGATCAACATTCTCTCTATAATTCTGCACGATATATCTGTAATTTTATTGCCCCAAATATTCAAGAATCTTATGAAAAACGGCTTTTTTATCGTGTTCAGTATGTCTAATATTCCCGTGTCTGTTATTTCGTTGTTACTAATGTCTAAAGCACGGATTTTTGAGTACGGTAAACCGAAACTTAACGCTCTCGCGCCGATGTCTTTTATTGAATTCCCAGCGATGTTCAAGAGTATCAATTCAGGGCTATCAGCTAGATATTTGCCTAGTAACTCAGCGCCGTACTCCCCTATTTTATTGTAACCCAAATCTAAATATAACAAGGTGTTATTTCGCTTCAAACCTCGTACAAAATAGTCCATATCGTGACCGATAAACTCATTCTTCTGCAAATGTAGTTCTATTATATTTTGATTGCGTTCAAGCAAATATTCTACGTGATACGCTAGCCACTTAGTTTCATAGGAATATCGATTGAAAAGCGGTATAATTCGACTGAAATCTAACACTCTGACCGTCGTATTCGCTCCGTGATCGATTCTCAAAGCCGTGATAATACGTGCAACGCTTGTTAAAGTTTGATCCGTTTGAGCTATATCACAGAATTCCACTGTATCATTATTGATTAGAAATGACGCGAAATACTCTCCGCCTTTCGTTCCGAAATCGTTTCCATTTAAGCGTAAATATTTAAGCTTAAAGAACTTTGCGTAATTCGCTAAGTAAAGCATAGATTTCTCAGTCAGATTATTATTCATTATGTTCAAATTTATCAAGCTAGATCGCCCTTTTACTAGTAGTTTTTTGAGTAGCTTATGGAAGCCAATATCAGTAATATTATTGTAGCTTAAGTCAAGTTTCGTTATGCGTCGTGGAATTTCTTTTATGAATGAGCAGATGGCCCGTATGTCGACGTCTTGTAATCTTCTACCGAATCGGCTGAATAAGTCGTTGCCTTTTAAGACTAGGTAGCCAGTTCCATCGCTGTTTCGTTCCATGAATAAGTTAAGCCTTATTTTGTTGATTTCGTATGTAGTCATGTAGGGCGGAGCGCCTGTGACTTTCAGAATCAGTGCTTCGGTATTGCAAATGCATCGCTTTCGCTTCTTTTCGTTTGATTTACTCATGATGACAATATTAAAATAATTATGTATAAAGTATTAAAACACCATCCAAATTAGTAAAAAATTCAATTAAATTCTTAGTTTCAGAGTAATTTACTAATTCAATTCAATTACAAAAAAATGTTAAAATTGTTGTGGTTGTACAAAAAAGTCATATTGATAAAATGTGACATTGATTGAAATGGTTTATTTGAAAGATAAGGGAAAACATAAAGGTAGGATCACGGTAGAATAGGTATGAAGAGCTGAGCCAGTTGATAAACCGTGTGCACCAATAACTGTGTAAAAAAAGAATAATATGATAAAATCACTACTAAAGTCGCAATTCTTACACATACACACAAACGTAGTCATCTGCGCGGCGAAAGATCACGTCGGGGTCACCAGTTTAGGGACATTTAAATGTCCTCCGATTCAATAAAACGAGTTGCTTACTTAAGAAATAATAACTTTATTATTCCAATCCAAACTTTTTGTGATCTTATGCACCTGTCAAGTGTCATCTCGTGCGCGGGGAGGTAGCGTCGCTAGTGATGTCCCTGAGCTACTAGTGTTGCTATATAAATCGTAACTTGACGCTACAGTACTGACAGACATGCTGATATAATATAAGCATGCTTTTAAGTTTGCTTAAAACCAGCATGCACTGCATCTGTTCACATTTGCTACCAATAAGCATAATAGTTTTGAGATTTTCGATAGCATCTAGCATGCTCATAAGTAAATCTGTTCAAACGCGCTAGAAGCACGCGCCCTTTCACCCGCTCCTCGGGTAGCACGCTCGAAATTCAAACGACTGCTGGTTTTTGAGCATGCCCGAAATAAGCATGCTCATTACTAGCAACGTTTAGACACACATGCTGCTAAGTAGCAATTATTGCTCATTAATGGCATGCTTTCGTGCTAGTAATGAGCAATGTCAGTTAGTACCATAATACGTAGTTTTGATACTTTGTTTATTTATCACTACTATCGCAAACCAAAATGGGTTGTTATTATAAAACTATAACATTAATAAGTTAATTATGAAAATTTATTTTTTTATTTTTCAATGTGGTCACAAAATTATTGGTAGACCCAAGAACAATACCTATGTAAGATACTGTGTTAAGCAAGGAATTTCTAACTGCGTTCGAATCGGGTGTAAAATTTGTTCTGACTTTGTCTTGACTAAAACTTTTACTAACAAAAATCGGTCTAGTCGTTTAAAGATTATCAAACTCTTTTCAAGTGGCTGAAGAGATACTTCCAGTGGTCTGATCGATTCGAAATTTTGGTATCCTGTCACTTCATTAATATTGCATCGACTTGGTAACCTTGCCCAGATGCAGCATCAGGTGCAGATGGACCAGTAGTCCAATATATCATGTTTGAGGTCATTGGATTCGACTCAATGAATATGATACAGATAGATGTTGATCAGGGTCTGATGATGGAGCAGCAAGAAGAGGAAAGGTTTTTAAATTTCTTAACTTACACTTTTTTTATGATAGTGAGTGACAAGACGAGCAAGTCAGGTGCCTGATGGTAAGCATCATGATTGCCCATATCGCAGACACAGTACCACCCAGTGGTTTAAAATACAAAATTCTGCGCGGCGCTGCACTGCGCCTGTCACCCTGAGATATTAGCTGTTGAAACTCAACATCGAACAAAGACGACATTTTTCTCATATCGCAATTTTTTTGCAAATTGTCTAGTCTAACGGGTAGATGCACCCCCTTAACAGGATACAGGACCTCTTAGCAGTTCGACACAATCCTATGAAAAATTTACCAAATCGATGTTTTGTATTCCCCTGTTTCCTCCGAATACAGTAAACCTATTTGATATATTTATATCCTGATATATTGAAGATGAAGTAAAGTCTGTCCCTATCATTTTATTTTTAAATTTATAGTTGAAACTAGTCATGCACAGTAATTTCACTGGTAACATTGCCCTTCCGACCGGAACACAGCAAAGTTTGCACATTACTGCTTGGCGCATGAATAACTGGGAAAGGTGTGGTACTTCCCCAGGCGGGCCCTGCAAAAGAGGCCTACTACAAAACTTCCATTACATTTGTTCCAGAGTCCCTCTCTGCAAAGCACTAGGTATAAAGGTAACAGCCACAGTTTTCACAGCCGGTGCTTCTCAAGCCGTAGCCAAGAAGGCTGGCTTCGTCGACCTATTCGAGGTCACTTATGAGGAGTTGGCTGAGAAAGGATACGTATTCCCTGGGATCGAGGAGGATACTAGGTCTTCTAAGCTTATGGCTTTGATGATTGAGTAGAACTTTGTACAAAAATATATAAATATAAATATGGGACAACTTCCACACACGGTCGTCTGGTCCCTAACTAGGCTAGAAGCCTGTACTATGGTAACCAGACGACTGATATACATACTTATATAAGCTTATAACAACCAGACACAGATCAAACAGACATGTTCATGCACACAAATGTTTGACCTGGCCGGGGATCGAACCCGGGGCCCGCAGAGTTACTATCGTCTGTGCTAACGAGGGTGTCAGAAAGTTTGGTTAATTCTCGTTGGTCCCCACCTGGCTCCTTGGTCACCATCTAACGATCAAAGAATTGTTTTTTGTTCAGCTGCCATTGATCAAGCTATTTTAAAAAAGATTTAAAGAAAAGGGGAGATATGGTACGTTCTCCCAGCGCTTCCTCAACTGGCACGTGCAATTTGCTCAGTGTGAAGTTTGCACAGTGACATATAATTAACAACAAAGATAGAAAGACGTACCTAAGACCGAAGTGCGACCGAGACAACAATATTATTCGCTCGTACGTCCGAACTTTACTGATCTAATGGGGCCTAATTTCAGCTTTCCATTTTCGAGAAGCCAGTACCTCACCTCCCTTTTTTTCCAAATCATTGGATTTAACTGATAACCTGTATAGCTTTGTATAGATGCAATAAATAGTGTGCAAATGGAAAAATACGCTTATTAAGTTTAAGAATAATTATTTAATGATAAAGTACATATTAAGTAGTTCAAATAAAATTAATAATGATCTCAGTTTTGTGATATTTGTTTGATTAAAGTAGGTACCTGAGTATTTAAATATTTTGATTGAAGAATTTATTAAAATTGAAAAATGTGAACGTTTTGGTTAAGTTTGGTGATTGTTTTTTCTTGTTTTGTTATTTTTTATCAGTAATAATGCGCAAGTTTTCGTGGTTTTCCTAAGTAGAATATAATTATGAAAAAAATACTTAAACACTACGTAACAAAATGTGTACCTAATAAACAATAATAAAACATATTTAATGGGTTATTCATGACTTTTATTAACATAACATAACATAGCACACCTTTTTCCCAAAGGGGTAGGCAGCGAAGTATCTAATAGGGGGCGAGCCTATTGCCATCTTACCGGGCACAGTTTCAGAATCCAGGCTGTCATTGAGAAAATTCCTAATGGAAAAACGCAATAATACGTTTTACTTGACCTGGGAATCGAACCCGGGACCTTATGATCGGCAGTATCGTTTACGAACCACTATGCCACCGCGGAAGTCAATAAGATTTTAATATTATTTTTAAAGTATGTAGTCGGAAAAGTAGCTACTGCCATCTAGTGTCGAATGGCATAAAATAATTTAAAAATTAAAACAAATACAATAAGGGCTAAAATCGTGTAGTAGGATAAGAAAAGTGAATATTCAAATAGACTTAATTGCGTACCGTTTGAAATTCATACTGATATGTTTAGAAAAATATACTGATCAATGGGAAAATTTTTGCTTTCTTGTAAAATACCCCATAACAACTGAAATTAATTAAAAACAAGAATATTATTCCGATGTAACTTACATAAACTCTCACCGTTTTGATTTAACGTTGAGTTGAAAGAACACATTACATTTGTAGACAAGAAAATTCTCTCCAACTTTCATTACGAGCATTATGTGCAAATTGTTTTCGTTTTCGCATTATATAAATCTAAAGCTAAACAAATAATTTTACTATTACGAAATAAACACAAGTAAGATAAACCGAAAATCCTTCCACAGAACACAAAGAATCTTAGTTTATTTTTTTTTTATTCACGAAGGAGAAAATGGACCATACGTTCGTGTATTTGCCACTGTCAAGTATTTTATGTTAAATCATAATAAAGATTCATTGTTCTTAATTTCATAATATGTGTATTATGATTTACTTCACTGTACATAATTTTTTGTTTGCTAATAATATGAATAAAAAATAATTATGCAAATTAAACAGCAAGTAGACGATCCGACATGGTACGGCTGTACTACGAACTTGGTTCGCTATCTGGTTTGATAGCGAGCCAAGTAATATTCGATCGTGTGGCACACTGTACGGCGAACATTATTATTAGTATTACTCGGTACCGTATGTCGGTACGGTGGTACGGGAGCTTGCATATCAAACTTGGTACGGTACCGGACAGGTTCGGTTGTCTGCACGGCGCACCGTACTGGTTCTGAGTTCAGTCGCTCGCCGTCATTGGTCGTCGCGCAGCACGTTGCGATGTCACACGTAATGGATGAAATAAAAATAAATACTGGTTCCGATATTGATGACATCTTAATTAAAAACAATAAAACCTGTTACCTTTTTATTTGTTTTAGATAATCTAAAGCTAGGTACAGCTATTTTGTCTTTATTCCTAGTATTAAAATTATGAAGGTCACTATTCCTTCAGGGATTCGCGTGGACTCATAGATGGCACGAATCGCACGTTTTTGTAGTATAAAGATATTTTCTATATCTGCGGCTGACCCCCACAACAGAATCCCATAAGACATCAAGCTATGGAAATATGCAAAGTACACTAATCTCACCGTGGCTATATCTGTTAGTTGCCTAATTTCATAAACCGCGTAAGCTGCAGAGCTTAGTTTCCCTGAGAGCTCGGTGATATGAGTGCTCCATTGTAGTTTAGAGTCTATATTTATGCCAAGGAACAAAGTTGCATTGTCAATATTGAGTCTTTCATCGTCAAGAACTATGATTGGTTCTATACTTCTGACGTTAGGCAACGGCAACGAAAATTTCAAACATTTAGTCTTTTTCGCATTCAATAACAGATTGCCAGTATGTTATAGATCCCATGTAATAGGGGGCGAGCCTATTGCCATCTACCGGGCACAGTCATCAGTCATCAGTCGGGCTGGCGAAATGTGGGTGTATCTACTATGGGACTGAGTCCTGGGTACACCTCTGCCTACCTCTTCGGGAAAAAAAGGCGTGAATGCATGTTATGTTGTTTTTAATAACAGATTGTTTGCTGTGAACCATCTGGATATACTTGCTAAAGTATTATTAACATGTACTAGAGAAGTATCCTTCCTATCAACTTTAAAAATCAATGACGTATCATCGGCAAACAGAACTATATCTGCTATACCGTGGATCATGTAAGGCAAATCGTTAATATATGCCAAAAACAGGAAAGGACCCAAAATTGATCCCTGTGGGACTCCCATCTTGACAGGAGAACTAGCAGATGTGATACTATTGACGCTAACCTTCTGCTGCCTACTAGACAAGTATGATTCCACCAGGTTCAGGGCATTCCCATGAATTCCATATACTTCTAACTTGCGCAGTAACGTGCAGTGTTCTGCACAGTCGAATGCTTTGGAAAGATCACAAAACACTCCAATGGCATCCTGTGAACTCTCCCAAGCCTCCAAGACAAGAGTCATGAGATGACAGCCCGCATCGGTTGTTGATCTGCATTTGGTAAAACCATACTGATTTGAATGCAGTATTCTGTTTCTATTGAAATGTGACAGCAGTTGGTTTAGCATCAATTTCTCAAAGATTTTACTTAATACTGGCAAAACAGAGATTGGCCTATAGTTTGAGGGATCTGTCTTACTTCCCGATTTAAAGATAGTGTAATTGGGGAAACCCGATCTGTTAGAGTTTAGAGTATAAATTCAAATTATTTTTTTATTTATTATAATTTATTGTACTTATTTTCATAGTTATTTCTTCTTCTTCTTCTTCTTCCTAGCAATTATCCTGGCTATAGCCAGGGTCTGCTTTCCGGCTATTTCTCCTCCATTTCGCTCGGTCTTGTGCATCCTCTACGGAGAGTTCATTGGCACTCATGTCATCCCTATTTATCCCATTTTCATAGCTACTATTATTAGAGAAATCGTTATGAAATATCTATTGCTTTTTACGATAAGTTAAATACATAGTAGTATTAATATTAATCGTTATAATATAATTATGGAAGTCGTATTTTAGCTATAACCATGTTTCTGGGATTACAATTCAAAAGCGTTGTTTTTTTCAATTTCCGTCGTTTGATCTGTTTTCTTACGTGACATTGACAATATTGAATGTTGATTGAGGTAGAGAAAAGAGTAGAAAATAATGGGGGCGCCACTGTCTTTCACAAGAGTAAAAACAATTTAATCAACACATACACTTTAAATTAGTTCCGTTTCTACTCTTTTCTGTCGAGCTATATTCCTTAGAGTTTTGACAAGCCAAAATAAATAAATTAAATATTTTCTTGTTTTTAATTATTATCAATCGTTATGGGGTAATAAAAAGGAAAGCAAAAGTTTTCCATTTGTTCAGTATATTTTGCTGAACATATCGGTATTTATTTCAAACGGTTCAAAATTAATACTGTTTCACCTAGCAAATTCAGGCAATCTGATTAGTCTATAGTTCCCGGCTATATAATAGGGCTACCCCTTTCTCATCACTTGGCAGCCGTGAGACCCGGCAGAGACACATATTCGAAGAGTGAGCAGCAGCGCTCTCCGGCACCAAGTATTCCAACTAATAGGGCTTGTACACAAAACTGCGATGCGACGCGATGCGAATTCGCAACGCAGAAAATTACGACACGAATTGCTGCGATGCGATTTCGTGCGGCAAGGCGTCTCCCAGGGTGACCATTCCTTCGACGACCGTTAACCGTACTAAACGTATTTTGAATTGAAAACTAGGTCGTGACATGGATCGTAAAAAAAAATGTGCACTTTTATTATTGCTTAGGAGATACAGGAAAAAGAAACAAAGAATAACATCGCAGGAATGCGCGATGCGAATCAATTCGCAAGTTCTTGCGATGCGTAAAGGGAGCTCGCAGATTTTTGCGATGCGACGTCGCATCGCAGTTTTGTGTACAAGCCCATAAACTGCAAAACACACTGATAAATTAGGGTGCTACCTAATAAGAATAATATTTTTTGGTAATGTGTTGACTCTTAACCATTTTTCCTGCCACGCAATTTCATCTTCTAACACTTTTATCTTGCGTTTTAAGTATTCTTTTTACTTTCTTAACTTATTAATTTTATTATTATTTGCTTTTAAAATCTGGGCTTTGTATCAAAATGTCGTACCTAAACTGATTTTACAATTTTATCAAAAATTTATGCTAGATCGGGTGATATCTCTTGACGTGTTGTTTTTGGTGCTTTTTATAAAACCTCCCAAAAATGTAGAACTTCCTTAGGAAATGAAATTCGCTTTCGTTCAATGAAGTTGTTGGAGCGCTGAATTGATGAAAAGAAAGTTCTTTTCTGCACACATAACAGTTACTATTAATTTTTCATTGGTGTTTAATTATAATTTTGGTTAAGTTGACGATAATATAATTAACTGACATTATCTCGACTATTATAAAATTTATTCAATAGTTTTTTTATAATCTAATCTGGTTATAAAAGTATATTTCAGCATCATCTAGCTACTTTTAACATCTTGTTATTCTTTTCCAGCCATCTAGCGTCGAATAGCAAAGCTACTACTGCGGAAGATATAAAAGTTATAAAAAAAAATCTAAGAGGTGACGCTAAAATTAGTTATTTTAAGTAAGATACGTATGTAACATAAATAAGGATATAACATTATATATTATGTAGCATTTTTAGTTGATATAATATACACACATCAATATTTTATTTTATTTTTAAATAAACATGGGTAAAATATTAAATTATATGTGGCAATGAACTAAAACGGTGACGCATATATGCTAAAAAAATTTAATCGGTGTGACTAAATTTAGTAAGAATTCTGCGGTTATTGGCAGAATTAGATTCCCATTATAGGGTTTAGTAGATTGTGTCGCAGATCTGAAGAGAAAGCAGTTTTTGCCGGAAAATCTTATAAAATCTCCACAGAATATTTGCAGGATTAGATATTGACAAATCACAGGTGTTTCACTTGGGTAGTAGCACTAGAAATATCTAAAGACGTTAGAATATCTTAGCGTTCATGCTAGCGTTAATAGAAAAAATGCAACACAGATAAAATAATCGTCGAGAAAAGTGATCATAAGTCGCGAGCGATATAAGCGTTACTTATCTAGATAGAAACCGAAGTTTTATAATTTATGCGTGACATTACTCATTTGCTGCAAATACTTATTTTATCCTGAATGATAAAATGTTGGAAATTTTTATAATAATTTTTATAAAATGGGGGAGGCCTATGTTCAGCAGTGGACGTCTTCCGGCTGATGATGATGATGATAAATTGTTGACATTTATCAAAAATTAAACTGTAGGTTTTAACAGAATTTAAACTAGAACTTGGCATAATGTTCAATTTTAACCTGGTCACACTTACTTGAAAACTGTCAAACGGTTGTTGACTTCTGTAGTCTGTAGGAGTTAAATCGTTCGTGTGTGATCCTGTGGTGTGATCTAGTATCATAATAGGCCATTTTCTTATATCAACAATAAATTATGAAATTATATTACTTGGATAGTTTTCATCACGGAAAATGCAAATATAAAGTTATTTTCCCATGAAAACCTAAGGTTAATTTTATTTTTCAAAATTAAAATTGAGGTTTCATTATCTGTATGTCACGTGATTGAAAACGCCGACCGCCATGATGTGACGTCAATTTCACTAAAGCTCGTCGTCCGTCACTCGTTTTACAAACAACAAACTACTTACCTACCAGCGCTCATAGAAATTTAATATTTTTATTGAGTTTAATGTGTTTTGAAGCTTAAATTTAAAAGATTTAATATTTTAATACGTTAGTTTTACTTAATTAAAATGGACGTCGGTTTTGTAAAAGCCGAAAGTACTAATCTCCCGAAAATAGATGCGGTAATGATTGCAAAGTTCTTTGCGTGTAATACCGACTTTTTTTCTGCCGAATGCAGAAATATCAAAACAGCTATGTAAGTATAATGTATTTAAATTACAACTTGTATTTAAAACTAAATAGTTTTATTGTGTATGAAAGTATCCTTACGTGTTTTGAGGTTATGTGTAAACAATAAGTAGGTATCGTAACTTTTCATCTTTTTTTATAGGTCAGCCAGAGAAACGTATGGCGATGATGCTGTTGGGTATGTGCAGCTGAAAAGAGATCAGCAGACATGCGTTGTCAAATGCAAAATGTGTCCTGAACACAAAGTGCGTTCCAAGCCATACTCTTGCACACTTACTGTTGATGAACAGGAAGAAGAAATTAAAAGTGTAGTATGCCATGACTGTCCAGCATCTGAAGGTGGTTGTAAGCATGCTGTTGCTTTTTTAATGTGGTGTCATCGTCGGAGTGAAGAGCCACCTTGCACTGCTATTGAGTGCTATTGGAGGAAATCTACTTTATCTAAAGTTGGATCTTCTCTAAAAATATTACTTGCTAAGGACATATTGAAGAAAAGAAAAGGAAGTAGTACTCAAACCCCAGAAGTAGCACCACATAAAAGTGTCGCAGAAATCTTTGTGACTGAATGTAAAAAAAGAAAAATAAGCTCATGCCAGCTGCTCAAACATGAGATTAACTATGCTGAAAAAAAAATTAATATGCTTTCTTTACATTATTTGATGTGCAAATTTAATGAAAGACTGGATTGTAATTCATTTTTAAATAATATCAGTAGTGTATTTAATGATATTAACTTAAGAAATGCTGAAAAAGAGACAAGGCACCAGCATCAAACAAGCTTTTGGTATGAGCTACGTTATGGAAGAGTTACAGCATCAAAATGCTACGAAGTGAGCAAATGCAAAACTGTGGATGGCTCCTTAGTAGCGGCTATTCTTGGAGCAAGGACTCCACTAACTTCAGCAATGAAAAGAGGGCAAAAATTAGAAGAAAAAGTAAGGAAAACAGTAGAAAAAAAATTGGGCCATAAGATTGAAAAATGTGGTCTTTCTATTTCAGAAACATATCCTATGATTGCAGGCTCACCTGATGGCATCTATAAAAAAAGTACTTTGGTAGAAATAAAGTGCCCAACAAGTGTAAAAACTTTAACAAATTATATTAAGGATGGTGCTGTGACCAAAAAATATATGGCACAAGTGCAAATGCAAATGTTCTGTGCAAAAGCAGAAAAAAGTTTTTTTTGTGTTGCGAGTAGTGATTTTGAGACTTCCAATGATGTCAGTATTGTAGAGGTGCAGTATGATAGAAAAGTAGTACAGGAACTTTTGGACAAAATTGTTCCTTTTTGGAAAAATAATATATATCCAATTTTGTATGAAAGTACCAAAATATAGAACTTGTAAGTATTTATGTGTATTGTTTTATTTTATATGCTTTAGCCCAAGGCTTCTACCACTAGCTACAGTACCTTGTCTTAGGATGAATCTTTATTACCTATGCCCCCGGACCTCAAACCACACCTTAGATAAAATCCTCAAACTTATCTCCTCTATACTGAGTTTTAACCAAACTTGTTCATAGGATAAAGAGAAAAGAAGTAACAGACAGACTGCCAGAGTTACTTTTGCATTTCTAACTAGCTCATGCAAGTTACCAAAATCATGAAAAACCTAATATTTCTACTACATGGTTATATCAATTACATACTGTCCACTTTAATGTAATAAATAGCATATGTCAATATCTGGTTTGAACAGTTGGCTGGGATATTATGGGTATAAATAAAAGTTTAAAAAAAATTGTATATGTATTTATTTAATAAGACTATCTTGTATGTTAATCAGAGCACATGCAGTAGTAATACATTCATCAAGAAGGTGAACTAAATTTATGTTAACCACAGAATGTGGTTTTAAAAAAGCAAACTCCCGGATTCTTCGGATCACCCTTTCCACATGAATCCGGAGGCTTGCTATTTCTTTTGTCTGAAGTACCTCAGCTTTTGACAGTTTGGAACCACTACCAACACTTGGGGGCCTTAATAAAGTTATGTTCTTTTTAGACAAATATGTTTCAATGTGCTTGAATCCTCTGTCAGCTAAGACACATGTGTTTGATGGGAGAGTATCTAAAAATTTGGAGTGTTCGAATAAATGTACATCTGTTACTCTTCCGCCATATCCTGCAGATATAAAACTTATTAATCCATCTGGAGTACAAGCAACCAAATATTTTATTGTGTTGGCCTTCTTATACTCGGACCAAGTCAGTGCTTGGTGGACTGCATTAGTGGGTTTCTGTATTTCTATCTCCAAACAATCTATTATACAACTTACTTTATTATATCTATGTCTAAATGCTATTGGTAAATTTAATTTTATTGACTCCGTTGTAAACGATCTAATAAAAGGTAACATTACTTTACTGATTGGTATTATGTTGGTTGAAAAAAGTTTACTTGCTTGTGATAGTGACAAACCAAAATCATCAGATATTTGTGAAAATGAGCTATTTAGCCTAATTTTTGTCAAACACAACAAAATATTTGCCTCAGAAATGTTTGTCTGTGTTTGTATGATATTTAGTAAAAAATAAAGTTCCTTAGGGATACCAATATAGAGTCTAGGCTTTTTCTTTATTTTTAAGATTGTGTTTTCTAAGTTCGTTTTCTTGTCCCTCTGAATTTCTTCAGGCAAACTACTGTCAGATGTTGTGACTTTTATTGGAGAGAAGTCTTGACTCGTTGATCCAGATACTGATGGAGTAAATGATATCTCACTATCAGACTGGTCTTCGAACAAGGTAGACAATTTCCTTTTTGCTGGTCTTGTGATACCTGATGTACTTGGTACATCTATAGTGCTCATTTTAATGAGTGGTGAAGTGGCAACTGAGGTGCTTAACTTTATTGGAGATGTAGTGCTGTGCCGCACTTTTAAATTTATTTGTGTTGCTTTGCTTCTATAATGGGCAGATAAATTCACTTGGACAGCTTTGTATTCCATAACTGGCATTATCTGTACTTGAACTTCTTTATCTGCCTTGTGTGAAATATTTTCATCTTCCTCCACTTCCACAACATCTGAAAACAATAGATAAGAATCTGTAGAGCAGCCTTTCCATTGTAATAATTTAAAGTAATGCGATGGTGAGTGATCATCATTAAACTTAAGTTGAGTTAATAAAGTGGGCTGTATGGTTATTTATTAAAGCACTCTCTTCTGTTTGACTGGGATTACCTCTTGTATGACATGATGTAAATGGTGTTTGGCTGAGATTCACAACCTCTCTATGACACGATGTAAATGGTAGGATTTCAGTTAGAAACAAAATTTCCCTTTAGGTTTAAATATATTTTATCATTTTAGCACCATCAAAGCTTGGTAAATAAAATATACTTACGTGATGTTGATGAACCAGGTTGTACACTTGTTGAAGAGCTCTCTGCTTCCTGGCCAGGACTCACAATGGGTATATTATTAAACTTAGATGGTATAATGCCAGGTTTCATTCTGATTTTCTTTACTGAGCCCATTATTTTATATTGCATATAATTTTCCATGTCTTGCTCTAGCTAAAAACAAATGTTAATAATTATTGTAGGTTATTTAGCTAAGCAGAGCAATGATACCGAGCTATGTAGTAAAAATAACCTCAAAGTCTCGTTTACATAGTAAAAAAGAGAGTAATATCGTAATTTAAATAAAAATCAATAAAAAAAGCTTATGTACTTACGTCAAAGTGATCCTCACAAAGATATAAATGAGATTTCTTAGAATATTTTACAGGATCTCGTCCCGCGAGTTCCAACCAAACATTTCTCATAGAAACGTCGGTCGGCACATTAATAAATAACTTTTCTGGAGTCTTCAACGTAGAATTTTTACAATTCAACGCTACACACCAACGATATGGGCTATAAAAACTCATTTTTACTTGAAATTAAATTATATTAAATCACTACAAGAGTACAAGACAAACTGGCATTTTGACATTTCTTCATTTTAGTTTATATGACGTCAGTCGCCGCCACCATCATGGCGGTCGGTGTTTTGGCGCGTATATTTTAAGTCAAATTTTTGATATATTTTTTTTAACATTTAGCAGGTATATTTTGCAGAAATAAAAATAATCCTTGATTATCTGATATATATGAGCATTTTAAAAAATATTTGAAAAAATAGGAGAATAGCTTATTGTAACATAAAAACTTATTAAATAAAATTTAAAACAGTATCAATATTATATTTGTGTGTGTTACAAAAGTGCCGTTGGCGAATGAATACTGCTAAAGTGTTGGTGTCAACAAAATATTACTTATCCACATAAAATTTTTAATTTGTTCTGTGCAAAATTTTGTTTTCATACCACGTCCTGTTTTAAAAAAGATCAATTACCAAGCCACAACGTTCGTACAATTTCCTGTGATTACCGTGAGATAGTTTTTAATGCAATAGCCGGCAGCTACTAGAAAATATTTAACATTTTTGCCAAGTGTAACAAGACCCTTTATTATAAAATAGTGTACAATTTATTGTTATTTTTAATTCTACCATGGGATTTCGTGTTTTACGAGGAAGCCGGCTTTGAAAGGTAAGTTTTAAAAGCTGTTAATCTATTTGTAGAACGTAAACAAACTATTTTAGACTACTATACCCCCCTGTCTTTTAAAAATATAAAAACAATGCCCAATGTTTACGAACGTCGTCTGCTAAGATCGGATAATGTGAATCACTTGCGGACCCATAAACGATGACGTATTTTGCAAACTAACTCGTTGTGTGTGATAGATGTCTATTTGGCATGGATGTCTAAAGGTACCTCTACAATAATTTAAATATAATTTTTAAAACCATTGTAAGTATGCATAACAATAAGTTTACACAGTGAATCTAGAAAGCCTGTGTCTTGGGGCTCTGAGATGCAATGTAACCAAGTGAATGATGTAAACAAAAATGAACAACTATGGTAATTGTTTATAGGTAATTGAATTACCTAACAATACAGATGATGAGTTAGAATTTTAAATACTGAAATTAATATTATATTAATCATCAATAAGTTGTCTGGAACTGCATCCGGTCGATGGCAATAGGCTGGCCCCAAATTGCACGGGATCAATAACATACTGATGAAATAATAATATGGGACAACTTCCACACACGGTCATCTGGTCCCAAGCTAGGCTAGAAGCCCGAACTATGGTAACTAGATGACTTATATAAGCTTCTAACACCCAGACACAGATCAAACAGACATGTCCATGCACACGAATGTTTGACCGGCTGGAAATCAAACCCAGGACCTGCAGCACAAAAAGTAGAGTTACTACCATCTGAGCCGACGAGGCTGTCATGAAATGTGGGTGTACCTATTATGGGACTGAGTCCAGGGTACATCTCTACCTACCCATTTGGGAAAAAGGCATGACATTATGTTAGGTTTATTAAGTTGACTTCTTAACATAACTAAAGCAAGCAATTATAAAGTAATAATAAATTTATGTGTCTGTGGGGGTGTGTTTGTTTGCGTAGCCGAAATATAAAAGGTAAACCTCTATCTTATAATAACAGTCTACTTAAAACATGATTCCACTAAACTTAACATGCTCAACACTTTTTAAGACTTATTTAAATAAATTTTCTTTGAGTTTGAGTTTGAAATAAATAAATAAACTTTAAGGGCACAAATGAATAACTGTTTTACTACATTGGTCTTGTTCTCTGATTCTGTACCTATCTTATCAAATTCAATAAGGCTAGAAGATGTTATAAATACCATATGAAAGCTAAAATGCAAGCAATAATTTCATAATACAGTGCAATTACCAAGAAAAGTAAACTATCACTCAATTAGCAAGTCTCTGAATGCCCCGCTAATTAAATTTTGCAATGATTTTTGCATAGAAAGTGAATCTTTGGTAATTGAACTAATTGTATTAAATTAAAAGCAAGAAAGGCTTTCATACTTTCTTTTATGAAATTACTAGCTGGGCCTCGCGGTTTCGCCCGCGCAGACATCATCATCTCAGCCGTTGGTAATCCACTACGGAACATAGGCCTCCCCCATAAAGGGGGGTTTCGCCAATTCTCGACACGCTTGGCAGGCGGGTTGTCGAGCGCAGTTCGATGGTTTTTTACAGAGGACGCTGCTGCCTGTCCTCTGGATCTGTTAACCCTTAGTCGGCTCTTACGGCAACCACGGGTAGAGAGGGTGGGAGCACTATTCTAAAACCGGTAACTCCACGGCACGGCGTAGACATCGTTCCCGTGGAAATATCCGGAAAAAAAGTAGCCCATGTGTTATTCTAGGATCTAAGCTACCTACATACCAAATTTCAGCTCAATCAGTTCAGTAGTTTTGGCGTGAATCAGTAACAAACATCCATCCATCCATCCTCACAAACTTTCGCATTTATAATATTAATAGGTATATATATTATTACAGTTAATTTAAAAAAAAAAAATTGACTGCCTCGGTGGCGTAGAGGGTGCATGCTCGACTGCCAATCAAGAGGTCCCGGGTTCGATCCCCAGGTCAGGCAAAGTGTTAAATATTGGATTTTTCCATTAGGAATTATCTCAATAACTGCCTGGAGTCTGGAACTGTGCCCGGTAGATGGCAATAGGCTCGCCCCCTATTACATGGGACCAATAACATACTGGCGAAATGTGGGTGTATCTACTATGGGACTGAGTCCTGGGTACACCTCTGCCTACCCCTTCGGGAAAAAGGCGTGAATGTATGTTATGTGTTATGTTAATTTTAAAATTTGATTTATCTATATTATATAGGTACAATTTTATATTATTTTATTATTTCTATTTGACTTTTTGGCCTCAATTTTGGATGTTGATAAGATTTTACATAGTTTTATATTGACATTTTATTGGATTGTTCCACTATGCCCCACCAAGCCGCCCAACTGGTGGGGCATAGTGGAATGCTACAAATTATTGAGGACTTATTATGATTTATTTGATGTATGGGTGAAATGGCCTGAAATTAATGTATTTTAATTAATTTAATTTAAATTGTGATTATAATTTATTAATTAAAATATACGTTAAATATTCGTAGAAAGCAATATTTTACATCATATTGTTTACATATTTGTTTTAATATGTAATCAATTGAATTGGGTACACATAGATTTTATAATTGTATAGCCTAGATTTAGTAATTGCATTTCGATAAGTTTCATAATTGAAAATAATGTTATATCCTACTTCCTGCTAATCACAGAATAGATAATAATACTACGTATAGCATGGACACTGTCATCCGACCACCAAACGGGTCTTCCTCACCCCGCGAGCGAGAATGAGCTCTCCACGAGCCCCGCTTCTATGGCAAAATCACCTCACGCACACTCTGTGTCTGTGTAGTAGGTAGTTATAGCGCGGCTTTTGTATGAGATTGAGTCGAGTAGCCGGGGGCGTGCTGCTAATGTTAGAAATGCGAATGTTTGTTACTCTTTCACGCCGAAACTACTGAACTGATTGGGCTGTTTGGTAGTAGGTAGCTTAGATCCTGGAATAATACATGGGGCACTTTTTTTGCGATATTCTCACGGGAATGATGTCTTCGCCGGTGAAACCGCGGGGCACAGGTAGTGTATTATATATAAACATATATAAGAGGCGCCATACAGGTAAATAGATCAATGAGAGTAATACAAGACTATTGAATACGACACCTGCCGCAAAGAAAACCGCATGAAAACACGTAACTCAATAATATACCTATTTGATACATATTTTATTAAAAATTTTATTTTATATATTTTATAGATGTCTCATCATCATCTCAGCCGTTGGTAATCCACTACTGAACATAGGCCTCCCCAATAAAGGGGGGTTTTGCCAATACTCGACACGCTTTGCAGGCGGGTTGTCGAGCGCAGTTCGAATCGCAGAGGACGCTGCTGCCCGTCCTCTGGATCTGTTAACCCTTAGCCGGCTCTTACGGCAACCACGGGTAGAGAGGGTGGAGCACTATTCTAAAGCCGGTAACTCCACGGCTCTATTCGCTTGAAAACATATGAATATACCTATGTAGATAGTTTTACCCAAATGCGGGATCTTAACTTGATTGCCAAATATTATTTTTATTTCCCATCCTGATACCTACTTTGCTTAGCTGAATAATATAGGCAGGTTAATGTATATCCTAACGATCTATCAATTTCCTTAGGAAATAGAAACTATTATTGCCTAGGTATGAAGTTGGCTTAAATATATCGTAGTTCTATATACTACTATATACAATACATAACATAACACATTTATCTATAGGTATATACTTTTTCTCTCTATCTCTATCTCTACATAATATATACCTATAGCTAACACGGGCGGTAGGTGTGATAGAAAAATTTCGCATCCACGATAGCTCAATTGGGAGAGTGCCGCGCGGATTGATGTGGAAGTTGCGGGTTCATTTTCGGTGTCATTTCACTCCCACCCAGCGACCTTGCGTATATCGTCGCTCCATCTAGCCCAGGGACGTTCCACACTACGCTTCCCAAGACGCGGTCTCCACTCTAGAAGACGCTTACCTTAATCTGTTGTCGGTTCTGCGGCAAATATGAACGGTCCGATGCCACTTCAGCCTGCTAATCCTCTCGGCTATGTCAGTGATTCTAGTTCTCTGTCAGATCACCTCATTTCCGATACGATGCTTGAGAGAAACTCCTTAAGGCGTGGTGCTAAGCAAATTCGCCCTCTCGTTCACACGTACCCACATTTTTGAAGATATAAAAATACTACATGTAATTACGTAAAATAAAGACAATTAGGTTTTAAAAAATCTGCACTGAATCTTTGTATTGTACAAAGATTCAGTGCAGATTTTTATACATGAAAACTCGTTTGGATTAAATTGGATTTTCTACTGAATCTTTGTTTGTTATTTTCTAGTTCCTAGTTGTCGTTATTTTACGTAATTACATGTAGTATTTTTTATATCTCTGACAGAAGTCTGGGTCTGGCAGAAAAAGCATGAAAGTAAGATTAATGCTGTGGAGATGAGAAGCCTGCGAAGCATGACTGGAGTGACCTTGATGGACAAAATGAGGAATAGTGCGATAAGGAAACGCTGTGGCGTGGTAGAAGGTGTAGTGACAAAGATAGAGAAAGGAATGCTGAGGTGGTTCGGACATATGGAGAGGATGGATGAAAGGAGATTAACAAAAGAGATTTATAAGGCTAGTGTAAATGGTCAAGTCGGTAGCGGTCGACCGCGGGCGTACTTTTCATGAACAAGTTGACGTCCTAAGAACACTTAGGAAAGGCCAAGTCAAAAGTACCTACAACCGACGAGCATGTATGAAAAATGTCATGAAAGTGAACGAAGCGAAAGTTGTATGTCAGGATCGTAGCAAGTGGAGGGAAATAGTCTCTAATTTGCTTAGCACCACGCCTTTACTAGGCTACTCTTATTGTTTTCCTATTTCCTATCATGCGTCATCTCTGCACTGACTCCGCGAACACGCATTTTTTCTAATTTGGTTTATTGAACCAAAACTTTTACGGACTTCAGTGGATGACGCAACTAGAATAGTAGACACCAACTATTTGTACCCATAATAGGGCTCAACTCTTCGGCTCATCCCGTCTAAACTTTCTTTACTAATTGGAGTCGTTACATTCATTGGCCTTAATTGGTTTGTCGACGATTACGCTTGTTGCGGCTACATTACTATGGATATACCTATTATCGTTTGTACTCACAAGGAATGTTAAGAATTACATATAGGGTTGAAGCAAAGAGGCTGACCACAAAAGAACAAGTGTACAGAAGTCAAGTTTATGTATAGCCGGGACCACAGCTAAATGTTAGTTACAAAACGTTGTTAGCTAACCGTGTTATATAACAGCCCGTCCACAGCGATTTGACCCCGAATAAAGTTTTTGTTAGCAAATATCATTTTCTAAAGCCGGGTCTACAGCTAAATGTTAGTAACAAAACATGTTATATAACAGCCCGTCCACAGCGATTTGACACCGAATAATGTTTTTGTTAGCAATTATCATTTTCTAAAGCCGGGTCTACAGCTAAATGTTAGTAACAAAACGTTGTTATCTAACCGTGTTTTATAACACGTGTTATATAACAGCCCGTCCACAGCGACTTGACACCGAATAATGTTTTTGTTAGCAACTATCATTTTCTAAAGCCGGGTCTACAGCTAAATGTTAGTAACAAAACATGTTATATAACAGCCCGTCCACAGCGATTTGACACCGAATAATGTTTTTGTTAGCAATTATCATTTTCTAAAGCCGGGTCTACAGCTAAATGTTAGTAACAAAACGATGTTATCTAACCGTGCTATATAACACGTGTTATATAACAGCCCGTCCACAGCGACTTGGCACTGAATAATGTTTTTGTTAGCAATTATCATTTCCTAAAATAAGCTCCGTACAAGGGCAAGTGTTTTCTTGTTTAAAATCCATTGATTCCGACTCAAGAAATGCTACAAAGTCTCTGAATAATAAAAAATTGCAAAATATTGTTAGGAGATTATGATTTACAAATATCCAGCAGAGATGTTAACGGCACGAGCGCTAACAAAAAATGAACTTCGAATCACCCCGCAGGCGAAACCGGGTGATGTTTTCCATCCGCGATGGATAACGTGTTAGCGTGTTATGTAACAATATTCTGTTATATTTAACACCAAAGCCACGCCCATTTTTCATGTTAGTAACATGATATTGTGTTAGCTAACACAAAAACATGCCGCTGCGGACTCGGCTTATGTTCCTCACTTTTCAAACCTACGCTCGGCGGCGGACTATCGTGGTATTGGCACTCGTATATCTTATTGATTTATTATTGAGAATAAAACAGGAAGAACGATAATAAAAAACAATAATAAACTAAAGTAAAGTAACTAGTAATTTTAATATCATTGTTAAATCTATTACAAATTTGTCACAGAAAATATCTTGCAACGATTTCGACATTGGCGACATGCACTATTGGGTATATTATTGGTATATTATTTGACAGCCTCGTTGGCTCAGATGGTAGTAACTCTGCTTTCTGTGCCGCAGGTCCCGGGTTCGATCCCCGGCCAGGTCAAACATGTGTGCATGAACATGTCTGTTTGATCTGTTCCTGTGTGTTATAAGCTTATATAAGTATATATATCAGTCATCTGGTTACCATAGTACAGGCTTCTAGCCTAGTTTGGGACCAGATGACAGTGTGTGGAAGTTGTCACATATTATATTATTATTATATGTTAAAGTGTAATATATTCGCATTATTTTAATCTACAACCCCAAATTGAACAAAACAATTGAAAAATACGTATATTTTGGATTTTTATCATATTTTAGTTCAATTCTGGATTTATCTATACTAGTCTATACTTCTATACTAATATTATAAAGAGAGAAACTTTGTTTTTTTGTTTTTTTGTTTTTTTGTTTGTAACGAATAGGCTCCGAAACTACTGGACCGATTTTAAAAATTCTTTCACTTATGGATAGCTTAATTCAGTGTGAGTGCCATAGGCTATATGAGATTTTGAAAAAAAATGGGGATCCGTAAGAAAACTGCAATATTGTGAACCAAGGTGTTACATAATATAATTACCATATTCATAAATTTGCGTGCGCTGTGAAATGCATTGATGGTAGAATAATATAATGTACTAGGGGTTTGTAGTACTTATCAATACCTACAAAACAGTATACATAGATTATATCCATCTTTTTTGGTTTAGTCACAATAATTGAAAAAGTGATTATTTTCATGCGGTGTGAAAACTATTGGTGGTAGAGTAAAGTAATGTACTAGGGGTTTGTAGTACTTATCAATACCTACAAAACAGTATACATAGATTATATCCATCTTTTTTGGTTTAGTCACAATAATCGAAAAAGTGATTATTTTTCATGCGGTGTGAAAACTATTGGTGGTAGAGTAAAGTAATGTACTAGGGGTTTGTAGTACTTATCAATACCTACAAAACAGTATACATAGATTATATCCATCTTTTTTGGTTTAGTCACAATAATCGAAAAAGTGATTATTTTCATGCGGTGTGAAAACTATTGGTGGTAGAGTAAAGTAATGTACTAGGGGTTTGTAGTACTTATCAATACCTACAAAACAGTATACATAGATTATATCCATCTTTTTTGGTTTAGTCACAATAATCGAAAAAGTGATTATTTTTCATGCGGTGTGAAAACTATTGGTGGTAGAGTAAAGTAATGTACTAGGGGTTTGTAGTACTTATCAATACCTACAAAACAGTATACATAGATTATATCCATCTTTTTTGGTTTAGTCACAATAATCGAAAAAATGATTATTTTTCATGCGGTGTGAAAACTATTGGTGGTAGAGTAAAGTAATGTACTAGGGGTTTGTAGTACTTATCAATACCTACAAAACAGTATACATAGATTATATCCATCTTTTTTGGTTTAGTCACAATAATCGAAAAAGTGATTATTTTTCATGCGGTGTGAAAACTATTGGTGGTAGAGTAAAGTAATGTACTAGGGGTTTTTAGTACTTATCAATACCTACAAAACAGTATACATAGATTCTATCCATCTTTTTTGGTTTAGTCACAATAATCGAAAAAGTGATTATTTTTCATGCGGTGTGAAAACTATTGGTGGTAGAGTAAAGTAATGTACTAGGGTTTGTAGTACTTATTAATACCTACAAAACAGTATACATAGATTATATCCATCTTTTTTGGTTTAGTCACAATAATCGAAGCAGTGATTATTTTTCATGCGGTGTGAAAACTATCGGTGGTAGATTAAAGTAATGTACTAGGGGATTGTATTAATTATCAATACCTACAAAACAGTATACATAGATTATATCCATCTTTTCTGGTTTAGTCACAATAATCAAAGCAGTGATTATTTTTCATGTGGTGTGAAAAGTATTGGTGGTAGAATAAAGTAATGTACTAGGGGTTTGTAGTACTCATCAATATCTTCAAAATAGCCCACGATAAATTATAACATGTGTTAAGGTTTGGTCATTGTAACAGAAATAGTCATTAATTTGCGTGCGCTGCGTAAACCATTAGGGTTATATTTATTAAAATACAATGTATCACGAATTTACTCCTGATAAACGTCCACTATACCTACTTCTGCTACCCGTGCGAAGCCGGGGCGGGTCGCTAGTATATAATAAGAAACCTAGATAACTAGTGTCTCATTCCGAATAACGTCATTAAATGTTATAAGTGTGCTTTGTTTTAAAATGATATAACTATTACGTTTGTATGGGGAACTGTCCGGTCGCCTCCTTAAGATATATTATAATGTAACCATAATCCATAATAATTATCCATAATATCTGAAATATATACCTTTTCATAATAATAATATGGGACATCTTCCACACACGGTCATCTGGTCCCAAATTAGGCTAGAAGCCTGTACTATGGTAACCAGATGACTGAAATACATACTTATATAAGCTTATAACACACAGGGACAGATCAAACAGACATGTTCATGCACACATGTTTGACCTGGCCGGGGATTGAACCCGGGGCCTGCAGCACATAAAGCAGAGTTACTACCATCTGAGCCAACGAGGCTGTCAATCTCATAGGATTATCCCCACGTGTAAAAGAGTGAAAGGTTACCAATCTTGAACGAATTAACCACTGGACGCGCCTTCTTTCCGTTCTCTAATACCCCGCAGGTTCATGCCATGAAACATAGGACATCGTTGTAGTTTTACTGTCACAGTCGTTCGTACACCATCGGGAGGAAAACTTATTTAAAAAAATGACGAAATGTGCAGTTAAATGGTGTAAAAGTAATAGTTGTCGAGCAACTAATGTTTCTTTTCACTTGTAAGTTTAATTTTTCTTTATTAATACAGCTATTTATACCAAAAATTAATATTAATTGACAAAATATATCCAACTTAATCCGACTATATTTAATAAACGGTCATGAAGTATTATACACCACGAACAAAAAACACCTATCTAAATTACCTGGATTATTTACGTCAAAGTCAAATTTACTAGGGCTTGACAATGTTTTAGGTAGGTATAATGATATCGATAAAAATAAATGACATATATCGATAAAACTGTATTAATACACTTGAAGCAAATCGGGAAAGTAAAAAAATTTGAACGATGGTTACCTCATGAATTGAGTGAATCGCAAACACGCGTCGACTTCTGTGTTACTTTGCTCAACCGACACAATAATAATGAAGGGATTTTAAATCGAATCATTACTTGTGATGAAAAGTGGATACTGTACGATAATCGGAAGCACTTGTCGCAATGGCTGAACCCTGGAGTCCCAGCCAAATCTTCCCCTAAACGAAAATTGACTCAGAAAAAGTTACTTGTGCGTGGTTGGTGGACTAGCGCCGGTGTCGTTCACTACAGCTTTCTAAAATCTGGCCAAACGATTACGGCAGATATCTATTATCAGCAACTGCAAACCATGAAGGAAGAACTAGCTGCTAAACAACCGAGATTATTCAAACGCTCTAGGCCACTGCTGCTTCACGACAACGCAAGACCACACACTGCACAACAAACAACCACTAAGTTAGATGAGCTACAATTGGAATGTCTGCGACATCCACCGTACTCTCCGGACCTCGCTACAACAGATTACCATTTTTTCCGGTATTTGTACAACTTCTTACAAGGAAAAAAATTCAACTCCGATGCGGCAGTCCAAACCGCCTTCAAAGAGTTTATTGATACTCGCCCCCATGGTTTTTATAGTAAAGGGATTCATGAACTACCTATGAGATGGCCAAAGTGCATAGATAACAACGGTGCATACTTTGATTAATTAAATATATTTTACAAAAAAAAATTGACTATAATATATTCCTCCCGTACAAAATGCCAATTTCCTATGTAAGGACCTAATATTAACTAAAAGGCAAAATCAAGAATGGCGGGGATAAGCTTATCAGCAACTTAATAGTAGCACTAAATAGAATCCGCGTCTGACAAGCTATCATCTTGTTTCATCAACAGCTCGGCCATCCCAACATAAAAAAAAACCGTATTTTCAAAATCGTATTTGAATATTTGTCAGTCTATCATAAACTCGTTGTTGTTTCATTCGTCCTCGATAGCAATTTATCGACTATGTCAAGCACTAGTGTAGGTGACATAATTTTACGGGTACTTCTCGCTATCCACACCTTTTTGGTCAACACTGGGACTTTTTTCTAGGTCACTAATGGTTGCAAGTAGGACAAAATAAAAAAATATATTTAGAATATGTTTCATAAATCACATAATATTATATGTTATAAATTCATAATATTATTATAACGTCATTAATTGCATCATTATAATATTTTGTCAAGCACGTATATATATATGTAATATGCTACGGTAAATGTGTTTTATTGAAAATTATTAATAATTATCAATCATTATCTCACGATTTGATAAATGTATACATGACATGTAACAAAAATGTATATTTAACATTGAATTTTATCACTTTTAACGATTATTATTAATAATTCACTAAACGACAAGCGTAGTAAATAAATTAAAGGAAAAGAAAGTCGAATAGAGTGACAAAACCGACACAGAGCACCCCGACTCCACGTGGTCTTATGATTCACAATTATTAATAATGATATTAATTTCTTACTTTTATCACGACTCTCGTTAATATTTAATTATTGATCGATAATTATTGATAATTTTCAATTAATCTCATCTACCGTAATATGTACACTACACATACCTATTATTATAATATCGTAATCAGAATGAATGCAGCAGGCCCCGTCTAGTATTCTTTTCTATGGCTAGCGTAAATTACTTACCTATAATTATTCTAACGGTAGCTGGAAGGTCAACATTTATATAAGGTGAGGGTTGAATTGAGGATGTAAGAATCAATATATTATGTATTTTATTAAAATGTAATAAACTTGTCGCTTGGTGTGTCAACAGTGTCTTATAGTTTTAATATAACATGATCTGACATAAATGCATAGTAAAATTTGTTCTTTCTGACATAAGCACGATTTAACAAAGTTAATAAATGAACTTTTGTCATTTTGCCCCTGCAACATTTAAACCATTCAATTTTGTACATTTTGACACTTACACAATCGAACCATTTGGCCGTTTAGTCATTTGAACAGCCATGTCCCGTAACGTAAAGTAGCACCAAAATATATAAAATAAATGTGATTGATTTATTATTCAATCAGTCAGTCATTGAATAAAATATTTTGCTATTTTCGGAATTTATTATTTCGTAAACGGTTAGATATAAGGATATATAATTTAATTGATTTTTTTTATTTGGTAACAGCATTATTAGATACACAAAGTTTCAAATCTTTAGGTTAAACAGATTTTAAGCTTTGTGGGGCAAAAAGTGGGATGAACTCGTTCGTTTAATATAACCCACGGCCATAATGCGAGTCACTCATTTGATTTGGGATCTCGGTTGATACACTGCTGTGTGTCAGATTCGTTCCGTCTTTAGTTGTTACGCAGAATCGATGGCGATGCGGCAGTGCTGGAGCTAGAGCTGGAAACCGTATGATTAGGCAATTCCCACATGTCAGGAGTGGAATACATATTCTGAAATAAAAAATTGCAGTTGTCACTAGTGGTGGGCAAGGAGATGGGGATCAAGTGGGAAGTACCCAATTTTTCTCTCTGTCATTTTAATCGCAATTGTCAGTTGTTTTGCTCTTAGACAGTGACAGTGCTACATGCGAGAATAGTGCAACAATATAATACACAAAGGTAAATCTTTGTGTGCGCGCAATCATGGATACGAATATTACGGTAGTGTGTATATATCTTCGTAAAAGTCAGCAATGTGTGAAATCCTCCTCCCCCCGCAAAAATCGGTTGAACGTGTTTTCATACTTCATTATGTACAATTCGCGTCCAGTGGTTAAATCGTCCTAGTTACCAATACTTATCGAAGTACCTACCAAGTACCATGGGGTAGATTAATATAGTAGATATCAGTATCTATTCCTTTGTAGTAGCTCCCCTTAGACTATTGATAAGCCGCGCGCACTACGACCAGATACCGCACTGTACTAAATACAAAAGCTTCGAAATTGCAGCAACACAATAAATAATAGTATACTTATTATACTGTGTTCCGTTCTGAAGGGCAATGTTACCAGCGAAATTACTGGGCATGACGAGTTTCAACAACTAATATCTCAGGGTGACAGGCGCAGTGCAGAGCCGCGCAGAATTTTGGATTTTAAAACACTGGGTGGCACTGTGTCTGATCATGATGCTTACCATCAGGCACCTGATTTGCTCGTCTTGTCACTATCATAATAAAAAATAAAAAAATCATTCCAGATTATAGCAAAGCATAGACTAAAATATCGATTACTATAAGTACCTACTTATTGTCATCATCTTTTGGAACTCGAATAAAATAATATAATATGTATGTTGTGCTAGTCCGAGCGTGGAGACATGTTAATAATCTATGTTCCTCCCCTTGTGCGTGACGCGTCTAGTCTTCGCGTCGCCATTCAGGTCGCGACAGTTTTGGGGGTAGCTGGTAATAAATTTGTAGGTGGTTGATTTTGTGAACTGATGACGTCACAGGCGGTTATACGGGCCGACATCGCTGCCTTAAACAAAGCTGAAGATTACATACAATCATGCCTTTTTTCCGAAGGGGTAGACAGAGGCGCACCCAGGACTCAGTCCCATGTAATAGGGGGCGAGCCTATTGCCATCTACCGGGCACAGTTCCAGACTCGAGGCAGTTATTGAGATAATTCCCAATGGAAAAATCCAATATTTAACACTATGTCTGACCTGGGGATCGAACCCGGGACCTCTTGATTGGCAGTCGAGCATGCGCCCACTACGCCACCGAGGCAGTTGGCATAAACATGTCTGTTTGATCTGTCCCTGTGTGTTATAAGCTTATATAAGTATGTATATCAGTCATCTGGTTAACATAGTACAGGCTTCTAGCCTAGTTTGTGTTTGTGTGTGGAAGTTGTCCCATATTTTTATTATTATTATCAATATTATACCTACACCTTTTTGTAACACTTACCTTCCTAGTATAAGTATGAATGTTAGTCATCAAAACAAACCATTAGTCGCCTAATTTATAATCTAATAACACGCTATGAATACAATAGAATCTGTTGCGTAAGACAACAGTTACACATATAAAGATGATATGCTTTACCGACCGGCGGGCTTATTACGGACGCAACAGAAGTGTGGAAAGCGTTTAAGATTGCTCAATTTCTGCTGTCAAACGGCATGTTTCGAATTACCCAAAAAAACTTGCAATTGATTGCTAGCTCGATTCAAGACGCCCTCTGACCGTCGGGAAAGGAACCAAAAATTGGTCGTTAGTGAAGAAATCTTTGTGGTCTGTGGCAGAAATTGCTGCTAAGGCTGAATTTTCGGAATTACCGAAGCGTTTCAACAGCAGAGCGATAGAAGTAGCAGCGCGAAATGGGACTGACAGAAGGCGACTACTATTTGCTGATTGTTGTTCAGATTGTTATCCAAATCAAAAAAACTCTAACCAAAATCGTGATGTTTTACCTGCATAAACTTATTTACAAGACCCATAAAACAAGAGTCCAAGTCGTTGAGTCGAACTCAAACACCTTATTTTGGTTATTGGTGTGTTTACAGCTTCAAAAACCATAATATTACCCATTGTGAAAGTTGAGGATTAACGAGAAATTAAGTATTTGAATCTCAAGACACATCAGAAAGGTAATTTGGCCTTATTTTTTATTGTTTTAATGTGTCTAGGTAGGTGCCTATAAATTATTATTATTGAATGATTAAATTCATAACATGCAAACGTTTATTGTGATAAAACACTAACTTACCAGGTACCTAATAAATTATCTTCATTCAGCCTAGATATGTACCTACCTAATATCATAAAATATCCTTCTGTTGAATAAGTATGTCTCAAGGTGTATGGTCAAACCAAACCTGCGTCTTGCTGCGGTTGCAAATCAAACTGCTGCGGCCTAAATTTACCAGTTCGCAATCAATCACTTCATCATTTACATGCGACTCATTTAGTATATTAAACAATTATATAACACTCGACACAACAACTTCTCTTTCAATCAATAACATCCTCAAAGATCCATACAGGAGGTCTAAGAATCTCTTTCATTTTCAGCCACTCGATTCTTTCTTGTGCTTGTCTTGTGTAGGTTCGATGCAACTGGACACAGCTTATATTTAATTCCACCCAGTGACTGGTGTAGGTATTTATTATTCTTATTTTATCTCCATGTTATACATAATAATTATATGGGACAACTTCCAGACACGGTCATCTGGTCCCAAACTAGGCTAGAAGCTGGTCTATGCTAACCAGAAGACTTATATACATACTTATGTAAGCTTATAACACCCAGACACAGATCAATGTTCATGCACACAAATGTTTGACCTGGACAGGGTTCGAACCTGGATCCTGCGGAACAGAAAGCAGAGTAACTACCATCTGAGCCAACAGGCTATTGGGCTGTTTTAAATATTATTTATTTAGTAAAATTTTATACTTTTGCAGCTACAAGAGATGTCCACTTAATAGATGGAGACAAGTAGACATGAGAGAAGAGACTGTTAAGAAGACTCATCAGACCCATAATTTGTACTTAGGGATTGAGGGTCCAGAACTAATTACTGACTATCAATAGAGCTGTTCATAGTTTATTCTGTTTTGCTATTATAAATTGAATTTCTTTGATAATAACCATATTATTTTTTACTTATTATAGAATTTATAGATTTATTCAACATAATTATTGTCATTAAAAGAATAATAAAAAGGAAAGTAAGAATATAATATACTTATACTACCTGTGTTTTATGCGCTGGAAAGTACCCTAGACCCCTGTTATTTCAGGGTCTAAGCTGTATTATAGTGAAAGGTAGGAATAGCTTGCAGTATTAGTAAGAAGTAGGATTTATAATCCTACTTACATGTAGTTAACTACTATTGCCAATAACATAAAATAACTAGCGTAATTCCAGAGTCCATTATCATCTACCGGGCACAGTTCCAGACTCTAGACTTAGACTGTCATTGAGAAAATTCATACTTAATAATAACACATTTTTCCTGACCTAGGGATCGAACCCGGGACCTCATGGTCAACAGTAGCGCTCGCGACCACGCATCTTATATATGCATATTTTTTAACACCCAGACACAATCAAACAGACATGCTCATACCTGTTTAACTTGCCCGGGGATTGAACCCAGGGCCACCATACTATTATGCTTACTTGTTATGTTAAAATATGATCACACTAACTAAAAATACACTTATTTATTATTACACGCGCGTACTTATCTGTTTCTCACACCTAAGTAGGAGAAAATAAAAGATTTTGGAGCTTTATATGTGTTTTATTATGGGCCAGTTTCAATGAGTTACTTGCACACTTGATTAGTTCCCTAGGGTGCTCTCTTTCGAGATAGTTAGTAGGTATGCGTCACAGTCACTATTTCTAGCACGTTTACAGCCAAATCAAACGCGAGGCCTATGCCACAACCTCTCAGACTGGGTAGGTAGGTGTTTACGTTCCGCCACAGTACGACGGTGATAAGTACGACATCGGCCCCTGGTTTCTGCCTCATCCTTCTGTATATAGTTCCATCTGGCTACTGGAGCTTTACGTTTGGCCTGTTAACAAGTAGTAATATTAGTTTCGATAATATGTAAACAACAACAACAGTTGGAGTAGGTATATGCAATCTATGCGTTCGTAACTTACCTTCTCTTGCAGCTAATATGGGTGAAATATAGTTCAAGTGAGATATTATCATATTAAACAAGGATATAAGTAATTAATTAAGACTGGACATTATTATGAATGGATAACTTTATTGTTGTCAGATTTAGAATTTAGGTAATCCATCAACGCTGCCACATAATAAAATCAAACAGAAAGCCGGCTCTACCAGGGCTTCGATTTTTATGTATATTTAAATATAGAAATTGGAATCGAATAGCACAAAATTGGCTAGTATGTGGAGAAGGGAGATTACTTCCTACCCTTCCCGCCCATCTGCCGAAGAGATATTATTATTGTGCCGCTACTGTGACTCAAGCCACGAATTTAGGGGGAAAGGGTAAGGAAAAAGAAGAAAAGGTATATTTTTAAAGTTATGTTTTGTTTTAATCCATTTAACTTGACCTAACCACTTTTGGGGGATTGGAGATTTCTCCCGCACCGAAGATATTATTACATAATATTGTGTCCGTATTTTGATATGAATAGATTGGATGTTAATAGGTAATATGAACTTTAATGTAGTACAGACTGCGGACTTCTGTATGAAGTTTATACTATAAATAATATTTAACTAAAACAATCATAACAATTATGCACCCACTTAAAAATAAATGTAGTGCGCTTACTCCAAGTTGAAAATATATTACTCGAATATCTGGTGATATAGTAACCGTCCTTCTGTGTCATTGATTTAGTGGCCCGTACCCATAGAAGATAAATAATTTGATGAAATCAAAGGTAAAAATAGAACAGACTATAGCAGCCTCCCACAGATAAAAAAAATTAAACCGCAATAATTAGTTCCATTTACTGCTAATATTCCATTAGGCCGCTAGTGTGCCAAAGCGACAAAACAGCAGTGCAGAAAGCATGCGTAATTCGAATTCAAAGTGACATTTTGCAATTACTGCTACTGCTACTTCACTGCTTCTGCTACTTTTACTTCTATCGCTTGACCATGCATAATAGGGGCGCGGATCGTGGGGTACCTAATAAGGGTGTCAACTGCTTGCTACCGGAAGACAGGAAAGGCGACCTTTTTTTATGATAGTGAGTGAGTGACAAGACGAGAAAATCAGGTGCCTGATGGTAAGCATCATAAAAGTCCTTTCCCGGAGCTCGTTCTGTGCGCTTTTCGTCGATGTAGCGAGCGATCTCCTCACCGGATGTGGTTTTATCAAACCGGGAGAGATATATCGCCATCGTGGGCTCTGCGACTCGGATGACTGTAGTCGCAGCGGGAGCAGTGCCGCGTTGGTTGCGGGCGGGTCGAGGTCGACGCTTCTTCTTCTCCACGAGGGTGAAGCCGCCATCGTCGACCTTGTTCATGCGCATGACGGGATCCATTGGGCGCGGGATAACCTGCTTGCGTGACTACATTGATGCTTACAACTAATTAAAACTAATCTTAATAACTCTATTTATCTTAATGCATTATTTTCTAAGAGGAACACCACATGCACATTAAAATTTTTCATCTTAGTATATAAAAAAGTTTGTTTTACAATGTATTTTTAATTATTATTAATTACAATACATTATAATTTATTAATAATAATAATATTTATTTAACCAAAAAAGGTGTACAGTACAATATTAACAAACAGGTTACAAGCTTATGAACTAATTATAATTATAACTATTTTTCTTTATTGTATAAGGGCATCTCTTATGAAATAGTGTACGTTTCTATAATAAAATCCCATAAGAGATAACTGGGCTCTCAGAGGGTAAATTCAAAACCTATATAAAATCTACTTTACTAAAGAATGCTTATTATAATGTAAATCAGTACATAGAGGACAAAGATGCTTGGGAACTTCCGCATAGCCACCACGCGGCACCTTCTAAACAAACGAGTTTAACCAAACCAAATATTGTAAAACAATCAGTTGAAAAAATTAAGCCCTACAAGTTTCTTGTGCGTTCTTCTTGTAAAGGTATCTTTCCGAACGCACGGTAGACTCGTTACTGTTTATTTTCATTGACGTACAAAAGTGTCAGATTGTGACCTATTTGAATAAATCTTTTTGACTTTGACTTTGACTCTGGCCCCTGAACTAAGTCCGTAAGACTTGTATTTCAGGGGTCAGCGTTCCTCCACTACAATACCAATACATTCTAAGGGGTCCAAAATGGGCGTCAAAGTTTTGGTATAAAACTCCCATATTTCATAATTGCGAAGCGGCTTTGTATTTCATAATTGCGAGCGGGCAAAGCCGCTTTTCTACTAATATGTAACCATAAAATATTTTTTAAAAGATATCACCAAGGTTTCACCGTAATGACAATGACCTGGCAATGACTACCTGATTGCCTTTGTGTCCATATAGGTAAGTAAAGACCATCGGCACAATGAAAGATATGACCGGCACCACAGAATAAATAATAGTACTAACGTGCGGTACCTAGGTAACTTACAGTTCGTCATATAAGGACATTTAGTAAGACGAGTTCAAGCAGGGCATTTTGATTGATAAGGGCACAGAACGGATCATAATATCTGGGAGGACAAGCTAATAGTATAAACTGTAAGATGCGCCACCGTCTTTCTGCTGTAAATAAATCCTCTCCATCCATCGGCTGTCTGGAAGAAATCGCTTATTAGCGATAAGACCGCCGCTTGTACATTTAAGTTTAGTTTCTGTGTCCTGTAATGTTATTTCATTGTGTGTGGTGTACAATGAAGTATTATCTATCTATCTAATAGGAAATTTTTAAACAAATACCTATACTTCTTACTAATAAATCCCTATTGCCCTATTTCCGCACTACTTGGTAATATTATTATTATATTTAGGTTAATCAATGTAATTAAATGTTTAATGTGTTTATCTTTTTATATTTAGAGGCAATAAAGGATTTTCTTATCTTATCTTACCTTATCTTAATATTATAAATTCGAAAGTTTGTGAGGATGGATGGATGTTTGATACTCTTTCACGCCAAAACTACCGACCGATTGGGCTGAAATTCGGTATATAGATAGTTTAAACTCTGGAATCACATAAAAAGTATTTTTTATTCCGATATTCCCTCGGGAACGAAGACTACTCGGGTGAAACCGCGGGGCACAGCTAGTAATACATATTTATTATTTTTAATAGGTATTTATTTATTTTTTGACAGCCTCGTTGGCTCAGATGGTAGTAACTCTGCTTTCTGTGCCGCAGGCCCCGGTTTCGATCCCCGGCCAGGTCAAACATTTGTGTGCATGAACATGTCTGTTTGATATGTGTCTGAGAGTTATAAGCTTATATAAGTATGTATATCTGTCATCTGGTTACCATAGTACAGGCTTCTAGCCTAGTTTGGGACCAGATGACCGTGTGTCGAAGTTGTCCAATATTATTATTAATAACGTGAAAAATATAAATGAAATGTATTATGTAAGCATAATGTCAGTTTACTAAAGATATAATTATTTGTTACTTGTATATTTCAGACTGCCTCGGTGGCGTAGAGGGCGCATGCTCGACTGTCAATCAAGAGGTCCCGGGTTCGATCCCCAGGTCAGGCAGTGTTAAATATTGGATTTTTCCATTAGGAATTATCTCAATAACTGCCTGGAGTCTGGAACTGTGCCCGGTAGATGGCAATAGGCTCGCCCCTATTACATGGGACCAATAACATACTGGCGAAATGTGGGTGTATCTACTATGGGAGTGTAGTCCTGGGTACACCTCTGCCTACTAAAAAGGCGTGAATGTATGTTATGTTATGTGTATATTTCATCATCATCAGCCGGAAGATGTCCAATGCTTTACATAGCCCTTCCACATAGAACGCCATAAACTATTCATATGGCGGGATTCTGTCATAATCAGCACGCTTGTTGTGCGGCTTGATGAACGCTGTAGTTTGAATACTTGGAAACGGAGAGCACTGCTGCCCACTCTCAGAATGTGTCCATCTCTCCGCTTGTACATCAAAACGGTTCGATAGTGTGGCGTGAAGACCGTACCGAAACGGTACGGTAGTACGGACGAACTGTGATCGATCGTCTGTTCGTAGTATTAGTGAAACCCCACCCTTAGCTATTAGGTCAGTGCGAGGGTGAAGAGTTGTGAGTTGTGAAGGTCAGGCCAAACCCTGGATGACTCACACTAGGGATGACGCAATATGACTGATAATATAAATTATATACATAAAACTAGAATAGGAAACTATATGTTGCCTTTTTACACAATACATCCAAATAAAAAATAGATAAAAATAGCAATTAGGCAATAGGAACAGCCTCAGCGTGTAACCACGTCAACACGGAGTTGACGCAGTTGCTGATTTTCAGGATGATCCCGTGCTTGAACTTAAATAATAATATGGGACTACTTCCACACACTATCATCTGGTCCCAAACTAGGCTAGAAGCCTGTACTATGGTAACCAGATGACTGATATACATACTTATATTATAATATAAGCTTATAAAACCCAGACACAGATCAAACAGACATGTTCATGTACACAAATGTTTGACCTGGCCGGGGATCGAACCCGGGCCCTGCGGCACAGAGAGCAGAGTTACTTTACTACCATCTGAGCCAACGAGGCTGTCAAAATGCTTGTCGAGTTTTAGTGTGTAATATACGCCTTTCCCCAAGGGATAGGCCTTTGCCTATAATATAACCAAGAAACTAGTCCCACAGCAGGTAAATCGGCAGAAGATCTTGCAAACGATTACGCTACCGAGGCAGTCATACATTATTGTCGCTCGAAATCACGTGCAGAGGCCTCTTTGAGCTTTTAATTAACAAAGTAATGGATAGCACCTATTAGGGTCCATCTCTGATACAATCTACAGAAGATTAGCTCAAAGACAGCCCCCGCAAGTTGCAAGGACTATAAAATTGATGGAATTTACTTGATTTGGCTATATAAGTGTGATTTCTAGATGAATGGTGACCGAGCTATTGCTAGAGACTCCGGCACCTGCCACTTCCGTCTCAACTCAATACATTTTATTATTATTATTATAGGAACAGCTAATTGATTGAATTTGGCGTTACTTTTCAGAACTCCATTGTAGACTTCTGGAACAAGAATCTTTAGTATGAGTTTAGTAGATGATGCGTCGTGTAAACGCGAAACACGTGTCGATATATGAATAACTAACACTAACAAAAATAATACCTAACAGCATATCCTCCTTGCATGCAATTTTGCGGACTGGAGGGCGGTGCACTATGCATGTTGTTTTTGACACTAAAAATCGGAACTACAACTAAAGATTCTTGTTCAAGAAGTCTTCAAGGAACGGCTAATGATATCGCCATATAAATGCACTTGTTCCAATTGACGAGTGGCCCTTTAAGAGAATGCTAACTGATTACCAGTGACTAACAAATTTTTAACCTAAATGTCAATGTTTATAACTAGACAATTATCTTAGTAGTTCAAGCACGTATGGTCTCCATAAGAAGTTCCATTGTTTTCTGAGAAAGTGACAGCCGTGTGTGAGGGGCTTCAATAATTAATTATATTACCCGTGACCCGCGGTTTCACACGGTGAAACGTAGCCTACATGTTATACAGGATCTTGGGTGCCAACATGCAAAATTTCAGCGCTATAGGTTCGATGGTTTTGGCGTGAGGTTGTAGCAAACATACAAGACAGGCGGAAATTAAAAGATTTGATTTGAATAAATCTGCCTCGGTGGCGTAGTAAACTCGACTGCTGATAATGAGGTCCAGGGTTCAATTCCCAGGTCAAGCAATTTATTATTTATTTATTTATACAATGTGTTAAAAAGATGTAGTAATACTTAGGTTGCATATAACCGTTAAACTGAAAAAATTTCGATTTCCCATTCTAAACTTTAGTCATAGGCATTATAATGTATTTTAAGTTTATAATATGGGACAACTTCCACACACGGTCATCTGGTCCCAAACTAGGCTAGAAGCCTGTACCATAGTACAGGCTACCATACTATATTTGGTTACCATAGTAACCAAATGACTGATATACATACTTATATAAGCTTATAACACCCAGACACAGATCAAACAGATATGTTCATGCACACAAATGCTTGACCTGGCCGGGGATCGAACCCGGGGCCTGCGGCACAGAAAGCAGAGTCACTGCCATCTGTGCCAACGAGGCTGTCAAATTATAATATGTACATATAGTTTATGTAGGTTTATGTTTGTTAGCGCTAATTAAATTACAGTATTTATTATGTTTGTCACACCACTGACCAAATGTGATTTATGGTACTCTCCTCTCCCTGCACGGTTGTCTGGAAGAGATCGCTTTCAGCGATAAAACCGCCAATTGTTACACTATTTGTTATGTACTTTTAATTTTAAGGATTATTTTTGTGGTGTACCAATAAAGTGTTTATCTATCTATCTATCTAAACTGATAGGCGTCGCACACTGCGCGATTTCCCGTTCTTCTCTGCCACATACGTGCAAACTGTAGAATGATCTCCCTGCTGCGGTCTTCCCGTTGAGCTACTACATGGGCTCTTCAAGAGGAGAGTGAATAGAGTGTTGGTCGGGTCGGCAACATGCTGGCAATACCGCTGGTGTTGCAAGTATTCATAGGCGGCGGTAACCGCGAGCCATCAGGCACACCGTCTGCTTGTTTGCCAACTATGGCATAAAAACACAAATTTGTTAAGGTTGAAAGGTAGATGCTGCGTCAAGTATTACTTCCCCTTTATTGTAACATGTTATACAGTATTATTATATCCCCGCTAGGCCTTCTGGTTTATCGACACATGGCCAGCGATGGGAAATGTACGCACGACTGCGTGTCCGCTATTCAGAACCTTATTTTGCGTTGTCCCACGAGAATATCTTTCACAGGTAGATAGGCATAATATAAAAGACATCTGGCTCTGGGTTAGAGGTGGTCGTTAAATCAATAAACTGTTTTTTATAAACAGCTTTATGTTCGTCAACGAATTAACTGTGTATCACTGACAACGTTGAGCCCAAACCACTGATCCTAGAGACTTGAAACTTGGAATGTAGGTTTTTTTCGTTGTCTGGACGTGTGCTAAGAAAGGATTTTTAAAAATTCACATTCTAAGGGGTCCAAAAAGGGCGTCAAAATTTTAATATAAAACTGCCATATTTCATAATTGCTAGCGGGCAAAGCTGCTGTTCTAACACTAGTATATTAAATAAAAGTAAACCCTATATTCTGGATACTACGAGTACATACCTAAATTAAAAAAATACTTCGAGATCTCTAATATAAAATATCTCATTCAGCGGGTGAAATCATAAACGCAATGCGCCAATCTCCAAATAAGGTCAAGGTCTGTAGCGAGCTGATATTCGCATAGACAATACCGTCCAAGTCTGAACTACGGTTCGAGTCTGATACAAATTCACACATCAACGTGTTAAAAATGGGTGAAGTATAAATAATTTAAGAGAGAGCCGGGTTCGAAAAATAGGCAAAAGGTATATTTTTAATCGCGTCATGGCCTTCTTGGAATTTGACACAATCCTATGAAAAATTTACCAAATCGATGTTTTATGTTCCCGTGTTTCCTCCGAATATAATAAACCCATTCTATAAATTTATATCCTGATATTTTTATAGTCAAGTAACCTATGTCCCTGTCATTTTAATTTTTCTTATATAGCCTTGGTTTTTTTCATAGTGAACTTCCAAAAATCGTAGTATCACTCGCGTGATTGTACGTTCACTATAAAAAAATGTAGTTTATAAACAAAAATTAAATGATAAGGACATACTTTACTCCAACTTTAAAATATCAGGATATTAATATATCAAATAAGTTTACTGTATTCGGAGGAAACAGGGGAATACAAAACATCGATTTATAAATTTTCCATAAGACTGCTAAGAGGTCCTCTTCCCCGTTAAGCCCAAATTTGCAGCACCCTTAAGGTGACGCAGTGTTAAATAATGAATCTAAAATCGTGCGCTGAGTCCCGCAACCCGCCCACAGTCCTGTATATTACGCCAAAACAGTATTTCTTGAATAAAATAAAAACTATTGCTAATTTAATAAAATCAAATTAACACATTAAAGTCTGTGCATAGATTAATCTATACAAAAAAATTAAGGGCATAAATGAGTCTCATTTCCCTGTAGAATGAGAATCTCTATTTTTATGGAGCAGTTTTTGATATTTTTTTCTCTGCTGTAAAAGTAAACCAATCATGTAAACCAATTACCAAAATGATGTCAATATCATGGTAAATGTAAAAACATAAATATTAGATCCAAATGTTTTGTAGTTGCTGAGAAATATTGAGATCCCTACCGCCAATATTTTCAATTCGTCGTCTTAACGGGTTGCATCATATCTAACAACTTTCACAAGAAAGATATATGTTATGTATTGCGAAGTTCGCATAATAATTGTTAGTCTTCCTACATAACATGGATCAGCTGATCGTATGGGTTTTAAAACTTGTAAGGTTTAATTTTTTCAACTGCGAGTTTAACAATATTTGGTTTGGTTACATGGTCCCAAACTAGGCTAGAAGCCTGTATTATGGTAAATAGAAAACTGATATACCTACTTATGTACGCTTATAACACAGGGACAGATTAAACAGACATGTTCATGCACACAAATGTTTGACCTGGCCGGGGATCGAACCCGGGCCCTGTGGCACAGAAAGCAGAGCGAGGCTGTAATGTACCTCCTTAGGACGTAGGTAGGTACTAGGTACATGTCCTAATGCCTAGTTAGTATTTACAGATTTTGACCCAGTTTTGAACCAATTCAAGGTAAAATTAGTGGTATAATTATCTGTTTAGTACCAATTCGCTATGTTTAAACAAAGATTCAGATCAAGGATACCTATATATATTTTTGAGAAGTTGATATATGTAGATTTATTTTCGTACTGGCTACATTATTTGTAGTTTCATCCAATGGCTGCTGCCATAGACTGGCCGGTTGGCCTTCTGAGCCGCAGGTCCCGGATTCAATCCCCGGCCAGATCAAACATTTGTGTACATGAACATGTCTATTTGATCTGTCCCTGTGTGTTATAAGCGTATATAAGTATGTACATCAGTCTTCTGGTTATGTCATAATGTAATTGTGTTATTGTAAACGACTGTAAAATGCCATACGAATAAATAAATAACTAAGATAATATATTATTAAGAAATAATATTCCTAAAAGTCCTAGAAGTAGATAACTATAGTGAGTTTCATTAGATCTTTTACTTTTTAATTATGTGACGTTTGTCTTTGATTTCCTTTGCCTTTTGCCATAAAAAAAGATATTCGTGTTGCCAGCGTCCGGTAAATGCTTACCCGGAAACCGGAAGTCAATATTAAATCTGCTTTCCTGTTGTAATGTTTTAAATGTACATTATTTATTAATTTGCAATTTAAATTATTGATTGCAATAGGGTTAATGTTATTTATGATTTTGTGTCTAGACAATCTAGGAAAATAGTCTTTATCCATACGTATTTAAAACATTATACAAATGCGTTAAGTAACTATGTCTGTTTTTTAAAAGGAACACTTTCACGCTTAAACTACTGAACCAATTGGGCCGAATCTTAGTGTGTACATACCTTAGACTTGGAATAACACATATGGTAATAATAGGCATGGTGACAGATTTTGAAATCCCGTTTCTTAATGAATGTACACGTCTAATATTACCGAAAAAAACATTTTTTCAGAAAAAAATACATTTTACCGCAAATTAATGCATTTTTAACTTTCTAATTTAAAATGAGCGCGAATACGCTCGTATGTGTCATGGCGTCGGGTCCTGACGTCACGCCTAAGTAAATATTTATTTTAATAAAAATATTATTAATCTCAATGTTTTCAATAATACTGGGTCGTTTTTTAGAATCCTTTTGATATATATATTTTTCACTAAAACAATTTATTTTTTTATTCTGTTATAGTGTCATCATGCCTATTTTATAAGGCCTTATTATAAAGTTTACCATTACATAGAGGACAAAGATACCTGGAAACTTCTGCATGGCTATGCAGGCTATGCAGCCGCCGCGTGGCGGCACGTTACAAGCAAACATGTAACCAAACCAAATATTGTAAAACAGCAGTTGAAAAAAATTAAACCCTACATGTTTCATGTGCATTCTTCTTGTAGATGTGTATATTATTTCCGAACGCGATTCATTACAAGTTATTGATATTATAACGTTTAAAATGTTTAAAAATGTATTATTAAAACTTAAAATAAATTTTCTTTGAGTTTGAGTTTGTATCCCGATATTCTTACGGGAATGAAGACTGCGCAGGTAAAACCGCGAGCATAGCTAGTGCATTCATATAAGGTACCAAAATGATGTTTATAATAATCTGTGCGACAACCGGAAGCGGTAATGAACTTGGCGGGATGTTCTGTCAGTCTTCATTTCGTTCATTTTTTGAAGTTATTTCGAGGTCGTTTAGGTACTCTTTAAAGTATAATTTATGTTGGTGTGGGTTTTAGTAGCGCTTTGTTATTGAAAATGATTGGTATATTTTTAGATGTATCTTTTTTTATGATAGTGAGTAACAAGACGAGCAAATCAGGTGCCTGATGGTAAGCATCATGATTGCCTATATCAAACACAGTGCCAACCAGTGTTTTAAAATTCAAAATTCTGCGCGGCACTGCACTGCGCCTGTCACCCTGAGATATTACTTGTACCCAGGTGGCCCCCTGCAAAAGAGGCCTACTACTACAAAAATATCTGTAACTATACTATAGTTAAAAAATATGTAGAAAATACCCCACAGCGAGAGTCCTCACGGCAGACCCGGACGGAGATGGCAGGACGAGCTGGACACATATTGCAATAGTTGGACTCATCATAGCACTAAACCGGGATGAATGGGGAGATGGAAGGAAGGCCTTTGCCCAGCAGTGGGACAAACCAGGCTGATAATAATAATAAAATCTCCGTGCACACCTATCAAAAGACCGGGTATAGCCAATTGCGAGCGACATAATCTTACTAATATTATAAATCTCATACGCTACCGAGTTCTTATTTGACTCCAGCGCCATCTAGATAACACAAAAAAAAAACAACGCTAGCACTTTTTTTTTGTGTGTACGTTCGTTCCGTTTTCACGCTAAAACTACTGGACCGATTGGGCTGAAATTTAGTGTATATATAGTAAAGACCCTGGAATAACATAAAAAATACTTTTTACCCCGATATGTGGGAACGAAGACTATGCGGTTGAAACCGCGGAGCACAGCTAGTAATGTATAAGTCGATCTTATGAAGAAATCAAAGCATAGCCGTCCCCATAGCTCGTGGTGTGTATAATGATAATAAAAGAATTAATTATATAGAGGTGTCTCAATGATGTCAAACCTCAATAGATATTGCCGTGATGGTCTACTTACGCCCACGACATAATGTGTTCTATAAATATTATGACATAACTATGGAATATTTTTACATTTTGTTTCGAGGGCTATCTTACACGAAGAAAGATGTCGTCACCATACGATTTGCAATAGACAAACCCAATGGGTTACATAATGAAACTATTGAATGAAATCAATATGACGACAGTAGAAAATATTATTCCCATAAGTCCATAGCCGCACATAAGTTTAGTACTACGTTCTATAACAGCGCCCCGTGACAGGAACATTCTCTGTATGTAGAGAATGGTCCCGAGTATCGTTACTAATCTAATTCCCATACGTCCATAGCCGCACATAAGTTTAGTGCTACGTTCTATAACAGCGCCCCGTGACAGGAACATTCTCTGTATGTAGAGAATGGTCCCGGGTATCGTTACTAATCTAATTCCCATACGTCCATAGCCGCACATAAGTTTAGTGCTACGTTCTATAACAGCGCCCCGTGACAGGAACATTCTCTGTATGTAGAGAATGGTCCCGGGTATCGTTACTAATCTAATTCCCATACGTCCATAGCCGCACATAAGTTTAGTGCTACGTTCTATAACAGCGCCCCGTGACAGGAACATTCTCTGTATGTAGAGAATGGTCCCGGGTATCGTTACTAATCTAATTCCCATACGTCCATAGCCGCACATAAGTTTAGTGCTACGTTCTATAACAGCGCCCCGTGACAGGAACATTCTCTGTATGTAGAGAATGGTCCCGGGTATCGTTACTAATCTAATTCCCATACGTCCATAGCCGCACATAAGTTTAGTGCTACGTTCTATAACAGCGCCCCGTGACAGGAACATTCTCTGTATGTAGAGAATGGTCCCGGGTATCGTTACTAATCTAATTCCCATACGTCCATAGCTGCACATAAGTTTAGTGCTACGTTCTATAACAGCGCTCCCGTGATAGGAACATTTCGAGGTGTGTTTAATGATATTAGGTAAGAAGGCCAAATGCGCAGACCGCTGCGGGTCGTGACCTCACAAGTAGTTGAGTTTTTCACTGATCGTAACGGGTTTTCTGGTACTTGCGTCTGCCTGACGTTCTTGGGTTCTGTATATAATACCAATAATAAAGTGCATGCATATCTATCGGAACCAGAGGACGGGCAGCAGCGTCCTTTGTGTAAAAAGCATCACACTGCGCCTACCCGCAACGTGGCGAGTATTGACAAAACCACAGCCACAGAACAGATAATATACTACGTATAGAATGGACACTGTCATCCGCCCACCAATCGGGCCTTCCACGTTAACCATCGGGTCTAAATGTATAAAAGCGATGGTAATTTTTACCTTATGGCCTTATTATTAGTAAGCTCAAAATAGCGCAACGAGTTATGGAGAGGGCTATGCTCGGGATTTCTCTGCGAGATCGAGTCAGAAATGAGGAGATCCGTAGACGAACGAAAGTTACCGACATAGCTCAGCGAATTAGCAAGTTGAAGTGGCAATGGGCGGCACATAGCACGTAGAACTGATGGCCGATGGGGCCGTAAAGATCTCGAATGGAGACCACGGACTGGTAAGCGCAGCGTAGGACGTCCTCCTATAAGGTGGACAGATGATCTGATCAGTACGGCAGGAGCACCGGACTGGATGGAAATCTAAGAGGGAGGCCTATGTTCAGCAGTGCACGTCCTATGGCTGACATGATGATGATGATGATGGTAATTTTTTTTATGATAGAGATCCTACTAATATTATAAATACGAAAGTTTGTAAGGATGGATGGATGAGACACGCAAAAACTTGGGTTAAAATTTGGTATGGAGGTAGCTTAGACTCTGGAATAACACATAGGGTACTTTTTATCCTGATGGGTAAAACCGCGGGTGACACCGCGGCCCGCGGGGCACTTAAGTATGATACTAGCTGTATCATACTTTAATTCAGAAGTTTGTGAGGATGGATAGATAGATGGATGTTTGTTACTCTTTCACGCAAAAACTACTGAACCGATTGGGATGAAATTTGGTATGTAGGTAGCTTAGATCCTGAAATATAACTTAGGGTACTTTTTATCCCGATATTCCCACGGGAACGAAGACTACGCGCATGAAACCACGGGGTACTGCTAGTTCTTTATATATGCTAGTTTGTTGGAACATTATTAGCGGGAGAGATACGGTACCCCACAAAATTAACATTGTAAGGCTTACCTAGCTGTATTCATAACTCATAACACAATGGTGTATCAATAATGGTGTACTTCAGTCAAAGACTAACTAGGAATTGTATTCGCTAACTAAGTAACTGTAGTTAATTGTTTGTTTGAACTTCAAACGAAGAAAGAAATGGCGGGTCTAGAAAAATACAAGCGCCACGCATAATTTGAATTAAATTTATATAAAGGCAAAGCTTTGCTTTTTGAAGAAGTTGTTTGTTTTAGGGGCAGTTCGACGTTACATTATTATTTTAGTTTTATTTGATAAGCTTAATTAATAAGCTTTTAATGTGTGTATATAATATCTTTTAGCATCGCCATTAATTATAATAAATTAAGCAAATGTTCTATTAAAACTAGAACGCGCGTCGCCAATAATAAAATACTTAGAACTTAAAACCTTACTTAATAGTGTCAGGAGCTGGAAGCAGCAGGCACATAACAGATCAAACTGGAGAAATGTTCTTGACCAGGCCAAATCCCACCCCGGGCTGTAGCGCCTTAGATGACGACCCGACAATATAGGATATACAGTTTTTTTTATGGTAGTGTAGAGTAGACGAGCAACTCCAGAGCAATAACAAAGTGGCTGATGGTAAGCATCATGATCGCCCATATCAGACACAGTGCCATCCAATGTTTTAAATTTCTAAATTCTGCGCGCCACTGCATTGCGCCTGTCATCTTGAGATATTAGTTGTTGAAACTCGTCATGCCCAGTTATTTCGCTGGTAACATTGCCCTTCAGACCGGAACATAGTCATGTTAGTACAGTTAGACAGCGCAAAGTTTTCTGGGCCCAGCTTCCTTAAATTCGAAGACCGTTTCCTTTCCCGAAAAACAACTAACGATGACCTCTTTTTTGCTATTAAGATAATATGTTAGATGTTATAATAGAATACCGTAGGTTAGGATTGGAAGATTACGTAAGTACTGGTCGCGTCACGGTTTAATAGCGCTCGGCAAAAGTGGTGGAGGGCTTTGCGCAGGTGTATTGGTCTAAAAAGTCCTATCAGATCTAAAAATCGATTTCTGTGCATTCAAAGTCAGCGCTATTTAACCGTGGCGCGACCTATATTGTTTATTACATCTTTTTAAATTATCGTGATTAATAAGATCGTAAACAAACTGTACAAAATAACATTATTGATTGTTAACAAAATCAGACCGGAAATGAAAATGTAACCACAAAATGAAGTCCCGCGTTTTCCGTGCCAGTGTTGCCGCTATCGATCCGGTTTTCCCCATTTTATGGGGAGGGGAGATGATTATAGGGTTTACGACTTTCTATGTCATAGAATACGAAGCGTCGACTGATGTAATATTGTGCATAAGTATGTACTACTATTGTAAATATTACCTTATTTCCTTGGTCTAAAAATTCTAATCATTAAGGTTAATCGTCACCCATACAAAATGATAATACACAGATATAAAGAAATAGGCAATAATTTACCACTCTATTGTTTGTGGTTGGCTCTGGATCTGGCCTTTATTTGCGCGAAAACAGATTTTGTTAAAGAAAACCGTATGGTTTATATATATATTTTTTTAGCATTATACGTAAATTATAATAACATACATTCACGCCTTTTTCCCGAAGGGGTAGGCAGAGGTGTACCCAGGACTCAGTCCCATAGTAGATACACCCACATTTCGCCAGTATGTTATTGGTCCCATGTAATAGGGGGCGATTTATTTTGCCATCTACCGGGCACAGTTCCAGACTCCGGGCAGTTATTGAGATATATACCTAATTCCTAATGAAAAGATTCAATATTTAACACTTTGCCTGACCTGGGGATCGAACCCGGAACGTCTTGATTAGCAGTCGAGCATGCGCCCACAACGCCATTGAGGCAGTTTATTAATTATAATAAATTAAGCAAATGTTCTACTAAGACTGGAACGCGCGTCGCCATTAATAAAATACTTAGAACTTTATTTAAATCATTTATAAGAGAACTTAAAATGACAGGGACATAGGTTACTTCACTATAAAAATATCAGGATATAAATTTATAGAATGGGTTTATGATATTCGGCGGAAACAGGTGAATACAAAACATCGATTTGGTAATTTTTTTATAGGATTGTGTCAAATTTCTCGTAGCTAGGTTAAGCTAGGTAGACTCATTACTGTTTATCTTCATTGACGTACAAAAGTGTCAGATTGTAACCTATTTGAATAAATCTTTTTGACTTGGACTTGAGATTTATGAGGCGAGTGTGAATGGTCAAGTCGGTAGGTCTCGACCGCGGGCGTAGTTTTCATGAACAAGTTGGTGTTATCCTAAGGAAAGGCCAAGTTAAAAGTGCCAACAACCGACGAGCATGTATCAAGAACGTCATTAAAGAGGACGAAGCGAAAGCTGTATGTCAGGATCGTAGCAAGTGCAGAGCGCGTGACTGTGTGTATGTAAAATGTCTTGTAGCTATCATTAATATCTCTAATCTCTACTCATGTCTCAGAATTGTTTAATGACAAACGCAAAACAGCTATGCTAATAAAAAAATGCATTATCATGGTTAACATAACGGTGGTAACTGGCAAATGACGGTAACGGGGTGTAGCGCAGTTATAAAAATAAAACTTTTGTCATGATTAAAAAAAAACATCAAGTTGCTATTTTTTAGGTCGTCCGGTTACAGTAAGATAGGTAAGCATTGCCAATTATAGTTACTCTCACGTTTTATTTTGTTAAATTTTTCTGTATTGTGGTTTAAAAGTTTTATCTAATCTATTTTCTAAATGTTTTAATCAGACGATTCATCAAGTTAATGATAAATGTCATCCAAAAATCGTAATTGATATTAATTTCAACTTTTAAATACCAATTTGTTTGTTGCTGTCACGTTGGGCGCTAAACCGTGGAGAATGAAACGATACCGCGAGTTAACTTTTATACAGCGCCATCTAGTTTCTAACAGTGTAACTAGTTTTATATAATGCTACTTATTCAATTCACGGATTTTATTTAGAATAGAATATAATAGAAGATTACTTTATTGCATACCAAAATAAAAAAAACAATGTTACAGAACAAATAACAGGTAATACGGTAAACAACCGGCGGTCTTATCGCGTTAAGCAATTTCTTACAGACAACCTGGGGATGGAAACGGAGAGTTAAAACAATAAACGACGGTGGTGTGCAATAGGGAATATCTAGATAATATGGGATTTGGTATTTTACTCATATACAACAACACATACAATAGATACTTCAACAGAACATACATAGAATAAATATTTATAGTGTATATATACAATGGTATTAATAATTATTATAAAATATACTTATATAATACTATAAAATACATAAATACTTATTAAATAGGTATATATTCATAATCATATTATAAAATATGATATACATAATAAATATGTTGTATAATATAATAATACATACTATTATAAATTATATATTAATAAATATAATTGAGCTACAGACAATTTTATGAAATGGAAGATAGCTACGAATAATGACTTATTATTATTCTTAGGGAAGATAGGTAGTGTTCTTATATAATTTTTTTGAAAATATGAATGGATATTGCATGCCTCTAATAGATACAGGAAGAGCGTTCCACAGCCTGACAGCTCGCAATGTAAACGACTCGCACTGTATTTACCGTTTGTTCAATATGTTTTTAGATTTCTATTAATATTATAAGCTTCAATTTAGGGTTATTACATCAATAATAACGTAGGTTATCATCTCAAAATGGCTAATTCCTTTTCTTTGGGCTTGGTATTATTTACTTGGTAACCCCTGATTTTAATAATTTGCGTGTTTTGGATGATGTGGGTGTATCTACTATGGGACTGAGTCCTGGGTACACCTCTGCCTACCCCTTCGGGAAAAAGGCGTGAATGTATGTTATGTTATGTTTGGATGGAACGTTCAATTGCCAGCTGTTTTTTATAAGATATATCCTAAGTCATGTCGGAGGCCTTCTAGGAATCTTAGCGACCTGAAACTCTGTATGCAATACCACTGCAGCACTGCACTCACTCGGTTGCCCACATAACCCATATGAATTGACTCTAGCAGTGTAATTGGGGTAACCCGTTCTGTTAGAGTACAAATTCAAATTATTGTTATTATAGTAATAAGGTAGAAACAAGGAATGTGGTGGAGGGCGGGGGGTTTGAAAGGTATTGGTTTTTATTATTTCTAATTTCTATATCCAAAGAGAGAAAATTAGTTTGAGAGAAAAAAAACATGTCACATGATAGAACTATTAAGAGCGTACGTGGCCTTCAAAGAATTTTACACAATCCTATGAAAAATTTACCAAATCGATGTTTTGTATTCACGTGTTTCCTCCGAATATTATAAACCCATTATATAAATTCATATCCTGATATTTTTATAGTGAAGTAACCTATGTCCTTGTCATTAATTTTTTTCTTATAAACCCTTGGATTGGACGTTCACTACAAAAAAATGTAGTTTTTAAACAAAAATAAAATGATAGGGACATACTTTACTTCATCTTTAAAATATCAGGATATAAATATATCAAATAGGTTTACTGTTTTCGGAGGAAACAGGGGAATACAAAACTCAAAACATCGTTTTAGTAAATTTTCCATGGGATTTTCTGTAAAACTGCTAGAGGTCTTCTTTCCTGAAGTTTCCTGTGTTAACGATTCCATAAATTAAGAATTCGTTTTCAAAAATATTCTATTGGATTATATACAAATATTAATTAGCAATAGTTAGTATCTCATTTGCTATTTTAGAACTAAACTATAGAGAATGAACCGCTACCGCGATCTAATATTCAACAGCGCCATCTAGTCTGACATTTGTTAAACCGTAAACCGTTAATTTTATGAGCTGTCGTTTTCCGCCCCGCCCCGACTTCACACGGGTATTATAACATTAAATAGATCATAATAAGGGTGATAATTCCTTATTTTCATACCTTAATCGACGAAATGATTGACGAATAAATTACTAGGTACGTATTTATTATAATATGTTATGGTTATCAGGTTTTACAAAGAATTAGATTTCATAGGTATGAAGGTCTTCGAATCTTAAATCTCAAATTAATGTAGTAATTTAATTAAATTGTAATAAATTACGATCGGTAATTTAATTTATGATTTTTCATGAAATCTCAAATATTACGAAAATGATCAAATTTCAAATTGAAAAGATAAAAAAAAAGTTTGTGATGATGGATTGATGGATGTTTGTTACTCTTTCACTCCTAAACTACTGAACCGATTGGGCTCAAATTCGGTATGTTAGACACTAGATAGATTAGACCCTGAAATAATACGTAGATAATTTATGACAGCCTCGTTGGCTCAGATGGTAGTAACTCTGCTTTCTGTGCCGCAGGCCACGGGTTCGATCCCCGGCCAGGTCAAACATTTGTGTGCATGAACATGTCTGATCTGTCCCTGTGTGTTATAAGCTTATATAATTACCATAGTACAGGCTTCTAGCCTAGTTTGGGACCAGATGACCGTGTGTTGGAAGTTGTCCCATGTTATTATTATAGGTAGGCCTCTTTTGCAGTCGGCCGCCTGGGAAAGTACCACACCTTTGCCAGTTATTCATCCGCCAAGCAGTAATGTGCAAGCATTACTGTGTTCCGGTCTGAAGGGAAATGTAACCAGCGAAATTACTAGTCATGATGAGATTAAACAACTAATACCTCAGGGTGACAGGCGCAATGTAGTGCCGCGAAGAATTTAGAATTTTAAAACACTGTGTGTCACTGTGTCTGATATGGGCAGTCATGATGCTTACCATCAGGCACCTGATTTGCTCGTCTTGTCATTCACTATCATAAAATAAAAATTGTATTTCATCCCAATATTTCCACGGAAACAAAAAGCGTGTGAAACCGCGGGGCACTGTTAGTATACTATATATATATATATATATATATATATATATATATATATATATATATATAGATATCCCCACGGGCACTTAGTTGATCATGCGGGTCGTAGAAGTAGTTATTATTTGATCCGTTTTCATAAGTTGATCCGGGGCAGTATTACTTGATCCTTTGCCAGTTGTGTATGACTTTGTGGATCCAGCTGGAGCCACACGTGTCACACATGTGGCTCCATCTGAATCTACAGAGTAATAATAATAATTACGCTGTTTTTATACGAATCCACCTTTTTGGCATTCAAGCAGTTGTTGATCCAATTCAAATGGGCCAATGGAGGCGCACCGTTTTCACAAGCTTCTGTCATTGGTTGCCTTCGACAGAAACATAATAAGTACAATAGTATAGCTCTTCTCATCAATGTAAAACTTAATTTTAAGAGAATTGTGAATGTTTCACCTTGAGAGATATTTCTATTTCGCAATGTATGTATGTACCTATATGTATGTCCGGTACAAATCTTGCAACTGAATTTTGAAGCACTCAACCGATTTAGCTCAAATTTTGCATACTTATATAAATCCGGTGACAATGCAATATTATGGTACTGTTGACCTGATCTGATGATGGAGCCATGATGTAGCGACTGGAACTCCGCGATGACAAATGATAAGATGGTTGAATTAGGGCTAATATGTTAGGTTTTAATAAGTACTTTTCATTCCACATATAACGAGGGTCTGATGATGAAGCTGAAAGATTGCCATTGGAACTGCCTTAAGAAAACTGCAATGATAGTCGAGTTTAGGCTCGTTTACTTTGTTGTTTTAGGGCCTTTTCATTCCACATGATGACGAAGGTCTGATGATGGAGCCGAAAGATAACCATTGGAACTGCCTTAGGAAATCTGCCAAGATAGTCCAGTTTGGACTTGTTTCCTTTATTGTTATGGGGACTTTTTATTCCACATAATGACGCCTTCAGGAGCCGAAACAGAACCATTGGAACTGCCTTACGATATGTGCCCAAACAGTTGAGTTTGGACTCGTTTGCTTTGTTGTTATGGGGACTTTTCATTCCACATGACGACCGATTTAGCTAAAATTTTGCATACATATAAAAGTCCGGTGACAATGCAATATTATGATACTCTTGACCTGATCTGATGATGGAGCCATTATGAAGCGTCTAGAAATCCGCGATGACCAATGATAAGACAGTTGAATTTGGGCTAGAATGTTAGGTTTAAATAAGATCTTTTCATTCCACATGATGACGTGGGTCTGATGATGGAGCCACAAGATAACCATTGGAACTGCCTTACGAAATGTGCCAAGACAGTCGAGTTTGGACTCGTTTGCTTTGTTGTAATGGGGACTTATCATTCCACATGATGACGAGGATCTGATGATGGAGCCGAAAGATAACCATTGGAACTGCCTTACGAAAACTGCAATAATAGTCAAGTTTAGGCTCGTTTGTTTTGTTGTATTAGGGACTTTTCATTCCACTTGATGACGAGGGTCTGATGATGGAGTCAAAAGATAACCATTGGAACTGTCTTACGAAAACTGTAATAATAGTCAAGTTAAGGCTCGTTTGCTTTGTTGTTTTAGGGACTTCCCATTCCACATGTTGACCAGGGTCTGATGATGGAACCGAAATATAACCATTGGAACTGCCTTACGAAAACTGCAATTATAATCAAGTTTGGACTCATTTGCTTTATTGTTATGGGGACTTTTCATTCCACATGATGACGAGGATCTGATAAACCATTGAAACTGCCTTACGAAATGTGCCAAGACAGTCGAGTTTGGACTCGTTTACTTTTTTGCTATGCGAAGTCCCCATAGCAAAAAAAGGTTTGCTTTTTTGTTATGAGGACTTTTCATTTCACATGATGACGAGGGTCTGATGATGGAGCCGAAAGATAACCATTGGAACTGCTTTACGAAAACTGCAATAAAAGTCAAGTTAGGCTCGTTTACTTTATTGTTTAGGGACGTTCTATGCCACATGATGACGTGGGTCTGATGATGGAGCCAAAAGATAACCATTGGAACTGCCTTACTAAATGTGCCAAGACAGTCGAGTTTGGACTCGTTAGCTTTGTTGTAATGAGGACTTTTCATTCCACATGATGACGAGGGTCTGATGATGGAGCCGAAAGATAACCATTGGAACTGCCTTACGAAATTTGCCAAGACAGTCGAGTTTGGACTCGTTAATTTTGTTGTTATGGGGACTTTTCATTCCACATGATGACGAGAGTCTGATGATGGAGCCGAAAGATAACCATTGAAACTGCCTTACAAAAACTGCAATAATAGTCAAGTTTAGGCTCGTTTATTTTGTTTTTATGGGGACTTTCCATTCCACATGATGACGAGGGTCTGATGATGGAGCCGAAAGATAACCATTGGAACTGCTTTACGAAATGTTCCAAGACAGTCGAATTTGGACTCGTTTGCTGTGTTGTTTTGAGGACTTTTCATTCCACTTGATGACGAGGGTCTGATGATGGAGCCGAGTGATATCCATTGGAACTGCCTTACGAAATGTGCCAACACAGTCGAATTTGGACTCGTTTGTTTTGTTGTTATGGGGACTTTTCATTCCACATGATGACGAGGGTTTGATGATGGAGCTGAAAGATAACCATTGGAACTGCCTTATGAAAACTGCAATAATAGTGAAATGTAGGCTAGTTTTGTAGACTTTGGAACTACCTTATGATAAGTGCTAATATAGTCGAGTATGGGCTCGTTTACTTTGCCGTCTTTTAAAACTTACTTTACAAACATAGTTTACAAACATAAGATAAACTTGTATGCAATATGACCAAAATCAATACCAAAGTAAAACAGTTTTTTTTTCTATTGACATTTTACACAACTTCTCATATTTATTTAATATTGCAATAAAGTAAAATTTAATGGATATTAAATTATAATCTCTAAAACTTACAATGAAATAATGATCACTGACAAATAAACAATTAAAAAAAGAACATCGAGTGTAAGAGTGAATTATTGAGCTCAAAAAAATATATTTAAAAACTTTACTACATAAAAAAACTGTTTTGACCAAAATCATACAAAAATAAAGAGAAAACTGTAATTCAATATCACTAGTAATCGATGCGGAATAAATCACGAAACGCACGGCGGCGCTCGGGCAGCGATAGGGGAGAGCGCGGGATTCGGGAGGCAGTCCTCCCTTTGCGAACCATTCCTACTTCAGATTGTTGTAAGAAGTGGATCAAACAATGTTGGGAGTGTTAAGAATATAAATTAAAATGGATCAAATAAGTACGAGTTTGTCCTAAAAATGATATATAAAACGGAACCACTAAGTACCAATTATTAGTCTAATATAATCAAACACAGACAATAGTAGGTAGTAATAAAACCAGAGCGTCGAGTCGAATAAGTCATACGTCACAAATGGTCACATTATGTTTCCCACTAGTTTTTGACATTATTAGGTATGTCATTATGTGTGAAATGAAACATTGCAAAAGTAGTTCTAACCAACAAAAGAACCACAAAGGTTCTATTATTCACAAGTTACATTCATTATTTTGATTAAGTACCGTAATTTTACTTATAGGAACACAAAACCAGAACCAAACACAAAAACAGATCAGTGATGCAAGTGTGCATTGAAATTATTTTCCCTATATTTTAAGAAGATAATATTATTATAAAATCGACTGTCTCAATGGTGTAGTGGGCGCAAGCTTGACTGCCAATCATGAAGTCCCGGGCCCCGGGTTCGAACCACAGGCCAGGCAAAGTGTTATTTGGATTTTTCCATTAGGAATTATCTTAGTGACAGCCTGGAGTCTGGAACTGTGCCTGGTAGATAGCTCACCTCACCTGGGACCAATAACATACTGGCAAAATGTGGGTGTACTTACTGTGAGACTGAGTCCTAGGTACACCTCTACCTATTCCTGGATGATTAGATTCACAATGAGAGTTTCATGAATTGCAATTATACGAATGTTGCAACACTCAATTTGGGGTCTTAAATCTGTTAAGTATGCATCTTTATAATATAAATTCATAAAATAGATTTTATAAACATAAAACATACATTCACGCCTTTTTCCCGAAGGGGTAGGCAGAGGTGTATCCAGGACTCAGTCCCATAGTAGATACACCCACATTTCGCCAGTATGTTATTGGTCCCATGTAATAGGGGGCGAGCCTATTGCCATCTACCAGGCACAGTTCCAGACTCCAGGCAGTTATTGAGATAATTCCTAATGGAAAATCCAATATTTAACACTGCCTGACCTGGGGATCGAACCCCGGACCTCTTGATTGGCAGTCGAGCATGCGCCCTCTAGAGAGGGGACCTGGTCTACCGCCAATCTACCGTCGATCTGAGCCTGAGCACTGCTCGTCGTTGTATCCCTAAGTGAAATAATATAATGTTATAAATCTAATATATATCTAATTATGTTATAATTATTATGATACTTACTGGGTCCAGGTTCTCTTTCTTTTGCCACCGAGGCAGTCTTACGATTTTATGGATTTTTATAATCCCATTTTATATCGATGGACCCACTTAGGTGTTCTTGGAACAAATTATAATTCGGCGCCGGAACGATCTCTTAGGTAAAAAAAATGGTTGGCTGCTACGGACGCAGTTCCGTTCAAAATTCAGTCACAAAGAGGATGCAGTATATACCGTTTTTTAAATACGTAATTGGATTCAATTATTACCCAATGCTAAGAATATAATCCCATTTTATATCGATGGAGCCAATAAGGTGTTCTAGGTATAAAGTATAATTCGGAGCCAGAAAGTACTCTGGGGTTTAAAAATTTGGCCGTTATGGATGCAGTTCTGTTCAAAATTCGGGCACTAAAAGAATGGAGTATATACGGTTTTATATATGTAAATGGATCAAGTTATTACCCAATGCTAAGAATATAATCCTATTTTATATCGATGGAGCCAATAATGTGTTCTAAGAAGAAAGTATATTTCGGAGCCAGAAAGTTCTCGTGGGTATAAAAAAATTGGCCGTTACGGATTCAGTTCCGTTCAAAATTCGGGCACCGAAAGGATGGAGTATATACCGTTTTCAACGAATATAAAGAGCAACATCGCGCGGCAGAGGGCGACGTTGCCACTCCGGTCGCAATAGGTACAAACGGAGTCGAGTTATTCGCGCCTAAAGGTGGAGTCGATAATGCATGGATTCGTGGCTGGATCAACTAAGTGCCCAGGGAGGTGTTTATATATATATATATATATATATATATATATATATATTTTAAATAGGCTTATGTTTGACCTCAATCTCGCTTGATGGAAGGCGAAGATGAGGCCTAAGATGGTACACGTTTGCCTAAAAGGGGTCTGTTCACATAACATAACATACATTCACGCCTTTCTCCCGAAGGGGTAGGCAGAGGTGTACCCAGGACTCAGTCCCATAGTAGATACACCCACATTTCGCCAGTATGTTATTGGTCCCATGTAATAGGGGGCGAGCCTGTTGCCATCTACCGGGCACAGTTCCAGACTCCAGGCAGTTATTGAGATAATTAATAATGGAGAAATCCAATATTTCACCATTGTCTGTTAACTTTGGCCTTATAGATGTCCAGATTATAGCGTCGAAGACTGCGTATTCCAAGACTATATTAGTAAGTGTGTAATATCGTAGAGTGAAGAGAAAACTAGCCGATCCGGTTTGAACACAAAAACTTGTTCTAACTGCTTATTTATATTATTTTATTGTGTTAGTTCTCCGTTATTAGCATACATTGATGTTTTTGTAGAAGATGTAGCCTGTCGGATACGTAACAAAATATGTTATGGAAATTTGATTGAGCATTTGACCTGTTATGCCTAAAAACTGGTAGTTTGACGAGTGACCGGTCGAGGTGATAGATAGACGAGTAATATTTCAATAAGGCTAGTACAAGTGGCGGTCTTTTTTTTTTATGAGTGAGTATAAAGACGAGCAAATCAGGTGCCTGATGGTAAGCATCATGATTGCTCATATCGGACACAGTGCCATCCAGTGTTTTTAAATTTAAAATTCTGCGCGGCACTGCACTGCGCCTGTCACCTTGAGATATAAGTTGTTGAAACTCGTCATGGCCAGCAGAGATCCTGTATCCTGTTAACTTTACTGATGTACGTTTACCTAATCACAGAAGAAATAATAATACTACGTACCTATAGAATGGACACTGTCTTCCTCACCCCGCGAGCGAGATTGAGAGGGAAATCACCCTCTTGCACGTGTACAAAACTCCATGTGTGCAGTGTTTGTGTAGTAGGTAGTTATAGCGCGGCTTTTGTATGGGATTGAGTCGAGTAGTCTCGATGTAGAATAGCAAACTTCGAATCGATCGTAGGTATCACTGCAATGCAAAAATGAGTAAGTAAGTAACCTTTTTATGATTTTTTTATATTTGTTAAAAGAACCTATGTATGTATGTGTAATTATAGATATGTATGTTTGTATGTATATATAAGTATATTATAGTAACTACAATACACACAGTAACTACAAAAAACAAAGGACTTGTTTCAGTCGGGTGTAAATAACCAAACAAAAAGATGTCCCACAACTGAGCCAGTTAAGAAATACATTATGTAAATAGTTGATTGTGTCATTGCTCAAGTAGACTGACACAGTTGTCGACCGGTACTTACCTGAGTACTTACCTGTGACAAAAAGTTATTAGGTATAGGTACCTATGTAAGTATTATAAACCGGTGTGAATTGAGCACGTTTAATTGCAATATCATTTTATATGTGGGTAACACTAAAAATTTTTATCAGTAAGATTAAACAGAATTAGGAACTCTTTGTGAATCTGTAAACATTTGTTATAACAAATTGACAACAATTTAAAAAGTGTCTGTCACATTTAAATATAAGACATCTCTCATCGGCTGCTTTTATAACTGGCCCATTCTAAAAACTTTCACCCCTAATTAAACAACTTCGAAGAATTTCACGTAATCCTGTATTTTTACAGGAAAAAACAACGAATCGACTAACTATTCATATTGCCATGTTTCTCCAAATATCAATAATTTACCCATTCGATAATTTTATCCTAGTAAATTAATATCGTTGTTCCACATATTTTGAGAATGAAGTAGACTACTTATTATGTTCCTGTGTTTTCGTTTTCTTTGTTTTTTTTCTACTGAGCGTCTAAAACTCACAACATTCACTAAAAAAAAGAGTTTACAAAAGGAAATAAAATGATAGGGACATAGTTTACTTCATCCTAAAAAAATCAGGATATAATTAAATGAATGGTTCTGAAATTAATATATTTTTAGGTATTTTGATTATTACTACAAGCAACCTCAAACACCAGCATTTTATAATCTGTTAAAAAAAAAAACGAAATTCGAACGCATCCCGCCAGTTGTCACATGCACTAGTAAAATTACCCCATTATCCGCGTCAATAGGCTATGCGTGTCGGGCGGACTTCCGTGCGTGCGTTGCATATAAAAAATAAACATAGTCACTAATAGATTGAACTTTATTACCTTTATTTTAAAGTTGAGAGTAGAGTAATAGTTTTTCTTGCCGTTTTTGCGGTGTTTGTAAACGGTATTGCGTTTAGATTGAATCGAATAGCTCATTTGTATGATATGATGACAGTAACTGTATTGGTTTGTTTTATAGATGACGATCATAAGAACTTGTTGTGGTCTTGTGTTTGAGGTTTTCATCTTACTAATCCTACTAATATTATAAATGCGAAAGTTTGTGAGGATGTATGTTTGTTACTCCTTTACGCCAAAACTACTGAACCGATTGGGCTGAAATTCGGTATGAAGACAGTTAAGAGTTAAGATCATGGAATAACTGATAGGGTACTTTTTATCCTGATATTCCCACGGGAATGATGACTACGATGGTGAAACCGCGGGGCACAGCTAGTGGTAAATATTTTTTCAAGGATTATTTTGTTTTAACTGTAGACTGGTTGCAATTAATAATATACAAAATTTTATATTTCCGACAAAACAGGGGCTAATTTGACCAAATTTTTTAAATAATAATATTCTTGGATAATATACCTATGCACAAAAAAAATGTTATTACGTTTATGTAGTTGGTTTATAGTTCTTTCTCTTATCGTGGTTGTCTGGATGAGAACGTTCTTAGCTATAAGGCACCAGTTGTTACTGTTTTTAGTTTTAAGTTTTTCTTCTTTTTTATTTTCTATATTGTTTTGGTACCAAAAAAGAGTTCCTCATCACCATCACCACCATCATCATCATCATCACCATCATCAGCCGAAAGACGTCCACTGCTGAATAAAAAAATCACTGCTGAATAAAGTGTCCATTCATTGATTCGTGTCAAATGAGCCATGAGTCTGACCTGGGGATCGAATCTGGCACTGCTCGGCAGTGCTTGCGACCACTACCGAGGCTGTCGGATAGTTCCTTTTCGCGGGATCATTATCTTTCCACATGGGCTCCATCTGGGCAGCACTGCGTAACATGGTAACCGTTGTCATTTACAGCTAAACACCAATAGAGCATATCTAATTGTACAGCCGATGTTATAGCAATTACAAGCTTTTTGTACCCAACACGCTAGTTTTAATTCAGCTTTGTTTGTTTTTATTCAGATCTGCGTAATGAAGATGTTGATTCGGATCATCGAGATAATTATGTTAATTATACACACGATTGTTTGACAAATTATTAGGCAGATTTTTTGAATAATATTAATGAATTTTGAATTAATTATAGACCCATTGATCATTTGATTAAGAGTTGAGTGTCATTTGACAGATAATCATCATCATGTCAGCCATATGACGTCCACGGCTGAACAAAGGCTTCCCCCATAGATTTCCATCCAGCGTGTTCCTGCTGTCCTTATCAGATCGTTTGTCCACCTTATCGGAAGTCCTCCGCTGCGCTTGCCGGTCCGTGGTCTCCATTCGAGAACGTTACAGCCCCACCGGCCATCAGTTTTACGTGCTATGTGCCCATTGTCATTTCTACTTGCTAATCCGCTGAGCTATGTCGGTAACTTTCGCTCGTCTACAGATCTCCTCATTTCTGATTCGTTCTCGCAGATAAATCCTGAGCATTACCCTTTCCATAGCTCGCTGAGTTATTTTGAGCTTGCTGATAAGGCCCACGGTCAGAGGCCACGTTTCAGATCCGTAAGTCATCACTGTAACACAAGCTCGTCGAAGACCTTCGACTTGAGGCACTGAGGTATTTTGGACTAGAAAACATTGCGCAGGTTTCCGAACACTGCCCAGCCTAGTTGACATAATTTAGACCAATAGAAATATCAGTCCGACAGCAGATTAATTAGATCGAGTTTTATATAACAACAATAATTGTTACTATCTTCTTATTATTTTCCCAGCTATAGCCAGGGTCTGCTTTCCAACTATTTCTCCTCCACTTCGCCCGGTCTTATGTCTCCTCGTTATGAAGATCATTAGCACTCATGTCAAGCCAGCGTCGCTTCGGTCTACCGCGATTCGCGATGTCTTGCTCCAGTTCTGAGACAATAAGAGCTAGGCACTTGTTCCAAACGTACTCTGCTGGTTCACTAACGACATGAAAACGTGGTGGCTATGCAGAAGTTTCCAGGCATCTTTGTCCTCTACATATCATGTTGTTTGTGTTGGTTTACATTATATATAGGCCTTGGCGTTTTTTACTGACGATTTAATCATTGAGTCTTTATTGAGCATTAAGAACACTCCCACAGACAATGTGTCGCGTGGAAGAACTTAATTAACCGATCCATAAATTCACATAACATTATGGTCAGAGACACAAGACCAAAGGTGCATTTGGTCAAAATATGTTTCACTGAAAAGGTGAATAGACACTTATGATTAGTTTTACAACAGTGCGTAACAATAGTATTATTTTAATATCAAATCAAAGCTATGTTATGTAACTGTTATTTTTTCAACTGTCGCTATTGTGGTGATAATAAATGTTTAGACTTAGTTTGGTATGACTCAAATTATGTCTATATAAAAGGTGTAGTATATTTCGGGGAAAATATCTCACCATCATCATCATCAGCCGGAAGACGTCCACTGAACTTAGGCCTCCCTCATAGAACGCCATAAACTATTCATATGGGGACATCTAGCCAAGATCAGCTTGTGCGGCTTGGTGATCGCAGTAGTTGGAATACTTGGTGCCGGAGAGCGATGTTCTGTTGCCCCCACTTGCAGAACATGTGTCTCTTTAGGGTCTCACGGCTCATGAGTAAGGGGTGGCTCTATTATATAGCCGGGAATCACACACATCAGCGGGGCTATTGGCGTTCTCGGTGACTATCTATATGAAAAATATATATGAAAAATAAACTGGACCAACTGATTGCTACTTTTATTATAATTTACATATGACGTAGATCAGATGAGATGAGAACGTGTACTTAAATTTTATATTTATTCATTACTATAAATCAATTCGTATATGTCAGGAAGTAGTGCTAATACCTAATTTATCACTGCATTGGAAATGTCAAGAATTATTTACATTAAAACGACTGTAGTCAGCACAAGTTATTCCTAAAATTCGAAATCTCCTAGCATGCAACAAGGATTACTGGGGTGCTATTGGCGTTCTTCATAATCACCAGTCGCTATCAGGCTTATGTCTTTATGTTCTGTGGTTTGAGTTAGTTACAAAGATGTTTTTCTTTTCTAACAAGACTTTACTGTCAAATTTGGAGGAGAGAAAAGGAAACGGATAGACACTGCGAGTGGTTCTCACTCGGGACTGACACAGTGCAGTCTACTTACTAAGTTTATCATAATGTCTTTGGTTACTAACCTGACTTTGACATTTGTAGTTAATGTCAAATCAATATAATAGTCACTAAAGTGATAGTCACCAAGAACGTCAATAGCCCCCCTGATAGGGCCCACAATCTGAGACCACGTTTCAGATTCGTTCAGTAATACCACACCTTTCTGAAACACGTTAAATACAAAACGTGTGTCATACTTGTTGTGAGCAATAAATTTAATTGAATAAATCAAGGTAGTCGGCACTCTGCAATCAATTAGTTTAATTACCCGTTGTATTTATAATGGCCGACAGATTTGTATCGTGCTCATTGACTAACGATAACTTGACGTCATATAGAAATGGGATGTTAATTGACTTGTATCTTGTATCTGCTCTTATTAACCCACGAAAAGGAAAGGGTGTTATAAGGTTGATGTGTCTGTGTTGTGTATCTGTCTGTGGCATCGTAGCTTCTAAGTAAATAGACCGAGTTTTGGCGGGAGACCGAAGAATACAGTTTGGCTCCCGTATCTTTTTCGTATAATAATGGTGGAATATTACGTGGTCTCTTGGCAAGTGATGCGAGAGTTGAAATGTGATTTTTCGTGTTCCCTCCAAAATTCCAGCAGCTTCTTGTAAAGACCACCACTTTACTAGAGCTGTCACTTGACTGGGTTTGCCCAGACTCTGAATTGACTATTGAAAATTTATATAACTTGACTCTGGCAATACTTTTGTGTGGGTCCATAAAAGAAGAAAAAAAAGTGAATTTACCTATTTTAATTCGTTTTTTTTTTGTTCCAATATTGACGTGATCGAGTGTTCTTAGCTGTTTCATGAAAATCGGTCAGTTTAAAGATTATCAGCCCTTTTTAGTAGCTGAAGAGATATGAGCAACTTCCAGTGGTCTGCAGGGCTATTGGCGTTCTTAATAGTCACCAGTCGCTATCAGGCTTGAGTTAGTAACCGAGCTTCGGTTACTATCCGAATTTTGAAAGATTTGGTATTGTGGATCTCATACGGTGTCCAATAATTTAAAGTTATTTTGTGCCCTGCTAAGTGCGTATCGTAGCGCCTTTTCACTTCACTAATTTGCACGGAATATTATACGTCCATGTTTAGGTACACTTTTTTCGTTGCAATATAGTGAAATCAAGTTACCGATTATTTTGTCGGGTTACTTTACTCATTTGACATTTGTTTGTTTACATCAGCTTAACATTTTTTCAATTAATTTTAAATATTCTACAAAATTAGAGTATTTAGTGAATAAAAAAGTAGTAGAAGTACCTACTGTGTCCTGCGGAGCTATTGTGGAACTCCGTGACGATCACTTTAGTGACTATTAGCTCGATTTGACAGTTCTAGTTACTAACTACAAAGGTCAAACAGCTGTTTTCGTATTGGCGCTCTCCAGTTAGCAACTGAGATGACGTCAAAATCACTAGGCGTGTATAATAGTCACTTAAACATAATTTTCCAGCTGTTTTCGTATCGATACTTTTAAAACTGGCATTGGGGAAGTCTTAATTGTTCACCGTGACGTCACTTGTGATTATCACTGAAGGTTTAGGATAGACACTGCTCGAGACCAGTGTTTATTATGGGGTAATAAAAGTCACTAGCGAATGAAATTGTTAAAGTCGCCAATTTTGGTGTGCTATGTTAAAGGAGAGGATTTTTGAATATGTTGACCGCTTGATAACTTATTTATTGTTTTATTTGGAAGACATGACTTACGTTAGTAGAAGTAGAAAATATTTAGGTAAGTACTTATTAAGTATTTATTCACGAATAGGTAGTAGATAGTAAAGAGCTAAGTACATGAACTTATTATCATTATTATGATAATAATGGCCGCTTACAACCGGACTAGATGGAAATCTATTGGAGAGGCTTATGTTCAGCAGTGGACGTCCTATGGCTGTGATGATGATGATGATGATGAAGGTGTATGTAATACTTGCAAGTTGAAGTAGCAATGGGCAGGACACATAGCACGTCGAACTGATGGCCGATGGGGCCGTAAGGTTCTCGAAAGGAGACCACGGACTGGTAAGCGCAGCGTAGGACGTCAAGACAAGGTGGGCGAACGATCTGATAAATATGGCAGGAGCACGCTGGATGCAGGCCACTTACAACCAGACTGGATGGAAATCCAAGGGGATGCCTATGTTCAGCAGTGGACGTCCTATGGCTAAGATGATAATGAAGATGTTATACTTACTTGTGGTCATATATATTCAAACTCAGTGCGCATTTCTGAATATTATTTATTATTATGGATAAATATAAACCTACCATATTATACCTATACAAAATATTAAAACAAAATTGACGCTGGCAAATACACTTTAAAGTATGGTCCATATTTCTCCTTCGTGAATAAAAAATAAAGCAAGATTATTTTATATATAAAGTACTCTGTGGATTCTTTGTGTTCTGTGGAAGGATTTTCGTTTTGTCTTACTTGCAGTTTATATTATGTATTATCTATGCTTACTTGTGTTTATTTCATAATAAAATTATTTGTTTAGCTGTAGATTTATATAATGCAAAAACGAAAACAATTTGCACATAATGCTGCACAAATGCACTATGACAATATGGCTTGTTCACATAACCCATATGAGTTAAGGTTGCCTCTTTCTCATCGTCTTCTGCCATGGAGGCCACCGACCCTATCGTTGAAGACATTCATAACACACTGTCTTCCAACTATTCCACAGCCATTTTAGGTGGCGATAAAGCAAGAATAGGATCTGGCACTGGACACTAAGTACTTCTACTACTTTTTTATTCACTAAATACTCTAATTTTGAAGAATATTTAAAATTAATTGATTTAACATTGTTGATGTAAACATACAAATGTCAAATATATAAAATAACCCGACAAAAAAATCGGTCACTTGATTTCACTATATTGCAACGAAAAAAGTGTACCTAAACATGGACGTATAATATTCCGTGCAAATTAGTGATGTGAAAAGGCGCTACGATAAGCACTTAGCAGCGCAGATAATAACTTTAAATTATTGGACACCGAATGAGATCCACAATACCAAATCTTTCAAAATTCGGTTAGTAACCGAAGCTCGGTTACTAACTTAAGCCTGATAGCGACTGGTGATTTTGAAGAACGCCAATAGCCCTGCAGTGCCAGATCATATTCTTGCCTTATCACCACCCAAAATGGCTGTGGAATAGTTGAAAGACAGTGTGTTATGAATGCCTTCAACGATAGGGTCGGTGGCTTCCTTGGCAGAAGACGATGAGAAAGAGGCAACCTTAACTCATATGGGTTATGTGAACAAGCCATATTGTCATAGTTTCGGGTCACCAAGGCCTCCGACATGAGTAAACGACTGCCCCCTACATATTTTATGGAAACAGCCAAAACCTACAGTTTAGTGTGCTATCCGAAACCATTAGCTCCTCGGGTGAAAAGCCTACCTATGAAATCCAACCAAAAAAACTGCTGATTTGATGCTGGGCATATTTTTGCTGGACCATGGATGCTACATTTATGAAAGTAGGTACTAGCTGTGCCCCGCGGTTTCACCCGCGTAGTCATCGTTCCCGTAGGAATATCGGGATGAAAAGTACGCTAACCCCTAGTGTTATTCTAGGATAAAAATAAACTATCTACATACCGAATTTCAGCCCAAGCGGGTCAGTAGTTTTGGTATTCATACATCCATCTTTACAAACCTTAGCATTTATATAATATCAGTAGAATGTACGATTTTACAAGTTTGTTTTAAGAACCATTAGTTTATCATAGAGATTATTTGAATGGGGATTATAGCCGATCAAATCTAAGAAGTACTGTTAGACAGTTCTTATTATGCCTTGTTTGAAGGATTTGTATTTAAATTTAGTAAGAATAGTACATTTTGTGATAAAATTCTATAACTGATTGAGATTATGTTAGTTTATAATCTGCATGAAGGGAGATTATAAACTAACAGTCTATAATTTTATTATCTAGTGATGTTTACAAATTAATTAGGTTATTTATATACACATTAGATGCCTACTATTCCATCAGTTATGCTAATAAAGTTATTATAATATTATTTCAGTAAGCAGACATGCTTGTACATGGATAATAAGGGGATGAAGAGCATTTCTGTATAAGAGTGACAAGCCACTGCAATGGAGGCCATCATTGCAATAATAGAGCAAACTAGAGATGATTTAGGTACATAGTTATATAATAGCCCATGATGCTATATCTAAGAAATGCAACTGAAGGCCTGATAAATAAAATAATATGATTATTAAAAAGCTTTTTATTTTATTTTAATAGTATATACTAAATTTAAGTAAAGTAATAAAGTAGACTAGTGTAATTCCCTTTACTTGTTCCCGCGGGACTCAATTCCTTTAAATTTATATCATAAATTCTTAATAAAGTCTTTTGGATATTAAGCTCTATTAAAATGGAGTCATTTATCTCTCTCTCTTGTTTGTATTATCGAAAGAGATATTAGTTCCATACAAAGAAATTGTAAGATGCTCCCCGGGGAGGCTGCCAGAGGATGCATTGACAAATAAGATATTTTATTTGTCATAAAAAATCTGAAACAAGAATTTTATGTTATTATATTAGTAGGCATAAGAATTAGTCAGTATTTTTTACAAACATGTTATCGATGCATGTTAACATGTTATTGTTATTATTGTAACTCATATTTTAGTATCAATAAAAGTGTTATCTATCTATTAAATTAAAAGTATCGATACGAAAACAGCTGGAAAATAAGTTTAAGTGACTATTATACACGCCTAGTGATTTTGACGTCATCTCAGTTGCTAACTGGAGAACGCCAATACGAAACCAGCCGTTTGACATTTGTAGTTAGTAACTAGAACTGTCAAATCGAGTTATTAGTCACTAAAGTGATCGTCACCGAGTTCCACAATAGCCCTGCTGATCGATTCGAAATTTGGTGGAACGGATCGCTCTGAGCGATAAGGCCGCCAGTTGTTACTCTTTCTAGTTTTAACTTTTCTTTTTGTCATTTTCTGTATTATTGTGGTACCAATAGTGTTATCATTGATTCACTAATTCATCAATATGGCAGTAACCTTGACCTGATGCTGCAGCATCAGGGTCATATGGGCTAGTAGTGAAATAATATCGTGTTTGGGCTTATTGGAATCGTCTCAATGAATGTGTTACAGATAGATCTTGACTAGAGTCTGATGATGGAGCAAGAAGAAGTGGATGATGGGGTTTTACAAATTTCTTTATTTACACTTGTTGAGTAAATAAAGGAAACGGACTCGTAATCCAAGGAAGCTGGGCCCAGAAAACCTTAGACTGTCTATCCTATATTGCCGGGTAGAGCATGTTATTCGCAATAATATTCACAAACATATTGCCCTTTATTATCGCCGACGAATTTATAATTTGATTTGAATAAAGTGAGGTTAAGTAATAAGTATTTTTTTAATGGCGTTTCTCGTTCCAATTTTAGTAGAATATTTGCTTAATTTATTTATAACTAGTGGCCCGCCCCGGCTTCGCACGGGTAGCAGAAGTAGGTATAGTGAACATTTTAACCGAACATTCGTGATACATTTTATTTAATCACATTAGAAACCTCTAAAATTATCTGTGTTCCTCTACTTATTATGCATGTATTATACGTATAACCATTCCTCTTGAATCATTCTATCTATTAAAAAAACCGCATCAAAAGCCGTTGCGTAGTTTACTAGTAGTTCTAAGCATACAAAGGGACAGACTGCGGGAAGCGACTTTGTTTTATACTATATATTATTTATGCACATTTGAAAATGTTATTATTAGACCTATCAAATAAAACCAAAATTATAATGTAAGATCGACGTGGTCCTTAAACCAACAACTCCTTTGAGTTTGCCCCAGAATTAGTACCTAAATAGTTCAGTATGCTAAGACATTCCACGTTACTTGCATAACGTTTTATTAGAAATTCGTAGCTTTTTCTCATTTTATGGCAAAAGGGCCGGTTTGAATAAATTAATTTGGTCTTCGACTATTTTATTGCATTTTCGTGTCATGCCTAAAGTCTACGGTCTTTATGTATGTATATGAGGGCGCCACAATCTATGTGCTAGCATGTTTTGAAAGCTACTAACAATAGTGTGACGATAGGTAAATTTTTAGCCGCATTAAATATTATCGTAGACAGAGTAAACTCGATGGTAATACCCATATACATTGACCTCCTTTTGATACGTAGAGCATAGAGCACGAGAAGTTTCAAGCGGTACTTTCAACTCAAATTTTTTTTGTAGTTTTTCACGGGATCATGTAAACAATAAACACATAATCACGCAGTTTATGGAAATGGGTGCTGAAAGCTGTACCTGCACTAATGCGGAAAAATGTCATACATACGAGTACAATATAGCATAACGCATTTTCCCCCGAAGGGTTATATTACCTCAGTGCTCGGGACTGCCTCGGTGGCGTAGTGGGTGCAAGCTCGACTACCGATCATGAAGTCCCGGGTTCAATCCCCAGGGCAGGCAGTGTTAAATATTGGATTTTTCTGTTAAGAATTATCTCAATAACTGTCTGGATTCTGGAACTGTGCCCGGTAGGTGGCAATAGACTCGCCTCCTATTATATGGAACCAATAACACACTGACGAAATGTGGGTGTATACTGTATACCTACTATATGACTGAGTCCTGGGTACATTTCTGCCTACACTTTCGGGAAAAAGGCGTGATTGTATGTTATATTAATTATTATACAAACAAAATAATTCCTGGGCTACAATGGAGTCCACTAGCCCCGACAATAAGATACCCTGTAACGTGGGCGCTAGTCGTTTCACTCTTCCCTAGGGGCTATCACAAAATACTAATAATAAAAATACTAATAATAATAATAATAAATCCCTTTATTCTGAACTGTGTTGCCTCCTCTAACATTTTCCACTGAGTTCTGTCTCTTGCCACTTCTCCAATGATGACCCGCTGTCAGTTTCAGGTCATCTTCCCATCTCGTTTGTTGTCGTCCTTTGTTGCGTTTCCCATCCTTGGGGTCCCAGTCCGAGACAATTGTGCTACATTTGTTTTGTTTGTCACGGATCATGTGACCGGTTCATCTCCACTTTTGTTGGTCTATTCGGGTAAGTATATCTGTTAGGTACTTTAGTTTGTTCCCTTATTTCAGTACTTCTCACTCTATCTCGTTTCTTTATCACAAAATACTTAAGTAGGTACTATTACACGGGGGACCATAAACTCATGTTTTGAATGCTCTAAGCCGGGACAGTTCATTTAGAAATTGTCGCGTAAGCAATTGAAAATTGACATATCACCGCGTCCAGTGAAACTAGCAACTCGTAGAAACCACGTTTGCAGTAAGCTCTCACTTCCGTATAGGGAATACGTGTAAGGTGACAATTTATGTAAAACTACAAATAGACAATCGAACATGGTACGGCCGTACCACTATTTTAATCTTTTGTATTATGTAGTTGATTAATTATATTCTATGACATTTGTACGCCTTCTAGGCAAAACATGCGGATTACTACTGATAGTTGTGGATAATATGTTATACATACATACATACAGTCACGCCTTGTTCCCGGTGGGGTAAGCAGAGACTATTTCCCTCCACTTGCTACGATCCTGACATACAACTTTCGCTTCGTTCACTTTCATGACATTTTTCATACGACATGCTCGTCGGTTGTAGGTACTTTTGTTATTCCTATAGGAACTAAGACTACGATGGTGAACTTGCGGGACAAAGCTAGTAATATTTAAAATTAAAATTAGTACCTACATAAAATAATATTATATAATAATAACATTCAATTGAAATTACCATTATAACGTGAAATCTAAAAAAGATAAATAAATTACAATGAAATTAAAATTATACACTGGCAAATACACTAAACGTACAACGTACTGGTCGGTAGAGAAAAGAAAAAGTCGCAAGCTCGGCAACGACGTCTCTGGTATTGCCAACGCTAGTTACAAGTTACATTAAAATAAAATCTTCTCTAAATTAGAACAGATTCGAGATAAATAAAAGGCGTTGCATCACAGTTGTCATATTATTGTTGAAGCAAAAAGTCGCTGGGCCAGATGTGCGACAATAAATGACGTAATATAATAGCTACAGATTGTGGAATGACCTCATGAGTTATGCGTTTTTTTGTGTGTATAAGTCATCGTAATGTCCTATTATCCTTGTATTTGAATACGTAATGAATTAGTAAGCCAATATAATCGTTCCTAAATCATCCTCCTCCGTGATTAAAGTTTAGGAATCTTAAAATAAAAGTTCCCTATGGTGATCAAATAATATTAAGGGGCACAATGAAAGTTTTTAGAATAGGCCAGTAAGGAAAGCAGCCGATGAAAAATATACATATTTAAGTTTCAAAAATTTATATATATATAGATATTTTTCATCGGTTTGCGCCCTGTTGTTAAACATAACATATAATCACGCCTCTTTCCCGAAGGCAGAGGTGTACCCAGGACTCAGTCCTGTAGTAGGCACATCCACATTTCGCCAGTATGTTATTGGTCCCATGTAATAGGGGACGAGCCTATTACCATCTGCCGGGCACTTTTCCGGACTCCAGGCAGTTATTGAGATAATTCCGAATGGAAAAATCCATTGCCCGACCTGGGGATCGAACCCGGGACCTCATGATCGGCAGTCGAACTTGCGCCCACTACGCCCGTTTTTAAGCATGCTCAAAAGTGACATAACATTTTATATTACCTAATATAAACAAAAAATCCACTCTTTATGCAAATTATGTATATAATTTTTCATACGAGTAGGTATTAGTGGGTTTTTTCTACGATAAAATAACTTCTTAATAACATACTTCCAAAAATCGCTGTTATACTACGATTTACCTAATTTAGATATAGCTATTAGAAAATTATCATAAAACGTCTTATGCTAATGTGTCGTTATTTACTATCGTAAACAAACTTCTTAGTAAAATAAATATTTTATACATAATATTATAACATCACGTTGCCGTGGGGTTACCAGTATTAGAATAGTACCCCAACCCAACCTATCTCCCCGTGGATCTCTTAAGCGCCGGCTAAGAGTTATCAGATTCAGAGGACGGGCAGCAGTGTCCTCTGCGTAAAACCATCGAATTGCGCTCGCCAACCCGCCTGCCAAGCGTGCTGAGTATTAGCAAAACTCCATATGGGGGAGGCCTATGTCCAACAGTGGACTTTCTACGGCTGAGATTATGATGATAAATGATGATAACATCACGTCTTAAATCCAGGCTCCAGGTGGCCATTGACTATATTCCTTTTGAAAAAATATACTTTGCCTGACTTAGGAATCGAACCCAGGGCCTCACGCTTAGCAGTTATGACCACTAAACCAATGAGGCAGTTTATGATGATTTTTAAAAATTATATTGGCTGGTCTGGGGTGGCAAAGGAATAAGGGAGGTCTTTGCCCAGCTGACAAATATTATAAAGAAAAAATTCAATAGGTATAGAATGTAAATATACTATTAATCTGAATAATCATCTCAAAATAACTGGTTTATCATCTTTGGCAGAAATATTACGAACAAGATTAGGTAAACGGTCAACGGTATTCGATATTCTAGTTATGCAAATACGGTTATTATTTTTAGCCACAGACAACAAATAAATCTTTTATTACTCATGGAAGATGGACAATCTAAATACAACCCACAAAAGGAGTTGTTGGTTTCATCGCCACGTAGACCTTACATTATAATTTTGGTTTTATTTGACAGGCCTAATAATAAGATATTCAAATGTGCATAAATAATATTGTACTTGTAGTAAGTATCGTTGTTAATAATAATAAATTCAGCAAAAGTTCTACTAAAATAGAAACGTGCGTCGCCATTAAAAATGCTTAGTACTTAACCTCACTTGATTTTAATCTAATTATAAATTAATCGGCAATAATAAGAGGGCTACTATGTTTGGGAAAATTATTACGAATAACATTATCTACCCGGCTACATAGGATAAACAGTCTAAGGTTTTAAAGCCCAGCTTTCTTGCATTCCGAGTTCGTTTCCTTTCATGAAGACCAGATCAATCGGGCACATTTTGTTACGAGAGTAAGAATTCGTTCAATTAGGTAACTCAGAAAAAAAGTCTGAATCTTATACATTAGGGATTAACCACAATTATTCAGCTCTTTTCAGCTTTTGCCATAGAAAACCACGATTTTGTATGAGACGCGTATGCATTTGTTCAGCTGAACGGAGCTGAATAAGTGTGGTTAGTTCCAAGCCACTGAAATGCCCTTTTACTGTATATGTCTATAGTCTATATTCGATACAAAATGTTTTGCTGTCAGCATTTAGAGTGTAGAATGTAGATACCTGTCAAAGGTCAGGGACGAAGGGTGGCCTTTACTGACTGACTCATATAAAGCATTGTTTGCACGATTGGAACTTTTACTCGGTAGTTAGGTGACTTTTGAATCATGTGATGTTAGAAGTTAAACCGTCTGCTTACTGGGACGTAACAAGATAAAAATAATATGTGGCATAGGATGTGGTGTTATAAGTATTTTTATTACTGTCCACACAATGGCTGACCTTCAAAACCTGCTGCTATGGTTTATGCAGCACCCTTATAACAACAATTAATAATGTAAAAAAGCAACTTTTGTAACAGGTGAACAAAACGCTACCGAGTTACTCTCGACTCGACACGACTCGTAACTCAACTCCAGCGCAAAAAAAACAGCGCTAGCGATTTTTTTGTGTGTATGTTTGTCTGTTCACGCTAAAACTACTGAACCGTTTGAGCTGAAATTTGGTATGTAGATACTAGTGGATAGCTTAAGACCCTGGAATAGCACAAAGGGTACTTTTTAACCCGATATTCCCACGGGAACGATGTCTACGTGGGTGAAACCGCGGGGAACAGCTATCAGTGACAACATAAAAGTTTGGTCAAGAAAAGACGTCGACCCAGACCGACATGATCATTCACACTCGCCTTATACATTTCTTTTGTCATTCTTCTTTCATCCATCCGCTTTACATGTCCGTACCATCTAATCATTCAACAGACACTTGCCCAAACTGATTTTTGTCAAATCACGTCAGTTTTCTATCCGAACAAACAGTACTCTGTAGATATTTGCCAGTCACCTATAACAGTCACGTTTATGACCTTTGTTCAGTTATCATTGACAATGAAACTAACAGTAAACTCCTTTACATTACCTCTATACAGCTGTTATACAACTACTATACAGCTAAGGAAGTGGTACCGGTTGTGAACTGGCCGTGGGAAATTGTTGTTATTGGAAGGAGGGTTGGCTAACTTGTGTAATACTTTCTTTAACTGGGGTTAGCGGGATAAATGTTGAGTTAAATCGGTAATTTTGATGTTGAACTTGCAACTCATTCACTCACTCAAGCACTTACTGTACTATGAAAACTAAAACTAACTTTAACTTAACATAACATACATTCACGCCTTTTTCCCGAAGGGGTAGGCAGAGGTGTACCCAGGACTCGGTCCCATAGTAGATACACCCACATTTCGCCAGTATATTGTTGGTCCCATGTAATAGGGGGCGAGCCTATTGCCATCTACCGGGCACAGTTCCAGACTCCAGGCAGTTATTGAGATAATTCCCAATGGAAAAATCCAATATTTAACACTATGCCTGACCTGGGGATCGAACCCGGGACCTCTTGATTGGCAGTCAAGCATGCGCCCACTACGCCACCGAGGCAGTCACTTTAACTTATTTACTAAATATTAGAAATTTTATTTACTAAATTTTAATATCAGATTTTTTTATAATAAAGTGTACTTATTACGTTATTAGATTTAGAACAGTATTAGATCTGATTAAGAATAATAATTAATCCGTACAATAAAAAAAAATGGATTTAGTAGAATAACATAGGAAAACAAAATTTAAAATTATCGAATCATACAAATTATTCTGATTGTATTTTTGTATTATGTATTTGGCTTGGTCTCTACACTAAAACAAGTATCTAAATAAGGCAAAATATAATACCAATTATTATAATAGTATTTGGTCTACCCCTTCGGGAAAAAGGCGTGCTAGTATGTTATGTTGTATTTGGCTTGTTCTACACTAACATAAGTACCTAACATTTAGGTCATGTCTCAAGAGCTAAAATAAAATTAAAGAAGCCGTAGACCGTAGCTTATAACATTAATATAATATTATGTCCTTGTACGCAGCCGTATTTTTGCTCACAGTTGACAGGATCTCGCAGGGTGAATCATAAAGGTGAAAATAGGTCAAGTTCGTACTTCAATCAATGCGAGTCACGTTACTAAAGTGTAACCTGTTAATGATATACTTGTTACTGGCTGGTTGTTTTTTTTTTTTTTTTTTAAATGACCTATGCTGTTGGCCTCAGATGGCCTCTACAGCTTTACTTTTGTTTTCTATTTATACAGTACCCGGCAATATATATTGCACATCGACCTTTGGAAAGAGACAATCGGCTAATTTCGTCTTCATAGAGCGTTATCTCTGTCGCTCGAAATATTGTATATTATTTTTAATAGGGCACCAAAGAATATTTTAAAAACTACACTCTGAGTCCATTTTAAATTTCTGGTTGCCACATTACTTACTATAATATATTAATAATAATAATATGGGACTACTTCCACACACGGTCATCTGCAGGGCTATTGGCGTTCTTAATAGTCACCAGTCGCTATCAGGCTTGAGTTAGTAACCGAGCTTCGGTTACTATCCGAATTTTGAAAGATTTGGTATTGTGGATCTCATACGGTGTCCAATAATTTAAAGTTATTTTGTGCCCTGCTAAGTGCGTATCGTAGCGCCTTTTCACTTCACTAATTTGCACGGAATATTATACGTCCATGTTTAGGTACACTTTTTTCGTTGCAATATAGTGAAATCAAGTTACCGATTATTTTGTCGGGTTACTTTACTCATTTGACATTTGTTTGTTTACATCAGCTTAACATTTTTTCAATTAATTTTAAATATTCTACAAAATTAGAGTATTTAGTGAATAAAAAAGTAGTAGAAGTACCTACTGTGTCCTGCGGAGCTATTGTGGAACTCCGTGACGATCACTTTAGTGACTATTAGCTCGATTTGACAGTTCTAGTTACTAACTACAAAGGTCAAACAGCTGTTTTCGTATTGGCGCTCTCCAGTTAGCAACTGAGATGACGTCAAAATCACTAGGCGTGTATAATAGTCACTTAAACATAATTTTCCAGCTGTTTTCGTATCGATACTTTTAAAACTGGCATTGGGGAAGTCTTAATTGTTCACCGTGACGTCACTTGTGATTATCACTGAAGGTTTAGGATAGACACTGCTCGAGACCAGTGTTTATTATGGGGTAATAAAAGTCACTAGCGAATGAAATTGTTAAAGTCGCCAATTTTGGTGTGCTATGTTAAAGGAGAGGATTTTTGAATATGTTGACCGCTTGATAACTTATTTATTGTTTTATTTGGAAGACATGACTTACGTTAGTAGAAGTAGAAAATATTTAGGTAAGTACTTATTAAGTATTTATTCACGAATAGGTAGTAGATAGTAAAGAGCTAAGTACATGAACTTATTATCATTATTATGATAATAATGGCCGCTTACAACCGGACTAGATGGAAATCTATTGGAGAGGCTTATGTTCAGCAGTGGACGTCCTATGGCTGTGATGATGATGATGATGATGAAGGTGTATGTAATACTTGCAAGTTGAAGTAGCAATGGGCAGGACACATAGCACGTCGAACTGATGGCCGATGGGGCCGTAAGGTTCTCGAAAGGAGACCACGGACTGGTAAGCGCAGCGTAGGACGTCAAGACAAGGTGGGCGAACGATCTGATAAATATGGCAGGAGCACGCTGGATGCAGGCCACTTACAACCAGACTGGATGGAAATCCAAGGGGATGCCTATGTTCAGCAGTGGACGTCCTATGGCTAAGATGATAATGAAGATGTTATACTTACTTGTGGTCATATATATTCAAACTCAGTGCGCATTTCTGAATATTATTTATTATTATGGATAAATATAAACCTACCATATTATACCTATACAAAATATTAAAACAAAATTGACGCTGGCAAATACACTTTAAAGTATGGTCCATATTTCTCCTTCGTGAATAAAAAATAAAGCAAGATTATTTTATATATAAAGTACTCTGTGGATTCTTTGTGTTCTGTGGAAGGATTTTCGTTTTGTCTTACTTGCAGTTTATATTATGTATTATCTATGCTTACTTGTGTTTATTTCATAATAAAATTATTTGTTTAGCTGTAGATTTATATAATGCAAAAACGAAAACAATTTGCACATAATGCTGCACAAATGCACTATGACAATATGGCTTGTTCACATAACCCATATGAGTTAAGGTTGCCTCTTTCTCATCGTCTTCTGCCATGGAGGCCACCGACCCTATCGTTGAAGACATTCATAACACACTGTCTTCCAACTATTCCACAGCCATTTTAGGTGGCGATAAAGCAAGAATAGGATCTGGCACTGGACACTAAGTACTTCTACTACTTTTTTATTCACTAAATACTCTAATTTTGAAGAATATTTAAAATTAATTGATTTAACATTGTTGATGTAAACATACAAATGTCAAATATATAAAATAACCCGACAAAAAAATCGGTCACTTGATTTCACTATATTGCAACGAAAAAAGTGTACCTAAACATGGACGTATAATATTCCGTGCAAATTAGTGATGTGAAAAGGCGCTACGATAAGCACTTAGCAGCGCAGATAATAACTTTAAATTATTGGACACCGAATGAGATCCACAATACCAAATCTTTCAAAATTCGGTTAGTAACCGAAGCTCGGTTACTAACTTAAGCCTGATAGCGACTGGTGATTTTGAAGAACGCCAATAGCCCTGCAGTGCCAGATCATATTCTTGCCTTATCACCACCCAAAATGGCTGTGGAATAGTTGAAAGACAGTGTGTTATGAATGCCTTCAACGATAGGGTCGGTGGCTTCCTTGGCAGAAGACGATGAGAAAGAGGCAACCTTAACTCATATGGGTTATGTGAACAAGCCATATTGTCATAGTTTCGGGTCACCAAGGCCTCCGACATGAGTAAACGACTGCCCCCTACATATTTTATGGAAACAGCCAAAACCTACAGTTTAGTGTGCTATCCGAAACCATTAGCTCCTCGGGTGAAAAGCCTACCTATGAAATCCAACCAAAAAAACTGCTGATTTGATGCTGGGCATATTTTTGCTGGACCATGGATGCTACATTTATGAAAGTAGGTACTAGCTGTGCCCCGCGGTTTCACCCGCGTAGTCATCGTTCCCGTAGGAATATCGGGATGAAAAGTACGCTAACCCCTAGTGTTATTCTAGGATAAAAATAAACTATCTACATACCGAATTTCAGCCCAAGCGGGTCAGTAGTTTTGGTATTCATACATCCATCTTTACAAACCTTAGCATTTATATAATATCAGTAGAATGTACGATTTTACAAGTTTGTTTTAAGAACCATTAGTTTATCATAGAGATTATTTGAATGGGGATTATAGCCGATCAAATCTAAGAAGTACTGTTAGACAGTTCTTATTATGCCTTGTTTGAAGGATTTGTATTTAAATTTAGTAAGAATAGTACATTTTGTGATAAAATTCTATAACTGATTGAGATTATGTTAGTTTATAATCTGCATGAAGGGAGATTATAAACTAACAGTCTATAATTTTATTATCTAGTGATGTTTACAAATTAATTAGGTTATTTATATACACATTAGATGCCTACTATTCCATCAGTTATGCTAATAAAGTTATTATAATATTATTTCAGTAAGCAGACATGCTTGTACATGGATAATAAGGGGATGAAGAGCATTTCTGTATAAGAGTGACAAGCCACTGCAATGGAGGCCATCATTGCAATAATAGAGCAAACTAGAGATGATTTAGGTACATAGTTATATAATAGCCCATGATGCTATATCTAAGAAATGCAACTGAAGGCCTGATAAATAAAATAATATGATTATTAAAAAGCTTTTTATTTTATTTTAATAGTATATACTAAATTTAAGTAAAGTAATAAAGTAGACTAGTGTAATTCCCTTTACTTGTTCCCGCGGGACTCAATTCCTTTAAATTTATATCATAAATTCTTAATAAAGTCTTTTGGATATTAAGCTCTATTAAAATGGAGTCATTTATCTCTCTCTCTTGTTTGTATTATCGAAAGAGATATTAGTTCCATACAAAGAAATTGTAAGATGCTCCCCGGGGAGGCTGCCAGAGGATGCATTGACAAATAAGATATTTTATTTGTCATAAAAAATCTGAAACAAGAATTTTATGTTATTATATTAGTAGGCATAAGAATTAGTCAGTATTTTTTACAAACATGTTATCGATGCATGTTAACATGTTATTGTTATTATTGTAACTCATATTTTAGTATCAATAAAAGTGTTATCTATCTATTAAATTAAAAGTATCGATACGAAAACAGCTGGAAAATAAGTTTAAGTGACTATTATACACGCCTAGTGATTTTGACGTCATCTCAGTTGCTAACTGGAGAACGCCAATACGAAACCAGCCGTTTGACATTTGTAGTTAGTAACTAGAACTGTCAAATCGAGTTATTAGTCACTAAAGTGATCGTCACCGAGTTCCACAATAGCCCTGCTGGTCCCAAACTAGGCTAGAAACCTGTACTATGGTAACCAGATGAATGATATACATATATAAGCATATAACAACCAGACACAGATGAAACACATGTCTGTTTGATCTGTGTCTGGGTGTTATATTCATGCACACAAATGTTTGACCTGATCGGGGATCGAACCCGGGGCCTGCAGCACAAAAAGCAGAGCTACTACCATAATGAAACATAACAGATTATACTAAATTCAAATACTTCAAATAAGGCAAAATAAAAGCTGTTAAACGGTACTTACAAAATTTTATAGACTATGCGATAATTAATTAAAAGAACCAGCTGGCCTATTCCATAATTCCATGACCATCCCACAGTACATATACCTACCCAATATAATAATATTACATAAATGTAATTTAATTTAAGACAGTTCAGGTTTTGATTTTACGATTGCATTTAATTTTCAACGAATAATCATTAAAATGAAATAATAAAATAAATAAAAATGTTTTAAAGAGAATAGATAATTAATGTAGTAATAATACTATATTGATTATCTTTTCTCTTCTATTGTATTAAGCTATTGGAGTAATGTGTTGGATATTCATGAAAATGTATGGAATAATTTCCCCATCTCCTCGGGCGAATTCTCCCGAGCTAGCAACACCGCGATCGACCGCAGTCGGCCAGTGCGCGGCGCGGGGGGCGCGCTGTCAAACCGAATTATACCTTCAGCGCTATAATTTCGCGATTATTTCATTTAGAAGAAGCTTTTTACTAAATTAATTCACTAAATAACACGTTTATGTCTGTTATTAAACGCCTCCTCGTCACGAATGAACGGGAAAGGTGAAAATATTATTCTTCATTTAGTTCGCGTTCGTGCGACGCTGGAGAGCGTTGCTATTTTTGTTTTGTAGCCCAATTTTATTGTAAATATTGTAACTGTGTCGTAACTGTGTTCCAGTGATTTTTTACGTCTATTTCCCATTTTTTCGCGTCGGTCAGTAGACCGTGATGAACGTAACCTACGTGAAACTGTTGAGATCTTACGAAAGTGATCGAAATGGTGCCAAATTATGTACAAAAAGGTTTTAATTATTTTGCTCGCTGTGCCAAGTTTAGTGCTTAGTTGGTGATGGAACTCCATTCCTGTGACTTCCTTTTGACACTAAATATCTAAAAAAAAAATAGTGCAACAGTTTGAAAAACGAAATTATAAACTGTGTAGACAAAAATTTTAGATTCTGTGATTTTCTTTTAAAAATAAAATAATGTGCCAGTGTTAAATTAAACGAAAATTTGAATAAAAAGTGCGATAAAAACGAATCTAAATGGAATTTTCTCTAAAATTCTATATTAGTTCACGATGAGGAGAGTCTTCGGTGTCTGCTCCGATGGATGGATGCTTTGCGGTCAGAATGTGAGCCGAAGCTCTCAATAGATGTCTGTATGTTGTTGTTTTTTGTTTCTTGTATCTTTCTTGCAAGTTTAGCTTGAAGACTGACCAAAAAGTATTTATTTCATTTTGTGCTTGCTTAGACTATTGCTGCGCAGTTGTTGCTAACTACACAGTAAAAAAAATATTAAAATTAATTACACAGTAAATAAATTAATATTTATTAAAATTTAATAATATTTATGTAAAATTAAAAGACTACTTTTATGACATGTAATTATCTTACTGATGTGTTCTGCTCATACTAGGCCTGTTTAGTAACACAAGATACTTCAGCAAAGGCTTCTGTCCTTTTTCTATGAGCCTTCGGCCATGAATGAAGATACTTGTGACAGATATGAATATTAATTATAAAATAAAATAACACTTTAACTGGTAATATATTACAAAAGTAGTAACAGAAAAAAAAATCTTAAAATTAAATGTAAAACGACATTATCAGAGTTACTATTTGAAAATGTTCCCCCATTCCAGCATGCATACTTCAACCAAAAAGTTTTTATTCATTTGTTAATTTCTAATTGAGTTATGACCAACCTTTTATCATCAAACTCCATAGGTGCTACTAAGAAATAAAAACTGTCATGGTGGCATATTATTGTAGTCAAAAGCGGATAATACTGAAAATACTTTTAATTTTATCATTTTTTTATCTGTTGGTTGGCTACAAAAATATTAAATGAAATATAGTTTTGTTGAAAAGACAGAATTTTCTGGTATTATTGTCTTTTTGCCAGCATGCTGCTCATTTGTGGCCTGGGGTGACATTGACCTTTGGAATCTAAATTTTAAATAAATAATAACATTATTTATTTATGCAAAACACAACTCATCATTCTATTACCAATAATTGTTTTAATATGAAAAAAAAATTTAAAGAGAAGCCTGCAGTAAGTTTGGTCAATACTTTAGAATTTAGAACCTCACAATTTGTAAAACTGCCTAACATAGCAACCCCGGCATGGCAACCCCAGCATGGCACAGGCTTCCATGCCCGTATCTGCTGTCTCATTCTAACCTCATTCATCTCATTCAAACTTCGTTTTCCCTGGTCACTGTAGTCTTCAAGCAAAACTTGCCCTATTTTTGTTTAATCTTTTTTGTATAATCATTGTTTTTGTGTGGCTATTGTTAAAACTTGTCTTACCTACTCATTAAAACTTTTATAAAAATTCATAAATTTATTATAAAACTATGCATGGTCATTGGCTGTATATTATTAAGTCTTCTTGTTGGTGAGGTAGTTTCAAGTGCGCTCCTGCCGATATGAAGTCCTCAGTTAGATTCCCAGGTCTGTTGGATTTATCTTTTAGGAATTTACTCAATATCATATAAACTAGCTGTGCCCCGCAGTTTCACCCGCATAGACATCATTCCCGTGGAAATATCGGGGAAATAGTTCTCTATGTGTTATTCCAGGATCTAAGCTACCTACTAAACAAATAGCAACTCTAGCTCCAATTCAATAAAGTGCGATTTAGGTTTAGGTTGTAGTGGTAGGCCTCTTTTGCAGGGGGCCATTAGGGGAAGTACCACACCTTTGCCAGTTATTCATCCGCCAAGCAGTAATGTGCAAACATTATTGTGTTCCGGTCTAAAGGGCAATGTTACCAGCGAAATTGCTGGGCATGATGAGATTCAACAACTCATATCTCAGGGTGACATGCGCAGTGCAGTGCCGTGCAGAATTTAGAATATTAAAACACTGCGTGGCACTGTTTCTGATATGGGCAGTCATGATGCATACCATCAGGCACCTGATTTGCTTGTCTTGTCACTCATTATCATAAAAAAAAAAAAAAAGGTTGTACAGCGCCTAACCAATTATTGTTATATTAGCATACAAGCTGCCTCTCTTTCTATCGCGTATCTCTCTATCTGTTCTCTCTGTCTAGCCCATAGAAATTTCACGTCAAGACGGACGCTCTGGCTACTTGTAGCTTTATACCAATATTGCGGAGTGTCCTAGGCCTGGTTTGTCTCAGATAAATTATGTAAGTTTAACTTTATTGTATGGAATGATGTGTAATTCTATTAGGTACATGTAGGAAAGTATTAGGTTGTAAACTAGCAATAATTCCTTTACAAATGTTTATGGCCTGTAAATAAAATGTCGAGGTTGGGGTGTGGACACACTGTCAGCGGCTATTGTGAAATCTATTTAATTTAATAAAATTTAAGTGTCTGTTTGTAATATAAAAATTACAAGTTTTTACTAAAGTATAGATAGCAAAAATACTCGTACAAATGAAAAAATTGTGTGTTTGTTACTGCTAATCTGAAACAACTGGACAGATTTTAATGGGACTTTCACTAGCAGATAGCTGATGTTCAAGGGCATAATCGTCATCATCATCATCTCAGCCGTTGGTAATCCACTACTGAACATAGGCCTCCCCATAAAGGGGGCTTTTGCCAATACTCGACACGCTTGGCAGGCGGGTTGTTGAGCGCAGTTATCGAACTGCGCGGTTTTTTCCAGAGGACGCTGCTGCCCGTCCTCTGGATCTGGTAACCCTTAGCCGGTTCTTATGGCAACCATGTTCCAGGGCATAATATAGGGTAATACTTAGATTTTAGGAAAAGGCTTAGGGTTCCGTGTACATAAAATCCATATTATGCAAAAACATAACATAACATACATTCACGCGTTTTTCCCGAAGGGGTAGGCAGAGGTGTACCCAGGACTCAGTCCCATAGTAGATACACCCACATTTCGCCAGTATGTTATTGGTCCCATGTAATAGGGGGCGAGCCTATTGCCATTTACCGGGCACAGTTTCAGACTCCAGGCAGTTATTGAGATAATTCCTAATAGAAAAATTCAATATTTAACACTATGCCTGACCTGGGGATCGAACCCGGGACCTCTTGATTGGCAGTCGAGCATGCGCTCACTACGCCACCGAGGCAGTCAATATGCAAAAACATTTATATATAAGCCAATATGGGACCGCTTGCACTGGCAAAAAGTTATCAGACCCCTAAGCTTCTAACTCTAGAAGCCGTACAACTTCAAAATATGTGGCTTGTCCGTTTCGCTACAGTAACATGTGCGGAAGGTGAAAAAATTATTTCGATACTGTCACATGGGCAACAGTAAAAATCTATTCACTGTTTATTACTTTTCTAAAATAATACAATAGTTCTTGTCTTCTTGTAACGAAAAGATAAACCAATTTTAATTCGTGTTTAACTCTGAAGCACTTGTACCAATTTTAACGGAAAGTTTTTGAGGATGGATGGATGGATAGATGTTTGTTACTTTTTCACGCCATAACTACAGAAGCGATTAGGCTGAAATTCGGTATGTAGATAGTTTAAGTCTGGTACAGCACATAGGACTTTTATCCCGATATCCCCAAAGGAACAATGACTACGCGGGTGAAACCGCGGGGCACAGCTAGTGTATAATAAAAACGTCGACCGTCGACCTCATTTCAACCGCTATCCGCTGTCAGACAGACCGGCGCCCACCCAAATTGGAATTTGTAGAGACGCTGTTAACCCAGTTTCAAGAAATTTTTATACGTTACTATAAAATATTTCGTTACACTGAACTAGACTTTGTTTATTACTAGCAACCCGCCCCGGCTTCACATACATAACATACATTCACGCCTTTTTCCCGAAGGGGTAGGCAGAGGTGTACCCAGGACTCAGTCCCATAGTAGATACACCCACATACCGGCTTCACACGGGTAGCAGTAAATTAAAGTTAAATATATTAGTTTGAGAGGAATAATTAGGTAAGTGGTCGACTAGCCAGCGGTTTAGGCGAATCTCTGATCCCATTTTTGGCCTGACTTGGGAATAGGTAACCGAAACTAGGACCTCTTGATTAGCAGCCGCTCTTGCAACCGCTACGCCAACAATGAAATCATTTTAATTTATACTATAACGGAACGGCCTGGCTATTACGAAGTTGCAATCGCGTAGCGACAGCAGTAAAATTACGTCATGGTTGCTCTCAAAGGTAAGTTTTTCATTCATAAAATGACGTTTTAGAGCAATAGTTACGTGATATTACTGCTGTTCCTAATACCTGCGCGAGTTTACCTAATTACACTGCTCGAGTCAATTCATATGGGTTATGTGGACAAACCATATTGGCAGAGTTTCAGGTCGACAAGATGTAAACAAAGCTCCGATAGGATTTAACGACTGCCCCCTACATATCTTATAGGAAACAACCGGGACCTACAGTTTAACGTGACATACGAAACACGCTAGCGGCCGGTGATAACCCAATGTAAAAGCACCATTATATCAGACAAAGGAACGTCTAAATCAACAGTGCATTGTTTACGAGCCAATTGCGGTGCAGCATTGTTTTATTAGTGGGAACCAGCATGTTTGCATTCTTTATATATAGACGATTAGGACGTGGCTCTGCAAACAGGAACCAAACACGTATATACAGTCACGCGTTGTTCCCGTTGGGGTAGTACTATTTCTTCTTATAGAGACTATTTCTTTCCTCTTGCTACGATCCTGACATACGAGTACAACTTTCGCTTCCACTTTCATCACATTCTTCTTACATGCTCGTCGGTTGTTGGTACTCTTGACCTGGCCTTTCCTTAAGATAACATCAATTTGTTCATGAAAGGTACGCCTAGGTCGACCCCTACCGACTTGACCATTCACACTAGCCTTATAAATATCTTTTGTCAATCTCCTTTCATCCTTCCTCTCCGCATGTCCGAATCACCTCAGCAATCCTTTCTCTATCTTTGTCTCTACATCTTATAACACGCCACAGCGTTCCCTTATCACACTATTCCTCATTTTGTCCATCAAGGTCACTCCAGTCATACTTCTCAAACGCGCGTTCACACTGCATGGATGTCGAAGCTGCACTAAACTGAAGTGCATTTTATTCGAACAAAGTGACTGTTCGGAACGCGAAATCTAGTACGTAGCACTTTAATATTAACAACTGCGAAGAAGAAGGGTTATTCTTTGCACTTGTGTATAGGTGTATACACCTCCGATAGTTTATCAAAATCACATTTTTCATAATCTATTTAGTCCTCGAGCACCACTTATGATTGTCGATAGCTATGATGTTTAGTAAACCGTAAACGATTCGGCAGCCACTTGACGTTATCTGTTTGTAACGACCCTATTCAACGGTAGGGCATAAGTGGGTCTTTAGTCTGTATCTCAAGTATTTGGTCTTAAAAGCCAATACAAATAAACCCATTTATTGACAATTACGTGATTTTTTTTTTGCATAAAACGCATGAATCACCATTAGATATGAGTTATGAGTCTTGGGCTTTTTGTTGGCGGCAACGTGACTTCAAAATTTAAAAAAGCTTGTTCTTTGTATTTAAAAAAAACCTTTAAAAAGCCGTGTATCCACGAGATCTGCGCTTGTGGATACACAGTGTGTGTATCCACAAGCTGTGGATAAACAGTGCCGCGGGTCGAGCCTTCGTATTGAGATACATACCTCGGCCCGAAACTGCCTCAAGTGAATAAACGGCTTAATATTATTAGTGTTTAACAGGAAAGAGGACCTCTTAGCAGGTTGACACAATCCCATGGAAAATTTACTAAATCGATGTTTTGTATTCCCCTGTTTCCTCCGAATACAGTAAACCTATTTGATATATTTATATCCTGATTTTTTTATTTTTGATATTTTGAAGTAAAGTATGTCTCTTTCATTTTGTTTTTGTTTATAAACTACATATTTTTATAGTGAACGTCCAATCACGCGAGTAAAACTGGAATATTTGGAAGTTCACTATGAAAAAAACAAGGGTTTATAAGAAAAATTAAAACGACAGGGACATAGGTTACTTCACTATAAAAATATCAGGATATAAATTTATAGAATGGGTTTATTATATTCGGAGGAAACAGGGGAATACAAAACATCGATTTGGAAAATTTTCATAGGGCATGTACGCTCTTAAATTACTATAATTTATCTGTCAGTAATGTCTGTAATATAAAGTGGCATGCTTGGTTTCCGTACAAATAAAGAGGCATGCCGCATGCCGTTGTATAAACACGTGTTACAAAAAGATGTATAGTACTTAAGGGGGTACATCTACCATAACCACTTGCAAAAGAAAAAATTGCGAAATTCACAAAAAAAAAATCGATTTCCCATACAAGTTTGCCGATCAGCTGATCCATAACATAACGTACATTCACGCCTTTTTCCCGAAGGGATAGGCAGAGGTGTACCCAGGACTCAGTCCCATAGTAGATACACCCACATTTCGCCAGTATGTTATTGGTCCCATGTAATAGGGGGCGAGCCTATTGCCATCTACCGGGCACAGTTCTAGAATCCAGGCAGTTATTGAGATAATTCCTAATGGAAAAACCCAATATTTTGCCTGACCTGGGGATCGAACCCGGGACCTCTTGATTGGCAGTCGAGCATGCGCCCTCTACGCCATCGAGGCAGCTGATCCATTTTGTATTTTTCGATTGACAGATGCATCTTTTGTAACACATGATAATTTAATGTGCCTATGTCAATTTAAAACTCATATTTAATGAGAACTTACTTTTTCCAGGGTTCTCCCCACGGGTCTGTGATGTCGTGCCAATCCCTCGCGGCGCGCGCCTTCGCCGAGCCAGAGAAGGACGGCATGACTCACTGCACCAGCTTCCATAGGTGAGTGACGGAGATGGCTATATCCTTACTCATCTTCATTTTATGCCATAGGTGACAAACTAGCAGACGGTTTGCCTGATGGGCGATGAGTCGGGGGTTACCGCCGCCTAAGGATACCTGCAACACCAGCGGTATTGCCAGTATGTTGCCGACCCGACCAACACCCTATTCACTCTCCTGTTGAAGAGCATCATGTTATAGCTCAATGGGAAGACCTCAGTAGGGAGATCATTCCATAGTTTGCACGTATGCGGCCGGGATTCCATGAATGCGGTGCGAATCCCTGAGAGAATTCTCTAAATAAATAAACATACTGACCCTACCATTCTTATACATTTAAGAGAACATCATGTATGTGCGTAAAAATGTACATAAATACAAATTAAATAGTGACCTCCATAACTTTAATACAAGGAATAAAGACAAAATAGCTGTAGTACAAAAAAATATTGTTTTGCTATGAAACTTAAAATCAAAAATATTTTTTTTTTTATAATAGTAAGTGACAATACGAGCAAATCAGGGGCTGATGGTAAGCATCATGGTTGCCCATATCAGACACAGTGCCACCCAGTGTTTTAAAATTCTAAATTCTGCGCGGCACTGCACTGCGCCTGTCACCCTGAGATATTAGTTGTTGAAACTCGTCATGCCCAGTAGTTTCGATGGTAACATTGCCCTTCAGACCGGAACACAGTAATGTTTGCACATTACTGCTTGGCGGATGAATAACTGGCAAAGATGTGGTACCTTCCCCAGGCGGCCTAAAAAATAGTTTATTTGCTAGAAATACAATGTTAAAAGTAGATATTAATAATAGCTGTATGCATGCCTAATGAATTTCTTCTGCAAGCAGACGTGCAAAAATATCATTTTATTATTTATATTGTAGGTGATCTTTCCATTTTTGTTTATTTTATTCAAATACCTACTCAATTCCGCGTTCATTCATACTCAAGTCATTTAGCTGCTCGACTACAACTAGACTAGGCTAGACTTCGACTCCTTAATAATAATAATAATATGGGACAACTTCCACACACGGTCATCTTGTCCCAAACTAGGCTAGAAGCCTGCACTATGGTAACCAGATGACTGATA